>LR991055.1:19108928-21508928 GCA_905163555.1 Notocelia uddmanniana | reverse complement strand
ACAGAATGTGTAACTTTTGGCAAATGGTCTAGAGTTAATAATCTAAAATTTGATGCAGGCGGTCTTTATCCCTGAAGTACGCTTATCTTTATGACGGACTAAAATGAGGAAGCAAAACCGCACAATAGGACAATGGATTGGACACAACCAGAACCGAACAACTATACCATTGTACATAGCAGTGATCTATTCTGAACGCAACTTGATGGAGATGCTGGGATAGCAAGGAATCCGGGTTTTCCGTCCAATGTTTTTCCTATAACCACATGATGAGTCGAGACTCTGGTATACATTGCGAGATTTAACCTTTGGACACAATCGTTAGTGAATCATAGCTATATTACAATCCATCTTAATTGTGCAAAATATGATCGGGTTCGCCTGGCAACACTGAATGATTTTTTCGTTTTCCTGGTCCTGACTGCTTCGCTCGAAAGAATATGTAGAACTGAACTAGAACCCTTTTGTTTTGGTACAATGCAGCAATTGTGTAGTTTTATTTTATTAATATACTAGCTTTTGCCCGCGACTTCGTCCGCGTATAATTCGTTCTCGCCTTAGAATGATTTGTTTTCCCATACAATCTTTCTCAAGCTCAGGTGCACACCAGGAACTTAGGGGTGACATGTTGGAGAAGGAAAGCCACGAATAGATCGGACTGGAGATATTTGCTTGACCAGGCTAGCCTAGGGCCCACCCGCGGCTATAACGCCTCAGATTATGATGATGATGATGATACAATCTTTCACCCTTCTTTACACCTCCTTAAAAAATGATTACAGTCAATATGACATAATAGAAATATATATAGATATCATAGAAAACCTATTGTCAAAACGAATGATTAAGAGTGCTTATTTCGGAATATCAAATGTACCGATTCTAGACGAATGAATCTCGTCAAAAACATTACATGTACATTGTACAATGGTAAAAGTCTCGCTACGCAGTTCTGCCGTGAAACGTTGTCCCAACAGAGCGAGTTCTTCATGTAAGTATGATGACCGGAGGCCGGAAGCAGAGCGGCAAGGCATGCGAGAATAATCACACAGAGCGGGTTTCTCATGTAAGGCTGAGGGCCGAAGGCCTGAAGCAGAGAGGCGAGACACGCGCTGCTGAAGACCGAGCCTCCCAACAGAGTAGATTCTTCATGTAAGGTTGATGACTGAAAATCCTAAGGAGAGTGGCAAAGCATGCGAGGCCGAAGGCCGAGCTATGTCGTCGCCGAAGATCCAGTTGCCATATTAATGAGGTTAAATTATACTCCATTCGTTCGTTTTCACGTGATGCCTAGACATATAAACAGACAGACAAACAGACACAAAGTCTTAATACTCCCAATTGGCTGAAACTTAAATCGTAGAATGGCGTATGAGGATTAAACCACCCCGTTTCATGGACCTTACTTGCATCCCCGATTTAATATCCCTTTAATGGAAGATCATCGGGACAAAAAGTACACTTATAATATATATAAGTGAATCCAGATTATATACTATTAGCATACAAATCATCTTAATCTGTTCAGCCGTTTTTGCGTTATTCAGTGACAAACATCCAAAAATCTAAACTTTCGCATTTATAATATTAAGTAGTGGGATTATGGTATAAAGTGAGTGCACATGATGTGAACGGCCAAAGTAACATTGTAATTGCATGTTTTGAAGAGACCGTGGTGGCTGGCGCGCACACAGGGCAGCGCCGCGGCGCAGCGCATGAGTTTACTTTTTTTTTCAGTTTCTTTCTTAAGATTTCACAAATTTTGAATGAGGATGTTTTTCCTTTGTCATCAAGTATATGATTACCAATTTTAAAACATTGTAACTCATGGATTATAGGAGTTCCCATACAAAATTCAACCCCTCTTTTTACCCCCTTTCAACCCAAATCTGCACAATGTTTATAGCCTAAAACCTGACCAGGTATTTACTCGACAGATTAGTAAAGTTTTCATTAAAATCCGTTCAACCGTTTTCACGTGATGCGCGTTCATATAAACAGACAAACAGACAAAAATTCTAAAAACTGTTGGAACGTGTTCTGTTATCAATTCTAAGTATCCCCAGCCATTTTTTTTTCGAATATCTTCCATGTACAGACTTTCGACCCTCTTCAGCTTTATTATATGTATAGATAGATTTGATTTCTTGTACGAGTATTTAATGTCTATTCTGTTTTTTTTTGTATAATTTTGTTTAATGTGTGTGTTGTTTTACATATCCATCTACTTACTAGCATGGGCGTTCGGTACGTACCTTGTCCTTGTCGATGTCTTCCAGTGTCTCTAGCACGACGATGTCCCTCATCTCGGGCTGGTCCTCGGGATGCAGGAAGGCCGCGAACTCCGTGCGGTTGAGCGCGTCATCCTGCGTCACATCTGACCGACAAACAATTCCTTATTGTATGGACAAAATCATCGTGCCAAGGGTATTTCATAAATCGTTGTCAATTCTCTCGTTCACAATCGCTTTCTCTCTCACACTTTGGTAGCTAATATATATATATATCAGTGGCGGAGCGCCCCTACAACCCGATTCCCACCGGCTTACCTAAATTTTTTGGTACAATATGTCAAACTCATCATAAATCATCCATCAATAAAAATACAAAATATTTATTACATAAACACGTAGTACCATGGACAAATTAACTATACGTGTAAGTATCTTAGCTTCACAGTAAATTTCAACAATCACTACATTAACTATTTACTACGCACGTACTTCTCGACCAAGCTGAGTTTGCACCTCATTTGTATGTGGTACCATACGCCACCACCACCACCACCATATCAGCCCTAGAACGTCCACTGCTGGACATAGGCCTCCCCCAATTTCATGGGGGGTACGCACCAGGTGCAAACTTAGCTTGGTCTCACCCGAACGCGCTAACGCTAAGACAAGCCCTCGTATTTTGTCTTGCCTTACCTAGCCATCTCATTCATAAAATGTGGGGTGTCATTGAAATTGCACGCACTACGTTCGTAAATTGTCAAGGACACGCATCGCAAAATGGCCGCCGAAAGTAAGCCGATTATTATCGTGTTACGGTAAGGTGTCTCATTCGAATTTAGACCTTGACTTTAAAATGATAAGGTTTATATTAGAATAAATTACTTAGCGATTTAGAAACTGACCGAATTTGGCGCACTAATAAAAACATTGCCATACTTTACTCTCATCGAAAACTGTGTGGAATGTAAAGTAAATTAAACAATCGAGTTGATATCTACACATTTTATATTCAATAACAAAACTCACACTGACAAGACAACATATCCAAAGAGTCGATATACCACAATCCTCACCACTAAAACAACAAAATAAACATCCAATTATTGGACTAAAACTTAACACTTATACATGGGACACTTGTTCGTCGTGCTACGAGGCTCAGGGCGGTTCAACACGGGTGATACATTCTGTTCCACCTCGCTTCCCCCAACACCCTCCCCTGGAGGCGCAGAGCCGAGCACACTCTGAGCTGGCAACTGCGCAACGGCAGCGTGTGGCAAAGACACATCATACGAAGGCAACGACTGTGACTCCAGTACCGGAGATCTGAGGCTTAAGGGACAAGATAACATGCTTAATTTCCTCGGTCTTAGCTGGTCAATATGTCTATGAGTTACACCGCCATCACCTGAAGTGATCGAATAATCGGTGGTTTAGGCAGTACAATTCTGGAGACAAGTGGGTTCCTGGGGTTGTAACGGACCGCCTTGGAACCACCAGGAACCCACTTGTCTCCAGAATTGTACTGCCTAAACCATACAGGCTCACCAACATCTACCGACCTCTGATCACCGCCCGCTTACTGCAGTGATGTGTCTTTGCCACACGCTGCCGTGGCGCAGTTGCCAGCTCAGAGTGTGCTCGGCTCTGCGCCTCCAGGGGAGGGTGTTGGGGGAAGCGAGGTGGAACAGAATTTATCACCCGTGTTGAACCGCCCTGAGCCTCGTAGCACGAGGAACAAGTATCCCATCCTCGTCGCCAATAAAGTAAATTAAACTATCGAGTTGATATCTACACATTTTATATTCAATAACAAAACTCGCACTGACAAGACAACATATCCAAAGAGTCGATAATTCGATATACCACAGAATGGATTGCGCAAAATATAAAATTCAATCATTTATAGTTATAATTTAAAATAAAAATAAATTGTACCTATCATAAAACACAATGGTCTAACGTAGTTTGAGGCTCAATAATTTAATTACTTAGGTACCAAGAATTTCGCAACGAAAGTGCCCGTTTTTGGATTCTTGGGTGAATAACGGAATGGGGTGGCAATACAGAGTTTTTGCCCGGTTACTCTACGAAGACGAATAGTATGAATGTTTAGTGTTGACGGTGTTGTGATAAGATTAGTGCATAAATAATTAATTAATCTTTTAACCAGTGGAATTTAGATCTACAAGGTAGCTTGCATTAATAATTGTTGTTCCGTTGCGAGGAAGGCGTATTTACAGATATTTTTTTTTTGTTTTCGTCAGCTGTTTAATTGTAAATAATTTAATTAAGTTTAGATGTGAATGCTGCTCAAATGGCTTTTTTCAAAGCCGCTTTTGTCATACTCGACTCGACATACATTATTTACCTACGTGACGTCAGTGATGAAATGACAAGTATGGCAAAAGTGGTATACACTTACTGCAAGGGGTTGCGCTCAAGAACACAAATAGCGCACGCTTCAGTATACCTTTGCTTTTAAAGAAAAGTTATAAATGTTAAGGTAGGTGCTTTTTTGCTCCGGATTGCCGAGCGAAAATTCTTACGCGCCGCCACTGATATATAAATTAGTTGCGCGCACCAGTGAACATAATATAGTGTAATCTCCAAATATAAGTGCTGCCTGTATAAATGACTGGCCTGCTCATCTTGCCTCTTGCCACTTCGGCTAAATTCAGCTTTCAAACACCCCCGGGGTCTTTATTAACCCGAACGCCCCTGTTTGATTAGATGGCGTTGACGCGCAAATAAGACTACCCTACAAAAAGAGAACAGAGCACAAGCTACGCGGTAGAACGGGATAGCATGTTTCGGAGTTTTCTAGCTGTCAAATATCGGTTTTGTGCGATGGACCGTCTGTACGTAAGTACTACTAGTGGCTCTGTGAGTTGTAGACCTCGCGAGTCGATAATTATTGAAGTTTTTTCAATCAATTATATGTGTCAGTGCATCTGGAAAGGTATCTAGTCACGACATTTAGTTACCGAGTTACATGAATTTTTGTGGAAGCTGGTGAAAAAGTGCGAAAATGGGTTTGTGTTATAATTGGGTTATCCTAAGGAACACGTGTGTACAAGAATATCAGTAAATTTATGTTTTTTTAGTATATTTCTCCGACTATAAAGTTTAGTAGTCAGGGTACCTTGTCACGCCATGTCTTAAAAGCCTTTAAATTTTGAATAATTTTGTAAATATTTCCATCGCGGGTAGTCAAATACCTCTTTCTAAGATAGGGTATAGGATCGGTCTATAGCAAAATGATTGTTTGAACCAATAAAAATACTTAATATTTTTTTATAAGAAAACATTCAACTTGCATGATATATAAAATTCAATAATTCTATCATTACAGACCTCGAAATTACATTTACTTATTTAATTTTGTTTTGTACTAAAACAAAGTATTTTGATTTAAATAACCATTCCCGGAATATTTCACCAAGCCTATTTCATCGATATCAATACAGAATTGCACCTTCAGTATCGTGTGTCGTGACGCGACCATGCTGAAGATAGATTAAGGGAAAATACCGATTAGGTATATTTCTCCTACTAAAACCACACCAAGGTCGCGTCACGAGGTGTTTCTGTATTAATAATAATTTGTTGATCTCAAATTTAGTAGAATATAATTAGTATTATAATATTGATTGAAAGACTGATAAATCATAAATTAGGTGCAGTTATGTACACAATTGAGTTATTATTTTTTCTAGTTTTATACCATTTATGTAAGATGCGTGACAAGGTACCCAGTATAGTAAAATGCTTAACTACATGTCTTACACGACTAAAACAGAAGTTTTTATAAATAAGAATACATTGATTTACGCTATAATTATCCTAAATAACATTTTGTTACAGATATTTCTTGCATTATAGGTACTAAAATAGTGATCTTCGAGTTTAAGTTACTAAAGTTTAGTAAATGTCGTGACAAGGTACCCTAGTTATGTCTCCGTAGAAAAGTTTCGACTGAGTCACTAAACTTTATTGTTAAAAAAAAACTGCTAACACCTTTTCTATTATACCATTGTGGTACACGCTAAATACCATTTGATCTTGTGATATAGCATGAACAAATTATTTTGTTGATTTTTAATATTATATGTGATCTTTTTTGTAATTGTTAAAAATGCGGTAATTATTAAATTTCTTTACGATTATGGAGTTTACTTTCATTCAATTGTCCCAAAATGCCATAGAATATGTAATTATGATGAGAAACTAACAGTTTTAATCTCATTATTTTATGAATTGGGTATAATTAACACTTTCGTGTTTCTTCCACCCTGACATTGGTTGGTTCTTCCACCCTGGTTTAGGTTGAAACCTAAGAAATCAGAATAATTAACATTTATTTTTAGACAATTTACCTTTATTATAATTCTTTACCATCCAGAGATTATGATTATACCTTTTTCACTATGTAACTTCGAAGTAGAAGTGTGTTTTTTGCCACTATAAACTTTAAATGCAATTTTCTCAACTTGTGCATTACGGAAGTCGAAAATTCAAAATTTTTTATAAAAATAGTGGTTCCACCTACAGTCATTATTCTTTTTTGCAAATGCAATACCTGCAACAAGGTACCTTTCCAGATGCACTGACACATATTAGGTATGCTAATGATTGAGGGTAGGTGTAGATACGCAGCTTAAGCGAGTGACAGTAATTGAGTAATTGGCCACATAGACACGATAATTTTGGTCCAGAAATCGCCGTTTCTTTATAATACACTATCAAAGGCAGGCCGTAAGCTTGTTTGCCACCGTCATGGTATAAAAAATCAAAGGCATGTGTTCAATATTGCCTATTTTTCGGCGAATTTAAATTATTCGTATAGCAACACAAAGTTGTCACTTGAACTTCCGTCTCCTGAGTTAATGCGGCAACACAGTCAGTCAAAAAAGGTTGAAAAAGTCGGTCGCTATCGGTAGTTCCGTTAAACGCTCTATTTTCGAAAGTAGCCCGACTTTCGTCGCGATCCGGGCTTCGCCGGCCAAGGCAGTGGATCGACTACCTATTTCACACAAAAAAACCACAAGATTGCGAGTTGGCTCGACTTCACCTGTGTGTGCAGCATTAGTGGCGGAACTGACGGTGACGCTTAATCTAGATCTAGCACTGGGCCAGCCTGAGGGACTGCCGCCTCCAGCTGCTGAGCTTCGCATGGAAGCTCTCCAGGTAAGCCAATCCGCAATCCTATCCAACAACTGTGGTAACATAAGGTTCGTATGAAGTCACGGGAAGTGCGCTAGAAGCTATCGAAATATACAGTCCACTTAAACTTTCGCTCTCGCATTATCCTTCAGCATGACTCAAAAAAATTGTGATTGTTAGTTATTTTATTAAGTTATTGTAAAGGTGAATTGGGATGTTGACAACAATAAAAATAAATTACTCTTACATTACCAATAAATTAATCTCACGAAAATACTCGGGAAATATCACGCCCATACTTATTTTTGCTATTTTAAAGATTTTTAAATACATGAAGAACAATAAATGGACGCTATTTGATCGTAGAAAAGGCGTGACGTCACTTGTTGCTATTTCCCTACAAACCTCATACTAACAGAGCGTTTTTGACGTTTAATTAAAAGTTGCTGATTTGACTATCAGTCAACATCCCTATTATGATATTATGTTATGATAATAAAGGCATACTTAGACATACAAAATTAATAATATAGACCTTGACGATATGCATGCCAGATTGCCAGATACTGGTGAAATATGTCATATTTATTATTATAAATAAGACATTGTCCGAACATCTTTGTACTACATATGTATCAAGCGAAATACTAATAATAAAATAAATAAACGTATACTTCCTACCTTTGAGTTGGTACTCTTATGTTGGGGGCAATCACTGGACCTACTCATTAATTTTAAAAATGATTTCAACTATGCTTTCATCCCGCGGTTTTCCTTGTGCCTTTGCAATAAAGGCGACATTTCGTTAGTGAATGAACCAGTAACCGTGCGGTACGTCTGCAATAGTAAACAAGTAACACGCACCAGCATGTGTCCAGCGCCGGCGGTCGCGCTTGCGCAGGTTGGAGTAGGTGAAGCCCTCGCTGTTCGGCGCCGACAGCTCCGCGGGCGACATGTCGTCCATGAACCCGTAAACGTTCTTGCGGTACGTCTGCAATTGTAAATGTATGACGTGAAACTGTGGTTCAGAGACTAGGGTTATACATCTACCTAGTTGGTTACTAAGTTCTGTTACTCGATTTGCAAACTCTTTTCTTGCGTTAAAACAAATGCTACCGAAAAAATAAAAAATGACATATAATGGCGGGTTGTCAGTTATAATTTTATAGCACACACAACACTTATCTCGTCATATTTATAATGGATTGGGGTCTAAAATAAAATCGTGTCGCTGTAATTGCGTTGCACAAATGCGGGCATCCGCCAAACGTGATTTTGAAGTTGCTTCAAAATCTGAAAATCAACAAACAATTCGTTTATCGTACCATTAATAGGTACAATAGTACCCTGAACTTTGATGACCGCAAGAGGTCTGGAAGACCACGCACCGTTCGGACCCCAGCTCTAATAAAGGCAGTGAAGGCGAGAATCGCAAGAAACCCCGTTCGGAAGCAAAAGTTGTTGGCAATTCAGATGTCTGTGAAGAGAAGCTCCCTTAAAAAAGTTATCAATCAAGACCTTAGCCTACACGCTTATCGTAGACGGAAAGGTCATTTGCTTAATGGACGATTGAAGACTATGAGGCTGAATAGAAGTCGCGTGCTACTGAAGCGGTACGCACAAAATGGCCACCGAAATATATTATTTACAGACGAAAAAATTTTTACCATTGAATAATGTTGTAACCGCCAGAATGACAGAGTGTATGCAAAAAACAGTCAAGAAGCGAGTGTAGCTGTTCCGAGAGTGCAACGAGGCCATCATCCCTCTTATGTCATGATTTGGTTAGGTGTGTCATACTCAGGGTTAACACAGGTCCATTTCTGTGAAAAAGGTGTCAAAACTGGGGCTAAAGTTTACCAGGAAACCGTTCTGGAACCAATAGTGAAGCCTTTAAGCCACTCTCTATTTCAAAACCAGCCCTGGGTCTTTCAACAAGACTTAGCCCCTGCACATAAGGCAAAAACAACTCAAGCCTGGTTTCGAAGCAACAAAATTGACTTCATTGCCCACGAAGACTGGCCCTCCTCCAGCCCGGACCTCAACCCCCTGGATTATGCTATATGGCAGGTTATTGAGGAGAAAGCCTGTGCTAAACCCCACACAAATCTTGACTCCCTCAAGCGGGCCATAGTCAAGACAGTGACGGAATTAGATATGACAACCGTGCGTGTCGCTATTGATGACTGGCCTCGTCGTCTGAAGGCCTGTGTTCAGGCCCAAGGAGAGGCCATTTTGAATGAAATTGACAAATGTAAATCCTGATTGTGTGTACTTCATTTTAATATATAATTTATTTAACTTTCGTTAGTATATTTTATGTAGATAAGGATTATTACAGTAACGTAACTTAGTAACCAACTAGGTACAGGTTAAACTATTTCCACAGACTAACTGAAATCCAATCTTATGTCAGTGCCATAAAAGTATCTCACTGCATCTGAATTCAATTCATATGTTTAGATAATTTTCATCTGTAATCGAAAAACTTAAGAAAAATTCTGTAGACACTAGACAGCAGTAAACTGATCAGATTTTTGCATTATTGATATAATTGGTGTAATATGTAATAATTGATTAGAAAGATAACATTGAAGGCTTTTATAAAAATACAATAAATATAAATAGGTCTAACTTAAAGTGTACAAACAACATTTCTCTAATGGACGATTCTCACCGAACGGGTGGCGTCGGTGCGCACCCCACTAGAGTTAAAGGAATTCGAACCCTCCATACAGAAGTTAGATTTCATATTTGAATGGGTTGCGTACAGCCGCTCGGCTCCGGTCGGCTGCCGTCGGCTCTGCCGCTGCCGTTTGGATACGAAGTCTAGCTTCTGTATCGAGGGTTTGTATTCCTTTGATTCTGGCGGCGTGCGCGCTGACTCCGGCCGTTTGGTGTGAAGCGTCCATAACTAGGCTTCTAGTCAATAAAAGGGAACCTTTAAGCACAAAAAAATTACGTAATGTGAAGATTTGAATGCTCGATTGCTCTTGAACACACCTCCCATGGGATAGTCTCTGCATCCTGCGGGTTGTGCTGCTTCCAGTGCCGGTCTACGTCCTCCTCGATGTAACGCTTCTGCGTGTACCGGATCCAGTCCTTCAACTCAACAAGGGACACAAACCCATCGCCGTCCGAGTCTATCTTGTCCACGATTAGCCTGAAACAAGTATATATTTCTCATAGTATTTTCACATAAACAAATACAATATCACGCTTTTTAAGGTTTACTGCACATCAATGTACACCTCTAGTCTGTGGGTCAGTGACACTCGGAGAGCCTATAATGCCCTTCGCATTCAGTACAATAATGCGTTTAGGCTGTTGTTGAGACTGCCACGTTTCTTGCCATGTTCGCCGAGGCGCGCACAGACGGTTTTGACGCCGTCTTGCGCAAGAAAACTGCTTCCGCTATTAGTCAGGGTGCGCGGCAGGAACAACAGCATTCTAAATATGATAGTGTAGCTGCCGAGTCCCGTCAACTACAAATTGATTGACCGTTCTGAAAAGAACGCTTTCGATTGACGTAGCGACAAAATGATTGACCGTTCTGAAAAGAACGTTTTTCGATTGACATCAAATATAATCGATTGACGCAGTGCTCCAGGAAACAGAAGTTTTGTTTGGCTGTGACAACAGCCGACAGACGTGCGTTCCCGCCGAAGATTCCTCGATACTGACTGCACTGCGCTTTATTTTTTTTTTTTTTTTTTTTTTTTTTTTTTTTTTTTTTTTTTTTTTTTTTTTTTGACCTGACTGTGGCTTTATAGGCCGAGCCCATTAAAGCGATAGGAATACGCGGTGGGAGAGTTGCCTGGGGAAAATCCAGGGGAAAACCTCCGACACGACCGCGTGGGCGGTTTAAACACTGGAATACTCTAAGAGTTTGCGCTCCAGTGAGATTGGTTGAACGGTTTCAACCAAATCTGGGGTGTGAGTGGAATCGAGCTACTGGGAGTTTTGTCGCTGGTTCACTAAACCTAGCCTAGCTGAGAAGAGTCCAGCAAGAAACTCAGCTAGGCCCGACCTGCGTCGGACTGACTCTACCCGGTATGCGGCGGTACCGGGACGAATAGGGACTATATGTGTCTGTGTTGTCGCGATCGCGCGGTGGACGTCCCCGCCGGCGGGAAAGCCTAAGTGTACGCGTCGTGTCTGAGTTGGACGCCGTAAGCGCAGCGTTCCACCTTTCGATGGACGCTGTGATTACGTCGTCCGGGTCCGTGAGTGTGTGCCTAGGACGCCGGACCGTGCGGCCCCTAATCAGTGATCGCCGAGTTACGACAGAGGGGGGAGGGATGGGAACGTAGTCGACAGCCTTCCTAACTAACGGATTCCTATGATGGGGAGCGTTGTCAAAATAACGCCTGGCAGTCTGCTTAAAGAAACCATACATGGTGCTAATCCCCATGTCGTGGTGCAGGCTGAGGTTCGACTGGTACCACGGGGCACCAGTCGCCCTACGGAGAAAACGATTTTGAATGACCTGAAGCGGCTTGAGCGATGTCATAGGCACGTGAGCAAAAGCTACACTTGCATAAGACATGATTGGACGAACACAAGTTTTGTAAAGTGTCAGCTTATTTCTAAGTGACATTTTACTAAACTTGTTGATCATCGGCCCAAGCCTTCCTAGCACGAACAACGCACGGTTGCGTACCCTACGGATGTGGCTGCGGAAAGTCAGTTTCCTGTCGAGGGTCACTCCAAGATATTTGACCTCGTTGGCCCAGGGGATAGGCCGGTCAAACATTTGGATCGGAGCCACCCGCCTTTCTGTGCTAACGCAGTCAGAAGGGTGGAAGACTATTGCAGTGCTTTTTTCGGGATTGACTTCGATACGCCAAAGATTAAACCAACGACCAAGGTCGGTGATTGCCTCCTGGAGATATCGCCGGATAAAAGCGTACTTACAATGAGTCGTAAAGAGCGCAGTGTCGTCCGCGAACAACCCCAGATGCACTTTAGGGTGCCTGGGAATGTCATTCGTGAATAACGAGTACAGAGTGGGAGAGAGCACGGAGCCTTGCGGGACTCCGGCTCGGATGGGGTGTGGGTCCGAGTACGTTCCCTCTAGTCTGTAACGAAAGCTTCGATCACTGAGAAAATCTCGTATTGTGAGTACGAGTCTGTCCGGCATGCCGAGCAGATATAACTTGTATATCAACCCGTTATGCCAAACTTTGTCGAAGGCTTTCGCCACGTCGAGAAAGATCGCACCGGTCTTGAGCCCCTGGAAACGAGAGAAACCGTCCAGCACGTGCTCCGTGACGCGGTGCACTTGTTGGACACACGAGTGCCCGGATCTAAAGCCGAACTGCTCGTCGATGATGACGTTATTCTCAGCCGTAAATCTGAGAATTCTAGTGAGTAGGATCCGCTCATATAGCTTTCCAAGGGAGCTAAGCAAGCTGATCGGCCTGTAAGAGGCAGGCGAAGTCCGGGGTTTGCCGGGCTTCGCTATCCCTATGACCGATGCACCTTTCCACGCGGCTGGGAAGTGAGCATTGGTCAGCGCGGCATTGAAGATGCCAACCAAAATGAGGAGGAGGGTTTCGGGGAGAAGTTTCAGGATACGATTGGATACACCATCCGCACCCGGAGCCTTCCTAACACGAAGACGCCTGACGAGGTCACTGACTTCCTTAACCGACACCGGTAAAACGGGTGAAGTTACGGGGAGACGCGATCTCCTGTCCACCTCGGAATCGACCCATCTAATATGGGCTTCGTCGGTGTGCAGGAGACTAGGCGAACATTGGGACTCTAAGCTACTCGCAAGGCATTCGGCTTTCTCACTATCCTCGAACGCAGGGGTAGGGTGATCCGGACGATCCAAGGGGGGTATAGTCCAACAGGTGTCTGATTTGAGAGATCTCGCTAGTTTCCAGTAAGCCAGATGACTAGGCGCGATCTCACCCATCAGATCCCTGAACGAGTTCTCCCGAAACTCGGCAATTCTCTGTTTGGACTCGTTGCACAAGTCCCTCAGGATTTGACGGTTTTCGGCAGAAGGGTGATTAGAGTAGGTCCTGATGGCACGATTTTTCCTAGTCACTAACTCTCTCAATTCTCTAGGTAGGGGTCGGTTTTGGATATCCTCCGCCGATACCTCCCTTGAGGCCTCACTTCGAACAGTGTTGAGGTAGTTAGTGAAGGAATCGATCGCTTGGTCGGTCTGTTCAGTAGTGGTTATATTGTCGGGGATGTCTCTAAGCAGGGGAGGATCTGTCTGTAGGAGACCTGATTGTACCTTGTCCCAGTCCACGAGTGTTCTGGTACGAGGTGTACTATTGGGGTGAGGTCCTAGTCTCAAAAGGACTGGCCTATGGTCCGAGTCAAGTTCGTGTATCACTTCTATAGAACGCAGAGTTAACGCTACGTTCTTTAGAAGTGCAATGTCGAGTATGTCAGGTCGGTGATCTACGTTATGAGGGAAATGAGTCGGTTCTAGGGGAGCGAGGAGATCGAAAGGGAGGCTGTCGATCAAAAGGTGATGAAGCCGATTGCCGTTGGGATTGGTTGCAGTGCAACCCCAGTTAATGTGCTTACTGTTTAGGTCCCCGGCCACGATGACCGAAGGACCTAGGGAGGCTAGCGAGTCGAGGTCGGTCTTAAGTAAGTCACGTTGAGGTGAAAGGTAGGTTGACGCAATCGATATCGGGGGGTGGCCCTCCATCGATATGCGGCAAACTGACACTTCCATATTTGTCAGGGGTGGGGGAGTAAGACTTATGCAATGTAAGCTACGTTTATAGAAAATGAGCGTGCCCCCGAATGGCCTACCATCTTGCCTATCATCTCTAATCTGATTGAATCCAGGGACGCGAAAGGCTCTAGTACCGGATCTGTAAAAGGTCTCTTGGACCAGGAATATATCTACTGAGTGATCGCGAAGGAAGTTTATCACCTCGTCCTTCATACCCCTCAAGCCATTGGCATTATAAATACCAATGGTAAGCGAAGTAGGTTTAAGCTTTAGGGCCGTACGATCCATACTAATAAGCACCGAGACCCTGACTGCCGAACTGAGCGGCGAAGTATTTCTGTGTCGCAGCACTTAGGTAGGCACTCAGACCGCTCGCCGCCTCCGCGGGGAGCATCTGAAGAACCTGCATAAGTGCAAAGTGGGGAGCTAGAGCGGGCCGGCCCGCTTGACTGGTGGCGGGCCCCCATGCAGGGGGGCACGCCTGGGATTGGGGTGCGGAAGGCACCGGGTGGGGGCCTACGGCCGCAGAGGGCGGCAGGTTCCTGGGAGCACCTAGTCCTACGGCCGGAAGGGCAGGGAAAGCTTGCGAAGTGAGCTGGGGAGCAGCCCGGCTCGATTTCTGCTTCTGCCCAGAGGGGGGTGAGGATTTTGGCTTTGCACCAGTGCTGCGATTCTTTGGGCGACAAGGGCATCCCCCATAGTTGGCAGTATGCCCATGGGGGAGCTTGCGTTGCAAACAGTTGCAGCACTGGACGCCGGCCGGGTCCTTACAACCCTTTGGACGGTTGCAATCACGAGACGCGTGATCACCAGCGCACTTGACGCATCGGGGGGGAGAGAAACAGCCACGAGCGCTGTGGCCGAACCTCTGGCAGTTGTGACACTGCGAGATGTAGTTCCTCCTGTTCGGAGTCTCTACCCTAATTGAGATCTTAAGGACCTCTTTGAGAGCATGAACTGCTTTACGTTGGTCTGGGTCGGTGACTATGAGTACAATGTCGTACTTGCCCCTCGTCTTATGGTAGAGGCGATGAACCTCCCTGGTCGCGATCCCCTTGCTATTGAGATCCGCGAGTATCTCACCCTCCGGGATGTCCTTGTGGAGACCCCGGATGATGGCTCTGTAACCCTTCTCTTCGGCGGTCTGCCTCCGGTTGTAGGCCATCGACAGTTCATCGAAGAGTCGGGTCAGGGCGCGATAGTCTTCGGGTCCCTGGACTGTTACGCGAAGCCCTTCCAAGGGCGGCTTCAGTGTGTCCGAACTGAGCACACGGATGCCCCGCTGTTTGACCATGGTCAGGGCAGTGGGCCACCTATGCGCGTCAATTAGGACACACGAGTCCGGCTTGTCGGGGTTGACTGCTGGGGTCGCAGTCGAGCTGGGAGTCGAAGACCCGCCGTCCTTTGCCAAAGTGGCACTACGGGCCTGAGGGGCCTGCGCAGAAGGCGCAGGGACGACAGGAGTCCGCAGGGCTTTCTTCGCCGGCGAATCAGCCCTCGGAGACTTCGACCGTGCACGTTTTCCCTTGCGGCTACCGCCTACGGATTCCCATGGGTCTGACATGTCCATCTCGTCGTCGTTGTACAGTATGTCAAGTACTTCAGTTTCTGTCATAACGTGTTTGGAGGGATTGAAGGAGCGAGAGCGGGGAGAGCGGGGGCGAGCGGCAGCACGTTCCTCCCGCGAGGAGGGTCGCCCCTTGGGGGAACGAGAACGTGCCTGCCTCACGCTTGAATCCGCTTTGGGACGGGCCTGATGGGCCGGAGGGTTAGCTTGGACAGACGCGGCTGCCTTTACAGACTTTTTGCCCTTTTTGGGCGGAGTGGCCTTAGGGGCCTGGGGCTGGGGCAATGGGGTCACAACTGCCGGCGGCGGCAGCGGTGGTCCCATGACGACCTTAGGGGCCAGGGTCGCCAGAGTGGCTACCGGAGTGGCCGGAGGGGCCTGGTGATGCGAGTCAGGGATCGCGGGGGTGGAGGATCCCATGGGAGCCGCCCGGGCCGATTCGAGATCCTCACCGCTTCGAGCCGACTTAAGCCGTTTATTCTCAGCGGTCAGGCGATCGATCTCGGCCTGCATTGCCCGCATAGTTTCCTCCATCCTCTCGATTCTGGCTTGCAACTCCATCCTAATAATTGTCGGTCACCGCCTAACACTACGCCTATTGGGAACCGAAAGGCTAACCTAAAGTCGTTGTCGAGTCCGGACTAGACAAGTTACGACTTGTCGAGTCCTGTCCACTTGTCCGCCGTGTCAGTGTCAGCTAAGTGTCCTACACACGAAGGGAAAGAATCGGACTGTCCAATTACTGGGCTTCGTGGTGGTATCCACCCCACACTGCAACTTCGTTGGCACCGTTAGGATCCGTTGCAACGCAGCCACTGCGAGCGTGGTCTTTCAAAGGGACAGAGACCCGGGTCTGACTTGAGAAAGTCTTAACTAACGGGTAGCCACCAAGGTGTCTAGCCCACAGCCGATTGACAAGACTGCGACCACTACGAGCGTGGATTTCCAGAGGGGCCGAGACACGCGGGTCAGCTGGAGACTTAAGAAAGTCTTAACTAACACACCCGATGCTTCCACGTGGTAATTACGATAATCACCACGAGGGGGAGCGATAAGAGCGAGAGTCGGAGATAGAATTCAGGTCACAACAACAATAGAGCAAGAGCGCACGGAAAGCACGACCTCACTCGACCGCTGCCGTAACCGGAATGCCTGCACTGGGCCTTTTTTTTTTTTTTTTTTGACCTGACTGTGGCTTTATAGGCCGAGCCCATTAAAGCGATAGGAATACGCGGTGGGAGAGTTGCCTGGGGAAAATCCAGGGGAAAACCTCCGACACGACCGCGTGGGCGGTTTAAACACTGGAATACTCTAAGAGTTTGCGCTCCAGTGAGATTGGTTGAACGGTTTCAACCAAATCTGGGGTGTGAGTGGAATCGAGCTACTGGGAGTTTTGTCGCTGGTTCACTAAACCTAGCCTAGCTGAGAAGAGTCCAGCAAGAAACTCAGCTAGGCCCGACCTGCGTCGGACTGACTCTACCCGGTATGCGGCGGTACCGGGACGAATAGGGACTATATGTGTCTGTGTTGTCGCGATCGCGCGGTGGACGTCCCCGCCGGCGGGAAAGCCTAAGTGTACGCGTCGTGTCTGAGTTGGACGCCGTAAGCGCAGCGTTCCACCTTTCGATGGACGCTGTGATTACGTCGTCCGGGTCCGTGAGTGTGTGCCTAGGACGCCGGACCGTGCGGCCCCTAATCAGTGATCGCCGAGTTACGACAGAGGGGGGAGGGATGGGAACGTAGTCGACAGCCTTCCTAACTAACGGATTCCTATGATGGGGAGCGTTGTCAAAATAACGCCTGGCAGTCTGCTTAAAGAAACCATACATGGTGCTAATCCCCATGTCGTGGTGCAGGCTGAGGTTCGACTGGTACCACGGGGCACCAGTCGCCCTACGGAGAAAACGATTTTGAATGACCTGAAGCGGCTTGAGCGATGTCATAGGCACGTGAGCAAAAGCTACACTTGCATAAGACATGATTGGACGAACACAAGTTTTGTAAAGTGTCAGCTTATTTCTAAGTGACATTTTACTAAACTTGTTGATCATCGGCCCAAGCCTTCCTAGCACGAACAACGCACGGTTGCGTACCCTACGGATGTGGCTGCGGAAAGTCAGTTTCCTGTCGAGGGTCACTCCAAGATATTTGACCTCGTTGGCCCAGGGGATAGGCCGGTCAAACATTTGGATCGGAGCCACCCGCCTTTCTGTGCTAACGCAGTCAGAAGGGTGGAAGACTATTGCAGTGCTTTTTTCCGGATTGACTTCGATACGCCAAAGATTAAACCAACGACCAAGGTCGGTGATTGCCTCCTGGAGATATCGCCGGATAAAAGCGTACTTACAATGAGTCGTAAAGAGCGCGGTGTCGTCCGCGAACAACCCCAGATGCACTTTAGGGTGCCTGGGAATGTCATTCGTGAATAACGAGTACAGAGTGGGAGAGAGCACGGAGCCTTGCGGGACTCCGGCTCGGATGGGGTGTGGGTCCGAGTATGTTCCCTCTAGTCTGTAACGAAAGCTTCGATCCCTGAGAAAATCTCGTATTGTGAGTACGAGTCTGTCCGGCATGCCGAGCAGATATAACTTGTATATCAACCCGTTATGCCAAACTTTGTCGAAGGCTTTCGCCACGTCGAGAAAGATCGCACCGGTCTTGAGCCCCTGGAAACGAGAGAAACCGTCCAGCACGTGCTCCGTGACGCGGTGCACTTGTTGGACACACGAGTGCCCGGATCTAAAGCCGAACTGCTCGTCGATGATGACGTTATTCTCAGCCGTAAATCTGAGAATTCTAGTGAGTAGGATCCGCTCATATAGCTTTCCAAGGGAGCTAAGCAAGCTGATCGGCCTGTAAGAGGCAGGCGAAGTCCGGGGTTTGCCGGGCTTCGCTATCCCTATGACCGATGCACCTTTCCACGCGGCTGGGAAGTGAGCATTGGTCAGCGCGGCATTGAAGATGCCAACCAAAATGAGGAGGAGGGTTTCGGGGAGAAGTTTCAGGATACGATTGGATACACCATCCGCACCCGGAGCCTTCCTAACACGAAGACGCCTGACGAGGTCACTGACTTCCTTAACCGACACCGGTAAAACGGGTGAAGTTACGGGGAGACGCGATCTCCTGTCCACCTCGGAATCGACCCATCTAATATGGGCTTCGTCGGTGTGCAGGAGACTAGGCGAACATTGGGACTCTAAGCTACTCGCAAGGCATTCGGCTTTCTCACTATCCTCGAACGCAGGGGTAGGGTGATCCGGACGATCCAAGGGGGGTATAGTCCAACAGGTGTCTGATTTGAGAGATCTCGCCAGTTTCCAGTAAGCCAGATGACTAGGCGCGATCTCACCCATCAGATCCCTGAACGAGTTCTCCCGAAACTCGGCAATTCTCTGTTTGGACTCGTTGCACAAGTCCCTCAGGATTTGACGGTTTTCGGCAGAAGGGTGATTAGAGTAGGTCCTGATGGCACGATTTTTCCTAGTCACTAACTCTCTCAATTCCCTAGGTAGGGGCCGGTTTTGGATATCCTCCGCCGATACCTCCCTTGAGGCCTCACTTCGAACAGTGTTGAGGTAGTTAGTGAAAGAATCGATCGCTTGGTCGGTCTGTTCAGTAGTGGTTATATTGTCGGGGATGTCTCTAAGCAGGGGAGGATCTGTCTGTAGGAGACCTGATTGTACCTTGTCCCAGTCCACGAGTGTTCTGGTACGAGGTGTACTATTGGGGTGAGGTCCTAGTCTCAAAAGGACTGGCCTATGGTCCGAGTCAAGTTCGTGTATCACTTCTATAGAACGCAGAGTTAACGCTACGTTCTTTAGAAGTGCGATGTCGAGTATGTCAGGTCGGTGCTCTACGTTATGAGGGAAATGGGTCGGTTCTAGGGGAGCGAGGAGATCGAAAGGGAGGCTGTCGATCAAAAGGTGATGAAGCCGATTGCCGTTGGGATTGGTTGCCGTGCAACCCCAGTTAATGTGCTTACTGTTTAGGTCCCCTGCCACGATGACCGAAGGACCTAGGGAGGCTAGCGAGTCGAGGTCGGTCTTAAGTAAGTCACGTTGAGGTGAAAGGTAGGTTGACGCAATCGATATCGGGGGGTGGCCCTCCATCGATATGCGGCAAACTGACACTTCCATATTTGTCAGGGGTGGGGGAGTAAGACTTATGCAATGTAAGCTACGTTTATAGAAAATGAGCGTGCCCCCTCAGGGGTGGGGGAGTAAGAACAGGGGTGGGGGAGTAAGAACCCTGCCAAGCCTGCACTGCGCGCGCGACAGGGTGTATTTATTCCTTTGGTCTGCGCATGCGCCAACGCGCCGCAGTCGCTCCCGCCTGCCTTCGCGAGTTCTACGCATGCGCACTACGAATCTACAGCGCGCGTTAGTTTCCCGCCAAAACTTGTATGGCTATCCTTGTCTTGTATAAATGTAAATAGTGAAATAGCAATAGTTAAGTTTTAGTATATAAGAAGCCATTCTGTAAATACAAAACATTCCATTATACGATCTTCAAGTCGAGACATCTTTTACTAGGGGAAACTCTGCCCAATCAGCATCCCCTAAAGTGGTGACCCAAGAAAGAAGAACATCAAGCAACAACATGAGCCCAAATCCAGAAAATAATGGAGTCAACCAACAAGCCGAAGATCCGTCGCGAGTCCCGTGTACGCCTGCCGCTGCATCAACGCCGGAGCCTGCACCTCGCGAAGTCGCCGGAATCTCCCTCAGTCTACGCATACCAGCCTTTTGGCGCGACAAGCCGCGTCTCTGGTTTTATAGCTTCGAGTCCGCAACCGACGAACTAAAGAAGACCCAGAACCAACTCGCACAGATGGTAATCGCGCAGTTAGACAAGCAAGACATCGAGCAACTGACCGACATCTTGTACAACCCACCTGCGCACAACTACTACAACGCCATCAAAGAACGCCTGATCGCCGTCTATGAAGAATCCGACAACCAGCAGATACAGAAGCTACTCTCGCAAATGGAACTCGGCGAACAAAAGCCTAGCCAGCTGCTAAGAAGAATGCTCGATCTCGCCCGCAACAAATTCACCGACAGCACTATCCGAATAATGTGGACGAATCTCCTGCCGCCGTACATCCGCTCAGTCCTCGTCGTCAGCGAAACCTTCAGCCAGAAAGCCACACTCGACGAAATAGCGCAGTTAGCCGACAAAATGATGGAAGAATCGCCGAATTCACATCAAATATCCGCCGTGTCCACATCTTCGCATAGCCAGCCACAACATCACCCGCAAGCACCACAACCATCAACATCACAAGCAAGCAACGCCGACATCCAATATTTAATCAGCGAGATGCGAAAGCTCGCGCTAGAGGTCGCCGAACTACGCGCTCGCCCGCATCCCGAGCCACGCCAAAGTCGCCCTTTTAGCCGCCATCGCTCGAAATCTCGTTCCCGCAGCTATTCGAAGACCGACGATAACAGAGGCAAATCACCATCACCATATTGCTACTACCACCGTCGCTTCGGAATGGACGCAATGAAATGCAACCCGCCGTGCAGTTTCCGATCTCTCCCGTCGCCGCCGGAAAACTAGAGAAAACGCTGGCTGCGGCGGAACCCAGCGTACCGCAACACTCATACCGCCTTTTCGTAACCGACAAGAAGACGAAATTATCGTTCTTGGTAGATACTGGTGCCAACATAAGCGTCATACCAAGAGCTAAAGGCACACCTGCAACGCCGCTACCTTTTCAACTGTACGCTGCCAACAATACAACTATACCTACCTACGGCGAGAAGACTTACGAGCTCGACTTCAACTTACGCCGTCCCTTCAAATGGAAGTTTATCGTCGCCGCCGTGTCGAAACCTATCCTCGGAGCAGATTTCCTCAACCATCACCAACTGATAGTCGACGTGAAGAACCGAAGATTGATCGATGGCAAGACGCTTCTAACTACCAACGCACAACTATGCAGCTCAAATATACCTACAGTTCGAAGTATCGACGAGCACCAAACTTACCACGACATACTAGCCGACTTTCCTGGAATTACAAGACTCACATCGATGAAGCTCAGCCCGAAACACTCCGTCGAACACGTTATCGAAACCACCGGTCAACCCGTTCACTGCCGAGCCCGCCCAATCGCACCGCATCGCTATGAACAAGTCAAGAAAGAGTTCCAGAACATGATCGAGCAAGGCCTATGTCGTCCCAGCAAGAGCCCATGGTCCTCACCGTTACACGTGGTACCTAAGAAAAATGGAGATCTACGCGTATGTGGTGACTACCGAAGACTCAACGCTATCACCAAACCCGACCGCTATCCCATACCACGGATACGCGATTTCACCTACCAACTCGCCGGCAAGAAAATATTTTCAACACTCGACTTGAACCGCGCTTATCAGCAACTACCTATCAGCGAGCAAGACGTCGAAAAATCAGCCATAATAACACCGTTCGGATTATTCGAATTCCCGCGCATGTGCCCGGGATTGAAGAACGCCGGTCAAACATTTCAACGTTTTATACACGAAGTACTGAGAGGCCTGGACTACGTTTTCCCATTCGTCGATGATTTACTAGTCACTTCAACCACCGAAGAGGAGCACCGAACACATCTCCGCACCATTTTACAACGACTCGACGAGTATGGCATCACTATAAATCCCGCCAAATGTGTTTTCGGCCAGCCATCGGTGAAGTTCCTCGGATACGAAGTAAACAAAGACGGGATCCAACCACCTAAAGAAAAAGTTCAAGCAATAGTCGATTACCCTAAACCTAACACAATAGAAGAACTACGTCGTTTTCTCGGTATGCTTAACTTTTACCGGGAAAATATCAAGGACGCCGCAACCATTCAATCGCCGCTCTGCAAGTACCTACACAACGCTCGGAAGAGAGACAAGTCGCAAATCGAATGGACCGACGAAGCTACGCAAGCCTTCGAAGCGTGTAAAGTGAGCATACAAAACGCCGCTCTACTCGCACACCCACTGCATAACGCTTCGCTCGCTATCTTTTGCGACGCCTCAAATTCCTCCGCCGGCGCCGTGTTACAACAATCCATCAGTAACCAATGGCAACCGCTCGGATATTTCTCACGCAAGTTCACAGAAGCCCAGAAGAAATACAGCGTGTACGACCGCGAACTTCTAGCTGCCTACCTTGCCGTGAAACACTTCAGAAAAATGTTCGAAGGAAGACCGCTAATAATATTTACGGACCACAAGCCATTAACATTTGCATTTACGAAGCCATCAAACGACAGCGAATCTCCACGACGAACCCGACACCTACTTTATATAAGCGAATTCACTACCGATATACGCTACATAAGTGGGAAAGAGAACGCTGTAGCGGACGCACTCTCACGCGTCGAAGCAATCAGTTGTCCTTCGCCGATCGACTTCCAGGAATTGGCCGCCGCTCAAGAAACAGATAGCAACATCGCACAACTACAACAACAGAATAACATCACACTGCAGCAAATTACGATTCCCGGAACCGATCACAAGATATACTGCGAAACATCAACCAATACCAATCGTCCATACCTGCCTGCCGACTACCGACGCACTATTTTCGACCTTATGCACAAGGTCAGTCACCCCGGTATACGGACTACGCGCAAGATGATTACAAGCAAATACTTCTGGCCTGCAATGAATACGGACATCGGAAAATGGGCGAAAGCGTGCATTTCATGTCAACGAGCGAAGATACAGCAACACACTACAAGTTCTTTATCAACGTTCAAACCTACAGCGCGTTTTGAACACGTACACTGTGACGTCATCGGCCCGATGCCCACTACGTCCGACGGTTACCGTTACTGCCTGACTATCATCGACCGCGCGACCCGTTGGCCCGAAGCGATCCCGCTAAGGCAAATAACCGCCGAAGACATCGCCAAGGCCGTCTACGAAGGATGGATGTCAAGATTCGGTTGCCCAGCAACAATAACAACCGACCAAGGCCGACAGTTCGAAAGCCGAGTTTTTGCTCACCTAACGCAATTACTCGGTATCAAAAAAACACGCACGACGCCATATCATCCAATCTCGAATGGGGTCATTGAACGCGCTCACCGAGTAATGAAGAGTGCGCTGAAAGCTAGACTCCTATCCGCCAACAGCTGGATTAACGAACTGCCTACAGTGCTACTCGGCGTGCGCGCAGCATTACGCACCGACACGAGCGTAAGCGCCGCACAACTTACCTACGGTTGCAACATTCGCCTGCCCGGAGACTTCCTCGCTACCGAATCACACAATGACGTCATAATGGACAGTACCTACGTCGAACAGCTGAGAGAAACCATCCGAAACCTGAAACCAGTACCAAACCAGCCGCATAGCAACAAGAAGCCAATATTCGTTCATCCTCACCTAACTACGTGCGAATACGTATTTCTACGTGTCGACGCAGTTAGGAAACCTCTGCAAGCACCGTACGATGGACCCTACAAAGTACTGAAACGCAACGACAAGATATTCACCATCCAATTACCTACACGTCAAGCGAACATATCCATCGACCGACTGAAGCCTGCATACACCATCGCCGAAAACGAATCATCCGAACCAGCGCATACTCCAATAACAATAACTAACTACAACTACACAAATTTGCCGCCGCCGCCGCCGATACACCCGCCGCCCCCGCGCCCCTCGCGCTCGCAGTCGCCGCCGCCCCCGCCGCTGCCCCCGCTGTCGCCATCGCCGCCGCAGACTCCGAGATCGTCGCCGCCGCCGCAGACTCCGACATCATCGCCTGCGCACATCACTCCGACGCCTGCACCGCCTGCACACACCACTCCGACGCCTGCACATGCACAGCAACCACGAGTGACCCGCAGCGGACGCACCGTACATTTCCCCGTACGCTATCGCTAAGGAGGGAGCTATGTAGCTGCCGAGTCCCGTCAACTACAAATTGATTGACCGTTCTGAAAAGAACGCTTTCGATTGACGTAGCGACAAAATGATTGACCGTTCTGAAAAGAACGTTTTTCGATTGACATCAAATATAATCGATTGACGCAGTGCTCCAGGAAACAGAAGTTTTGTTTGGCTGTGACAACAGCCGACAGACGTGCGTTCCCGCCGAAGATTCCTCGATACTGACTGCACTGCGCGCGCGACAGGGTGTATTTATTCCTTTGGTCTGCGCATGCGCCAACGCGCCGCAGTCGCTCCCGCCTGCCTTCGCGAGTTCTACGCATGCGCACTACGAATCTACAGCGCGCGTTAGTTTCCCGCCAAAACTTGTATGGCTATCCTTGTCTTGTATAAATGTAAATAGTGAAATAGCAATAGTTAAGTTTTAGTATATAAGAAGCCATTCTGTAAATACAAAACATTCCATTATACGATCTTCAAGTCGAGACATCTTTTACTAGGGGAAACTCTGCCCAATCAGCATCCCCTAAAGTAGCAATCAAACTGGATTGTCCTCTGATGTGGAATCTCAGTCAGAGGACCAAATCACTATTTCCTGTTGAATAGGTTAAGAATAACTAACACCGATTGGATCTCGGTTATCCTTGTTAAATAAATAAGTATTGGTATCGGAAACCGATAACCGTCAGCGTCATCCGACATCCGATAAAATTTCACGATTCCAAGAGTTACGAAACATATCGGGCCGATATGTGCGACTGGCTGCCCTCGACACCCGGCAATCACGTACAATAAATGTGATTGAATGTGATGAAAAAAACGTGATTGTGTGTATGATGTGGCATGGTCCATGCACAGCAGGAAGATACAATCGACTACACGATTCATCATTTTTTCATCTTGTCTTTATTTATTTATTTATAGCATCTTTTTCAGAAAAAAAATAATACAATCGAATACTTAAAACTACATTAACCATTGGACTATATTTCTGTGACTTCTGACAAAGGCCTCCCCCAGTCCCCTCCACTCCTCCCCGTCTGTGACCAGTCTGGTCTGCCAGCCATAGCTACGATTTCATCCTCCCATCATTTACATTGTCTACCTCTCTTCCGTTTGCAGCCTCTTGGATACCATGTTGTCAGTGATTTGTTCCATTTCTGCTTTGCTGCTGCTACACTTTCCTTTCATCTTGTTATCACGACGTAAATAATATTATTATAGTTTGCTCGCCTTAAGGCTCCCTTGGTAAATTGTCGTAAAAATTAGTAGTTTAGTAACCATAGATATCCTCAAAAACGATTTTAATGAAAAAAATAGAGCAATCGATTCGCTGAAAACCCTTATTTTGCACTGGTAAACATTTTACTACGGTATTTTTATCGGAAAAATATGAAACTTTGAATTATCTTCATTTCATAATCTAATGAAATAATAACTTGGGTTTATTACTATTACGTAGATCCGTTTTGACCAAAAAAACTTGTGTGATGTCTATTTTCGCATATTTCTAGTAGTCTATTATAGCAAGCGAGCAAGACAACCTTCTTTGTGACACTCTAGCCTAGCCTTAATACAAGAATTTGGTATATTGGTCCGGTCTTAGATGCCTTTGATCTTACCCGACGCACAAGTCGCACAACCTAAAGCTAATGAAAGTGCGGGCGAAAATGTCACTGGAATCATCTATCTATCTATATATATATATTACGCGAAGCCGATCTTTATAATGCCCATCAGATCTACAGTTATCTATCTATCTATCTATATATCTATCTTCTATCTATATATATATTACGCGAAGCCGATCTTTATAATGCCCATCAGATCTACAGTTATGGACCGATTTTGATAAATTATATACCATAGGATTCGTCCCATCCTGCAGATGTGCAATAAGGTCTTAGTTTTATTTATTTTTGTCGTGGAAAATTAATAAAATGATATTTACGAAAAATCCTGGATGCCCCGACAAATATAAGCCTCAAAATTGTGTTCGATGACGCCGCATACAAGCAAGGGGTCAGCTTACCTTGGTAGAATTGTACGAGGTGTCAAAGTTTAGCTTGGTTAACACGTGACCTCCATGTGACTTGGGAACTGGCTATGGTATGATTCCGGATGACATAAAATTAAATATGAACTAAAATGTTCCTGTAAGAAATATCTGGTACAGCATTACAATATAAAACTTTTGAGTCGAGAAATACTCAATATTATTAACAATAAACGAAAGTAAAATTACTAATTTGTTTACCAGACAATACATAATATTCGGTCTAAGTATTTACAGTTTACATAAATGACAGACGTATTGTGTCAACTTTTTTTTTTATTGTGCTCTAATTATGTCAATATTAAATTGTCATGGTTTATACTTCAAAGAAGTTGATATACAAACCAATGACTGTTCAAATATACGTTCCGTATATCTTGACTGATATTGATATCTGCCAAAACAATGACAAACCAAATTAAACTTTACGTTGTGAGTTACAGAACTGTTTCTGAGTTAATCATAGATAAGCTGCAAAACATTTTGAAAGAGAAGAGGCTAGCTTTGTCTAAGTGTGTCTCTCTTCCACCTATTGCCATACCAGTAGGGTGATAATAAGCAAAGAAGTTCAATCAGTAGACGTTACTTATTGGTGGATTCAGATCAAACCGAAGAGAAAACAATGTTGCACTAATTAACCTTTACGACGCCAATAACGTATTCGACGTATATGCGCACCATTGATCCGACAAAACGACGAATATATCCGTCATGATGGTCCAATGCGATATCAACCTAGATGCGTTTCTATTGATAGTGCGCTTAAAAGGTTAAATACTTTTAAAAAATTAAGACGTCAGAAAAATAATTAAACCCTTTAATTGTCGACAACATGGGAGTTATAACATACGTTGTCAAAATCACCTTTGTTCTTTAGTTGACGTGTAAGTGTCACTGCCGTTCATAAAGTATAGCGTTCAAGGGGTTAATTTGCTATTCATCAATGTTTGTCTGAGGATGTCAAACGCAAAGTTGAACCCTATAGAAATGCATGTAGGTTGATATCTCATTAGAGGCCATGACGGATATATACGTCGTTGGCTTCGGACCGTTGGTGCGCAATATAGGTACGTTGTTAGCGTCGAAAAGGTTAATAATACTCGAAAAGTTAGAGGACATGTATGTATATTTCTTTGTTACGTTTCAGTAAACATGTCCAAAATAAGGGGGATAATGGTCACGTTAAACTGCCACGTTCTAAAAGGGCGTAGGTACATTGAAAGGATGAGTAATATTACCACTATTGGAAACATGTTCAATTAAAAGTTAAAATTATACTGTATCAGTGTCACCTGCAACAGTGACAGTGCCGGTCAGGGGGTCTACTCGAAACACCCGAAGATCGAAGTTCATTATATTTCCTTCTCTATCACACCAATAAGCAAGTGTTATAGAGATAGATATAACGAAAGATTTTAACCCAGTTACTTCACTTGACAAAATAGACCTCACAACTGCCATGCCAAAACCACACGATGGGCCATGATGGGCCACGTACAAGACGCAGTTATGCGGTGGAACGAGATGCAAATATGTTTTTTTATGATTGACTGACTGGCGATTGGCCTTAGTCTCACCTGATGGAAAGCGATGGCCTTTAATGCATAACTGCGACCTATACGTTGGCCCATAATGGCCCATTGCGTGGTTCCGGCATCAAATGTTAATACCAAAGATAAATAAATACCCTAGATGGATTGTATTTCGCAGGATCTGAATAAGTAATGCCGTGCTTTACTATCTTAAGAAGTACATCATAGAGAAAAAGAGACAAATGTTGCTACACTATTTGGTCAAATGGTGGAATGGCACCATTTCCAATTTACATTCCCCGCTAAACATTTGATAGATGTCAATACTGCTAGTGTTGTGCAGTCTTTATCGCAAACTTTGGTCGATAAAAATATTAAATAATTTAATGGTAAAATAAAATAAACTGCGGTGCTCAGTCCAGGTTTTTATTGAATATTTTTATACTGTAAAGGAACTATAATGCCCGTTATAATAATACCTCTCTATGTACAGAGTCTAGTACGAGTCTAGATTTAATAAAAATGCAAGTTATAATCAGAAATCATCTATGAAGCCAAAGCGCTAGAATATCTGTGCAAGAGAGATGGCAATGAGTTGAGAGTGGGGCAATTTCGAGTTGGGAGTCTGAACCATCGGGGCCAACACGGAACCAAAAGGCCAAGAAAGAGGGACTCTGCATGATGAACTCCTTTTTCAAGAAACGTGAGCACAGGAAGTGGACCTGAATGAGTCCCGACGGTGCAACTAAAAACGAGATTGTCTCCATCATGTCGAAGAAAAGGCATATACTCAATGATATCTCTGTGATCACCACGGTTAAAACCGGAAGTGATCACCGTCTGGTAAGAGGCACATTGAATATATGTGTAAAGCTAGAGTGCTCTTGACTGATGAAGTCTACACTCCGACCAGCAGCAGCCCAAATCCGAAACTCCCAGAGCTTTCAGTTGGAACTCCAAAACCGTTTCGCTTGCCTAGGCGGCAAAATGGGACGAATTCAACGACGGGATTGTGGAAGCTGTCCATAGTACTGGGTCTAAGTTCGTCAAGGCTTAATGGACGAACAGGACCAAAAGGCTCTCTAGCTCCATTCAGAGGCTCAAATGATTCAAATGAAAGGAGTCAAATGATTCTACAGTCTTCAGGCGATGCGACATTATACCGGCAGCTCAATATACGAATCTCCAACTCCTTTACCCCTGATCTGCGCCAATTACCTATGTCCAGCAGTGAACGTCCTTCAGCTGATATGATGATGACGATGATGATGATGAATGTGCGAGGGCTGTCTGGTAATATATATACAAATGAGCAGGTTGAAAGATTATGATTTGCACATTTTGATACTTTTTGCCACTTGTTTGATTAAATCATCCCAAACTAGCTGATAGGTCTAAGAGATACTTACTACTACTTTTGAGCACAAGACTTGTTAATTATTGTTGTATATTCTGAACATATGGACTTACTGGTTGACATGCTAAGGGAAGATTAACAAGTATTGTTGGCACTGAATGAGAATGGAGTTTTTCGAACGTATCCCTGACGGAAGCGGAGGGCCTACTCCGAACTTCTAAAATGTCGCGCCGTCCCGTTCACTCTCGTGTTATACTCTATATGACGGAAAGGGACGGTACGATACGAAGTTCGATTTTCGAAGTTCGCGGTAGCACAGCAGGCACTTTGTTCAACTTAATACAATCCATCTAGGGTATTTATTTATCTTTGGTTAATACCAATATTGCCAATGTCGCATGCATTGTTTTTTTTTCTAGATTAGATAGAATAGGTTATGAGGATACTTAGAGTATTTCTAAAGAGATCCTATACGAGTACGAGTTCCACCAAGGGGGACGGAAAAGCTCTTACCCACCTAAATTGAGAATTTGTCTTAAACGGCTGGCGCCTTATCATAAACAACCTCTTTAATTTGGGCGGGTATGACGTGGACATGATAATGAGCCAAATAAAAAAGTGGAACTATGACAAAGACTACAAATGATGTATCTCTCTCTGTCGCTCTTATTCCATTTAGTACATGACCTCGGTAGAGGTATTATTATTTGAAAATTTCTCAGGGGTACTCTAAGGGAGGGTAGGATAGGAGTCATATCTCAGAACATTCTTAATTGCGGAACTATTACTACGCACCATTACACTGAAACAATCAACGCACACACATTCAAAACACTAAAATTATCTGATTATTATCAGATAGCCAAATTGACTGAAGTTGCTAAGATGCATATTTTTCATAGAAATTCTCATAGTTAGTAGGTAGATCTTATTTCATGAAATAAGGCTGATATTTACTGTAAATTTGACGACTAGTCGTGATGATCAAGCACGAATGTTTTTAAATCGACTTTGTAATCGACCTTCCGAATACGCATATTCTATCCCGTGGCTTCGCTTGCATTCTTCGTAGTACGTCGACGCGGCGAAGCCGCGCGGGTATCTAGTATTTTTTAATACTCACTTCTTTTTTTAAGTGCACGCTATTTATAGTAACAGTAGCTATAGTATAAATATAGTAACACACATATGTATGTACAATAACCTAGTGTAATGATAATCTATCATGGCCACTTATCTCCCGTGAGTGGGATGATACACTTAATAAACATTCTTAACCGCCGCGAACTTGTGCAGTCGACTTTTAACGTATGTAAACATTATTCGCCTTATTACAAGGGAATAAGGTGCAAAAGAGATTTTTTTTTTTCGAGGTACTAAACATTACATCTCTTTGTGCTAGTTCTCATCAGGAAATTGGAGTTATCTTTTAAATTGGAACAATAGGTTAATGACTCTGTCTGTAAGATTAAGTTTCGATAGTGACAAGCTTAAGTTTGTTCAGCTGTTGTAGGTTCATTCATTACAAGTTATTCAACTGAAGCAATTTAGCTCTTTTGTTCTATGATTCAACAATTTGCTTGTTAAACCGGTTGAACTAACTTAGCTCATTATGCAAAAAACCTGAATGTTATAGTTGAAATTATTAAGAATGTTGGACTCCTTAAAAACTGCCATTAGATTATGAACCATCCTGCTTGGACAATGAAGTCTCTTTTTGAATGGACTAATTTGATACAATTCAGTGAATTCAAATGATTTTAACTTATACATAAATACCGATCTGTAATAAAATGTTTATTTTCATGGGTGTTTGCGTAAAAGCTAAAAATATTTAAAGGATAGTAGTTTTCAACTCGGGTAATACTGACTTCACAGATCTAAATAGAGGCTTGCTTTAAATCAAAAACATAGTTCGTAACCACATTGTTCAGAATCAAAATCAGAATCAGAAAAGTTTATTTGTCAGAATACAGTTATAAAAGATTTTACAGTATAAAATGTGCTTGTATTCAACATGCAAGCATGTGTATAAATTCTTTATAAATTTACGCTAGAATACAATACTGATAGATGCCACTGAGTTAAAAATAATGAAAATAATAAGATAAATAGTTAGTAAAATGTGTTGATTTTTATAATTTAAATATTCCCTTATACTGTAAAAACATTTATCAATCAGCCATTTCGTCAATATATTTCTAAATATATTCCCCGATAATGCTTGTAAATCATTTGGTAAATTATTAAAAATAGTTATACTTGTATTAAAAACATTTCTTTTGTATATGTCCTTGTGACTGGTTGGCTTGTACAGAAGGGACATAAGATGTGGTCTTGTTCGTCTCTCTATGACTTCATTCTGTAACTTGAAGTACTCGGGATGTTCTTTAACAAAAACACATATGTCCCTTATGTATAATCATGGCAGTGGCATGTCCCTTATGTACAAAAATGTTTAATTTTTTAAATAGAGGAACACAACTATCATTCATCCAGGCATTACTCATCACCCTGATACATTTATTTTTTAATTATAAAGATTCTATCAGACTCTTCAGAGTTAGCCCACAAAATCAAACCATAACAGAGAACCAAGGACACATAGCCATGATAAGCCGTTGCCAAAACGGCTTATCATGGCCAAAACAGTTAATCATTCCTGACCCAATTGGTTGAAACACTATTTACAGTTTACCTATGTAGTATTCTTTGATCTGTGCCTATGTTTAATTGGATCCAGGATTACTTAGTATTTCCTGTTAAAGTAGAAAAGGTTCATGTTCAGCACAGGCATAGTTGTCACTTATCAAATCTAACTTACCCAAGTCTCCTTTTGCTCTCCTCTGGTGACAACTGATCAAAAGTCTTGGCCTGATCCTCACCGAGGAAGGCATCATGGTCAAACTGCTTGTTGTGGTGCTCATTCTTGAAGTGCTCAGCATCTGAGAGGTGGTCCAGCATTCGCTTGGTGTCTTCAGGCACTCCAGCACATGCTGCCGTCACAGCCAGTAATAGAAACAGGGAAGTCAGCATTGCAACTGGAATTTGAACATGTTATTTAAAACACAGTTTTCTCATTAATATTTTCCACTTCATCATGTTAGACATGAGGATATAAAGAGTCTTTCACCATATATTTTAGAAATATTCATTCAGCCATTTCATTTCAGGAACAGGCCAAACTTGGTGTGCTTTGAAAATGTTTTTTGCCTTTAGCTAAAAGTCAAGAACTTATCCTTTAGTAAAACATTGTTAATTATGTCTGCAGCCTTTAAAGAGAGAAAAGATATTATTTTTCTCTCTTTAAAACTTTAAGTTTTAAAGAGAGAAAAATAATATCATTTAAATTATAGAAACAGCGCTTATCAAAATAATTAGTAATAAATTATGCATGAAAACTATAATTTACAAACTTAAGAATATAATATTGAGGTCATATTTATACAACTAATGAATAACATACAAAAATTGGCAGCACTCGCCTATAAGTTCTAGATTGATTAAAATAGGAAAAGTTAAAGCTGGATCGACGCAAACTTCTGGAATAACTGCTGAATCCTATTAAGTACTGTTTTCTTAAATATTTAAACCCACTATCGGTCTCTACATTGACCAAATAATACTCGATGCTACTTTTTCGTTCAAGAGTTCCAGAGCACTTGCCTGTAAACCGAAACCGCCACGTCAATTCAGGCCACGTCGCTACAACCAACTATCCCGTTCCGTTTCCGCTACGCTAGACGATAAACACCCGGCGAATCCGGCGACACAGAGATTCGGGAGAGGAGAGGAGATGCTAGGAGGATGCAAATCAAATGACGGAATATAGTGTATATAGTGCGTTCAAATATATATTACTTTATGTGTCAAAATTCCGAGTCAGTCTTTATAACTGCTAGCATTTCACTTAGCTGTATTTGTAGAAATATTCGGACATCTTAAATATCGCAAAAGAAAGTTTCGCAACCGTATTTGCCCAAATATAATGGCCAAGTTACGTGCTAGCAGTACAATATTAGCAGTTCAATACTCAACAAAAATAATAATGTATCAACAAATTGATGTATTGCTACACAGTTTTTGAACGTACTTGTCAAAAACAATGTTGCCAATTTTCCCAACTCCCAATTAAATCAATAAATATTAAAAAATATAGCTAAGAAAGGATCCGACACCGATAAAGCCACGTTCACATTATCCGATATCTAACATTTGTGCTGTTTCCATTGTCCGATAGTATTGCTCCGATATAGCCATTTTGTTGCCAGTTGCGGCCACAATACCGGCGCGTAACAGAAAACTTTAGCTTTTATATTTATTACATTTATGAAGAAAATGCAATATAGTGGGAAAAGGTTGGGTCACCCTATTGGCTATGTGCACGTCTGAAACGTCAAACGTCAAAGGTCCCGAGACAATGTCAAAATTTAGAGATGTCAAATAATGAGACATGAATATTTTATTTACTTTAGTAAACGAGAAAGACCCCGTATTGGAAATTTTACTGAAATAAATAAGAGAATAATAAATACATACAAACGAAACGAATCGTAGGAAACCGTTAAGAAACCAATAGAAAACGTGAAAGTAAATTTGACAGTGGTCCCTGGTAAGTACACATTTCTGCCATGGTGTGCGCTACGATCGCCTAGCTTACCCCCACCACCTACTTCGCACGTAGCCAATAACGTCCCATATTCGAGGGGGGGATTTTACATCTTCATTGATAAATTAGAAAGCTCTCCTGAAAAATGCAACAACTAATTCGGGTTGAAAAAAAACACATTGAACTAATTATTAACCTCTTTAACAGATACAAACAAGCAAAATATGATATTAAAAATAGAAAGAGGGCAAAAGCAAGTGTGAGGGCTCGTGTCAGAGGGCGTACCGCGAACTTTGAAAATCGAACTTCGCATCGTACCGTTCCTTTCTGTCATATAGTGTATAACACGAGAGTGAACGGGACGGCACGACACGAAATTCGATTTTCGAAGTTCGCGGTACGCCTTCAGAGCTGCTACCGTGAAACGCAAACGCACGAAGTTCGAAAATCTCCCTCTCTATCGCACTTGCATATTCGAGCGACAGAGAGAGAGAGATATTCGAACTTCGTTCGTTTTCATTTCGCGGTAGCAGCTCAGAGGGCCTATTCCGAACTTCGTACCGTGCCGTCCCTTTCCATCATATAGTGTATAACACGAGAATGAAACGGAAGGCACGACACGAAGTTCGGAGTAGGCCCTAAGAGCCGACAACGATGATGTATCGGATAATGAGTGTTAAATCCTACAACGATACAAACAATTACTATCTATTTCAGCTATAAAGAGTCCAGTGACAGCTGTCAACATAGTACAAATTATGTTATCTTTGACGTATAATGATATAATTTGTTCTGAGCTGACCGGTCTCTTTACAGCTGAAATACGTTTAAGTTAATATTTCTGAACTATCTACTCATAAACCTAGGGAGGAGCGGTGCCGCCCACGTGCCGCCTCCCAATACAGACAATTTTTGCTTACCGGGCGGTTCCTTCCCCTGGATCACACACTACCCAACTAGACTAGACCCGATATCGGAGTGCATAATCTGAACGCGGCCTAAGGCCTGAATCACACTTGCTCGGTCTGCGACCGCAGTCAATAGTAAATTTGGTAGCCAATGACAAGTTTACTATTGACCGCCGCGGCCAGACCGCGCCAGTCTGTGAGAGGCCTGAAGCCACGTTCACATTATTCGATAAAATATCGGTTAATGTGAACACAGTCGACCGCGGACAGTAAATAATTTATCTGCCTACATTCAAGCGACATGTTCTCTTTAGACGATACGATATAATTTTGGTAATCATTTTGTAATTAATTTGGTGGTTCGATATTAACTATCCAAGGATGTCCCTGTGGGATGTCCTAACACAATTATTTTGCATTTGTCTTGTCTCTGGTTTGGGTTAACAACTGCCAGCCGCCGAGTAGCTGTCATGTGTGTTGTACGTTTTGCCTAAATTTTGGTTCCAAAGAGATTTTTTAATTATGTTACTGAATAATACAACTATTTAGTCGTTAATTAATAATTTTAAGGCTACATTAAAGGCATATTCTGGGTATAAGTTGCCAAAACCGGATTGCAAATGTCAATATGTCAGGATCTCGGCCTTAATTTCCAACAGAGAATGGTGAGAAACATGCTCAATTATTGTTTAATGCCTATTATAATTACTATGAACTCTTTAACATTAATATAGTTTGCTTTCTCACCCACAGACCTATTCTTAGCATATACATTTTCGTACGTATTTGATACTTCTAGTTACCTAACGAGAATCGGCATTTTTATGTGATGATAACTAGAATTCATGTGATTAGGTATTCAAATGTTTCAGGGCGCAAATATATCGCAGTTGGAAAGAGATATCGGCTCAGAACAGTTCCCACCAAATGAACACTACTTTGGTTTAGTCAATGTAAGTATGTAAATATGACGGACAGTATACAATACTTTTCGTCATTCAATTGGCTTTATCATCTGGATTAGGAACGGTTCGCTGATGTATTCGTACTCTAGTTAATAACAATGTAGTGTTAGTACTTAGTAGATAGTAATGAGATATTTATGAACATATACCTATGTGATATTTATCATCTTAACTAATTATAAGGCTACATAATCTAATTAAAACCAGTTAATGAAACAAAAGCATGAAGTAATCTATATTAATTAAATTAACCACTCACGTGCTCTCCGCAACTAGGGTTGCGACTTGGTAAAACGTAAAGTGCTCTCGCAACACTAGTTGCGAGTTGGACTTCCAATGGTTTTTAAATTGTTGCTATGCGGGACATGCAAAGAACGCTTTTTTATTTAGTTACATAGGTAGGTATTAGGTAGGATTAATGTGGCAACATTAAAAAAAATTAAAACAGCAGTCTACGGAACAATTTTTACAAAATATAAAAGTTGTTTTGATGACCATCGAAGTTCGGTACGTCAGCGAGAGAGCTCGCGATTAAAAAATGCTGTAAGCAATTAATTTCGCATTTTTTAATTAGTATTATATACCAAATTATTCCTGGTTTACTGCTCCATAAGGTAAAGCATATATTTCAATACTAATTAAAATGGAATGTGATAAATTCTTCCAACGAAGTATGTAGAGTGATGAAAATTTTGCGAGGTTAATTTTTAATTCTACATTATTATATGATTATTCCATATTTCTGTACTAGGCTATTAAAATTGTTATATATGGACAATGTGGGTAGTGTTTATCAATTATGTACAAAGTGAGGTAGATGTGAAAAAGCAGTCTGTCACCTGGATTTCAGCCAGCTCATGTGTCTTAGAGCCTAACTGTGAGTATATAATAGTGGCGACGAGGATAATTGTGGACAAACGTGTTAATTAATGTGAATAGTGAGTCTGAAACAGTGTACAAATAGTTTTACCAAAAATGGGGATAAAATTTGGTGAGTTTGATATAGCACATGGTTGCTGGAAAAAATATATAGAAAGGTTTTCTTTCTGCCTAGAAGCCAGCGAAATTACAGAAGATGCTAAGAAAAAGGCGAATTTATTAGCTGTTTGTGGTCCTGACTTGTATGAGTTAATTGTATCTTTGATAGTTCCAGAAAAAATAAGTGTGGTTAGTTTTGCAAACATCAAAGTTTTTTTGGATAATCATTTCCACCTGACGCCAAATGAAATTCTACAATCATACAAGTTTCATTCTAGGCACCAGGAAGAGGGGGAAAAGATAAGGGATTATATTGCTCAACTGCGGAGATTAAGTATTGACTGCAACTTTGCTGACTTGGAGCAGACTCTCCGGGACCGGTTAGTTTGTGGTATTATGGATAAAGACGCACAAAAGAAGTTACTTCAAAGTTGTTCGCTGACATTCGAAAGGAGCATGCAAGATAGCACTGGCACATGAAGCTGCGGGAATTGATTCCAACATAATAGTGATATCGGCCTCCGGTAACCCAATGGGCGACGCAGAGGTGCCAATGGAAGTAAACAAGGTCGTAAATAGTAAAATAGGCAAGCAGACAGAAAGATTTACCTGTTTCCGGTGTGGCAAGGCACATCGAGGAGGGTGCAGATTCAGATGGTCAAAATGCAATCAGTGTGGAAAGACAGGCCACATTAAAGCTGTGTGTATGCAGAAGAAGCAGTATGAGAGTAAGTTACACTCAAGTGTAAATGGCCTATATGAGGAGATTTCCGTTAATTGTATAAGACAGGAAGTGTCCGTGCCGGCATTTTTGAGTAAAGTTTTGCTAAACAACATGGTTATTAGTATGGAAGTCGATTCAGGTTGTGCTTTTACATTAATAAGTGAAGTGGTTACAAAGCATATATATGGCAGCAAAAGTTACCTAAGTTAGAGGAGATTAAAATTGCCTTAAAGACTTGGACTGATAATAGATTATGTTTGTTGGGAAAAACCATGGTGAATGTCCAGTATAAAGGAATAAATAAATGTTTACCAATTTTTATTGCTAAAGGAAACGGTCCTAGTTTAATAGGGCGCAATTGGTTTCGCGATTTAAACATTCAAATAGAGGGATTGAATAGTATCTCTGTTGATGATAACAAAAAGGATACACAATTGAAGGCCATTCTTCAGAAAAATGCTGAGGTATTTCAGGAAGGTTTAGGTAAATATACTGGACCGGTTGTGAGCATTCGACCCAAGGAAGGGGCTAAACCAGTATTTTACAAGAGTAGACCTGTGCCTTTCGCTTTAAAGGAGCGGGTATATAAAGAAATAGACAGGTTGGAATCGGAAGGAGTTTTGGAGGCAACTTCACCTATAGTTCCAGTGCTCAAGCAAGACGGCAGGGTGCGTCTGTGCAGGGATTATAGGTCTACAGTGAACGCAGTGACGGATACGGATACATACCCCTTGCCCACCCACAGTGAAGCTTCTGCTGAATTACAAGGTGGAGTGCTGTTTACAAAAATTGATTTAGTACGCGCTTATACCCAGGTGATAGTCGATTAGGCAACGGCCGATTTGTTAACATTAAATACACCTAATGTTCGAGGTTGTGAATCGGAGTGGTGTGTGGTATGTCCAGCACGGAAGTAAAAAGCCAAGGTTCCTTTTTCAGCACGTCGTATTCTTAAATAACAGCACACCGAAAATATCGTCAGATGTGATAAATATTATTTAACATAAAATACGACCTGTGTCGCCGATCAGTGATGGAGTTGGAAGGGAAGAGAGTTTGACAGTTGTAAAATTGCCATAGCGCTAAAATGTAATAAAGGTAGCTATTCATGTACATTGTGAGCCATAGACTATCCAACACTTCCCCTCTAGGGCACACAATAGGACTCAAAAAGCACACATAGAGTCAAGAAATAACAATTAGATATAATGGCAGAACTCTACATTGGACTCTATATGAAACATAAATAATACTCTACATATACAAATGAGATGACTCTACATTTAACTTTATAATTTACAACAAACTTGTCGAGTTTTAAAGTAAACAGAAATGCAAGTCAAAATATACAATGCCTACTTATGTTATACTATATATATGCATGCTCTAGTTATTATAATTAAGCTTCACAAACATTCATAGCTTTTGTAAAATCATGATGCTTTACTCTACATAAAGGTTTGGTTAACACATCGGCAATCATTTTATTTGTAGATAAATATTCTATTTTAATGACATTATTTAATATCAAATCTTTTACATAGTGATATCTTATGTCGATGTGTTTAGTACGTTTGTGACAATATTGTTTTGCTTGTAAAAGCTTTTGGGCGCTTTGATTATCATTATAAACAATACAATGAACTTGTCCAGGTAATATCTCTGATAACTAATTTTTAATGAAAGATATATCTTTACACACATCACTAATAGCGAGCTGCGAGATATTCTGATTCTGTGGATGATAGTGAGACACATCTTTGTTTACGGGACTCCCAATTAACTGTATTTCCCCCTAATTTAATGACATACCCAGTATAGGATTTCCTGTCTGTGATATCATTGGCCCAGTCTGCGTCAGTATAAGCACACAAAGACCAATTCATTCCTTTATGGAAACATAAAGAATATTGAATTGTACCTGCCAAATAACGCAAGATCCTTTTAGCTGCTAACCAATGTGACCTATCGAAACAGTTGTTAAATTGGCTAAGTTGACTACATGCAAATGTTATATCTGGTCGTGAACACACACTTAGATATAACAAACAACCTAGCAATTGTCGATAGTTATAGTTATATATACTTGTGTGAGCTGTTGCGACTGTAGAATACATAAAAATCATCAACATATAAAGCCAAAATTATTATGTCATCCTTGTCACCTTTTACATAAACACAAGGTTCACATTTCGACTGTCTGAAATTATGTTCAGTAAGTAAATTATGTATTTTACAGTTCCACATTCTACTTGCCTGCTTAAGGCCATAAATGCTTTTTCTTAATAAACAAACCTTATTATTGTTATCATTACTGAAGCCGGTAGGCTGCTCCATATACACAGTCTCATTCAGTTCAGCATTTAGAAAAGCTGTAGCCACATCTAAATGGTCTATATTTAAGTCTAATTGATTTGCTATACAAAACAAAATTCGCATTGTCGAGTGACGTACAACAGGAGCGAATGTTTCGTTATAATCAATGCCTTCACGTTGTGTAAAGCCTCTGGCAACCAATCGCGCCTTGTAACGATCAAATTGACCAGACGCGTCATACTTTGTTTTAAAGACCCATTTACATTTAATAACGTTTTTATCAGTGGGTCTATCCACAATTTCCCAGACATTGTTACTAACTAGAGCATCATACTCATTTTTCATGGCTTCTAACCATTGTTGGCTGTTAGAGCCATTAATTGCTTCCTCATATGTGATAGGTTCCTCGATTGATGGTGAGAGGCCATGAGCGAGCAGAGACATGTCAGACATGTCATAGTCTAAATATCTCGCAGGAGGTACATTACGTGTCGCGCGAACAGACCGATGTGGTGGAGTAACGGTCACAGGACGAGTCACTTCACCATCTCCAGCTGACACAGGCGAAGACGGACTCATAGACAGAGTGCCGACGGTGCCTACAGATGAATCAGCCGGTCCAGAGTCGTCGCTGCTTCCAGTGCAGTACACCTCGGACTCTCCACCTGAAATCGACATAGAATTCTTGTCAGATACATTCAAATTATTACTTTCCAATTCATTTTCATCATTATTTAAAATTTCATTGTTTAAAATATCATCATTTAAAATATTATCATTTAAAATTTCATTGTTTAAAATATTATCATTTAAAATATTATCATTTAAAATATCATTGTTTAAAATATTACTATTATCTAAGTTTATTCGAATTTCATTCTGACTAGAATTATTACTATCACAGGTTGCTTCCTTCTCAACATCACTGTAAGTTAAAATAAAATCACTTTCTGACAGTTCTTGCAAAGGATTATAGAATCTATTCTCAATAAAAGCAATGTTACGAGATTTTATGACTTTTGTGGGGTCCAAAGGGTCAGCTAAGCGATATCCCTTTGATGTCTCACAGTAGCCCACAAAAATGTATTCTTTAGATTTGGCATCCAATTTATCCCTCCGATGCTGAGGTACAAGAGAAAAAGCAGTACAGCCAAAAACTCTGAGATGGCGGAGGTTGACTTTCTTGCCAGACCACACCTCCTCAGGTATACGTCCAGCCAAAGCTGATGTGGGAGATCTATTCTTTAAATATATAGCAGTCATAGCTGCTTCTCCCCAAAATCGTTTGCTAAGACCGGAGTGCTGTAACATGCATCGTACCTTATCAAATATACTTCTATGAGATCTCTCAGAAATGCCATTTTGAGCTGAGCAATAAGGAATGGTTGTCTGGTGAATAATACCTTGTTCATTTAAATATTTAGTAAATTTAGAACTAGTATATTCGCCTCCATTGTCCGAACGTAAGCAAAGAACTGGCAAATTTAACTGTTTTTCTACAAGGGCCTTAAAATGTATAAAACAATCAAATACCTGAGATTTGTTGTTAATAATGTATCCAAATGTCTTCCGGCTGAAGTCATCCGTGAAAGAGACCAGGTATCTTCCTCCTCCATAGCTTGCCTCTGGCATTGGGCCGCAGACGTCACTATGCACCAGCTGCAGCGGTTGTGTTGTTTTGGTGGTGCTTGCCTTCGGGAAAGGTTCGGCCGAAAGCTTCCCCTTGAGACAAGCCTCACTTCAATTCTTCATGGTTCTGAAACAGCACACCACATGCATCCCGTAATCTAGACATACCTGCTGGGTGCAAATGTCCAAGGCGGTTATGCCATAATTCCATCATTGATGGGGCAGAGGCAGCGACTGCAGCACTCGGTGACACCTGCCTAGTTTGCAGGTTCAAAGAGTGCATCCTATTAGGTTCATACCTGCTTTCCCTACATACTTCCCCACATAATTTATAAATACCATTTACACATTTAGCTAAGGCTATATAGTTGCCAGGTGCTTTAATTGGACTATCCTTATCATACATGTAAAACCCATCTTTATTAAAGAGAATAGAATGGCCATCTTTACATAATTTGGACACAGAAAGCAAATTGGCCGACAAGTTTGGAACTAACAAAACATTCTTAAAGGTTCTCACCTGCCCATTCATGGTAATGTTCAAGTCCCCTATTTGTGAGCTTGTCATAGTTTCACTATTTGCAAGACAAATATTGTTGTCCTTAGTGTCCTTTAAGTTTCTGAGCACTGCACTGTTGTTTGCTAGATGTGATGAGGCACCACTGTCCACATAGATTTGGGAGCTATCCTCAGCGAAGAAGGCTTTCATACTAGGTTCAGCATCCTTTTTCTTCTGTCTTCGCTCGCGCTTAAGCTTAAAACATTTGGGCTTAGTGTGCCCTATCTTGTGGCAGTAGGTACATTTAGGCTTTTCTCCTGTGATGAACGCTGAAGTTGAAGACCCATTTGTAGCAGATTTCCTTTGGGCTTCTTGGAGTAGACGAGTTCGCACCAAATCGCTTTGCAGTTTGTCCGAAGATATACAATAAGTTTCAAGATTTGAGACCAGCGTGTCATACTCAGCTGGTAGACCGCTAAGGAGAATCTCAGCTATTTCTTGATCATCAACAGTTCTACCGATGTTGTCCAACTGGTGCACTAATGACATTACATGATCTATATATTGAGTCATGTCTGTATGTTCTGTAAAATCCACCCGATGGAGTTGCCGGAGCAGGAGCACTCGCCGATATAACCCCCGGTCCTCAAATACATCAGCCAAGTTCTTCCATGCTTCCTTGGCTGTTCTAGCATTCCGGACATATTGGTAAAAAGCCGGTTTAACATTTAGACAAATGCGAGCCAGCGCGCGTTGATCGCGCACAGCATCAGCATTAGTGAGAGCTTCAACATCTTCTCGATTGACCAGATCCCAAACACCTTCGCAAATTAATAACATTTTTACGGTGAATTTCCAGCTGTGATAATTAGTGCCATCCAGCTTCTCGATGGCTGCCGCACCGCCCAAGACGACAGGATTCGGGGCATGCTCGACCACGTTTGCCATAGTGCTGTTGTAAAATATTCAAAAATAAGGATAATTCTTGTTGCAGCACTTTATTCCGTTTATTACCTTGGTCTTCCTGCTGGAATTTAACGATACCACAGCGCGATGTTTTTGGGTTTAATCTTGATAGGTCTGGGACCAAAACCTGTTCGAGGTTGTGAATCGGAGTGGTGTGTGGTATGTCCAGCAAGGAAGTAAAAAGCCAAGGTTCCTTTTTCAGCACGTTGTATTCTTAAATAACAGCACACCGAAAATATCGTCAGATGTGATAAAATATTATTTAACATAAAATACGACCTGTGTCGCCGATCAGTGATGGAGTTGGAAGGGAAGAGAGTTTGACAGTTGTAAAATTGCCATAGCGCTAAAATGTAATAAAGGTAGCTATTCATGTACATTGTGAGCCATAGACTATCCAACACCTAAAGGGTTATATAAGATGAAAAGGTTGCCTCAGGGAGTAAAAGCCTGTCCAGGTATTTTTCAGAGGCTGATGTCATCATTATTGGCGGGCATTCCTGGAGTAGCCGTTCTACTAGACGATATAGTAGTGACAGGCGGGGGAGTACACGAGCATAATAGAAGAGTCGAGAGAGTCCTAAAAAAGTTACGAGATGCCGGACTGCGAGTAAACAAAAAAAAATGAAAATTTTCCGCCAGAAGGGTGCAATTTTTGGGGTATGTCATCGACGAATTCGGTATCCATCCATGTGAAGAGAAGATTCGTGCGATCGAGAAGACACCGGCACCGCGTAACGTGAAGGAGCTCCAAGCATTCCTGGGGCTGATTAACTTTTACGATCGGTTCGTGCCAAAGAAGGCTTCAATTGCCGAACCGCTGTATAGGTTATTGGACAAGGAAGGCCAATGGAAATGGGAGAGGTCACATCAAGACGCTTTCGAGAAGTTAACGAAGATGCTGTCAAGTAAGGACACCTTAGTACATTATGACATTAAAAAGAAACTCATTTTATCATGTGATGCTTCTCAGTACGGACTGGGGGCTGTGTTAGAGCATGAGATGAGTGACGGAAGTGTTAGACCAGTGATGTTTGCGTCAAGGACCATGAATACACATGAGCGTAACTATGCGCAAATAGACAAGGAAGCGGCTGCTATAATATTTGGCTTAAAAAAATTCCACCAGTTCATAAGTGGTCGAAGAGTTATTATCAAGACGGATCATAAACCTTTGTTGGGGATACTTGATTCGAAGAGACCCATCCCGAATATTATTTCACCTAGAATGTTGCGGTGGGCACTTCTGTTGAACTCTTACGACTACGATTTGAAATGCAGATGCCCTTAGCCGTTGGCCAAGTCATGAAGAGACATCGGAGGAAGAGTTTTCAGGGGTTCTACTAATTGAGGAGACGCCATTAGAATTGGAATTTACTGCAAGAGAAGTTGCAAAGTTAACAAAAAGAGATAAGTGCCTAAGTAAAGTGCTATTCTGGATACGTAATGGATGGCCAGTTAAATGTGAAGAGAATTACAAAAATTATTGGCAGACAAGAGATGAGTTATCGATGTACAAGGATTGCATTTTATGGGGAAATAGAGTGATTATACCAGAGAAAATGCGAGCTAAAGTATTAGAAGAGCTCCATTTGAAACATGACGGAATCGTTATCACGAAAGCTATGGCAAGAAGCTATTATTGGAGGCCGGCAATCGATAAACAGATTGAAAACATGGTAAAAAACTGTAATGTGTGTGCAGAGAATAGAAACATGCCACCTAAAGTGACACATCAGTGGATAAGGCCAAATAAAGCATGGTCTCGATTACATCTCGATTACGCAGGACCATTTCAAGGGAAGTCGTTTTTAATAATAATTGACGCATATTCTAAATGGCCCGAAGTCAAGATTGTACCGGACATGAGTAGTTCTACGTTAATTAGAATATTACGGGACGTGTTTGCTCAACAGGGCCTTCCTGATGTAGTGGTGAGTGATAACGGCAGAAGTTTTGTCTCAGATGAATTCCGAAAATACTTGGAGTCTGAAGATATCAGGCAAGTGTTATCTGCTCCGTATCACCCTGCGAGCAACGGTCAAGCAGAAAGAACGGTGCAGACAGTAAAAGCAAAATTAAGGAAACTATCATCAGGACCGTGGGAAACGAGGTTGACAGCTCTATTGTATGGATTACGTACCACGCCAAACAGTATCAATGATAAGACTCCGGCTGAGCTCCTTAATAACCGACGTTTTAGGACCAGATTCGATAAGTTAAACCCCCTTTCTTTTAGAAATGAGGACAGAGACGAAACCATAGAAGAAAATAGTAACACGAAGATCAGGGAATTTGAGATAGGTCAGTCAGTATATATAAAAAACTACGGTAATGGACCCCGTTGGTTAAAAGGGACATTGGAGAAACGTGTGGGAACGTGCAGATATTTGGTAAAATGGAATAATAAACTATTAATGCGTCACATAAATCAAATGCTCAGTTTCGGTGGGAAAGAACAACAGACAGATAGGAAAGCAACTGCTGTTGCTGAAGATGATGATTACGATGATGAAGACAGTAGAGTCTCTATACCATCTCCACACCGTTGGGCGGACATTATTGGAGTGTCAGGACCACAGGACATCACTATCCAACAGCATTCACAAGATGTCACAGCAACCAGCAGCCATAAACGTGCGAGACCAGGAACGCCTCCTGAATCACCAGAGTACAAACGAATGGTGTTAGCTGATAGTGACAGTGAGTTGGATTTGTCCGAATCTACGGATACAAAGACTGAATCTGAATAGTAGAACTATTAGAATAGAAAACTAATAATAGCATAGAGTTAGTCTTAGGATGTGAATGTTATTTGTGTAAAGTGTAAGTGAACATTATGAATCAGTGAACTCTCTTAGTGGGGGAGGTATGTTATATATGGACAATGTGGGTAGTGTTTATCAATTATGTACAAAGTGAGGTAGATGTGAAAAAGCAGTCTGTCACCTGGATTTCAGCCAGCTCATGTGTCTTAGAGCCTAACTGTGAGTATATAATAAAAATCAATAAATGCGTCTATTAAAATCAACATAAATCCACTTTAAATGAACAATTAGGTATTTTCTAAGCAGGATTAGGTGAATGAACTTGTGACGTCTATAAATACTATTGTACGCAACTGTGGTTGCACAAGGCACTTTCGCCGATTCGTGTAGGATCCACGTATTATGTCATAAGGCATGGTGCACACTGGGCTATTGTCGCAGAATATTTTAATTTAGTTTATTCATTTTTGGTAGGTTTATTACGCATACTTAGTGGCGGCCATTACCAATGTAACTGCTTACTTTTTATTTATGAATCTATGAAGTAGAGGTAGGGTTCATTTTTACTTGTTCAATTGTTCATATAAATTTATAAAATTAACATATTCCATGTAACGTTTCAAATAAGAATGTATGTTTTTTTTTTTCATAAACCAGTTCTGATTATGTCCCGTATTTACCGTTATCTCAGTTATCTGTCTTTATTTGTAGCTCGCACATAAACTATTGTCATAGTTGTTTTAACTTAACACCTCAAAAATTCTTCATTGCGGCAGTGAAAACCACGTACCAATAAAAAAATACTTACCTCACAAAATAAGTGTATGAATGTTGTTTTTAAGTATTTGTGATGTATTTTTTTCCAAATATATTAATTTATTAAAAATTTATCCCAATTTTACTCGTCAGTGGTTATGTGATGTGTCAGGCAATGAGTCAATTATTTGTGCAATAAGAGAGCAGTCGTTTTTTGCGGCGAGTGATAATTTCGAATCCCAAAGTAGCGAAGGATGCCTTAATCGAATCACTAGCAAGCGTGGCAAGTGATTCTATGATAGATTTTATAGCGTATCAAGGGATTCAAATACACGACATGCATATAGGTAACTTTGCTCTCATGTAACACATAAAACTTATCACCTCAGCAATGAAAACCTGTTAGAGTTAAAAAACTGGTCGGTGCGCCAAATAAATATGTCATATGTCCAGCAGTGGACGTCCTTCGACCGACATGATGAAATTACAATATAGTCAGTTGTGGTACCGTACCTACTACTACTACGCAACGCAAAAGAGGGGGGTTATAAGTTTAATGTGTATATATCTGTCTGTGGCATCGTAGCTCTTAAACTGGGTAACCGATTTGGTTGTCCTTTTTTCAGAGCAGGTTTTCCAAGAGAAATTTAGTAGTATCTTATAGCCGTGGATCAATATGACTGAAGCGACTATAAATGCCTAGATACGTAAACACTAGGTCATTGAGATCTGAATGTCGAACCACTTTTTAACACCTCGAATTTATAATAAGATAATAATAACATAACTTTTCTCTTTAGAAAAGATAATATTAGTAAAACATGTTTTATCAAAATCGGTTCAGCCATTCTTGAGATATATAACTTTGAAATTAAAATATCGGCGGTTTTCCAACTTTTCTACTTTGTTAGTTATTCTATATCACGACAGCCACTGATATTGAAAATATAATGTAAAACGTTATTATTAGTTCAAGAATATATAAATAAAGTCACCATGAGTGTGCCACTGTTAATTTCGTATTAGCATTGTATAAGTAATAAGTTAAGGATCTGTTACTATTCGTAATTGATTTAATAAGAAATGTAAATTTCGTAATTTCAATATTGAAGATCACTGCATGAACTGTGGTTTCGTTGCGCACCGGTGTATCCCGTCCTTATATCGCCGCCATGATTAAATTTAGACAGCGCGGGTCCGCTGGAGTATGTCCGTTAGTTTGAGTCGGGACCTTTACGTGGATTTTTGTATACCTTTGAAATGAGAATATCTATTAAGTTGTGAAGTGTAACATGTGTAGTGTATGTGTTAAGTGTTTTATGTGGTTTTAAGTCTATGGAATTATTTGTAATCGGGCGTCAAAAGCGGCACTCATTACGTTAGGTATGTAAGGACTGTTCAATTTACTAAGCGGACATATTAAACTCAAGCTTTAAACCTTAAACTAAAACTAACTAATAAGTACTGGCCGGATATAAAATGACCATGGATAATTCTATCAAGTGTTTTATATATTTTATTAAATGTCAAAATATTTTTCGAGATGGAACGAATTAATATTGAAGATCGAAAATTAATCTTGCAGAATTGGTGTACAGGCAAATTTTCATTGCGGAAAATTGCTAATAAGTTTCAATGTTCCAAGTCAGCGGTGTTTCAAATAATAAAAAAGTTTGGGGAGCACCATACCCTCGAAGATTTACCGAAATCGCGACGCCGAAGTGGATCGGCAAACCCACATATCGATGAAAAAGTCGTGTGCTTGTTAAAATCTAAAAAGTACATGTCCGTTCGGGAAATTGCTAAAAAAGTAGGTGTTAGCATAGGTACTATACAAAATATAAAAAAAAATAACATACGGACATACAAGAAACAAAAAATGCCAAAGAGAAGTGTTGAGCAACAAACGCGGGCCAAAAAAAGGTGCGGAAATTTATATCATATGTTACTGACAAATAAATCTCGATGCATTCTCATGGACGATGAAACGTACGTAAAGTTTGACACCAATACGTTACCAGGGCCCCAGTATTACAATGCAGTTGTAGGAGAAAATGTACCCGATGCCGAAAAAGCCATAAAGATGGACAAATTCGGTAAGAAAGTTCTTATATGGCAGGCAATTTGTTCCTGTGGCCTCAAAAGTAACTCTTATTTTGCAACCGGCACTATTAATGGCGAAATTTATAGAAATGAATGCATCAAAAAACGGTTGCTTCCAATATATAGAAAGCACAGTGTCCCCCCTTTGTTTTGGCCTGATTTAGCAAGTGCTCACTATGCTGGTGAGACCGTGACGCTGTTAAATACAAAAAACGTTGAATTTGTTAAAAAGGTAGACAATCCACCAAACTGCCCGGAGCTCCGCCCAATCGAGCGATACTGGGCCATTGTTAAGAGATACCTGAGGAAGGATGGCCGAGTAGCTGGTTCATTAGAAGAATTTAGACGCATGTGGTTTTCTGCATGTAGAAAAGTTTCAAAAAGTGACGTGCAAGCACTTATGCGGCGAATCCGGGCTAAAGTCCGAAAATTCTACCGTTGTAATTAAATTTGATTATTTTTGTGTTTATATTGCATTATTTTAAAATTGTAAATAAATATTCATCATTATAAACTTATTTTTGTAATAAGAATTTCCTATATAAACCGATTTTTGATGTCCGCTTAGTAAATTGAACAGTCCTTAAGGCTATTTTTTGATAATTTGTGACAGAATTTGCTGCGATATTGACAAAACTGGCACTTGTTATTTAAAGATTAATAGTGTCTTTATCTACATCTGACAATATTTTTGTCCTCGTTTACCTAAATTATTCATAACAAAATCATAAACAAACTACACTGTTTTGCGGCGAATTGCAAAACTGACAATGTAAACATTGCAAATGAAAAAGGTTTTATGCAAAATATTTCCCCGGGATCATATACTTTATTTGGTATCAATAGAAGCGTAAACTATAACAGTTTTAAATAAACATAAAAAATACATATGTTATCGATTTAGATTATAAAATAAAAATATATTTCTTGCAAAAGATCTCATTCGAAACGGTATGTTAAGTTTGTGACTTTTTTTATATTTTACTATGGTGACCTATGTAATAAATTATATAAACAAATTGCCTGTTCCTTTAGCTTTATAACATAAAAAGAATCTTAGCAAAAAGTTTAGTACAAGCCAGGCAATCGATTTATTAACAACACAAGACAATGCGCTGCTAATGCCCGGTGAATCTCGAGCACTTTAGACCACCTTTTTTTGAAACGCAAGCACTTGAGTGGTTAAGGACAAGAAAATCAATCATATTATCTAAGTATGTATAATCAACATCAAATATATATTTACACTTGCAGTTTGATTTCTAACATATTATAAATAAGTAAAACTGGTGCTAAATATGTATACTGTAAGGATCTTTTACAGCTGTGACTTTCCTTTGCCCTGTTAACAAAATATTGTTCAGAGGCTCTTGTTATTTATAAGGATTTTTTACATTAAGAAGGACTTTATTTACATGAGGTACATATTAGGGGGAGAATTTGAGCCAAAGATATTACATGAAGATTGGTTAATATCACATACACAAAAATAATAAGCAAATAATGTTATTTAAAATAAATTTAGCATATACAAAAAAAAAAAACAATTTTACTAGCATATTATTTACATTATTTTTTGAGATAAAATCGAGAGTCAAATGTCATACATAATTCATACCTCCTAAAACATTCCAATAAGATTTTATGTCAATATTTTAATAAGTGTTTAAGTATAAAATTCCAAACATGTTGAATGTGTGTTGGACTAGTACAGTAACATTTACTCCCAACATAATATTTCCATCATACCAGCATATATCTTAATGTTAGCAGCAGCTGACAATTAACATTATCATCCAAGCAAAGGAAAATGGTGTCTGCCCAGGGGCAGTTCAGATTGACTGGCTTTTATCTTTCCTATAGGTAACACAGATTTAAAGTAGTGATAATATAATCCCGCCCAAAACATTTTCATGTAAAATGTTGCCAAGACGAGACCATATGGCTTGCACTGTCAACAAGTTATCAGTTCTCATGTAGAGCCAAGCTTCTAACTCTACATGCCCTAACTTCAAAATTTTCACTTCTTTTTGTATGTTGCCTTTAAGAATATATTTTTTATTTGGTTGAAAGCCCACATCAACTTTGATCCCCTAATTTAAAGGGGGGGGGGGGGGGGGGGGTGATTTATGAAAAATCCTGAAATATTTGTTTTATTATTTATAACAAGGACCACCTATATCAATTCTCCCTATAGCATCAAAATTTGGTGTCTCATACAAACTGGGTAAAGGTTACAATTTATAGATCTTTTTTGTCGCTTGTGTACTAATACTACATATCGAATTCCAGCTTTCTATCAGCGGTCCTTATCAGCTAAAACAGAGTTCTCCTAGATACTTCTCAGACAAAATGAAACAATATTTGTTAATTTTAGGGACTGAGCTGTTTGTATTGAAGCATTTCTCATATAATACAATACTTCTTTTATGCACACCTCACACAAATGAATTATCATATTATCATCATATTGTTCTAAATAATTTCAGTTCGGCAACACTTGCTACAGCAACTCAGTGTTGCAAGCCCTGTACTTCTGCCGTCCATTCAGAGAGAAGGTTCTAGAATACAAGGCCAAGAACAAGCGCACTAAGGAGACCCTACTAACATGTCTCGCAGACTTGTTCTATAGCATTGCCACGCAGAAGAAGAAAGTTGGCTCAATAGCTCCTAAGAAATTCATTGCTAGACTAAGGAAGGAGAAGGGTGAGTGGTTTAAAAATTCTGCACACTTTTTTGATAAAAGCACTATTATGCTTACCTTGGCCGAAATAGCGATTGCCTGCCTCATATTACTAGACTGTGCTTACACACACTCGGCAGGCAATCTGTGCAGCAATGTACAATAAATGTTTTAAGCTGCGTACGCATTTGAGTGGCTCGGCCCGATCATTGAAAGTATTTAATAAGCACAATGTCTACGATTTTTTTTTTATATTTTTGATTTCACAGTTCAAAAGTTAAAAGGTTGTTAACACAATTATTGTGAATTTCGTAGCGATTATCTCTGAAAATATTACACTATTACATTCATTTCTAAGGACCCATCGATGTGCCACACGAATCATGATGATTGATGGGTTACGTAAAAAAAATTACTTTCAGTCACCTGTACTTATCTCAGTACATGTAACTGAAAGTCTAACAATATTCTGAATACATAAATATTTTATTTCAATGCACCTTCTTTTTTTTATGGCTTTTACTCCCCGGTTGTTTTAGCAAGGAGGATTTGCCAATATGAGGGTTTTTTGATGGACTTGACACACGAGGAGATAAATGCACCTTAAAGTTTTTGAGTAAAATGCCTGTGACATTCAGACAGACAGATGGACATGACGAAACTATAAGGGTTCCGTTTTTGCCATTTTGCCTACGGAACCCTAAAAAATGATTTTTCTTGCCTGAAATCTTAGGATTCTTATTTAGGTATGCACTTCACTTGGCAACTACATGGATATTACAACCACGTTCTAATTAATAAATAGGTATATTTATCAATGAAAGTAAGTAATTAATAGTAATGTTTGGATTATTTATAATACGAATAATTACACAATTCAATGTTAATGTGCATATTCTTTTTTTTATTTCAGAGGAATTTGATAACTACATGCAGCAAGATGCTCACGAGTTTCTAAACTTTCTTATTAATCATATTAATGAAATTATTCTAGGTAAGTCCTGAACATACAAAAAATATTCATTAGTTTTATGGATAGGGTTTATTGCAAACAAAAAAATATGATTTATGATATTAGGTTTTATTGCAAGCAAAATTTAATCCAATCGGATTAATCATCGAATCAACTAATTATTCGATTAAAAAATCAATTGTAACAAGATTTGAGTAATCTTGTTACAATTGATTGTTTAAAGTAACCAACCGAATTTCCGGCTAACAATTGATTTAATCATCATTTTAATCGATTAAATTTCACAATTTCATTTTGATTAAAAGTTGGAAGATGCTTATTGCGGCACATAATTCAAGGTATCTGTGTATACTTTACGCAGGACAAATGATTGCAAAGTAGATCACAAATCACAACCCAGTAATCCACATTTAATATTTAGTATAGCCCGCGGTCTGCTTAAGTATATGAGCGCCTGCTCGCACCCCGCTCCCCGCTGGCGTCAGGACCGCGGACTTAAAATTTTAATTTTGTCATTATAAGTAAAGACTTCGTTGCAAGAAAAGTTCTTATTTGTTTCTAATATTGATGGAGAGAAAATCAATCCAATTGATCAATCGACTAAAAAATTAATCGCTGATGATATTCGACGATTAATTTAATCGTGACTAAAATAAATAATGTTCATAACCGTTGCTCGCGTTTAAGTAGGTTAATCGTTAATCAATTATATTTTGGCCAACTCTGATGATGATACTCGTATTTTTCCAGCTGAGCGCAACCAGAGCACCCTCAAGGTCCAAAAGAATGCTTCGGGTGAGAGCGTGACGTGCAACGGGACGGGTACTGCGCCGAGTGGCGGTGAGCCCACATGGGTGCACGAGATCTTCCAGGGCACCCTCACGAGCGAGACTCGCTGTCTCAACTGCGAGACCGTCAGCAGCAAGGATGAGCACTTCTTCGATCTGCAGGTACTTATTTTCGCCAATACTGCCTTGAGATATGCTGGTCTTTATGCCAATAAATAGGTTATTTAATAATTATTTTACTACACTCAGAATTCTAGACATTCAAGACAAAAAAACTACGACATATGCTGTCACTTTCAAATGTGTCAAAGTCATTGTAATTAGACATCATCATCATCATCCTCCTCCTAGCGTTATTCCCAGTATAGTTGCATCCTGAAGAATGCCTGGGGTCCGCTACCTGATCCCAAGAATTGGCGTAGGCACTAGTCTTTACGGAAGCGACTGCCATCTGACCTTCCAACCCGAGGGGGAAACCGACCTTATTGGGAATAGGCTTGTGGTGGGCAAATGGCAATGGTTTTACCAAAATGTAACGCCCCCCCCTCTTCCTTGTGTAACTTTTTTAATTAAATGTATATTTTTGACGATGTCATTTTATTAAACTAACTACAGCTTAAACTAGGAAATGGCCAACGTGAATCGTCTAGGGTAGAACCCAATAATGTTATGAACCGTAAAACCCAAATTCTTTTATGTGAATACTTGTCAGGTTCTGGACTTTGTCTTCCTAATAAATGAGATCTAGCTTACCCTAAATCAATAATAGAATAAAGTTTCTAACGATTTTTTTCTAAAATGTTTATTTCCCGAAAGCTAAATTAAGATAATTTTTTTTTTTTGGTAGAACGTCCCCTACCAGGCCCTACCGTGATCCGTTACCGCATCAGTAGCAAACCTAATATATTCAAAATAATCCTTAATACACAAACTTTCACCTTTTCAATGAACTCTTAAAAGAGATTCCAGTGTCACACTAATCCAGCCCTAGCTAGCTCTTTAGGTGAATGGTTTGTATTTTACTTACATACGTACTTTGCTACTGAATACGCCTGGGTGGGGATTGATCGTCTAGCTAGCCTACCTAGCCTACCTAATACCTATTTATTCAGATCCTATATAAATAGGTATTCCTGACATATTACTCTACCTTACGTTCCTTCAATGCCCAGCTGACAACGTAGACATGGCTGCCAATATGGGGTCTCAGCATAGAGGTGTATACCTCGCTTGTCAAAATTGTTCAGTATTTGAGGAACGGTCTTGTTAAATATATTTATCTATAAATCTTATATACACAATAGGGCGTCTTACTCACTGTATCCTAGCCTGCGGGCGCAGTGGAGGGAGACAACCAACACAGGCCATAGCATTGCAATTCTCAGTTTAGCCCACTGAACTTTCGTTGCGTAGGTTAGGGATTCGCTGTCAAAAGAGCTGAATCTGGTAAGGGATTTATGCTCTTTCAGTTTAGCGAGTTTACTGGGGAGCAGTAGAGTAGCTTCACACACATTTATTTGGGAAGTAGGGTTTAGTAATTTATTTTAGGTTTGCTGTTAATTTGGGGTTTTGGGAATACTTAGCTGTGATAAAGTTATTATTTTTGGTATAAAGAATGATGGTTTCTTTTAAAGTTGCGATTTCTAGCTAAATGATTAACATTTACTCAGCATAAGCTAATTTAGTGACGAGCTGAGCAGATCACTAAAGTTGACTTTTACAAAGTGACAAGCAGAGCAGTTCACTGGGATAAGCTAATTTAGTGACAAGCTGAGCAGATCATTGAATTTAGCTTTCCAATGAGACGAGCTGAGCAGTTCTCTGTGTTAAATTATATTAATGACAAGCAGAGCCGTTCATTAATAAAAAGTTTATTTATTAGGCAAGCTGAGCAGTTCTCTGATTATACGAGTTTTAGGATATGGTTAGGAAGATTATTAAATAATAAATACTTTTAACATAGACTGAAGAGTTTCTTGGTGTTTCTTCTCTTCAGAAAACTAGGTTCCGAAACACTGGTAGAGTAGTATGTCAGAAATACCTATTTATATAGGATCTGAATAAATAGGTATCAGGTAGGCTAGGTAGGCTAGCTAGACGATCAATCCCCACCCAGGCGTATTCAGTAGCAAAGTATGTATGTAAGTATAATACAAACCATTCAGCTAAAGAGGGCTGGATTAGTGTGACACTGGAATCTCTTTTAAGAGTTCATTGAAAAGGTGAAAGTTTGTGTATTAAGGATTATTTTGAATATATTAGGTTTGCTACTGATGCGGTAACGGATCACGGTAGGGCCTGGTAGGGGACGTTCTACCAAAAAAAAAATTATCTTAATTTAGCTTTCGGGAAATAAACATTTTAGCCAAAATTCGTTAGAAACTTTATTCTATTATTGAATTAGGGTAAGCTAGATCTCATTTATTAGGAAGACAAAGTCCAGAACCTGACAAGTATTCACATAAAAGAATTTAGGTTTCTACGGTTCATAACATTATTGGGTTCTACCCTAGACGATTCACGTTGGCCATTTCCTAGTTTAAGTTGTAGTTAGTTTAATAAAATCACATCGTTAAAATTATATATTTAATTAAAAAGTTACACAAGAGGGGGAAGAGGGTCGTTACATTTTGGTGCAACCATTGCAATATTATATATCAATAATTAAATTATTAATAATGTATTTCTAACTGTGGCTAACATTTTTAATAAAAAATATACAAATTTAAAGAACAGTGAGATAAAATTTTAAAACTCTATATCAGTCAGAATGACCTTTTTAAACTTAGTATTACATATTCAAAATTAGGTACTTAGTCTTGTTTATGTTTGATTCAAAAGATTACGGAATTATGTAGTATCTGTGATTATATTTTCGTTTATTATAGAAATTTCATTTTTAAGTCATTCATTTGTCCGATTAATACTTTGAATTTTAATAACTGACAAATTAGAAAAGTTGAGACACCCCGACATTTTCATTTCAAGTTCAATATCTCAAAAAACGGCTGAATCGATTTTCATAAATCAAAATCAAATATTTATTCTGCAAATAGGCCACAAGGGCACTTTTACATGTAAAAACGTGAATTATACAATTGAGAAAACTGACAATTCTTAATAATAATGATTTCAAAAATCTACTGATTAACAAACTGAATCAATGAAAATATTTTTTTTGCCATTCAATAAAAAAAACATGTTTATTGTATCCGAGCCCCTAAATATTTATTTTATTCTGTTTTTTAGTATTTGTTCTTATAGCGGCAACAGAAATAAATCATCTGTGAAAATTTGAACTGTCTAACTATCACGATTCATGAGATACAGCCTTGTGACAGACGGACAGACAGACAGGCAGGCGGACGGACAGTCTTAGTAACAGGGTCCCGCCCTTTGGGTACGGAACCCTAAAAATTGTCTCAAAAATTGTCTTAAGAGGTCATTTATCAATTCTAGAGAGTTAAAAGGTTATTTTATACAGGAAACAAAAAATAAAGAAAGAAACTTGAAACTTCCGTAATAGAGTAAGGATTAATATAAATAAAGGGAAACAATTTTCAGCGTTTTTAAAAGTTCACCCTCTGAAAGGGTGAAAAGGGGGTTGAAAATTTGTATAGGTTAAAAAGGGTGTGTAAAGGCAAATATTTTTTAACTAAGAAAGTTAAACTTTATCTATAGACCTATCAGAAAGTATGAGAAAACAAATTTCAGCGTTTTTGAAATTTTACCCTTTGAAGGGTGAAAAGGTTGAAAGTTTGTTACCGGTACAAATATATTTTTAAACGAATAACTTAGAACTGAGTTTCTAGCTAGACCTAGCGGTAAAAAGTATAAGAAAAATAATTTCAACTTTTTTTAAACTCGCCATCCAAAGGGACGAAAAGGGGTTTCAAATTATGTTTGAGGAGCGAGTATTTTTTAATGAGACACTTGAAACTACGTTTACAGACAGTATACTAATCATTAAAATACAAATAGGATAGTTTTTAGTCCCGGATATCATCCCATAAAGTGGTGAAAGTTTGTATAGGAAAGCCTAATGAAGCAATTATGCCTGAAATAAATTAATAGCAATTATTTCCCTAGTGAGCTAGTGATATAATTTAATAGTTGAATATACAGATATAATTGATAACACGATTTCGCTTCGCTGTAATATTGCCGAAATTGGGGCAACTGCCAATAATTAGTCAACTCCCTTCATCACACGGAGTCGCCATTACACAGGATCGCCGCTTTGTTTTGTGAACTATAAGTGCCTAGAGCTGAAGGCCACGGTCGCGACACGTGGATCCACGGGTCCTTATACTGTGCAGGTCAGTGAATTATTTTACTTTTCTGTTTTATATTTCAGGTGGACGTAGGCCAGAACACAAGCATAACCCACTGTCTAAAATGCTTCAGCGACACGGAAACTCTGTGCAACGACAACAAATTCAAGTGTGACAACTGCAGCAGCTACCAGGAGGCGCAGAAACGCATGAGGGTGAAGAAACTACCGCTCATACTAGCGCTGCACCTCAAGAGATTCAAGTATATGGAGCAATATAACAGGCACATAAAGGTGTCGCATAGAGTCGTTTTTCCATTGGAGCTCAGGTTATTTAATACGGTGAGTTTTTATAAAAAATATATATATATTTCCATTCTTAGGTTGTTTTCTTTAATATATTACTTTGTCTATCTCTGACAGTTTTCCAAAGGCATTTGGCATAAACTAAGTAGCATTTGCCTGCGAACTTGTTTATGTCGTACCTCCATACAAACTTCGGTCGCCCGTTTTAACCCCAGGAGTTGATTTCCGAGATAAAAAGCATACAACCTTCCTTCGTTTAATTTCAATGCCAAATTTCATATAAATCGGTTGGGGGGTTTGAGCGTGAAGAGGTAACAGACAAGAGTTGCTTTCTCAATTACAATATTAGTAGGGATGACTTAATTTACATTGATGAAATCCAAGGACTTAACCAACCGAGGACCAAGGCCTATTTATTTATTTAGACTTATTTGTAAAACATAGGTACAACAGAGATCTTAAATAAGTATAGTAACAGTTCTGAGGTTACATTATGTTTTGCCGTTAGGCATACAAAATATTTGACAGAGGGCCTTAAACAGTTTGGGAGCTGTGGTCGAGGCAAAATTTGTTAAAGAATCTTTACGGGTGACCGGGCACGTCAGTGTAGTTTACTTTACTATTGAGATATAGTGAGCCCATTTGCCGTGCACAACTTCCTTTTATCCTTAATAAAGACCAAATTGCAGTCGGACGACGCAGTCAACCCGGACCGGCTTTACGATCTGGTGGCGGTCGTTGTCCACTGCGGCTCGGGCCCCAACCGAGGCCACTACATCAGCATCGTCAAGAGCCACGGCTTCTGGCTACTATTCGACGACGACATGGTCGATGTGAGTATTGTTCAGTACACATACGACCTGGTCGTTGTGACTGTAATCGCATGAGCATAAGAAAGAAGTCCTAAGATTTCTCAAGAAAGATGTCAGATTAATTTATTACTCACTTGTTTTTGTGAAACCTAAAACGAAACTCATGGGCTTGGTTTACTTTTGTTATTATTTATTTTTCAGAAAATAGACGCCTCAGCTATAGAAGATTTCTACGGCCTAACTTCAGATATACAGAAATCGTCAGAAACGGGATATATACTATTTTATCAATCTAGAGATGCTAGTTGTTAAGTTTAACTAATTTAATTAATTTATATAGGTTAGTGCTACATACGTTCTTTCATATGCCTCGTTTGTTAAAGTTGAAAGGGCATAATGAGATTATTGAAATATTGTTCAATTTCAAACATTGAGATATTCAACTTTTAGATTTCATTTGTAAATAAATATACTTCATTTCAAATTATTATTTAAATGCTGTTTTTTTTACTAATTTCATCGACAAACAGACAGTCCTCTGTATTCATAAAGTCAACAGAAAATACTTCGTAGAAATAAAGATGTAACAAGCTTTTAACTTGCCCTAAAAAATCTTGCAACTGGATTTTTAGACCAGTTATCTATCATCAACCGATTAAGCTGGAATTTGGCACTCTTATGTAAGTTCGGCGACAATATAATATTATAGTAGAATTGAGATGATTACTATGATTAGATGATAAAGACAGAAGATTGACCTGACATGTCTAAGATGGAGTACGGGATGTGAGAACAGAGATAAATCGCAACACGTGAATTTTGTATTGGAAATAAATATATAATTTAAAAAAAAACACCCCCACCGCCCCTGCCAGTCATTCCGGTTTGAGCCAGGACTCCAAGATAAGATGTGATCAACTGTTAATAAAAAAATATTATAGAGGGCGAGAATACAATTCGCGCGTTGATGTGAGCTATATTAAAATTTTTAGGAACGACAGAGTTGTCGGTTAAGTCGTGAAGAGGGGGAGGGAGTTTATGGAAACTGCCATCATAAAAATCACTGATGACTAAGATTATTAGTATTATTTCCGAGAAACATGGCTTTTTATATGGCCCATATAAAGTGTCTTGGCTATTTTCTTTAGTGGTTACTACCTCATTTGCTATCGGTAATCAATCTATCTCAATCAATATAATCGACTACAAAAGAGATCGATCCACCCAAAGTTACAAGAATATGTATCCGTGTCTTTATGATCTACAAAAGAGATCGATCCACCCAAAGTTACAAGAATATGTATCCGTGTCTTTATGTCACCCGCCGTACCGACAGTGCCCTAACCACAAAGTACAATATATAGACTGAGATAGAGATATCAGTGAAATACTCTACGTAGATTGTAGCGCCACAGTGGTATGAGTACAAAACTAACCGCACGACCGCTCGGCGGCAGGTACTAAGTACTAAAATATATTTCAAGTTCCTTTCTGAAACTAATGCAAAAATAAGGAAATAAGTAATGAAATAATAGTTACATTACCTATTTGGCAATCTTTGCATCAATTTCAGACCATTTTTAATAAATATGGGCATGACATTCTTCTGACAATAAAACGAAATAGGTAACTTAGTAAATATCGTTTATTACACAATTTTACTTACAAACATTCGATATTAGCAATCACACCAAAATTTATCCGTATTATAAATAATAAAACAAAATTAACACGTAAAAAGTCAAACATGGTAGTATGGTGGCATTATGTAGAGAGCGGCTCTGGCATTCGAAGATATTCAGTTTTCAATGAATACACTCTGCTTAGACGCACGATAGCTTTTACCGTCACGTTGTAGGGTCGAAATTATTTACTGACACTATTACTATTAACAGCAAGTCGTAATATATAGTTATTAACTACACATAATTATATAAATAAACAATTAACCTAAAAAACCCATTTGACATTTGAATTTTTAAATTGACAGCGATGTCAACGTACCGTGCAAACGTTTAGTTTCACGCAAAATATCTAAGCTTTATAAGCTTATATACACTCCACATCGATAAAATTTCACTCGAAATTTGTAAGGTAGAAGAAGTTGAAAATATACATTCTTCTCTTCCTACGGAGCATTTTATTAGCACTCTAATCTACTATCCATTTGCACGAATAATTGACGAGGCTAAATAAGTACAATGTTGTTGTCACAATTTTGTGTACATTACCTAATTATGTAATTATTTTGCGTACGTTGGAACGCTCGAAATGTAAACATGAAAAAAATATTGAACCATAAATTTAGGTAGTAAACATACGAGTATCATCTGAATTTTAGGTAAAGTATACATGACAGAAGTACAACTGCGAAAGATGTGCCTCTTTGTCACTCACAATGTGCAAGTGCGATAGAGAGGCAGGTGAAACAGTACACACAGTGTCATCTGCTGGCTAAAGTAAAAACTTACATCTTCTTGGAAAAGCTCGTTCTTCGAGCTGAAAGGCCCCGCCCTAACGAAAGCCGTCATGTCGGCGGCCCAGGGTCTACACTGCGAGCGCCGCAAATCCGTAGTCCACAAAGTCCGAAGTAAGGACGAGTATTTGCGGCGCTTGAGAACCCGGGCCTGGTCAGCCGCTGCACCAGCCTTTGAGCGGGGGGGTCCAGCCCCCCCCCCCCCCCCTAGCTCTCGATGGTACACTGTTTATCCCAAGACCCGGAACGGAAACCCACGACTTTTCCCCCTAACATACACTGCGGATGCAATGTAATTTTCACTCGTCCCGATTCTTGCCACTCGCGCTATACCCAGTGGAATCGTCATTAAAATCGCAAACCTCGATGTACTTCTGGTTTATAGTATGTAGTAGTATGGATCAGTGAGGGTAGTGATAACAGTCTAGATTGGCAGCATCGAATAATTTGAGCCCGCGGTCACGCGAGGAACTGCGAAATTTCGCAACTTGCTCTAAAAGTCATAAACCGTGCGTTTAACGACAAGAAAATCTGACCATCTTAGAAGGGCCATAGCTTTGTCCCTAAAAGGGCTAAAAGGCTTAGATGCACAGTTGGGCTTGAAATGATGAAAATTTAATGGACTTGAAAAAAGTACTACATTTTGCGATCGACAAACTTACAGTTTATGACTTTTAGCTTTTTTTAGAACATGAAAAAGTGAAAAAGTTTCGCAGTTTTTCGCCTGGTGCACAACGAGCTCAAGTTTTACGATGTTGCAAGATTGGATGATCACTTCCCTTATTGATCCATCCGTACCTATATCATACTAAATATTAAAAGCGGCCAAGTGCGGTTTGGGCGACGCGCAGTGGGGGGTTCTGTACCTACTGCTACTGGTACTATAAGTACTGTACTGCTAGTGGTATAGTTTAGAACCACTATCCTGTACTGCAGGGACGTATATAAGGGGGGGTCTGGGGGGTCCGGACACCCCCCCCCCCCCCTTAGGTCTCGATGGCACACTGGTTATTCCTAGAGCCGGAAAGGAAACCCGCAATTGATCAGTGCAAATTTTTCCCCCTAACATACACGTACGGAAATGTAATTTTCACTCGTCCCGATTCCTTGGCACTCGTCAGGAATCGTCCAGTGGAAATGTCATCAAAATCGCAAAGCACGATGGTCTTCTGGTTTATAGTATGTAAGTAGTATGGATCAGTGAGGGTTGTGTGGGTATCAGTGAGGGTAATCTAGACTGTTAAGATTGGCAGCATCGAATAATTTCACAACTTGTTCTAAAAGTCATAAACCGTGCGTTTTTCGACATCAAAATGTGACCATCTTGGAATGGCCATAGCTTTGTCCCTAAAAGGGCTAAAAGGCTTGGCTGCACAGTTGGGCTTGAATTGATGTTAATGTACTTAAAAAAGTACTACATTTTGCGATCGACAAACTTACAGTTTATAACTTTTAGCTTTTAGAACATGAATAAGTGAAAAAGATTCGCAATTTTTTAGCGTGGTGCACAACAAGCTCAAGTTTTACGTTTTTTTATGGGAAACTCACGGCACTTTTAGGCCGAGGCAGTTTTTCAGCGATACCTAACTTAGAAACTTTTGGACCTATCTTTTCTAAATCATTTTTCGATGAAAGTATTTAATAAAAAAAATATCATGGGCATAGTGCCCATGAATTTTTTCATACTTTTTGATTCCACGGTTCGAAAGTTAGGAGAGGAACCTAATTATTGTGTCTTTTGGAGCGATTATCTCCGATTATATTCACTTAACCAATAAAACTGCTGAAAAACCTCATATTTATTTTGAAAGACCGATCGATTGATGTGCCACATATTAATCTAGTTTTTTTTTTTTTTTCAGTTACTTGTATGGAGTGTCCCCATTTTTTAAATATTTTTTTTTGTGATGTATACATTTTATTTTATCATTTAATTACTGACAACTCAAATTATTAAAAGTAAAACTAGTAAAAATCTTTAAATAATTTAGTTATTTTACTACGTAGCGGCTTCCAAAACATCTTTAATTTAATTTTTATTTCTTTGTTTGTTGTGTGTAGTTTTTGATTAAAATGCCTATGAGATACGGACAGACAGACGTACATCACGAAACTATAGAACTACATCGTGCTTGAGGATGTAAAACCTGAGTGTCGATTAGTAGGATTACTATTGCTCGTGGCAAGATTTCTCAGGACTTATGAAGGACATATTTTCCGCACTTCTATCAAAATGTATGTAGGTACCTCATTGTCTTTCAATTTGCATTTTTGCGTTTTTTGGGTTCCGTACCTCAAAAAGAAATGAAACGGAACCCTTATTACGCTTGTTTCTCAGAGAAATTCTGATCTTATTTTATGACCTCCAAGTAATGGATCTTGATCCCAGGAGATTAAATTTTAATTTTTAATAAAAGGAATTTTGGGTAGATATTTCTTATTAGTAAAAAATGTGTTTTTAAAATATATAGGTATAGATATCACTTTCGAAGATTAATTAGCGAAAAAAATATCAATTGGGACCACTTGGAAATAATTGCTGGCTCGCTCAATAGTAGACCGTTACATTTTTTTGCTCCTATTACAGGGCCCAGCCTGTATCAATGAATTTTAGACATAGGGGCCAATTTTAAGGGGTAAATTAGAAAATCAAAACCAGTTTTCAAAGTATATCGTCTGATATGCCTATCAAATAAAAGGTCTTAATGTGAGAAACTCATTTTTTTTAACTTCAAGATTTCAAAAGAGGAGGTTATCAATTCGGTTGTATGTTTTTTTTTTAAATGTTTGTTACTCCATAACTCCGTCATTTCTTAACCGATTTGGAAAATTCTTTTTTTGATTGTACGTATATATCCAAGTTCGTCCCGTTTATGTCAAAACGCAGTTCTGGTGATGGGATCCACGAGGAATTGAGGGAACTCCTCAAATCTTTAAGGCAAACATATAGTGATTTTTGTGTTTTTATCAACAAGTCAAGCATTTGCATCCAAAAATGTGACATTGGATGAAGTGGAACTGCTGATGATGATCAGAACAGAACTCTTCAACGACGAAAAGTTCACTTTTGGCGATTTGTCCTCCTAGCTGTGTTTGTTAAGCAAGTTCTATTTTCACGATTAATTTTTGTCATGCTTGATTTCTGATGATGGGATCCACGAGGAATTGAGGGAACTCCTCAAATTTTAAAGGCAAACATATAGTGATGTTTGTGTTTTTATCAAGAAATCGAGCATTATCATACAAAAATGTGACATTTGATGAAGTGGAACTGCTGATGATGATCAGAACAGAACTCTTCAACGACGAAAAGTTCACGTTTGGCAATTTGTCCTTCTAGCTGTGTTTGTTAAGCAAGTTCTATTTTCACGATTAATTTTTGTCATGCTCGAGTTCTGATGATGGGATCCATTAGGAATCGAGGGAACTCCTCAAATGTGAAAGGCACACAAATAGTGATTTTAGTATTTTCATGAACTAATCAAGCATTTTCATTCATAAAAGTGACATTTGATGAAGTGGAACTGCTGATGATGATCAGAACGGAACTCTTCAACGACGCGTAGTTCACGTTTGGCGATTTGTTCTCTTCGTTTTGTTTGTCAAGCAAGCAAGGTTTTTCCATGATTCCATGAGGAATTGAGGGTACTTAGTCTTCTACCATTATAAACTAAGAGTGCACCATCTAAGTATAATAATCTTTCACTGGCCTCCCCCATTGAAGTCGGTTTTTTTTTCTTCAAAATTATTTTATAAATATTTGATAAATAATTTTGAAGACTGAATTGATTTCAGAAAATAGACGAAAATTGATCTCCGAAACTACAAGGCCTAAAATTTTGAAAATGAATACACAAAATAGTCCTTTTCCTATAGATTACAAGAATACCTGTAAAAAGTCTAGGTTTAATAGGAGATATCGATATCATGTGAATTTCCTATGAAGATGCGACTTTTTTGATTGGAAGTACAGGATAGTGGTGTTACATGTGGAGTGGTTAGGGGTGGGAATGGAGCTGCCCTTCATTGTGCGTGGTCCGTCACGCACATAGCCGGTTTTTTTGCTAAAGAAAAATTTCGCGCTCGCTACGCTCGCGCAACCATTTATTGTCTAATGTCCTGATAGCCCGTCCGCCCGTCCCCCCCTTACAATTTCTATATCTACGTGCTTGCTGTACTGTGAGTTAGGAGGGGTCGTATTTTTACAGGAAACTCACGGCACTTTTAGGGCGATGCAGTTTTTCAGCGATACCTAACTTAGAAACTATTGAAGCTATCTTTTTCAAAACATTTTTCGGTGAAAGTATTTTATCTTATTTGGCCATTCATGCCCATGAATTAGTTCATATTTTTTTGATTCCACGGTTCGAAAGTTAGGGGAGGATCACAATTATTGTGACTTTTGGAGCGTTTATCTCCTTACTCAATCAATAAAACTGCTGAAAAACCTCATATTTATTTTTAAAGACCGATCGATTCATGTGCCACATGTTAACCTAGTATTTTTTTATGTTCATTTATTTGTATGGAGTGCCCCCATTTATTTTTGTTATTTTACTACCTACGTAGCGGCTTACAAAACATCTTAAATCCAAATTTAGTTTATTTGTTAGTTGTGTGTAGTTTTGATAAAATGCCTAAGTATGTGAGATACGGACAGACAGACGGACATGACGAAACTAGAAGTAAAACTTTGAGTGTCGATTAGTAAGGTTACTATTGCTCGTGGCAAGATCTGTCAGGAGTCAGGACTTACGAAGAACATATTTTCCGCACTTCTATCAAAATGTACCTTTAGGCGCATAAAATTAGCAAAACCTGGACATAATTCGATAACTCGTTGTTTTTATTATTTTATCGTATATTCATATTAAGTATCAAATATTAATTTTAAATTACTTATTGTCTTTCAGTTTGTGCGTATTTTGGGTTCCGTACCTCATAAAGAAAAAAAACGGGACCCTTATTATTATTACGCTTGTTTCTCACAGGCGTGGTATAAAAAAACCGGCCAAGTGCGTGTCGGGTCACGCACAGAGAAGGGTCCCGTACCGACACCTCCTAATCTACATTTAAAACCACTATACAATACAGTAAATCAAAAAAAAGTCGTACCTTCATAGGGAAGTCATAGCACTTAGTAATTTATAATTGTACATCATCTTGATTTTTTACAGAATTTTACGACCCCTCTCTAATTTTACGACTTTGACAGCTAATATCTCACCAACGGTTGACTTAAATGGAAAAGTTTTTTAGAAACCTCTATGTCATTTTTGAAGGTCTATCTATTGATACCCCACACGCCTATGTGCATTGAAACAACCCCCTCCCAATTTTTTTTTTTTTTTTCGTAATTTCACATCATATTTCTTTAGCGGTTCATACACCTTCCTACCAAATTTCATAATTGTAGTGCACGTAGTCTCCGAGTAAATTAGCGGTGCCATACGGACGGACGGACAGACAACGAATCTACCTATAAGGGTTCCGTTTTAGCAGTTTAACCCTAAAAAGGATCACTCACAGATCTAATATATTAGATCTGTGGGATCACTCGTGTGTCTATCCGTCCGTCTGTCACAGCCAATTTGTTCCGGAACCACAGGACCGGTTGAGTTGGGTACACATATGTAAGTCGGTGACCCGAAGATGGACGTGTAACGTATACAGTGTGGGCCCTGTAACAGGAGCAAATATTTAAAAGGACGCTTCCTTAGAGCATCGGCAGTAACTCCGTGTCCCAATACTTTTGTTTTTATTTTCGATTTGGCGAAATTTTGATCTACATTTATGACCTCCTAGTAATGGATCTAGATTGTAAGGCGCTCAATGCAGTTTTTGGGGTAGTATCAAGTTATGAGTCTTAAAAGTTTTTGAATTTATTATGTTAAATAAAAGGTATTTTGGGTAGGTATTTCTTATTTAAAAAAATGTTTTTAAAATATATAGTTATAGACATCACTTCTGAAGATTAATTTACTATCTTGGAAGAAAGAATTTAAAAAATGAAATTACTGGGACCACTTGGAAATAATTCCTGGCTCGCTCAATAGTAGACCGTTAAATCTTTTTGCTCCTGTTAGAGGGCCCATCCTGTATAAATTTAAAGGGGCTAAATTAGAAAATACAAACTATAACGATTAAGGTGTGATATACCTATTAAATAAAAGGTCTTAATATGAGAAACTCGATTTTTTTTATAAATATTTGATAAATCATTTTGAAGACTGAAGTGATTTGAGAAAATAGACGAAAATTGAACTCCGAAACTACCTATACAAGGCTAAAATTTTAAAAATGAATACACAAAATAGTCCTGTACCTAATAGATTACAGGAAAACCTGTAAAAAGTCTATAGGTTAATAGTTTTTGAGATATCAATATCATGTGAATTTCCTATGAAGATGCGACTTTTTTTATTCGAAGTACAGGATAGTGGTTCACATGTGGAGTGGTAGTGGTGGGAACGGAGCCCTTGATTGTGTGTGGTCCGACAAGCACTTAGCCGGTTTTTAACCGACTTCAAGATTTCAAAAGAGGAGGTTATCAATTCGGTTGTATGTTTTTTATTTTTTAATGTTTGTTACTCTATAACTCCGTCATTTCTTAACCGATTTGGAAAATTCTTTTTTTGTATGTAAGTATACAGGGTGTCCCAAGAAGTAGTGATATACTGAAGCTGGGAGGTAGAGGACCTAGAGGGCTATCTGAATCACCCCCATGTATGTTCCGCGATTTTTAGTATTTTCGGAGTTATGATTTTTTTTTAATTTTTCACCTATATTATTGCGGTCGATGCTTGATTTTTTTGTATGCTAAGCTGATAGATAGGCCAATTCAGTTTGGTAACATTTACTATCGTTAGATCTTTGAATGGCATAAAAAAAAATTAAATGCCAAGAAAGATAAAATTACCCAGTATGTTCACAACTTCAAGGGCCCTTAAAAAAATAAAATCACATAAAAAATAATTACCGATTGGCTTTTACAAACTTGCTCTATCTATCAGGTAGCTACCCTGAAAATTTCATTTTATTATTAATAAGGCTTCAATCAAAAAATTGAAATCTAACTGTGGTAAGTGCAAAATATTTATTTACATAATGATTAATGCGAGCAAAGTAAAACCAATTACAAGGTGTTTAATTACAATAAATTTTCAAAATGGCCCCCCTGTTGCTAAATGCAAGTGCGACATCGCCGGAAAAAGTTGTCTTTTAAACGTCTGAATGCACTTCTATTATTTTTAATGGTTTCTTCTGCTACTCTCAATTTCCGGGTTAACTCGTCCAAATTGCGGCATTCTCTCGAGTAGACGAGGTCTTTGTAATATCCCCATAGAAAAAAATCTATGGGGTTTAGGTCGGGGGAACGTGGAGGCCAGGCTATAAGGCAGGCGTCACCCCGGCCGCAACGACCAATCCATCTTTCAGCGTCCAAGGCAAAATGGCATGGTGCACCATCACACTGCAGTACTATGTTTCTGCGTGTCTCCAAATCCACATCTTCTAACAGCAGGGGCAGATCGACGCGTAGAAAAATTAAAAAGTAATTGCCGCCCAAGCGGTCTGGCAGCTGAAAGGGCCCGATTAACTTACCGTTAAGTATGCCAGACCAAAGGTTAACACTAAAGTGTTCTTGGAATGTCGATTCCCTTTTTAAATTCGGATTTTCAATTGCCCATGAGTGAGAATTGTGCATATTAAAAATCCCATTGCGTCTAAAGTGGGATTCATCCGTCCACAAAATTTGGTTAAAAAAATTTTCGTTTTCAGCTTGTCTCCTCAGCATTTCCGGACAGAATTCAATTCGCCGATTGTAATCTTCCGGTTTCAACTGTTGCACTTTTCTAATGTGAAACGGATGATATCCTACGGTCTGTAGTGTACGGTGTATCTGAGATTTAGAAAGTCCGGTACGACGTTCCGTAACTCTCACACTGGTCGACGGGTCTCTTTCTACTTCTTCAACAACTGCATCTACTACATCAGGATCCGGCATAGTGGCCATACGGCCTAATTTCGTACCCGGTATGTGACCTTCCAAATACGCATTATGTACTCTTAAGATCATGCGATAGTCAGGAAAGGTTTCAGGTTGAGGCCCGCCTCTTCGTTCCACATGTTCCCGGTACAGCCTTGAAGCATAACCGTAATAGTAATGCATTTCTGCGTAATCACGCGAAGTAAACATGATCACTTACACGCAAACTCAAGTCCAGTTAAATGATGCCAACTCGTCGATTCCAGGTAATAACACTAATCCAAATCGTAATACAAGTCAAAGTCCATATGAATAGCCAAAATGATTAGGGAAACGAACAATTAGCAGTATAAAAACACAATTTTTAAATTATTGAAAAATAACAACGATGACCAAACAACGTGAAAATTTTCTCATGCGTCAACCGTCTTTTGTTTTTTGTTCTTTTTCTATTGATGGCCAGTGCGTGATTTAGAACGAAATTTATTTAGAAAGGTTTTGCTTTGCTTGCATTAATCATTATGTAAATTAAAATTGTGCACTTACCACATTTAGATATCAATTTTTTGATTGAAGCCTTATTAATAATAAAATGAAATTTTCAGGGTAGCTACCTGATAGATAGAGCAAGTTTTAAAAGCCAATCGGCAATTATTTTTATGTGATTTTATTTTTTTAAGGGCCCTTGAAGTTAATACTGGGTAATTTTATCTTTCTTGGCATTTAATTTTTTTTTTATGCCATTCAAAGATCTAACGATAGTAAATGTTACCATACTGAATTGGCCTATCTATCAGCTTAGCACACAAAAAAATCAAGCATCTACCGCAATAATTCACGTCACCATAAATAAAAATCTCATCGTACGCGGCGATAGGTGAAAAATTAAAAAAAAAACATAACTCCGAAAATACTAAAAATCGCGGAACATACATGGGGATGATTCAGATAGCCCTCTAGGTCCTCTACCTCCCAGCTTCAGTATATCACTACTTCTTGGGACATCCTGTATATATCCAAGTTGGTCCCGTTTTTGTCAAAACGCAGTTCTGATGATGGGATCCATGAGAAATTGAGGGAACTCCTCAAATCTTAAAGGCAAACATATAGTGATTTTTGTGTTTTTATCAACAAATCGAGCATTTTCATCCAAAAATGTGACATTTGATGAAGTGGAATACAATAAAATAGAATATATTTTAATTGTTTAACTGTGTAAAATACAAACCTGAACCTGAACTGCTGATAATGATCAGAACAGAACTCTTCAACGACGAAAAGTTCACGTTTGGCGATTTGTCCTCCTAGGTGTGTTTGTTAAGCAAGTTCTATCTTCACGATTAATTTTTGTCATGCTCGATTTCTGATGATGGGATCCATGAGGAATTGAGGGAACTCCTCAAATCTTAAAGGCGAACACACAGTGATTTTTGTGTTTTTATCAACAAATCGAGCATTATCATACAAAAATGTGACATTTGATGAAGTGGAACTGCTGATGATGATCAGAACAGAACTCTTCAACGACGCGTAGTTCAAGTTTGGCGATTTGTTCTCTTCATTTTGTTTGTCAAGCAAGCAAGGTTTTTCCATGATTCCATGAGGAATTGAGGGTACTTAGTCTTCTACCATTATAAACATACTTATAGCCATTTTTATTTTATTGTATGGAATCTAAGAGTGCACCATCTAAGTATAATAATCTTTCTCCGGCCTCCCCCATTGAAGTCGGTTTTTTTCCCTTAAAAATTATTTGTTATAAAAAAATTTCGCGCTTGCGCATAATTTGTTGTTGTTGATGGCCCGTCCGCCAGTCCCCTCCTTAGAATTTCTATATCTACGTGCTTCGGTAGCCTGCAAACTGCAAAGGGGTCCACGCACGTTGCGTCCCACACCAGAGGGCCTACTCCGAACTTCGTACCGTGCCATCCCTTTCCGTCATATAGTGTATAACGCAAGAGTGAAAGGGACGGGGACGGCACGACACGAAGTTCGGAGTAAGCCCTCAGCCTTTCCTAATTTAGACGGCACTTAATGTGGCTCGTCGGGTCGCTTGTCGTCATCTCTCGTCATTCCCGCGGGTTCCAGAACTGCAGGCAACGAGGCGGTGGCTAGCAAGCGCTTATTCCCATATTTTAATATTGATATAAGCTCCCTAGGCATGCTTATTTCTTTGGCTGATTTGAAATGAATCAAACAAAAGTTTTCTAAAATTAATTTTATTCCCTTATTAGGCTATGAATTCATAGGGGATTGGAGCCAACAGAACTGGTTTTTCAGTACCACTGACAATGTGAGCGGGCTTAGGGGCAGCGGGCTGTCTCTTCAGCTTGACAACCTTGTTGGCGGCCTTTGCTTCCTTCAGCAGCCTCTCGTTCTCCTTCACACGCTTCAGGAAGTCCTGTCTGCACTTTGAGTGCTTGACATGCTCAACACGGAGGTTGATGCGCTTCGGGATGATGCGTCCACGTACCCTCTTGTTTACAATGACTCCTAAGGCGTGGGCTGTGACGTTGTATACTCGGCCTGTCTTTCCGTGGTAGACCTTGTGTGGCATACCCTTTTGGACTGCACCATTACCCTGAAATGATTAAAAAATAATTAGACATAGAAGTGTCTAGTGCAAGTAATCATTTACATTACTATATTGGGCTTTTTGCATTTCAAAGTTTATACAAGAAATATAGAAAATGATTTCTCAAATAGAATTAAAACTTCTATATGGACTAAGCGCTCCCATGCTTTGCAAGGCATGTCAAAGTGATTCTCACTACTGTCTATGAAAGCAATTGTTAAGCCAAGTTAGAGTCCTGTGGGCAGCTTGAGCACTTCCAACCGTCAAGTTGCCGACGTTGCCTTGGGTACAAAGGTCAGATGGCAGTCACTTCCGTAAAAACTAGTGCCTACACCAATTCTTGAGATCAGGTAGCAGACTCAGACTCTGGGCATGCTTCAGTATGCGAACAGGACTGGGATAATGCTAGGATGATGATCACTGAATTATTAAGCACTAAACGGAAAATCAGCGCGATTTCATCGCCGATCATACGCCCCGGGGGCAGAAAAAGGATAAAGGAGGTGGCAGCGCGCCCAACTCCATCAAGCGCGCAGGGCAGATATAGGAACCAGGTTTGCCTCCCTAATCCCTTTCTCTACTTTATCTCCGCCTTCCAATCTGGATGGAGCAAGAATTATCAGGAAACCCCATGGTTAAACACCAAAACCATATCCTATCCCGTACGATTAAACAAGCAATATTTCTTTGCATGTAACTTCTCGAAAAAGTATTTTTTAATGACAAGATGAAATACAGGGGTTTACGGGGATGGAAGGTTCGGTCACCAAGGTACTTATTATTACTAACCTTGGAAAAAACTTGGTCAGAAAATATAATTACTACTGAATTAAAATCCACCCAGATTTCTAAAATATTAAGGTGCTTGGTTTCTTAGACATATAAACATTTATATTTTAAATTAACAAGTAACAAGAATTAAAGATATGATAAGAATAGGAAGCATAATTACTAACCCTGATGTCAACGATGTCTCCAACTTTGTACACTTTCATGTACGTAGAAAGTGGGATGGTGCCATGGGTGCGGAACCTGCGGGCGAATAGATCCCTCGTACCGCGGCGGTAACCCTTTGAGTTCGTCATCTTGTTGCCTGAAATGAAACCAACATTGTACCGACATCTGCACGTGGATTAGGCAACTTCACTAATCACTTAATAAACGGAACCGTTAATGAAAATTAATCTTCTAGTAGATAGATTAAAGCCTATTTTAATGTTATTAGGCTTTGAGGCTACATTTTTCGTTATTTTATATATTTTAGAAAAATAATATATTTAATCACCTTTGCTTACAAAGCTTGACGGATAAAGAAAGAGGTTAGTTTAGTTTAGTCTATGGTAGAGAGTACAAAGGAAATGGATACCAATGTGTGATTCATTACAGCGGCCCATTAACTGTCAAATAATATAAAACTGAAAATTAATTAAAATAACTAATAATATAAATAATAACCGTTTATTTCGGATAACTAAGATCCATAGGTGCCACACAATAATACAAAATTAAAATAAAAACTACGAGTAATTTAAAATAACAAACTACCTACTTATCTTATGTCACAAAACCCCCATGTGTGAATAAACAATGTTTTATCAGTATGTTTACCATTTACCATAATATAAAGAATTGTATACTATATTAAAGTCAGGTAACCGTACTAATATTGTTCGGGTGTCAATATTCATCAATATTCACGTGATACGTATTGTTTATTTCTTTGATTTACCTTTGGTAATCACTAATCAGTCGACGTAGGTACCGAAAAATAACATCTCCTACTTAATTTGAATAAAATATATATATGGCCTGTTTTTTTATTTAAGCAACATATGATAATAATAAAAAAACATAAACTAAATTAACTTAGATTATTTAAACCTAGGTTAAAAGAACCTATGTCCCCAGGTCGCTGCCACTGGGCAGGGTGCCCAAAAGGCTGGCCGCGTTGCCTCGCTGAATGGCAATACCAATTCGCTGAGCGAGGAACGAAGCAGCCCTACGATCACCCGAGGACCGGATGAGCAAGTAGCTTAATTTTTATGAAGCTTAATTGCATCCGGTCCCCACGGACCCAGGGTCTTCGTATTGTGATATGAGTGTATCGCGTGATAATAATAACCATGTAAAAGGTTCCTATAGCATCTTCAAAATAGCAGTATTTTTTATTTATCTTTTAACGTTTTAATGATTTCTAAATATCCGGATTTGCTCCGATATTATCACGATACTGTGATACTCGTCAATATTCGCGTCATACGTATATCATGATAAGTGTATCGCCTGATAATACTAACCGTGTGAAAGGCCCCATAAGGAAGCGTCCTTTTAAATATTTTCTCCTGCAGGGTGGACTCTGTATTTACTTGGTTCATAAATTTAAAAATATCCTAGGAATGTTTGATAATACATGGTTGCTTTAAAAATCCATAGATTCAGTTCAGAAACCAGAATCACAATTAGTAACATTTTTAAACGAAACCCTTGTGTCACATTATTGTCAATGAGTATGTGTCATTTTACGCGCAAGAGAGGCGGGTTGTGGATTGAGAGCATTATTTACTTTAAGTTAATTTTACGTATTAGATTTATGATTAAACTAGCACAATTTAGTATTAAATAAACATGAACGGGACACCGGACAATATTATAGTGAATTCCTGTGAACTAACACCGATATATTTGATACAGGATTCAGGCGTCGCTCAGGTATTTGTTATCTCTATTGTGTTGCTTATTTTTTTGTGAGCATTTGTAATGAAATAAATTAATTTTGCAGTCTACATCATATGTTTTGACGCCGGCGAACCAAGTTGAACAAAAACCAGTGAGTAACCTCAAAAGATTTTATGAGAGTAGTGGTAATTTAGAGAAGAGTGTTCTTCTGAACAGTCCTGAGCCCCCCGCGGCGAAACCAAGAATTTTGAAGAAAGCCGATGTGGGTCAGATCGGAAATAATCTGAAATTGGCCAGTTTTCTTGTGCCTAAGACTAGTGCTCAAAATGTTCAGACCAAGCCAGTGCATAATACAGTGAACAATATCGTGTTCAAGCCTGCAGTGGCCACCGTAGCTGCGCCCAGCACGAATGTAGCACTCTCCATGACACATGCTGTGCCCAAGATAGACATGGACAGGAAGATAGTCAAGTTGAAACCCAGCGACACAGCTTCAAGGCATTTTACCGGGAGATCTGCGCCAAAGATAAAACCAAAAGAAGTGTAAGTTACAGTACTGTTGTCATTTTACTGATTTATTGAATGTTTTTGTTATAATTATTTTAAGTAATGAAACTGTAGAACAGATTTAATTGTGTGTAGAATATATTTATTATATCCCGCTTATGCTTACCTGCTTGACCATGAGTGCTGCCAAGGGCTCGAAATATCGAGATATAATAAAGTTAATAAATATCCTCTACATGTGATTAAATCCGTTGTATAGTTTAATTTCATGTTTAACAATCGTGGAAACCGGAGACAATTCTAATTAAAGGATTTCATTTAAATTGTTACCAAACCTGCATTATATCTAATCAATGGAGATTGTAGTTTTAATTGTGAATTTTGAAAAGGAGGGTAACTAAGGCATTAATCTAAATATATAGAAGAAGAAACTGACTGACATATGAACGCACAGCCCAAACCGCTGGTCCTAGAGATTCCAAATTTGGCACGTAGGTTCCTTATAAGGTCTAGGGGTGCACTAAGAAAGGATTTTTCAAAATTCAACCACTAAGGGGGTGAAATGGGGGTCCGAAGTTTGTATGGGGAAACAAGATTAGTTGGACTATTTTATTCTAAACTTCACAGGAGTATTTCTAACGATAAATGAGTAAATACCTGTTTCAGGTTTTTTGAGAAATCAACCCCTAAAAGGGGGAAAGGTAGTGACAAATTCTGAAAATCGACATGGGTATTGTTTTTATGATATACCGGGTCGCTGATAACGAAAACTTTACCAATCTCACGTGGAGGACGTGTAATACCATCCCCCCTGTTGGGGTGCGAGGGGGATGAAATGTCTAAATATTAATATGGGTGTCGTTTTTATGGTTTTTTGGCACGTTAATTACGAAAATGGCATCGGTTTTGAAATTTAATAATGTGGACATGAAAACTTTTGAAAGTTTGTGCCAAATTTCAAGAAATAACTGACTGACTGAGTGAGTGACTGACATACCAACACACAGCGCAAACTGCTGGTTCTAGAGATTCCAAATTTAGTATGTAGGTTCCATATAAGGACTTGAGGTGCATTAAGAAAGAATTTTTCAAAACTCAACCCCTAAGGGGGTGAAATAGGGGTCCGAAGTTTGTATGGGGAATCAAGATTAGTTGGATTATTTTATTCGAAACTTCACAGGAGTATTTCTAACGATAAATGAGTAAACATGTGTTTTAGGTTTTTTGAGAAATCAACCCCTAAAAGGGGGAAATCTGGTGACAAATTCTGAAAATCGATATGGGTGTTGTTTCTATGGTTTATCGGGTCGCTGATTACGAAAACAACAATGATTTTAAAATCCCACCTGGAGGAAATGAAAAACCATCCCCTCTGTTGGGGTCCGAGGGGGTTGGAATGTCTAAATATTAATATGGGTGTGATTTTTATGATTTTTTGGGTCGTTAATTTCGAAAATGGCATTGATTTTGAAATTTAATATTGCGGGCATGAAAACTTAAAAGTAGGTGCCAAATTGCAAGAAGAAACTAACTGACTGAGTGAGTGACATATCAACGCACAGCCTAAACTGCTGGTTCGAGAGATACCAAATTTGGCATGTAAGTTCCTTATAAGGTCTAAAGGTGCATGAAGTGCCGTGAGTTCCCTATGAAGATAGGACCTTTTTTGACTCAATGTATTGTAAAGTGGTTTTATTAATCAGTGCCGTGCGATACGATTTCGACATAAATCGATATTTGAGCGTCCGAGAGGAGTTAATAGGAATTCGAGGTACCTTAACTTTGAATAAAGTAACGGCCATATTGATTTTCTTCCTTTCCGTCCCGATTTCGTTCAAAATCGATATCTGAGCGTCCGAGAGCTCCCCTAATACGACTCCGAGGTAAAATTTGGAAAAAGTCGCTGTCATATTGTTTTTTTTTTTCGTCCCGATTTCGTTCATAATCGATATCTGAGCGTCCGAGAGGTCTCGTAATACGAATCCGAGGTAAAATTTAGAAAAAGTGGCGGCCATATTCATTTTTATCATTTCCGTCCCGATTTCGTTCAAAATCGATATCTGAGCGTCCGAGAGCTCCCCTAATACGACTCCGAGGTAAACTTTAAAAAGTCGCAGTCATATTGATTTTCTTCTTTTCAACCCGACTTCGTTCAAAATCGATATCCGAGCGTCCGAGAGGTCCCCGAATACGAATTTGAGGTAAAAGTTGAAAAAAGTGGCGGCTATATTGATTTTCTTAATTTTCGACCCGATTTCGTTCAAAAACGATATCTGAGTGTCCGAGAGGTCTCTTAATACGAATCCGAGGTAAAATTTGTGAAAGTGGCGGCCATATTGATTTTCTTCATTTTCGTCCCGATTTCGTTCAAAATCGATATCTGAGTGTCAGAGAGGTCTCTTAATACGAATCCGAGGTAAAAGTTGTGAAAGTGGCGGCCATATTGATTTTCTTTTTTTTCGTCCCGATTTCGTTCCAAATCGATATCTGAGCGTCCGAGAGGTCTCTTAATACGAATCTTAGGTAAAATTTGGCACACCATACATGCCTGTATGCAAAAAAGTTTAATGTTACTATATAGGCGTGTGGGGTATCTATTGATTTGCTTTTAAAGACGACATAGAGGTTTCGATATTTTTTTCCATTGAAATCAACCTTTAGATTTTTTTTATCGTATGGCATTTATTTACGAACCGTGAGATTTTCGAGAAGACAAGTACGGTTGCCAGTTTTTGTTGCACTTTTAGCACCACCCAGGGGTCACGTGTAGGGTAACTCCCTACGGACGTGGTGCAGCTTCGACCCCCCTTTGTCAAGTGAGTGGGCAACTTGACTGTTAGAAGTTCGCAAGCCGCTCGAAGGCCTCTAACTTGGCTTAACGATTGCAGCTGGGATCAACGGCTTAGCGTGCCTTCCAAAGCACGAGAGTCAGTTTGTACCCACTCAAAGCGGTCCCACATTCAGAAGAACTGACCTGCGCCCACATTGCTTAAACTCGCACACCGCACACCGCACGCAGTAGGCGGGTGCCGCTGGGCCACGAGCGCTCTAAATTCTTGATAGTTTGTGCCAAATTGCAATTCAATCGGTCCAGTAAAAGCAACTTGGTTGTAACAGACGGACTGACAGTAAGGAGTGCGAATGGAAGTGAGGCCAAATTTTCTTTTTGGATGCTCCAATGGGAACTGGCAAAACCTACCTAATAAATTTAATTGTAGGAAAAATAAATGTTTCACGTGATATTGAATTAGCCGTATTTCTGTACTTCAAAGGACCAGAGTTTATGACCGCTGCGCGCTGCTTGGTCGTTTACAGACCTATTGGTATTACTGTAGTACACACTGTACACAGATATGCTTTTATTTCATCTGCTCACTATCACCAAACTTCGTATACCGAAACCCCCAGAATGTAATAACTACTTTTCTGGAGACCGCATCTAAATCGGTTCAGCCAAACGCGAGATAATCGTGGACAAACATACGAACCTGTTTTTTGGAGACGGTTAAATTTCGCTTAGTACGCGGGCGAAGCCGCGGGCAAATGCTAGTATGTAATATATAATAATTTCTTCAAATATTATCCAATGACCGACCACCATGGAAACATCCTCTAATAATATAATTACAATGACTACTGGGGCCCATTTCATAACAACTTATGATACAGGCAGAAATCTCTTCTAAAAGTAGAAAGCTTGAACTTGTTATAACTTGTTATGAAATTCTGACCCCTGACTTTATTCAAATTACTTCAAAAATTATGTTCCGTTCAGCCATACTAGTTAAGCCAGTTTTAGTTTTGATAACCTATATAACAAGATTGGGAGCTGCTTTTGAGATGAAACAGTTATTTTGCAAGAAATTCATAGTAGTTTTTGGTGCATTTTTCAGGACACCAGAGCCACCGAAATATACATCAGTGCAGCTACTCAAGCTAGGAGAGACATACCACAGGTTTGAAATGAAAACAACATATTATTCTTGGTTTTATAATTATTTGGGTATTTTTTTTAACTGACTATACATATTGATACCTTAGTTCACAATCATAGTAATTACAAGGAAAAATTTGCTGTAATTAGAACTATGGTGCACTAATCATAAAGTCTTAATTTCACTATCTTTTTTCTCGTAATTAGTATGATTGTGAACTAAAGCATCGATATTTTCAGAAATTCTATTAGTTAAGAGTAAAGTAAGTGGTAAGTAAGGCTCCCAAAGATGTGCTGTGTTGAGTGGTATAAAAAAGTATATGTAAAAAAAACCCTGCATATTATTAGGTCTCTATTTATTAATATTGGCTAAAAGATTAGGGCAGATAAACCAGGATAACATATGTATAAGGGATTTATTAAATTTCGTTTAAATAGGCACTATTATTGATCAACTGTCATTTATAAAAGTAAACAAACAAACGGACGGCCCATTTAGCCACGTTGGTAGTGACACTGCCTCCGAAGGAAGAGGTCCCAGGTTCGAATCCCGGTCAGGGCATTATTTGTGCATTTAGCATGGATATTTGTTCCTGGGTCTTGTGTTTTCTATCTATTTATCTATATAAGTATGTATATTGTCGTCTAGTACCCATAGTACAAGCTTTGCTTACTTTGGGACTAGGTCGATTTGTGTAAGATTGTCCCCCAATATAAAAAAAGTAACTTCAATAATTAACACAATCCTGTAGGGAATAAAGGGTAGGCAATGCGCTTGTAATTCTTCTAGTGTAGCAAACATCTAAAAGCTATGGTTTGTAAGATTGTTTGTAGTGTCCGACCGTAGTTTCGGTTTCGGCCTAAAAATCATGTTTCGGCCGAAGGTTCGGTTTTGGCCAAAAAAGGGCCGAACCTTTCGGCCGTGCCGAAACTTACAACATTGTACCTACTTTCGGATCGTGAATTCTAATTAGTCTTTCGAGGCTGGCTGATTGTGATCTGTTAACATTAAAGATCAAAATATTATTTTAGTTAATTTTATATCTAGTTTAGAAGCTGTTTAATTTAGTCATTCTCAAAGGCATGGGACAGGAGTTTGGTTGTTCTTCTTCAAAACTGAGACCATGGAGAACTTAAGTACTATGCTCTATGATGTAATGGGCTTCTGCAGAAGTTGTGCTTAAGATGAACATGGACCAAACGAAGATCATTACTAACGTCCATGTACCTATGTAGTACATACTCCAGTTAAGATCAGAGACTACGCTCAAAGTTTTCGACAAATTTGTGTACTGTCCCTGAGGCTAGGATAAACGGTTCAGTTGGGCAGGAGCAATTTCGAGAAGGTGATCAATTTTCAAACATGCCATTGTTGGGTGGCGTTTGTGAAACGCAATATCTTTTCCTCATGCATCGATTTACCTCTCGTCAATAGTTAAAGTCTTTGGCCAGTGCGTGTTGCCATTGATGACCTATGGCTCCGAAAAAGGAGGGTCAAAGTCACTCAAAGAGCGATGGAGAGGGCTATGGCCTATGCTCGAAGTTACTCTGCGAGATCTTAAAAATGACGATACCCGCAGACGAATCAAATTAACTGACATAGCCTGAAGGCTTGCCAAACTAAATTGGCAGGTGCAGGCCATATTGCAGAACCGATGGTCGGTGGGGCAAGAGAGTTCTCGAGTGGCGACCACGTACCGGATGACGTAGCGTAGGAATAAGGAATGTTGCTGAGCTGCCCCCACAAGGTTGCCGAGGCTTGAGGTGAGCTGATGACCTAATTAAGTTCGTGGGTCCGCTGGCTAAAGGTAGCTCCTAATTGATTGTTTTGGCATTCTCTGAGGGAGGCATATGTATCACATGATGCCCGCGGTTACCTATCATCATCCACCTCTCGCCATCGAGCTCATCCCCAGACCTTGGAGCCATTGCGTTCTCGTACAGTACGTTTCAATAAGTACTGTATACTCAGAACACTTAGGTTGTGGAATGAGCTATGCCGAGGTATTACCAAAGGGCTACAGCATGGGACTCTTCAAAACAGGCGTGAATAAGAGCCAGGATAATCTGGTCCAGTTCAACCCCACCAAGACAAAAGTATACGCGTTAAGTATACATTCACTGATGCCCATTCAAAGACACAGCCCTCTCCATCTCAGAGAGTTATTGGGATCCTTGGTGTCGACATTTCCAGGGACGTCTAGTTTCGGAGCCACTTAGAAAACAAAGCCAGGCATCCAAAAAGCTGTGCTCAATAGAGCGAAGCGATACATCACCCATGGACAGAAACTTCTATGATATAAGTCAGAAGTCCGTCCCCGCTGAGTTTGCTGTCACCTCTGGGCGGGAGCACCTAAATACCAGCCTAGGCCTTTTGAATTGCTTCAGAGACGTGCTGTGCGAATCGTGGACGATCCCAAACTCACGAGCGCTATTGAACCGTTAAGTTTAAGGAGAAAATTTGCCTCCTTGTGCGTGTCCTATGGCTTGTTTAATGGGTTGTGCTCCTAAGAACTGTTCAATATGATGCCTACGGCCCCTTTCTACCATCGCACAGCTCGCCGTACGCAGGGCATTCACCCTCACACCTTAGCACCTAAATGGTCACGTACGGTAAGATTTCAGAGGAATTTCCTCCCTCGGACGCTCCGGTTGTGGAATGAGCTCCCTGCCGATAATCTGGTCCAGTTCAACCCCACCAAGACACAAGTATACGCGTGCACTACGAAAAAAAAACCCATTCACTGTTGCCCACTCCAAGACACAGCCCTCACCATCTTAGAGAGTTATTGGGATCCTTGGTGTCCACATTTCCAGCGACGTCTAGTTTCGGATCCACTTAGAAGACAAAGCCAGGCATCCAAAAAGCTGTGCTCAATAGAGCGAAGCGATACATCACCCCTGGATAGAGACTTCTATAATATGTCACAAGTCCGTCCCCACTGAGTTGGCTGTCACCTCTGGGCGGGAGCACCTGGATACAAGCTTGGGCCTTTTGAATTGCTTCAGAGACGTGCTGTGCGAATCGTGGACGATTCCAAAGTCACGAGCGATATTGAACCGTTAAGTTTAAAGAGAAACTTTGCCTCCTTATGCGTGTCCTATGGCTTGTTTAATGGGTTGTGCTCCTAAGAACTGTTCAATATGATGCCTACGGCCCCGTTCTACCATCGTACAGCTCGCCGTCCGCAGGGCATTCACCCTGGTCAATGGTCACGTACGGTACGATTTCAGAGGAATTTCCTCCCTCCGAAGCTCCGGTTGTGGAATGCGCTTCCCGCCGAGGTTTTCCCGAGGGACTACAGTATGGGGTTCTTCAAAAAAGGAGTGTATAAAATTTTAAAAAGTCGGCAACGCGCATGTGTCTCGGTGTCATCCCTAAGGTAGAGTTGCAGCCATCCATAGGCTGCGGTGACCGTTTACCATCAGGCGGGCCGTACGTACGCTAGTTTGCCACCGACGTGGTATTAAAAAAAACTTGTTTATTTAACGCACCTACACGGATCATAGGTGTTTCTTTGATCATATGTCTAAATAGAATGGCCTACTGTCATTTTATTCAACGATTTTAACACGTCTATAAAAGTTTCGGTTTCGGCCGAAACTAGAGCCAGAACCGAACCTTCGGTTTCGGTTTCGGCCAAAAAACATGTTTCGGTCGGACACTAATTGTTTGCCTTGATGTATAAAAATAGTAGATTTAATAATAACAACAAGACCTTTATTCTAAGTCAGTTAGTATACCAATTACATAGTATTTCCAGGAACTTAAATACAATGGCACAAAAAGTATACGTACAAAAAACAACAATTGAAATGGTAGGTGGCTCAGCTTTGCTGGCGTGAGCGACTGGAGGAACCCCGTAGCACACGGCAGCGGGTAGCCGCCGCAATCCTGCCGCACTTTGACCAGTGGCTGAAGCGGAAGCGTCGAGTGACCTATAGGCTGACGCAGGTACTCACCGGACAAGGCTGCTTCGGTGAGTACTAGTGTCCGACCGAAGTTTCGGTTTCGGCCTAAAAATCATGTTTCGGCCGAAGGTACCGAAACTTCGGCCAAAAAAGGGCCAAACCTTTCGGCCGTGCCGAAACTTACAACATTGTATCTACATTCGGATCGTGAATTCTAATTAGTCTTTCAAGGCTGACTGGTTGTGATCTGTTAACATTAAAGATCAAAATATTATTTTAGTTCATTTTATATCTAGTTTATAAGTTGTTCGATTTAGTCATTCTCAAATGCATGGGACAGGAGTTTGGTTGTTCTTCTTCAAAACTGAGACCATGGAGAATTTAATTACTATGCTCGATGATCTAAGGTGGGCTTCTGAAGAAGTTGGCCTTAAGATGAACATGGGCCAAACGAAGATCATAACTAACGTCCATGTACCTATGTAGTACGTACTCCAGTTAAGATCAGAGACTCTACGCTCAAAGTTGTCCATAAATTTGTGTACTGTCCCTGAGCCTAGGACAAACGGTTCAGTTGGGCAGGTGCAATTTCGAGAAGGAGATCAATTTTCAAAAATTACTGGGCTGGGTGGCGTTCGCAGAAGACGAGAAAAGATATTTTCGTTATGTATCGATTTACCTCTCGTCAATAGTTAAAGTCTTTGACCAGTGCGTGTTTTCCTCTTGGGATGCAGCTGTCACCTTTTGTGAGACTGTCATGGTCCATAAGGAGACCGCAGAGCGTGAACGGGAGCGTAATGACCCTGCTCGGAGGAGGAGGAGGCGGCGACGATAATATGTCGCCGTTGCGCCCTGTAGCCGGGGTACATATATAATACGGCTACGGTCTCCTATCCTCTACCTGTCGTAGAAGGCGACTAAAAGGAGGTCCCTGGGGTCGAAGACTGTCACAGTTGGGGGCTGTGATCGCCTATGAAAGCAGATGGTGGGACCCACAGACCCTAGTGCGGCACTGGTGCGTTCCGAAGGAGATCCCAGAGCCGCCCGAAATGAGTTGAGGAGGACGATCGGGGGGTCTTTAGTCGGTGCAAGTCCGACATAATCACCGCACTGTCCCCGCGGTGCGGTGGTATCCATAAAGGATTTTCCCCACAGAAAAAAAAAGGTGGCTCAGCTTGTGTATGTACTCTGTACTGTACCATACCAAGAGACGATTAAGGACTCTTGGTCAACAGACGCTTCTATCCTGCCACCCCCGTGGCTTAGAAACAAAACTAAATACATGTGAACCAAAACAATAGTTAACCAAGGGCGGAAAGGCACCCAGCACTGACGAGGAGATATTTATATAGATAGAAGGCTGAAATGGCTGGTTTCACATGAGTTAGGCTGGGTTGCACCAACTTACGATCACAGACTGATCAACCTTAAATATGGCGACGGCAGCTGTCCACCACCACCATATCGGCCCAAGGACGTAACAATTACAGACGGTTTGGTGCAACCCAGCTTAAACACTCTGCTTTTTATTTCCAATAAATGAGGAAACTAAGAAAACTACAGCACAAATATATAAAAACATTTTATTTTCAATACTTTTCTGCTCTAGAGCAGAAATGTTCCACTTTCAGCATACCAGTTAGTTGAACGATGAACCACTTTCAGAGTAATAGATATGAAAAAATTAAGAATAAGAATAAGAATAATTTATAAAAAACTCATTTTACAATTATGTTATTAGAACCTAAACTTATTTATAGAGAACAAATATCACGTGCCTGAACTAGGATGTTTCCTGTGTTTCAGGCAATAAAAAAAAATGTTTCATTATTAACTTATTTAAATTTTCTAGACATTCAATCATGTCAAATACATTTATTTCCAGTCTCAATGTCCTGAGCGATGACCAGGTGAAGATGGTGAACCAAGCCCTGAACATTATTAAGGACCCTGAAAAGATTCCCCCGGAGCCTGCTTATGATCCTGTCACCAACACTCGTTTCATATACAAGTAAGTGAATGGAGCAAGAAAGATTTGCCATAGTTGTAATAAGTGTATCATTCATTCAACTATGTTCCAATTTACTTGCTATTCAACATAATATTTATAATACATAAATAGTTATTATTATTATTATTTAAAAATAATTATACACCATACACAAGCAAATACAGTTTTCATATCTATGATTGTTACCATGGTTACCATTGAAGTGAAGTTGCCGACGTCGAATGGCGACATTGTTTATCTATAGGTACTATTTTTGGCTTTACTTTTTATTTATTTCCTCCAAGTGTGATGAAAAACATTGTGTGTATTACGCACGGTGAGAGTGGTTTTACAAACTCGAGTCATTAGTCCTCCGCATTCGCAAGATTAGAGCCTATTGTCTCTCGTTCATAATACCTCTATTACGGCTCTTAATGCACATTTCTTGCTGTAGTAAACACATGCCACACATGAATGCATTGTATACAATATATCATACTTAGTTTTGTAAATACGCAAACTTGAAACATTCTCCATTTACCTAAGTAAATTGTGGTATGATTGTAGGGTGGTGTCCCCCAAGGACCTGAAGGTGGTGGGCAGGAACAAGGTTGCGCTGAAGGAACCGCGCGCGCGCCTCGCTACCGCCGCGGCCGCGGCCTCGGTGGAGCCCCGCCCCACGGGGGTAAGTACCACGCTGGCTTAGTCAAATTAGACCAGAAATTACCTCGCAACTGCTTTCGCGTGGTCGTAATTTTACATCCTGGTCGTCACAGTTCTGTCAATCTTTTACCCCTTTACCGCTTTAAAGAATGATATCTGGTATGATAAGTTGCTGTCAAAAAAAAAACATTTTTCGTCGAGCGAGTACATGTGCGTCGTGTCGTGATCTGCCACCGCCGTCGACATGAACACGACGAACCGCGCGTATTCATTACAGGGTGTCCACTTTCTAGAAAGTCAGGGAAAAGTCAGGGAAGCTCATGGTGGTCATGGAAAGTCAGGGAAACTTTGGAGAGGTCAGGGAAAAATATTGGTCTAAGAAGAAAGTCTAGTCTAAAAAAATCCTGAAGGGGGAAGAGTAGAGATTTCAATGTCATGCATGATAACTTCTATAGTTTTGTTGAGTAACCATAAGTATCGTGAATTGAAATGAAGTTGTTTTACAATTGAGGTATATAAATTTTTTTGAGGTACATTTTTAAAGTTTTGTCAGTTCTAGATAATATTTTGAAACCAGTGTAAACACTTTCGTTTTGATGTTTATGTTTATGTAGAAACATAATTTTCGGGGTTACGACCCAGAAAATAGGAGCGAGGAGGAGAAGCTATAGGATACATCCTATAGCTCGTCTAGTCCTCCCGCTCGTACTTATTTATAAACGAGAAGACTTATTTCTAGCAATCATCATCCTCCTAGCGTTATTCCCAGTACAGTTGCATCCTGAAGGATGCCTGGGGTCCACTACTTATTTATATCAGCATCATATTATAGATGTTCGGATGACTACTAGTTGGGCATAGTTGTTAGTTACAGAGGGGCCTAGCCTGAGAAGCCCGTCGGAATTCGAATCCGGGATTGTCTGCAGCTTCGAATCCCGGTAAAGAGTATGAACAGGAATATTAATTTCCGAGTCATGCATAGATGTTTTCTATTTTTTTTTTAATATTTATTTGTCTATTCCTTCCATACAAATTCATATTTTAACTGCTACCATTTAAATTTACTATATAAGCGTTTAAATTGCGTAATCCGTGCGCATGTAACGCCCTATCTTATTCAAAACAGAATATTGAAAATGTCCTCGCGCCAAAAGTTGCATTTAGCAACTCTAATGTTCGGTGTTGTAAATCAACGGCTGCCCTCGTACCTTTATGATAAGCTGATCTGGGCGCACAAATCCAGGTCTTCAGAAGTAAGGCCTTCTAGATACCTGCAACTTGTCTGTCCTCGACACCATTCGGCAGCATTTCGTGGTAGCTTTCGTTACGCCGCCACGAAATGCTGGAATAATCTGCCGCCTCCTATAAGGTCTCAGAAAGTATTGTCTACGTTCAAACTCAAATGTAGAACTCACTTTTTTGAACACACAAGTTAATGGTTAGGGACTTATTAATTTCTTCTAGTGTTTGTGATAGTTTTTTGTAATGTTTGCGAAATTGCATTCTATTGACATAGAAATCTTAGATCTAGCCTCCAACTGCTTATTTTACCTACTTTTGTTATTATGTGTTGTAGTTTTTGTTATTATGTTCTGTATATTGTTTGTTTTTGTTTTCTGTACGCGTTTGTGACACCACTCGTTAGTTTTGTAAGTCAGGCCCCCACTGAAAATCAGCGCCGCGGCTTGCCGTGGCATTATGCTGAGTGGGGTCCTTTTTAGCGTCATTTCTTTTTATGTTATTTGTTGTGATGTATGTTCTTATGTTTATGCTAAATAAATGTATTTTCTTTCTTTCATATTATAAACGCTTATATACTAAATAATTCCCATTTCGTTCCCCCAAAATGTCTACAATCTTTTTAAAATAGCTTGGGTACGGTAAGAGCGGTCATTTAGATTTCATCCCAGTACACTATACAGGGTGTTTGTTCCATAATTTGTCAAATTGAATTGGCGGATAGGTGGGACCATTTGCTATCTCCTAAGACCCCCAAAAAATTCTTGAGCCCACGCAATTTTTTATGTAATATATTTTATGTTAAAAATAATCTTAAAGGTTAACTCATTAAACCTTAAATTAAAAAAAAGTAAGTGGAAGAGTCTGCAATTTTTATTTTTATTGAAATGTGTAATGATGTACGGCTCTATCAAAATGAAAATTACTTGCAACTCTTGCAAGTAACATCTAAGTTTTTGTTAATGACCCACAAAGATTTTTCAAGAGGTAAAAATTCATTCAGTCGCAGGTCAACCTTGAATTGCAATTTAAAATAAAAAAAGCTAAAAAAGATCATGTATCTTTATAATGGTGCAATATTGGCAAAAAACCTTTCACAAACTTCATCAATCAGTCAACTTTGTGACAACTTAGGCTAATATTCGATATACAACTTTGTCAACCTTTGGGCTCAAATTCAATATGCAGGTTTTTGCGTACGCCAAATTAGTGGGTGATAATCTAATTTCAATCATTTTAGTCAATAATGAAATCACAGTTAGTCTGTTGTAACAAATGTGAGAGGAGAAAGAGATTTCCCATGTTAAAGGGATCGGAGATATAAAAATCTGCTATGGGAAGCGAAGAGCGAGCGGGAGAGATTTAGAGTCAGAGCTGCTACCGCGACAAAAAAACGAACAAAGTCCATGTATCTCTCTCTTCTTCTCAACTTCTAGCGACAGAGAGGAAGGTACACGAACTTCGTTCGTTTTCGGGCGCTGTATCTCTTGCTTGTGTGTCCGCGTGGACTTTCCGCCTTCGGGCTCGCGTGGAGGAGTGCGCTCTTATTGGACGCTTCGGGCCTTAGCCTACGCCAAGTTCGGCCTTTGACCTCGCCTGCTTCGCCGCTCATCAGCCGCGAACCATTTAAGGCCGAAGGCCCTTAGATGAGCGGCGAGGTACGCGAGGATGAAGGCCGAAGACCCGAAACGTCTCATAAGAGCGCGCACTCCAGGCGGACACTCATATCCCCCTCATCCCTCTCTCACAGTACCTGCCTCTCTCACAGCCACTAGAGTCACTAAATCGCTCTCCCGCTTTCCGCTTCCCATAGCAGATTTCTAAATATCCGACTCCTCTCACAACGGAGATCTCTTTCTCTTCTCATACTCGAACAACACAATTTATGTGATTTAATTATTGAAATTCGATTGTTACTTATTAATTTGACGTACCTACTGCAAACCTGCTTACCGAATTTGAGCCAAGTTGCATATCGAGTATTAGCCTAATTCGTCACAAAGTTGGCAAATTCATAAAGCTTGTGACAGGTTTTTAACATTATTGCACGTCATTAGAAATAGGATAGACTTGAGCACTTTTAAAAGATTTTTAAGAACATGATCTTTTTACAAGATTTTATTTAGTTTCACCCGTCCCGTTGTCTGTCTGTAATCAAATCCTGCAAGTTAGATTTGATCCACTTCCCGGTTTCCGATTGAGCTTAAATTTTGCATGCATGTATAAATCGGATGACAATGCAATATTATTAGGACATACAGCTGATCTGATAATGGAGACAGAAGGTGGTCATAGCTATAGCAATTCCTAAACTACACAAGATAAACCCATCGTGTTTGGGCTCATTCGAACCGACTCAACAAGTAGTTTATGCGCTGCGCGTCCGGAAAAACCCACTTTATGGCCAAGTGGTGCTGTAAAATTGTGTAAAAAACTTGGGTTGTAAATAGCTATTAAAGCCATTCAAAGGTGACCATCGACTGAATTTGTACATCTTTAAAAATCTTTGCAGTCAGTAAGAAAAAAACTAGACGTTACTTGCAAGTAATTTTGATAGAGACGTACAACTATGCACATTTTCATTTTTTTAAATTTCAGATTTAACGTGACAACCTTTAAGAATCATCAAAAAAATTACACAAAATTGCGTGCTAACTGGAAAAATCGATTTAAATATGACTCTTTTTGGTCAGGGAAAATTGAAGAAATGGTCAGGGAAAGTCAGTGAAAAGTCAGGGATTTTTTTTCTGGGTTTGCAGTGGACACCGTGATATATAATTTCGATGGGACCAAATGATTAGCTTCAAGCCTCCTTGCTCTTGCTTTCCTTTCCTATATTTATTGAAGCTATTTGTTCAGAATTTTCTCTACCATCAAATGATAAAATTGCCAATTGTAAATAAGTTATTTCGTATAAAAAAATTGTGTATTTTGTCTCTTGACTGTCCTTTCATTATCTGAATAAGTAAAGCAGCACTTTACCAAATAATATCTACGTTTATTGAAAATATAAAAGTACGAAGATATTATAAAATAACTTATTCTTATAGGAAAATCACGATTACGTCGTGTTGTGGAAGGAGGAGTTTTCTAATGTAACGTAAACTTTTTGAGCTTCGTATACACTTCAAAACAATTGTCGATAAAAGTTGCCCCGGAACCCTAAAAAGAGAATCTTAAAAGAACGTATATTTTGGCAAGTTACTTATGAGTTACTTAGCGATAAATTACAATTTAAAGAGTTTAATTTAATTACCATAATGATGTGGAGTGACGACTTACTTACTTGGACCTGGGTATGTCCTAAATCTACGACCAAGACCACCGGGGAATGGGCAGCAGCATTCCTAGAGTGCGGTGGAGATACTGCGATCGCCAACCCGCATGCCAAGCGTGGCGATTATGGCATTTACCCCCCATGAAATTGGCGGAGGCCTATGTCCAGCAGTGGACGTCCTAGGGCTGATATGGTGGTGGTGGTGGAGTGACGACTTGGTAACGGTCGCAGAAGTCCGCTGGGTGCTGGTGGCGCAGGATCGGTCATTGTGGCACTCTATGGAGGAGTTCTATGTCCACCAGTGGACGTCGTTCGGCTAGTGTCCGACCGAAACATGTTTTTTGTCCGAAACCGAAGGTTCGGTTTTGTCTCTAGTTAGTTTCGGCCGAAACCGAAAACGAAACTTTTATAGACGTGTTAAAATCGTTGAATAAAATTTCAGTAGGCCATTCTTTTTAGACATATGAATCATATGATCTATGAAACACCTATATCCGTGTAGGTGGTATAAAATAAACAAGTTTTTTTTATACCACGTCGATGGCAAACAAGCGTACGGCCCGCCTGATGGTAAACGTTGTGATGGTGGGTAGGTTCTAGATAAAGTGACAAGTCAACTAAAGGTGTAAATAATCATTTAATAGTATTATTATACAAATTTCAATTTTTTTTTTGTAAAAGTACAGTATTTTTGGTAAATATTTACATACATTGTGGGAAAGTTCCTTTGATGTATATATAGCAAGTTAAACACTAGTACCTGCCGGTGACCACACACTACACCTCACTTAAACTTTGAACCCGATTGACAGTTCCAAATAACAAAGAAAATGAGTACACTGGAGGAAATCACTAAAACTCAAAGCTCCCTGGAGGCTTTGATGGCAGTGAAGTTTGCTGAATTTGAGGCAACATTGCAAACTGCAGCCCCTGGCAATGACACAATTGCCACCTTGAAGGCAGAGTTGCATGAGTTCAAAGAAAAAACTCTATCCGTGGTGAGTGCCATCAGGCAGCAGATAGCAGCTCTCAGCAGCACTGTGGATAACATAGAGATGCGGCACCGTCGAAAATATTTGTTGCTAGGAGGCGTGCCAGAAACCAGCAATGAGAATGTTGCCGAATTGGTTGCTGCTATTTGTCGAGATCAGTTGCAGTTGGTGGATGCATCACCTTCGTCATTTTCAGTCTGCCATAGGCTTGGAACTGGAGCTGCGGGTCGCACACGGTCCATTCTGGTGCGCTGTAACAACCCAGTCTTCAAGGATACACTCTGGAGAAAGAAGACTGCACTGAAGGGATCCCCGTTTGTTATGTCAGAGTTCTTAACCCGGCAGCGGCAAGCAGTCTTCCTTGAAGCTCGCAGACATTTTGGCATCCGGAGTGCTTGGACTTTAGATGGCACCATATTTATTAAACTGCCTAGTGGTAAGACCCATCGTGTGACTACAGCTGAGCAGCTTCAAAAACTGTTCACCGCACACCCATTTTTGGTAGCTATTTTGCTTGAGTATTATATATTGTATCTCTATATTTATTTTAGGTATTTATCTATATATTTTTATATGTCTATTGATGGATCCGACGTATCTTTCTTTTCTGCCTGTGACTTGTCTGCCTCTTTTCATTCGGCCGATGAGTCGATCCAGCCGAGTACTCTTGGTTCACGGCTAAATTGTGAATTTCAGAGCAATCCGAATTATTTCAACGTATGCCACATTAATGCTCAGAGCATCTGCAGCCATTTTTCAGATTTATTAGACACCTTTTCTTCATGCGATGTTCATGCTGTTCGCATTAGTGAAACCTGGTTAAAGCCTAATATCTCATCAACTTCTTGCAGCCTCCCCGAAGTTTGTCCTCTTGCGGAATGACCGCACAGGTAAACGCGGTGGGGGTGTAGCAATATATATCCGCTCTGACATCCCATACAAAATTGTTAAGTCGTCCCCATCTCTCTACTCCAGTTCCATGGAGTATCTAGTTATAGAGGTTAAGTTGCGTGGCGTCTGTATAATCTTAGGTGTTATATATTGTCCTCCTACAGTAAATTATTTTCCGTCTTTCGAAGACCTTCTCATGGATATTGGTTGTGAGTGCACACATCACATAATTATGGGCGATCTTAACACAGACTTGCTGAGAGACAATTCTAGGTCCAGACAGCTCCGGACGACTGTTGAAGATGCTGATTTTTCTATAGTGCCGTTGCAGGCTACACATCGTAATGCCGACTCTCCTGACTCGTGGCTGGACGTGATTCTTACGTCCTCGCCGGACAATGTCGTTCATTCTGGTCAACTGTTAGCACCGGGGTTCTCGCATCATGATCAAATTTTTCTGACGTAAAAAATTAAACTACCCAAACGCATGCCAGAGGTGATACATGTGCGAAGCTTTGCCCGACTTGATCTGGATCTATTGACACGGGACGCTGCTTCGGCTGGCTGGGCGGCCGTATTTGATGCATCAACGGTAGATGATAAAGTAGCCAATTTCAACTCAGTTCTCTTAAAACTGTTCGATGCTCATGCGCCGGTTCGTGCGGTTAGGCTGAGGCGACCACCAGCCCCATGGATCACTAGGGGCGTTCGTATGGCCATGTCAAGGCGAGATAAGGCGTTCCGTATTTACAAACGAGATCGATGCGAAGAGAACTGGCGTTTATTTAAACTTGCCAGAAACCGTTGCAACCAAATAGTAAGAGCAGCGAAGCGACGTTACATTCATGACAACGTCCTGTCTTCCTCTCTTGCTGACACATGGAAGTTCCTAAGATCTCTGGGTATTGGAAATTCTAAACTTGACATAGGCTCCTCCTCATTCACTTTAGATGAGTTAAACTCTCACTTCTCTAAAACGACTTCTCTAAACGACATAATTAAATTTAAAACCTTATGCTTTATTGCATCTGAAGCCCTGTCGCAAATGAAGAGATCCGCAAAATTATTCTATCTATTAAGTCTAAGGCTGTTGGCCATGACAATGTTAGTCGAGTTATGGTTCTCAATATTCTTGATTGCGTACTGCCTGTTATACTCGTAACTCATATCGTGAATACTTCCTTACTTACTGGGATATTTCCCTCGTGTTGGCAAAAGGCCTTTGTCATCCCACTTCCTAAAATTAGCAATCCCAGTTCTCTCAATCATTTTCGTCCCATATCAATTCTCCCATTTCTTTCAAAAATTCTCGAAGCTGTGGCCCATAAACAGATTTCAAATTTCGTTCACAGCAACAATCTACTTTCACCATTCCAGTCTGGCTTTCGATCTGGACATAGCACTACCACCGCGCTTCTGAATGTAACAGAGGACGTTAGACTTGGTCTGAAATCCACTAAAGTTACGGTGTTGGTGCTTATAGACTTCTCAAACCATGATTTACTTCTTGCGACGCTTACTCATTTGCGGGTCTCTTCAAAGGCGACGGAGTGGTTCGCATCCTATCTTTCCGATCGTGCCCAAGCAGTTCGTGCTAATCACTCGCTGTCTGACTGGTGTGACCTGAGCACCGGAGTGCCGCAAGGTGGTATTCTTTCTCCTTTTTTATTTTCTGTTTTTATTAATCTCATTACTACTCAGATTCAAAGCTCTTACCATTTGTATGCGGACGATCTGCAGCTGTACGCTCAAGCTGATGTGAATAATATTAACTGTGCCATTTCCCTTATTAACGCAGACCTGGATCACATCTCGGAATGGTCAAATAGTTTCGGCATTTGTGTCAACCCAGCTAAGTGCCAAGCTATTATTATTGGTAGCCAGCAACAACTTTCCAAACTTGTTTCAGTTTCTGTTGCACCGATCCGGTTCGAGAACGCTGTCATTCCCCTCAGCACACAGGTCAAGAACCTTGGATTGGTGTTAGATCCGAACGTCTCCTGGAATGGTCAGCTATCTGAAATAAGTCGTAAGGTCACCGGAACGCTGAGAGGTCTCTATAAATTTAAAAAATTCCTCCCAGTTGCTACAAAGAAGTTGCTGGTTCAGGCGTTGGTGTTGCCAATTATTGATTATGGTGATGTGTGCACTACCAATATTACTCAGGAATCCCTTAATAAACTGGACCGTCTCCTCAATAATTGCATACGCTTCATTTTCGGTCTCCGTAAGTATGACCATGTTTCCTCCTACCGTCGTCAGCTTAACTGGCTGTCCATTCGTCGCCGTAGGTCCCTTAGAATCCTTTGCACCCTTTTTTCAATCCTGTTTGAGCCTTCTGCTCCAGGATATCTCAAAAGTAAATTTGTTTTTGATACCCCTCGCCCAGGCTGTCAGCTGCGTACCTCCCGTGTTCTCAAATTATCAATACCTATCCATCGCACTAGATTCATGACTCATTCTTTCGCCATACAGGCAAGCCGTATCTGGAATTCACTCCCTCTCGAGATTAGACAAGCCCCAAGCAAGTTTACTTTCAAGCGAATGCTGCGTAAGCATATGCTTAAACAAGAATTCGACTAGAATCCATCCCTATAATTATAGTATGTATTTAATATGAAGTAGTATATCTATTCTTGTATGTATGTAACTTATATGAATATATTGTATTTATGTATGTTTATTTACAGTGTTTATATTGATTTTGTCTTCGCATTTTCTTAGTAGAATTATCAAACTTTTTTCTTTGCACCTTTCATAAATCTCTGTTTAGCCCAATGGTTGGCTGGTAGAGAATGCCATTTGGCATTAAGCCCGCCATTTGTACAATTATATTTTGTGCAATAAAGTTTAAATAAATAAATAAAATAAATAAACGGTCACCGCAACCTATGGATGGCTGAAACTCTAGGGGTGACACATGCGCGTTGCCAACTCTTTAAAATTTTATACACTCCTTTCTTGAAGAACCTCATACTGTAGTCCCTCGGGAAAACCTCGGCGGGAAGCGCATTCCACAACCGGAGCGTCCGAGGGAGGAAATTCCTCTGAAATCGTACCGTACGTGACCATTGACCAGGGTGAATGCCCTGCGGACGAGCTGTACGATGGTAGAAAGGGGCCGTAGGCATCATATTGAACAGTTCTTTGGAGCAAAACCCATTAAACAAGCCATAGGACACGCATAAGGAGGCAAAGTTTCTCTTTAAACTTAACGTTTCAATATCGCTCGTGACTTTGGAATCGTCCACGATTTGCACAGCACGTCTCTGAAGCAATTCAAAAGGCCCAAGCTTGTATCCAGGTGCTTCCGCCCAGAGGTGACAGCCAACTCAGTGGGGACGGACTTGTGATATATTATAGAAGTCTCTGTCCAGGGGTGATGTATCGCTTCGCTCTATTGAGCACAGCTTTATGGATGCCAGCCTGGCTTTGTCTTCTAAGTGGCTCCGAAACTAGACGTCGCTGGAAATGTCGACACCAAGGATCCCAATAACTCTCTAAGATGGTGAGGGCTGTGTCTTGGAATGGGCAACAGTGAATGGGTTTTTTTTCGTAGTGCACGCGTATACTTGTCTTGGTGGGGTTGAACTGGACCAGATTATCCTGGCTCTTATTCACGCCTTTTTTGAAGAGTCCCATGCTGTAGCCCTTTGGTAATAACTCGGCAGGGAGCTCATTCCACAACCTAAGTGTTCTAGCTAGTACTTTAGTACCTGTTGAAACGAACTGTACAAGAACGCAATGGCTCCAAGGTGTGGGGATGAGCTCGATGGCGAGAGGTGCGAGGTAACCACGGGTATCATGTCATACATAGGCCTCCTCCAGAGAATGCCAAAACAATCAATTAGGAGCTACCCGCATCCAGCGGACCCACGCGACCTTAACCAGGGTATCAGCCCACCTCAAGCCTCAGTAACCTTGTGGGGGCATTTCTTGTTCCTACGCTACGTCATCCGGGACGTGGTCGCCACTCGAGAACTTGCTTGCCCCACCGACCATCGGATATTTTTAAAGAAAAGAAAAGAATATTTTTAAAGAATACGGCTACCGCAATAAGTATACCACTATGGATTATTTTCAATAAACGCCTTAAGGAAGGTCTGTTTCCTTCCGCTTGGAAAATGGCCAATGTAGTACCTGTTCATAAATGCGGAAGTAAGAACAATGTTGAAAATTACAGGCCAATATCTATTTTGCCCACTCTGTCAAAAGTATATGAAAAAATTGAGCATGGTCTAATTTATCCTCTTCTCCATAATCATATTATTCAACAGCAGCACGGTTTTGTCCAACGCCGATCGACTACAACTAATTTACTACTATATGCTAATTACCTTTTTGAAAATATGGATAAAAATATACGAGTAGATAGCGTATACACCGACTTCCGCAAAGCTTTTGATAGAGTGGACCATAAACTATTATTGGAAAAAATAGCATCTAATGGAATTAAAGGAAATTTGTTAAGATGGTTCAAATCTTACATTATCGAGCGCACACAAAAAGTTGTCATAAACGGTTATGAATCGAAGCCATATAGTATTAGTTCTGGGGTCCCTCAGGGATCTATATTAGGGCCACTATTGTTTACATTATTTATTAATGATGTAGATCATTGTTTCAAGTATTGCAATATCTTACTTTACGCAGACGATCTAAAAATATATCATACAATACAAAATAATTATGACTTTCAACAGTTCCAGTCTGATCTTGATCGTTTTTCTGACTATTGTAATACCAATAAGCTCCAGTTAAACTTAAATAAATGAAAAACTATCACTTTCACTAAAAAAAAACCGAACCCTACCTAAAACTTATTACCTATGTAACTCAAAATTAAAAGAAGTCACATCCATAATAGACCTTGGCATTACTTTAGATTCTAAGTTACACCTAGACCTTCATATCAATAAAATCGTCAATAAAGCATATAAAATGTACGGCTTTGTTATGAGATCAAGTACTGAATTCAAACGTCCTCTTACATATTTGTACCTATTTAAAACTCTTATTCGCTCACAATTAGAATATGCAGTACCAATTTGGAATCCTCATTACACTAAGTATGGAAACGCCATTGAATCTGTGCAGAAAAAGTTTTTACGTTCCATGCAATATAGATGTTATGGGAACAGGCTATCATACAATGTATTGTTAACCAAATATAAAATGTTAGATCTTAATTCCAGAAGACTGATGTTAGACGCTTTGACCCTCCATGGCATATGTAACAATAAGCACGACTGCATTGCCCTTATCAACCAAATCGGTTACAATATCCCAGCCCATGGGCAGAGGGAGACGCGCCCGCACCGGATGTTCGCTGAGAGCCGCTGCCGCACGCACGCCGGTTCGCGCGCGCCTCTCCAGAGGATTCTCAATAATTATAACAAATTATTTTGTAAAATTGACATATTTGCAAATAGAGAATCCTCATTTAGACAATATGTACTAGATATACTATCTGAAAATAGCACATAACACTGTTTTAAATATATATATATATTTGTCTGAAATGTAGCTCACGCATACGTCTAGTTAACGATTTCTGTTACCAACTTAATAATATTAAAGTAATATTTTAGTTTACTTGCAACATTATAATGTTAATCGGTGGTTAACGGTGTGAATCGCACATATTTGTATTTATATTGTAATATCTCAACTAAGCAACCTTGTAGCGATTGTTTGTTGACCTAAATAAATGAAAAAAAAAATATGGCCCGCACCTGCTAATTTAGTTTGGCAAGCCTTCAGGCTATGTCAGTTACTTTGATTCGTCTGCGGGTATCGTCATTTTTAGATCTCGCAGAGTAACTTCGAGCATAGGCCATAGCCCTCTCCATCACTCTTTGAGTGACTTTGAGCCTCCTTTTTTTTCGGAGCCATAGGTCATCAATAGCAACACGCACTGGTCAAAGACTTTAACTATTGACGAGAGTTAAATCGATACATGACGAAAAGATATTGCGTCTTCTGCGAACGTAATTTTTGAAAATTGATCTCCTTCTCGAATTTGCACCTGCCCAACTGAACCGTTTGTCCTAGGCTCAGGGACAGTACACAAATTTGTCGACAACTTTGAGCGTAGAGTATCTTATCTTAACTGGAGTACGTACTACATAGGTACATGGACGTTAGTTATGATCTTTGTTTGGTCCATGTTCATCTTAAGCCCAACTTCTTCAGAAGCCCACCTTAGATCATCGAGCATAGTATTTAAATTCACCATGGTCTCAGTTTTGAAGAAGAAGAACCAAACTCCTGTCCCATGCCTTTGTGAATGACTAAATCGAACAGCTTCTAAAGTAGATATAAAAAATTAACTAAAATAATATTTTGATCTTTAATGTTAACAGATCACAATCAGCCAGCCTCGAAAGACTAATTAGAATTTACGATCCGAAAGTAGGTACAATGTGGTATGTTTCGGCACGGCCGTAAGATTCGGCCTTTTTTTGGCCGAAACCGAACCTTCGGCCGAAACCGAAACTTCGGTCGGGCACTACTTTCGGCTGATATGATAATGATGAATTGAATTACCGTTCATGAGATCAATTTTATTTGTGGTGTTATTCATAATGACACTGTACATGTGAGGTAACATGCTTTTCGGACCGTTCAGTCCGTTTCCCAAAACATCCGTTCCCGTCACAACTTTTCCTAAATAATCAGTTTCCCAAAATGTGCTTCTCCCAAAAAATATGTTTGTCTTGATATCCATTTCCCAAAACATAATGCCCGTTCCCGCCACTACGTTTTCCTAAATAAACCGTTTCCCGATAAATATTTTTTTACCCAAACGATATATTTTTAAAGGGGTAGGTAGAAATTAAGCGAGTCGACGGAGCCTCGCTCCGGGGGCTCCTATTTCTGGGCGGTTTGGCCTTCGGGCATCTGAAGCTATCTAAAGAACCTAACCTACCTATTTATTGATTTAGTGGTAGATCCGTCCTAGTAAAAAAATGGGTAGGTTAGGTTCGTTAGGTACCGGGGCGCGGGGCTTCGTCGAGTCTAAGAAGGAATATTTTCGGATTGACAGTGTATGACTGTATATATTAAATTACATAAGCAGACGCTTGTTTCATAACTAGTTATGAAACAGTGAAAAAAACACTAATACTTATTTTGTGATGTTTGCAATAATAGCAACCTAACTTCAAAATTACAATTGCTCAAAGTGGAACTGAAATTTAATTTATCGCTGCCTACCCCTCTAGTGAATACAGGCGAGAATTTATGTGTGTACCGGAGGGCCTTAAACGTATTTATTTTCAATGTTGCTCTTTGCACACTGAAAGAGATTTCTTGTCATCGGCAGCCGGTGATAACACGCAGCGGGCGCAAGGTGCGGCTGCCGCGGCAGATCGTCCCCGAGGGAGAACCGCAGAGGGCTCGCAAGCGCGCCGGCTCCATCGTCACCTGCGCCCAGTGCTCCACTGTAAGTCACTCCTTATTTTGACGACTAGCCGTGATGATCAAGTACAAATTGTGTTTAAATCAACTATGTAATCGATATTCGAATTGAATTAAAACTAATTGCGCGTGATTGCGCATAACTTTATAAATAACGCAAAATTATACTTACATGTGAAATGATTATTCATCTATTTGTAAATTAGATAAATCGAAAACAGCACATATAGGTAAACGCATTTTGATGTAGCTATTCACACGCCGAGATCGATTTCGAGGCTGACGTATAATCGATTAATGAAGCACTTTTTAATAACGTGTCAGATCATTGTAGGTACCATTTGCACCATTACCGTACCAACGCTACGGGTTCCCACTTCCTCAACAAAATCGTCTGCAGGCTGGCCGTTTCTATTGGTAGATAATTTAAATAGAGAACGCCGTGAAGTGCATTCGAAAATAATCCTAGAGGCGTGAATCCGTAGCGTTGGCCGATAGTAGCAATACCTTGGGTAGAGGGGTGTCTCCTGTGTTTAATGCTCTAAGATTGGGAAGATAAAAAATCGAAACTAAATTTTGTAAAAAACCTGACTTTCTTTGGTGGCTTCTCATTCCTTTGTTTTCCGATATCTTTTATAACAGAATGTACGGTATTTATCTACTCAACGAGCTCTAATTAACGACACCCCATTTGATGGGGTAGGTCAAATCAAAACATTATAAATATTTATTTATGTAGCCTTGAGACGTCCATGACCTTACACTTCTTCTTCGCGCAAATTTGGAGGCAGGCTTCAATGGCTGCGTATACTCTATCCTGTTTCGCTGGGTGAAAGGAGCTTATCCCACAGTGTTAATAATAAAGGTAAAATAACAGTTAGTTACCCTGCAGCTGATTTTTCTTCATATTTAGGCGGGTGCGGTCATGGCTGTATATTCTTAATTCGGCGCTGTCATGGTGTCACGGTGTCTCGGTCACACAAGATTCTTCATCGTCACGGTCCAGCATCCCGGTGTCACGGTGTCGCGGTCGCCATGTGATATGTTGATTACGTAGGGTGGTGAAGAGAGAGAGGGGGTTCGAAAGGAAGCACACTATCCGGGGTACATAGTATACTCGTCTGAACACCTCTGTACAATTGAATCAGTAAAAAAGTAAAAGTAAAAGTAGTTTATTCTTCAAATTAGGCATATTACATGCACCTATGAACGTCAATAAACTACCACCGGTTCGGAAAAATAAACCTCTGCCACGAGAAGAACCGGCGTAAGAAACTCGGCGAGGTGTCATTTTTTCAAAACAATATACATTGTATAGTTAAATATAAAATTACAGTCTCAGTTACTACAAAAATAACAAGCTACAGTAGAAAACCTATTTTCGCGATAGATTAGCCGTGCAGGACACTATCACTGCCAAACATCCCTGTCCATGATGTAATCGTTTACCTTATAATATGCTTTTGAAATAAGTGTTTGTTTTACTACAGATTTGAATTTAGAATTGCTAAGTTCAGTAATGTGTTTTGGAATTTTATTGTAGAATTTAATACAATTTCCCAAGAAAGACTTTTTCGCCTTTACTAGTCTATAGAAGGTTATTTTCAGTTTCCCAGTGTTTCTGGTGGCTATTGGTTTATCAGCGTTCGTTGGGAAATTGCACAAATTCTTCCTAACATACATTATTATTTCAAATACGTATAGGGACGGCAGGGTTAGAATATCTATTTCTTTGAAAAATTCTCTTAATGAGTCACGCGACCCCAAGTTATAAATTGCCCGGATAGCCCTTTTTTGCAAAATAAAAACAGTTTCAATATCTGCAGCTGATCCCCACAAGATTAGACCATAAGTAATTATACTATTAAAATAAGCAAAGTAAACTAACCGTGCCGTTGCCACATTGGTAAGCTGCCTTATTCTCCTGACTGCAAATGCAGCAGAGCTCAACCTACTTCCTATCGCTGTTATATGGGAACCCCACTGCAATTTTGAGTCCAATGTAATACCTAAGAATACAGTTGACGTAACAAATTCTAATGTTTGGCCATTAAGTTTAATATTTGTATCTAAGTTTCTATTTGACGAGTTCGTTAGAGAGAATTTCATACATTTAGTTTTTTTCGGATTCAACACTAAGTTATTGGCAGCAAACCAGTCAGATATCATGGACAGGGTATTATTTGGTTCAATGAGTTGAGTATCTTTCCTATTTACCTTGAACAGTAATGAGGTGTCGTCTGCGAACATTACAATGCCTGATCTTCGGCTTACCATATATGGTAGATCATTTACATAAACAAGGAACAGGAAAGGGCCTAGAATAGACCCCTGAGGTACTCCCATCTCTACCACTGTCTCTGACGAAAGGGCTTTATTTATCGCTACCTTTTGATTTCTCTGTGTTAAATATGATTTCATAAGATCCAATGCATGTCCTCTGATACCATAGAAATTAAGCTTACAAATTAAAGTTCCATGATCTACACAATCAAAAGCCTTGGAAAGGTCACAGAACACTCCAATGGCGTCATATGACTCTTCCCAAGACTGCAAAATAAATTTTATTAAACTTGCACCTGCATCAGTAGTTGATCTACCTTTCGTGAAACCGAACTGCTGTGCGTGCAAAATATTGTGTGAATTAAAATGAGAAACCAATTGCGTAAGCATTATTTTTTCGAATATTTTGCTAAACGCAGGTAGGATAGAAACTGGACGATAATCAGAAGGATTATCTCTATGACCTGATTTGAAAATAGGAACTACTTTACTACACTTCATTAAGTCTGGAAAAATGCCATTGTCTACACAACTATTAAAAATGAGAGCTAGAGTGGGTGCAACGACCTCGAGAATAGATTCCAGTACCATGACTGACACGCCCCATAAGTCCTCAGTCCTCTTTATTTTTAACATTTTAAAAGACTTCAGTACATCTAGAGGAGAAACATGATGAAATTTGAAAATATTTAGTGACTCTAATTTTACGTTCTCATTCAGAAGGGATTCTGCTATTGTGGTAGATGATGCCAAACTTTGAGTCGTGACTATAGGAATTTTGGAAAAGAAATTATTAAATTCATCGGCTACTTTTAGTGCATTAGTAATTAAATTATCCTCTATTTTCAAAGAAATCGTGGACTCTTTATTACTTCTCTGCCCAGTCTCTGTGTTTATTATTTTCCAGACAGTCTTGGCTTTGTTATCTGAGGACTTTATTTTATTATTCAAGTGCATTGCTTTTGCCTTTGTGCACACTGTTTTGAATAATTTGGAATAATCCCTAACATACTGATGGAAGCGTTCGTCAGTGGTGCAAGATCTCCTTTCATAAAGTTGGTATAAGTTATCTCTACTCTTTCGAATTCCGGTAGTTGCCCAATCATTAAATCTCATTTTATTGTTTATTTTAATACGCTTTTTACTACAAGTCCTATTAAATTCGTTACACACTGTATTCAGAAGCATTTTGAATTGATCATTCGGATCATTTGATTCTACCTGGGTGTTCGGCATGGCGACTAGTAGATTTGACTTTAGTAGTTCTAGTCTACTTTTACTCAGGGGTCTTATTTCTATAACGCGATCTGGAGGTTTTACTTCGCAAGGTAGCCTGACCATCTGAGCTTTATGATCCGACCGGACTCCATTCACTATGCTTCTGTCTAGATGAGGACAGTTTAACCAAATATTATCTATGCAAGTGGCAGAGGTCGGAGTAACTCGGGTAGGTGCTTCAAATAAGTAGTCAAAATTGAACGATTTAAAAAGAGTGATGTACTTATCTTTTTCGACTGATTGTGATAAAATATCGATATTAAAGTCGCCACAGACCACTACTGGTTTTTTACCACTTATTGCTTTACTAAGTACATCCTCCATAATTTCTATAAAAGATATTAAGTCACCTGATGGTGGTTTATAAATGCAAAATATCAGATACTGATCCGTCTCTGCACAAGCAATCTCACAAACACGATCAACAGAACAACCTGAGAGGTCTTTACGTTCTTTAAAAGTTAACCCATTTTTCACTAAAATAATAGAGCCACCACCCTCTGCGGTAGTTCTGTTGAATGCGCTGGCCAATACGTAATTATTTACATTAAATTTCATCATATGATTCTTTAACCAAGTTTCTGTTAAGCAGACTACATCTACATTAAGCTCTTCTGTAAATAATTCTAAATCTAGTATTTTGCCAGTGAAGCGATTTATATTTTGGTGTAATAAAATTACACTATTGTGCTTCTCCATTGTCCCAACAGTCAGTTTAAAGACAAATCCGCTATTGGAGATGTCGTCCTATCCAAGGGGGAGGGGGAGCTTATATTTCCAAAAACGGAATTAATAAAAGATGCTAAAGATTTAGCAAGTCTGTCAGTTGTAATAAATCCCATTCCATTCTTAACATTACAATTTATATTATTAAATTACGTGCTCTGAGAGGAAATCCCTTATCCAGTTAGCACATTATCTGTCGTTAATATAATAATTGCTTATTATATTCATACGTGCAGATATGAGTGTTTGCCTATCACAACAAATTATATGGCTTTGGGTCAACAAAATAATAATAATAAAACCTTTATTCAAAATGCTTATACTGTGAAGATTTGTAGCTCCAACCGTTTGGGTTGGGCTGTAAAACCTGTGTGAGAGACGAGAGACAGACGGACACGTGAATGGCAGCATTAGGAATTTAGGAACCCTAAAAAGGAATTTTACAATTCAATAGTGTTTTCAGGGTTCCGTAGTAAAACTTAACAAGACCCTTTTAGTTTCGCCATATCTGTTCGTCCGTCCCTCTGTCTTTGTCTCGAAGTTGTAACTTGGATATATATGCATATCGATCGCGCCAACAAAACTCTAGAACTAAATCTTGGAAAAAAAAAGCTTCTTACGGTACATACGGTGCTATCAGTGCGGTAATCAGCAGATTACGTGCATATGTCGAAACTTTAAAGAGCCATATGTACTGTAAAACGTTCTACGATACAGGTGCGAATAGGTAATTCGCAACTCCCTTCGGTCGTGTTGTAATTTATCACCACTCGTTGCGAATTTCCATCGAAATATAATAAGTATAGAAGAGTAACATCAAACAAAACTGACGGCGAAATATGATCAATTTTTCGCGATTTTGAAAATAAAACCTCTTATGTATCATTGGCTAATCAAATATTCAAAATAGTTTAAGTAGACTACATTTTTACAAAGGTTTTATACTATTGCACCAATAAAAAAGTTACATGTGGCGTGATTGAATAGAATACCTTTGACACGTGATTTTTATTTGTCATTAATTAGTTGAATTCAGTCTTCTTGAACTTGATATAAATACGCCTTCTTTTGACATGAATGGTGTACTACAAAATGACCCAATCTTGTATCTTCTTTCAATCTTATATCTTTAATTTATATTTATCAACGAACCTATTCTAAAATTGGATGTAAGTATTAATAGTTTGATAAAATTAACCAGTAGAACCACTAATAAAACTTACTCCCTCCTAAAGCATACCGTCTATCGCCCCAAGCACAGGCGACTAACGCGAAATAGTATCTATCTATCTATCTATCTATATATATATTACGCGAAGCCGATCTTTATAATGCCCATCAGATCTACAGTTATGGACCAATTATATACCATAGGATTCGTCCCATCCTGCAGATGTGCAATAAGGTCTTAGTTTTTTTTATTTTTCCCTGGAAAATTAATAAAATGATATTTACGGAAAATCCTGGATGCCCCGACAAATATAAGCCTCAAAATAGTGTTCGATGACGCCGCATACAAGCGGCAGCATTCCTAGAGTGCGGTGGAGATACTGCGATCGCCAATCCGCATGCCAAGCGTGGCGATTATGGCATTTACCCCCCATGAAATTGGGGGAGGCCTATGTCCAGCAGTGGACGTCCTAGGGCTGATATGGTGGTGGTGGCATACAAGCGAGGGGTCAGCTTACCTTGGTAGAATTGTACGAGGTGTCAAAATGTAGCTTGGTTAACACGTGACCTCCACGTGACTTGGGAACTGGCTATGGTATGATTCCGGATGACATAAAATTAAATATGAACTAAAATGTTCCTGTAAGAAATATCTGGTACAGCATTACAATATAAAACTTTTGAGTCGAGAAATACTCAATATTATTAACAATAAACGAAAGTAAAATTACGATTTTGTTTACAAGACAATACATAATATTCGGTCTAAGTATTTACATTGCGCTCTAATTATGTCAATATTAAATTGTCATGGTTTATACTTCAAAGAAGTTGATATACAAACCAATGACGTTTCAAATATACGTTCCGTATATCTTGACTGATATTGATATCTGCCAAAACAATGACAAACCAAATTATACTTTACGTTGTGAGTTACAGAAGTGTTTCTGAGTTAATCATAGATAAGCTGCAAAACATTTTGAAAGAAAAGAGGCTAGCTTTGTCTAAGTGTGTCTATCTTCCACCTATTGCCATACCAGTAGGGTGATCATAAGCAAAGAAGTTCAATCAGTAGACGTTACTTATTGGTGGATTCAGATCAAACCGACGAGAAAACAATGTTGCACTAATAAACGTTTACGACGCCAATAACGTATTCGACGTATATGCGCATCATTGATTTGACAAAACGACGAATATATCCGTCATGGTGACGGCGTCCAATGCGATATCAACCTAGATGCATTTTTATTGATAGTGCGCTTAAAAGGTTAAATACTTTAACAAAATTAAGACGTCAGAAAAATAATTAAACCCTTTAATTGTCGACAACATGGGAGTTATAATGTACGTTGTCAAAATCACTTTCGTTCTTTAGTTGACGTGTAAGTGTCACTGCCGTTCATAAAGTATAGCGTTCAAGGGGTTAATTTGCTATTCATTAATGTTTGTCTGAGGATGTCAAACGCAAAGTTGAACCCTATAGAAATGCATGTAGGTTGATATCTCATTAGAGGCCATGACGGATATATACGTCGTTGGCTTCGGACCGTTGGTGCGCAATATAGGTACGTTGTTAGCGTCGAAAAGGTTAATAATACTCGAAAAGTTAGAGGACATGTATATTTCTCTTTGTTACGTTTCAGTAAACATGTCCAAAATAAGGGGGATAATGGTCACGTTAAACTGCCACGTTCTAAAAGGGCGTAGGTACATTGAAAGGATGAATAAGATTACCACTATTGGTAACATGTTCAATTAAAAGTTAAAATTATACTGTATCAGTGTCACCTGCAACAGTGACAGTGCCGGTCAGGGGTCTACCCGAAACACCCGAAGATCGAAGTTCATTATATTTCCTTCTCTATCACACTAATAAGCAAGTGTTATAGAGATAGATATAACGAAATATTTTAACCCAGTTACTTCACTTGACAAAATAGACCTCACAACTCTCATGCCAAAACCACACGATGGGCCATGATGGGCCACGTACAAGACGCAGTTATGCGGTGGAACGAGATGCAAATATGTTTTTTTTATGATTGACTGACTGGCGATTGGCCTTAGTTTCACCTGATGGAAAGCGATGGCCTTTAATGCATAACTGCGACCTATACGTTGGCCCATAATGGCCCATTGCGTGGTTCCGGCATCAAATGTTAATACCAATATTGCCAATGTTGCATGCATTGTTTTGTTTTCTAGATTAGATAGAATAGGTTATGAGGATACTTAGAGTATTTCTAAAGAGATCCTATACGAGTACGAGTTCCACCAAGGGGGACGGAAAAGCTCTTACCCACCTAAATTGAGAATTTGTCTTAAACGGCTGGCGCCTTATCATAAACAACCTCTTTAATTTGGGCGGGTGTGACGTGGACATGATAATGAGCCAAATAAAAAAGTGGAACTATGACAAAGACTACAAATGATGTATCTCTCTCTGTCGCTCTTCTTCCATTTAGTACATGACCTCGGTAGAGGTATTATTATTTGAAAATTTCTCAGGGGTACTCTAAGGGAGGGTAGGATAGGAGTCATATCACAGAACATTCTTAATTGCGGAACTATGACAAAGGCAACAAATGATATATCCCTCACAGTCGCTCTTATTCAATTTAGTAAGTATATGATATGATCATATCGCTCGCTAACGGTATTATTATTACACGTCTTCTCTGGGGTACTCTGAGTTTGCGTACCTTATTAGAGCCTTATTTAGACAAGAGACGCCATCAGCGCACATTAACGAACAAAATATTTTGTAAATTGGGGGAGGTAACACACACATAAAAAACCACACATACAAAATATTTTCCTATTACTACGCACTATCACACTGAAACAATCAACGCACACACATTCAAAACACTAAAATTATCTGATTATTATCAGATGGCCAAATTGACTGAAGTTGCTAAGATGCATATTTTTCATAGAAATTCTCATAGTTAGTAGGTAGATCTTATTTCTTGAAATAAGGCTGACATTTACTGTAAATTTGACGACTAGCCGTGATGGTCAAGCACGAATGTTTTTAAATCGACTTTGTAATGGACCTTCCGAATACGCATATTCTATCCCGTGGCTTCGCTTGCATTCTTCGTAGTACGTCGACGCGGCGAAGCGCGGGTAACTAGTATTTATTTATTTACTTAGGAAGATCATTAGCTTAAATAATACACAATAACTAGCTAGCACGATCACGTTCTTAACAAAAATAAGAAAAAAAAAAACTGGCTAGTGAATCTAGCAAGTGGATGATAAGTGGACGCAAACACGATCGTGCTATCAGTACACTGTGTCTCGCGGTGTACTTTTACCTTAGGTCTCACCTGCTTCATCTGCTAAATAGTAGTCTTGGAATAATAACGATTTGACCAATATTATTGCTTGTCCGTCAGTGAGAAACGGCGGGGGTGAGTAAGGTCGCTAGAGCTCCCGAGAATACGCTGTGATGAGAGGAGCATTATTGTGAGCGAGTTTGCATTATGTCTCTAGCTGTTGATACACCGAATCCTCAAGTTAATAAAGGGTCGGCAAAGCGCTTGTGACTATTTTGGAGTCGAAAGCGTCCGTAGGCGACCATACTGTAGTTTAAGACCAAATTACTATGTTATCATCGACAATGTTCAATTTCATGTACCGCCTCATCTCTTCTTTTTTCTTGACCGAGAAAAGTCAACCTTCACTAAATGCGTTTTTTGTACATGAATTTTTCGTTGTGCATATCTTAAGATGTTATTAACTAATATCGAAAGCGTACTTATTTATATTCTAATACACTCTTTCCGAAACATATATTGCATAGCGTCATCCATTACACAAATGTATGGGATTGTTGTAAATTGAATATTTAAATAACGAAAATAAATGTCTTCCAGCTTGCCATTCGTGTGGCTTATGCACCAATTAATAGTGCTGGGCAACACTTATAAAATAATATATCTTGCCGGTAACTATTAAAATTTAATTGTTTTCATTTGACACAATGTCAACCGTTCAACTCTACGTCGGATAGTTGACCGAGTTGCGATCGGGCACTGATTTTGATTTCTATAAGTATCTTGCAACCTTTGCTCCACGGGTTATCCCAGAAATAAGTCCCGGCCAGATTGAGTTTAACCCCAAATCTCATTGAAATCGTTAGTCGTTTAGAAATCCTATTTAAAATCAGGTAAAGTGTACAAATGCTGCTGATTTCGTACTAACAACAAGCAGCATTTGTAATATACCTAGTTGGTTACTAAGTTCTGTTACTCGATTTGCAAACTCTTTTCTTGCGTTAAAACAAATGCTACCGAAAAAATAAAAAATGACATATAATGGCGGGTTGTCAGTTATAATTTTATAGCACACACAACACTTATCTCGTCATATTTATAATGGATTGGGGTCTAAAAGAAAATCGTGTCGCTGTAATTGCGTTGCACAAATGCGGGCATCCGCCAAACGTGATTTTGAAGTTGCTTCAAAATCTGAAAATCAACAAACAATTCGTTTATCGTACCATTAATAGGTACAATAGTACCCGGAGCTTTGATGACCGCAAGAGGTCTGGAAGACCACGCACCGTTCGGACCCCAGCTCTAATACAGGCAGTGAAGGCGAGAATCGCAAGAAACCCCGTTCGGAAGCAAAAGTTGTTGGCAATTCAGATGTCTGTGAAGAGAAGCTCCCTTAAAAAAGTTATCAATCAAGACCTTAGACTACACGCTTATCGTAGACGGAAAGGTCATTTGCTTAATGGACGATTGAAGACTATGAGGCTGAATAGAAGCCGCGTGCTACTGAAGCGGTACGCACAAAATGGCCACCGAAATATATTATTTACAAACGAAAAAATTTTTACCATTGAAGAATGTTGTAACCGCCAGAATGACAGAGTGTATGCAAAAAAACAGTCAAGAAGCGAGTGTAGCTGTTCCGAGAGTGCAACGAGGCCATCATCCCTCTTATGTCATGATTTGGTTAGGTGTGTCATACTCAGGGTTAACACAGGTCCATTTCTGTGAAAAAGGTGTCAAAACTGGGGCTAAAGTTTACCAGGAAACCGTTCTGGAACCAATAGTGAAGCCTTTAAGCCACTCTCTATTTCAAAACCAGCCCTGGGTCTTTCAACAAGACTCAGCCCCTGCACATAAGGCAAAAACAACTCAAGCCTGGTTTCGAAGCAACAAAATTGACTTCATTGCCCACGAAGACTGGCCCTCCTCCAGCCCGGACCTCAACCCCCTGGATTATGCTATATGGCAGGTTATTGAGGAGAAAGCCTGTGCTAAACCCCACACAAATCTTGACTCCCTCAAGCGGGCCATAGTCAAGACAGTGACGGAATTAGATATGACAACCGTGCGTGCCGCTATTGATGACTGGCCTCGTCGTCTGAAGGCCTGTGTTCAGGCCCAAGGAGGCCATTTTGAATGAAATTGACAAATGTAAATCCTGATTGTGTGTACTTCATTTTAATATATAATTTATTTAACTTTCGTTAGTATATTTTATGTAGATAAGGATTATTACAGTAACAGAACTTAGTAACCAACTAGGTACTAATATACTGGCGAATATGGAGGGCCGGTAAAAGTATCGTAACAATAAATATCGACTTTTCACATCACTATGTCGATAGGATTAAGATGATAGTGGGCAGCACTATTGTTTATTTTATGTTTGGATGGCAATACGGTGCATACGGACTTGAAAAAAAAAACTAGAGCTCACTCGAATCTATGAGAGTGCAGTCTCTTAGAACGTAGTGATTATATTCTCTTTGGGGCACTGAAACGTCACTGGTAACGTAAGCTCCGCGTTTGGCACTAGATTTTGTGGCACCGGTTTTGAGCGACGGTTATGCTTCCATACTTATTATATTTCAATGCGAATTTCCTGTTCTCTGCACGTGTATCGTAATGTACTATTGTATCACCCCTACACATAAAGTGGGGATGCCATTTTTTTCTTGCGAAACCCATCTTAAAAGGTGTCATTTGATGGCTCGTGAAATAATTGCATATAAGACACATTTTCTATTTTTATAATCATCTGATATTGACTAGTCAAATCAATAAAAAATCGATAAGTACACATTCACACACTGTAGAATACCTGTATCCACAAATATGAACTAAAGCAAAAAAAAAATTACTTAAATGAAAATGATTGAAAGTTCATGTCTGTTAATGTGAAACTTTATTAGTCAATGTCAAAATAATAACTGGTACATTTGTCATTTGAATGACAGATGTTAAATAGTACGGCACAGATTATCAGAGTAAAGCAGATCCGCTCATTTAAGTTGAACGATTTCTATACATCTGATCTATTCTCACTAACGCCCAAATCAGTAAGTTTGAGAGAGACAGACAAGTGACTGATCTTCACCTGTCAGTGTCTCCGTCTTCATAACTGAAAATTGAACTGAAATGACGTTGTGGTGTGTTAAGTTTATATGAGAATTAACATCATGGTGCGCTTTCAAATGGAGACAATACGTTTACAGCCGAAACTGATCCTACTATCTGTCGCATTCTAACTCCTTTTTGCGCACCATAAGGATTTTTGTGACAACTATATGAAAAATCATCTGGCTTAATACTGCGAGTCTGCGTTTCTCTGATGTATGTGTAGTACTTACGGTAAACGACTGACACTTCGGGTGTAGTCGTATTCCGAGTTAAGCCGATGGAAAAGCATTTACGACATCTGTAATTTAATACATTGTTCACTACATCTGTAAATAGGTCTGCGGTTTTTAGGGTTCCGTACCCATAGGGTAAAAACGGGACCCTATCACTAAGACTTCGCTGTCCGTCCGTCTGTCACCAGGCTGTATCTCAAGAACCGTAATAGCTAGACAGTTGACATTTTCACAGATTGTGTATTTCTGTTGCCACTGTAACAACAAATACTAAAAACAAAATAATAATAATAATTAAAGGGGGCTCCCATACAAAAAACATGATATTTTAGCCCTTTTTCATAGCTACCACTCGCCGAGCAAGATCTCAAGAACCGTAATTTTTATTGTGGCTACAACAAAAAAAACTAAAATCAAAATAATAATAATAATTAAGGGGGGCTCCCATACAACAGAGTAGCTGTTGGAGTTTTTTTTTCTGGTAGGTATGGAACCCTTCGTGCGCGAGTCCGACTCGCACTTGGCCGGTTTTTTTTTCTCAATTGTATTTTGTTTGTAAAACGAACACGTGAATTCACATAAATTACACTTCCTATTAAACCTAAAGTTGTTCTTGACTCTTCCGCTTTAGGCACCATTTCTTGGCATTGATCGTCATTGTACGAGCGTTTCAACCTCATTACCGTGACCCCATGTTTGTCGAATGTCGAATTCCGTTTACGATGAACCCTCATCACGTTCTCATTACGTTTATCGAATTTTCAGTTTATTGACGTTTTATTAAAAGCCCGGGAAAACGCAACCGAAATCAACAGAAACTTCGACAATAATGGTGAAACGCCCCTATAATAACCGTGAATGAGTTAGTAAAACTTTGTAAAACGTCCTTGTCACAGGACTTCGGGAGCATCTACCAGCTACAAAAGCACTACGAGAGCCAGCCGACTCACGCGCCGTCCAAGACCCACTGGAGCCTGTTCCACTGCCTGCGCGCCATCGTGGCGGGGTCGCCGGCCGACTCGCGCGCGCGGCTGCTGGTGCAGCAACTCGAGCTGCTCGTGCGGAAGCTGCGCGCGCTGCTGCCGTGCCTGCTCGCGGGCGGCGAGCCGGCGGACATCGGCGACGACGTCGGCAGGTACTGACGATGTTGTCTACGATACTCTACTGTTATACAGAGGTTTAAAGCTAAGCTTAGGGCGCGTACACATAGACCCAAAATCCACACATAGATCCTTAAAGCCATTACGGAAAATGTCTGCAGCACACTGGAACTCCATTCATATGGAATCCAGACATCAAGTTTACGGGTTGATGAAATAAACAATAATTAAATTAAGTTATACTTAGTAACGTAGGATAGATCTGATGTTTTTCAATTTATTTATTTTTTAAATTATTATTATGTTTTTAATTTGATTGTGATTGATTATTGTTTTTGTATGATGTGATATGCGCTTAGCCTGAAATAAAGTATTATTATTATAGAACTTCCGTTTCTACAGGATCCTTTTTATCGGACGTCGCTACTGGAAGTAATATTCACACAGCAGTTACAGGGCCGATACGATAAAACGGACCGATTTTTCACTGGATCCGGAATACTGTCATGTGCTGATGTGTGTGAACTAGCTCATACAACGACATACGCCATCAAATAACGGGCCTGTAAAACGGATCCCTATGTGTACGCACCCTTAGGTGTCGAACTGACCGGAAACAGTGGAGCCTGTCACTGTACCATCCTGCCCTAGTTCGCGCGCAATTTTTCGGCTGCGAGCTCGCGGACATTCACTCTCAGTTAAGTCGGCAGGTACTATCTAAGACAGTGTCCACACACATTATGTCGGAGACGGCTTCGACACCGGTAAAAATATATGGAAATGTGACCGATATCGGATCCGGTAATGTGATCATGTGTAAACTGTGAGCATGTTTTCCATACTTTTTGATTGCTCTTGCTCTTTCAGATACTTGTGATCTTCACGTACAAATTTTAAAAACCAATACGATGTTAAAGTTATAACCTTGCTATTTTACACTGCATTAGCAGTCGTATGTTTGTTATTTTGTGAACATAATATTAGTTTTAAAGAAAACATATTTTTCAGATTGTTCGGTATAGAGTCCGGCAAATATAACTTGGACATTGACGCGTTGAGCTGCGTCAAGGACAAGCAGGGCTACTGCAAACACAACCCAGCTCCCGCCAAGTCTACCCCGGTCCCCGAACAAGAACCGCAGCTGTGGCTCGCTGAGCGCGAGGATACCGAGCCCGACTGCGCCCGCATCAACACCGCACACAAGTGGCCCACCGTTACCAACAAACTCCAGAACATCAAGCAAAAGACACAGAAAAACTTGGTCAAGAAAATGAGGCTCGCCCCCGACAATGAAACTCTAATCGAACTAAACCGGGAAGACCTTATCGCCCTCACTACAAACGATTGTGCAATAAACCCGCAAAACATGGTGTCCCTCTTAAAAAATGAAGTTGAACCAGAAAGGAAATGTGAAAATGGAAATCAAGAATCAGTATTTGATGAGATTAAGAAATCTAAAGGCCCGCACACAAAATTCCACAGCACGCATTTTGATATTCGCTCCTCGCCTATAAAGCCTTCGTCTTCAACAGTGTTTAGAACATTCCAGATAAATCCGGAGAAAATAGAAAAGTTAAACGTTCAGATTATACGGCCTTTAGAGTTAGATTCGAAACCTGATGAAGTTATAAAGGAATCGCCTACAACCTCGGATTGTACAAAACTAGACAGTATATTTAGAGATGAAATAGAAATGTCATGTAAAGATGTAATAAACAATGAACTTAATTTTGATAATAATAAGGACTGGACTATATCGTCGTCTAATGACGAGCAGTCACATGAGAGCTTTATAAAATCGAATGCATCGATAGAACCGTCTCTTATACACGTAAAGTACGATGCAATGAGTAGTAGTCTACCTGACAGTGCCCTAGGCTTTAATCACCTAAACCATAATGCAGATATGCCGGTGTTGACCGACGAACATGATACTCAGGATAATCGCCTAAGTTTGAACCAGAGTCAATCAGTATTGAACTTTCTAGAAACTCTAGGTAATGAATGCCTAACATACCCTGAACCGGAGATTAGGAATACTGCAGTTGACTTCCAGTTAGACTTATTTTCATTTAATAACACTTAACACTAGGGGTAGTAAGCGTAGGTATATTTATAAGGACACATGACTGATAAATAAGTAATGTTTATTTACAATAAAATAATCTTAGTGGAATTTTCATGCAAAATGCGTTTATTTACATTGTTACCTGTTTTTCCTGTTGGTCACCCTAAAGAATACAAGAGATTGGCCGTTGCCTTAGTAATTATTCCCGATTCGTGTGTTGCAACCAAATATAAATATTAGACAGACACCCACAATCCCACATTACTCACGGTCTCTACTTGGATTCTATTGCTCTGATTGACGCGCAAGGTAAGACACTACACCTACTACACGTAAACAACATGTACTTGCCCTACTATAAGTACGGCTCTTCCCAGGTAAATTTTTCGCTTCGAGCCTTACCCCCTTATTCATAAACGTCCATCAAGCCTATATTAGTTAACAAGCCGCTAAAGCTGGTTTGTCCTTATCTGTCACTTTGACATTTATGTTTGTGAGAAAGGGACAAAACAAATTTTAGTTAACAGAGGTTTGTTAAGTTTTATGAATAAGGGGGTACATCTTTCAAACAAAGGCCATTGTCTCTATTATCGCAAAGCCGCTAGCTACCTAGTTAGCACGTGCCAGTACAACATTCATATTGAAAAACAACCGACATCGTCATAGTATTAAGGTTCAAATTTAATGTCACTGTTTTGGTAGTGCGGTCTATCGTCCTGCACTACCAAACCGTAATATCTAGAATATCAGTGACATTAAATTTGAATCTTAATACTATGACGACACCGGTTGTTTTTCAATATGAATGTTGTACTGGCACGTGCTAACTAGGTAGCTAGCGGCTTTGTGATAATAGAGACAATGGCCTTTGTTAGAAAGATTAAGGCTCGAAGTGTAAAATTTACCTGGGAAGAGCCGTACTATACTATCATAGAACATTTGACAGTTTGTGGAAGCGACAAGCAAGAAGCACCCAGTATTGGCATGTGCGAACTTGCGAAGTAGGTGGTGGGGGTAAGCTAGGCGATCGCAGCGCACACCACGGCAGAAATGTGTACTTACCGGGGACATCTGTCAAATTTACTTTCACGTTTCCTATTGGTTTCTTAACGGTTTCCTACGACTCATTTCGTTTGTATTTAATTGTTTATTTTCTTATTTATTTCAGTAAAATTTCCAGTACGGGGTCTTTCTCGTTTACTAAAATAAATAAAATATTCATGTGTCATTGACACCTCTGAGTTTGACATTGTCCCGAGACTCTTGACGTTTCTGACGTGCACATAGCCAATACAGTCGACTACAAATAGATTGATCTACCCAAAGTTACAAAAATATGCATCCACGACCTTAATTGGTAAGTCAATAAAGACACGGATACATGTTTTTGTAACTGGGTGTGTATTTATGTAACTCAACTGTACCAAGATATTGGGACAACATTGTGATGATCGGCAAGTCTGCTGCCCATAATGCCCATTGCGTGTTATTTACGCGGATGTGCAAGGTAGTTAGCACACAAAACGACGATTGAATATGCCATATACGAGAAATATCATTTTTATTCCTGCACTTGTACTCTTTGCTGCTGTTACAGAAAATTTTAATTTTTGAATTACCATATAGAGTTGTTGCACAAGCTAGCTTTTTCCTACAAAAACTGGCTTGTTTACTGCGCAACCAAAGTCAGGTGACTGATTCAGAGAAACAAGTTTTTGCCCGGACGGGCCACATCCACAGAGTGGTTCATCTCTTGTATTCTTAGGTATATAATTATTATATTGGTCGTATGGTCACCCCATAGTTGAAATGACAAGAATGAGAAAAAAGTTTTAAACTAAAATTTTATACACATGAACTAACGTGAAATTCACCATACCATACATGAAGTAATCAATCATATCAAGATCTCTTTCGGATCATACCAGAAATAGAAGCCATTTGCAACAAATAATTGCAATTTTCTTCATTTCACTGAATTAATAGAAAGGTACACTGGATCTTTCCAAACCTTGCAGAGAGAGACACAAGGTCTAAGTCTTATGAATATCTTCAACTGTTAAAAAACGAATTCAAGCCTGTAACACAGGCCTCTCGTTCTTACTCTCCAAGTTGTGGTTGGTGAGAGCGTAGCCAGTGCCGCCACGCTGCAGGGGGATGATGTCCTTTTCCTTTAACTTGTCCCCAGTAAGGGGGTGCACCCAATCCTTCTTAATAAGATTCTCAACACACTCCATTGTTACAACATGGCCAGTTGTTCTGCAAAAAACAATATTTTTTTAGGTACAGTAAACGAAATTTAAACACATTACAGTCATTGACCATTGTGATGAGCAAAAAACCTTTTTTCTTGTGTTTTGATTTCCTTGACTATACCTTAAAAGGTGGAGTTCACGTCACGCACAAGGAGGAGTCCATAACCATATAACCTTAAAAGCAAGAATGGATATTTTCTATAATGGTTCTCCTATGTCTCACATTTTTTAAATTTATCCTGGTGTTTTCTAAAGTATTATGGTACTGAGAAACATTTTGTATGGCATGGGGTACAGTGGTTATTACCTACTATTGACAAAAATGTTCTTAGGTACATGCCAAAATATTTTCATATTTACTAACCCCACTAGATTTGACTTCTCCTGCCTTTTATATGTGACTATCTAAGCAACTCAAGCAGATATATTAGATAAAGTAAGTGTTAGTAATAAAGTAAGTAGACGGCCTGTTTAGCCTAGTTGGTAGTGACTCTGCCTCCGAAGCTAGAGGTCCCGGGTTCGAATCCCGGCCAGGGCATTTATTTGTGCATTTATCACGGATATTTTTTCTTGGGTCTTGGATGTTTTCATGTATTTAAGTATGTATTTATCTATATAAGTATGTATATCGTCGTCTAGTACCCATAGTACAAGCTTTGCTTAGTTTGGGACTAGGTCGATTTGTGTAAGATTGTCCCCCAATATTTATTTATTATTTATTTATTTAAGGCGGAAGCACGAGAATGGGACCAGTGGGAAGTCAGCAATGTATATAGAATCGGGAAGAAAAGCAATGTGAAACCAAGACCAGTACTCTTGACAGTAACACTAACATGGCGTAAGATTGAGCTACTTAAAAACAAAAAACATCTACCCGAAAACATAAAAATTACAGAAGATTTTCCAAAGGAAGTATTGAACAAAAGAAAAGAATTGATGGTACGAACAAAGGAGATGGAGAAAGAGGGTAAAGTACTCTTCATCCGCTACGACAAGCTAGTAGTGAAAGATAGAAGGCCTACAGGAGAGGACAATAAGAGGAAAAGGTCTCCAGCTGAAACACAGAACAGGAAAATAACGGCACCGAACAAAATTACAAAAACTAACGCATTCGAGATACTTCACCGTGCCCAGACAAGCACAACAACGTCAGAAATTAAGAAATAGCATACAGCACATGGGCCTCTTCATAAAACACAAAATGAAAGAAAAAAACACACAAATGAGACACCGAGTAACACAAGAATGAAAAAATGCAACCATGAAACGATAAATAAAACCACCCTCAATCCGGCTGGTCACCGTGAGGGCTGTGCAGACCATTACCTTCCCAGGTTAAATGAATCAACACGATATAAATCAGAAACATTAAATATAGCCACGTATAATGTAAGAACATTGATGAACGAAGAAAGGTTAATTGAACTAGAATATGCCACTGAGGAAGTAAAATGGGACATTATCGGAATGAGCGAAGTCAGACGAGAGGGAGAAGTAATAGAGGAAAAGAGCAACAAAGACATATTTTATTATTCAGGGCAAAAACAAGGCAGAAACGGAGTTGGATTTTGGGTGAAATCCCATCTAAAAGAACACATACAAGAATTTATTGGAATTTCCGACAGAATAGCAATATTAACTATCAAACTACCTGGATATACAAGGAAATGGTCGATAATTGAAATATACGCCCCACACGAGGAAAAAGACGACGAGGAAAAAGACCAGTTTTACGAGCAGTTATCAGAAACAATGCAGGAAATATCATCGTTATGGGTGATTTCAATAGTCAAGTTGGTGAACAACAACTACATGAAAACAAAACTATAGGAAAATTCTGCTACGGGACAAGAAACAACAACGGGAAAAGACTGCTTAACTTTGCATTACAACACAACCTTTCGATTATGAACACTTTCTTCAAAAAGAGACGAAATACTAGATGGACTTGGAGGTCCCCAGATGGGAAGACACGAAAAGAAATAGACTTCATCCTGACAAATCAAGCAAGATTATTTCATGACATATGGAAATGGTGGAAGCCCCTCCATCGAAGGAGGGCCCCTTTTACTATATTCCCCACCAGGGAATTCTGCGCCCTGATTCCATTTCTACCCCTCTGCGCACGGTGTTTGATGCCAGCGCTAAAGACAGCGAAGGCCGTTCCCTGAATGCCACATTGCTACCGGGGCCCAAATTGCAGAAGAATATTTTCGATTTGTTACTTCGATTTCGGTGGCATGTTGTGGTATTCACTGGAGATATAAAACAGATGTACCGTCAGTTCCTTGTTGACCGCAAAGACTGCGATTATCAACGCATTTTGTGGCGGCCATCTCCAGCTGAACCTGTTCAGGACTTTCGTTTGCTGACGGTCTCCTACGGCGTCTCTTGTGCCCCTTATCAAGCATTATGGTGTATTTCGAAGCTGGGGCAAGAGTTCAACGACACTGCGCCACTCGGTGCTTCTGTTCTCGCTAGGGACACCTATGTTGATGACATCGTGTCAGGCGCAGATTCGGTAGAGAGTGCTGTACGTATTCGCGATGATTTGATAAGTATTTTGTCGTCAGCAGGCCTCCATTTAAGAAAGTGGACATCTAATAGTATGAGCTTTCTCCAGGGTTTGCCCAACTCCGACTTATACTCTGATCAATTTCGTAATTTTGAGGACGTTCATGATGTTTCGTTGAAGATCTTAGGTCTTCTATGGTTGCCTAAATCTGACACATTTTCGTTTAAAACCACAAGTCTAGAATGTCGGTGTACTAAGCGCTCAATCCTGTCTGATATTGCGCGGCTTAGGATTTCTTTCGCCGGTCGTTTTCATGGCAAAATATTTGATGCAGCTTTTGTGGTCCGCAGGACTGCATTGGGATGACGATGTCCCAGAGCGTATTGCAGAAGAGTGGCTCAAATTAAAATCTCAACTGTCGTGCTTGAGTTTGCTCTCTATCCCTCGCAGAATGATCGACACGTTTCGTGAAATTCAATTCCATGGCTACTGTGATGCCTCAGAACGAGGATATTGCGCTGTAGTTTATTGTCGCGTGGTCAAGAATGACCAAGAAGTTGTCGTGCGCCTTTGTTGCGCGAAGTCAAAAGTCGCGCCACTCCGTCGATTGTCGTTTCCTCGGTTGGAGCTTCTAGCTGCTGTATTGTTGTCAGACCTTGTTTCAGCAGTCTGTCATGCGTTACGAGATTTTCGCTATGATGCTAAAATCTACGCCTGGTCAGACTCAACTGTGGTTCTGACTTGGATTAAATTCTGTCCGTCGAGATGGAAGACCTTTGTCGCCAACCGGACAGCGTTGATTCAAGAAAGGATAGCTCCCGATTGTTGGTACCATGTTTCCACTAACGACAACCCAGCGGACCACGGTTCTCGTGGCTTACTTCCAGCTGATTTACTGCAGTGTGAATCATGGTGGGCGGGACCAGCGTGGCTTTTGCGTGCTGAAAAGGATTGGCCGACACATTTCACCCAAATTGACGGAGCTGCATTGGAAGAGGAAAAAGTTCTGACCTTGTTCAGCGCCATGAATTCTGATTTCATAGACAACATTTTATCTCGGTTTTCGTCGTTTCGCCGTATTGTCAACATATTGGCGTATTGTTTTCGCTATCTTCATAATCTGAAGAATCCCTCTCAGAGGATAACGGTAATGGCTTTGTTGTCGAATGAAACAAACTCTGTCATTCGATTTCTCGTTAAACATGTCCAAGAGCATGTTTTCGCGACTGAAATCCGAATGATACACAAAGGTGCCACCAACTCACTCCACAAACCTCTACGCAAACTTTGTCCGTTTGTTGATCGAGAGGGTTTGTTGAGGGTGGGCGGTCGGCTGCCCCACAGTGACACCTTTGATTATGACAGGAGACACCCTATGCTACTGCCTCGTGACCATAGACTGACGGCTTTGGTTATCGAGGAATATCATAGTAGATTCTCCCACCCGGGGTTGCAAACTCTCCAGAACCTTATATCCCAAGATTTCTGGATATTATCAGCGAAACGTGCCATCCATGCCATCATCTCGTCGTGTCTCAAGTGCTATAGGGTGCGCCCACAGGTAGCGTCACCTCCTCTCATGGGAGACTTGCCCATTTTTCGTGTTAGCCAATTAAAGCCATTCTCGTCAGCCGCTGTTGACTATGCTGGCCCCTTCAACATTTCGTTAGGTAGATCAAGAGGCAGCAAGTCATATAAGGGCTATATTTGTGTTTTCGTGTGTACTGCCACTAAGGCAGTACACTTAGAATTGATTTCAGAACTAACATCTGAAGCATATCTCGCCGCGCTTAGGCGGTTCATCGCTCGCCGAGGTCGTTGTTCCCGTTTGGTATCAGATCAAGGGAGGAATTTCGTAGGTGCGAGTAACATACTCAAGGAACTGATGTCGGAGGCTTCTCAGAAGGAGCAAATTGAGTTCGTGTTTAATCCTCCTGGGAGTCCGCACTTCTCTGGTTTGGCCGAAGCTGGGGTGAAATCGGTGAAGACTCATTTGTCCCGAATTATCGGTCTTCAACGGCTCACCTTCGAGGAATTCTACACCGTGCTAACCCAAGTGGAAGCACTCCTTAACTCGCGTCCTTTGTCGCCCCTAAGCTCTGACGCCAATGACCTTTCCGTATTGACCCCAGGTCACTTTCTTACATTGGAACCATTGTCAATTCTCCCCGAACCGTTACTAACTGAAGAGAAAGTCAGTCCTCTTCAACGCTGGAAGCTATTACAGCAAATGCACCAGCATTTCTGGCGTAAGTGGCACTTGGAATATCTCCACACGCTCCAACAAAGACATAAATGGTCCACTAAAGGAGACAACCTCCAAGTAGGAACAATGGTTCTGATAGTAAATGAACAATGTAGTCCATTAAAATGGAATTTAGGCAGAATCATCAAACTGCACCCAGGTAGCGATGGTGTTTGTCGCGTTGTCACCGTTCGCACAGCAACCGGGGAATATAAACGGCCTGTTGTAAAACTGTGCCCCCTACCTTTTCGTCAGTAGCTAATTTATAGTTTAAGTATATAGTTTAAAGTGTCACCTAAATTGAACTTCACACCTCGTAGCTTTGAAAATAAGTTCAACCTCGCGTAACACCTCTATTTAGTAATAGTCATAGCTTAGTAATATCTTGTAAGTATCGTTTTTGTTTCTCGAAAATACCTTGTATTTTGGTGGGCGGAATGTTCAGATTTCAATTGATTTTTAGTATGGCAACATTCTGTGCCCGCATTTTGACAGTTACTTAAAAATAATTGTCTACTCACTTTGGTTCAAAACTTCAGTCCGAAATCAAGCTCCGCGCCAATTGTCGCGTAATTTAGAGCAAATCCCGTTCGTGGGCGGTTATTCCCACTGCAATCGTGTCGAAAGTTGCTTTAATACACCGGTGCCTGGAGGAATCAGGAAGATCTCACTGCAGCCGCGTACAATCAGGTGGCAGGTAACCTTTGGACGGCGGGTAAGTCTGTACAGTACGAGCCAGTCCCCGAGGGCCCTACACCTGACAAAGAAGCACAGCAGCATCCACAGGCAGAGGTGAGTGTCTTCTTGATTAAGCCTCAAGGCTCATCGTGGGTGTATGTAATTAGCGGCATTAAATTCATTTCGTGAAAATTTTGCATACAGTCCATTCAAAAACAGTATCCAAGGGGGGGAAAAAGAAAACAAGGAAGACCAACAATGAGATGGGAAGACGACATAAAAAAGACAGCTGGAAGCAAGTAGAGAAGAGATGCCAGGGACAGAATAAAATGGAAAGCTTGGGAAGAGGCCTATGTCCAAGAGACAAGCTGATATGAAAAATAAATAAGTAGCAAAATAGATATATAGGAGAAAAAGGGAAATATGATAATTAAATAAACAAATTTCCAATTCAATTATATATGCATGTGCAAATGATGTATTTCTTATAATTACTATTAATATCATATGAAATGTAAAATGAAAAAACCAGCAAATAAAGGCTATCTTATCTTATCTTATCTAAGCAACTCACACGGCCCTTGACCGCATCCGCATCATATGGAAGGACTTCGTGATTGGTCACGATCCTCAGTCATGAGGGAACAAAAAAGAAGAAGAATCTAATAAACATGTGTATATTTGACATACTCATAAATCTCATAATAAAATATTCAAAGCAGAAATTCTCACTAACAATCCAACTGGAGGGAAAGTCATGGAAAAACTGCTTGTATTTCCTACATAGCAAGATCACCATTTGGCAGATCTGAATTACCATATGTAATTGCCAAACCAGACTTACAACAACAATACATTCATACAAAAATTACAAGTATATTTTAATTTTTTATACTTAATTTGATTTAAAGTGGTAAACCTCAAATTGCTTCGCTTTTGTTTTCTCATCATCATTCGCGTGCCCTTTTCCCATTTACTTGGGGTCGGCGCAACATGTTTTTTTCTTCCATAACTCTCTATCGCCCGTCATCTCGTCACTCACATCCTTCCTTTTCATATCGTCTCTCACGCAATCCATCCACCTTTTCCTTGGTCTACCCCTCCTCTTACATCCCTCCACATTCATGTCTAATACCTTTTTTGTCACATGACTTTCATCCCTCCGCATAACATGCCCATACCATCGTAGACGATTAGCTCTCAACTTATCATCTATGGGTGTCACTTTCAGGCTTCCTCTTATATACTCATTTCTTATGTGATCCATTCTTGTTACGCCACACCTCCATCTCAACATTCTCATCTCCGTAACATGCAATCTCTTTTCATCCGTCACCTTTGCGGCCCAACATTCCGATCCATACATGACGACAGGTCTTACAATGGTTTTGTAGATTTTGCCCTTCAATCTGAAGGGCATTCTGGCGTCGCATATGGTTCCTGAGACCTGTCGCCATTTCATCCATCCTGCGCTGATTCGGTTTTTGTTTTCTCATCATGCACATAATATTTGGTGAATAGAACGGGCTGTGTTGTGTTATAACCTGAATCTAAATACATTACTGAACTAAATTATATAGACAGCAGAATAACTTATTAAAAATATTGTAAAATAAAAGTAATACAAAAAAGATTATAAATAGATTTACCTGATAACTGCACATGGAATAGCATTGCTCAGGATGTCATGTGTTACTGGGCACATATATCTATTCTCTTTTGCAATCAATGATTTCTTATCATCAGGATCCGGCACCAGTGTCCATTTCACCTCAATAAGGTCCTTCATTTTCAATGGTTTTCCACTGATTGGGCAGTACACAGTGGGGTCTGGTTTCTCCACTTTGGAAACTTTAGCGTCGGGTAACATTGCAGGTACCCAGAAACTAGGTAGATGTTTGTCTTTACCATTAGCAAGATTTGATATAGATTTTGAAGTCGAGGGCCCCGTTTCAGAGTTCTTAGAACTAGTTATGTTATTTTCCCTATTCATAAATTTGATTAAAGTTGCTTCTTTTTCGGCGGCTGCGAGCTCATTTTTTTCATTCTCTTCCTTCTTTAACTGTTTCTCGTATTGTTTTAATTTACGTGAGTATTCGGTCTTCTTTGAAATCACATACTCCAAGATAGCTTCTTTATCGAAAAGATAACCTTCTTTGGTAACAACTGGGTTTCTGCAGGGCTGCAAAGTAAGGCTGCAGTCGTCGAAATTCTTGACAGAATCCTTCCCTACGCGCTCACTTTGCGTGCCATAACCCGATGCCGCTGCGTCTTTCTTTTTCTCGTGATAAGTATACACTGCTCCAGCAGTACAGTTTCTAGCGTGTCGAGTCATTGCTTAGGATTAAGTAAAAGAAATTCAAGTGTATTTTTATCAGAGAGCCCAGGAAAACAATCAATAAGTCCATAACACACATAACCACACGACTTCTTAACGTCAAGATGACGGACATACAGTTTTTTTTTAAAGAGGATTTCGTTCATTCATTCACTCAATCAGTCGACCTAGGGATGTGATTAAATCTCTAGATTTTTCTAGGGAAATGGTAAAAGGCATGCCATTTTAACATCCTGTGTAATTGATTTGATCATATTCCATGATCAGTATTTTTACAATAAATAAATAAAATGATACACATTTACGGATTTGGCCAAATCTCCGTTTTAATCATTTCCCTGTGGCATAAACACGACGTGCAATAATAAAACGCACGTGAACGTCACATGAACGTCACTGTCGTTGTACGACATGTAATGTACGATACGATACGAAGTGTCAGGAAGTGTGAACTCGAATTTTAAATAGATAAGAACTACGTTTCAATTTGAGATTTCTCTTTTGTTTAGTTGTTTTCATGAAGTGTTATCAATCGGGCGTGTTGTAAGCAAGATTATTATTTAATTTTCTTTAAAGTACTGAAGATTATAAACGGTATCTAATCTCTGTGATTAATATTCGTATTGTTCAATTGTTTTGATCTGTTCGACGTTCAGTGTATTTTTGGTATCGTAGTGCAGTGTACGTTTGTATCGTTGTAATTATAATATTTTATTATTACGTTACTTGTGACTGTTATACGGTGAATAATGAATTTATCGTTCGCTGGGTGCGGATTTCTTGGCATATATCATGTCGGTGTAGCAGTGTGTTTTAAGAAATATGCACCACACTTGCTTTTGGGTAAAATATCTGGCGCCTCGTTTGGTGCCTTGTCAGCCTGCTGTCTACTCTGCGATGTACCTATTGGTAAGTTTTCTCAGTTTAATTGTATACACATAAATGCATAACCAATTATGTGATAGTATACTGTGAAAGTATCTACAACTAATAAAACAGCATTTTTACTTGACCCTCACAATAATGAGAGTAGTAGAATTAATTTGTGTTATAGAGTACTGATAACACAGATTAATTAGCCTATGGTGCGGACCTTAGTACATTTTCAGTAACTAAAAATTAAGATTATACATTATAAAATATATTCAATTTAGCATTCCATTTTCATATAATTAATTTTAAATTTATCTTATGGTGTTGATATATGACAGGTTAATCATTTTATTTACGTTAGATGACACCAGGGTATGACCACCAAAAATATACAATAATAGTTATGAACATGTAATGCACAGTAACATATGAGAATGAAGGTAACACACATGATATTTGTAAAGTGTGTAAATGGGAGAGACTTTTATTATTTCTATTGGCATGATTTTGATTTGGGATAGTTAAAATAAATAGAGAGGAGGTTCAAGAACAGCAATAATAATGTACTTGTGGTCCCCTCCACAATTCTCATGCTGGCCCAATGCATTGAACCTAGGGCTTCCAATCCCGTAGCCTATATCCAATCTCAGTCTGGTCTCGGCCTATATCCAATCCGTCTCAGTTTTGGCCTATATCCAATCAATACAAGTCAGATATCCACTGCTGGACATAGGCCTCCCCTAAAGACTTCCATAATGACCGGTCCTGCGCCCACGTAAGCGACCACGTTTCAGTACCATATGTCATCACTGGCAACACACACTGGTCAAAGACTTTCGTCTTGAGACACTGCAGAGTACTGGACTGTTGTAGCTTCCCGAACGCTGCCCAGTTGAGTCGGATACGACGATTAACCTCTTTCTCGAAGTTGGACTTACCTAACTGGACAGTCTGTCCTAGGTAAATGTAATCGTCTACAACTTCGAGCGTAAAGTGTCTGATTGTTACTGGGGTTGGTGCTACATGGGCATTTGACATGATCTTCGTCTTATCCATGTTCATCCTTAGACCAACTCGCTCGGAGGCTTTACTGAGGTCATTGAGCATTGTACTTAAATCCTCCATGGTCTCAGCCAAGACTACTATATCGTCAGCAAACCGAAGGTGAGTGAGGTGCCGTTTATGTTGATGCCTAGCCTTCTCCAGTCCAGAGGCTTGAAAACATCCTCCAGTGCAGCGGAGAACAGTTTAGGAGAAATAACATCTCCTTGCCTGACTCCCCGCTGCAATGGAACAGGTTCCGAGTTCCGGTCCTGGAGTCGGACTGACATAGTGGCGTTCTCGTACAAACACTTCAGTACTTAGATATAGCGGTAGTCCACTTGGCACCGCTGGAGAGATTGTAGTACAGCCCAGGTTTCAATCGAATCAAAGGCTTTCTCGTAGTCCACGAACGCTAAACAGAGGGGCAGGTTATACTCCTCAGTCTTCTTTATAACCTGACGGAGCGTATGGATGTGGTCTACGGTGGTAAAGCCTTTTCGGAAGCCGGCTTGTTCGGAAGGCTGGAAGTCATCTAGCCTGCGTGCGAGACGGTTCATAATGACTCTTGAAAACAGCTTATAGAAATGGCTCAGAAGTGAGATGGGGCGGTAGTTCTTCAGTAAGGCGTTGTCACCCTTTTTGAAGAACAGCACCACCACACCTCTGTTCCATGCCTTTGGAGTTTTCCCTTTCAGTAAGACGGAGTCGAACAACTTCTGAAGGGCCCTAAGGACGGTGCCTTATTGTTTTTTAGCTGTTTAAGAGCCATTCTAATCTCGTACAGGCTGATGTCCGGGATATCTTCGGTTTAGTGCCGGGTTAATCTAGCTCTAGGATCTTCCGCCAGACCAACTTCGGGTCTGCTGGTTGACGCGTATAGCTGTCCATAAAAGCGCTCTATCTCACTCAGAAGCTCAGGTTTGGATGAAACGATTCTACCATCTTTAGTTTTTAATTTGGCCAGCAGGCTCTGCCCAATAGATAGATCTCTTGAGAACACTTTAGAGCCCTTATTCTTCTCGATGCCCTCTTCAGTACGATTTGTATTGAATTGGCGCAGATCGCGGGTAAGGGACTTGGAGATCTGTTTATTGAGCTGCCTGTATAATGTCGCATCGGCCGAAGACTGCAGAATCATCTCATTCCTTTCCTCGATGAGCTATGGCCAGCTTCCACAAACCCGTCGTTGAATTCGTCCACATCGCCGCCTAGACAATCGAAACTGTTTTGGAGCTCCAGCGGAAAGCTCTCGGGGTTTTGGATTTGGACTGCTGCTGGACGGAGCGTAGACTTCATCCGTCGAGAGCGCTCTAGCTTGACGCATATATTCAATGTGCCTCTTACCAGACGATGATCACTTCCGGTTTTTTAGAGAGATAAAGGACGTTATTCTTGAGCCTCTTACTTACCTTTGCAATCTCAGTCTGGAGTCTGGATGCTTTCCTCACTGCAGGAAAGCTGCTTCAGTAACCCCTATTATAAAAATGGATCCAAAGACTCCCAAAGCAACTTTAGACCGATTTCTCTTTTAAGTGTTTTCTCAAAAATATTGGAAAAGCTCGTCAATACGAGACTAATCAAATACATCGAGAAAAAATCACCTGATTTCCAGTCGTCAATTCAGTTTTCGGTCTGGGAAATCTACGGAGGATGCGGCTGTTCTCGCGAATTTAATTTCCGGTAATCTCGACACCGGAAACAAATGTGTAGGCTTATTTTTAGATCTTGCCAAAGCATTTGATACCGTCTCAGGGACGTTACTTTTAAAGAAATTAGAATATATGGCTGTGAGAGGCGTTGCCCTCGACTGGTTCACGAGCTACCTCACCGGGCGCCTCCAGAAGGTCAAAATAGGCCAGAACAGCAGCGATCCGCTTCCCGTCCTCTTTGGCGTCCCCCAAGGGAGCATTCTTGGTCCTACGCTATTTATTTTATACATCAACGACATATTCGACATCTAAATTCAAAATACTGAGCTTGTATGCTACGCCGACGATACCGTGATACTTGTCTATGGTAAAACCTGGGAAGAAACCTTTGCGAGAGCCGAGAGGGGACTTACTGGAGTCGCTACTTGGCTAAATAATAATTTGGTCACACTCAACGTTGATAAAACCAATTATGTGGCTTTTTGTAAAACCAAGGCATCATCTCCTCCCCTAAATAGAACTATTCAGTTTCACCAGTGTTTGTCATACTCTACGTCCTCGCCAACCAGGTCAGTTCAACCTTGTTCATGCCAAGAAATTGCTAGATGCGATTGTGTTAAATATCTGGGACTTCTCATCGATCAGCATCTAACGTTTAAACAGCATATTGTCAATCTGGCTGCAAAAGTCAAGGCAATAATTTATGTTATGAAGAAATTAAGTGACTGTGGCCACCCAAGATGTAGTTCGCCTTGTTTACCATGCATTGTGCCAGTCAATCCTGCAATATGGAGTCTCTGTCTGGGGCAGTGCTGGGAAAAGCCACCTGATTACAGCTGAACGTGCACAACGAGCAGTGATTAAAGTCATGTATAAAAAACGGTATCGTTTCCCAACTGATCTATTGTACGATAAAACACAATTATAAAAGAGTGTGGCAGCTTTTTATTGTAAAAACAGTTACTCGTACTCACAGCCTCATGCTAAAAGCGACGCAGTATGAGGAGATGTTAAGGAAACGTGACTTTAGAGCTCCTCTACCTCCACTCGGATCCGCAGTAGCCAGGAGGTCCCCTAAGTTCGCTCATCCGTATACCTACAACAGAATTTGCAGGGCCCTGGACGTAAAAGCTCTTTCAGTGTCCAGAGCTAAAAAAGCTGTTGTAAAATGGCTATTCACATTATCCTACGAGGAAACGGAAAACCTTATAACGAAGACTGCTTAAGGGGACACACACACAGAGACACACCCACACACACAGGCACACACACTCGCACGCATACACACCCACAAACACACACACCCACCCATACACATGGTATGAACATATTGATTGATTAGCTTTTTTATTGTGAATAATTGTTTAGGTATAATTATGTTACTTTTTGGTTCCTTGTTTCAAACCTGTTTCATTTATTTTATCTCCTGATTCTATAATCTTCACATTTGTATAGTAGTCAATACCCAAGATAAAACCCATGTACCTAACTAGAATAATGTCCTAATTAATCAATAATTGTTAATCCGTCCAAAATACAGGCTCAGCCTAGTTTGGAGTCTGATGGATAAGTTTTGTATGCCAATTTACTCTTGCTAAATAAAAAATATTTGTATTTGTATTTTACCATATTGATCACAGAGACATCATTGAATATATGCCTCTTTGTCGACATGATGAAGTCAATCTCATTTTTTGTTGCACAGTCGGGACTCATCCAGGTTCACTTCCTGTGCTCGCGTTTCTTAAAGAAGGAGTTCATCATGTAGAGATTCAGAGTCCCTCCTTCTCCAAGAAACCAGCCAGTAGTTGGCCCCGGTGGTTCCGACTTCCAACTCGAAATTGCTCCTATCTCAGCTCTTCACCGTCTCTCTTGCCCAGTTTCGCGTTGAAATCCCCCATAACAACGGTGAAGTAGGTTTTGGAACTATGCATCATGACCTTTGATATATCCTCATACATAGCCTCCACCTCGTCGTCGGAGTGTGCCGAGGTCGGCGCGTACACCTGTATGACCGTCAACGAGTACCTCTCGGAGACTCTGAGTATAAGGTACGCCACCCTAGCCGACACACTCGATTTTCACCACGAGGGATTTGTGGATTCCCTGGGACTGTTGGTCGCCCTCCCGGAAATAGAGCAAGTTGCCGGACTTCACTACGATATCCCAACGCAACTTGCTCAATCCTTCCTCCAGTTCCGCTACCTTTTCGTCGGTCCGCAGTGTTCGTGTGTTATATGTTGCCAGGGCCAGAAGTCGTCGGTAGTGGTAGCCGGATCTTTGCCGGAGATTCTTCGCACCCCTGACCCCGCTAGTACTCTGGCCGCTACCAAAGCCAGGGCACTGGGGGTCGCCGGAACCTCGGGGCCGTGGCCTGTTTGTATCTGTCATTGGGGATAATTGCCATAATCGCCACGCTTGGCATGCGGGTTGGCGATCGCAGTATCTCCACCGCACTGCAGGGATGCTGCTGCCCATCCTCCGGTGGTCTCGGTCGTAGTTTTAGGACATACGAGGCTTGCACTGAAAGTGGCGGGAATCGAATACTTATTAATTTATTTTTAACATGTATTATACCTTTTTATAATCTCTGAAGTTTCCTTATCTCAACACACTGGCCACTTAGAAAAAAAAAGTATGGTTCGGTTTCAATTGTTTATTGAAGTCGTCGAGTCACTGCTTAAAATGGAATTGTGCCGTGAAAATTTCAGAGCTATGATTTATTATGACTTTAAAAGTGGACTAACACAAAAACAATGTGAAGAGCGGATGGTTGCTGCTTTTAATATTGAAGCTCCTTCAAAGACTACAATATACAGGTGGTATTCAGAATTTCAACGTGGCCGTGTATCCCTCACCGACGAAGTGCGTGAAGGTCGACCAAAATCGGCAGTCACGCAAGAAAACGTCGATGTTGTGCGTCGTCTGATAAATGAAGACCGACATGTGACATATCGGGAAATTCAAGAGCACCTGGGTATTGGAATGAGTCAAATACAAATTATTTTAAAAGAAGAATTAGGCGTGAAAAAGTTATTTTCCCGTTGGATACCTCACCTATTGTCTGACGAGCAGAAAATAGTCCGTGTCAATTGGTGCCGCAAAACTTTGAAAAGATTTAACAAGGGACGCTCAAATGCTGTTTTTAGCATAGTATCAGGTGACGAGTCGTGGATATACGCTTATGAGCCTGAAACTAAAAACCAATCCCGAGTATGGGTCTTCGAAGACGAGCTCAAACCCACAAAAGTTGTTCGTTCTCGCAGTACGGCTAAGAAGATGGTGGCTACGTTTATCTCTAAATCTGGTCACGTAGCTACTGTGGCTCTTGAGGATCGTAGAACAGTCAATGCTGATTGGTACACCACTATTTGTTTGCCGAACGTCTTTGCTGAACTCCGAAAAACAAACCCTAGTCGTCGCATCATCCTTCACCACGACAACGCCAGCCCACACACCGCTCGGACAACAACTGAGTACCTGGACGGTGAAAAAGTCGAAATATTGGACCACCCTCCATATAGCCCTGACTTAAGTCCCAACGACTTTTTTACATTCCCCAGAATCAAGGACAAACTGCGTGGTCAGCGGTTTCAGACGCCAGAAGAAGCAGTGGAGGCCTATAAAATAGCCATTTTGTCGACCCCTACTTCAGAGTTCAAAAAGTGCTTTATGGACTGGTTTGAACGCATGCATAAGTGCATGAAATACAAAGGAGAATATTTTGAAAAACAATAAAAATAAATAAACTCACTTATACTGCATATTTTCTTCTATTCCCGAAACTTTCAGTTTTACCCTCGTACCCGGGGGTATGTCCTAAAAGTTATTTCCCTAATTTTCACCATAAAATGAACTATGGTTACAAAATGGACAATTGTTACTTGACAATTCTAGGCTATATCTCGTCCTACGAATATCTACATCTCCCACTCAATAATTTTGTATTCAAGTGTTAGTAAATAGATATATGTAGAGGCTTCGTCTCTGGGGGGGTGGTGGTAGCCCCCTGAAAACCGTCACTTTCAGTCGCAGGTGTCACATATACAGTATTCTTTCTACTTTTAATTATACATGTTTACAATAATAATGAGTAAGTACAACGTCTTCCAGTAAGTACAATCGTAGATATTCATCCTTTAAAAGTATCTACGCCGTTTAAAAACGAAGGGAATTCTCATGAAAAAAAAATATAAAGAAAAATATGGTGTCCTCTATATTTGCGAGAACTATTAAATACTTAAATAAAGTTATGGCGTCAGAAAAACTAAAAGATTGTTAAATGGAACAAAAACTAAGTTTTTTTTATAATTTCACAGTTGTTCTACTCAAAAATCGGCCAAGTGCGAGTAGGACTCGCGCACGAAGGGTTCCGTACCGTTATCTATAAAAACGGCAAAAAAATCACGTTTGGTGTATGGGAGCGCCCCTTAAATATTAATTGTATTTTAAATATATTATTTATTTTTAAAGTGAATATATAACTAAATATTTTGTGAATATTTGAAGCCTCTACCTGTTGCCGTTATCAATATCGAGCAAAATCGAGCAAAAAATCACATTTATTGTATAGGAGCCCCCTTAGATATTTATTTTATTCTTATCTGTGAAAATTTCAGCTGTCTAACTATCATGGTTCATGAGATACAGCCTGGTGACAGACGGAGAGACAGACAGATAGATATACGGACAGTGGAGTATTAGTAATAGGATCCCGTTTTAACCTTTGCGTACGGATCCCTAAAAACTATAAAGGGTATTGAAATAAAATTTTAAGTACAAGCCTTCGGAAATATCTGATTTTTGATTTGCAGATATTTCCGACGGGTTATATAGGTGTTATATGTAGGAGGTGTCGTCTAGTACCCATAACACAAGCCTTATTGAGCTTACTATGGGACTAGTTGATTTGTGTGAAAAATTGTCCCCTTATATGTATTTATATATTTTTTATTGCATTTATATATTGGCAGATACACAGTTATGTATTAGACTTACTAAATAGTAGATTGTGCAACAATTGCATTTTATCCGAAAATTTATCTGTCCGAGCCACAGGCGAGGGTTGATATAGAGCAGAGGATTAAATGGGTTTTATACATGAGTTATACACTCTGCTTTTCACTTCGATTGCGAGAAAATTAAACAAATAATGATTATAATTAAGGATATGTTATCATTTTAACTTATGTGCTTGTCTATTTCGGGTGGTGGCGCAGGGGACTGTCCTACGCACGCGCCTTGGCGCCGCGAACGGATTTTACTTTATGCACTAGAGGTGCACTAGAGCACAAACAGCGACTTTATGTCGCCTATGCACAACATAAGGACGAACTTTTAGAGCATGAACAGAGAACAGTTCCGTACCATATACCTACATATATAAGCAGAGATGTTAATTATTTGAAATAAATGTATTTGAAATACAAAATACCTATTTTCTATTTTAAATACTTTTATCGAAAACTATTTTGTGTTTTATTTGAAATACCAAAAAGTACACGTATTTTGCATTTTCAAACACTTTAAAATACAAAATGCTTTTTCCCAGGAAATTTACTTAAATTTACATGCCCTGCTCACGAATTTTCTCTTGCTCTAGACTCTCGCAACTGGTACGTTCTCCTACGAGAATACCAGACATCGAGTGCCATACTAGTTCTCTACTGGACCTTCTGCTGACTTCACGTCAGAATGGGTATTCCATGTCATTGAATGCACCAATCGGCTCGTCCGATCACTGCCTCGTCCGGACACAGGCACCATATGTGCGGCCGGAACCGCCACGGCCAACCAGCCTACGGTGCATGTGGCGGTATGGGTCAGCAGACTGGAATGGAGTGGGTGAATTTTACGCATGCTGGAGGCAGCTTTGTTTCACATCAGATCTGATTCCTGTGCAGCCGCTTGTTGTGTGTTGTATGTAATGTTTTATTCCCTTTCACAGCGATTCCCAACTGCATTAGCGAAAAAGCGACCTTGGTTTAATCGGTTCTGTAAGTATGCTAGAGCACAAAAGCAGGCCACATACAGGGCATGGACAAGGGCCGAAGCTATTAAGGATCCAAACGTATCTTATATAAAAGGCGAAGTTAAAGGCTGACTCAAGGTCTAGTAAGAGAGAAATTGCCAGAGCTACATTTAATTTCATCGGCAGAATTGGCGAGAAGCTTACTGGATATCCCTCCGGAAGTCGCACCTTCTGGTCGCTCGGTCGGAAACTTGTCAGTCGTCTTTACCACCACTGTTAACTACAGCTGGACCACAGCGCAAAAGAGAAAGCCGATCTATTGGGTAGTCTATTTGCCTCGAATTCTACTTTGGACGACGACGGCAGCGCCATACCTCCTGCTGTCCCTCGGTGTGGGTATTTTATGCCGGAAATTAGTTTTTCACAAAGGGATGTCCGGAGGGAGCTGCTGTCCCTAAAAATCCACATGTCCAGCGGGCTGGACGGCATACCAGCGGTGGTGCTCAAACTTTGTGCTCCTGAGTTTTGTTTGTCCCGTGCTAACGCGAGTATTCGCGCTCTCATACCACAAAAGGCGAATTCCGTCTTCATGGAACACTGCCCTCGTGCACCCTGTGCCTAAAAAAGGGGATAGATCAGACCCATCGAATTACAGGCCTATCGCTATCTGGCTTTCACCACGGTCGGGCCGGCCGTGGAGTTACAGGCATAGGCTGCGGTGACCGCTTACCATCAGGCGGGCCGTACACTTCTTTGTCACCGACGTGGTGAAAAGAATATATATATTATGGATTTTTCGTTCGAAAGAAAAGTGATATATATTTATTACTGTCCTATATATATTGTATCTCTCTCTGACAAGACATCAGTCTGCTAAAATTTAAACTTAAGTTACTTTACATATAATTTTTACATTCACAGAGTGAAATGGTAATAAGGTATTTTATTTGAATAAAAGTATTTTGAAAATACCTATTTTGTATTTCAAATACCTTTTTGTAAAACTATTTTGTATTTATATTTGAAATAGGTAAAATTTCAAAGTATTTGCATTTTTTATTTAAATACATTTCACTACCTATTTTTAACATTTCTGTATATAAGATCCGACCCGACATATATATATATATATAGCACAACATAATTTTATATAGTATGCTTCGAATACATTAGCTAAAATTTCATACTTGTAGACATATGTATAATATCCACGTGCATTCATTCGCTTGATCGACAACATGTCACCTTTTTAGGGTTCCGTAGCCAAAATGGCGAAAACGGAACCCTTATAGATTCGTCATGTCCCCCCCCCCCCCTCTCTAATTTCCAAACTATGGAGATTAAAATTCTGAAAAAAAACAAGGTGATGTATTTAATAAATACTTTCAACGATTTTTGGTTTGAACACGATAAGTTCAACGGTTTTTGAGTTATTGCTGAAAAATTGTCTTGCCTAAACATAAGGGCTAAAGTGCCATGAGTTCCCTATAAAGATATGACCTTTTATGATTCAATGTATTGTATAGTGGTTTTAAATGTAGATTAGGAGGTGTCGGTACGGAACCCTTCTTTGTGCGTGATCCGACACGCACTTGGCCGGTTTTTTAAATTGTTATTATACCGCGTTGTTGACAAACAAGCGTACGGCTCGTCTGATTGGAAGCGGTCACCGCAGCCTATGGACGCTTGCATCACCAGGGGTGCATCATGCGCGCTGCCGACTCTTTAAAAAGGCCATGGCAGGGTTGTTGGAGATCCGGGATCTTGAGTCAAACCACCTTATCAGTTCGAGTAATTTATTGTGAATAATTTCATTTGGGCCGACACAGCAAAAGTAAACAAACCGTTGACATCCGTCACAGAAAAAGTATAAAAGACTATTCTAAAACGGATTGAGTTTGTATTGGTACATATAGGAACTCTATGTTCCAACACTGGCCCTTGAACCAATATAAACTCACCGTCAACAGGTAAAGTTAACACATAACACAATAAGCAAATAAGAAAGTAGTGACACATCTGCTGTCCGTACAACTAAAACAACAAATATCAAACATGTAGAAACTGTATAAATTAATAAATATATCCGTTACATATAAAACAGTACACACTCGAAACAATATATGAAACGGATCTAAAATAAATTTATACCAGTTCCATACCAGTACACCACTTAGATACCTACATTTCACCCATTTAACACAAGAAATAAATGAGATAAAAACTTATCATGTTTTTCTTTTGGTAGCGGTTTCGTTAACACGTCAGCCACCATTTTGTCCGTGGGGAGGTATTTGAGGGTAACTGTACCTTCATCAACAATTTCCCTGATGAAATGATGCCTGACGTCGATGTGTTTCGTTCTGGCGTGATACATAGAATTAGTGCATAACTTCAAAGCTGTGATTATGCAAAGTTATGCTGTACTGTACCCCGTAAATTTCGAACAGAAACTTGCGTAAAAACAGAGCCTCTTTACAAGCATCCGACAGAGACATATATTCCGCCTCCGTGCTTGAAAGAGCTACCGTTTTCTGCTTCCTACTCTCCCAAGAGATGGTAGAATTACCAAGTTTGAAAACGAAACCGGTATAAGATCGACGATCGACCTCGTTCGCCGCATAATCAGCGTCAGCATATGCCACAATATCTAGCCCTGACTTCTGGAAAGTTAAACAATAATTAATCGTACCTTTTAAGTACCGAAGAACTCGTTTCGCCGCCTTCCAGTGCGTCTCGTCATATGCTTCGTTGAACTGGCTCAGCGAACTGACAGCATACGCGATGTCGGGACGCGAACAAATCGCGATGTACATGAGACAGCCCATCAGGCCTCTGTAGTCGTGAGTACAATCCTGCGTAGTTGATTTCACGAGCTTCAGTCCTGTTTCCATAGGTGTTCGTGCAGGCTTACAATCTGACATCTGAAAACGTTCTAGTACCTTCTTAATGTAACTTGACTGGTCTAGAGTTATCTCGCCATTCTGTCTGCACAGCCTCATGCCCAGAATATGATGTGCTGGCCCTAAATCCTTTATTTCAAAGGCTTTTCTCAACTCTTCTTTGATTTCGGCCGTTCCTTGGCAATCTGGTGAAGAAAACAGCATTATATCATCAACATAGAGCGCAATAATCATCATAGATTTCCCGCTCGACTTGACATAAACACAGGGTTCCGAAGATAAACGTTTAAATTTCATTTTATTCGTTAAAACGCCATTTATCTTTTCATACCAAGACTTCGAAGCTTGCTTCAGTCCGTATATGGCTTTGTTCAACTTATAAACTTTATCCTCTTGTCCTTTTATTTTGTAACCCTCTGGCTGCTCCATATAAACGGTTTCTTTGAGATCTCCATTCAAAAACGCCGTTTTGACATCCAGATGTTCGATATTCATGTTATATTCTGCAGCTAAAGCCAATAGCGTGCGTATAGTAGAATATCTCACTACAGGAGAAAAAGTTTCTAGGTAATCTATACCATACTTCTGTGTATAACCCTTTGCAACAAGGCGCGCTTTGTACCTTAATATTTCCCCGTCGAGGCCAAGTTTCCTTTTAAATATCCACTTGCATTTGACAGGCCGTTGCTTCGGATTGCGGTCAGTCAGAGTCCAACACTTGTTGTCAATGAAGGATTTATACTCTTCCGCCATCGCGGCTTTCCACTTATCCGCTTCCGGGCCATTCAGTGCCTCGCGAACTGTCTGAGGGTCCCCCGCGTCGCTGCACAGAGCGCGCGCTACACTCGCAGACTCGAACGAGTTCTCGCAGTCTTCCAGTGTCGAATCTCCTGGGACGTACGTCTCATCCGCAGGGTCATCTGGGGTCTCACTACTGCTCTCAGAATCATCTATCGTGATTACACTATTATTATGACAGCTAGATGTTTCTGCAGGTTCTTGGGGTAAATCGGGTTGCACTTGAATGTTGTTAGTGGCAGATACATTGTTGTTAGTTAGTTCAAACAATCTGCAATGTGAACTGTCATCCTCATTCGATGACATGTCATTCCAAAAAGCATGTTCCACAAAGGTTACATTTCTTGCTTTTATGACATTCTTTGTACACGCCGGGTCTATTAATCTATAACCCTTTGTATCGTCACAATATCCAACAAAGATATATTTCTTACTTTTGGGATCCAATTTGTCCCGTTTATGCTGAAGGGCGTATGCTTGACAACCAAAAATGCGTAGGTAACTAATATTCTCCTTTTTACCTGACCATCTTTCTTCTGGAGTACACCCCATCACAGCCTTAGTCGGAGAGCGATTCTTTAGGTAAACAGCAGTGTTGACTGCTTCTGCCCAAAATTCCTTTTTCAGACCTGCGTCCTGAAGCATGCACCTGGCCTTTTCCATGATGGATCTGTTCGCTCGTTCTGCGACCCCATTCTGAGGCGATGATCTCGGAACTGTGGTCTGGTGTCGTATCCCATGCTTCTTCAGGAATCTCTGAAAAATTGAATTAATATATTCACCACCTCCGTCACTTCGAAAAACTTTTATTTTCTTATTAGTTTGATTTTCTACGAGAGTTTTAAATTGTGTGAAAATCTCGAAAACCTCACTCTTCGCTTTAAGGAAATAAACGAATATTTTTCGTGACCAATCGTCGATGAATGTTAAAAAATATCTCTTCCCACCAAGGGACGGGCATGGCAGTGGTCCGCACACGTCACTGTGCACTAACCCAAGAATTTCTTTTGCTCTGGTCTCAGATTTCTTCGGAAATGGCAACCTACTTTGTTTCCCTACAATACAGGAAACACACGACTTAAAGTCATTGTTGTCATACGAAATACCAGTTAACATACCTTTTCTCAATAACTCCATGCTTCTAGAGTTCAGATGTGCTAGACGGCGGTGCCAAACTTGTTGCGTAGACTGGCCTCTTGGTGCTGCAGGGGACTGCGCTTGCATGACGTGCTCAACAGGACGACCTTCATTCTTCAGTTGAGGCGCTGACGTCTCGCTGTCACCTGTACCTACGGACAAAGACGAACACATCGCCTGCGAAGGTGGCTCGCTACAAACAGTAACCGTTTCGATGGCATCGAGTTGATAAGTACCATCTCTCAGGGTTGCAGTAGCCAAGACCTCCCCATTGTCGATGACTTTGCACACACCAGAACGAAACACAACATCATACCCTTTATTAACCATGACACTGACGGATAACAAGTTAGTTGCTAATTTAGGAACTAAATACACATTGCTTATAGTTCTTACACAATTGTCTTTCAACACAACTTGCACTGTGCCTTTTTCAGTCGTCATCATAGCCTCTCCGTTGGCTATGTACACCTTCTTTGGATTGCCAGTTGTAAAATCCGACATCACACTGCGATCATTACAAAGGTGTAGCGATGACCCGCTGTCCACGTGCCAAACGTCTCGCTGAACTCCCACAGCCAACGCCGTAAGAAGAGACGACTGACTCTTCCGGCCGCTCTTGTTGCCGTCCGACTTTTCAGGGCAGTCCTTCATGCAGTGCCCAGTCTTCTTGCACTTGAAGCACTTAAATGGTTTCCGTGCTTTTTGAGCTTTAAATGCCGTTACATTATCATCTTTTTCATCGCGTCGTAAATTTTCTTGCAGCAATTTCAATTTGACAACTTCGCTTGACAGTGACACGTTCGAATTTTCTAGAGCCATAATCAACGGATCGTAATCGCTTGTCAAACCGCTGAGCAATATAACGGCCAGGAAGTCGTCTTCTAGAGCCGATCCAATATCACTCAAAAGTTGCGATGTATCCATAATCTTATTTACATATGCCTCCATACTCGCACATTCGCCCAATTTTGTTGCGAAAAGCGTTCGAAGTAAGCCCAAGCGTCGACACAGACCTCGATCTTCGTATGCCTTCTGCAGATTCGTCCATGCTTCACGAGCCGTCTTTGCGTTTCTAATTTGTGGAAACACTTTTGGCTGCACAGACAAGGCGATTTTCGCAAGCGCCTTTTCTTGCTTCTTGGCATCTTCACATTTATTTTCCGTTTCTCCGACACAATCCCAAAGCTCGTCGTGGATAAGAACCATCTTCATTATAAACTTCCAGGAATTATAATTGTTGATTCCCGATAGTTTTTCCACCGAAACATTCTGACTGGCAGATGCCATCTTTTGTTTTGCACGAGAAAAATTTGGAAAATAATTTGTCGAAAATATACGCGTTCACACTATCAGGAACTTAGGTGACTTCCAAAGGTCTGCTACCATGTTGGAGATCGGGGATCTTGAGTCAAACCACCTTATCAGTTCGAGTAATTTATTGCGAATAATTTCATTTGGGCCGACACAGCAAAAGTAAACAAACCGTTGACATCCGTCACAGAAAAAGTATAAAAGACTATTCTAAAACGGATTGAGTTTGTATTGGTACATATAGGAACTCTATGTTCCAACAAGGGTAAGGCAACATCTTGTGCCTTAATAGCTTTTCCGCCTGGTTTTTTTTTCTAATGATAGGCCACGCCGTTAGTACGTGCTATACTAAATTTCAGCGTTCTCCTCTTCTTATTTTCGAACAAAAAAAATAAAAAATAAAAACCAATTTTCATGAATATTTCCGCTTCAATAAAACGAATTACTTTGTGCTTTACACATATGATACACTTAGCAGAGACCCATAATATGTTACAATAAACTGCATAACATTCCATATAAAAAATAAAATTTGAAGTGTTTACATTTTTAATTATTTATTTTTTATAACTTCTAAAATAGAGACACTTCCATTTTTTTACTTATAATAATGCCTTTTTAATGACCTATAACATATATTTAATTCATTAAAACAAAACTTGATAAGTCTCCTTGACGTAATTAAAATGAAATAAAATTCATCATAAGGTATATTAAACCTTCTTGCAAGTGTGTATGAATTAATCGTTATGGTAAAAATAATACATTAGATGACTCTACGACAGAAATTATTTTACAAAGAATGAATGAAAAAAGAGGTGAAATGTTTAATTAAAGAAGTCGGAAAACATGGATGGCTCATACAGAAAAAAATTGCCATTACAACCAATAAATAGTACAGAAATCATTGACTTTCCAGAATTGACAGAACAACAACTAATCGTTTTTTTTACTGGTACATATCAAATGGGTCAAGCTATGTCGTATTTGGGAGAAATGATACTGGAGGATGGTACTATCAACATGCAATTCGTCAAAGACCAATCTAACGTCTTAAAAATGCAGGCCCAGTCCAGACACATGTCCAGAAAACGTTATCGTTGTTTTGTGGACTACATACCAAATTGCAATGAAATCGTCAGTATTAAAAACTTTTTTTGTGAGTGTGCTTGCGGTTTACGTACAGTCAAGGGGCTTGCAATGGGTGGAGCGCGCCGCGTTAATAACCTAACGCTCGAAATCCCCGAAACTAGCTGTCAGTCGCGGGCCGTCGCCGTCCGGTCCGAGCGTTTACGTGCCCGTCGTGATCCGCTGCCGCGCGCCGCCGACTTGATCGCGACGAACCGCGCTAACGTATTTTTTTGTGTAATTTAAAAAAAAACATGAATAAACCTATAACCGGCACCACATGTTCTGTATATGGTTGTTTAAATACCCGAAGGAACGTTGGTGTGTCTTTTTTTCAATTACCTACAAATTGAGAACGGTAAGTTTTTCTTTTAGTTTGGTATATGTAATAATAAGTACTTATTTAGTATAACCTTGGTGTTTAAAATTATCAAGTTGTAAGTTACAATGTACAACAACAATACAAATGAATACGATACGAACCACCTGCTATGTTATTCACAAAGCCAGCCAGAGGTGGGGTGAACGTCCAAGACCGATGATGTCACAGCCCACCCCTAATATATATTGACGCCGGGGCTCATAATAACAACACGTAATCGGGGGTTTAACGCATTGGTCCGCTCGAGTCATCACCAGACGTCCGTCTATTTGACATTGCACCTAATTCACATACTTCTGACATTGACAGTCTGCGACTGGTGAAAGTAGAGACGGACGACCGAGACATTGGCGTGGTAGGGATTGACTCATCCGCATTGGTATTATTTTATCGATAATATTGTCTAGGTATATCATATCATGTTTTAGGTAGTACATGCGTAAGGTCCGCGGCATACAATAGCTTCACAATTTGTCGGACGTCGGAGTCAATTTTACCCGACTTTGACGATAAAGCGTGACCATAAAATTTGCCATTGTGCTATCATGCTAGCAGCTAGCTGGACAGGCGGTCTCACATAGGTAGCGTTCTGCAGTCATCCTATAAAATAGACTGAGATAGCAGTAAAGTAAAAAAGTATTGTCTCGGTCTATTTTAAAGCTTGCAGAATGTTGCACATATTGCTATGTAATTCGGGGTTAACAGCTCGAGATTTTTTTAATTAGTCGCATTTTGCAGCTGGATACTTCGTTGATTATAAACTTGAATGAAAAAGCAGTTCAAAAATATGTGTGCTTCATGGTTCTTTTATGGCTTCATAGTTTATTATGTATTTCAATCGTTCTGAAGATATGACTAGTTATTGATGGTCGTTTGTGATCGCCATTACATATTACACATCTTGCAATTTGTCACAACAACCGATAGAGTTGCAGGTTTAGTTAAAATGAGACAGCAAATTCATTTCAGCCATTTCAGGCTGTCATGACAAATTGCATCATTTGTATTGTGCTATGAGTAAGTATACTCAAATGACGCCCTTGATTTCCCATGTAATTTATTTATAAACAATGCCCCAAACTTAAATGAATGAAAATGATCACAGTCAATTCCGACTATACGAAGAAAAAACCGGACAAGCGCGTGTCGGATCACGCACAAAGAAGGGTTCCGTACCTACACCTCCTAATCTACATTTAAAAGCACGATACAATATATTGAATCAGGTTGTATTTTCATAGGGACTTCTCGGCACTTAGCCCTTTTGTTTGAGTTACACAGTTTTTGAGCAAAAACTCAAAACCGTTAGATCTATCTTGTGCAAACCAAAAATCGTTGGAAGTAGTTATTAATGTACATCTTGATTTTTTTTTCAGAATTTTAAACTTCGCTGTTTGGAAATTAGAGGGGAAGGATACACTTTTTGCGACTTTGACAGCTAATATCTCACCAACAACAGTTGACTTAAATGGATTTTTTAAAGTCGTCGATTTTTGAAGGCCTATCTATACGTAAAGCATGGCAAGCATGTGCATTGAAAAAAAATTGTGACCCTCCTGTTAAATATATGGGGTGCCCCCCAGTTTAATATTTTTTTCGTAATTTCATATCACATTTCTATAGCGGTTCATAGAATACACCTTCCTACCAAATTTTATAATTGTAGTGCTCATATAGTCTCTGAGTAAATCGGCTGTGACATACAGACGGACGGACAGACATGACGAATCTATAAGGGTTTCGTTTTCGCCATTTTGGCTACGGAACCCTAAAAATCAGACGTGTATTACCGCTCTTAGTAAATTGAGTATAGATAGGTATGTTATTAAATTTTCTGTAATTCATACGGAATGATTAGAAGTGAAAATTAAGACTTAACTTAAGTAATATTTACTCAAACATAATTCACGGTTGGATCTCCGATACATACCGCTGCCTTTTCTGACTCGACTTGCTACTTACTAAACCTCTTTACCAGAAAATCAATTCATCGATTGTCAATTTTGACAGCAAATGCCTAAACCGGTACCATAGATGTAGAAAATACTAAATAAAAGGGGAGACTACTGTAGTAGCGGGCAGAAGGAAATTTATTTACTATTTTGATCTAAATTTACGTATATAACTTGACAGATATATTACAAATAAAATTGGACTATGTACTAAATCATAAGATTGTTTTAGGGTTAGTGGCCACTAGCAAAGTAGATAGTACCTACTCATTAGAATAAAACTTACGTTATGGAGGTCTTCAATCAACAGAGTGAGAGAACATTTTTTTGACATGACGCCGACTGCCTCCTTCTATCATCGCACTGCTCGCCGTCGGCAGGGCATTCATCCTCACACCTTAGAACCTAAACGGAGGAACTCCCTCCTTCGGACGCTCTGGTTGTGGAATGAGCTCCCTGCCGAGATTCTCCAGAGGAACCACAGTATGGGATTCTTCAATAAAGGAGTTAATACATTTTTAAAGGGTCGGCAATGCGTATGCCACACCCCTGGAGTTGCAGGCGTCCATAGGCTGCGGTGACCGCTTACCATCAGGCGGGCCGTACGCTTCTTTGCCACCGACGTGGTATAATAAAATTAAAATAATCTTTAACTTAAAAGTTGTTAATCACAAGTAAAGGATTACTCGTACATCTAGAATGAAACCGAATTTTTAAATACTTAGAAGTATAAATAGGTAAAGGTCCAATTTGTTAGAGAAAAAATATACGAGCGCTGGAAAGGGCCCTGAAATCCTGTCGGTCGGGGCGTATAAGATTATTAATATACTATTACTTATAAGTTACCCTTCTATTATTATTTAATTTATTAAGAATGGGATTGCTCTTGGCCAGCATCTAGCCAGGGGCCAAAGATGAGGCCGACGATGAAGCGAGCTCACCCAGAAAATGCCTATTCAATTGTGTGTTGCCCTTACTTATAATTTTTACGTTACCAATAAACAGATTTTACGCTAATACTTAGAAAAATCAAACATCAGCTTATTAATGCAATTTTGAAACACGTGCTTAAGGTCGCATATTACTCGATAAGTTTCAAGTGTACCCTAGTAACGCCAATAAATAATACTGTTTTTTACTGATAGCCAAATCAGCAACTTTTTACGAAGCGTCAAAAACGCTCGCTTAGTATTGTTTGTAAGGAAATTTACCTAATGACGTCAGAATGTTCTATGGTCAAACTGCGTTCTAATTTGAAATATTATTAAAATTTTATATACAAAGCTCCCGTGAGTTTCAGACAAATTAAAATATGATGAAACAGGTCATTGATAACTTCAAGCACTAACACCGCATCTGTGAATAATTTAAAAACAGTCTTGTGACTTTAGACATAAAGTTTAGTTTTAACTGTCAAGGTTTTAAAAGATAGCGGTCTAGTATAGTTCTATACAATGTCTCTTTGATTAGAATAACTTCCCGGCTTACACAGCCCTCGGTTGCCTAGCAACGAATTAAACGAAATCACAAGCGATGACAAGCAAATGACAAGGCCGGTTATGTTTGTGTAATGTTATATAATTTTAATTCTATGATTTTAAGTTTCTGTAATTTTGTACATGATATAATGGTAATCATATACAGCCACAAGCCCACAGCATACGCACGAACAAACAGAACCTGCAAAGGAAGATACGGAGCATAGGTCCAGTTACGTTATGCTGTAGCTGTCATGATGGAGTAACGGTTCCCGATCACCGAGAAACCGAGAACTGAATGAAAAATTAAAACAACTGGCAGCAGTGATAAGATGTCGTATATGACTGATCGAGAACACACAACGCAAAAGAACAAACATAATAATTATCGATATGCGGCATTGTCATACTTGTTGATTATATTTTAGAGAAATTGGCCACCTGTACTATAATTAAAGAGGTTACATAATAACTTGCATTTTATTTACATTTATTCTCTTACTCATAAAATAAAGGAGATCTAGTACCCAGGGCCCACACAAGGGCCACAAGTGTTGGAGCCATCACGGTCAGGGGATAATATAAGTGTATATAAGTGCGTGTGTCTAAAATTGTTTAATGACAATTATATGATGGGAACAATAGTTAATAAGCCTGTTTTTATTCAAAAAATCAAAGCGAGACAAATATTCAGCCCTTCTGAATAATAACTACTTTGTTCCGCTTGCGTTCGAGACGACAGGGTGCTGGGAGTCTGAGGCTTTGTCCTTCATAAATGAAGGAGGGCGACGAAAAGAGAGGGTTTGATGCTCTGGTTCTTGTCTGGTGCAAAGGGTGTCCATCGCCATCCAACTGATCCAACGTGGTAACGCAGCAAGTGTGATGGGTACCTCTTCGCCCAGTACAACTCGTCGGGGGGGGGGGGCTTGTTTGACTATAGGCTTAGGCTTTGTATTGTCTCTTTTGTGTTGGTGTTTTTATAATGTATTAATGAAAAATAAAATATTCTTAATTTTATTCTAAAATATAATACCTACAGTAACATTCATTTGTAACAAATGCTATGCTATGACAAAAAAAAGTGTAAATAATGAATAAGCATTAAAAGATTCCTTATACTGTCATTAACTTCTGGTTCTTCATTTTACTAATTTACTAAGCCGGAATATATTTATTATTATGAATGGTTGAAATATTTTTCCTTCTACTGCTTACACCTGTATTTGTTGCATTTTGCAGCTTACATTGCATGATCACCAAGTAGAATTTCTCCGAAATCCTGGAATAAAAAACACTTAACATGCTTTCGGCAACTAAGTAGTACAAGTACTTGGTACTTAAATCATCGACAAACCTATCCCAGCTAACTGAAATAAATATTTAGGCAGGTGGATATTAGATTCATCAGTGTTTGACAGATTTTCTTTCCAATTTACATGTTAATTTTCACAAACACTCGGCAAACTAAACAACAAATTTACAAAATGGGTTACCTGTCCGTCACATTACTGGAATTTACGATAGAAGACATCTATTCTATGTAAACAACCAAAGGCATGGTTATATAATGAAGCTCAACAGAAGTAAATTATTTTTTCAGGTTGAAATACTGATTTCTTGTTACATTTGCACTTACATTGTAGGTTTTTATTTTAAACATCTTAGCACATGAAATATACTATTGACACCAAATGTCAACTGCCTTAGCAACCACCATAGCAACTACACCCGCGACGGCCAAGTACACCAACATTATTAGGGGTGTAAGGTGGGGACAACATCTATGACATTAACGTGTCTTGGCGTTACGTCTCCGTCTTGTCAAATGTACTTTGTGAATACGTGTAACTGTCAAACTATCTCACCTCTAGTGATGTTCTAGTTATCGACGTACTAATCGATGGATTTATGCGTTAAAATTATCCTGATTCAAGTAATATCAACCGCTTATTGATTAAAAAAACTCTACGAATGAAAGAGAAAATGATTTTTACATAATTTGTGTATGAAATATCAAGTGCAAAGCTTACATTTTATCAAATTAAAACCATGTTACGTATATTGGAGTTAGACTGTACTGGCTGACATATGACAGGTGGAGCGAGCGTTTAAGGTGGGGCGTGAGTTGAGGTGATAACTACAGGTGGAGACGTACGTCTTTACGCCACAAGCCAATACTTTTACAAGAATACCACTTCTGGTTACTTTGTTAGGTACATTTCCGCCGATTTACTTATTAAGTACCTAACTGTAATTTTATTCAAAATGAAACACGCGTTATTCAATTTATTTTACTTGATTAGCTACATAATAGTTGTCCTATTTAGATAGTTGTCCATTATTGTGTTGTGGCCATAGCATTTGAAACACGGACAAAGTGTAGGTACCTATACCTGAGAAACTTAAGAAGATGACCTGTCCTGTTGTATGTGCTGTGTTGATTTGTATGTCCGACAAAACCTGTTGGTTGATGATTTGAAATGTATATTTTTTTTGAGAGATGAACGGGGAATGGTAAATTTTTGGCTCTTTTCTTAAATAATTATATTAAAATGACAAAAAAATATATTTGAGATGCACACAATGAGCTCTTCCATATGTAACACGATATTATGTATTTTGATGATTATCCCCCAATAAAGGTACTTCCCCTACACGTAAAATGGGGATGCATTTTTTTTCTTGCAAAACCCACCGTGTTTGGTAACGTTAGATGGTTCGTTAAAAAATATGAGATTTATTTAATGACTAGCTGTTGCCCGCGACTTCGTCCGCGTTCTCGCTCCTATTGGTCGCAGGGTGATGTTTTTTTTTTTTATTTATATAAACAAAATTACAACTTACATACTATACATTTGATTTCTCGCCAAACTGTTATGTTTGATGGATGGTTATGTTATATAGCCTAAAGCCTTCCTCAATAAATGGACTATCCAACAGAAAAATAATTTACAATTCTAACCAGAAGTTCCTAAGATTAGCGCGTTCAAACAAACAAACAAACAAACTCTTCAGCTTTATAATAGTATAGATTACGCTATTCGTTTGCGTGATATCTATACTATAATATTATAAAGCTGAAGAGTTTGTTTGTTTGTTTGAACGCGCTAATCTCAGGAACTACTGGTTCGAATTGAAAAATTGTTTTTGTGTTGGATAGCCCATTTATCGAGGAAGGCTTTAGGCTATATAACATCACGCTGCGACCAATAGGAGACGCGGTAGTAATTTATAAAATGTCAATTTTTGTTAGAGTTAGGTGTCCCCCTCAACCACAAGCAAGAGAATATGTGGAAAAAACATGGTAGTAGTATAGGTATACAATGAAAACTAAAAACTATCACTGGGCCATGAACGCTCTATTCATGTGAAGTAACATGTACTTCATTAATTTCGGTTCACTGTACTTAAGCGACATCTGCGGGCCTATGATGGTTACTATTTTATCACTTATCGACGTGAATAAGACATCCGTCACGTTCTGACAAGTATGCGAGTGCGAGAGTGACGGGCGTCTTATCCACGACGATAAGTGATAAAACGGCAACCATCATACGCCCCCTGGTTAGGTAGAACATGTTTTGCCTCATTGAAGTATTTTTGGCGTGACAACCCTAGGGCTACACGTGCCGCGCGTGAATGAATACAAGTTATGGGATGGTAATATTCACATGCCATTGCGGCTTTGAATGGTTACAAGTGACACCTAAAAACACTTTACTATATCTTCAAATTCTAGTTCATCCTTTTTTCATTTAATTTTTAAAAATAAATGTGTTTTTGTACTATAAAGGAAATTTACAAATACCTACATAGCATAACATCTCTGTAGTGAAACGTACAGTCTGATATTTTCTTGACAAATTCCACTGGCTCCTAGGCTAGGTCTGTGCCATTTGATCTAGAATTGTTTGCCTGCCCGACTACGCAAAGTGAATTTGATGCACTTAGTTTTCTTGGTATTTAGAGTAAATTATTTGCTGTAAACCAGTGTAAAGAGTAATTAGTGCCTCAATAATAACGTCATAGTTTTTCTCTTTCCTACTTAGAAGATAAGCGAGGTATCAACATGCTTTAGGTTTGGTAAGTCATTGATGTAAACTAGGAACAGTAATGGGTTCACAATAGAACCTTGAGGGACCCCAAGAGCAAATGTTTTCTCTTGGGGATTCCCATTATGACTGTTTGCGGTAAGGTAAACGATCTTCCAATAATTGATATTTCTACTTTGTATGGAATAACGGAATAAATATGTAAATAAATACTAAAGACAGTAAGTACATTTTGAATGTATTTATTAATTTAATCTTTATTGCACTAAAAAAACCTTATCGTACAAAAGGCGGACTTAATGCCTTATGGCATTCTCTACCAGCCAATCTGAATGTACCTAGTAGGTAATCTTTTGTATTTGTAAATTCAGAATATTATGACGTTTATGCCGTTTATGTTATGGTTGACATGATGACATGTAAACAAAACGTGCAATAACAAAACTCACGTGAACGTTACGGTCGTAATTTCGAGTAAGTACTCTTCTCTTTGTTTAGTTCAAAGAGTATAATAAGTATATTTATTTTAAATAGTTAATTTCATAGTGTTATCATATCATTCGAATGTGTTGTAAGCAAGATTATAGTTAAATAAGGTCCTATAAATTAGTTAAAAGTATTAACGATACCCAACCACGGTGATTAGTATTCGTGTTGTTCTGTTCAATTGTTTTGATCTGTTCAGTGTATTTTGGCCATCGTAGTGCAGTGTACGTTTGTATCGGTGTGATTTTAATAAGTATTTTATTATTACGCTATTTTATTTGTGACTATTATACAGTGAATAATGAATTTATCGTTTGCGGGGTGCGGTTTTCTTGGCATATACCATGTCGGTGTAGCAGTGTGTTTTAAGAAATATGCCCCACACTTGCTTTTGGGTAAACTATCTGGCTCCTCGTTTGGAGCCGTGTCAGCCTGCTGTCTACTCTGTGATGTACCTATTGGTAAGTTTTCTCGGTTTATGCATATACACATATAACTGAAAATGTATAATGATAAATAAATAAATAAAATATTGGGGGACAATCTTAAACAAATTGACCTAGTCCCAAACTAGTTAACATAAAAAGAATTAAACATTTTAAGGCTCCGCGTCAATGTTAAAAAAACAAAAATAGTACATTACTGCAGAGGCCGTGAAGTAAGAACTCAGAAGACAGAACTCGTTTTATCCGGCCTCGTCTACGACTCGGCCGTTTATCCCAAACTCGTCCAGCAATCCCTGTTCCGGCCGAGGATTGTATAGTACTTTTCTCAAACATGTTAGAAAAAAAACAATAAAAAAACTACAATGTAAAAAAAACTAAAAAATACAAAACGTCCAAAAATAGCAAAGCATCACGAAAAATAACGGAAATTAAATAAAAACACGAAAAATGCTATAAAATACAAGCACCATTTAAAAAAACACGAAAGAACTAAAAAATACCAAAAAACACGTAAAAACTAAAAAAAATACCAAAACCATTGAAAAGCAAAAAAAAAAATGTCGAAAAGTACAAAAAAAATACGAAAAAACTTTTGAAAAGTCCAAAAATATCAAAAAACACTACAAAAGAACACGAAATAACTAAAAAAAATATATAAATACTCGAAAAAAAACAACAAAATACAAAAATACAAGAACGATAAAAAAACCTAAAAAAATACCATATTACATAACAAATTAAAAATATATATACAAAATCGAGGCGGTTGGCTCTATGTAATATTTCCTTCATCAGTTGATTTTAATAAGCAAATTTAAAAAGTTAGAGCAGCGGACTGTCCGCTGCTAGTGTTGCTGTAGTGTTGTAGCTGGCGGACAATATTGTTAGTTTCATACATTCTCCATTCTTGGCCGCGGCCAAGAAGTAATGTATAATGTGCGTCCGTGCGACTCCCGGTCAGGGCATTATTTGTGCATTTAGCATGGATTTTGTTCCTGGGGTCTTGGATGTTTTCTATGTATTTATCAATATAAGTATGTATATCGTCGTCTAGTACCCATAGTACAAGCTTTGCTTAGTTTGGGACTAGGTCGATTTGTGTAAGATTGTCCCCCAATAATTATTTATTATTTATTTATATTAAACAAAAAATATTCACGATAATTGATTAAATGGTATTTTTTCATATCATAATACACGTATTTTTAAAAAGTTATTACTTAAGAAATCAAAATGTGTTAAAAATATAGTTTTTTGTTTTTTTAACATTGACGCGGAGCCTTAAAATGTTTAATTCTTTATATTTTAAATATAACTAACTATACTTTAAATCATACAAAAAGAAAATTGCAGTTATTGAATTATGTCCAGGTTTTGCTAATTTTATGCGCCTACAGACAGCGCTTGCAATGTAAGCGCAAAAAATGTGTTTATTTACGACATCACATTAGAAACCTCTAAAATTAACAGTGTTTCTCTACTATATTATGCATGTATTATACATATAAACTTTCCTCTTGAATCACTCTTATCTATTAAAAAAAAACTCATCAAAATTCGTTGCGTAGTTTTAAAGATTTAAGCATACATAGGGACTAGGGAATGCAATACCGGGATACCGGGATCCCGCATGCTATATGCGGTATTAATCCCGCACGTAAATTATGCGGGATCCCGCGGGATTTGCGGGATTGAAGAGCGACATAGTTTATAAGTGCTACTCGTAGCGCGGGCACGCGCGTACTGCCGAAACAACCGGAATTTCTTCGCGGCGGAGCCTAAGTGCAACGGCGGGGGAAGGGGGAGCCGTAGAAGAGTATTTTGTGCGAATTTGTCTATTTTTTAGCCAGTTTGAAATTGTTATTACGTCATAACGCATCGAATTTTGCCGTTTTAAGTTCATTTAGTGTTGTTGTAATAACTTGCAATAAGATTTTCAAATAATAAACATTAACAAGTGCTTACGTTAACAAATGTACTTAGTGTTAATTATGTCAGAAACCATATATAAAGAGTTTTCTAGTACTGCTGTTGTGTAGCGGTATTTTTTGAAGGTCGAAGATTCGCAGACTGCGAAATGCAAGGTCTGCAAAGCCATAATTAACACTACGGGGCGTTCGACGAAAGGTTTGCATGTTCATTTAAATTCGGAACTCGAATCAAACTTTGCTCCAGAGTGAAACATAATATTTTTCACCACACTATAGCAAGGAAACGCACCAAAAACCAGCAAAACTTTGAAACATGACTACATCATGAGGCGTTTGAAATGGGTGACGAGCGATTTAAGGACAAAGTGGGTACTTTCCGAGCTGTGTAGTGAAAAATAGCTCACTAACTTGCGGGATCCCGCCAATACCGGGATCCAGCGAGACTAGAAATCTCAATCCCGCTGAATACCGGGATTGATTTCTTCATGCGGGATTGCATTCCCTAATAGGGACAGACAGCGGGAAGTGACTTTGTTTTATACTATGTAGTGAAGTGGCAACTGGGATCTTGATAACTCGAATATGATGCATGACATGACAAAGTTTTTTGAATGTCAACAGATATATAAGGCACAGACTACGCCCAGACTAAGCCCAATGACGGGTGTAATATAAATACTATGGAAACCGAGTAAGGTAACCATCGGTATCGAATTGCGACTCCGAAAATCACTTATTGTTTTATTTTTAGAGAACTAAACACAAACAAAAAACGCATTAAAACTTTAGAAGGAGTGTGCTAACTCATGTTAGTAGTGATAGACTTACGTGCTAATTTGGGACTGTCTCTAGTCAAACATACCACTTGCGGCTTTTCGAGGTATTCTCTAAAATATGTATAGTGAAAAAATGAGACACGTATTTTTGGCTCTCTGAGGTTCCCGAAAGATGATATTTTTACTGAATTTGGTTAAAAAGTTAGCAGACCCCTATAAAGTACGCACACCAGGGAGGGAGAGAGAGAGAGAAAGAGTTCTTTGCTTATTATTCCTGTTACGCCTGAGATGCTGGACGTAGAAGCTCCTAAAACAGCATATCAGTAGTAATAAATATATAAGATTTTTCTCAAATAACGGTAAATTTTCTTCTAGAACGCTTTCACTATGACTTCCAATTACCAAAACTTTTTATTAGTTATATGCTTGTTGTATTGGTTAACATGAATAACGCATGAGATGCCGCATATAAAACCTCTCTGAATCGTGCCATATTATGTAGAAATAGCAGAACTTTCATTCCCAAAACTTATTTATTGACTAGGAAACGGGTACGGGTTTACGTTAGTATATATCTTCTTTGGTACGGGTGAGATGCTGGTAGTCGATTTTCCAAGTTAGCATCTCAATTTCAAATTTTCATTTGAATTTTTTTTTTTTGGGTTTTTCGGCCAGAACTCTTGTCATATTAACTAGAAATAGCAGAACTTTCAAACCCAACGCTTATTTATTGACTATTATTAAATTATTATTTATTTATCGTATGGCAATCATTATTGACTATTACGTAGGAATCGGGTACGGGTGAGATGCTGGTACCGTATTTTCGAAGTTAGCATCTCATTTTTAATATGAAATATATATTTTTTGTTTAATTGTTTCGCGATAATGGGCTGAACTATTGAAAATAACTATCTAGAACTAGAACTATTTGGGATGCTACTAGAAATGTCATCATTTGGTGAGATGCTGGAAATTGATATGATAGGTTCACACGCACCGCATAAAGGCAAATCAGATTGAACAGAGTGTATGAACCTTGATTTATACAAGTCACGTAACGCAACGGCTCACTATCCAATAAACTGCAGTTTAATTCCCGACAATGAGGAATTAGATTGCATAGCGGGCAGGCCAAGGCTATCATTTGTGTACGACTAACTTTATGCAATACCTTCTTGCTCTACCCACGTATTTCAGGGCGGCAAGTCCATAGGCTACGGTGTCAAGTCTGCAGTCCATAGGCTACGGTGTCTGAATAAAATGAATCAAATTATTTTGCTGTAGTAGTTTTTTTTGTGTTTTTACTAGTATTTTATGCAACAGTTACATAAGAGGGGTTGTCGAAATTCGAGTCTGTTATTTAAGACTGGAGAATTTTAAGACCTAATTATGTAACGTTGTATGCAATATTTTTTTTACGCCTGCAAAATTATTTGATTTAAATTAAAAATGGGCGTGGTGGCAGAAAACGGGCATTGACGTGTGCCTCTTTTAAAAATTAAAAACAGTTGTAATAAATAATGTATGGAAATCCATTTTGATTCTCCCACCAGCCATATGATGACTTGTCTAATGTTATAGTAAAAGTTTATTGCTTTAATTTAGTAATAACATACATTGCTCTAAAGTTATTATTTATTGAGTTATAAGCATCTTTTATCTGTACTTATGCAATCATGCAAGGTAAAAAAATCACATTTTATAAAATATTTCAAAAATGACTTTAGTTATGGTATAAGTGTCAAAGAAGCGATTTATAGTAAGTTTAATGAGCTTTCAAACGACGCCTCACACGAACCGATTGTTAAAATAGAACCCGAGATTTTTACATAAATCGACGACGGTCGGCCGCCATCTTTATGACGTCACAGCTATGTGTGTGTTCCCCCCTCCATGAACTAAAACAGGTAGATTCGTGTTCTAGAGACAACAAGGAACACATCCATACCAGTTTTAGGTATATAGAAGAGATGTCGACGAAAATCGTGAAGGAGACGACTTTTTGCAAATTTGCCTATGTATTAAGAACACCCTCCCTCCTCCCCTTTAGAACACCTAGAACCCCTTATTTCATTAAAATAGGAGAAATAGTTATAGAGACATAAAAGTAAAGTCCAAAAACCGGCATTTTTACCACTTACTGACTGACTGACTAGTAATCAAAAACCTAACCCATTTCCAGGTGACCTAGAAAAGTGAAATTTGGCATACAGCTTGGTAATGGGGAATGACTGAAAAATTTAAGTCCGTCGAATATTTAAAAAAAAACGCCTGCTTGGATCTGTGGTACGCAATGACATTGGTTCATCATAGGTTGGTCGTATGACTTGAACTGTCAATGTCATTGCGTACCACAGATCCAAGCAGGCTTTTTTTTAAATATTCGACGGACTTAGAAATGTCTTAGTAGTCCGATACGGGGCAGACGCTAGGTGATATAAAATGTTTGTATTTTTAAAAAATATATGGCGCAACCGAAAAATCTGAAACTTTTTTCTGTTAATGGCGACGGTTATTCCTACCATTAGAAAAATAATCAAGGACTTTTAAAAAATTCAGACATTCCCCATTGTATGTATACACAAAAAAAAGTCAGATAAACAGTAATTTTTTTATTAGTTTTATTATTATAATTATTTATGTTTGTTACCTCAGAACTCCGTCATTTATTAACCGATTTGGAAAAATATTTTATGTTTCAATCCTTTAGGAGTGGTCCCATTGTTATCAGGTCAGAATTTGATTAAAGATTCCTGGAGAAATCGAGGCAACTCTTAAAATATTTTAGGTGCACCTTTAGCGATTTGGGTATTTTGTATAGTAACTCGTGCATTCGCTCTTGAAAAGCACCATTTGGGGAAGTTTGACAAAAAGTAATGATATGCCATCAAAAACATAAATGTGAAAATGGCAGCCAAGTTCAATATGCGATGCGTGGTTGTCGTCGTCACCGACAAAATAATTGAAATCTAAATGGGTGCCAAGTTCCGCAGATTATCTGAAAATTTGCCAAGTCTGGCACTAGATTGTTTACAGTAAAACCAATTTATTGCGGCTTAATGCATTTTGAGCTCTCAATTATTTTGTCGGTGAAGACGACAACCAAGCATCGCGTATTGAACTTGACTGCCATTTTCATATTTATGTTTTTGATGGGATTTTATCATCGCTAATAACCATTTACGAACTTGCCTGTTTGGCATTTATTAAATAGAGGCACTTTCATTTAAATGCAATAAATATAATACAATAAAGAATAAATAAATAAAGAATAAAACGTGGTCAGGGGTGGTTTACTCGCCCTGTAGCCCGGGTATAAAATACGGCTACGGTATCCTCTGCCTGTCGTAGAAGGCGACCAAAAGGGGGTCCTTGGGTCGAAGACGGTCACAGTTGGGGGCTGTGATCGTCTAAGAAAGCAGATGGTTGACTCACAGAGTCTAGGGCGGCATTGGTGCGTTCCGAAGGAGATCCCAGAGCCGCCCGAAATGAGTTGAGGAGGACGATCGGGGGGTTTTTAGTCGGTGTAAGTCCGTCATAACCACCGCACTGTCCCCGCGGTGCGGTGGTATCCATAAAGGATTTTCCCCCCGAAAAAAAAGGGGTGGTTTACTGCCGTGATGTCATCGCGCCGCGCAAAGTACACGAGGCCGCCGGCTCACACGTCGTGTGACTATTCAATGGTTGCGGCGCAGCGTTACGGATCGCACGCGCTGCTGTACCACTGTACGATCATAAAATAATCCGTTTCGTGTTAAATAATAATAACTAAACCACAGCATTAACGCGGCAAGTGTGATGGGTACCTTTGCGCCAGGTACAACTCGCGGGAGCTTATTTGACTAGGCTTAAATTGTTTTAAGTCTAATTTTTCAATTCGTGTTTGTGTGTATGTTTTAAGCTGTATTCAAAAAAAAAAAAAAAAAAAACCACAGCATTATTGTATAAAAAATATCTTTATATAGTTACCCAAATTCTGTGTCTTTATCTTAAAATGTTGAAATAACTGACCGTTATCACTCTAAAAACTGGCAATCCTTGAGTTTGGTATTCACCAACGGTTAACATAAAAGAAAACGAAAATGAAAACGTTGGTTCTAAGAATCCTCTTTTCTTTTTTTAAAGTGATGCCTTTAAAAATTATCTAAAACTCTTGTATCCCCTGGTTACATGTATGCAGTGCCCCCTCCCTCTACTTTAATATTTTTTCGTCATTTCACATCACTTGTATGTAGCGGTTCATACGAGTAGAACTCACCTTCCTGCGAAATATTTTAATTGTACCTATTTGTAGTGCTTATAGTCTCCGAGTAGGTACATCGGCTGTCACATACAGACGGATGGACGGGTTCCGTTTTCCCCATTTTGGCTACGGAATCTTAAAAGTACTATTCGTAATTGTATTGTAAACAACACTACTAATAATAAAGTACATATATTAAAATAGGTTCTTGCTGGTGGTAACCCTAGTGCTGAGGGCGGGGCCACGAAAGAGCGCGTTGCGTGCGATAGAAAGAGATGGCCACGTTTAGGCACGTTCGGCATACCTAAACGGGGGATTTGTTAACAGAGAAACTTCTGTACTTGTACTATTACTTATTCTGTGACGTGGTTTTAAGTTGAGTCTACAAAGCTTAATTCATGTGATTAGTTAAAATGTACTGAATTTGAACGTACCAATAATGAAACAGAATGAATGTATAGTAATGTGGTGTAATTTTGATTTGCAATAAATACGTTTCGTAAAATAAATTAAATAGATAGTACTTAAATAAAAAAAAACTTATTCTATTCTATAAGCAAACTATGTTTAATATGTTATTTTAAATTAGAACTATGACAAATAACTATTGGACTATACCATCAGTTATGTTATATAATGACATGTAGAAATTATTATATTTATTATCGTGCCCAAGTTAAAACATAATTAAATTTATTTTAACATAATCGATAAATTTGTATATTAGGTATGGGTACCACTCTAGCCCTGCTACCAATTGCTCCGATAAAATGACAAACGGAAAGGAGCACGAATAGCGCGATACATTGCGGTCGGTGCCATTCGCAAGCAAGCAATGTTAAGCATCCTTACCGATTCTCTCATATTAACGGAGTAATGGCGAATGACATAATCCATCGCAATGTTTTCCAAAAAACAGATAATTTAGTGCTTATCAGTGAAAAGAAATCACTCCCGGCTGATCCTTCAGGTTGTAGCTTCGTTGTCGGTACGACAAAATGGCACAACAAGGCATTTTTATATTTTATAAAGGGTATAATTCCTCATTCGCAGTCCATTGACAACTGAACTGCCTTTTGACTGCGTTTGACAGGTGCATGTAAATCCGATCATATAGGTGGCTACGCGTGCCCTGCCCATTACCATTTCTATTGTATTTATTTGTTCTGTGCACCATACCAATGTAATATAAAAAGCACGACTATAATGTTATTATTCTGTGACAAACATCAGTTATTATATTATAAATTCGCTTCATTTACTTCGTGGCTCTCAACTTTCGTCTAAGGATATTAATAAAGGTTCCAAATTAAAAATCTCGAAAATGAACCCGGGACTTACCGAGATAGACGATTCTCTGACAAACAATTAAATTTTGAACAATTTGCGCGAGCCTTTTTAACGTGCTCCTTGATTATTACCTATGAGAAGCCGTTATCGAAGGTCAGACGTCATGAAAAAGATGGTGATTATTCGAATTTCTCCAGGCGAAATAACCAGTGATGTCCTTCGGGTGGTCGGCGAGGCGCGGGCGGGGTCCCTCGGGCCGTTCAGCCCCTCCTTCAACATCCAGAACGTGCTGCTGGAAGGCATGGACAAATATTTGCCTCACGACGTGCACAAGCTCGTCAGCGGCAAGCTGCACATATCGCTCACAAGAGTCTACGATGGGAAGAATGTCATTGTGTCGGAGTTCCCGACGAGGCAGGATTTAATGCAGGTAAGTCTTTTACCCTATCACCTATCAGAGATCAGTGGTCAGCTGCCTAGCTAGCATAATCGCGTTTATGTCGGACATATAGCACGCGTCCCTTACCATTAAATATGTAAGTGCGAGAGGTAAGTCGCTGGTTTTTAGTTTTGTCCAAAGCACTTAAATGAACAAAGGCGAGCGAGTGAATCTTCTGATGGGTGAGCTCGCTTCATCGTCGGCCTCATCTTTGCCCCCCGGCTAGATGCTGGCCAAGAGCAATCCCATTTTTAATAAAAAAAGTTTTATTTACTAAAACCGCAAAATATCAAAATGACCATATCGTAATAAGTCTTTACAGCCACCTATAAAGTTCAATTGATTATCGACTCTTCTCCGTGAGCTATAGATTACGAGTGCTAATAGAGAAATGGCGGTCCAGACGCCTTTGTTCTCTTCTCAGGTGGTCTGGTAAATGGCGGCCATGAAATGTAGAATCTGACTAACGTCACATTTCAATTAAAGCAATTTGAAACTTTTGTCAAAGGCCCGAGTTGATAATGATAATCCGGTAAAATGTTATTGCATGTTGAAGTCTTTATCTAAGAAGTACGCTTATCTTTTATGACGGACTATAGTGAGGTAGCAAAACCTCACAATAGGACAATGGATTGGACACACCCAAAAACCAACAAGTATACAAATGCTGTCAGACATAAAAGCTATCGTGTTAAGATTATAATGCCGTTACTGTGTTAAGCTGCACTATATCTGCAACACTTTAATCTACCGAGTTAAACGAAGGCCTCCGCTTCAGCTTCGACAAAAATGTTTTCGTATGTCCGTCCGGATGTCCAAATGTCTGGATTTCCAGTTCCCCTCTACAGGTCGCATTTCTGAACCGATTCACGTGAAATTTTGTGAGCATGTTCGATAATTATATAGATTTTTTGTCGAGTCAGCTTTTGGAAACTTTGAAATTTGATAAAAAGGCAAGGTTTACAGCTCTCAGAGCCACTAGTTATGATTATTGTGAATGCATAGCAGACATACATTGCTAATTCAAGGCAAGCGAGGACAGGCAATATCAACCAAGGTTAAGCTTCTTTAAACAAATAAAGGAAAAAAAATCAGTCATGTCGTACAATAAAATCATGGAGGCGGACCTAGACAGATGCAGCAGATGAGGCGGCAGATGGCCAGAACTGCACCGACAAGAATCTCTTAAATTTGTGATGATGACATTGCTAATAATAATAAATATTGGGGGACAATCTTACACAAATCGACCTAGTCCCAAACTAAGCAAAGCTTGTACTATGGGTACTAGACGACGATATACGTACTTATATAGATAAATACATACTTAAATACATAGAGAACATCCAAGACCCAAGAACAAAATCCGTGCTAAATGCACAAATAATGCCCTGGCCGGGATTCGAACCCGGGACCTCTAGCTTCGGAGGCAGTGTCACTACCAACTAGGCTAAACAGGCCGAATCTCACTTACAACAGTTACAATAATAGCCCGAGAGCTATACGGTTTCACTGTATGAAAAAACAACAATATATCGGTATCAGCAAATTTTGTGCATCAAAAATTAGGTTAAGTAATTATACTAAGTATTCTTAAATAATACACCTACATTTATTAACGCGACGGTAGAAAATATTAAAAACAAATCTATAAAAAATCCCTAAAAATCTAGCGAAAGTACTATAAGAATTATTTTCTTTATGATATACTCCTTCTATTTATCTTCTTTGTAATACATGAAAATCAACTTGTTTTTGTTACGGTAACTTTATAATACAATTAATTATTAATATCGTAAAACATAAAAATGCATTACGCTAATGGCATATAAGGTATCATTACAGTTAGGGTTTTTATATGCCTTTATTATATTTCTTGACACTTTTTATACTGAATCAACCCAAAATACCTAAAGCTGTAATAACTTTGAATAAGTCTTTTGAAATTAATGTGGCAGCCGAATACACTATGTAGACTATTCATGAAGGTCAAATTGAAGCAGATATATTGATAATGGACCATAAAAAGCTATTAAGTGTTTTTAAATACATTTTTATAAATATAAGGCGCGAGAGGGGAATACGCGGGGTGAGCAGAGGTGAACGACGCGGCGCGAAGCGCGCGGGCGGCTGACAAGTATTGACACGCGCGCTCAATTCCGGATCGATATTAGGTATATTATCCTGTGACGCGTGCGCTTTTCACTTTGCTAATTATTTTTGAAGTGAATAAGTGTATTTATTGCCTTTTATATGAGTCAAACTAGTCATGGAGGGCAACGAGCAGAACAAGTGTAGAATATGTAACTGTACCTTGTGCTTTGATGTCGTTCAAGTGGGTGAAAAAGGGTTACATAAACTATACGAATCTAGTGAAATACGACTCGATCAATTGTTTTCAAGAAAATTTTACTTGAGATATAAACAAACATTGATTTATGTAAACATTGTATAGCTCTCGCTATCGTTAAGTGAGTTTATCTAATAAGCTGCAATTTTTTTTCTTTGTTGATGATTGTTATTAATAGTTGCTTTACATTCTAATAAAACAAAGTTGATTTCATTCCAAAATTGTTTAATTTTAATCTTTTCATATAAAAATAATGGTTATAGGCATCACTACACTCTTATACTTCTTGAGCGAGATGTAAGTTAGAAAACCAAATGAATATTTTATTACATCTAGACACGCGGCAGCGTGTCCAGCCAAGTCCACCCCAGGAACTGGCGGACAGCAGCCGTGTGTTATTTTACACGAACCGTTTGGAGCCACTTTTGACCGCCCCAATAACTATAATCTAATCTAACATAAAAAAAAAAATTTGGTACATGTTTAACGATCCTTTAGAATAACTAGAACCCCAAATTTCATAAATATAGGTTTAATAGTTATTGAGATATTAAACTCCAAAAAACGGCATTTTTACCACTGACTGACTGACTGACTAGTAATCAAAAACCTAACACACTTTCAGGTGACCTAGAAAGCTGAAATTTGGCATGCAGCTTGGTTGCCGTTAGCATGCCGTTTTTTTGGAATTTAATATCGCAATAACTATTAAACCTATATTTATGAAATTCGGATTCTAGTTGGTCTAAAGGATCTTAATACATGTACCCTTTTTTATGTTAGATAGATTTGGAGTGATTGGGGGGTCAAAAGTGGCTCCAAACGGTTCGTGTAAAATAACACACGGCTGTCCAGCAGCAGTCCAAATCCAAAACCCCGAGAGCTTTTAGCTGGAACTCCAAAACCGTTTCGATTGTCTAGGCGGTGATGTGGACGAATTCAACGACGGCTTTTTGGAAGCTGTCCATAGCATTGGGTCTAAGTTCTTTAAGGCCAAACGAACTCAAAGAGCCAAAAGGCTCTCTATCTCCACTCAGAGGCTCATCGAGCAAAGGAATGAGATGAATCTGCAGTCTTCAGCCGATGCGAAATTATACAGGCAGGTCAATAAACAGATCTCTTAAGTCCCTTACCCGCGATCTGCGCGAATTCAATACAAATCGTATTGAAGAGACCATCGAGCAGAATAAGGGCTCTAAAGTTTTCTCAAGAGATCTGTCTATTGGGCAGAGCCAGCTCGCCAGATTAAAAACTGAAGATGGTAGAATCGTTTCGTCCAAACCTGAGCTTCTGAGTGAGATAGAGTGCTTTTATGGACAGCTATACACGTCAACTAGCAGACCCGAAGTTGGTCTGGCGGAAGACCCTAGAGCTAGATTAACCCGGCACTATACCGAAGATATCCCGGACATCAGCCTGTACGAGATTAGAATGGCTCTTAAGCAGCTGAGGAACAACAGGGCAACCGGTGAAGACGGAATTACAGCTGAACTCCTGAAGGCGGGTGGAAAACCGGTCCTTAGGGCCCTTCAGAAATTGTTCGACTCCGTCTTACTGGAAGGTAAAACTCCAAAGGCATGGAACAGAGGTGTGGTGGTGCTGTTCTTCAAAAAGGGTGACAACTCCTTACTGAAGAACTACCGACCCATCTCACTTCTGAGCCATGTCTATAAGCTGTTTTCAAGAGTCATTACGAACCGTCTCGCACGCAGGCTAGATGACTTCCAGCCTCCCGAACAAGCCGGTTTCCGAAGAGGCTTTAGCACCGTAGACCACATCCATACGCTCGTCAGGTTATACAGAAGACTGAGGAGTATAACCTGCCCCTCTGTTTAGCGTTCGTAGACTACGAGAAAGCCTTCGATTCGATTGAAACGTGGGCTGTACTACAATCTCTCCAACGGTGCCAAGTGGACTACCGCTATATCGAAGTGCTGAAGTGTTTGTACGAGAATGCCACTATGTCAGTCCGACTCCAGGACCAGAACTCAAAGCCTATTCCGTTGCAGCGGGGAGTCAGGCAAGGAGATGTTATTTCTCCTAAACTGTTCTCCGCTGCACTGGAGGATGTTTTCAAGACTCTGGACTGGAGAAGGCTAGGCATCAACATAAACGGCGACTACCTCACTCACCTTCGGTTTGCTGACGATATAGTAGTCTTGGCTGAGACCATGGAGGATTTAAGTACAATGCTCAATGACCTCAGTAAAACCTCCGAGCGAGTTGGTCTAAGAATGAACATGAACAAGACGAAGATCATGTCAAATGTCCATGTCGCACCAACTCCCTTAACAATTGGACACTTTACGCTCGAAGTTGTAGACGATTACATATACCTAGGACAGACTGTCCAGTTAGGTAGGTCCAACTTCGAGAAAGAGGTTAATCGTCGAATCCGACTCGGCTGGGCAGCATTCGGGAAGCTACGGCACATCTTTTCGTCCAATATTCCGCAGTGTCTCAAGAAAAAAGTCTTTGACCAGTGTGTGTTGCCAGTGATGACATATGGCACTGAAACGTGGTCGCTTACTATGGGCCTCATAAGAAAGTCACCCAAAGGGCAATGGAGAGAGCTATGTTGGGAGTTTCTCTGCGTGATCGCATCAGGAATGAGGCCATCCGCAGCAGAACCAAAGTGACCGATATAGCCCTCCGAATCGCTAAACTTAAGTGGCAGCGGGCGGGGCACATAGCACGTAGAACCGATGGCCGTTGGGGCGGAAAGGTTCTCGAGTGGTGGCCACGTACCGGAAGGCGTAGCGTGGGCAGGCCCCCCACACGGTGGACTGATGACCTGGTGAAGGTCGCGGGTGTCCGCTGGATGCGGGTGGCGCAGGATCGGTCATTGTGGAAGTCTTTGGGGGAGGCCTATGCCCAGCAGTGGACGTCTTTCGGCTGACATGATGATGATTATGATGATGAACATACGGCTGCCGTCCGCCAGTTCCTGGGGTGAACTTGGCTGGACACGCGGCCGCGTGTCTAGATAGTAGTAACTCGTGCATTCGCTCTAAAAAAGGCATTCGGCGAACATTAACAATATGTAATGATAACCCATCAAAAACATACTTAACCGACAACTTCACCGACAAAAGAATTGAGATCTAAATGGGTGCCAAGTTCCGTAGATTCTCTGAAATGGTGCCAAGTCCGGCACTACATTGTTTACAGTAAAACTAACTTACTGCGGCTTAATGCATTTTGAGCCTTAACTTGGCAGTTTTCTATGCAGTATTATTGTATAATACCATAAAAGCTGTTGGATTTTTAAGAAAACTGCCAAGTTAAAGCTCAAAATGCATTAAGCCGCAGTAAATTAGTTTTACTGTGAACACTGTAGTCAAATTACTGACAGTGTCTGGCAGGCTTTATTCTCATTTCATACGATAGAAAGGGTGACAAAAGTCCTTTAATTTCCTGCCTTAACATTGCAACAAAAGAAATCACAGGTTTTGTTTTATATTAACATCTATACACCTAAAATAAAAGTCCGTTTCATTAGCACTGAACCAAAACTGAACAATAACGCTGTTTTCGGACAGGCGGTAGCTATATTTAAGTACCTAGTACGATGCAAGCCGACTCCAGCCTTTTGATCTGAATCCTACATTATTGAAAACTAGGTAAGTACCTATGCAATGCAGAATGCAGGCTGCAAATGAGCGGAACTTTGGCATTTTGCCTTTGCATTGGAAGCAGATCGGTTAATATAAGCCGTTTCGGTGGAGTAGACACACAAGCGATTTCCATCTGCGCTACGCGCAACTAGTAGGTAATAAATAATAAAAACACCACCGGGGCGAGGCGGCGGCGTCAGCACGCGCCGCGCGCGTTTTAAGATACCTACCTTTGCTATGCCTTCCCCATCTCGCCGTGCGTTCTAAAATAATCCTTAATAAACAGGGAATAAAGTCCAAATAAGATTGCATATGTATGCTGTAATTGAGTATAATAACGATAATAAATAAAATTTGGGTCATTTCTATTCGATAGATATTCTGAGACATTAAATTAAAAGTCTATGGAAATAATTCCACTGCCCTTTTTTTGATATCAAAGTTATTACGGGATTAAAAAAAATGTATTTACCAAATATATATGTCATTCCATTTTAAATGATAATTTTGAGGAACAATATTTGTGTTTCAAGTGTGGCTAAAAAAAACTTATATTTATATTTCCATTTAGTAAATTTGCCAAAACCAGAAACTACCTATTAGATATTTTTTTTCTCATTTCCCGTTGCACATATTGTTCGATTCTGGTCGTAAGTATTAAAATAGACATATACATAGAAGTACACATCATAAAAATACTGATACCCTGTTTGCTCCAAAAATTCACCAGTTTTCGGGCACATATTTTTTTTTCCAACTTCCGGTCTTCAGATTCGGAAATTATAAAAATATAGGTTCTTAAAATCACATAATAGGACCGTATAACAAAAATTGGCCAGTTATTGAATTATTTCCAAAAAAACCGTATCTTTCTCGGGCTATAACATTAACTTGCACTATAGCCCGAGAAAGATACGGTTTTTTTGGAAATAATTCAATAACTGGCCAATTTTTGTTATACGGTCCTATTATGTGATTTTAAGAACCTATATTTTTATAATTTCCGAATCTGAAGACCGGAAGTTGGAAAAAAAATTATGTGCCCGAAAACTGGTGAATTTTTGCAGCAAACAGGGTATCAGTATTTTTATGATGTGTACTTCTATGTATATGTCTATTTTAATACTTACGTCCAGAATCGAACAATATGTGCAACGGGAAATGAGAAAAAAAATATCTAATAGGTAGTTTCTGGTTTTGGCAAATTTACTAAATGGAAATATAAATATCAGTTTTTTTTAGCCACACTTGAAACACAAATATTGTTCCTCAAAATTATCATTTAAAATGGAATGACATATATATTTGGTAAATACATTTTTTTAAATCCCGTAATAACTTTGATATCAAAAAAAGGGCAGTGGAATTGATTTAATAGACTTTTAATTTAATGCCTCAGAATATCTATCGAATAGAAATGACCCAAATTTTATTTATTATCGTTATTATACTCAATTACAGCATACATATGCAATCTGATTTGGACTTTATTGCCTGCTTATTAAGGATTATTTTAGAACGGCGAGATGGGGAAGGCATAGCATAGGTAGGTATCTTAAAACGCGCGCGGCGCGTGCTGACGCCGCCGCCTCGCCCCGGTGGTGTTTTTATTATTTATTACAATAATTTATTGTACCTACTAGTTGCGCGTAGCGCAGATGGAAATCGCTTGTGTGTCTACTACACCGAAACGGCTTATATTAACCGATCTGCTTCAAATGCAAAGGCAAAATGACAAAGTTCCGCTCATTTGCAGCCTGCATTCTGCATTGTATAGGTACTTACCTAGTTTTCAATAATGTAGGATTCAGATCAAAAGGCTGGAGTCGGCTTGCATCGTACTACTTAAATATAGCTACCGCCTGTCCGAAAACAGCGTTATTGTTCAGTTTTGGTTCAGTGCTAATGAAACGGACTTTTATTTTAGGTGTATAGATGTTAATATAAAACAAAACCTGTGATTTCTTTTGTTGCAATGTTAAGGCAGGAAATTAAAGGACTTTTGTCACCCTTTCTATCGTATGAAATGAGCATAAAGCCTGCCAGACACTGTCAGTAATATTTACACTATTTAGTACCTATTTTACTCACATTTGATATGATAGAAAGGGATGGGTAACGAAATACTATTACTATAGCGAATAAATTATTACTGATTGTTTGGCGGGCTTAAGATAGGTTCAAAATACTTGTCATTATTACTGATAGTGTCTAGCGGGCTTATGTATACAAAATCCCGTCAAAAACATAAATGTAAAAATGGGAGCCAAGTTCAATATTAAGAATATGCTATGCTTGGTTGTCGTCTTCACCGACAAGAGAATTGAGATCTAAATGTGTGCCAAGTTCCGTAGAACTTGGCTCCTATGTATGTTTTTGATGGGTTATCATTACATATTGTTAATCTTCGCCGAATGCCTTTTTAAGAGCGAATGCACGAGTTACTACTATCTAGACACGCGGCCGCGTGTCCAGCCAAGTTCACCCCAGGAACTGGCGGACGGCAGCCGTATGTTCATCATCATAATCATAATCATGTCAGCCGAAAGACGTCCACTGCTGGACATAGGCCTCCCCCAAAGACTTCCACAATGACCGATCCTGCGCTACCCGCATCCAGCGGACACCCGCGACCTTCACCAGGTCATCAGTCCACCGTGTGGGGGGCCTGCCCACGCTACGTCTTCCGGTACGTGGCCGCCACTCGAGAACCTTTCCGCCCCAACGGCCATCGGTTCTATGTGCTATGTGCCCCGCCCGCTGCCACTTAAGTTTAGCGATTCGGAGGGCTATATCGGTCACTTTGGTTCTGCTGCGGATGGCCTCATTCCTGATGCGATCACGCAGAGAAACTCCCAACATAGCTCTCTCCATTGCCCTTTGGGTGACTTTGAGCCTTCTTATGAGGCCCATAGTAAGCGACCACGTTTCAGTGCCATATGTCATCACTGGCAACACACACTGGTCAAAGACTTTTTCCTGAGATTGGATTCTCGTACAAACACTTCAGCACTTCGATATAGCGGTAGTCCAATTGGCACCGTTGGAGAGATTGTAGTACAGCCCACGTTTCAATCGAATGGAAGGCTTTCTCGTAGTCCACGAACGCGAAACAGAGGGTCAGGTTATACTCCTAAGTCTTCTGTATAACCTGACGAGCGTATGGATGTGGTCTACGGTGCTAAAGCCTCTTCGGAAACCGGCTTGTTCGGGAGGCTGGAAGTCATCTAGCCTGCGTGCGAGACGGTTCTTAATGACTCTTGAAAACAGCTTATAGACATGGCTCAGAAGTGAGATGGGTCGGTAGTTCTTCAGTAAGGAGTTGTCACCCTTTTTGAAGAACAGCACCACCACACCTCTGTTCCAATTTCTGAAGGGCCCTAAGGACCGGTTTTCCACCCGCCTTCAGGATTTGAGCTGTAATTCCGTCTTCACCGGGTGCCCTGTTGTTCCTCAGCTGCTTAAGAGCCATTCTAATCTCGTACAGGCTGATGTCCGGGATATCTTCGGTATAGTGCCGGGTTAATCTAGCTCTAGGGTCTTCCGCCAGACCAACTTCGGGTCTGCTAGTTGACGTGTATAGCTGTCCATAAAAGCACTCTATCTCACTCAGAAGCTCAGGTTTGGACGAAACGATTCTACCATCTTCAGTTTTTAATCTCGCGAGCTGGCTCTGCCCAATAGACAGATCTCTAGAGAAAACTTTAGAGCCCTTATTCTGCTCGATGGCCTCTTCAATACGATTTGTATTGAATTCGCGCAGATCGCGGGTAAGGGACTTAGAGATCTGTTTATTGACCTGCCTGTATAATTTCGCATCGGCTGAAGACTGCAGAATCATCTCATTCCTTTGCTGGATGAGCCTCTGAGTGGAGATAGAGAGCCTTTTGGCTCTTTGAGTTCGTTTGGCCTTAAAGAACTTAGACCCAATGCTATGGACAGCTTCCACAAAGCCGTCGTTGAATTCGTCCACATCGCCGCCTAGACAATCGAAACGGTTTTGGAGTTCCAGCTGAAAGCTCTCGGGGTTTTGGATTTGGACTGCTGCTGGACAGCCGTGTGTTATTTTACACGAACCGTTTGGAGCCACTTTTGACCCCCCAATCACTCCAAATCTATCCAACATAAAAAAAGGGTACATGTATTAAGATCCTTTAGACCAACTAGAATCCCAATTTCATAAATATAGGTTTAATAGTTATTGCGATATTAAATTCCAAAAAACAGCATGCTAACGACAACCAAGCTGCATGCCAAATTTCAGCTTTCTAGGTCACCTGAAAGTGTGTTAAGTTTTTGATTACTAGTCAGTCAGTCAGTCAGTCAGTGGTAAAAATGCCGTTTTTTGGAATTTAATATCTCAATAACTATTAAACCTATATTTATGAAATTTGGGGTTCTAGTTATTCTAAAGGATCTTATGTATGTATGTATGTATGTAAGCACTTTATTGTACACAATTACAGGTTGAAACATAAAGAGGTCACAAAGCGTTAAAGTACAAAGGCGAGCTTATCTTAATACATGTACCAAATTTAATTTTTTTATGTTAGATAGATTAGATTATAGTTATTGGGGCGGTCAAAAGTGGCTCCAAGCGGTTCGTGTAAAATAACACACGGCTGCTGTCCGCCAGTTCCTGGGGTGAACTTGGCTGGACACGCTGCCGCGTGTCTAGATGTAATAAAATATTCATTTGGTATTCTAACTTACATCTCGCTCAAGAAGTATAAGAGTGTAGTGATGCCTATAACCATTATTTTTATATGAAAAGATTAAAATAAAACAATTTTGGAATGAAATCAACTTTGTTTTATTTGAATGTAAAGTAACTATTAACAATCATCAACAAAGAAAAAAAATTGCAGCTTATTAGATAAACTCACTTAACGATAGCGAGAGCTATACAATGTTTACATAAATCAATGTTTGTTTATATCTCAAGTAAAATTTTAATTTATTTGACAACAATAATTTTGTATAACTCTATAGACTATCCAACGCCACGCTGCTCGAGCCATAGATTTAGGAATATTATTTACGTAACGAAAAATGATTATCCTGCTTAATTGAAAGTAACTAATCCAATTCTTAACATTGACTACTTTAGTCATAAATAGTATTGATAGAACAGCCTTACGTCATTATAGTTCAATATCAAATAATATATGCTACCTTGAAATCACAAGATTGACCAATCACAGTTCGGATATTAATAGTAGGTATATAATCTGTACCTTGATCAATTTATGATGGGTAGTGGATATGGAACAGCAAGATGCAGTCGTGATATAGATATAACCTTATCATGACGTGTATGTTCTGCCGGCTGGACACATTAACTATTCCACTTAATGGACACGTCACAATTTCACTGTGGATTCAACTTTCAATAACGGAGTGTTTCATACTCACAACTCATCACCGATTGACCAAGCAACACAAGTGTTTATACAATAAAATTACGATTTTAATATCAACATCTTAACGAAGTTGACTATAACTAAAAATATTACACTAAATAATTCTAATAATAAAACAGCCTTACGATGATATGTTATAGTTTGATAACATCGCAAATTGAATGATATATTGAGATCACATAAGTCACATTTCGGTCACTAATAATGTATAATCAATTTATCAATCAATCAATTTATGATGAGTAGAAGATAGGGAACACTGCAAGATGCAGTCGTAATATAACCTAATCATGACGTATATGTATGTTATACTGACTGGACGCATTAACTAGTCAATGTGACAGACACGTAACAATAAAGTTATTTCACTGTTGAACCTGGCAGTGTTTCATACTCACAACCCATCACAGTCATCACCAATTGACCAAGCTACACAAGTGTTATTACAATTATGATTTTAATATCAACGTCGGAACGAAGTTCAGCCACATTACTTTTATAACTAATTAGAATTATTGACAGTACCTAATCTAAGCCTTGCCTTACGATTAATTATGTTATAATTTGATAACATCGCATATTGATACATTGAGATCACATCATTGACACATCACAGTTCGGTCACTAATAATAGTGTATAATCTGTACCTTGATCAATTTATGATGAGTAGAAGATATGGAACACTGCAAGATGCAATCGTGATATAACCTTATCATGACGTGAATATTATGACGACTGGACTCATTAAGTAGTTGGTTAACTAGTCGATGTGCCAGATACGTCACGATAAAGTTATTTCACTGTTGCATCTCGCAGATTTTCATAGTCATTATGACTTATGGCCCATTATCAATTGACCAAGTTACAGGAATGTTATTATGTTTTTAATGTCAACGTCTGAACGAAGTTGACGGTTTCAGTTACATTAGGTACTTTTATAACTAATTATTACAGTCAATAATTTTAATGATAGAACAGCCTTACGATGAGATGTTAGTTTGATAACATCGCATATTGATACATTGAGATCACATCATTGACAAATCACAGTTCTTTCACTAATAATAGTGTATAATCTGTACCTTGATCAATTTATGATGAGTAGAAGATATGGAACACTGCAAGATGCTGCCGTGATATAATAACGTGTATGTTATGACGACTGGACTCATTAAGTAGTTGGTTAACAAGTCGATGTGCCAGATACGTCACGATAAAGTTATTTCACTGTTGCATCTCGCAGTGTTTCATAGTCATTATGACTTATGACCCATTATCAATTGACGAAGCTACATATATGTTACTATAATAATATTTTTAATATCAACTTTTTTATCTATTCTGTGTATCAACCTCTGAGTAAAGTTAAATGTTTCAGAGTTCAGACACAACTCACATTATTTTGTATAATTTATTAGATATAATACAGTATTTAAATCAGTGATATCTCTAATTGTATTGTAGATCACGTGTACGATATTACAATCTAGCCTATATTATGTATTAATTATATAGGCTTGATAAATCACAGTTTACTCAACCTGTTAGTGTACAACTAACTATCCAGTACTGTAACTACAACTTGGTATTTGTAATAATTTTTCGATTAAAAATTAACGTTTTTCAAGTCAGTCTCATCATCTTCAAAAATACTAATTATCACTTTCTGAATCCCACTGTTCGACCACAATTAGTATATTCTCATCATTAGATTGCTCATCAGGTAGCGCATTAGAGTGCGGCTCATTTATTTTACCACAACCTAGATCTGCATCAGATGCAAGTAAGAAATCATCGTCGTTTTCTAATTCATTGTCAATATTAATTTGATCTTCATTTTCGACATTAATTTGATCTTCATTTTCGATATTAATTTGATCCTCATTGTCGATATTAATTTGATCGTCATTATTTTGTAACGCTGTTGCGTCTTCTAACTCTTCATCATCAGATGAGTTTGTCAAGTTATCATAGAAAGATGCACCATGACATTCTTTTCCTGTGCAATTGACACACAATTCACTGCACTGTAAACCACATTTTTTACATGTGCAATTGCGGTGGCAAGATTGTTTGCATTTGCAAGAAATCATGTCTAAAATTTGAGTTGGGGCAGCTTGTATCGTTTTTTGGACAGGCAGCAATATTCCATTCTGCTTTTCCCAGCCCCATTCGGTAGGAACCTTGTGATTCCCTAGCCATGTTTGAATTTGATAGTAAACTCTGTAGCAATGTTGTGTTGCTGAATCTTTAGTTGGTGGCAAACTAGCCATATTAAATGATGGCTTTAAAGTGGCTTGGCCAAAACGTTCATATCTTATCATATTCAGGGTTTTTGATGATTCACCGTATAAGGTACTTAAAAATTTTTCACCAGCCTCTGCTATACATCGCTGATTTGCAGCAGAGTCATTAAAAATTTTAAGGAGTTGTTTTAGCTCGAGGTTTCTTTTGACCACCGCAACACATTTTTTTTTCCCAATACGATATAATGCTGACGTCGTGTCACATCCAGAGACCGCATGCAAAAATAAAATATGATCTTTTAACGATGCCTCAATAAAACTTTTTGAGCAGTAAAACTTCGTTGGTATTTTACCTCTGCCAGGTTTCATTAAATATACATTAGAATGTGGGCACGTTGTCAAAATAACTAGCAGATCAACATCTTCACCCACCACAATGACAACTTCATATGAAGAAGCTTCTTGGCTCGCTGTTGATATAATTAGTGTATCAGCATCAGCATCACTTTGGTACGTACTGATTCCTGCATTTCTTAGTCTCGTTCTGAGCATTAATATCAACATTGTCTTGTTTTTGTCATTACTCAAGAATTTATCTTGAGGAATAGTCGCTTTCGTGTTTTCATCGAAATGTATCTCAATATGACTGGTAGCTTGTGTTCGGCGAACTCTTTCCGCGTATTTGGTATTATTTTCATTGTTCTCATAACCGTCGAATACCACACTTGCATCGCCGAAATTGTTTTTTATATAATTGACATATTTCTCGCAAATGTCCCCGAAAGACATTCCCTTCTGCCAAAGCACTTTGTGCAGCAAGTATCCTCCATCTAAAACATATTTTCTATTATAAGGATCTGGAGAATCATCTAGCGGCCGAAATAAGTCATAAAATGAGGACTTCTTGGTTTTTCTCATGCCATATCCATCGAAAAGAGAAAGGGGGTACGGACTCAGTTCATGGTTGAAGTAGGTTTTGAGCTCTTCTTGGCTTTTTTTTGTAAAACAGATTCTTCTCATTATTGAATCTGGATCTATGGACAAACATTCATTATTGTTGACTTTAACAGATGTTGTCATATGCTGCAGAGGGAGCACTCTGTCTTTGCGGGAATATTTCACGTCATTGTAGTTTAATCCAACTTTGGTCTCCATTATGGCATTGCCGACATCACGTGCTTTGTAACAATTAATTTCGTTGTTGCCGACAATGCCTTTACTGACACCAATCAAGTTTTCCGTACGGCGGAATGGTTCGTGAGTGGTGAGCCATTCAAACAGCTTATTGACATCAGAATTATCACGTATAGTCCTGGAGTTCGTGGAGTCCATATGTTGTTCACTGGTTTTTGCTTCAACACTGCAGAACTCTTCAACTTTCTCTGTTATTTTTTGTACTACTGGTAAACTCAATATCCATTTCGAGAGCACGCTGTCACTTACTCCTCTTCCGTGCGTAAGACCGCCTATACTTTTCATAGATCGCATAAGGGTTTGTTCAATGGTCATGTCGGACCAAACACCTGACCAAAATTTGTTCGTCCGGCGAATTGTGAAAAAGCCACTAATAAATTTCCTATGTTCTTCTATCGGCATCTTTTTATGCAGATTGTACATGTCATCTAGGTACATCGATATACATTTGGCATAGTGAAAGTGGCCAGCTGAATTATAGTATGGCAACATGAATTTTAGGGTTTCTAAATGTAAATCCCAATTCCCCGAACGTTCCGCCTCGATGAATTTCTTTACTAATGTTGTCATCTCAAAATATTGAACCCACAGTTTAGCAGTTGGACCATTGTCCCGAAGCTTGCATAAAATTACATCAATTTTTTGAGGAAATGGTGTAATGATCTGAGAAGCATTGTCATTTGCTATATTATGTATTGCAGTTTCGATTTCTATCTTTTCATCAATAGACAATTCTAAATAATCAGTTAGAATTCTGAACAGGGCTGCATTTGTTAATATGTGCGCTCGCACTGCCCTAGAATAAGAATGTCCGGCTAACATTTTTTCTATTGAATTGGAAGCGTATACACAACTCCAAAGTTCTTTTAAACCGCTATCCTTCATTATGTAGCCTATAGACCCCATAAATGACATAAGCGCATGAAAGCCGCCAAGTCTTAATACAACGTGTGTTAGATCATCATCTGGAGCGCAATGGAGGATTTCTTGTGCTTTTTCGTATAGTGGTTGGTCATAAGTAATAATACATGACTCCATACCGGCTTGTCGTGATTTTACTGCAGCAATTTTTAATGACGTATATATCGTATCATATTCCGTTGACGGAGCGTGGATAAAGGGAAGAAATTGAACTTCGGAAATGTAGAAATCTGAGGATTTTGTTCCCTTTTCCATGAAATTACTCCAACCAGATATATCGGGAAACTCTTCAGCTTTTGCGTGCAACCACAAACAGTCACTATCAGTCGGCAAAATAGCATCATTACATGTATAATTTTGAATTATTTTAGTTTTTAGACGAGAGGGCTGTTTTTTATCAAAATGATTTAGTGTCACATGATTGTAATGTCCTATAACAGTGGCCGGTGGGATTTTATTAATTCGATTAATTGATTGCAATGACTCTTCTATTTTTGGAGTGTTACATTGTATGCCTCCCATGACATGGAAAGTATTGAGGCCATCTAACGTCCGGACATTGAAATCAGCGTTATCAAACGAAAATTGGACGAAATCCGGGGTTTGCTGCGGTTGGGGGTGAACAATTGCTGATGTTTCCAAAAATAAAACTTCTTTGTACGTGGTGCAATAACCTAAAGTTGACAGTAAGTCAATTAAGTATCGTGATGCATATTTGTGATGTAATAAGGTGCCTAGTCCTAACAATAAAGGAGACTTAAAAGTTTTGGGCCGTAGAAGTGTCACGATAGAATGAGAAATAGCCATTTTTTTTGGGTAGTTTGATTTCTGACCCTCCATTTCATTGGTCATGGAATCCAGTAATACTGTTAGACTCTTCGGTACATATTTTTCGACGTCATTCAAGAACGCATTGGGGGCAGGATAAGTAGAGCGCTCATATACTTGTGACCTAACCTCGTTTCTAATTATAGTCCCAGCTGCTTGGACTATACGCAGTTTTTCAATTTCATTGTCTTTATTCCTGTTAGTATACCAGCTATCACGAAGAATATCATGACATGTAGAGATAAAACACAATACTTTTTGTTTGCTACGACTATTTGTTATGATGATGCTATCACCATATTTCTCATTGAGTTTTCGTATCAAGGTTCTATCGTCAATTTGGTCGAGTTTTAATATATCCTTCAGTTCTTCTATAGTATGCTGAGAATCATCATGATTCTCCAGGTAATTGTATACCCGTGACATGCATTCTTCAATATCTGATGATGTAGGACGTCCTCTTTTCTGTCCGGTTTTCTTTACTGGATTAAAAAATAGAGAAAGACATCTTCTATGGTATCTTGCTTCCTCTAGTACTAAATTTACTTTTTGGATTCGTTGCAGCACCTGTAAATAAAATAACTAAATAAAGTTTCATTGCAGTTTGAAAGTAAGTATGTCATGAATGTCAATTCCAACACATTGCAGTCAAGCACGAGATTTTATACAGTAAAACTAATCCCATCAAAAACATAAATGTGAAAATGGGAGCCTAGTTTAAAATTAGAAAGTGCGATGCTTGGTTGTTTTTTTCACCGACAAAAGATTGAGATATAAAAGGGTGCCAAGTTCCGTAGATTCTCTGAAATGGTGCCAAGTCCGGCACTACATTGTTTACAGTAAAATTAATTTACTGCGGCTTAATGCATTTTGAGCTTTAACTTGGCAGTTTTCTTAAATATCCAACAGCTTTTATGGTATTATAACATACTGCATAGAAAACTGCCCAAAGTTAAGGCTCAAAATGCATTAAGCCGCAGTAAATTAATTTTAATGTAAACAATGTAGTTTGTCGATGAAGAAGACAACCAAACATCGCATTTTCTTAATATTGAACTTGGCTCCCATTTTGTCAATTTTCGCCAAATGGTGCTTTTTAAGAGCGAATGCACGAGTTACTTTACAAAATACCCAAATCGCTATAGGTGCACCTCAAATATTTGAAGAGTTCCCTCGATTTCTCCAGGACCCTATGATCAGATTCTTACCTGATGGTAACTATGGGACTACCCCTGAACTATACCGTTTCAAACAAAATTAGAATTCTCCAAATCGGTTAATAAATACTGCGATCGCCAACCCGCATGCCAAGCGTGGCGATTATGGGGTATATGCCGTGAATATGGGGGAGGCCTATGTCCAGCAGTGGACGTTCTTTGGCTGATATGGTGGTGGTGGTGGTTAATAAATGACGGGAGTTCTGAGGTAACTAGGATTAATAATAATAATAAAAAAACTAATAAAAAAATCACTGTTTTTGGATTTTTCTGCTGTACACACACAATTATCAAGCTGCATGCCAAATTTCAGCTTTCTAGGTCACCTGGAAGTGGGTTAGGTTTTTGATTACTAGTCAGTCAGTCAGTCAGTGGTAAAAATGCCGTTTTTTGGAATTTAATATCTCAATAACTATTAAACCTACATTTATGAAATTTAGGGTTATAGTTGTTCTAAAGGATCTTAATACATGTACCAATTTTTTTTTATATTAGATAAATTTGGAGTTATTGGGGGGGTCAAAAGTGTCTCCAAACGGTTCATGTAATATAACACACGGCTGCTGTCCGCCAGTTCCTGGGGTAAACTTGGCTGGACACGCTGCCGCGTGTCTTGATTCCCAACTAAGGTAAGTCCAACTTCGAGAAAGAGGTTAATCGTCGGATCCAAGTCGGCTGGGCAGCGTTCGGGAAACTACGGCACATTTTCGTCCAATATTCCGCAGTATTTCAAGACGAAAGTCTTTGACCAATTTGTGTTGCTAGTGATGACATATGGCACTGAAACGTGGTTGCTTACTATGAGCCTCATAAGAAGGCTCAACTCACTCAAAGAGCAATACATCCGTAGTAGAACCAAAGTGACCAACATAGTCCTCCGTATCGCTAAACTTAAGTGGCAGTGGGCGGGGCACATTGCACGTAGAATCGATGTCTGTTTGGGGTAGAAGGTTCTCAAGCGGCGACCAGGTACTGGAAGGCGCAGCGTGGGTAGGCCACCCACAAGGTGGACTAATGACCTGGTAAAGGTCGCAGGAGTCCACTGGATGCGGGTAGCTCAGGATCGGTCATTGTGGCACTCTTTGGGGGGAGACCTTTGTCTAGCAGTAGGCGTCTTTCGGCTGATATGATGATGATGAAAACTAATTTATTGCTGCTTAATGCATTTTGAGCCTTAACTTGGCAGTTGTTTATGCAGTATGTTACCATACCATGAAAGCTGTTGGATATTTAAGAAAACTGCCAAGTTAAAGCACAAAACTCATTAAGCCGCAATAAATTAGTTTTACTGTAAACAATCTTGTGCCAGACTTGGCACCTTTTCAGATAATCTACGGAACTTGGCACCCATTTAGATCTCAATTCTTTTATCAGTGAAGACGATAACCACGCATCGCATATTCTTAATATTGAAGTTGGCTCCTATTTTTATATTTATGTTTTACCCCAAAAGTATACCGTTTCAAACAAAATAAGAATTTTTCAACTCGGTTATTAAATGACGGAGTTCTGAGGTAACAAGTATAAATAATATTAATAAAACTAAAAAAATATTGTTTTCTGTTTTTTTTATGTGTACACACACAATTACCAAGCTGCATGCCAAATTTCACCTTTCTAGGTGACCTGGAAGTGAGTTAGGTTTTTGATTACCTATTATTCAGTCAGTCAGTCAGTCAGTCAGTCAGTCATTGGTAAAAAAGCCGTTTTAAGGATGATTCTCAGTAGACCGTTCCGTGTCCGGGCCGGGCCGTTTTCTATGACAGCAAACGCAACGGCCGGCGTATTTCTCTAGAAGAAAACGGACCGGCCTGGACACGAAACGGCCTACTGTGAATCATCCTTTATGGACTTTAATATCTCAATACCTATTTCACCTATATTTATTTTATGATATTTGTAGTTCTAGTTGTTCTAAAGGATCTTAATACATATACATAAAAATATTTTTTATGTAAATAGATTTGGAGTTTTTGAGAGGTAAAAAACGGCTCCAAACCAAACGGTTCGTGTAAAATAACAAAACAAACGGCTACTGCTCGCCAGTTCCTGGGGTGAACTTGGCTGGACACGCTGCCACGTGTCTAGATTTGAAATTAAAAACCAGTCAAATGCGTGTCGGATTACGCACAAAAAAGGGTTTCGTACCGAAACCACACCTACTAGTCCACATTTAAAAGCACTATACAATACCTAGTATCTAAAAAGGTCGTATCTTCATACGGAAATCACGGCACTTAAGTCTTTCTGTTTACGCAAGATAGTTTTTCAAACCAAAAACCGTTGAAAGTACTTTGATCGTTGAAATGTACACCACCTCAATTTTTATAAAGAATTAAGGTTTGTGTGTAAGTTTTTACATTGTAATAATGTTGATAATTTCATAAATTCTTCCACCAGATTATAAGTGGTCTCAAATGGTACATGAATTACGTCAAACAAGCTTCAAACTATATCATCCATATATCACAATATGAAGTTGTCTTTAACAATATGGAATACACGGAATTTTATATAATTTTGCATACTATTATGAAGCCGACTCCATACCTACTTGACTTATTCCGGGGGTTCGCGGCTTTTGCCAACTTTAGGTACCTACATCAAATTTCCAGGTATCGGTATATTTAATCTGTCCAAAATTTCATTTTGGGTACCTACACAATTTTTCAATTTTATATCTGACTGTACTCTTTCCACCATCATCAACTAATCGTTGAGACAGTTCAAACGACGAAAAAACTTACAACGATTTTCAGTTTGAACAAGATGGGTTAAACGGTTTTTGAGTTATCGCTAAGAAACTGTCTTGTCCAAACAAAAGGACGTAAGTGCAGTAAGTTCCTTATGAAGATACGACCTTTTTTGATTCAATGTATTGTACAGTGGTTTTAAATGTGGGCTAGGTGTCGGTCGGTAAGGAACCCTTCTTTGTGCGTGATCCGACACGCACTTAGCCGGTTTTTGTTTTAGTAATTTCAGCTACGGAACCCTAAAAATGTTGCGACGTTTAACCGGAGCACACAAAATTGCTGTTAGGTCTACTATCACTTTCGGAGCAACATGTTATCTAGTGCATAATAAATCGATGCAGTTGGCACTTTCTGCCTGTGATAATGGGCAGGTATTAGGTATTGGTAGCAGAGCGGCAGCACATTATACCTAAATTCCGTCAGATACTTTCTATACCTATATTGTTATATTCCGAGGCCGTATGTTATCGCCACCGGTACCAGAAAACCACCTTATGCCCTCATTTGTATATATGGAGGTAGTACATTGAATAATAAAGAAATAGGCAACTTCTATTGAAGTGAAAGTGCAAGTACTTACCTCAGAGGCCCATTCGTCTCCGCGATTAGCACTTCTTATCACAAAATTAGTTTTTGTCGATTCACATTTAACTTTTGACACACTGTTCCGCAAATGCACGGGTTTCTTCTTTTCCTCTTCTTCAAATTGTGTTGATGCATCACCAGAACAAAATAAACACAATAATTTGTAATCGAATTTCGCGGGTATCGACGGCGGCTCACCAGCAGCAATACGTTTTGCGGCAGCGCTAATCAATTTTGGATGCGTATATGTCCTTCTGCATTTTTTATGTAACTTAATACTTTTCAAATTTTCGGATCTTGAAAACAATTGATCGAGTCGTATTTCACTAGATTCGTATAGTTTATGTAACCCTTTTTCACCCACTTGAACGACATCAAAGCACAAGGTACAGTTACATATTCTACATTTGTTCTGCTCGTTGCCCTCCATGATTAGTTTGACTCATATAAAAGGCAATAAATACACTTATTTACTTCAAAAATAATTAGCAAAGTGAAAAGCGCACGCGTCACAGGATAATATCGATCCGGAATTGAGCGCGCGTGTCAATACTTGTCAGCCGCCCGCGCGCCTCGCGCCGCGTCGTTCACCTCCGCTCACCCCGCGTATTCCCCTCTCGCGCCTTATATTTATAAAAAAATATTTAAAAACACTTAATAGTTTTTTATGGTCCATTATCAATATATCTGCTTCAATTTGACCTTCATGAATAGTCTACATAGTGCATTCGGCTGCCACATTAATTTCAAAAGACTTATTCAAAGTTATTACAGCTTTAGGTATTTTGGGTTGATTCATTATAAAAAGTGTCAAGAAATATAATAAAGGCATATAAAAACCCTAACTGTAATGATACCTTATATGCCATTAGCGTAATGCATTTTTATGTTTTACGATATTAATAATTAATTGTATTATTAAGTTACCGTAACAAAAATAAGTTGATTTTCATGTATTACAAAGAAGATAAATAGAAGTAGTATATCAGAAAGAAAATAATTCTTATAGTACTTTCGCTAGATTTTTAGGGATTTTTTATAGATTTGTTTTTAATATTTTCTACCGTCGCGTTAATAAATGTAGGTGTATTATTAAAGAATACTTAGTATAATTACTTAACCTAATTTTTGATGCACAAAATTTGCTGATACCGATATATTGTTGTTTTTTCATACAGTGAAACCGTATAGCTCTTGGGCTACTAATCACAAACAAAGTATAAAGTGGCCGTATGATGAAGGGTTTATCTAATAGGAAACACGTGATTTTTACGTGATGTATTTTACCTTTCAGTATATGTAAGGAGCGCGGAGCATCTAATTACATGGCAGCTCTCAGACTCGCCACTTTCTCTCGAAAACCTGTCTTAGCACTAGCATGATATGCAATCAAGCTTTCTGATTATACGCGTGCGAGCGGTCACAGCTTGCGAGAGTAGCGAGTCTTGTAACCTTTTACCACACTTAACACGGTAATAATGGACCACAACCAGATAATTGCATGCACCAACTAGGAATTCTGCATGTAATATTCAGGCAAAAATATGAAGTATCTATAAATAAATAAATAAATAAATAAATATTAGGGGACATTTTTTACACAAATCGAACTAGTCCCACAGTAAGCTCAATAAGGCTTGTGTTATGGGTACCAGACGACGATATATTTAATAAATATATACATAAATACATAGAAAACGTCCAAGTCTCAGGGACAAATGTCTCTGCTCACCACAGAAACAAATGCCCTTATCGGGAATCGAACCCGGGACCTCTAGCTTCGGAGGCAGTGACACTACCAACTAGGCTAAACAGGCCGACAATCTATAGCAGTCGAATTCAAACATATATTTACACTTTTTGGTCATAATTATAATTTGACGTCGACTATCGTTCGTCTGGTCGGTACACAAGTTCTATGTTATTGTTAAAGTAGTGAGTAGGTATAGAGTTTAATAACACAGGCGCTGCGCGGGGTGGGTATGTAATATAGAAATCGGTTGATCACTTAATTTCCTCGGTAAAAAAGTGTCTGAGCGCTGCAACGGAACACAACATTGTATTACGAGTACTTTATTCATTCTTACGCGGTGACTTAACAAAAACGTGTTCGCTGCGCCACCTGATTATTCCCCTTTAAGCATTCGGGTTTCCGAGTGCGACAAGCCACACGCCAATTTTTTTTATGTGTTTAGCATGTTTGTAGTCAGGATCAACGCCGCAATTTATTACAATGAAATATTTATCACGAGTCGATTTGCACTACTCCTAGCCCAAGGGTCGGCAAACTTTTTGACCAAAGAGGCAAATTCAGTAAAAATACCATATTTTGGGAACTTCAGAGAGCTAAATAATACCTGTTTTAAGTTTATCATTATATTTTTGAGGAGACCTGGAGGAGCCGCATGCGGCTCGCGAGCCGCGGTTTGCCGACCCCTGTCCTAGCCTATTGTTTAAAATAATCAAAATATTCGCCAATGATTTTCAATTAGCCATCTTCTGCGACGACTACTTTAAACTACTTTTAACTATTAACTCTAGTGCGAATGTGGAGTAAAAGTTGAGTTGTGTTGCAGGCATTACTGGCATCGTGTTTCGTGCCAGTATTCAGCGGCATGCTGCCGCCGCGGTTCCACGGCATCCGGTACATGGACGGCGGGTTTAGCGACAACCTGCCCGTGCTCAACGAGAACACCATCACGGTCAGTCCGTTCTGCGGCGAGAGCGACATCTGCCCGAGGGACTTGAGCTCGCAGCTGTTCCACGTGAGTGTTGATCTCAAGCCGTACACATTCGACGACATCCGGTACGTTACATGGTCGGCGGGTTCAGTGACAATGACAATCCCAACACCACTACAAGAATTTCGTCTACCTGACTTGAAAGATGTAATCAGTAATCAGTATGTTTATTGCTTTCATACGTTATACAGGTGGTACATTATAATATTTGGTCAGCTATGAAACCCTGTAGGCACTGCACTACAGCTTAAATCTAACTTAACTGTTACACATATTTTAAAACCATAAGTCCATAACAAATATTTTAACATGTAGTATTGAATCTACTATAGTAAATACATACGTGTAATATTATACCTATATTAACTATCAAAAAACTCTTGCAATGTGTAAAAACAGTTATCTAACAAATATCTAGTAATTTTTTTATTAAATGGAGCATTTGTCTCTTCATCTCTTATAGATTTTGGCAGTTTATTATATACCTTTATACACATTAAGTGTGGACTAGAGGCATGCATTTTTAACTTAGATGGCGGTACTGGGATTTTATCTCTAGGGCGTAAGTTAATATTTGAAGGGTTTTTTGCTGCTGGGAAAAACAGTTTTCGTAGAAATTTACATAGTTCAAATATGTACAAAGATGTCAAGAGTCATAATGTAAATATGTAGTCTGTGTTGAATATTTCTCAAAGCAACTTGCAAAAATTGTGTCCAGTGTTGAAGTCCAATATGTATTCGAACAACAGCTCGTATCGAATATCTACATACTGGACTAAATAAGACTGACATCATTTTATTTGAAGTAATCAGTCAATAGCAGCCTTATTTACTGCCGAAGCGACATGGCTATTATAGTCATTTCATTGGCATTAATTGACCCTTAGCTTAGACCCACTTGTTTTACTTGACTGAATGTTTGAAACTGAACGAACGCAACCCGACGTTATTTAGGGCAGTGTTCATGCATTATTGTATGTGCACATGCACAATACTCACCTGTGATTGGTGGAGTTAATATGGTGAAATATTTTGATTGGGGTTATTAATTAGTTATTAACATGCTTTTCTAAAACATAAATATTGTATTCATTTTTAAATACAAAACAAAAAAGTAAATGGCATACTAATATATACGAGTAACACAAGCCTTATTGAGCTTACTATGGGACTAGTTCGATTTGTGTAAAAATTGTCCCCCAATATTTTATTTATTTATTTATAATTCGTACTTTTCCTATCAGGTCAGCATAGCCAACACAAGCATAGAGCTATCGAAACAGAACATCAACAGATTCGCGCGGATCCTCTTCCCTCCAAAGCCAGAAGTTCTCAGCAACATGTGCAAACAGGGCTTCGACGACGCTCTCCGGTTCTTACAGAGAAACAACATGATATCGTGCACGAGGTGCCTGGCTGTACAGTCCACGTTTCAATTGCAAGAGGTCTTAGATGACACAGTGTATGACTATGATCCGGATTGTGAAGAGTGCAAGACACATAGACAGGTTTGTTAATGTTCTAGATCATCGGTCCCGAACCTGGGGGTTATTAACGCCCGTGGGGGTAAACCAACTATCCTTTGAGGATAACAAAATTGACAAAATTTCAAATTTTCAAGTAGTATGAAATCTTGACTCATTTTGTTCATTCGTTGACAAGAAACCCAAAAATATATTTTTTATATTTTTATAGGTATTAGTTTTCAAGATATTCACGAAAATGTGAAGATATCCTGCCATCGTATATATGAAGTCACAAGGCTAAAATTTGGCAGTCACAACGCGTAAAAAGAACAGCAGTACACTTTTTTAGTAAATCTGCCTTAGTAATAGTACTTCTGTATGATTTTGTACACTGTGACGCCTTGCTTGTCACTTACTCTCTTTTAGAATGAGGAACTGTTGAAATTGATTTTTGTATATGAAATTCAGATATTTTCTAGAATTTAAAAATGTGGTTATATTTAACTTTTCATCCTCTATTAGATTTCATCGGAAAAAATGCCGCTTCAAAAATGAAATGTTGTCAATTGGCATCGAACCTGGATGATTGGATAGGATTATAAAATAAATGGTTTTTTAAATTGAGGGTAAAATTTATATCTCTAGTATTTCACGGGGTTATGAACTTATGATATTGAAAAGGTTATGAACAGGGGTCGGACAAAAAGTGCGGATGACGTAAAATGACGTAATCTTGCACACAGGATGTTTGTATTTAAACTTCCGAGTGACATGTAGTAACGAAGTAGTATTAATGAAGTAACAAAATAATCCTAAATAAATCAATGGACTTCACTGCATAGTATAAATAAATTTCACGAAACTTGTTACCATAAGGTACGATAATTTGAAATTAATTAGGACAAATCTGTGGGAACCTCAGATAAATAGGTTTGATCAAAGGTGGGAACAGTAGGTAAGATTAGTAAAAATAAAAAAAAATGATAATTTGATTTTATTATACTTATTATTTAATGAAATTATACATAAATTAATGACTATTTTTCTAAGAAGTCTATTATTTAAAACGGAAAATTGCCACAATATTCGAGTAAAGATGACATTTTACAGCGTTTTTTTATATATTAGTAAATATAAATTTTAGCTAAATATAATCGTGAAGATACAATAGCCAAACAATAACGAAGTCAATTTATTGTTCATCTGATTGACAATGTGTCTGTCAAAAACGTACTTATTCATTTTAAGTGGCGATATCGTTTAATAAAGAGGTTGATAAATGATAATTGTTTATGAAAATCAAAAATACTATTTGAAATTGTCCTATAAGTGGTTTGACGTCATCCGCACTTTTTGTCCGACCCCTGGTTGTGGTTATGAACCACTGTTCTAGAATAATATTTTTGAGCGATGTTTCACTTAAACATTATTATTGAGTACCGTATGTACTCCCGTTGAAACAGATTGTCATTTAAATTTCCGTGTGTATGTTAAACAACACAATTTGTGACATTAAAATTGTCACCATAACAGAGATTTTTATAGTCACGCAAGTTATTGTTGCCAATCACTTGCGTAACTCTAAAAGGTCACTACTCCCACATGTTTTGAGTTCTTCCTTAGCTCGCGTTTAGACAGATTATATATAAATTGTAAAATGTTGGTTTCAGGACGCACTAGTAGACGACCTACCCGACACGGTGATGTCGATATTCCAGAACGCGATAGATTCCGCGAACCACGGCATTGTTAACTGGGTGATGCGGCAGCGCGCAGTACGGTGTCTCAGCATCATGGCGCTGCCGTATCGTGTGCCTATTGATATTATGTACGCCACACTAACCAAGTAAGTGCACGTAGACTCGTATTTTCTGAATGTAAAAATGCGTCCGAAACGCTAAACCTTGAACTATAAAATAAACCAACACGCAACGAATCCGCTGACAGACGGTGTATTTCGCGGTTTATCGCGGCGTCACTTGGCAATTCATGCGACGGTTATCGGCACTTCCACAATCAATACACGATTGTCATTTGACGCACTGCAAGAAAAATATTTGTTCCGTCAAATTATTTGACGGACCGCATTATTAAATGCGCTACAAATGACGCAACACGGACGGCGACTCTAAGTTCGATAAATGGATAGTCATCATAGCGCGGTCTCTTCCTAATTATTTACATGTACTTGTCGCTAATTTCTATTGAAATTAATTGTTTGACACTGAAGAGATAGTCAGAGGCGTCGGTGTATAACATTAGGTAAGCAATATAATTACGTTATAATTTTTATGAGTAAGTATATTAACGGACTTTTTTTGTAGGTACCTAAATATTTTGTCTGTAATGGTAGAAACATTTAAGATAAAGTACAAGCTCTTATAGTGGTTACCTCACATTACTCAAATGAAGCATGCCTTGTCAATGTCGCACAACCCCTGATTAGGTCCCTTTATTGTGTACATTGTCATATATAACGGCCGTTCACATTAATAATCTGCGTAGAATTTAAAAATAGTAAGTCAAACTCTCGTGTTGTATGATAACCTTTATCACTTGCGACTATCCATCACTTGTCAAGCTATTTTGAAGCGTAAACTTGATGAGTTAAGAATTATATAAGTATCTCGACTCGAGTACTTTAATCATGCATTAATAAATGCATACAAATTGTATGCATTTCAATTAGTAAACATCATGGTCCGATATCTCGTGCTTAGTTGACACAATCGTCGCCATATTTGTTTATTTATTTACATTTGCTTGATCAGATGAATCGACAATAACAATTATGTTATGAATTGTGTATAAATCGTATAGGCATATATATATATAGTTCATCAATATTTGTATGGCTAACAAAGTTGGATGGGCATTTACTAATATGGAAAGTATTTCAATAGCGTTTAAAGTACACTTAACGCGTAAAACTAAGGCCTAAGTCGTGTTGTACATAACCTGTGCTGAATTTTATTCACTTTTTGCACTTTAAAACCCTTATCTAAGATATTTAAAACGAAGATAGAAGATAGAAAGAGTTATCATTGATTAGATACGTTATATTGGCAATCAAATGAATGTAGGTATATTAGCACTATCTCTTCTAACATACCTACAGTGAGTTTTGAATCTCAATTTATTTTTGTGATAAAAACATATCGATGTCAGCACAGCGGGTAATGTTGACAAAACCTACTCTTTTACTAATTATCAATGACGTAATTAAGGAGTGTGATTGTTTAGGTAGCCCCTGGGGTCCTTGATTTATCTTTCGTGTCATATTGAAACCCAAAATGCGACATTCCTACTTGTACCTACATACGTTTCGGGTTGTTTATAGGTATGAGATTACGCTATACGACACTGTTTTTGTTAACACGTAGTTTTAGTCGCAGCCAGTTTTCATCTTTATGTCGAAATCAGCCTTTGTCTTTGGGCGCACGTGGAATAGATTAGTCACGGTGTTTCAAATGTGCGCAAGATTGACGCTGGTTAACGATGCTATTTATGCTGTGACTTTGAGCTATAAATTGCTCGGGCAAGATTATGAGGAATACCACGTCTCATTGAAAATCATATTACTGTCTAGGTATCCTTTAACCAGCATGAAACAGATTGTAGCAACCAGAGGCCAAATATATCGCAACACACCACGCCCTTACCCTAAGGTTTGCGTAAGGTGGACCTAAAATTAAATGTATTTTTGCCATACACATATTTAGATTCGTGTCTTTGCTGTGGACATGGCTAGAAAGCCTACGAGTATTGGACTCTTTAATCCGTATAAACGGTGCCTCCGTTTCTATACTTCCATGTGACTAGTGGTTCTGTGAGTTGTAGACCTTGTGATTTTTTATGATTTCGAAATTTGTAAAAACTGATTCAACAAAAAAATCATTATATAATTATCGAACCTGCTCAAAAAATTCAGTTGAGATATTATGCGACCTTTCTGAAAATTTCCAAATACTGAATCGACATTAAAAATCTATATAAATAATTATCGAACCTCTTCACAAAATTTCACGAGAATAGGTTGCGAAGTACGACCTGTAGAGGAAAACAAACCGAAATTCGCACACAGAAACATACAAAATCATTAAAAAAAATGTTTTTGAATTTTTTCCAAAACTGACTCCACATAAAAAATCTATATAATTATTATCGAATCTGTTCACACAATTAGAAAAACCATCAACACGCACAACCACAACATCTATTACACTAGAGAGATCCCTTCAAGGGATAAGCTCGCCTTTTAGTTTGTTTCTAATTTTGTCGTGTTTTAAAACCATAAAGCAATTCATACAATTTCACCCTGGCCTGTTGAGGAGAACAGCCGTAAATACGAAAGTATATTTGCTCAAGCTGAAACGGACCTCGCTAACGCTCTGCACTCGCTCGGTCAAAAAAGCTAACTATTTTTCATGTGAATAGGGCATTGGAAGTGCTCACCTTTGAAGTCATTCAAAATATTAGCACAGAAGCAATTTTGAAAACATTATGAATTCAAATCAGATGACATGACATGTAATGGGTGTTCATGCTTAGGGTGAGTTGCATCAACTTACGATCACAGACCGGTCAACGTTAAATATGGCGCCGACAGCTGTCATCCCATAGAAACTTGTCAAATTTTCCATACAATCAGATTTTAACGAATACCGCTTACGATTACAGGCGGTTTGATGCAACCCAGCCTTACTTTCTGGACAATAGTTGCGATTTTCTTCGACATCTCAAATAATTGCCCAGGATCCATCCACTTTCGCATACCACATTTGTAGATGTAATGGGAAACATTCCGTAGCATTTTTCAGAAATAAATGTTTATAATAATACTTACAACATTGTTATCTACAAGTACCTAATTACGAGTATGATAAGAGCAATACGTAAACGAACAATCGAATTTGTGCTTGTTTCGTCAGTCAAGTTGTCAGTTTGGAAAATGGGCCACGGTCTTATTATTACGAAAGTCGACTCAAAAACTTCGCGTTGCTGTACGATATAATATTTATTAACTATACGGACGATTTGTTTAATACGAATATTGCAAATGTGAATGCAAGATTATCTATTCAGATTAGGCCTACTGTCCACGTCGCGTCACTTGCAGGAGTTGCAGGATACATGACGGATGAACGGCACTCAATGTAACATATAGTAGTGCTGTTCAGGTGAAGAACAGTGTCAGGTGACACACGTTCGCTTCAATGATCTAACTCCTGCAGTTCGTTAAATAACGCATGGTGGAAGGACAGTGACATTAACCTAAGCATATTTGTCAGTTTTCTGTCGTCCAGGTGGTCCACGACTATTTCCAACAACTGAATAAGTTGTAACGTTAATTATTTTAACTTACATTGTTAAATGAAACGGGAACTCACCTTCCGAATCAACGACAAAAATACGCTTTTTTACACGACTGCCCAAAAAAAGTGTAATGTTTTGTGTCTAACATAATATTCACACATTTTAGCTATGTTGGGGATACCGTAGAGAAGCATTCGGTGCAATACAAAGTGGCCGGTAATATGTTCGTCATTAGGAAGAGATGTGTCCGACACAACAACACTATGACTAGGTCAGTGCCCATTTCTGCTGAAATGTACCGTATTGTACACGTCCGAAGGTACTGTTTTCGTTGACTTGGTTTTAGTCCTTGTCTAATGCGTAGTTGTGATCGTTTTGACTTTGTTTGGGTAATGGTGCTTTTTAGATTGACGTTGTGTTCTTGTGAATGTTTTCTCTGATAGGGTCTGAAATCCTTTATTGGTTGGTGCTTACCTGATTACTAATATTACAGGATGGACGACCATGTTAGTATGGCTGTATACCGAATTGTTAATGTAAAAAAGCAGAGCCATTAGTTTACCGTCACTTCCTAGTATTTCTTGAAATACATAAACTTAACTACTTAGTATAATCAAATACATTGTTTGGTGGGGGTAGTATATGTATGTAAATACACTCAAATAATATTTGCTAGTGGCGCCTCATCGTGTAGATAATAATAGATTTTGCACGCGTTATGTATTTAACATATTTATGTTATTTGCCATTCATTTGATAAAGCAGTATGTAAAGTTTGTTAGCAATACACAAGATTACGGGAATGACTCATAAATCTTAGAATAATAAGCTCAAGCGGCCACTAATCACAATATTTTTCCAAGATATTCCATAGTTATTTGTTGATTTCCATAACATTTCTTCTTTCTACTTGTCTTTTATTATTCACTGGGTATGTTGTAGGGATTAAAGTTACATAAATTATGTTCCGTACAAACACGCCCTAGCTATTGGGTTACCTACTTGTTATTAAAAATATCATAATACCATATGACGAATTCATAATTTATTAAATGAAACGGGACATATGTATACAATAACAAGCTAAACTACTCGTAAAAACTAAATATTTACAAAGCATATAAAACTTAAAAATTATACAGATTTCGCCCAGATCGCCATCAATGGGCAGTATGCCCAGAAGGCTGGCTAAATACTTATTCGCTGAGCTAAATATTGGCCAGCCTTCTGGTCAGCGGATGTATCTAATTTTAGGCGCGCCAACAAATCTTTGAAGAGTTGGCCGCACTTGGGCCCCATGGCCCTAGCATTTCAACCCCAAACGCCTTAAATAAGTAGCCACTGCCCAGTGTAGCATATTTACGGCGTTGTAAGTTCCCTGCCAAAGTTGTGGCAAAGCCAGCATTGTTTATGTGCCTTAAAAATGCGACGGCGCAAGGGTGTCAACACATGTTGCATCGCAGACCAGAGGCTGATCCAATGTCCAAGACATCAGCGTCATGCCGTCGGGCCTCGCCAAACCGACAGCCTCCACATTGGACGGCCGGCACATTGACACTAGCAAGGGCCCTTCCGATAATGTCGTTTAAGCTGGCGTGGTGGGGTATGCTATGCGCCCAGCACTGCTGCCGAAAGAGACACCGTGGTGGCCCAATCTCTCTACCATCGTGCCGTGTTGACAGCGATGTATTGACTGTGTGTTGACAAATTTAGTCGAAAAGCCACTATACCTAAAATTACCAGTCATGTGGGTTTATTTCCAATATTTTAATATTATTTCGCCACACCTCTGACTATCTCCTTCGGAAGAAAACTGCGTCATTAGGTATATTGTTTGCCACTATCGTTTTGAAACAATCATTCGTTTCCGTATCTAAGTTGACATATCACACGACTATTGGGTCAGGGATCTGACGCATATGGTCATCCGACATTTTGTTTTATATATTTTAGTTATCAATTATTATACACACACATGGTTACAAAAGACGTCTGATTCGCGATTTTTTCGAAACTTTGAGATACCTAGTGTCTTTTCAATGTCATTCATGTGACATAACATAACCAATGACCTACATTGTAATGTGCGTCAGATTCTTTGTTTTATCAATACAAAATAATACACTCTATCTTAGTTAAAAAACAAATAAGGAAAACTGACTTCGATCGTGTGATTATTATTAATCTGAGTTTATATGACTTCATGTAGTTATGATTATGATCTATAAAAATATGTACCTATGTAAAAATATGTAAGGAGCTCAAAAATATCTTGGCACTTAGATCTTAGTAATTCATGGTTAATCATTTTACTGGGATGACATCTTAATGATAGGTATCACTGTCACCTGATGACCGAATTAATTAAAGCATTATTTTTGCATAGTGTAGGTAGAATGTTAAAATACGACATACAAGCTACGCACGAAGTTGTAGGCAGGCTAAAACTGGTTAGAGTGTTTGACAGGCACATTTTAATATGGTCCTTCAAACCGGATAACGATAATCTATTGGACCGATACTCCTTCACTTCTTTATTACCCTCATAATTGTTTTCAGAGCTTTACTGACGTGCGTGAACGGCCGCAGGCTCGTTTGCGAAAACTTAAATCTCGTCACATCGAACCAACCTGCGCTAGTGGACGTCACGAAGAAAATTATAAGCCACACGTACAATGCATTATTGTATTTTTTGTTTTTGTGACCTTGGCGGCTTATATGATTGTTGTGGTGGCACGGTGGCAGTTCATCTGGATCCGTCTATTATCGGCAGGCATTTTTACGAATTATCGATTCGACAGATATCTTTTTGTGCAGATTCCCAATGTTCCATTTGTATCGTTTTCCATATTTTAGTATGATTCATAGGCCTGCTTCTCTTGGGTGCCTTTTATATTGGTTCTTTTTCATGACGAACCTAAATAGAGGTGCGTTGAATAAGTAGATGAAGAAAAAAATCACCCTTCATTAAGAATAAAATAGATTTTATAAAAAAAATAAAAATACATGAATAATAAAATCATTTTATGTTTCATATATATGCTCGAGAATATATAATATTATTTCAATTTTGTTCATGTAGGTGTGTACGATTACATCGACATATTATTTTATGTGTTTTGGTTGTTTGTCTTGTTGTACGTCTGTTTGATTGTTTGTGTTCAATGCATTTGATTTCAAAGATAATACCTACTAATCTAGATAAACGTATCCTACTCCTCCAACCTTTACTCCGCTAAATTTAATTGCCCGGTACAGTGTCCTTTATCAGGTGAATACAAATAGGAAATAGTCGCTAGATATCGTTTGTGGTATCATTTAATTTATCTTTACAGTACATATGGTGCTACTTAACCGCACGAGTGCGGTAATCAGCAGATTACGTGCATATGTCGAAACTTTAAAGAGTCGTATGTACTGTAAAACGTTGTACGATACACATGCGAATAGGTAATTTGCAACTCGTGGCGATTTAAAACACTCCCTTCGGTCGTGTTTTAATTTATCACCACTCGTTGCGAATTTCCTGTTCTCTGCATTTGTATCGTAATGAATTTATGTCGTTATTACTTCAGCGTCCTTAAAATGTCTTTGTTTCTTATTTATTACTCGTACGCAAAGAAAATGTAATCAATTACCTTTTTTTCCTGCAATCAGAGGTCACTTGAGTTGACTCAAAATTGTGATCTCTATCTTTCCAGACTCCTAAATAAATTAATCCAAAGAAAGAGTATAGAGGAAAATTTATTATACCTAACCTAATGGTATCTGCCTACTAAAAATATATCACGTGTACCTTAATAAAATATGCAAATGTAATCAATGCGTTTGAGTAGATAAGCATGAACAATCCTATAATTCTTAGCATTAATCATTTTATTGAATTCGTTTGTGGTTTTGATACTTTAAAACAGGTATAATAAACCTTTACCGCAGGCCAGGTGAAACTCACTCTTAAGTCAAATTTAATATAGTTTTAGACAGGGAAAACTTCTTTTACTTTATTTGTAGCTGAATCTGAAATGACATTGCTCGTACACCATTTTTCCAGAACATTCTAGAACAAAGTATTCGTTCCAGATTTGTGGCGTGCACGCCAAAAATGAGCCGTTCGCTGTGGAAGCTGAGCCTGAACCTCATCCAGCAGCTGCACGGCTTCCTGTACTCGGCGCACGACCGGTCCGAGGCCGCCGCGCAGATTTACTACAAGCTCACCATGGACACCAAGAAAGAGATCGCAGAGGGATACCAGAAGGACAGGAGGTTTGTTTTTTACATCAATTTGTGTAATTGTAGGTAGGGTACGAAAAATGCAACCGTTAATTCCAAAACGAACACCATTCTGAATTACTAAATTAAGGGAAAAATATTGCTCTGAGAGTCGGTTGCCGCCCAGCGCAGCGGCTGTCTTAAGCTGAGTGTTCGAGTAAGTAGCAAGGTTTCGATAGCGCTGTTAACGTAAAAAAATGAATTTTTCACACTTTTTATTCAGAAAATAGTCATTGTTGCCCTCCGTTACTACAATCTTTTCCTTCACTCAGGATTCAACATACTGCACTCGCTGTAGATACATCTGCTTCAGACACAATCTACTATTAAAGAAGCTTTTGGAGGAACATTGGGGGGCAACTTTAGAAAACGTTGGCTAACAATATCATGTGACATATCCATATCAAATGAAAGAGCGTTATGAGAATGTAATTTTTTTTTGTTTATATATTTAAAGATAAACAGTTGGTGTTTAAATTTAAACCCCCACCCAATAGTTCTTTACTTAAGTATCGAAGGATTTTTATAATATAACGGTGTCTGCCTCAACCGTACTGCGTTGGTGAGGTTTACCTCTACGCGAGTATCAATCGCACTTGTCCAAGTTACTACTAATATTATCGCAACGCGTGCATTTCAGCTCATTATAAGTGTATTTCGCAATTGTGTTCAACAACAACCGGAGGGTTTCCGCTTATCTTACTCGGGATATGTTTTCATGTTGATTACTTTGCTTCTACGTTTTCTAGCACAATTCATTTCAACAAAATATATAATATGTAATATGTCGCTTAAAATATAATGCTTGTCGTTGACGTTGCTGCCGTTTAAAGAAGCCTGAATCTGCAAGGTACATACATACATGTCGCTGTACAGTCAATCAATTTGATTTCTGGGCCACTTCGTACCTTCTCACAGTGACAATAATTTGGGATCTCTCTTCAGGAGATTTCGTATTGATTTTCGCTGTGACAGGGTACGAAGTCAACTTGGTTTGACCGTACGGTTTCCTAAGGCGTTGTAAGAGGGAACCAGTGAAGGATTTCGAGCCTGAGCTTGATTGTTCCGAAGGGTCTGTTGGCTAGAGCGATTCAAGCGATTGACCGCATATGTCAGGAGGTCGCAGGTTCGAATCCTGACCGGAGCACATTATTTAAAATTATTTCCTTTAATTTGAAACTTATATTGCTTGTTATTTGAATTGCTTAACATTGTTTTCCGTTTATTCTTCATTTATATAATTGGGTCGGGGTGTATTTTTAAAAAAATATTTAAATCGTTTTATTTAGTTGTGCGTCTAACATTAACTTATTTGACTTATTGTATCACTCCTCTCCTCAGTTAGAAAATTAAACTCAGTCAGGCGTCCACTGAAAGTAATTAACTGCGGATGTCATTGCCTAGTCTGCTCGAAAATCGAGACTTAACAACGATAACAATAGAATATTAAATTCTTTGTTCCAAATTCGATATTCAAATGAACGAATGCATAAACAGATTAAAACTAGGATAACAACCAGTATCTAATCAGTAACCTTCAGCAATGCGTTTATCTGTACTTTGCATCCGTGTACGTAACCGCAATATTCGGTAAAAACATTTAATAAGTCGCATATGCAGAAGCTTCATAATCTCACGTCAGCGCTTTAGCTCGGTGTCGGTTTATACTTGTTGCTTGGTTGTAGCAGATATTAGTAAACTATAAAGACTACCTATGTCTTTGTCTATACAATCGACACGGTTCCTTCAAATGAGCCGGATGAGGTTAGTTTCACTTTAAAGAGGTCTCTATATTCATTTTGTATGACAGTTAGACTTCTGCTTAACACAATAGAACCATCTAATAAAAGCTCTTTCATTGAGGTCATATCGCTGTGGTGTTAGGCAGAGGTCTAATTACTTGTTATAGTGAAACTAATAGCTACAACATGCATATTTTTTTAAGGAACGTGTCACTATAAAATTTTGCAATATTTCTAAGATACTTGATTCGGATAGTACGAACCTACACTGTTTAGTTTCCCTCGTGTTAGGTAGCCGACTGTAAAAGGTAAACGATTTAAGGGCCTTACTTTTGGTATAAAAAAGGGTCAGAAAAGGATTTATGAAATTTCTGTTTTTAAGAAACAGAAAAGTTATTCTACTTAAAATCTGATTTGGTACTTATCTGCATAACTCAATTCCTTGTTCTGTGTCTCGGCCTCTGCGGCCTCAAAATTGGGTGGCGCTAAATATTTTAACTAAATTTACCTGATTACCGATAGTACCTAACCTATGGCTAAAAATGTTCAGAAATACCTCGTCCCCTTAAAGCTTTCTACTTTGCAACCAAAGATCCTGTATACAAATGCATAGGTGCTTTTGATTACCAGTATGTACATTTACATGTACATTTCGATAATCATCAATACACCTTGGTTTAGGTAAGGTGGTTTTTTGACAATCTGCGTCATTACTATTCGTTCTAGACATTTCAGCCAATGACGTAATCCTGTACGTTACGTTATATCGTATACTTGACATTGGGCGGCCGTAGCCAAGTCCAATGACTCCGGTACCGATGACAATCAATCAATACGATAGCTTCCATATGCCCTGTATAACCGTAAGTAATCCTCAAATTTGTGTTAATATTAACTCTGTAATACACGATAAATAACTTAACTTTAGAGACAGCAACTGTATGTTATAATATAACGAGGAAAAATAAACTAGAATAACATTTGATGTTTATTATATTACTCATTCACGCAAAAACGAAAGGATTTTATGCATTATTGCGTAGTACTTACTAACATGGATTAAAACAGGATACCTCTTATCTCGAAACTCATTCCACAAAGTGGTGAAATTTGGGATAGAAGTTGATATTAAGGGAGTTCACGCTGGTAAAGGTGTATGAGTTACTCTATCATAATTAAGCCGGATTGTAATTGTTATAGTTATAGGTATCATCACGTGTTGAACACAAGACTAGTCGGTGCTAGTAAATTAAATGTAGATTTTGCTCTTTGTTTTTGTTATTAAACACGTGTTCAATTATAATTTATCATGTGCGTCGCATTTTATTGATTTATTGACATATGTTTCCAAATGTGACTCAACTAGAGGAACAAACAAATACATAGTGAGCAATGTATAGTGATGCAGTCATGCAATGAATTATTGATAGTTCAGAGTATCCTTTATTAGACATCAAATTTATTTTGCTATTCAGGGTCGCTTATTAGCACATATTATGCACAAATGGTTTTTTTTAAATAGACGCGTTCAACTCAATGCTTTGCTATTTCAATCTAAAATTTTGTAACAATTTAACAAGTATGATGACCACCGGTTAGTAGTCTCACAGATAACCTCTGTAGTCTACTATGGTTCTCTCTCGGGGTGTAAATCTTTGGATTTGCCCTGACGTCAACGTATTCAATTAAAAGTAAAAAGTAGGTAAACTGTATCCGTCTGTGTACACCTGCAGCAGTACCGCCCGAAAGTCGAAGTTCGTACATTATCTATCTCTATCACTCGAATTAACACACAGTGCGATTAAGATACGAAAGATGTATAGTGTGATTATACGAAAGATTTTATCCAGTAACTTCACTTGACAAGATAGACCACCCAACTCAAACGTCGTGCGTCGATGGCAATTTGTCAAAAGGGCCATGGTTTTTTTTATGACATAGGAGGCAAACGAGCAGATGAATCGCCTGATGGTAAGCGATTAGCGCCGCCCATGGACACTCGCAACACCAGAGGGGTTGTAAGTGCGTTGTCCGCCTTGATTAAGATTATTATTATCACAATAGGGTATCACTTGAATATTAAAGAAAAGTCCCAAAATTTACATCCATAGTATTGATGATCACCGTGTAAGCAGGTGTAAACGACCCCCATGCATGCTTTTAAAATAAAGGTAGAATACATACACTCATATGACGAAATATTCTTATTCAGCCATTACATGGCTTCTTATTATTTTAATTTAATTTAATTATTTTTTAATTTAATTACTTTTTAGAGAGCTTGCCAATATAAGATTTAAACAAATTATACAAGCTCGGCAAGCCTAAATATTTTAATGTTTTCATCTTGATTTAAGCCACTATGATATAATGAAACCTACTAATCACGCATTTCTTTCAAATCACTACGCATTTTTTTAACCATATCTGCAAGCAGTTATCAAATAAATAGGTACTTATGTCAATAGGTTATTTTGCCAGGAATTTCGATAAACAGCTTATATGCATGCAACCTTGAAGGGTATTTGCAACATTACTGTTATCAAGTAACGAATATAATAATATATGGCTAAGATTAATTTTAAATATGTATATGACATGCGCAATACTTTTGTTATGACGTTATTTAATAAAATTAAAAGATCTACTCGTGACGTATTGTAGGTAATTATATCGGCAAAATGTTTTCCTTTATCCGTGGTATTATTTTGAAAAACTGTTTTCTTGTTTCGACCTTTAGTAATTCATTAAACAAAATACGGTATTACTTAATATAAATAACTCATCAAATTTCTGATAAAAAGGTAGTCGTCTTATTAACTTGCAACATTTATTTATTTGACACTGGCAATATTTAACAGTTGCCAATAACCACAGATATCAGAGTAAAACAGATCCGCTCATTTTAGTTGAACGATTTCTATACATCTGAGCTAGTCTCACTAATGCACAAATCAGTAAGTTTGAAGAGACAGACAAGTGACATCTGATAGGTCTTCACCTGTCAGTGTCTCTGTCTTCATAACTGACAACCTCTCACCCTAAACGCATATACCTTCTCCGTTCCGTCGTGGGTAAAAATTGCACTGAACTAACGTTGTGATGTGTTAAGTTTATATGGGATTGAACATCCTGGTGTGCTTTCAAATGGAGACAATTCGTTAACGGCCGAAAATGATCGTCACTATCTGTCTGTCACATTCTAACTCATTTTGGTAAACCATAAGGGTTTAACGAGACAACTTTACCAAAAATCGCCTGGCTTAATACTGCGAGTTTGCTTTTCTCTCGCGTCTGTGGTAATAACGGAGTCACATCAATTTACTTCATATTGCTTAGGTGAATTTGTTATTGATTGCACGTGAATGAATCACAGCAATGATCTGATTGAAAATGTTCTAAAATGCATAAATAGAATAGGTATTTAAATCATGTTTGTAAATTTACACGTATCCTCCGGGATCTTCGTATGATACACAATTGTTATAAACAATGTCGGCATGTTTAGCCTAGTTGGTAGTGACACTGCCTCCGAAGCTAGAGGTCCCGGGTTCGAATCCTGGTAAGGGCATTTGTTTCTGTGGTGAGCAGAAATATTTGTTCCTGAACTTCCTGAGACTTGGCGGTTTTCTATGTATTTAAGTGTTTATCTATTAAATATATCGTTGTCTAATACCCATAACACAAGCCTTATTGAGCTTACTATGGGGCTAGTTCGATTTGTGTAAAAAATTGTCCCCTAATATTTATTTATTATTATTATTTATAATGCATTCTTTTCTGTTGACAGAAGAGCAAGCGAGATGCGCATTTCGTACGGCGACGTAGTCGCGGACGACACATTCGAGCACATTCTCACAGTGACGTCACACAACGACGCTCTACTAGCCTATTACTATCTCGACAGCGACAATAAGGTGAGTGACTTCTCTCTTGCAGTCTATGAACTGATTTTACTTAAAGTGAAAGATATTCATAGACCATGAAGTGTATGAATGTATTTCATGCTGCAAGCAAGAAGAAGATAATGCGAATGCATTTCTCGTCCGCAGCATATCCACCCGCGTGCCGCCACTTACGTCGCCCGCAATCCTGGGGTGTTATTCACAAACCGACTCGTCCTCACCTCTCACGTGAGGTGAGGCGAATAAGAGGGCTGACATGTCGCGTACAGTCAAGAGCAAAATTAAGTTAACACTTTTTCACCTTATCACAATGGCATAGATGCTAAAATGTTAACCTACTTTTGCTCTTCTTGTACCACTGTATAGTTGACCCGATGGCACGTCAGTCCAGGTAGTTTAAATAATTGAACTTCAAGTAAATGTGAATGTAGATATTGGCCTCTGCGGTACGCGTCTCTGCAGTAGACTTTAAACCCGTGGTGTGTTATACTGTTGTACACGACCTTGTGTAAGTATAGAATGCGAATAAAGATTTGTTGAAAGGATGACTTATGGCTCTAACGCTCGATGGAGATAACTCAGCTTCAATTCAGTTGGCAGCAGGTCTAACACTTTTAAGTCTAGTAAATTTTGGTTCCTGCGGCTACGAGTATATTACAGTCAGCTAAGAAAGTGGTCTACGGTCTTTTCGACTTTCTATTTGTGTGTTAAGGTCTGAAAGTGAAAACTATGCATTCCACTTGGAAATACCTAAAGCATACCTACAGCGCTCGAGATCCTTGACGTTAACTGTCGGTCCGTTGATGACGCCAGTGCGATAAAGCCAGCCCACACGCTGAGGTTATCGGCGGGTATCCTTTGTTGTTTAAGAAGTTATTTCTTCAGACCGCTAATTGGTTTTTATGCTTGTATATAGATACGGCTTATGTTAATTCATCAGCAAAACCAAAGCTTACTTATATGGAATGATATCGTGTCAGAAGTACTTAGGTCCGGCCTTATAAATAATATCTTCCTAGGCTTAATAATATCAAAAATGAAATTTTATTTTTACTGTTTTTTTATTAGTTAAAATAAAACACATTCTTAAGACTCAAATCATTAGACTAAGACATAAGGATTTGTTTTACTGGCTCATGTCGAATAGAATTAGAGAACGCTGATTTAATATCTATCCGCATATGAATTCATTGTAACATGCATTGTTAAAAATAAAAGCGTTCGTGGCCCAGCGGCGCCCGCGTACCGCGTGCAGTATTTATTTATTTATTTATTGTGTACATGTACAATTTCAATGCATATAAATACATGATGTTACATAGTGGTGAGGTAGTGTACATGCTACCCTGTAAGGGCATTACAATGTCATCTTATTAACTAGGTATATGTACTTATTATTTATTTATTTAGTGCTTTCAAATAACTAAGCTAGTGCTTAGTTAGTTAGTAGCTAGTGCTTTCTATAGTATGCGAGGTTAAGCAATGTGGGGGCAGGTCAGTTCTTGGATGGGTGACCGCTTTGAGTGGTTACTAACTGAGCGCTCCCGTGCTTTGGAAGGCACGTTAAGCAGTTGATCCCGGCTGCTGTCTACGACAGCAGTCGTTAAGCCAAGTTAGAGGCCTTCGGGCGGCTTGAAAACTTCTAACAGTCAAGTTGCCCACTCACTTGACAAAGGGGGGGTCGAAATTGCACCACGTCCGTAGGGAGTACCCACCGTTACCCTACACGTGACCCCTGGGTGGTGCTAAAAGTGCAACAAAATCTGACAACCGTACTTGTCTTATCGAAGATCTCACGGTTCGTAAATACGTGCCATACGATTAATTTAAAATAAAATAATAACATGCGACGAAAATCCAGCATAAAAATTACCCAATAATAAACAATGACTCATCATCATCATCATTTCAGCCGAATGACGTCCACTGCTGGACATAGGCCTCCCCCAAAGACTTCCACAATGACCGGTCCTGCGCCACCCGCATCCAGCGGACACCCGCGACCCTTACCAGGTCATCAGTCCACCGTGTGGGGGGCCTGCCCACGCTACGCCTTCCGGTACGTGGTCGCCACTCGAGAACCTTCCCGCCCCAACGGCCATCGGTTCTGCGTGCTATGTGCCCCGCCCACTGCCACTTAAGTTTAGCGATTCGAAGGGCTATATCGGTCACTTTGGTTCTGCTGCGGATGGCCTCATTTCTGATGCGATCACGCAGAGAAACTCCCAGCATAGCCCTTTCCATTGCTCTTTGGGTGACTTTGAGCCTTCTTATGAGGCCCATAGTAAGCGACCACGTTTCAGTACCATATGTCATCACTGGCAACACACACTGGTCAAAGACTTTCGTCTTGAGACACTGCGGGATATTGGACGAAAAGATGTGACGTAGCTTCCCGAACGCTGCCCAGCCGAGTCGGATTCGACGATTAACCTCTTTCTCGAAGTTGGACTTACCTAACTGGACAGTCTGTCCTAGGTATATGTAATCGTCTACAACTTCGAGCGTAAAGTGTCCGATTGTTACGGGAGTTGGTGCTACATGGGCATTTGACATGATCTTCGTCTTGTCCATGTTCATTCTTAGACCAACTCGCTCGGAGGCTTTACTGAGGTCATTGAGCATTGTACTTAAATCCTCCATGGTCTCAGCCAAGACTACTATATCGTCAGCAAACCGAAGGTGAGTGATGTACTCGCCGTTTATGTTGATGCCTAGCCTTCTCCAGTCCAGAGTCTCACAATGACTACAAAATAAAAAACGTAATTAGTCATAAAAACATGAAAGGTTATTTACATACATTGTTTACAATATGTTGGTACGAGTAGATACATGTTTGGGGTTATATGTATAAGTGGCATTGTCTCCGGATGAATTCGTCTTGATATGTATTATTATTAACCTCAGGTCAATGAGGCATCACTCCATCAGACAATATATTCTTTGTGCATAGAATAGAGTCGCATTTAACGCGGTGAATCATGACCTCTTACTAGTCTACTCAATCACTTAAATATTTCGTCTTCAGCGGCTAAGTGGTTTACTTCCTACCTTCATGATCGTCGCCAGATGGTTCGCGCCGATCGTTCCTTTTCTGACTGGTGTAACCTTACTTCTGGTGTACCACAGGGCGGTATTCTTTCTCCTCTACTTTTTTCCATATTTATTAATTTAATCACGTCCCATATTGTATGCTCTCACCATCTTTACGCCGATGATCTGCAACTATACGCTAGAGCTAGCACCAGCGACCTGGACCGTGCTATTGCAAGTATCAACGATGACTTGTGCCGCATTTCCGCTTTGTCGCGTAGTTTTGGTATAGCTGTGAACCCGTCCAAATGCCAGGCCATTGTGCTCGGGAGCCCCCGTCTACTTTCCACGATTGACCTGACACGTGCAGCTCCAATTTTCTTTGAGGACGTTCTTATACCGCTTTCATCGCAAGTAAGGAACCTTGGGCTGATTTTGGACAGTGGTCTGACATGGGAACCGCAGGTATCTGACGTCAGTCGCAGAGTAACCAACACGCTAAGAGCGCTATACCGGTTTAAGCATTTCCTGCCAGTTAGCACCAAGAGCCTTCTTGTTCAAGCTCTTGTTTTGCCGATCATACCTAGTTGGTTACTAAGTTATGTTACTGTAATAATCCTTATCTACATAAAATATACTAACGAAAGTTAAATAAATTATATATTAAAATGAAGTACACACAATCAGGATTTACATTTGTCAATTTCATTCAAAATGGCCTCCTTGGGCCTGAACACAGGCCTTCAGACGACGAGGCCAGTCATCAATAGCGGCACGCACGGTTGTCATATCTAATTCCGTCACTGTCTTGACTATGGCCCGCTTGAGGGAGTCAAGATTTGTGTGGGGTTTAACACAGGCTTTCTCCTCAATAACCTGCCATATAGCATAATCCAGGGGGTTGAGGTCCGGGCTGGAGGAGGGCCAGTCTTCGTGGGCAATGTAGTCAATTTTGTTGCTTCGAAACCAGGCTTGAGTTGTTTTTGCCTTATGTGCAGGGGCTGAGTCTTGTTGAAAGACCCAGGGCTGGTTTTGAAATAGAGAGTGGCTTAAAGGCTTCACTATTGGTTCCAGAACGGTTTCCTGGTAAACTTTAGCCCCAGTTTTGACACCTTTTTCACAGAAATGGACCTGTGTTAACCCTGAGTATGACACACCTAACCAAATCATTACATAAGAGGGATGATGGCCTCGTTGCACTCTCGGAACAGCTACACTCGCTTCTTGACTGTTTTTTGCATACACTCTGTCATTCTGGCGGTTACAACATTTTTCAATGGTAAAAATTTTTTCGTCTGTTAATAATATATTTCGGTGGCCATTTTGTGCGTACCGCTTCAGTAGCACGCGACTTCTATTCAGCCTCATAGTCTTCAATCGTCCATTAAGCAAATGACCTTTCCGTCTACGATAAGCGTGTAGTCTAAGGTCTTGATTGATAACTTTTTTAAGGGAGCTTCTCTTCACAGACATCTGAATTGCCAACAACTTTTGCTTCCGAACGGGGTTTCTTGCGATTCTCGCCTTCACTGCCTTTATTAGAGCTGGGGTCCGAACGGTGCGTGGTCTTCCAGACCTCTTGCGGTCATCAAAGCTCAGGGTACTATTGTACCTATTAATGGTACGATAAACGAATTGTTTGTTGATTTTCAGATTTTGAAGCAACTTCAAAATCACGTTTGGCGGATGCCCGCATTTGTGCAACGCAATTACAGCGACACGATTTTATTTTAGACCCCAATCCATTATAAATATGACGAGATAAGTGTTGTGTGTGCTATAAAATTATAACTGAAACCCGCCATTAAATGTCATTTTTTATTTTTTCGGTAGCATTTGTTTTAACGCAAGAAAAGAGTTTGCAAATCGAGTAACAGAACTTAGTAACCAACTAGGTAGACTAAGCTGATGTATGTTACACCAATTTAACTCAGGTTGCTCTAAGTAAGCTCGATCGTCTCGTTAATAATTGTATCCGATTTATTTTTGGACTTCGTAAATATGTCCATATATCCGCTTTTCGCCGTTGATTAAACTGGCTCTCTATTCGTGAACGTAGGTCATTACGAGTTATATGCACATTGTATTCACTTTTATTCGTCCCTGCTGCGCTGGAATATCTCAGATCTGCAGGTTGCTGCACGACCCGGTGGCATTCTACGCAATTCCCGGAACCTCAAGCTAGCTGTTCTTCCTCATCGGTCTGGTTTTATGTCTGGTTCTTTTACTGTTCAGGCGATCAGACTCTGGAATGCTCTTCCGCTAACTATCAGACAAGCTCAAAGTAAATTGAGTTTCAAGCGCATGTTACGCAAGTATCTCTCTGATAAGCTCGCAGAATAATTGTTGTCATGGTAGTTTTCATTAGGTACATATAGTAGGTTATGTATATGTAAGTATATAGTATATTATATATATTTGTGTATGTATATGTCTATATGTATTTTATAAATGTATTTGTAATAAGTTCTCTTGTAAAGTTAAATGCCTGCACCTGATGTTTCTGTTTAGCCCAATGGTTGACTTGTAGAGAATGCCTTATGGCATTAAGTCCGCCATTTGTACATATTTCTTGTATTGTGCAATAAAGTTTAAATAAATAAATAAATAGAGCGGCTGTTCTAAGATTTCTATGACTAGTCGGGCACTGAATCAAGCCGGTCATTGTGCAAAGACAACAATCAGACTTAGGCTGGGTTGCTCCAATCACAGGTCGATCAACGTTAAATATGGCGCCGCCAGCTGTCATCTCTACTAGAAACTTGTTAAACTTTCCATACAATTAGGTAGATGTTAACGAACACCGCTTACGATTACAGACGGTTTGGTGCAACCCAGCCTTAGGCAACTTCCGTAAGGTCGAGCCCACCATCGCCAAAGAAGATTATATACTAACGTAAAAAGAAGCGACACCGAAGCATGTGTGCTGTAAACCCGTCTCGCGGCTATGTGTGCGTGACCGGACGTGAACGGGGGTGCGCTGGGGGCTAGCCGCGGCAAGACGAATCGCAGGGGCGCCACTCGCTTCAACATTCGCTCGCGTGACGTGCGCTCATGAACACAACAGAGATCGATCGGCCGGTAGCGGGAGTGACACTAGTTTTACTTGAAATTCGTTAGAATTTATCATTTCTAATTCAATGTAATCAACTTACTATGGCTGGAGCTTTTTATAGCTGTGTCTACGGTTGTGGCAGTAATACCAAAAGTCACAAAGGAAAAAGCTACTTCACGCTACCTACGATCCAGAAAAATGAGTTATAAAATTGTATGTGTTATGTCCTTCCCTACATTTAGAATTTAGACTTCACCTAAAATCCGTATTTTAATTCGAAAGACTTGATATGGGTAGAATTCTAGAATGATATAGGTTCTAGAATGATATGGGTAGGTTGGTATGGGTATGGATGCATTTTGACTTGAAATACATTAAGAATTACGGAATATATTAAATAAATAGACTTTTAATAAATGAAATGGCGAAATAGATGAAATGTCAATTGAGTCTGTTAAATTATACTTAACGCGGGTGTCGCGGTCACAGTGAATGACGTCATATCATGTCACACATATTTTCCATGGACTGCGATTTAAAAAAATAATATTATATATTATTGTTATTATTTTAGCATACAATTATATTCACGTGAAGTTTAGATTTACACAAGAAAAGTATGATCCCATTATGAGAAGTTTGTAGGTATATTAATATATTTTACGAGCTTTTAGTAAGTTTTCTCCTGACCCAATTCATCTGTGTCTGTAATCAAAACGTACAGATTAAATTTAACTAGCTTCCCGGTGTTTGATTGACGAATATCATGATCATTGAATAATAGTTATTTGTTATACAAGGGTGCAAAGTTGTATTTTACCCGCGAGTGTGGAATTGAAACACGAGCCAGCGATAGGATTCTATAGTTCTAAAATAGAATCCTGAGCGTAGCGAGTGTTTCAACACACGAGAAGTAAAATACAACTTTGCACCCGTGTGTAACACAAAACTTTTCTCCTCACTATAGCGAGGAAAGTGCAACATGCAAAAAAACACAGTTCCACGCATGATTGTCATCACTGGAATCACTGATTTTTTTACGATATTATAACAGAAAACTCTGAAAGTTGTGTATAATATTTACGCGAGTTTGTGTCTGTGACAAGTTGTGTATATTTTAGTTGACATTGACAATCATGACATTTCTGACGATGCGTTTTGAAATTGCATCGACTCAACCTGTGCGTTTACAATAATACTCGAAAGTCATTATAAAAAAAATGTTACTTATAGAATTTTAAGGTTTACGACTTAAATCATTAAATAAAGCTAAATTTGGTATTTTTTATTAAATTCTCAAACCATTTATTTAATGATAATTGATATCAAACGAACCATTAATATGAGCGTTTTACGTTTTGTTATCTGTCAAAAGCTACTCGAACACGCTCCAAGGTCAAATTACTTTCCCCACTTGTGGATAAAATGCGTTTTTACCCGCTTGTTTCAAAGGATAAAAGACGGCTTTCCGAGCTAGTGTGGGGAAAACATTATTTCCTCTTGCCAAGGCAGCTACATTGCCAACCCTATGCAACAGACGTGACGTTACAAGGCAAAGAATATAATACTCACTAATGAGAAGAACGATAAATCTATACAAAAAATATTCCACACTCCCGAAACGTCAAAAAGTCGTTTATACTACTAGCGACATCGCTTTTGAGCAGTGAACTAAAAGGTGGCTTGTTGGTAGGCAGGTTGCCTCCGGAGATTGGGTCCCGGGTTCGAATCCCGGTAAAGAAATATATTTTGTAATTTTTTTTACTTCGGTTTCGTAGCATTGTCTTTATCTATATAGATTTAAATAAAATGCAGCTGTGTATGTGTGAAAAAATATTTATTTTGTACTATTGTTGATTTTCTCTTTAAAAAGAGATATTTTGTTCGCCTCTTCCGGCAAATAGATCCCGATTGTTAGCCTATGGGAAATAATGCAATCGAACTTATTCTTGATCTTGGGCAGCAGCTCCACATTTAGCACACATCGTGTATTCATTTGTGGATTTAAGTACATCTTCCATCTAACAACCACTGGAGAAAAACTGAAGGTGGCATAATCCACAAACGTGACGCAAGTGGGTACCTACTACTAAATTCCAGTATAACACACAAACTATAATTCTCTTCTTTGCTTTGATTTTATACTGAACACTGAATATAATGCAATGCATTTGCATGCGTTGTCGCTGTCGAGCAAGACAACGCGACACGAAGAATATATTAGCCAAAACTGAATTTAATGCACAATTACCACAAATAGAATATTGTTCGTGTTCGGTCTTCAATCGTTCAACTTTATTACCGACAAGAAAAGTAGCTGTAATGTTCCATCGATGTTAACTTATGCTTGTGGATTTCTATTACCAACAGCATGCCACAAGAAAAGCAAAAAGAACGTTTGTAAATATAATTGTTTGTTTTCTTGAAATACGTTTTGACAATATTTATGATATGGTAGTTTGACACAAGTGTTATTTCAATACATGAAGTTTCACACATACGTAATTACGAAGCACCCTACATGTCTTAGCGACAGCGTAGTTAATACGGGTTGTTACAAGGTCACCGGCGCTCGACTTACACCGATAGGCCGTGTCGCCCCCCTGGCATCGCATCGAATTTATGCTTACTAGTCGAAGTATAGGAAGACCACGTAGGCGCCCAGTGACCACGACGCCACGAGATGTAACCGGCGGTTTATTTATATTTATTTATTTAATGCAAAAACCATGGGGGGTTATAGGGTTGTTAGACGAGGATACATTATCATTTGTCATACATGATATCCCTGTAAGAGCATAGAATGTCCTTAAAAATAAATGTCGGGACAAAAATAAATTGCATCATCTTCGTCTGTCAAATATACCTATTAGTAGGTAAATAAGTAAAAGTACAAGAAGCACTATTTACAAAGGATATCATTTGCTCCTTTTGTGCCGTATGTTATAGTATAATGGAAGGAGCTCGAGATTGTAGTAGACGTAGGGCACAGCGGATTGTCATCTCGCTCATATCTGGAGCAACCAAAGAGAAATAACTTCACCCACGGAACACCGCAGCCATAATAAGTTCTGTAGTTATGTGCTGTTGCGGTAAATATTGTAATTATAAACTACCCGAGGAGGTATTGCGTTTGCAGTGAGGTTCCTGAATTCGTCCTTCATTTTTTTAAGGTGGGTGAGGTCATCCTTATTTGATGTCTGGTCTTTGACTCCATGAGTCACGTCTTTGTTGGTAGTATCGCCCGGTCAAGTTAATAGCGTTGATACGGAACTTCAAACGTGCCTGATAACGATATCTAGTAGTGAAGAAGAGATATGCATCAGTCTACGTTGTCATATACCTAACACAATAGTGTAGCTAGAATCATAGGTAAATTTCAATCTCTTCTAAAATCAAAAGAAACAGAAGAAGTGCAACTTTCTCCATTTGCGAAAAAACATTTCCGGGATCTCAGGGTAAATAAAAAAGGTGATACGTAAATAAAGGAAAAAAAAAAGAACAGTCAAGTGAGAGTCTGACTCGCACACCGAGGGTTCTGTACGAAATTCGTTTTTAAATGTGTTTTGATGATTAAAAAAATAACCTATCGTGCATCTCAATTATGTGTATGTGTAATTACTCAAAATTTGTGCTTGGTTAATTTTCTCGAAATCTATTTTTATATCAAGAAATTACTTCATATATCGAAATTTTAGCACCACCATATCAGCCAAAGGACATAGGCCTCCCCCAAATTCACGGGGGGTATATGCCATAATCGCCACGCTTGGCATGCGGGTTGGCGATCGCAGTATCTCCACCGCACTCCAGGGATGCTGCTGCCCATCCCCCGGTGGTCTTAATTTAAGCACAGTAATGACAAATATCTAGGCAATCTAGAGTACCTAACTGGCGTGAGCTGACGCAGAATAGAAAAAAATGGCGTTAGGTTAGCATTTGGTCCAGGTCCAGGCAAAATTCGTTGAGGTGATAAATAAGCAAATAAGTGATTTCATTCTGCTAGTCTAGTGTAAAAGTCCACATAGCTCTGTTTAAGATAAGTAACATTGTAGTTTTGCAAATCAGTAGGTTTATGTGTTTATACGCAATCAATATAGTTCTTACGCAATCAAATAGTCAGTAACTAATCGCGCTATTTTCCTTTAATGCCCTCTTATCACGGTAGAAATGCATGGTTCATCCACGTGTTGCTTCACGTAATAGATTTGTACTCGTACCCAGTTGACTCTTGTTTCATTGTGTTACGATTACAACTACGAGTACAACTAGTAATTAGCGTATACTACTCGTATATAAAAAGGTAGCGCGGTAAGTGTTGGCGCGGGTCCGCTCAGTTCTATGTGGCTGCGACTGTGTCTTCGTGGTTTCTGCGTACTCAAGTTTATTTATTTATTTATTTATTGCATTGCATCCATGGTTTACATTTTGGTCTAACATTAGTTAAGTAGGTTTCTCATGGACCCTGGTAGGGCACAGCAATTAAAGGTCTTAAATCTAGCTTAATTATAATTACAATACTTTTATAACCGAAATATTTAGGTAATTTAGGTATGGATTAAATAATTACAAATGTCAAATGATAAAGTTGGATTCGAATAGTCAGATATTATTCAGGATACAATATTATTTGTGTTGTTTTATTTAAATTGGAAACTCTGTATATACTTATAGTAATATATATAGTTATCAAATATTAAGTTGATTTACAATTAAATTAAATGTCATGTGATGAACGTAAGTAATAATTTGGGTTACACAATATAAAACAATAATTATAGAAACACTAGGAATTTTACATTCGATCATTAAAAAAGTCCTTTAGGCTATAATAGCATTCATCTACTAAAACAATCTTTAATTGTTTATTGAACTGCTTTTCATTTGTAATCATTTTAGTAAGTTGCTGTTTGTTTTCAGTATAAGGGTGATGTCAATTTTTGAGGTTCCGTACCTGAGGGTCCAAATGGGGCCCTACTGCTGTTACTAACGTGTCCTTTTGTCACACAGGTTTTACAGCCAAACAGTACGGATTATGTTATAATACAAAATATATACATGATGACTTAGGTACTTATATGTGAAGAATGGACGAAATTAATCTGGCTAATGTGGCCTTTTTACACGGAAAATATTATACAGCGATACACTTATATCACGATCCAAATCACGTAAATATTGATGAATATTTAAGCAAAATCTTACAATTTTTAAAACCGCGATATTTTTGAAATACCAGTTTTATGACAATATTAATCATGCGAAGGGATTGAGACTTGAGAGTAGAGACAGAAAATAGGAAAATTTAAATATCTACGTTTTGCAGCCCTGTATAATGTGATAAAACAGTACCTAATGATAGTTTAGCCAAAACTATTCTGAGGCTGAATATGGAAGCAATTCAAGCGAAATATATTTTCGAACCGAAATATATTTTCGTGAAGGATCAAACAATATTTGTCTCCACTAAGACGGCAATTAACCTTTTAACCCTTCAATTGGTAGTGTATCTAATAATGCACACATTTTTTTTGCATTTTATTTAAGAAAGATTTTTTCTGCTCTATCGACCTCGGCTCGGCTTGAACCGACGACATTTTTTGAATTTTGTCAATTTAAGGGTTAACCACCGAATGTCAAAAATGTTACTCGCAATTTTCAACTCTATCGTAAATTAAGAATATGTCATTTACTATGCCACTTTGTCTGATGGATCAGACGATGGTGGTTAAATGGTTAAGAAATTATCATTAGAAATAGATATTATAGTTGCAATTCAAACAAGTTTTAAATCAATCTTAGCCAGACTAGTAACTTAAAGTAAGCCTATTTTAATGAATACTAATATAAAGACAGGTACTTACATCTTTTTTGACATCGCAATCAAGGCAATCGTTATTTATCTCAACTGTACTGTATACCCAAACTAGTTTAGCCGGATTCAGGCGGTCCAGCAAAGCAAATTGTAAAAGCGGTACAGAGCTATAAGATAGAGGGAAATGAGGGACATGAATGATATAATTCCAACATGATACCAATATTTAATTATGAGTTTTCATTATTTAGTTACTGTGACATTTTAACGTTTTAATAAGGATCTTTTGTTATTTTTAATTACATTGATTACAATTATTACCTAAGTATAAGTAGTGTGCTATTGGAATTATATATTATATACGTAAATAAATATATGGAAAGTTCAAACACAATGTATATATTGTTGTTCATAAATAAACAACTATGAAAAAAACAGTCATCTACTTATCTCGCTCTATCTTTAAGCTGGCATATTACTATAGTCAATCGCCTATTAATTTGCGATAAAAAGTACCTTCCCTCCTTCGATAAGTAGTCTCCTAAACTCATTTATCTTCAACCTCGTCAGTTTTCCACACTAGTTACGTCACCGTAAGATTTAGACAAAACAAATGACATAATGTTTACTTAAACTGTCTGTTATGCGGCTAATTGGTCGCAGTTTTAAGGTCCAGCCACACCGCTGCTTAAAACGCAGTTACGTGCCTCATTCGTGACCTTTTGTACCGTCACCGTTTTTTGAACACGTGTCGCTGTTCATACAACGTTGCACGATATCAGTATAGGTCATGTACCATAAAGCACGCAAAAGTATCTAAGACACTATAACGACTCCACAAATATGCTTGTCTCAGGTATTTAACGTACTGGCTTCTGTCTGATGTCTAATTCTTACCGTAAATAAAAAATAAAAGCATTCACAATAAGTAGCTCCTCCTTTTTGAACTTAATTGGGTTATGTCCTGTGTAACAAAAGAATACCAGTGGTCGTGACGTCACACCGAGCTAAAAAGTGAGCAAGGCGTGAAGTCAAACAGAACTTTAACGGGCTATATCTTCATAAAGGTTTATCTAATAAAAATACGTTTTAATTTTTTGATAATCAATACTGCTGTACTAATTATATTTTTTAAAGAAAAACCTAAAATCGCATCGTTTTTTTTTCAGATGAAAATGACAGAGATTTATGACGTGACGGACGCCGACACAGACGCGGTGCAGTCGCCGACCGAGCGCGGCGTTAACGAGCAGCTCGAGTTCGACAACGACTGGTCGCGCGACATGATCGCCGATACTGGTGAGCTCCCTTACTCATTATGAACACGACAGAGACATACGACGCTACCCACGCCCTGCTGTCGCCGATCGAGCGTCACCTACAGGAACACAAAACCACATCCACAAACCTACAGAACAAGTAGACAGTAGTGGTTTTATTATGGCCCTAGTAGGATTATGGCTCTAAGGAGATATTTCCCCGATTGGGACATTCCTCTGTGCCTCTTTCTAAAAACTTTACCAATGAATTTAAAAAAAACATGTCTGTACAGATGAACTCGACTTGGACGGCCTGGTGGACCTAGACTCGGAGTCGCTCGCCGACCGCAATATATTCTCGGATCCGGAGAGCGAGTGGCGGCGGCACTCGTCGGCCAGTTCCGAGAGCGACGCCGAGCAGCCCGAGTCGGACCGCCGCCACGCACTGTACGAGCTCGCCGATTAATGAAACCTTTTGGCTACGCAACAAGGACTGCAGCTGGCTGTGTTAGCCTACGTTTATGTACAAGCGGGGCGTAAACAGAAACAAATGCCGAATGCACGCCTGTCCGCCGAAGCTACGCGCACGCCCCCGTCGAGTGACTGACGCGCACGAATATGGATAAAAAATCATCACTTTGCAATAGAAGGCTTTGGTAAAAGTTGTAGTATTTTTGGAATAGTCGCGCGCTTACACGTATTTAACACGCTGGGATTTCTGCCACGTATGTCGCGAATGCCTTCGGCAGAGGAGTTGAGGAAGCTATGGGTTTGCTCATCGATCAGAGTCCGAATACTGTAATCACTAATCAGACTACATACGTACGATCTCTTTATTATGATAATCTAAATTCCTTTGGTAGATTTCGGATAGACAGGAAACTAATATTATCTCACGGTAAATAAATTTATTCCTTTTGACTCGACTACTACTACCAGGAAATCAAAATGGGCGATTTCAGGGCGGACAGAACATATTACAATGGATTATGTAGGGTACTTATCTTATAAGTAGGTACACTAGATATATTGGAATCAACGAATGTCTTCCAACGGTTATGAGTGTTTAGCTGCTATAACTTAAAAAAAAGACAATAAAATTGTAAATTTAATTGATTTTGTGTGTGTTTATTACCATATATCTATACGATAATTGAAACGATTTCCAGTTTATATTTAAGAAGTACATACATAGTATTAAAATATTCAGTTGCATGTTACCTAAGAATCAAAGCAAAAACGTGATAAAGTGACAGATAAAGAGTAAATATTAAAATGTTGATTCGTTTTAGTCTATGAATTTGTTACCTAACGGTTATAATAATGGATCTACTCGTAGTTGCCGAAATGAAAACTATTTATATACCATTCGAGGATGCTTTATTTTTATATTATTCGGTGCAGGTAATACCGTGTATAAACAGAAAAAGCGCTACTAGAAAATAATAAGAACTATGACGAAATGTATTCGGATATTTGTACCCCAGCTAATATAATGTATATATTTTGATAATTGTATACCATGTCAAACCAATATTAACTCTTATAAGCATTAAAAATAAAGGTTTGTGGCCTTACTCGAAAGCGGCTCAAATGTAACGTTGAAGTACCTGATACGTCGCCTGAAATATATATTTTTTGAATTAACACTTCTATTGAAAATTTTGTTTCCAAATCGGTGTGGGTTATAATTATAATCATAACATAACTTTGTGAAGATGTTTTACTTAACAATCGAAATCAATGATATCTCCTAAACATATATATTAAAATAAAACACCTATTTTGACGGTTTATTATATGTTTGGTGCATTTTTAATAGAAATCACAAATTATCTAAGATATCATTCTGAAACTTATTTGAAAAGCTCTCTACTTAGACACCATGACTTTTTATTGAATTATCCTGACATTTCGCGACCTTAAATAGGTATACCTATAATAATGTTATGATGTCATTAGACTATACATATTTTACCTACCTTTTTGTCATGATTTGTATTTTTGTTTTATTCTACCTACAACAATCATAAAATTGTAATTACGGTTGAATATCTTTTCCTTGTCGAATTTAATGCAGTCTGCATTTTTGTAGTATAATTTGTAGCAAATTGATTTATATATCTGTGTTTCTCCTCCTCTTTCTGTTTATCTGAATAACTCATGTCCTAATTAATATCTAGTTCCGGTATGTACTCGCTCTTAAAATTAGTGGCCATCTTAGCAGTGTTGATCGATAAACGGCACTCAAAACCGACACGCACACCTCTCTCAATGCCGACGTGAAAGATACCAGGCCCGAGTGCTGCCTACGAGCATTAGACTAATATACATATTTCTTAGTCCGTGGCAGATAAATACAGAGCCGAACAACTCAAAAAATCTATTCAAGTTTTCACATTAACTATTGTAGCTGTTCTGTGAAAATATCTGCCGCTGACTGTATCTACTAGCTACCAATGATTTATTATTAATCTGTCCCGCTGCGGCGATAACTTAAGTATTGACGGTTATTTATTATGTAGTGGTTTTTAGCTTTTAATTAGTCATATTTTAAACGAACGTCACAACTTATATTTTAATAAAAAAGTAAAGAAATATTGTATTTGTGTTTTTTTTTACATATATTCTTTATGCGTGCTTTTCCCATCATAGGGAATGTAGTAAAAAAAACATCACTGTATGTATACTCAAAATCTTTGATTTGGCCGAATTGTATCAAATTAGTCAGAAGCGATTTTACTATTCAAACAAAAAGGTTCAAAATGTAATGTAATTTTTTTTTAATCTGACATTTTAAATAATTTCAGCTATTACTTAGCCGGGCAGCCTAGCTAGCACGGATAACTTAAACCGTCACGTTTTAGTCCATTTCAGCCATAATAACGTGTAGGTATATACTTATACGTAGGCTATCGTGCTAGCTAGGCAGGTCTACTTAAAACTAGCACTTTCACTTGTCCGTATTTATGCGAATACGCAACGCGAACACGCAACACCAAGTGAAGCGCCGGTATTATGAGGGACGGCTAGTTGTAGTTGGCACTAACACTAGAAGTAAGTAATACTGCCTCCTAAGCGGGTCACGGGTTTCGAATCCCGGCCAGAACATTATTTGTAAATTTAGCACGGATATTTGTTCCTGGGTCTTGTATGTTTTCTATGTGTTTACCTATATAAGTATGTATATTGTCGTCTAGTACCCATAGTAAAAGCTTTGCTTAGTTTGGGACTAGGTCGATTTGTGTAAGATTGTCCCCAATATTTATAAAAAATATATATTTCCACTAGCGTCCTCCCTCGTAAATAATTGTAAGTATTTAATTTTAACGATAGATATTACAAAAGGGACCACTACCATGCCACTGCGTCCTGTATTTAAGTAGCTTTAAAATACATCAAACTAGTTATTACATTGCTGGATTCGTCGATCCATCTCTTATAGTGGTAGCCGTACAAGCCCGATTTCAGAGAAATACTGCAAATCGATGTACAGTTTAGCCGTTTGGCACACGCATACAAAAAACAATTTTTTTACCCGCAGTTCCTAAAACAATTCCCTTAGGGGGGTAGTAATGAGACATTTTATTTTTGTATGGAAATTTTTTTTTTTTCAGAAACCTATCGTGTGTAGTATCATATAAAAGGGCTTTTTAAGGCAATTCCACAGAATAAGTAATAGTACAAGTACAGAAGTTTCTCTGTTAACAAATCCCCCGTTTAGGTATGCCAAACGTGCCTAAACGCACTCTCTCGCATCTCTTTCTATCGCACGCAACGCGCTCTTTCGAAGCCCCGCCCTCAGCGCTAGGGTTACCACCAGCGCGAAACTGTTTTAATATATGTACTTTATTATTAGTAGTGTTGTATATACAATACAATTACGAATAGTACTTTTAAGGTTCCGTAGCCAAAATGGTGAAAACGGAACCCATCCGTCCGTCTTTTCGCCTGTATGTGACAGCCGATATACTTACTCGGAGACTATAAGCACTACAAATACAATTAAAACATTTAGCAGGAAGGTGTGTTCTACTCGTATGAACAGCTACGTAAAAGTGATGTGAAATGACGAAAAAATATTAAAGTAGGAGGAGGGGGCACTCCATAGATGTAAACAGGGGATACAGTTTTATATAATTGTTAAAGGCATTAAAAATAAGTTTCTTAGAGCCAACGTTTTCATTTTCGTTTTCTTTTATGCCAACCGTTGGTGAATACAAAAAAACTGTCAGTTTTTTTAGTGATAAATGTCAGTTTTTTCAACATTTTAAGATAAAGACTGTCAGTTTTTCAACGTTTTAAGATAAAAAAAGACACAGGATTCGGGTAACTATATAAAGATATTTTTTATACAATACTGCTGTGGTTTTGACATTATTTAACACGAAACGGATTAATTTAATGTCGTACAGCGGTACAGCAGCGCGTGCGCGTGCGTTCCGTAACGCTGCGCCGCAGCCATTGAATAGTCACACGACGTGTGAGCCGGCGGCCGCATGTACTTTGCGCGGCGCGATGACGTCACGGTAGTAAACCACCCCTGGCAATTCTAAAAATATACCACATCATTACATTTCAGCCATATTTTTTTAATTAAAACAAAAATAATTTTCGAAACATACCAAGTTTGGGCTCATCCAGACACGATATGGCTGATTTTAAAAAAATACAATATACCACAAATGGTACTGGTACGTGATATCCTCATATCTAACCTCAAAAAAGCAATTTTGAAAATAATTTCACTAAGTATTTATTTTTTATTTTTCAATATTAGAAAGTGACACAGTTCTACTTCAATACCTATTTTACGTGACTTACGGAACTGTAGTGCAGATACGGTACATATTAATCATAAAATGATACGTAGTATCCATATATCCAACGGGAAATACCTCTTTAACCCTTTAACTGCACCTTTTCATCAGTTGGTATGGTTGGTATGGCAGGCTGAAATGTAATGAAGTGGTATATTTTTAGAATCGCCTTAAAAAGCCCTTTCATATGAAACTACACGCGATTAGTCTCCGAAAAAAAAATTTTTTTTCCTACAAAAGTAAGATGTCTCATTACTCCCCCCCTAAGGGAAATTTTTTTAGGAACTGCGGGTCAAAAATTTTGTTTTGACCTCTAGTATGCGTGTGCCAAACGGCTAAACTGTACATCGATTTGCAGTTTTATCAAGTGTACAGCTTACACTATTATTGGTCTGTGCGTCGATCTATGCATCCAACGTAGTGATTAAATTGTCTTCGTCCAAAGTTAGAGCGGCCGTTTTGTTTTTGAGCTCATAGATCCACGAATCCAGCAAAGTAATAGTTAGTCTAATGTATCCAAAAGGTACTTAAATACAATATGTAGTTGCTCTTTTTTTAAATATTATATTGATCTACTAGCTTTTGCCCGCGACTTCGTTCGCGTATAATTCGTTCTCGCCTTAGAATGATTTGTTTTCCCATACAATCTTTCTCAAGCTCAGGTGGATACCAGGAACTTAGGGGTGACATGTTGGAGAAGGAAAGCCACGAATAGATCGGACTGGAGATATTTGCTTGACCAGGCTAGCCTAGGGCCCACCCGCGGCTATAAAGCCTCAGATGATGCTGATGATACGATCTTTCACCCTTTTTACAACCCCCTAAGGAATTATTACAGTCAATATGACATTCCCTAGAAATCCTATTGTCAAAACGAATGATTAAGTGCTTATTTTGGAATATCAAATGTACCGATTCTAGACGAATGAATCTCGTTAAAAACATTACATGTACATTGTACAATGGTAAAAGTCTCGCTACGCAGTTCTGCCGTAAAACGTTATCCCAACAGAGCGAGTTCTTCATGTAAGTATGATGACCGAAGGCCGGAAGCAGAGCGGCAACGCATGCGAGAATAATCATAATCACACAGAGCGGGCTTCTCATGTAAGGCTGAGGGCCGAAGGCCTGAAGCAGAAAGGCGATACACGCGAGGCTGAAGGCCGAGCCTCCCAACAGAGTAGATTCTTCATGTAAGGTTGATGACTGAAAAGCCGAAGGAGAGTGGCAAGGCATGCGAGGCCGAAGGCCGAGCTAGGTCGTCGCCGAAGATCCAGTTGCCATATTAATGAGGGTAAATTATACTCCATTCGTTCGCTTTCACGTGATGCCTAGACATATAAACAGATAGACAAACAGACACAAATTGAACAACACAAAACTGTTGAATCGATTTCTGTTATCGATTCTAAGTATCCCCAGCCAGCTTTTTTTCGAATATCTTCCATGTACAGACTTTCGACCCTCTTCTAAGTGTACATCTAAGATGCTCCAACTGTCTATGCTGACGATTGGGCTGCCCAGCTCAAGTGATCTCTTATATCAAATAGTTTTTATGGTGTGAAGGGTCAACAATTACGTAAAAAATAACGCACGACAAAATTAAACGGTACACCGACGGTACAAAGTGTGCCTTGAAACAGCTGTTTTTGTATTTAAGCATATGAAAAAAAACAATGCCAAAGTATCGCAAATGCATTTTGACGTACACGCAAAGTAGAACTAATTGCGAAAAGGTTGTGCTCAAAAATAGCGTCAACAATCAGAAGGAATTATGATACTTCGGTTTTGACGGAATGAATCGTCAACTTGTTTACAATTCTGCTATGATTTAAGTTAAATTTCTTGACACGCTGTTATAATAGGCTGAAACTTAAATGGTAGAATGGCGTATGAGGATTAAGCCACCCCGTTTCATGGACCTTACTTGCATTTTTTAATATCCCTTTGATGGAAGATCATCGGGACAAAAAGTATATATAAGTGAATCAAGATTATATACTATTAGCATACAAATCATCTTAATCTGTACAGCCGTTTTTGCGTGATTCAGTGACAAACATCAAAACATCTAAACTTTCGCATTTATAATATTAAGTAGTGGGATTATGGTATAAAGTGAGTGCACATGAAGTGAACGGCAAAAGTAACATTGTAATTGCATGTCTTGAAGATACCGTGGTGGCTGGCGCGCACACTGGGCAGCGCCGCGGCGCAGCGCTTGCGTTTACTTTTTTTTTCAGATACTATCTTAAGTTTTCTCAAATTTTGAATGAGGATGTTTTTCCTTTTTCATCAAGTACATGCTTACCAATTTTCATACCTGTAACTCATGGATTATAGGAGTTCCCATACAAAATTCAACCCCTCTTTTTACCCCCTTTTAACCCAAATCTGCACAATTTTTATAGCCTAAAACCTGACCGGGTATTTACTCGACAGATTAGTAAAGTTTTCATCAAAATCCGTTCAGACGTTTTCACGTGATGCGCGTTCATATAAACAGACAAACAGATAAACAGACAAAAATTCTAAAAACTGTTGGAACGTGTTCTGTTATCGATTCTAAGTATCCCCAGCCAACTTTTTTTCGAATATCTTCCATGTACAGACTTTCGACCCTCTTCAGCTTTATTATATGTATAGATATCTTTATAATTATTTACAAGTGGCGCTAGTGAATACGTTAAAGCCCTCCTAAAGGTTGCAGGGCCGTGTGAATGCACTTGATGGATACAGCGGCAATAACTGTTTCTCAAATAATCTGCTTCTACGTTCGAATACTACAAGATAGTGCTTTGTTAACGTATAGAAAAACGGAAACCATAACAAAGTATCTTGCTAAAGCTTGTCACTTTCTTTTATAATATTTAAGAAAGGTTGCTATACGAACATTTTCACAAACATGGCCAGGATTGGAATGTCGGCATAAGGCAAGATATCCCCAACAATCAATGTTATCATATTAATATCTGAACGCTTTCGTCATATCCAACTGTCAGCTTGACACCAACTTGACACTTTCGACGCGTTTGCTATAATTGCTTTGTATATTGTAGTATAACTAACGTTTATATTTATTAAATAATAGATTCTTAATAACTACTTAATCCTTAATAAAAACACTTGTTTTGAAATGGATCTTCTCTGTACGTAATTCCTCTGTATATCGCGTATACCCATAAAAGGGCTAATATTATCAGTAGTATACGTCATGTCATAAAGCATGTAATAAAAAGACGAATCTGTTCCTGTTTTTACTAAACTCTTGGCTCTACATACTTCAGTACACTTATGTGTTAATTTGGTTGTGACCTATAATTTGCTTTGAAGAATGACTTCTGAGAAGGACCCGCTTATCAACGAGAGGTCTGGAAGAGTACGAGAGGTCGGCAATCATGCTATTTGGAGCTTGTCGTCTTGTAAACCAGGTATATATATTTTTTTGAAATATTTGAAGTTTAGTCATAGTACATGGGATCATCTAAGATTTACAAAAGTGACAAGTAACCAATATTGAATGTGTAACTAGAACAAGTTATTTAATGATACAGTAGGTAGAATGTATTTTCATGCACAGGATTCGGCATAGACCAGCTGAGAGATGACTGTATGGATACATATTGGCAATCTGATGGGCAATTGCCACATCTTGTCAACATCCAGTTTCAAAGAAAAACTATGGTGTCACATATCTACATTTACACGGACTACAAACTTGATGAGAGCTACACTCCAAGCAGGATATCCATTAGGGCTGGTACACATTTCAATGATTTGCAGGAAATTGAAGTTATTGAGTTAATTGAGCCAAGTGGTAAGTTTTATAAGTCTGAAAGTTATAATGGAATGCTGAATATTATTTGTAGTTGTGACATTCTTTAACTTTGCTAATAGCAGCAGAAACTAGTCAACATTACCATTCCTTATAACACTGCCATTGTCAAGAGTTTCATTTAAGTTCTCCATACTGCATATGTTTATTTTAATTCATTTCAAATACATAATACAAATTTACATGATTTTTAAATACTTTTTTACTAATTTTCATGTTTGATTAATATAACGTCACTACTTTTAAAAAATCTCGTATCTGATTTTTTTGCTTTTTTTCGTTTATTTTCGCATTAAACTAATAAAAATACACCTCGTATGATGCACAAACTCCAACGACGATAAATCGTCATTATAGTAAGTATTCGTTAGTTAAAAAAAATCGTATCTAAACAAATTATAGTCACTACTTTGAAAAAAACTCGTATCTGATTTATTTTTCCTTTTTCCTTTCTTTGCCGCAAAAAACTATGTCGCACTTAAGCACTACACATCTATAAGACCTGGAAAGAGAGCAGGTGACCCATGTGTGGTAAATTTGAGGGCTTTAAAATATACATACACCTCACAGTCCTATTGAGTTTAAACTTTGCTTTGATGACATCTGGACTGATCTACCTCAAAGATTCCATGATATTTCCGAAGATCAAGCGATTCCTCAGCTATATTCTGGACCCGTTCCCATTAAAAAACGAAAGTATGATGATTTGCAATCTCTAAAGCCGATTTTGCCAAAAGACTTTCATGCATTTTACGATAGTTTATTGCATATATAGTAGAGAAAAAATAATTCGACTCGATCTTTTTTTACGTAGGCACGTTGTTATTTAAGTTCGTCTATTGTTACTGGAAGAGAGTTTACTTAGTTCATTTAATAAACATAAAAAACATACATTTCGTTTCATTTTGTAGCATAAAATTCGAAGCAAAATTATTGTAACTTAACAACTTTCAGTCAATACTAAAACAAAAATCTTGTATCTTATGAATAACTGTAAATTTTATAAAAAATGTTTGAGTGAGTTATTCTAATATTTGTGAAATTAATGACTGGCTATCAAAGTATCTCATGAAACGAACAACAACTTTTTTGATCAATCGCAATAATTTACAGAATGTTTATTGTTCCTCCTAGAAACTTGATGATTTTCAGATACAGGTTTTTTTAAAAGTAGTGACGATAAGCAGCTTGTCTAAAAGAAGTTAGTAATTTCTTACAGTTAAGACTTCAATAATTTCACTAGATATATTATTTTAGTACTTATAGTCTACAACTCACAAAAATCACTGTGGCCCCACTTAATCAATGTGATTTATCCTAACATGGCATTTCCTGTTATATAATTAATCAAAACCCACACAAGTTTAGCAAAAAGATCCTCAGGGACTATCATATGGAGGCTGGTTTGCGCCAAACTGGAATAAGGACTTAATCTGGGGTTACACTTCAAAATAGTATGGATTAATATGTATGGATAACCTTCTGTTTTTGGACAAATACAGCCTAGAATACTGTTTTTTTTTTATTACATGAATGTTGAAGATTCATGTAATAATTGGGATTAGGTAGCGGACCCCAGGCATCCTTCAGGATGCAACTGTACTGGGAATAATGCTAGGAAGATGATGACATGAATGTTGAAGATTCAGTCAAAAACTATTCTTTGAATCAAAACCTGTATTTTTCTTTCAGGATGGGAAATGATACCTATCAAAGATATGCATGACAGACCAATAAGGACTTTCATGATTCAGATAGCAGTTTTGAGCAACCATCAAAATGGAAGAGACACCCACATGAGACAGATCAAAGTGCATTCTCCGTGTGAACCTACTTCATTTGACGTAAATAAGTTTAGGAATTTTTCCACAGTACAATTCCAACAGTATACTACTATCCGATAAATAAAACTTCCATGTGTGTTATTGTATTGTATTAAATTATATGAATAGATCTGTACATTTTCATTAGTTTTTATTCAGTTTCAGTCTGATTCCTCACTCTCTGCTTCTTCAAGCCATTCAAAGAACTTGACCAAGGATGCCTGATTGGCAACAGGGCTCTCATTGTCTTGTAAGTCTTTGTACCATTCCAACAATGAGTCTTCATCTACAACATCGGCTCCATACAGCAATTGTATGACTTGACCTCCTTTTCCATTTAGCCATTCACATTGTATACAACTTTCCTGTGAACAATGATTATGTTCTTTTATCACAAATATCTTACTTTATGGTGTCACACTTAAGACCCTTGTTATAGTTCTATATGCATCATTTAAGCAAAATTAGATACTACTTACTTCAACTGCTCTCAGGCAATCCATGATGGAAGATTTAGTCTTAATGTAGTTTGCTAAGACTGGTCGGAAAAACTTCAAGATATCCTTGACTACCACCACTACATTTTTAGCATCTGCCAGAACTGGGAGGCTGAGCAGGGCCCTCACCACAAAGAAGTTAACTTCATGCAACTGAATGTTGTATGCATATCTAGACGAGTTGATTTCCAGGATTAAATAGTCACATTTCAATTTCTCTTCATATCCTCTAGCTAAACTGTCAATGACTTCTTGTAGGAAAACTGAAAATAAAATTTATTTTGATTATTTGGATATACAAAAGATTAACAATATTATCAATTCAACAGCTGGTTAGTTGTCAACTACTAAATAAAATAATAGGAATAAATACTAGCGGGACAATCTTACACAAATCGACCTAGTCCCAAAGTAGCAAACTTGTAACTATGGGTACTAGACGACGATATACATACTTATATAGGTAAATACATACTTAAGTACATAGGAAACATCCAAGAGTCATAGAACAATATGTGATAAATGCACTAATAATATTGTAGGCGGGGTCACTACCAACTAAGCTAAAGTGGTAGTAAAAGGTGCTATCTTGGATTAGCTTCAATGATATAAATGACTGTCACCATCTTGTTGGGCTTACACATGGGGCACACATAATTATATGAAAGTGTAGGTACCACCAGTGAGCTAAAAACTTAGTCAACCAACTTACTGTTGGTATCATCTGGAACTGGTGAGTCTGGTATTGAAGATTCTGCACTACTGTCTGATGAGTAGCATGATTCACTGTCACTCCATGTCTTCTCAAAGCCAATAGCTTCATCCTCTTCACTCCCTGTTGATTCATTTTCCCATTCTGTCCCACTTTCAGAAGTTGATTTTACAAGTTTATTTTCTGGAATTAACATGTGTGAAATTAGTTATTGTTACTTGTGCACTAGAACTGAACAAAGTTGAGACTATATTAATAGTACGGTTTACCATTTGATTCCAGGCCACCTTCTACCACTGAACCCTTGTATTTAGCTCCAGATGACAAATTAACATTTGAAGCAAGAATTGTCCCATTTTCTAAACCACAATCCTTTTCTATTGTGCAGTCATCATCAATAAAGCTGTTAATAATTTTACAGTTGTCTTTTACAACAGTGTTATTTCCAATGTGACTTCCGGATATAGTCACATTACTGCCTATCACACAGTTATTTCCAATTACTGACTTGTTTATTACTGTGTTGTCATTGATTTTAGTATTTGCACAAATTAAAACATCTTCTTTAAAAGAGCAAGACCTGAAAGAACACATGATAAAATGTAATAAATATGTAATACCTGCTTATACATTTTTTTAGTTATTACCTTATTTATGCTTTACTACTCAATCTTACCTACTCAATGTAGCAGTCTTATGGCAGAAGTTGTGGTTACCCAAGAATTCATAGTTATCTTGATAAAGTGACCCACTCTCAATGGACAATGGCAATGCCCAGTGATGTATAATGTCGCGGCTGAAACAATGATTTAATTTAATTATGAACTCTGTATCCATCTATCACAATGGATCAAGCAATGGTCGCAGTGATACGAGATGCGATGCTTGGTAGCCGGAATAGCCAGTTATCCACTTGCAATGTTTAATAAGGACAACTACACTACATTCGATTTGGCATTTTTTATATGTGGAGCTGGTTAGAACCTTAAATCATTGTTTTAATTGCTTACCTAATAATTTTAAATGTTCTCCAATTGGTCACAGTTGTTGCATACATGTTGTCTTTCAGCAGAGTATAATATAAAGAACTAGCTAATATCTCCTCGTTGATTAGAATGCCATTGATAAAATCATCCCTGGTTTGGAAATCGAAATTGTCAGAGAACAGAGGAGGCACTGATGGAGAGCACAGTGCTATATTAGCATCCAATAGATTATGATGCAGCTTTACCTCAGAATGGTTAAGGACACCTTCCTACAAATAAAAAAATACAAAATGCAGAATAGAAATAGTAACAGACACATTCAAGATCTGATCATGCAAGATGTTAAGATTGCATGCATAGTTGGTTGTGTCTCACACACACATTGAGGGGTTAAACACAGTATAACAATTTATTACATCTAAGCAAAATGTAATTACTTAATTGTTTGCACATTGTTAACCCTTTGAACGCCAGGAACGCCTAAAGGTGTCGCATGTTGTCGTGCCAAAATACGCCAAGGACGGTATAGGTGTTATGAGTTATGACGTGCAATGACAAAGTCACCTTTGTGCTTTACACTAAGATTCATATTCCATCTCTTATGGAAATTAGTTGGCGTGTAAGTGTCACTGTTATATATGAAGGAAGGCGTTTAAAGGGTTAAAATGATTGTACACTACTTAATTGGTGTATAGGAACAGTTTAGTGACGTCACCTCATATTCAAGTGTAAACAAAAGCATATACGAGGCAACGGGCCCGGGGACGCCAGTCCCATTGTAGCCGCGTTCGTAATAAGTTATCTAAATCAGTACTCGTATGTAATATTTCTAAGTGATATTTTAATTATATCGATTACTCAGTATCTAAGCAATCGTATAATTTATAATTCTTTAGGTGACCCTCGTACAGGTGAATTGACAATCTACTCAATATAGATTAGAAGTTTTAACTTACCAAGGGCAATGTGATAGTTTTATCCTTTGACTTGGGCTTGTATTTTTTATGTATCAAAACTTTTCTTGTATATCCATCAGCTGCTAAGAAGATTGGTTTGTCGGTGCCAATTAGGGCATGTTCCCAAGAGACTTTCTTGTAGATCAATGTCATTGCTGCACCTTTATCTTTCTTGCACAGCATTCTGTAAAAGTGAAACAACACTTTTACTACAAGATAAATTAGTTATGTCTGCCAGTGAAATAATAAGGTACTTGGAAGTGCAGTTTTAGAATAGAATAAGAATGTATTCCCACTCTTCATTTTCATTGAATTTTTGAATATTTTGTCTTAACATTTGGACCAAAATACATTTAACATGTTTGGGCAAGCAGGATGTCTACTGAAATAAAATCAATGGGTGCGCGGTCAAACCCGTGATAAGTCGCGTAATAGTAACCACGCGTAGTAGTAGTCGCGTAACCAGTGTGTTAGCTACGCACCTCACACATAGCACCACCGCACGGCTACGTCATCGGTATACCGTCAGCATACGTCACCGCGCAACGTCATCAGCACCACGTCGAGTCTACGTATACGCCTACGTCACTCCATTACGTTGTCCACGCCGCAGCGCATCATCAATATTGGGCAATCACTCTGATCGCCTTAATAAAACGGAGGCACACCTTCGCCGCGCGCCTTTTGAGATACCTAACATCGGGTCTTAGGACAACACGAAATCGATCGTGTTAGATTAAGATAATTTTTGTAACTTTTATATTAATTAAAACTTCATTTATTCGCCATCTGAATATAATTTATCTCCTCCACTGCTGCCTCCCTATATAATTGGCGCAGTCGAGAGTTGAGTCGATCGATCGGTACGCGAAATCTAGCATTGATATCCCGTCCTGAGCACGAATTTACGTGTACACCGACTCTTCAAAAGAACCTCAGCAGCACAGACGAGGAGATCAAGTTGGCGCTTGAACAAGGAGAAGAGAAGAATCGCGAAATGTGGTGGTGAGTACACATAGGGTTTGGTTGCATTCCTGTGTATATCCCCAATTTCCAAGATTTTTCACCCACGTTCCGACCGTTTTAGAGATAATAATCGTAGGGGTCAACGCACCGCGCGCAGTGATTTACTTAGAAATTTAGGTAGTATAGCAGAAGAAATCGATATGGCAGAAGATGAATTAGATAATATTTTCAAAGCTCCTTTCATCCTGAATTTGATGGAAATCCGAACGTTTTAGTTAGATTTATTAATATTTGTGACCAGATAATTGCGAAATATGTGAGACCAAGTGCTGGGAATGATTTAAGCAAATTTGTCTGTTTTAAATGGAATATTGAACAAAATTACTGGTTCCGCACAGCGAACCCTCGTGAATAATAGAATTCCCAACACCTGGGCTGGGATAAGAAAATCTTTAATCAATAATTTTTTCGATCGCTGAGACGAAACTGCACTGTACACTGGTTTATCAATGATGACGCAAGGTAGAGACACACCCCAAGTATTTTACGAAAAATGTCAACATATGCTTATAGCACAATAGTTACGTATGCACGAATTTGCACGAACCCGTCGAGTCCACAATTACAGCAAAAAGGGAGTTGTACAAAAATCTTGCATTATCGACGTACTTGCGAGGTCTTTCGGAACCTCTAGGATCCCGCGTCAGATGCATGAGGCCTAACTCTTTGGAACAAGCTCTCGAGTTCGCACAGGCAGAGCTAAATGTAATGTATTTGCAAAATAAAAACAAAGCATACGAAATTGCGCAGAAACCTTATTTTCCAAGACAAAATCCCAATAATATTTCACATAAACTTTCACAGCCAGAGCAGCATCCATCTAACAATAATAACTTAGGACCCCAAATTAACCCACATCAGGCTGCACCGTCTAGGACCCAGCAAATGTTCCGAGCATTGCTACGTTCAAATATGTCCACAGGTTTTAGGATTCCGCATCAGCAACAAAACTATTCTCAGCCAATGAGTGGTGTTAGTCACCCCGTTGCTCGTACATTATCCCCAACTAGGAATAATTGGAATCAATATCCATCACGTATATAATAGAGCTGAGGCAAACCTGCACGAATTGCAGTTTTCCGACCAAAACTATCCTGACTATGAAAACTATGACTATAACGACTATGACTATAACCATGACTATCAATCCCCAGAACAATACTTACCATCGGTCGACAAGGTCGATAATTACCACAATTTAGAACAGCCACAGGGAATCGAAGTTGACAATGACATTCAAAATAACCAAAATTTTTGCAAAGATCGTGCGAGAACTTCACCGAGATAGAAATTGACCTACAAAACCAGCAGCAATTACCTTACATACAGATACGGAACCCACCCCTTAAGTTACTAATTGATACGGGCGCTAACAAGTCTTTCTTGAGTCCTCAAGCTGTCAAGCAATTTTACATTACAATACGATCCGTTTGTTGTAACAAACATACATGCTTCAACTATTAACGAAACCGTCTTTCCCAGAATTCAACAGTGATTTAAACATTGAAATATTTTTGTATTAATTCATAATTATTTCGACGGAGTGATTGTTTGTGATTTGCTTGAGCAATGGCAAGCAGAGATAAATTACGGAACCCGACAATTTAAAACCCCGCATTATATTAACCCCATACAGATGTACGAGGGGCGTTCAATAAATTCTCGGTATTAGAATGAAAACAAAAGAATATTATAGGTGTTTTATTTTTATTTTTCAATATACTCCTCTCCTATGTTTATGCACTTATAAGACCGGTCAAATAGTTTTTTTAACCCCTCATAAAAACATTTTTTGTCTTTGGTGTCAAAATACTCCTACACTACTGTCTTCAATGCTTCATTGTTAGAAAATTAATTTCCACGTAGATTCTTTTTGACATTGGGAAACAAATATAAGTCACTCGGGGTCAAGTCTCGACTATACGGTGGGTATATAATAGTTTCGAGTCCAGATTCAAGAGCAGAAGCCTTGGCAATATGAGCACTATGCACAGGGGCGTTGTCGTGTAGAAGCAGAACACCTTTGGCTGATTTTCCCCGTCTGTTATGTTTGATTGCTTCCCTTATTTGGCATATAATATTAGCGTAGTGCTCTCCTTTAATACTTACACCCTTTTCTTTATAATCGATCAGCAACATTCCATCACAATCCCAGAATATTGTGACCATGACCTTGCTAGCTGAAGGCACGACATTGAACTTCTTGGGGTGAGGAGTTCCTTTAATGTGCCACTGCATGGACTCTTGTTTGCTCTCAGGGTCATAATGATGAACCCACGTTTCATCTCTACTAACAGAATTTTGCAGTATCTTATCAGGAATTTCACCGCACACCTCAGAAATTCGGAACAACGAGCATCGCGTATTCTTCTGAAGCGGTGTCAGGATTCGCGGTGCCCATATCGCACTGACTTTTGACATATTAAGATGTTCATGAATTATATCGTGTCTAGTACCAATATAATGGTTAGTTCTTTGAGCTATTGCTTTCACCTTTACTCAACCATCTTCAGATATAATTTTCTCCACTTTTTTAAATTTTCTTATGAAGTTTCGACGGGCCGACCAGCTCTATGGTCGTCTTCGATACTCTCTGCCCCACGCTTAAATTGACTTGACCACTTCTGAATTGTTGATAAAGAAGGAGCAAACTCACGGTAAACATAATCCATTTCTTTTTTATAGCTTATTGAGTTTTTACGTGTTTGGTCAAGAATTTTACGAGGGGTGTTCAATAAGTTTTGATAATCGGTATGACCCACCCCGTTAATGATATTCTTTTAATGTGGGCTATACCATGACACTAATCGACATTAAATTAGAGTAAAAATATATAAACATTATTCATTTGTTTTTCTGTAATTGCTGAACAAAAAACATCTGTATTGAAAAAATAACAAGATGGCGGATATAAGAGTTGGTTTTGTAATTATTTGGAGCGGTGTGGAAAAAGTCCTGATGCACTAATGAAGAATATTGTAATTGAAAATAAAACCTTGGTTTATCATTATGATTTAAAGGATAAGAACGTTATCTGTGCAATGGTTTTTTTTTATCTCCAGCTCTATCACCAAAATTAGGGTGTATTTTTCGACTTCTTCCTGGACTATTGAGGCCTACCAATAAAAACTGCGAAATTAGTTTTCAACAATTGTGCTCAAATATTACTGGAGAGTTGTATAACATTATTCTATCAGAGTTGTGTTAAATATTATAAATAAGCTGAAGAAAAAAAAAAACACTAATTTTCGGGAGAAATTGTACTTCAGAGCCTTCTAATTGATAAAGGTGCTGCTCTTCGAGTAAACATCAGAACTGATAACCGTTCCCATTGTTATTTAGCCCTAACTTCCGACTACTACTTCTCATTCACATATGTTTAAAACCGTCTACATGAAAATCAAGAGCTGGTGATGACTTAGCGAAGGTATAAAATTTGGCCTCAAAAAGTAAAATATTTTTTATTGGGGTAAAATAAAACAATTGAATGACGTTAATAAGTATTTGAAAATATAGAATGTGTGAATATTGTGATAAAAATATAACGATTTACATATCTCCCATATTTAATACTGATTATCAAAACTTATTGATCACCCCTCGTATTACCGCTCGGTGCTTTAATTTAACCAACATTGAAATAACGCTCATAGTGATCACGTTTGTTCGGTACTTACAAAAAAACAAAAGAACATCGCTGTTTTAATTTTACTTTTATTTAATATTAATGAATGACTTTTACCGGCCAGTATTAAAAAGTTTACCAAAGAGGTTTAAAAGATGTCAATACCGAGAATTTATTGAACGCCCCTCGTATATATACCACAGGAAATCTAAATTTACTTGAAACAATAATATGTACTGGCAAATTCTTCCAAATTAATTGAAGTTCCAGTAGATGTCCATAACGGCGATATTTTCGTGGAACGACGAGTACTTTGCAATTGCATTATAAGTAATGGCAATTGGCATCAGTGCCGCTAACAATAACAAAAGCTTCCTCGAAATCTGCAATACATTCCCACGCGATACGATATTCACGCTAACTCAGTCGGTTAGCGTTGAAATATTCAATTCCGAGACAAAGTATCATCGTGAGGATGAGTCACCCTAATTAGCACGTGTCAATCATGTATTAATAAAGTACGGAAGTTGTCTTTATAAATAAAGTACGGAAAACTATGTATGTAGTATATAATCAGACTGAATCTAACTGTATTTCAAACCATGATTAATTTAATTATTAATTATTTTGTCGGCCTGTTTAGCCTAGTTGGTAGTGTCATTGCCTTCGAAGCTAGAGGTCCCGGGTTCGATTCCCGGTAAGGGCATTTGTTTCTGTGGTGAGCAGAGACATTTGTTCCTGAGACTTGGACGTTTTCTATGTATTTAAGTATATATCTATTAAATATAGCGTCTAGTACCCATAACACAAGCCTTATTGAGCTTACTGTTCGATTTGTGTAAAAAATGTCCCCTAATATTTATTTATTATTATTTACTCATTTATTTACGATGTAACAGTGACATACTTGTAAGTACTTATGAAATAAATTTTATTATTATTTATTGTCCCGGTTGCGCACAGATCATTGAAATACAGAAGAGACCACTATAATTTTATTAAAATAGGTTCTTATTTTACGAAGTATAGAGAATATATTAGCTTTTAGTAGATCAAGTAATGTGCACCATTCTATTTTAAGCACTAATGCACTTAAAGACATGATTAGAACAATAAACGAAATTGCTAGCACAGAGCAAATATTAGATTTAGATGTAAGAGACTACTATAATTTTATTAAAATAGGTTATTATTTTTCGAAGAATAATTTAATTGTTGTCCTAAAAGTACCTATTATTTACCGCGGTTCATTTGACTTGTATAAGTTATGCCCCTTACCAAATAAATATGGGCGCATCCTTATCCCTCCATATCTTTTCCTAGCAACCAACCCAATAGGATATAATGTGTACATGGAGGCAGAATACCCCAAATCCGGCAAGTGGTACATCTGCGAGCAAAAACTGAGTCATCAAATACGCACCGAGCTAGATTGCATCAACAAACTAATTAACTCTCAGGAGATAGACGGAACGTGCAAAAACACGCCTATCTCTCTGACCAAGGAAGCTCTACTAGAGCTGGACGATCAACATTACGCCATGACATTCCCGCACCCTACAGAGGTCAAGACCAGCTGCCAACAAGAACAACATATCATATTGAACGGAAGTTACGTCGCAGCTATCCCACAACACTGTTCTATGAAATCGCCACAATTTACCATCGTGAATATCAACAACAAACTTCGCGGTCAACCCCTGTAGATAATGTCGATACCACTGGAAACTAGACAACAAGAATCTAACACTATCCTGAAAATGGACTCCATAGATTTGAAAAATCTCGAGGCTATCGAACAGCACCTATCTATGGAAAAACAAATCTAAGTCGACGAAATCTTTCAAGTATCTATCATACTACAATACCACTATACCTCATCATAAGTATTACTCGGAACTACGCCTTATAACGTATCGAAGGTATCGAGATACAACCAAAGCCGAGATAACAAAGCCAGAAAACATAGAACTGCAGAAGGCCGCAAAATTTGCACTAAACCTAGCAAATAGTTGCTCCACTTAGGGGGAAGGTGTTAGCTACGCACCTCACACACAGCACCACCGCACGGCGTGTGCTACTCTGCAGCGGCGCCACCATAATGAATATCAATGAATTATATGCTAAAATTATGTACTTACCTGAAACGTACATCATGTACCTATAACGTTTATGGCTGTACCTGTTCTAGGGATCGAAATAATGGGCATTCAAAGTGGCGCCGCTGGGGAGCATACTCTGCAGCGGCGCCACCGAGTACTCATAGATAGAAATTATATTAGCTACTTTTTTCTTATGTAAATTGATGTACTAATGCCGTTTATGACGTACCTATTGAAAAAAACATTTTTTTCATTCATTAGTGATTTTATTTACTTTTCTTTTCTTCAGCGGTGCCACCACAATGAATATCAATGAATTATATGCTGAAATGATGTACCTGAAACGTACATCATGTATCTATAACGTTTATGGCTGTACCTGTTGGTACTAGGGATCAAAATAATGGGCATTAAAAGAGTATGCTCCCCAGCGGCGCCACTTACCTAGTTGGTTACTAAGTTATGTTACTGTAATAATCCTTATCTACATAAAATATACTAACGAAAGTTAAATAAATTATATATTAAAATGAAGTACACACAATCAGGATTTACATTTGTCAATTTCATTCAAAATGGCCTCCTTGGGCCTGAACACAGGCCTTCAGACGACGAGGCCAGTCATCAATAGCGGCACGCACGGTTGTCATATCTAATTCCGTCACTGTCTTGAGTTCTTGACTATGGCCCGCTTGAGGCAGTCAAGATTTGTGTGGGGTTTAGCACAGGCTTTCTCCTCAATAACCTGCCATATAGCATAATCCAGGGGGTTGAGGTCCGGGCTGGAGGAGGGCCAGTCTTCGTGGGCAATGAAGTCAATTTTGTTGCTTCGAAACCAGGCTCGAGTTGTTTTTGCCTTGTGTGCAGGGGCTGAGTCTTGTTGAAAGACCCAGGGCTGGTTTTGAAATAGAGAGTGGCTTAAAGGCTTCACTATTGGTTCCAGAACGGTTTCCTGGTAAACTTTAGCCCCAGTTTTGACACCTTTTTCACAGAAATGGACCTGTGTTAACCCTGAGTATGACACACCTAACCAAATCATGACATAAGAGGGATGATGGCCTTGTTGCACTCTCGGAACAGCTACACTCGCTTCTTGACTGTTTTTTGCATACTGTAACAAACGTTGGTTTATGTCATGTGAACCTCGCTTAAATTGTACGAAACATTTACTTGTTTGTGTCTACTCCGCCTTAGAAGCGCATTGCTGACATTGCTGGCCGCATGCAATCGGGCATTCGAAAAGTCCTAAGAGAATAAAAAGGCTGTCTGGTACGTCTGTCAATTGAACTGTTGAAGGAATTTTGTATTAGATATCGTTGTTGATTTTAGTAATAGCGAATTGATGGAATATGATGATTTCTATGGATATGGAATAAACAGATGAGCTAAAGCGCCGGAATTATTTATTGACAAGAATCAGAAAAGACGACGGTTTTAGTTCAGCCGTGGGATTAACTCAAAGCAAACTGCTTTTTCGACGCCCACTATCATCAAAAGGTAACGTGGATTGTGTATTTCTACGTTAAGAAAGTAGCTGCCGAAACGCGGATTGAGTTTATTTGTTTATTGATGTTAATGTCAGCGCCTACAATTAAGGATAAATAGAAATATAAAACGATTCAACTCGCATTAAAGCGTATATGTCGCATTCAGCTACTCTTTGCCGCGAAACATTTAATCAGGGTCCCGATGTTTTCTGATTTTTAAAGAACCTTCTGGGGTCTGGCTAGACAACGACCATGCCTTGGACACACAAACGTTTTAATAACTACATGTTTTATGTTTTTGCTCGAGTTTCAGAGCAATGGAAAACACCAACCGGCGGTTAGTGACTCCGGCCCGAAGTTTAGAACTATCCGGCGAATGGGTAGAATTGGACCGAAGTTCAGAGAGTAGCGAGGGTCGCAGCCGCAGCCACTACAGACGAAACGGGGAACATCGTCGTCGCAGCCGAATCGGCACCCGACATGCAAGCCATCGTGATCGGACTCGGGTCCCGAGGGATTTGAGGCCTAGCCGCAGCCGCAGCAGGGACCGCAGCTACCGGTTACGCCGCAGCTCCAGCCGAAGTTACGCAAGGAATAAGATAAGCCGTAGTAGCCGTAGTCGTAGTCGGGCTCCGCGACATCGACATGATCGCAGCCGCAGCGGTAGTGTATTAACCAAATCGAGCCTGCACGAAAGGTTGAGATCCCTTGAGGGAATGTTTAATAAGGAAACTAGTCTCAGAGACAGGGAATTGAGTGAAGCGAATAGAGTACTGGGTAGACAGTTCGAACCTATGACAAATGACTCCCGGACCGACAAACCGACAACGCGTTCTGAAACCTTAGAACTTCTGAGATTATTTTCAGAGTACTTTAAGACAAAAGAGGGGGGAGCTCGTGAATCTTTCCCAGTATTAAACAACGTTTTACCGGACTTTGACCCTATGACTAACGAACAAAATATTGACAGCTGGATAAACAAGGTTGATGAAAGTGCTGAGATATATCACTGGACTGATAAACAAGTTGTTCATTATGCGCTCCCCAAATTATGTGGCCTTGCTAAGACGTGGTACCAGGGCTTACCCTCCATCAAGCATTCATGGACGGAATGGAAGCAGATGCTCCGGGATTCCTTCCCTTCCGAAGAAAATTATGCTGAATTGCTTACAGAAATGCTTGGTAGGAGGACTCGCCCTGGAGAACCTCTCGAGTTGTACTACTTCGCAAAAATCAATTTACTCAATAGATGCAAAATTTTCGGAAAAAATGCAGTTGATTGCTTAGTATTCGGGGTAGAAGATAAAAGTATTCGGCTCAGCGCTCAAGCCAGTAGGTTTCATAAGCCCGAGGAGGCTTTAGTTCTTCAAAACAATTAAAACGCAGATAATTAGGGATGTCGCCGACGGTAGAAAAGAATCTCATTTCAGGGATAGACGTTTATTAGTATTAGTATTGTTTGAGATGCGTGTCTGCGCAGAGATAATTTTATTTAAATATAGACGGTACTGTACGGCATAAACCATAAATTTTGCACTTAGGCGTTCATTTCAAGTGATTTCTCCTATATTCTATATCAATAATAAAATATATATATATATATAACTGCAAAACTATTAGTACCCTCATTTTACAAGTGTTGAACCACAGCTGTTAAGTACCTAGCTAACTATTACTAATCATATTTATAATTTATAAGTATTTAAGACGATTGTGTGCATATAACTAGTAAGGTACATATAAGAATACCAGGAAAATGAGTGCTATCTCGCCAATAAACTTAATGTTTGGCGATTATAATGTAAACAAATGTACCATAAAAAGCTTTAGAAAATAAATTAAAAAAAAAAAAACCTAATGCAACTGCTACTAAAACGAATATTTACCTCCCACAAAACAATGACTCACTTAGGAATCGATCGCGGACAATTGTCTGCTTCAATTGCAAGGAGCAGGAGCAGGGGCACCCCAGTTTTAAATGCCCTAAGCCAATCAGCAAATGTACCGTGTGCAACTTTATCGGACATAACTCTGCCGAATGCCCTAAGGCAGATTCAACTAAAAGCAGTACCCAGGCCAAGGCTAAGGATATTCTAGAAGTAACTATTGCTGATAATGCCAATGATAAATATAAAATAATGATAAAAATAAATGGCACGGTAACAGCGTGCCAGGTCGATTTGGGAAGTCAAGCGACGTTGATTCGTGAACGTGATGCTTGTCAGTTGGGTCTTAGTTGGATAGCTGTAAACGGCCCACTTCTGAGAGGATTAGGGAATGTACCGTACTTACCTAAAGGAAAAGTTCTAGTTACCATAGACGTCCAAGGTATTGTAGAAAGGGATGTCGAAGCGCTCGTAGTAGAAGATGAACTTATTAATTTCCCCATACTATTAGGCCACACCTTTACGGAAAGACCTCATTTGAGGATCGTGAAAACTGCTACTGATTTACAATTTGAGCGAGTATACTCTACAGATGAGAAAATTCCCCTTCATGTTAGTGACGACTTCAACTTGGGGGTTGGAAATCTGAATACGATCCTGGTTAAATCTAGTAAAAATTACAGCGGCAATATTTATGTAGGTGGATCTATTAGAGGCGATGCAGGGATGGAGTATTATTTGTTGCCTGGGGAGTACGAAATTAAAAACGGCGAATGCAATCTTATAATACAGAATGTTAGCACTAAAACCTTGCATTTTAAGGCAGGACTCCTTATGTCCAGGGCGAGGATCATAGATTCACACTTAGAAGTTTATAATGTAGCACAGGCGGACTGCACTCAAACGAAAACACCCGAACCAAATCTGGGCAAACAATTAAGCGAAGCTGAAAAACAGTATTGTATCAAATTATTCTCCAAGTACAAAGATTGTTTTTCAAGCGGTTTACATGATCTAGGTTTTACAGCCGTTACGGAAATGGAAATTCAGTTGAAAGATTCCTCTCCAGTGGTCTACCGACCTTACCGCTTATCGTTCTCTGAACGCCAACATGTCGGTGAAATGGTAGGACAGATGCTTAAAAATGGAATAGTACGCGAGTCCAACTCACCTTATGCAAGCCCGATCGTCTTAGTTCAGAAGAAGTCGGGTGAGAAGCGGTTGTGTGTGGACTATCGTGCTCTCAATAGCCGGACAAAGAGGGATCATTATCCACTGCCTCGGATAGAGGATCTCTTAGACCAGTTGTCTGGACAGTGCCTGTTCACTACATTAGATTTAGCATCGGGCTACCACCAAATTGCTATTGCGGAAGAGTCCAAAGAAAAGACGGCCTTCGTTACGCCCGATGGACAATTTGAATATAACCGAATGCCTTTCGGATTAACTAACGCCCCGGCCGTCTTTCAAAGGGCTGTACACAAAATCCTGGATAAATCTAAAGTCCCATACGTCATCATCTACATGGATGATATCCTCATTCCGTCCAAGTCCTTCGAGGAAGGTTTATTACGCCTGGAGGAAGTTTTTCGTCTCTTGCGAGAGGGAGGTTTAACGCTTAAGATGGAAAAATGTTATTTCTTCCAGGAGAGTGTCCTCTTTCTGGGTTTCGAGATCGATGGAACAGGTATACGCCCTGGAGATCATAAAACCCGTGCAGTGTCGAAATTTCCGACGCCACGGAACCAACATGAGGTCAGAAGATTCCTTGGTCTGGCGGGATTCTTTAGAAGGTTTGTTAAGGGTTTCGCTCTAATGGCCAGGCCGTTAACGAGTCTTCTTAAAAAGGACGCCTCTTGGTTATGGGGAGAGCCCCAACAGACCGCCTTTGATACTCTTAAACGGCTACTTACTGAGAGGCCCCTGTTGGCTCTCTATGACCATAAAGCGGAAACCCAGCTTCACACAGATGCTTGTAAGCTGGGGCTGGGAGGGATTCTAATTCAAAGGTCAGAGTCCGACGCCTGGAGACCAGTTGCTTACCATAGCCGTCAGACAAATACGGACGAACAAAAACTCCATTCCTTTGAGTTGGAAACGCTGGCGGTTATTAGTTCGTTGAACAAGTTTCGTCCTTATTTGATAGGCATCAAATTCACGATGATAGTGTCGGACTGCAACGCTCTGCGTTCAACGTTTACAAAACGAGACCTGATTCCCCGCATCTCTAGGTGGTGGATCCAATTTTTAGAGTTCGACTGCCAAATAGAATATCGCCCAGGTGAACGAATGGCACATGTGGATGCTTTGAGCAGGGGAGCTATATCAATGGATCCTGATCCAATCCACACTCTCGAGGTTTTAGTTGTGACTGGTGATAGCTGGATAACAACAGTACAATTGGCGGACGATGAGACGAAACGAATCAAGGAAGTTTTAGAGGATCCTGACACACCTGACCACAAATAGCAGAAATCCATAAAAATTATCAATTAAAGAACGGGCGAGTGTTCCGCGTAGTGGAGGGAGGGGTGCTGCGGTGGTTAGTACCGAGAGGCGTACGTTGGCAGATTTTGAAGGCAAACCACGATGACGTGGGACACTTCGGATTTGAGAAGACACTACAACGTATACGATCATCGTTTTGGTTCCCCAAGATGCGTAGATTTGTAAAAAAATATGTAGCATCTTGCCTTGAATGCGCGCACCATAAGGCCCCGTCAGGTGCTAAGGAAGGCTTTTTACACCCGATCCCTAAAATCGATATTCCTCTACATACCCTACACGCTGACCACCTTGGACCATTCCCACGCAGTAAGCGGGGAAACACTTACCTTCTGGTCATTGTAGATGCCTTTAGCAAGTATGTGTATCTGGCACCCGTTCGAAATACGAAAACAAAGGCTAGTATCAAAGTGTTTGAAACTTTCTTTAGTTTGTTTGATAAACCTTCTCGATTGATAACCGACAGGGGTACTAGTTTCACCAGCAACAAGTTTGAATCGTTTACAAAACGCGAAGGGATTAAACACATTTTGAATTCGGTTGCAACTCCTCGAGCAAATGGCCAGGTCGAACGTTATAATCGTACCATCCTAGCCTCCTTAGGAACTATGACTCATGGTAAAAACAGCGACACATGGGACACTTACGTGCCAAAAGTACAGTTCGGTATAAATACTACACCTCATGACGTTACAAAAAAGACACCGACAGAACTGTTATTCGGATATAAATCGGGTAACCCTTCCCCTGGTATCTTGAACGAAATTGTTGAAAATATTTCTGATAGTGGGAATCGTGAGACAATAGATGAAATCAGATCACAAGCAAAAGAACGTTTAGATAGGAAACAGCTCCAGAATAAGGATAGGTTCGACAGGCACCGTAAAGCACCTACCCAGTATAACGAGGGAGATCTCGTACGGGTTAGAAGAGCTGTTCCAGGTGGTTTAGGACAGTCAAAGAAGTTAGAACCCAAATTCCAGGGCCCATACAGAATCAAGGCTGTTCTTCCAAACGATCGATTCCTGATAGTGGATACGCCTTTAACCAGAAAGGGCAAGCCCTATGAAAACGTGTACTCAATTGATAAAATATTTCCTTGGACAAGTTTTGAGTCTGCTGTCTGTACTACTAGTGAAGGGAGTGACAGTGATTGAGCCCTGACCTTAGTTATGTGAACTTTTAGTGATTAAGTCGACACGGGACTAATACGGACATGACAGTCGGGACAATAATGAAAGTAGGTAATAGATTTATTTGATGATTTGTTTTGGATATCTGAAGTGATGATGTTTTAGCACAGGAAAGAGATGGCAATGATTAGCCGCTCTGGAGTGCTAACAATAACTAATAACAATAGTGATGCATTACCGGTGAAGGAAGTAACTACTAATGCTGAGTCATGGAGAGATTGTGACAGTGAGGATGTACCAGCACAGGGCAGGATTGGCAATAATTCGCCGCCCATGAGTGCTAGTACATTGCGGTTATTGCATTCCCGGTGAAGGAAGTAGCCGGGCATGCTTAATCATAAGTTAGTTCGTTCTGTAGTGAACCTCTCTTAAAGAAAGTAATAGTGTTATCCTTTAGCTTTTAGTTTTCTAAACGTGAGGACACGTTTTTTTTAACGGATGGCCGACTACAGCGAAATGTCTGTTGTCACCCAACAAGTATACTAATGATTTATTTTGTATTAAGGAGCAATGATTTTTTTATGTTGTTAATTTTGTTTAACGTGAGGACACGTTTGTGACGGATGGCCGACTGTAACAAACGTTGGTTTATGTAATGTGAACCTCGCTTAAATTGTACGAAACATTTACTTGTTTGTATCTACTCCGCCTTAAATTAAAAAAATTAAAAATTATTTATTTTCAGATTACATAGATCCATAAATTGTTAGTTACAAAATACTTATAAAGACTACGTTAGTAAATTGATGGATAATAAAATTTAAAGGTTACATTTTAAACTACTTAACTACAAGGTCGTAGGACATGAAGGTCGGTGTAACGGCGGAGAATATCAGAATCCCACCGCTCAGCTATCACTTTCAGGATGCTATTTGTGCTCCCCCTCATCCGCATCACCACAGATGCCGTCTTCTTCCGGATTATAGCATAAAAGTCCTCTATGCTAGCATCGGCAAACATCCCAGAGGCGCTGCAGAATCGAGGAAGCCCAAACAGCATCCTGAAAATGTTATTATATTGGATTCGCAGGGTATTATAGGGCTTCAACTTGAAACTAGCCCACAGGCCACACGTATAGAAACTTTGACAGTAAGCTCTAAATAAAGTCAGCTTCACTTGGGCACTACAACGTGCGAACCTGTGCGCCAGCATCCCGCCTCGGACCGACAACGCCCTGCGCTCCCGCTCGATATCGAGATCGTCCTTCAAGTCCTCGGTTACAATATGACCTAGGTACTTGAAATGAGTAACACGATTTAAAGGAACTCCGTTCAACATTATTTTGGGCGAGTAGGCTGGACACTTAATTTTGCCTCTGAAAATCATGAACTCACTTTTGGTAGCGTTGTACTTCAAACCGTGCTGTTGGGCATACATCTCGCATCTATCGATTAGCATTTTTAGCCCTGATACTGAAGGGCTCAGCAGCACCATGTCGTCCGCATAACTAATATTATTTACAGAAATATTATCAATCCTACAGCCGGCATGAATGCTGCTGAGCCCCTCAATCAGTTCATTAATATACAAATTAAACAATCTAGGAGAGGTTAGCCCCCCCTGTCTCACCCCACACTTTAGCACATATGGATCTGAATATTCTTTAGCCCATTTTACCATGTTAATTTGATTGCTATACCAGTGCGACATGATTCCTGTCACAGCCGGATTTATGCCTGTCTTCTTCAACTTTGACCATAGTATATCGTACGACACGGTATCGAAGGCCTTAGAAAGGTCTAAGAAACAGGCATAAATAGGCGTATTTCTCTTAACATAGTAGCTTACTGTATGTTTTAAGGCTAAAATTGCACTTTCAGTAGATAGTCCTTCACGAAAACCGAATTGAGCATCATGCACTTTGACATGGTGGTTCAAAAAAGTATCTAGGATCCTATAAAGTACCTTTGCGGTGACTGTAGCCAAAGAAATTGGCCGATAATTACTTTTATCTGCGAGATCTCCTGTAGAATTCTTAACAAGGGGAATAACCACAGTTTTCATCAAATCAGGAGGTAAATATGTGTGTCTCAAGCAGAGCGTGAACAGCATAGATAATAACCTCCCAATGTGCGAGCCCGCGTGCTGAAGGCGCTCAATGCTGAGCCCATCGTGGCCCGGAGACTTGCCTCTTTTCATATTTGCTATAGCTAGTCTAACGTCTTTAGTGGAGATTACAATTGACGTATCTGTCAGATTGGACTCAGCATTGAACCCCTCCCGCACGGGTTGGTTGGGGGGCTCCACCTTAAAGTAATCTCTGAAAATGTTAGCAACATCTTTGGGTTCACTTATGCCATCTACACTGGCCGACAAATTTGGTTTAAAATTCAATTTTTTGGTACTTTTCCAGAATTTACTAAACTGTTTAGTCGAATGTTGAGTTGCTAATATGTCAAATTTAATCTGCTCTTGATTGTTTTGACAGAACTTAAGCCTAGATTAAAAAATTTTACGACTAGAGCACATTTTTTCATAAATAGGACCACTTTTGGGCTTCCCATGTAATACATATGTCAAAAAATCTAACCTAGCTTGCTTGTGACTGTTTGATACATGTTTATTCCAGCCTAGAATACTTTTACCTTTATTATTCTCATTCGACTTATGTACACTACTTTCTACAGATGCTCTATTTAGTGCGCTTATTATGTCACTGTATAATTGATTAATAACACTTCTGTGTGAAATATCTTGACACATATTATCTGCACAGTAGTGAAGTTCCTGCGGAAAATCAATTAATTTTAAATAGTTATTACATAGGTCTGAGTATTTATCTATCTGTTCCGGGCTCCTTACTCCCCATAGCACTTTATTACGTAATTGATTATTTTGTGTCTCTTTTGACCTAATTACACCAATATTACATTCTATTCTTAATGGATAGTGATCCGACCAATATACATCGTATAGGACCTCGATATTATTTAACGTGTACCATGCAGAGGTACTTACCAAGCAGTGATCCAACCACCTTTGAGATCCGTGCGCATCACTCACAAACGTATGCGTTCCAGACGATGTACCTAGTCGAATCAAGCCTAGCCTTAGAAGCGCATTGCTGACATTGCTGGCCGCATGCAATCGGGCATTCGAAAAGTCCTAAGAGAATAAAAAGGCTGTCTGGTACGTCTGTCAATTGAACTGTTGAAGGAATTTTGTATTAGATATCGTTGTTGATTTTAGTAATAGCGAATTGATGGAATATGATGATTTCTATGGATATGGAATAAACAGATGAGCTAAAGCGCCGGAATTATTTATTGACAAGAATCAGAAAAGACGACGGTTTTAATACATTCTGTCATTCTGGCGGTTACAACATTCTTCAATGGTAAAAATATTTTCGTCTGTAAATAATATATTTCGGTGGCCATTTTGTGCGTACCGCTTCAGTAGCACGCGACTTCTATTCAGCCTCATAGCCTTCAATCGTCCATTAAGCAAATGACCTTTCCGTCTACGATAAGCGTGTAGTCTAAGGTCTTGATTGATAACTTTTTTAAGGGAGCTTCTCTTCACAGACATCTGAATTGCCAACAACTTTTGCTTCCGAATGGGGTTTCTTGCGATTCTCGCCTTCACTGCCTTTATTAGAGCTGGGGTCCGAACGGTGCGTGGTCTTCCAGACCTCTTGCGGTCATCAAAGCTCAGGGTACTATTGTACCTATTAATGGTACGATAAACGAATTGTTTGTTGATTTTCAGATTTTGAAGAAACTTCAAAATCACGTTTGGCGGATGCCCGCATTTGTGCAACGCAATTACAGCGACACGATTTTCTTTTAGACCTCAATCCATTATAAATATGAAGAGATAAGTGTTGTGTGTGCTATAAAATTATAACTGACAACCCGCCATTATGTCATTTTTTATTTTTTCGGGAGCATTTGTTTTAACGCAAGAAAAGAGTTTGCAAATCGAGTAACAGAACTTAGTAACCAACTAGGTAGCCTGAATCTGGGAAAGTACTCCTCCATATTCCAAGCAGAGGTATACGCCATCCTGGAATGCGCGACAACCAACCTGCAAAGCAACTACCTCAATAATACTATCTATCTATATCCACTCGGATAGCCGGGCAGCGCTCTTAGCCCTCAGCTCCGACGTCATAACGTCAAGGCTGGTCGAGAACTGCCGGGAGGTACTAAATAATCTGGGAGTGAAAAACAAGGTTATTTTATGTTGGGTCCCAGGGCATGCAGGCAGGCATCGAGGGAAATAAAAGAGCCGACGAGCTTGCACGAGCGGAGGCGAAGGGGACGCACTGCGGGCCAGAACCGTTTTGTGGCGTCCCCAAAAGCCTAACCAAGCTCACCCTGAAGACCTATTGCTTCTATAAAACCATTCAGGCCTGAAGAGCAACACCCGGGCTGAACCATTCCAAAGCGCTGATTAAAGCCTTTAGCAAAAAGGCGTCATACGATGCCTTGGCGCTAAGCAGGAACCGTCTACGCATGCTGGTAAGGGTGCTTCCAGGGCACTGCTGCCTAAACAAGCACATGCATATGTTGGGACTGAGTGACACAAGGCGGTGCAGACTCTGCCTCGAAGCGGAGGAGACACCTGCACACATCCTAACCGATTGCCCTTGCCTGATGCGCAGCCGTAGTTCCATACTGGGCAAACACGTCATGTGCCCAGAAGAGATAAAGTCTCACGAGTTCAGCAAAATCCTGCAGTTTTTCGAATTTGCAGGGCTGGACCGAGATTTGTAGTACGTGGCGATCACAATAGATCAGAGATGGTCGCAGTGATACGAGGGCTCAGCAGCCCGGAATAGCCACGAACTGAATAATAATAATAATAAGCACAGAAAAAAAGATTGAAATCGAACTGTTTTAAATTTATCTTTGGTAAAACTGCATGACAATGCACTCCAGTTTCGACTTCGGAACACAACTGAACTTCGAAAGGAGATATATTTCTTCGTTGATTGCACAGCGCCAGCTGTGTTTTTTAGTTTTAACTAGAAAACCCTGCTGCTTTATCGACTGGAGTCAGCAGCGGCGTACTGCGGTTGGATTTCACGTAGGCATGTATATGACGGCATATTTCCGTAGACGGAACTGACCTCATTGACCTTATCTGAGATAATTTGTATTAAAAGGGTTTTATTTTATAACTGAGTTATACACTCTGCTTTTCAGTTCGATTGCGAGAAAATTAAACAAATTATTAATATAATTAAAGAAATGTCACGAAGTTATACTTCTGTGCTCGTCGACCGCGGGCGGCGGCGCCGGGTCGGCGCGGCGCGCCGAGGGCGAGTTTTACTTTATGCTCTAGAGCATAAAAAGCTACTTTATGTCACCTATGCAGAGCGTAAAGACAAACTTTTAGAGCATGACAAGTGAAAAAAGGTTTTTTTATAATAAAACTATGCATAACATATGGGCATTAAAAGACTCTCTCCGAAATGTATTTCGTGATAAACGTTTTCTTACATTAACAAGTATCTACTTCTTAGAGCTATGCTTATTTCTAAAAAACCAGTCACAATACTTCACAACAATAGCCTCCCTTAAATCAAATGTACGGGATCAGTATAAATATAATATGTATCTACCAAAAGCAAATAACGCTATATATAAAAAGAGCACCTTTGTAATGGCAATTCGTGTGTACAACCAACTTCCACTAGATTTGAAGTCTCTTGAAGGCACTATTTTTAAGCAGAAGCTAAAAAATTGGCTTATCAATAAAGTGTTGTACAATCTTAATGAGTACTTTGCATGTTAGCACTTAAGTACAATTGTTAAATACAATATACCACCGAATCAAAATATTGTACTCCCGCAAAAGGCAACTGTTGAAACCATTTACTATTGATCATCCTTGTACTGACACAGTTAAACAATAAATATTATTCTATTCTATTCTATAACAGTTGAGTGAGTTGAGTTCATATTTCAAAAAGCAATTATTTTGATTTATCGGTTTGACCATGCACCACTCCAAATATAGGAACCACCACATAATAGAGTTTTCAGATTGAAAAGTGTTATCCACTGTGGCTTGTTACTTTACTATAGTTGTTGTAAAATAATTTCCCTTTGTTGAATTGGTTTCATATGAAGAAAAATAATTTTGCCCTAGCTGGCTCAGTTATCAAAAGGTTTTTTTTTTCTTTGTAAATTACCACTTTATTTAGAAGAATGTTTTCTTCATAGCGAAACCAGTTATTAAATCGGAATTTGATTTGATCATACAAAATCATTATTTTCATGGTCCACTATGAAGAGTTTATTCTTCATAGTTAAATCGGCTATCAAACAGGACTTTTATATTCCTCATAGAAAAATATGTCATTAAGATTTATTCTAATATTATTTTATTGCATCAATTGACAACATTTAAATTTTTTAAATAGTATGAAATCTTAACTCATTTCATTAATTTGTTAACCAGAAGCCCCAAAATACAAATATAAATAAATATAAATATAAATATTGGGGGACAATCTTACACAAATCGACCTAGTCCCAAACTAAGCAAAGCTTGTACTATGGGTACTAGACGACGATATAAATACTTATATAGATAAATACATACTTAAATACATAGAAAACATCCAAGACCCAAGAACAAATATCCGTGAAGAATGCACAAATAAATGCCCTACCCGGAATTCGAACCCGGGACCTCTAGCTTCCGAGGCAGGGTCACTACCAACTAGGCTAAACTGGTCGTCAATATATAATTTTATAGCTATTAGCTTTCTAATTATTCACGAAAATGGAAGAAAGCCTACCCTTGTAGTAATGTGACGTCACTACTATGAAATTGTGACAGTCACAGAGCACAAAAACAACAGTAGTTCACTTTCTTTAGTAAATCTGTCTCAGTAACAGTGCTTCTATATGATTTGTTACGCTGTGACGATCTAAACGATTTCTATGAGAACAAACCACATCTTTACTCAATGCTAAGCAGTGCTGTTTTATGAATACAGAAGTAGTTATCTAAGACAAAAATAAGTCCTGAGTTTACCAAGTTAGCTGTGAAGAAAAGATTCCAATTTGGATAACTGAGTCATGTAAGGAGAGTTATTTATCCTTGTAGAAAACCAGTCACCAAAGTTGATTGTCTACTGGGAACAAAGGAGTAATTTGATGCATATGAGCTTGATTAGTTAATAACTTACTTGTGTTGTTCCAACATAGATGCATAGGGTATGTTGGCTATACTGTTGATAGATGTTAGCACAAAATACCCTCTGATCAGACCAGCAGCATCTATCTCTCTCATGACGTCACCCATAGTCTGGCAAGTATCTGACATCAGCACCTGTGCATCCAGGGTAAGACTCCATGGAGCCCTCTGTTCCTTTGCTTTCCTACAATTATTAAGAAAAAAGGATTGATGTTATGGAATCTCAAAGTCAGTTCAGTTTGTTTTAAAGTAGGCTACGTGTATGTTGTTACAAAGAAACATGTATCTTCATGTTTATAATAATTACCTTAAGTGTTCTTTGATTTTATTTCCATCATTGCAACAAAATAAAATCACTTCATCAACTCCACCCAAAGCTAAAGATTCAAGAACATAATTAACTAAAGGCACTCCAGCGACTGCAAATAGACCCTGAAAAGAGAGTTTTCATTGATAGTAGTTAACATTTAAAAGATGATGAAATCAATGTTGACAGCATCATAGATAATGGCATATATCTTACCATAGGTTTGTAGTTTGTTATAGGATCAAAGTTATTATCAAATATATCCATTACTACTACCGCTTGAACAGCGTTTTCTTTCTCCATGTTTAAAATGTATTGCTTTTCGTTTTATTTTAGGTTAGAAGTTCAATACAAGGTTAGCAAAGGTAAGGTACCCTAATCGCGATACGTCACATAATTTCATTTGACATATGCATGACATTTCTGCTGTCATTTGGCTAAACCTGTTTAAGACATATTTTAAAACATTTATTTGCAACCATTTACTCCTAAACTCAAACTCCGTAATCCGTATGATACCGTCTCTTTCACTATCCTGTCATACACTATATGAGTGAAAGAGACGGCGCCATACGAAGTTCGGATTTCGGAGTAAACGCCCTGGGGTGTCGGTCAATAGTAAATTTGACAGCTAATGACAAGTTTATTGACCGCCGCGGCCAGAGGGCCTACTCCGAACTTCGTATCGTGCCATCCCTTTCCGTCATATAGTGTATTGCACGAGAGTGAAAGGAACGGCACGAGACGAAGTTCGATTTTCAGAGTAGACCCCCAGGCCGCGCCAGTCTGTGAGAGGCTTAAATCCTGTCACAAACTGAGGCGGCCTAAGTGGCGGCCAGTGTTAACTATGACATTCAAGGCCGCGTGTGTCTTAATGATTGTTTGAATCGTCATAGTGTACAGGCGGCTACCGCGGCCGCCACCGCGGCCGCCACCGCAGGCCGCTCCAGTGTGTGACACGCTTTAGTCTGTCACAAACTGGCACGGCCTAGGCCGCGCTGTCTATAGTAAACTTGTCATTAGCTGTCAAATTTACTATTGACCCGCTCCAGTGTGTGACACGCATTAAAACGCGCGGTCAATAGTAAACTTGTCATTAGCTGCCCAATTTACTATTGACCGCGGCCGCAGGCCGCTCCAGTGTGTGACACGTTTTAAGCGTGTAGCCGATAAGACAACTCCAAACAGTCCTGCATGAGCTATGATAAAGCGAAATATATCTACCTGAACGATTTAAAAGTAAAATAAAATTGGTTTCATATCTCCCATCTCGCTCTATCTTACGGCTTACTTCGCTTTTATAGCAGTTCGCTGACTTCATTACTTTCAAACACCTTTCAAATAAGACGCTCGTGGAAAGCCTTTTGTACACTTCCTAATTAAGACACACTCATACAAACATAATTGATTTATACCTACTTACTATCCACACAAATCATACTTAATTTTTGTTTGTATACTGGTTTCCAGGGTGCTATCGATTTATACCTAATAAAGATTGCTATTCGAATCGGGTATTTTATCATCATTGAGAAATCGAGTTTTCAATCGCTACTGACTGTTAGTAAGGAAACATGGAATATGATTTTTCACGGATAGATTACGTGATATGTGGAATCACATACCCGGATACGTTAAAGATTTTACCCGCGCCTGGACCAAAAACACAGCAAAAGGTACAGTTTAGCGATGAAAATTAGGTACTTACATGTAAGCAAGGGTTAAGTTGTCAGCAAAACATTAATTACACAAAAAAAACGCTTGAATACATATTTTTTTTTTTAGTTTGTAATCGGCGACAAAAATGGTGTTCTACAATGTTTAAGCATAAAGGAGGAAGAGGCGATAGTTCAATTTAAAACTCTCCCGGGAAAACCGATAACGGCAGTCCAACTTGCCATTAACGATGGTAAGTCATGCACGACCAAATTAAAATTGTATCCAAAAATATATTAATATGTTAACAATGAGGGAGTTCTTTCTAGGCTTAATTTTGATGTAGGTATCGCAACACTCTCATTATTGGTAATTATATGTACCTAACCCGTAAACTGCTAAATTACAGGAGCCCAAGCAGACAAAGTGTTCGCGGCATCAGGCAACGAAGTCAAAGGTTACACTAGGAAAGGAAAAGTATTTCTTTCCATAGAAACAGCGTTATCGGAAACAATCACATCCATGTATCTCATTTTTACCTTACTTGAGTTCCGTAGGTCTTTTAATAAATATTTACAGAAGTTATTGTAAAAATCTTTGCAGGTCCGTTTTAGCAGGCGACTTAATACTATGCAGTGGTCGTACCGTAACGCATTCTAGAGATTTGAAGGAATTTCATTCCTATGTGTGCGAAGACAGAGTGCTAGATATTGCATCATTTGCTACTCCCAACGTAAGAATAACTTCTTATATACCTAATCTACTTAGGGCAGGACGAGTATGATATAAATATGTGAGTGTGATATAATGACCTGACGCAAAGAAATCTTCAAAAAATTCTAAATTTCTTAAATGGTTCCGTTTTGCCCAGTCGTGCACGCCAAATACTACAATGTTATACTATGGTGCACGCGTCAATTAAGAATGTAGCGAACCAATTAGGAATTATATCCTATCTTATCCTGCATCTCCTGTACAAGGAGAGGGGACGGATGTCCGTCCCTAGGTATTAGATGATTACTTACACTCGTAAATAGATAGATCTACGAACGTATCTCTGCTCAAAGCCAGCCTCATCATACAATATTGCGGTTTTGAGGCAACTTACGGATATATAAATTATGAAATAAGCTCCATTTTGTAATCAGAACACCAGAGTACGACTGCTAGTGTTGGTGGCTAACAAAGGAGCCGTGATGTTGGAGAACGGTCAGTTCGCAGCCCGAGCGGTGGTCACGTCGGGTCCTTCCAGACTGGTGGTACCGCCGCCAATGCATGCCACGGATATTTACGCCTTCTACGGCGCCGCGGATGGATCAATTGGGCTCATAGCTTATGAAGAGTGAGTAGCTAAAATGCTCCCAATACATATAACCTACCTATCTACCTACTCGTAGGGAGAGTGGCGTAAGTTAAAGGAAATCGAATTCTATGGATGCCTTACCATTGCTTAGCAAGTGTATTATGAATTATGAACGCAACTATTCAAAATAGGTTACGGGCCCCTAGCCCATACCACGTGTACAACACAAAATATGTAATGTACCTTACATAAGTAAATACCGTAATATTAGTAAGCAATTATTTCTTTAATGTAACGAATAGAACTACAATCACATTGAGCTGCAGAACTCCTGTTAATTTATTAAAAATGTCTCGTCTAGGGTCGGTAGGTACATGAAGGGACCAGGAGATCTTAGTTATAACTCTAATTTCTGTTGTCAGATCCATGCTAACCAGTAAATGCCTGGTGGAGGGCAAAGGCCTGGGCTCCGTGATGTGTGTGGGCTGGTACTTCTCTAACGGGAGCGCTCACCTCGCCGTTGGCCGCCATGATGGATCGGTACAGCTCTACCTCGTTGATATGGAGAACCTCGGCGACAAACCTCGGTTGAAATATACCTATGTGCGTTAACAAATGCTACGAAATTGTTTCAAAATATCAATAATCCTATAAGCTTAATTTGAACATTATTAGTGGTAAACGGGACTTCAATTGGGATCAGGACCAAACCACTGGATTGAGCTTCATAAACCGAAAGTCCTTTATACAAAACGTCATTTTTAGGGTTCCGTGCCCAAAGGGTAAAAACGGGACCCTATTACTAAGACTTCGCTGTCCGTCCGTCTGTCACCAGGCTGTATCTCAAGAACCGTAATAGCTAGACAGTTGAAATTTTCACAGATTGTGTATTTCTGTTGCCGCTATAACAACAAATACTAAAAACAAAATAATAATAATAATTAAGGGGGGCTCCCATACAAAAAACGTGTTATTTTTGCCCTTTTTATGGCTACCACTCGCCGAGCTAGATCTCAAGAACCGTAACAGCTAGACAGTTGAAATTTGCACAGATTATGTATTTTTATTGCCGCTACAACAATAAATACTAAAACCAAAATAATAATAATAATTAAGGGAGGCTCCCATACAACAGAGTAGTTGTTGGCGTTTTTATCTGGTACGGAACCCTTCGTGCGCGAGTCCGACTCGCACTTGGCCGGTTTTTTATTACAGTAGAAAAGTACGTGAAATAAAAAAAACATCGTAATTTCAACCGGGATGAGGGTTTTAAGATTTCATTTTTTTTATTTATTTCTTAGAAACAAACAGTCGTAAATACGTATAGGGTCTTATCTAATAGCTTTACGATAACAATATAACTAGACCTACAGTTTCCTATATTTTAAAATTAATTATATGTGATTTTATGTGATTTTGTTATATATATAACAAAATCACTAGAAGAGTTCACTTATACTTTGTTAAATTTTAAGTTTACATTTCTTATTTTTTAACTTTTATTTATATATTCTTAATATGGTATCAATCATAACAACCTTTAACAAATAATTTAATGAAACTTTAAAAACCGCATTAAATCTTGATATATTTCATGTATCTATTTATGTATTTCACACTATTTTAACAATGAATAAATTTGATTCTTAAATTTTGCTAACGAGCTGCCAAACAAGTCTGCGACCACACACTTTTTATTGTACAGCGCATGCGCGTTTTATGTATGAATTTTGAGCATGTTTCGTTCTGCTATTTGGAATGCTAAACAATGCTTTACTACGGCAACTACGTTCTGCTGTGCTACCGCGAACTTCGAATATCGAACTTCGTGTCGTGCCGTCTCTTTCACTCTCGTGTTAAACTCTATATGACGGAAAGGGACGGCACGACACGAAGTTCGATTTTCAAAGTTCGCGGTAGCACAGCTGATCTACGCGGTACACGGAAAGGCTTCCGTGTACCGCGTAGGTCAGAACATAGGCATGTTGGACAACGTTTCAGGGGCATCTATCAGATTGGAAAAGTAGATCGGTACACGAGCGTCTGAGTAAAAGAGCATGAAGATTGTGTCTTTCAGCCGAGGAAGCATAGTTTACGTAATTTCCACCTACTCTAAATTCAAGTGTCCTAACTATTTTTTAACCGACTTCAAGATTTCAAAAGAGGAGGTTATCAATTCGGTTGTATGTTTTTTTTTTATGTTTGTTACTCCATAACTCCGTCATTTCTTAACCGATTTGGAAAATTCTTTTTTTGATTGTAAGTATATATATCCAAGTTGGTCCCGTTTTTGTCAAAACGCAGTTCTGATGATGGGATCCATGAGGAATTGAGGGAACTCCTCAAATCTTTAAGGCAAACATATAGTGATTTTTGTGTTTTTATCAACAAGTCAAGCATTTGCATCCAAAAATGTGACATTGGATGAAGTGGAACTGCTGGTGATGATCAGAACAGAACTCTTCAACGACGAAAAGTTCACGTTTGGTGATTTGTCCTCCTAGCTGTGTTTGTTAAGCAAATTCTATTTTCACGATTGATTTTTGTCATGCTCGAGTTCTGATGATGGGATCCATTAAGAATCGAGGGAACTCCTCAAATGTGAAAGGCACACAATTAGTGATTTTAGTATTTTCATGAACTAATCAAGCATTTTCATTCATAAAAGTGACATTTGATGAAGTGGAACTGCTGATGATGATCAGAACGGAACTCTTCAACGACGCGTAGTTCACGTTTGGCGATTTGTTCTCTTCGTTTTGTTTGTCAAGCAAGCAAGGTTTTTCCATGATTCCATGAGGAATTGAGGGTACTTAGTCTTCTACCATTATAAACATACTTATAGCCATTTTTATTTTATTGTATAGAATCTAAGAGTGCACCATCTAAGTATAATAATCTTTCACCGGCCTGGGACCATTGAAGTCGGTTTTTTTTCTTAAAAATTATTTCTGAAGGTTTTCTATTCTAGTTTTATGTACATCGTAACAGGGATTCCAGACTACCGACGCAAATTCTAAGCGACTTCGAACATAGCTGTTATACAGCAACTTGTAAGTCAGAGGCCTACGAAAAGGTTTTGCAACACGTAGTATGAAACCTAGCTGATTGTACGCCATATTTGAAACGTTATCTATATGAGGGTTACTTAAAAGTAAGTTTAGTGTCCAGTGTCACATCAAGGTCACGTATGTTCTCCTGTCGTCCTAGAGTCAAACCACCTAATTTGTAAGGATATAAGTAATATTGGCTCTTTTTTGCGTGTAAATGTTACAATTGAACATTTATCATTATTAAAAAATAAATTATTTTGAGTACAGTGACTCTCAAAACTTAGCAAATCGTTTTCTAACAGTATGCAATAGGTGTTTGATTTAATAACCCTAAATATTTTGGTATAGGGCTTTTGAATGAGTTAGGCACTCCGTTATGTCATTGATGTACAATATAAATAATAAAGGCTCAAATGGGATCCCTGTGGGACACAAGAAGTAGTTTGCCTGTAATTAGATGAAAAACCTCCTATTAAAACTGCTTGGAACCTGTTTTCCACATACCTATGTCTTTATCCACCGAAAGAGGTCGCCATGTATCCCAAGGTTGTAAAGTTGTAGCAAAAGTGTATTATAAGAGATTTTGTCGAAGGCTTTTGCAAAATCCATACGGCATCCACTTGATATTTTTTATCCATTGCGTCGCGCACAAACTCACTAAGAGCCAAAAGATTACTTTCAACGCTACGACTTCTGTAAAACCCGTGCTGAGCGGGATTGATATGGCGGCGAACAGCATAAGAGAGCTGGTCGGTAACTATTTCATCTTCGTGGAATCCAGTTATTAGTAAATACAAGCGTCGAAATACGGTCTTCCGTTCCGTTCATACCTATTAACGGATGTTGTTAGTGTTGTGTGTCGTGCGAGTGACAACCCTTGTGTAAATGTGAATAATAAAGACCAAGTGCGGGTAATTCAGAAAACCCGTGCGGCTAGAAGATGTTGATACCCGCTCAAGCCAGTCAGCTCGTGACCACGGATGTTGTGATACATTTGAAACGTCGGGCACACCTCAGGTGAATAATTTTTGTACGCGATTAAGTCCCGTTTACGAATAATAATGTGTAAAAAACCGGCTAAGTGCGTGTCGAACCACGCACAAAGAAGAGTTCCGTACCGATACCTCCTAATCTACATTAAGAACCTCTATACAATACATTGAATCAAAAAAGGTCGTATGTTTATAGGAAATTTACAGCACTTAAGCCCTTTTGTTTGGACAAGACAGTTTTTCAGCAATACCTCAATAATTTTTAAGAAAAAAAAACCGACTTCAATGGTGGAGGCCGGTGAAAAATTATTATACTTAGATGGTGAACTCTTAGATTTCATACAATAAAATAAAAATGGCTATAAGTATGTTTATAATGATAGAAGACTAAGTACCCTCAATTCCTCATGGAATCATGGAAAAACCTTGTTTGCTTGGCAAACAAAACGAAGAGAACAAATCGCCAAACGTAAACTACGCGTCGTTGAAGAGTTCCGTTCTGATCATCATCAGCAGTTCCACTTCATCAAATGTCACTTTTATGAATGAAAATGCTTGATTAGTTCATGAAAATACTAAAATCACTATTTGTGTGCCTTTCACATTTGAGGAGTTCCCTCGATTCCTAATGGACCCCATCATCAGAACTCGAGCATGACAAAAATCAATCGTGAAAATAGAACTTGCTTTAAACACAGCTAGAAGGACAAATCGCCAAACGTGAACTTTTCGTCGTTGAAGAGTTATGTTCTGATCATCATCAGCAGTTCCACTTCATCAAATGTCACATTTTTGTATGATAATGCTCGATTTGTTGATAAAAACACAAAAATCACTATATGTTTGCCTTTAAGATTTTAGGAGTTCCCTCAATTCCTCATGGATCCCATCATCAGAAATCAAGCATGACAAAAATTAATCGTGAAAATTGGAATTGCTTAACTTTTCGTCTTTGAAGAGTTCTGTTCTGATCATCATCAGAGTTCCACTTCATCCAATGTCACATTTTTCGATGCAAATGCTTGACTTGTTGATAAAAACACAAAAATCACTATATGTTTGCCTTAAAGATTTGAGGAGTTTCCTCAATTCCTCATGGATCCCATCATCAGAACTGCGTTTTGACAAAAACGGGACCAACTTGGATATATATACTTACAATCAAAAAAAGCTCACGGGACTTTGGGACTCGTTGCTCGCATATTGTCTTGTAATGGCGGCGATCCCCAAATACCGTTTGTGGTGGGAGCTTTTTCAGAGTGGTCCACTATTTGCCAGAGTAATGAGCGTCCTGATAACCTTGTTTCCCAGAGATTATGGGATGATATTTTGTGCAGGAATATTTGTGCAACTTTACTAGGCGGTGCGGCGGGATCCAACTTAGCGCGTCTCAAGGCTGCGACTAGGCCCGAATCAGGAGCGTGGCTGCAGGCTTTGCCATCACCACAGCTAGGTACACTGCTTGATGATGACTCGTTGAGAATCGCAGTTGCCTTGCGTTTGGGGTGTAAAGTTTGTGAGCGACATGGGTGCATTTGCGGGGTCATGGTCGAGGAGGACGGCCACCATGGCCTTAGCTGTCAGAGGTGTGCGGGGCGGTTTTCTAGGCATCACAGTATCAATGATGCAGTTCGTCGGGCTTTGGTGTCGGCTAACATTCCCTGTGTCGTTGAGCCTCCGGGGTTGTGCCGCACTGATGGCAAGAGGCCAGATGGCCTAACACTGGTTACGTGGCAGAAGGGTCGGTGTCTCTTGTGGGACGCTACGTGCGTCAGTTCAGTACGTTTGCACCGTCCCACCTGAAGAATACGGTCAGGGCTGCTGGGTCGGCCGCTGAGCATGCGGCTAGGCTTAAGCATTCGAAGTACAGTGCCCTGGAACCATTGTACGATTTCGTGCCGATTGCGGTGGAGACTGCGGGTCCTTGGGGGATGGAGGCCAAAACCTTTATCAAGGATTTGGGTCGCCGGCTTAGGGAGAGGGGCTGTGATCCGCGCTCCGGATCGTATCTGGTTCAACAGATTTCGTTGGCTATACAGCGGGGTACTCGTAATGCTGCTAGCATAATGGGTACTTTTGAGCCGGCTACGGTTCGGGGTGGTCCTATGTAGTTGATAAGTTCAGGTTAGTTGACGAAGCCTGTTGCGGATTGCTTTATTGTTGTGTGTGACGACGCCTGTTGCTGATTTATAGTTGTACCCACCTGACGAAGCCTGCATTGCGGATTAAAATTGCATGTTAAAATTTTGTACTGAATATTAAATAAATTATTTTTTGTATTGTTATAATATAATTGAAAACAGTAATAATTTAATAAAAATAATTATCAAAAAAAGAATTTTCCAAATCGGTTAAATGACGGAGTTATGGAGTAACAAACATGTAAAAAAAAACATACAACCGATTTGATAATCTTGAAGTCGGTTAAAAACTTATCTTGTTCAAACCAAAAATCGTTGAAAGTATTTATTAATGTTCATCTTAATTTTTTCAAAATGTTAAACTTCATTGTTTGGAAATTAGAGGATTGGGGGGGACACTTTTTACGACTTTGACGGCTAATATCTCGCCGTCTGGAGGTTTCTAACAAACTTCCATTTAAGTCAACCGTTGACCTTAATGGAAAAGTTTTTTAGAAACCTCCCATGTCATTTCTGAAGGCCTATCCATTGATTCACCCCCCCCCCCATGTATAGGGTGCCTCCCCAGTTTAATATTTTATCGTAATTGTAAATCATATTTCTGTAGCGGTTTATAGCATACACCTTCCTACCTAATTTCATCAATTTCATAATTGTAGTGCTCATAGTCTCCCAGTGTACTCGGCCGATGTATCGGCTGTGACATACGGAGGGACGGACGGACAGACATGACGAATCTACAAGTGTTCCGTTTTCGCCATTTTGGCTACGGAACCCTAAAAATCGTGCAAGTTTTAATTTGAATTGAAAATGTGATTATTTTATAGATGGTTGACCCATATTATTAACTGAGAGCTTTTCTGTACTTAGATACCTAGGCGCGTTAAGGCATTGATCTCGTTGTTATCAACATTAGCAGTGCTTAAGCAAAAGCCTAAACCCGATGAGTGAATTGGAAGATCAGATCAGGAAGGCAGTTATTTTCATAAAAAACTAAAATAACTTTCATCTTCTTGGAATAGATCTTGGAACAGAATCTGGCCTCCTTCAGGATGCAAACTGGATGAAGGAATAATGCAATAGATACATTTTGATTTTAGTTTTCCGGTGAACCCGTTACGTCGGTTTGTGGAGGATGCGTTGGCACTGAGGAAAACGAACTGTTGGTCACTACGTTTTCGGGGCGGCTTTTTGCTCTAAGATCCCGTCGATTGGTATCCGGTTCCGGAATGTTCACTAATGTTTCTCAAGACGTAATAGCCACAAGGAGGAGTAAACTTGAGTAAGCGTCGTTTGTACAATACCTTCTCAGTAATCTTATTTATCCTTAGAACTCTTACATTACTTACTTGGGTTTTCTTATTTTAGGATTGAAGTAGCTCGATTAGAAAAGCAGGCCGCTAATGAACGAGAGAAATATCATAGAAATACCCGATCACTACAAAATAGTGTCACAACACCCCCTCTATTGGATATCCAGTATGAGGTCAGTGCATCTACTCTCTATAGTCTTTATATGTTAGGGCTTTTGACGGATGGTGATCAAGTTTTCTGCCGTTTAACTTCATAAAGTTTTGATGCTAAAATATAGAATACAATGTATAGTGATCAACATCATAATCACAATAATATGAGCCGAAATACGTCTACTGCTGGACATAGGCAGGGAAACTTCCAGAATAGTCCTCTCCATTGTTCTTTGGGTGACTTCTTATGACGCCCATAGTAAGCGACCACATTTCGCATATCGACATATTAGGTCAGATTAGGTCATGAAACACTGAGGAATATTGAACGAAAATATGTGCCGGATAACTTCCCGAGCGTTGTCCATCCGAGTTGGATTCTACACCGTATAGAGAGCTACATGATATCGACGCGACAATAATGTATAATAAAAACAAAAATTCAAACCTTTGGTTCACTGGTCTTCTCCATATATTCAAATGACGCCTTGGCGTATTCTTACCTTCCGTTAGTGATTTCTTTAGCTTTTATGCAGGTAAATTACGATTAATTTGTAGAGGATTCTCCAAGTCCGTCATTTGGATTCCCTGTACCCATTGTGAAATATCTACTGGTATTAGGCATATTATGCTTTGTTGTTACAGTTGTTAGGAGCATCTAAGAATGGTTGGCAAGAAGCAAGGATTATGGCTCCCGTGCCTTTAGATATGCTATTCATATATTGCAATCGCAAGTTGAACATGAAAACTGACAGCGCCGCGGTGCTCAGCGTGTGTGCGTCGCAGGTAGGTAATGGGGATATTCACAGTAAGTCGGTAAAAAAGGAAGTATTTTTGTACAGAAGCTGCATCCAGCCAGACCGATGGTCCAGCATTGCAGTCCTGCAAGTATAAAATGGAGTGAGGAAATTAAGATCCTTCCTCTTGTTTTAACTTATACCTTGCTTCCTTAGCTGGACTGTCAGGTCAGGATGTGCCATGTGAGATTGGAAGAGGAGCTTTCAAGAGTGCAGCTAGTATTGGCTCGACCAGTCGATACACAGTGGGGCGGAAAAGGGTACCCATCGCTGGAGTTAGCGCCGTCTTTAACCTATCGGAAGCCCTGGGCACGTTAGGATAATGGGACCCTTGTTAGAATAGACATAGAAATCATGCAGGTAGGAACTAGGAGGCCCCTGTTGATCGCGGGCCTGGCTGGAGTGATTGTCTGGAAGCGGATCTATATACTTTCAATGTCAGCTTCAAGCGGACAACTGGCAAGAATTTCAACATCACTGCGCTGTCGCTGCGAGCTCGAAGATTGAAGGCGCTGCATTGAAGAGACACTAGTGACACGACGTCAATGTCGAAGATGCTGCTTGTCAGCGTGTTCAATATTATAAAACTATCCTTTTCAGGGCAAACAAAACTGCTCTGTAATAAGCAACAGTTTTCAATACGAAATTCTGCATTAATTGGGTAATTGTATCTATTTTTGCAACTCTTAACTCTCTTTCTCTTTCGCTTTTTTCATTATTTCGATGTGTTCAATACGAATTTACTTTTTCGGGTATTGGGTACGTTTTCAAAACAACATCTTTTGCTTCGCATAAACTTTCGTAACTTTGAAAGTGAAAAAGCACATTAAAATTACTTCTATTATTTAATTTGTACAGTCTAATTACTTCTATTGTTTTATTGGTACACCATATATTTTGTATGGTGTATCGAACCATCTGGCCACTTTGGCTGCTACGTACTACCAATATGACGCTGACTTTACCTTTTACACATTTCTGCCTCGGCGTGCGCTGCGATCGCTTTGCTGACCCCCACCATAGCTTCGCACATAGCCTTTATATTTTCGTACTATGTAGCCTTTCAAAGATACAATCATCATCCTCCTAGCGTTATTCCCAGTACAGTTGCATCCTGAAGGATGCCTGGGGTCCGCTACCTAATCCCAAGAATTGGCGTAGGCACTAGTTTTTACGGAAGCGACTGCCATCTGACCTTCCAACCCGAGGGGGAAACTAGACCTTATTGGGATTAGGCTTGTCAAGTGAGTGGGCAACTTGACTGTTAGAAGTTCTCAAGCCGCCCGGAGGCCTCTAACTTGGCTTAACGACTGCTATCATAGACAGCAACCGGGATCAACGGCCTTTCAAAGATACAATACAGGAAAATAATAAGAAAAAAAAATTCAACGAAATCTGTGCGGAACCCTCAGCGTGCGAGTCAGATTCGCCCTTGACAGTTTTTTTTAATAGGGATCAGCAGCAGATTTCCTTGCAACAGTGCGATGCCAAGCTGGCACGCGAAGACTATGGCTCCGCATGAAATACGCGCCAGGAACGCCTCTGCTACCGGAATGCGCTCGAGTGCTGCTATACGCCCTGCCCGCCGGAGCGCCCAGGGTGGCTCGCCTGATGACGCTGCGATTGCCCGTGCTGCCTTACTATTCGCAGCACGAAGATCCCGATTCCGACAATGAAAACCGGTTAGTAAGATCAACAACATTACTACACAGTACACATGGTTACACACGCTGACCTCAGTATACTAAGAATCTTTTGAATTGGCCCGAATTATATCAAATTAGTCCGTTCAAAAAGCGACTTTACTGTCCAAGCAAGCAGATACAAAATCACATCAGAGTTTTGTAAAATGTCGGACATGAAATAATTTCAATTACACCCAACCTGTGGCTGTAGCTGTACGTATGGTCCTTCGAGCCGGATTTAAAAGCGAACTGACGCACCATAGGTTATTTGTTCAGCAAGAGAGCAAAGTAGATTTTTGCTGCGAGTGTTGATATTGAGTCCCGAGCAAGCGAAAGGTTCTATAATTGAATCACGAGCGTAGCGCCGGACTCAAAGACACGAGATGCAAATATCTATGCTCTCAGCTACAACTTTGCACCTCAGCGGCGAGAACATATAATAACGCAAAGGAATAGTGACAGAGAGAATGAAGTTTAAATGTTCCAAGTTTGTATTGCACCCCCGCAGTATGAAAAGATGACCTGCGACTAACCTACGATATAAAAGTTTTTTTCATGCTCGCAGTATACTTATTGCTCACAAAGAGAATATAATCACTACGTATGTTGCTCACTGGTTTCAAGCAGCAAAACCGCCATGTTCGAGCCGCCGAGTTGAAAAACAATGGTATAATAATAGTATGTATATGTACATACTATTTTCTGCATGTTCCCTCAAGAAATAAGAGGCCGGTAACGCAGCAGTGAACTGCTTATATCCCATCAAAAACATAAATGTCAAAATAGGAGCCAAGTTCAATATTAACAATGTATGAATTGAGATCTAAATGGGTGCCAAGTTCCGTAGATTATCTTAAAAGGTGCCAAGTCCGGCACTACATTTTTACAGTAAAACTAATTTACTGCGGCTTTATGTAAATTTGAACGGCATTTTGAGCCTTAACTTGGCAGTTTTTTATGCAGCATAATATAATACCTACCATGAAAGCTGTTGCATATTTAAGAAAATTGCCAAGTTTAAGCTCAAAATACATTAAGCCGACAACCAAGCATCATATTCATAATATTCTTAATATTGAACTTGGCTCCCATTTTCACATTTATGTTTTGATGGGATATCATTACTTTTTGTCAATCTTCGCCAAATGGTGCTTGTTAAGAGTGAATGCACGAGTTACTATACAAAATACCCAAATCGCTATAGGTGCTCCTCAAATATTTGAAGAGTTCCCTCGATTTCTCCAGAACCCTATCAGATTCTTACCTGATAACTATGGGACCATCCCTGAAGTATATCGTTTCAAACAAAAAAATATTTTTCCAAATCGGTTAATAAATGACAGAATTCTGAGGTAACTATTGTAACTAGCATAAATAATAATAATAACATTAAAAAAACCCTGTTTTCTGTTTTTTTTTTGGTGTACGCACACAATTACCAAGCTGCATGCCAAATTACAGCTTTCTAGGTCACCTGGAAGTGGGTTAGGTTTTTGATTACTAGTCAGTCAGTCAGTGGTAAAAATGCCGTTTTTTGGACTTTAATATCTCAATAACCATTTCACCTACATTTATGAAATTTGGGGTTCTAGTTGTTCTAAAGGATCTTAATACAAGTACCAAATTTCATTTTTTATGTTAAATAGATTTGGAGTTATTGTGGTGTCGGAAAGTCCCCCCTCGAGGGTGCCTTGTCGGGGCGGGGGGGCTTAGTAACCGTGGACTGGTCATCCACGGTGAAGCTAAGAGGCACCCAGGGCCGGCCTGTTTGTGCTGCCGGCTGGCCCGAGGAGGGCGCTCCCAGCGGGCTTGGGTAGCCCGCTGAGGATGCGTTGAGCAGGGGCCGCAGAAGAAGAGGAGTGCCGGTATTGCGGTGAGCCGTTCTCCCTATCTTCTGTTCCGCGAAAACGGCATCGGTGGGATCGCAGAGGAAGAGGAATGCTTTCCCTATCCTCTGTGGCCGAGGCGTGGTTCGTGGCGGAACCACCCACCTGCTCCGCCACCGGGTGTTGGAAGTTTTTCGGCACCCATGACCTCCTTGTAGCGGACTCAGACTTGTAGACGGTTCGTAAATAAATGCCATACGATTAAATAAATAAGCGGACTCAGGGGGGGCTACTGTACGGGATGGATGGAGGTCGATGAGGCAGGCGCGCCGAGACATCTGGCGTGCCTGACGAGGAGGGCCTCCGGGCATCCGCGAGGGAGCCGCTTGGGAGCGGCTGCCGCCGGCGGGGTCGCGGATGTGTGCGCAAGCGTTCTCGTGACCTCGCGCCTATACGGGAGTCCCACATAACCACTCGGGTCACTACCTGCACCCGGGAGGTATGCGTAACGTATTTTCCCCCTAAACAAAAAAAAGGCTCGGAAAGCTGAGCTCGACTCGCGAAGTCCCGTGTGGTTCTAGAAAAGAAAATTGCGGCTACTTAATTATATTCCCTCTTTGACATTCTGAATTGTGGATTTTAAGGTCATTGTAATGTTAATGAGACCCAATTTTTTTCGGCGTTTTTGTTTTGATTCAGGTCATGGTGCCAACTGAGGGTATCGGGCAGCTTTTCCGTTGCTGAAATGATGGCATGGTTGTCGGAAGCGTTACCTGGAGACTTTCCTAGGCCAACTTCCTCTGTGGCCATCGCGCGGTCCCATTCTCTTCTTAAAACAGTATTGTCTTGCCGACTGCAGTAAGTATTTGTAAACAAATAATCAACTATTACCTTTCTTATTCGATGACTGTGGCAATCAATCATACGGCCTGCCTGCTGGTACAGTTAGCTGCAAAGAAACGTGATCCCCTCTGAATAGAAGATTGTATATATGCAGTCAGGTTTTTATGCAGCTGACTGTACAACTTGTACATTATTTTGAAATGCCGATTTCCGCACTTTTCTGCGCGCGGGCTAACGAGCACAGTGCATATGGTGTCAGTATAGACTTAATTTATTTATCATATTAACTTGTGTACACTGGCGCCGTCCCATATTCCAGGCACCAAAGTTGATGCTGGTGCAGCTGCTTCCTCAGCCGAAAACCTCAAACAACGCAAATATGCCGCTCTCGGCAGTAGCTACGTATTTGCGGAGTTTGGGGTTGAAACTCTGGGGCCATGGGGTCTAAGTGCTCGTCGCCTCTATAAGTATAAGGAGATTTCAAAGCGCCTTATAGATGCTTCTGGTGACCAGAGGGCTGGCCAGTATTTCGCCCAGCGGATCAGCATTGCTATCCAACGGGGCAATGCGACCAGCCTTCTGGGAACACTACCTAGTAACGATGACCTAGGGCAAACTTTTTATTTATAAGTTTTTTTAAATATTTATTTTGTATTATGTTCTATCCTTGTTATTTTTTGTTGTTATATTTAAAAAAATAAATCATATTAAAAAATTTTAGAAAAAATCTTTTTTTTCATTTTCATACAAAATAATCAATTATATCACCATAACCGGCCTTAAGTCAAAATATTCTTTATTCAAATAGGCCTAGCAACAAGCACTTTCGAATCGTCAGTTGTAACATGTATTAACATATATATTAATTAATTAATTATTTAGAGTAATTTATTGATGCTATTATTATTCTTTAAAATAAATATTGTATTGTTGAAGACATTTATTAAGAATGCAAACCGGCCTTAAGAGCACGCGACGAGTCAACGTGGAGTTAAATTAAACAAAAGTTAATGTCAAGTATGACATATTCGGAATTCGAATGGCACGCACGTCAACATTGTTTAATTGTTAAGGATCTTTTATACTATAATTACTAGGAGTGTTAATTAACGAGAATGAATTCTTGAATATCTTCGAAATGGCACAAATTAGGATACTAAAGTCTTACTTCTTAGAGAAGATTATTTTATTTCATCTCAGGAATGTGCATTCGCAGTTAACGGAATTCAATAAAAACATCCTGTATAGTATCTCTCTCAATGTTGCAGGCGCAGTCAAGCCATGTTTAAATCGGACAATGTTTCTACAATAGCTACAATGAGAGATGTTATCTCTAATTGCTCCGTAAAAAAGAGCATTCGCTTAGAAATATCGTGTGGTACGTTTTTTTTATTTGATATACTACTGCTATGACTAACTATATAAATTGTAAAACAAGAATAAAAGTAATATATTATAAATTGTAGATATGGAAGAGTGGTGCCTCCTAGCACAGGTTATCTTGTAAATAACTTACAAGGAGATGTCGGTTATTTTAGGATGTGTAATGGTTGTTAAGAAAATAAAGAATTTTGAATATGTACTTCGATTTTCCTTCCTTTTTAGGGTTCCGTAGTCAACTAGGAACACTTATAGTTTCGCCATGTCCGTCTGTCCGAGGCTTTGCTCTGTGATTGTTAGTGCTAGAAAACTGGAAAATTTAGCATGGTTGCTTTATTATAGCAACAAAAATAAAAGTGCTAAAATAAAATCTAAAAATTAATTTTTTTTCAGGGTACCTCCCCTACACGTAAAGTGAATATTCACCCGAAAAGAAAAAAAATGTGCCTTCACTCTCATTTTTGAACTATGCGGACATGATCAGTTAAAGCTGTTTTTGAGTTATCGTAAAAGTCTTTTTTTCTTAGTAAAAGTCGTATGAAATGCTGCGAAAGTATTCCCTTTTGCTTGTTATTGATTTTTTTGACGGAGTGAGTGAAGCTTCTCCGTTTCAGCTTTCGACAAAAATTCTTTCATGTCTGTCTGTTCGGTTGTTCTCCTCTACAGGTCGCATTTCTCAACCGATTCTCATAGTATAATTATATAGATTTTTTTGTCGACTCAGTTTTTGGACATTTTTTAAATTTGAAAAAAAAAAAATTTTGCGAGATCTACTGCTCACAGAGCCAATAGTTTTAATTAAGTTCATTGGGCAACTGCGGAACCCTACACTGAGCATGGACCGACATGCTCTTTGCCAATTTAAAAAAAAAAGTGTAGGGAACACCTAGTCTTATGGCTCTATTTATCGGGTTTCTGCTTGGCCTAGCTAATATATACTCATTATACTACATCTTATAAACGATAACTTAATCATACCCCACAGATGTTCCAGACAAAATTTGCTTATATTCCTTTGAAAGATTAGAGAAGCAATTCAAAACAGAACATAAAACACATAAAGATGTTGCGTTAAAAAAGGCAATTAAGTAAGAAAAACTATATTGTTATCTACTTTGTTGTGTTATCTACTTGGGAAAATAATTCGACATTTTATAATCGACTAACAAATGAATTTTTCAGTGCTTTGGATTTAGATGACAATGTGATGGATGATAATGATCCAGTGTTGTGCAAAGACTACATGCATGTTTGGAAAACACTATTAGAGGATGACACTGATGCATACTTTGAAGTTCTTGTTGGTAAGTCATAAATAGGTCTAATAGTATGACTGACGAGTGTGTCTATAAGGAGCACTCTACTTCCAAATACGCAATTTAGCTTATTATAAAATAAAATAAAAGAAAAAAAATTAGTAAAGTAATTTTTTTATAAAATTTTATAAAAAGGAAATGTACATAAAGTTTCTTCTTTGCAGATACTGTTATGCAGTGGTACACAGACTGGAAAGCACAGACCCTACACAGAACTGACCATAGCAATGAAAAATCAGAGCTTCTTTCTGCTTTACATGATTGTGATTTAGACCTTATATATAAAATACTCAGTCATGAACCACTGTCATCTTCAGACCTTTTAATCAATAAAATATAGCAAACGATATGTAATATTTCTTCAATCCAAAGGTATCATGTTTGTGAAATATATGTTCATATTAAATATAAATAAATATTAGAGGACACTTTTTACACAAATCGAACTAGCCCCATAGTAAGCTATATATATATATATAGCTGTTGCCCGCAACTTCATCCGCGTCTTCGCTCCTATTGGTCGCAGCGTGATGTTATATAAGCCTAAAGCCTTCCTGGATAAATGGACTATCCAATACCAAAAGAATTATTCAATTCGAACCAGTAGTTAGTATAGATATATACATGTATATAATATATACTTCAATACATAGAAAATATCCAAGTCTCGGGAACAAATGTTTCTGCTCACCACAGCAAACAAATGCCCTTACCAGGATTTGTTTGCTGGATTTGAAGCTTAACACATTAAGCTTCTGGTATAACTGACAAAATAAGCCATGTTGTGGTCAGACCATGGTAAGATCAATAAAAGTAAAAAAATAAATAAAAATAAGATACCTTTGTTACACAATGTTCCATGTGTAGTGTATGTTTGAAACCTTCATGCATTATTATTTTTACTTTTGAAGTTGATCCAGTGTCTCATCTACTGGTATTCCTCTTCTATATAGCTGGTACTGGATAAAATCCTCTAGCTCTTCATTGACCGAGCAAGCAAAGCGAACAAATCATTTCAGCTTTGGACAAAAAAAAAACTTTCGTATGTTTGTCTGGATGTTCTCCTCTACAGATTGCATTTCTCAACTGATTCTTGTGAAATTTTGTGAGCAGATTTTGATAATTATATAGAAATTTTCTGTCAAGTCAGTTTTTGGAAATTTCGAAATTAGAAAAATAAAATTGCGAGGTCTACTGCTCACAGAGCCACTAGTGATAAATTTTCAGGAAGAGATTTCCAGTACCATGCCTACAGACACTTGATAAACTATAATAGAACCAAAGGAACCAAAGCATTTGATAAACAATAATAATATATTTGTAGAACTATCAGCAGCAGGCAGCTACGCAGCTATAGTAAATAGCTTTATTTAAAATTAAACTACTAAAAACTGTGTATCATATTTATTACAAGCTACCTACTGACCTATAATAATAAATTTAAATGATTAAGCTGTATTATCAAATACTTCACTTTTGGAATGGATAGTAGTCCAAACCAGAATTGTATTTAAATTTGTGAGTAAAACGATTGACCTGAGTTTTTCCAACTTCTATCATTTTCTGGACTTCTTTTCTGTACGCCGGTGGCAGCAGCTCAGTCTCCAGGGTGCAGTCATGAGCGCTGTCGGTTGCTACCTTGTATACGCGTTGTCTCACGATGTCAACATCTCTGCTGTATTCTTCTCTCAAATCAGCTACTACTTGTGTCGCTGTATCTATTTTGAATATGAAATAGTTGGCTTCTCGATGAACTAACCCGTGAGCACTAGTTTTGTATGGCATTGCTCGAAAACCTAAGTTCTCGATATCTCTTATGATCCCCCCACGATTAAATATTGCATTTGAGACACGTTTAAGCACGGTTTTCAGTTCTGGTTTCGGCATTGATCGTAACATTAATGCTAATTCGTAACTAGGCATTTTAATACCAATCCAAATCAGTAACTAACCTATTATCGTTATCGCTTATTTCGCCACTTGACTTGTTTTGACTTATATCCACAGACTAGTAAATAACTTGTACTATTCCTTATTCTGTGCTAGTAAGGGTTCAGACCGCCAACTTTCGAACAAAAAATATAGACCGTAAGCAACCATGTTTAATCTGTACCCGCTGGTAGATTTTTGACGTTTTTTTTTAATTATTTAATGACACTGTGGCAATGGAACTTACTGTGAACATCCAACGATTAATATATATAGCTCATTTAAATTTAACTTTGTGTAGAAGCTCACGGTATTTCCAATTGAACACCAACGTCCGATGTAAAATGAAACTGGTGTTCAATTGAAATACCATGAAGTATGTTGTGCCGTATTATATGAAATTAAACAAACAATTTACTTATCAACAGATTTATTTTTTATGTATCTCATATCTCATATCATATCCGGGAAAACGATATAGAGTTCTACGTTTTACAACCACAGCACTCGTATATTATGCAAAATGAGAACTTGCATGGCATGCCACATACGACGCACTTCACTATCTTCCATTTGTTGTCCAAACAATGGTTATTACGCGCTTCTAGTTCCGTTTATTTATTGCATAGTAATTTATCAATACTACAAATTAAATAACAACATTTGGTAAAATGAAAAAAATGTTCAGAGACGACTAGACGAAATTCCGAGGAGACGCCATTTTCTTTTTATTTGTCACTTTATTTTGACGTTTGACGGCCATTGGTAGACAAGGCAGTAGCTAATGAGAGCTCGGTATGTCGTCAGAATCTTTTTGACACAATATGGCCGCTATCATACACGTTTCGTTCTACGTAGATAAACAGCCGTGCTTATATCACAGAGAACATATATTTTTAAATTTAATCTTGATTCTTGACTTCTTGACCACGGACACAAAGTCCTTCAGTCGACAGAGAACATATTGTACTCAGTGCTGCCGCCCCTATTTCACCACGGCGACAGGTGCTGCAATTGTCACAAAAACATACGTACATACTACATATGTCATATTGTGACAATTGTCGCACCTGTCGCCGTGGTGAAACAGGGGCCAGCCCGGCTAGTATGATAGCTTATACCGTCACGTTTTATGTGACGTTTCAGTACATTTTTGCTATATAACGTGACGGTATAAGCTATCATACTAGCCCAATACTAGCCGGGCAGATGGGCGAGTCACGCAGAGTCAAATTAGCAAATTACGCCCAAACCGTATATTCCCCCCAAATATTATTATAATATTATTCGATGACAGTCAGTAAACCATAGACATTTATTTTCAGCATAGTTAACATTCGTTTGTGGATTGGTAACAGTGGTAACACTGCTTTTTACCGTCATGGCTGCAGAGGCGTTTGCTTGGCTGTTCTCCTAAATTGTAGAATTTATTTTGGGCTTACATGATGAAATCGTTTACTAAGTTCGTTTCAGAGTATTGCAAAACTTGGGAAAAATCAGGAAAAGAACAGTTGTATGTATAAATTGTTATTTATATTTCACATCCAAAATGTTTGTTTGTACATACACCGCATGTTATAAATGCGTAACCTTTGTTTTTATGATCTACACATTGTATTCTTTTAAATAAAATAGTTCTTGGTGTCATAAACAAGATTCTTCCTTCACGGTTGCCCTAACAAAGTATTTACCATGATAATCACTTGTGATATAATTGTATATCGATAGTACATCGATATCAGGACTAGGTAGTTTCAGGTAGTTCTTTGCTACACGGCTAACACAAGACGGCGCAGTTTTTGTTTGTACTCGTTACATAGACTGACCATCTGTTGTTGACCCTATATCACGAATCATTCACTTTATATATTAATAAACTCACACATTTTTATTTTAGTATCAAAACTGTGACACAATCAATCAAGGATGAAGAAAAAAGTCCATTGCTGACAAAATCTGGAAAGTTGTCTGGATTATCTGAGAACATATACGATCTGCTGCTTTGTGGCCTACGGGGGGTGCTGAAGAAGGATGCTGTGCTGTCTACACTTCGGGAAATATGTGTTTGTATCATCAATACAAGTTTGATCGTTAAAATATTACTCAGTCGTTTTTAGTTGGTATTGTTGTTTTTTAGGCTTTACATGCAGACATACCATCTATAGTCCTGGATGTGGTGTGTGTGCTGGATGCAGAAACCTGTTCAGACATCCAGAGTGAGGAACGCACAAACTTCTGCTACATTGTGAGGGAATTAGAATCATTCATATCTGACAAATTATTGAAAGAAAGATTAGAAATCGACACATTACAGGATGTTGGAACACTGAAAAATAAAAACTTTTACACCAAATTTATTAAAATCAAGACAAAGTTGTAGTAAGTATAATTGATATTATTATAGAAATTGATAAAGAGCTATTTTGCTAATGTTTGATTGCCAATAAACACATGTTATGCATGCCACTTATTGCATGTAAAAATTTACTCTATTTACATCAGTATTTGATAAAGCAAGACAATATACATACATATTATACATGCCAGTAAATCAGAGTCCACACTGACTCACATATGTACATATGTTTACTCACAAGCATGCACATGTAATGTATAGTTACGGAATGAAAAGATTCATCACTTTTCAACCTTAACAGCATTAAAATATAGATGAAAAGTGATAAACCTTTTCATTCCACAATTGTACTAAGGAAAGTGAACGAAAAAAGCATAGAATGTGAGCTTCCTACAAAAAGTCCACTTTGAAACGGGGCATTTATTCGTAATACGCACAAGGCAATTCTTATTGCCAAAAATGTCAGCCGATTTTCTATTATCCAAAACAAATAAACATGATAGATAAATTTCAAAATGACTGGCTGTGTTTGGTATCCTAGCGCTGTCGTTTTATGTGTCAAAATGGCGGCGACAACGACAACGCTTAGCGGGTGGATGGTTGCATGCAACAAAAAGTCATCTTCATACGCAAAACTGCCGTATTATTTAAATTTTAATTTAAGCTTTTTTTTTGATATATCATAGGATAACCTTACGAAAATCTAACTAGTCCCTAATTAAGCTGTACCAGACTTATACTATGCATATTGGACGACCATGTACATCATTTATAGCTTGCTAAACACTGTTAGACATAGAGAACAGCAACCACTCGTAATCGAAACTTTTACAGTATATTCAGACAACGCAAACATTTAACATACGTACGTTAACTCATTTTTTACAAGCTTTTATTTAACTTGCCGTGTCAGTAACTTATGTTCTTTTTTGTTTGTGTGGGTCAAATCTTAGAAGCTAAATTAGACCCACTTCTCGATTTCCGATTGAGCTAATATTTGACGTTAGTACGCTCGGCTGAACTCGATTCTCCATACAAACGTAGTTTCGTTCTCATTTTAAACCCCTTGCTGAAATAACATGAAACGTTGTATACACAATGGGAGCCGCCATATCTAGGTCGGAAATTAGTTTCTGTTGCAAGAAATTGTAATAGAACAAAATACAGCGAGTTTTTGAGTTTTTTACGTCTTTTATGAAAACCTTAAAAATCACTGTATTTTTTCTCCATTATAATTTCAAGCAACAGAAACCAATTTTCGACCTAGATATTCCGGATTCCATTTTGTATACAAAGCTTCATGTTATTCTAGATGGCATTTTAAAATGAGAGCTAAACTACGTTTGTATGGAGGACCGAGCTTACTGCATATATGTAAATTCAGTGACAATGCAATATTATGATAATATTATTATCGAGCTGATCTGATGCTGGAACCGGAAAGTGGTCATAGTAACTGTAATAAGTTAACACAATCATACCGAGTTTGGGCTCTTTAAATCTACTCTTTGAGTAGTTGATAATAATTGTATATATTGTATACTGTATAGCGTAGTTACACACTTATTCTTTTATATTTATTTTGGTTTTAGTTCTTGTTAAAAACATATTTATTTCTCCCTTCTCTCATATAATTATATGGTTTAATTAGAATCAATAGTCTAGTTGTAATTGTACTAAATGTCCCCTAATATTTATTTATTATGGAATTAGTTTACCTTATTCGAACATTTTAATTTGTTGAGGTAGGTAGTTAAGTGCATGAAAGTATGTATCTCAACATATAAAAAAAATGTTTAATAGGTATCTTAGGTATCTTTTCATTCACCTATTAACATTTTGATGATGTAAGGTGGCATAACACCATCCCTATATACAAAATCGGTTCAGACAAAAAAAAAATGTGTTTACCGCTTTACTTACATATGAAAAGTGATTCCATCTTTTTAGGGTTCCGTAGTCAACTAGGAACCCTTATAGTTTCGCCATGTCTGTCCGTCCGTCTGTCCGTCCGTCCGCGGATAATCTCAGTGACCGTTAGCACTAGAAAGCTGAAATTTGGTACTAATATGTATATCAATTACGCCGACAAAGTGGTAAAATAAAAAGTGGAAAAAAATATTTTATTAGGGTACCTCCCCTATACGTAAAGTGGGGAGTGATTTTTTTTTTTCATTTTAACCCAAACGTTGATATATTGTTAGATAGGTATTTAAAAATAAATAGGGGTTTACTAAAATCATTTTTTGATAATGTTAATATTTTCGGAAATAATCGCTCCAGAAGTAAAAAAAAATGTGTCCCCCCCCCTCTAACTTTTGAACCATAAGTTTTAAAAATATGAAAAAAATCTCAAAAGTAGAACTTTATTAAAACTTTGTAGGAAAATTATTTTAAACTTGATAGGTTGAATAGTTTTTGAAAAAATTACAAAAATAATTTCTGAACTAAGTTTGTAATTTTACCGTATAATCCAAACTCTTTCTTTAGTTATCACCGTCCTCTGTGGGCCCGTTTTTAGGGTTTTGTGTTTCTGTACTTAATATGTCAACTTAATGTGACGGACGGAAAACTACGGAACCCTACACTGAGCGTGGCCCGACACGCTCTTGGCCGGTTTTTTTTATGTTTTCTAGAGTGATTAACGCACCACTTCACTGCACAAAAAGGCATATTTTTTATTTTTGAGATTTCAGTTAATACAACTGTTACGTTGCGCCGCCATGTTCAAACTAGACAGCCGTTGGACACAATTTTGACGCCCCGCCTTAGTGGACACAAATTTGATGGGGTCATTTTGCGACGCTAGTTGTGCTTCTATGTTTTTTTCATTCGCTGCTAAGGATATATTTAAATATGATGGAAAAAATGAGCCAAGAGCATGTCAGGCCATGCTCAGTGTAGGGTTCCGTAGTTGCCCAATGAAGTTATTTAAAAAAATCAATAACAAGCAAAAGGGAATACCTACTTTCGTAAGTCTTTTACTAAGAAAGGAAGACTTTTTACTATAACTCAAAAACGGCTTAACTGATCATGTCTGCTATAGTTTTAGTTGAAAGTCTTTATTAAGCTTTACTTTCATGATATTTTCCATATTTTTTGGACCCATAGTTCAATAGTTAGAGGCCACCCCCTTTATTTTTCTTGTAGAGTGAATATTTCCGAAAATATTCACTTTATCAAAAAATGTTTGAAGAAGACCTCTATTCATTTTGAAAGACCTATCCAATAACACCCCACACCATAGGGTTGAAGCAAAAAATAAATTCATCCCCACTTTACGTGTAGGTACCGTAATTTTTTTATTTTATTTTATTGTACAACTTTATCAGTTTTATTGATTTATATATCTATACTAAATTGCAGCTTTCTAACACTAACAATCACAAAGCAAAGCCTAGGACAGACAGGCGGACAGACAGACAAACAGACGGACATGGCGAAACTATAAGGGACTGATGTTGGCTATTGAATATGGAACCCTATAAAAGGTGTAATAAGATAATAAGATTATATATTTATGTAAATTAACACTAACCATTGTTTTGTCCTCAGTTACAAACAACGCAAATTTAATTTATTTAGAGAAGAAAGTGAAGGATATGCTAAATTAATTGTGGAGCTAAATCAAGAGATTACTGAAGAAACAGAATGGAAAGGATTATTAGAAATCATTCAAGCACTCATAGGTCTGCCATGGTTCAATTAAGAACATGTTGCATCTGTTTACTTGTGTTATTATTGGTTTTAATAATGTTTGACATTGGCAGGTTGCTTCAATTTGGATCCAAACAGAGTTTTAGACATCATATTGGAGTCTTTTGAGGCTCGTCCACACCTAGACACACTATTTATACCGCTTATCAAGAATTACATGGGTGATCCCCAAGTTATCTCAGAAGTTTTAGGATTTAAACTTGGAAATATGGAAGTATTAGACAAGTATGAAGAACCACCTCCACTGATGACAGTTATAGCACTGTTATTGCAACACCAAGTTATAGCTCTGGATAACATCTATCCCTGGGTATGTATTTGTATTCCTCTTAAGTTTCTTTAATGTAGACCAGCACTGATAGACTGTTCATTTTTATATCCATTTATCCCCTTCACAATTCAATAGTAGTAAAAGTATATTTAATAATTGATTTTTCCACAGTTGCGTCCTGATGACACTATAATGGCCAAAGAAGCAGAGAAAGAGTTCAAAGCTGTACAGGATTACATTCGAAAGATTAACATTGTGTCCACTAAAGGACCTCAAGCCAATGCTCCCACAGAATTTGTTGAAGAGAAGGCTGATCCACAGGTTAGTTTATACAAACGTTCTATAAAATATTAAGTATGTATTTATCTATATAAGTATGTATATCGTCGTCTAGTACCCATAGTACAAGCTTTGCTTAGTTTGGGACTAGGTCGATTTGTGTAAGATTGTCCCCCAGTATTATTATATGTACGTAATTTCAATACATTTAGTTTTGGTTGCAAATGTGTAATTTCTTATAGTTTCCATGTTTATACTACTTCTTATAGGCATGTAGGTTGCTAAAATTAAAGGGCAGTAGCTTACTCAAATGCTAGCTTATGCTATTTCTTAAGATTAAGTAGCCCTAAGCTTCTCTAACATGAAGATGAGCAGGATTTCTTATATGTACAAGCCCTATATTTTTCAATTTTCTTTGAACTTTTATTTTGTATAACTAGCTAGAGTAGCTAGTAGCTACTAACCACTACTTATTTCCAAATGATCTCTGGTAATGTGTAGGTATTACATATAATTCATAATTCATTTATTGCATTAATACTTACTTACTGTGTATACAGCAATATACTTAACTACACATATCCCTACCCTACTCTATCTACTCATAAACCTTATCTCCTGTGTAAGTGCCCGAATTTAGATATATTTAGCCTGTCATATGAAAATAGTCGAAGTTATAAATTATTATAGTTACATATATTTGTTAAACTTATAATGTATTTACTAAATTAAGAGCTGGAACAATTTGTTAATTTCCTAAGATCTAGATCTCCACGAGACAGGCTATGTTATGCCTAGTGTGGGGATAACTGCAACTGTTTTTCTTGTTTGTGCACTTAATAAATATATTTTGATTTTATTATCAACTATAATTTTTGGGTACATATATTGCATTTAATAATATAAATAAATAAATATGGGGGGACAATCTTACACAAATCGACCTTGTCCTAAACTAAGAAAAGTTTCTACTACGGGTACTAGACGACGATATACATACTTATATAGATAAATACATACTTAAATACATAGAAAACATCCAAGACCCAGGAATAAATATCCATGCTAAATGCACAAATAATGCCCTGGCCGGAATTCGAACCCGGGACCTCTAGCTTCGAAGGCAGTGTCACTACCAACTAGGCTAAACAGGCCGTCAAATAAAAGATAATTTTTTAATTAACAATTTATTTGGGCAGGGAAGTATTGTTTAAGTATTTCTCAATTGAAATGAATAGTAACACTTTTCAATGAGTATATTGTTTAATTTCCTCTTTTGTTACCTTTTTTATTTCATCCGGTATTTTGTTTGTTACTAGTGTACATCAGCAGTAATGTCAGCGTGTCCTTTTCTGAACATAGCTAGTTTGGAAGTTTGTAATTCTAATTGTTTTAAGTTATTTCCCCTTTGTGATTTAACTATTTACTTGAAGACATATCGGTGATAAGACACGGATGTGCAGGAGTACTGGAGCAACCAGAAGCTGGTGCTGAGCGAGGCGCTGCTGGGCGTGTCGGCGTGGCGCGAGTTCGCGGCGCTGGCGGCGCGCCTGCCGGCGGGCGCGGCCGGCGCCGCGCGGCCCGCGCGCGCGCTCTGCGCCATGCTGCACGCGCTTGTCGAACCTCTCTACAGGAAGTAAGACACGACCTTCTATTGTCTGACTCCCAGAAAACGGTGTGGAGATGTAAAGATCTGCTAAGGGAAGCGCTCTCGCTCTTGCTCTCTCTTGAGAGTAACCCGTTTGCTTGCCCTCCAAAAGTTTTTTTTTTTTTATGAAATAGGAAGCAAACAAGCAGACGAATCGCCTGATAATAAGCGATTATCGCCGCCCAAGGGCACCCCAACACCAGAGCGATAGTAAGTGCGTTTCCGGCCTTTTAAGATGGGATTACGCTCTTTTCTTGAAGGTCTTACTTGTGAAGGAGAGTGGGCACTCCGCGTGGACTCGCCCGTCGGGCCTTCTGCAAATGGTCTCAGGTAGACAGCATGTTCTGAAGGAACGACACCTTAGGCCCTATATAAAGCTTAGCTTTCGGCCTTGCGTGCCTAGCCACACACGTTGTAGGACACATGGCGCGAATAAATAGTTGAACAACCCGATTCACGTTGTATAAATACTTTATGACATTTGGTTGTGGCCCCTGAACTTTTCACCATTTTAGCAGGCAATCAGTATTTTTTTGGTTTTCCCATGTGGCTTCTATCTGCACTTTGCTGGACCTACATTTTCCGCTCTCTATATGAAATTACAGGTAAATTTATTAAAATTTTGTTTTGTATTTTTGTATTGAAGACTAAAAGACATAATCAAACATCTTCATAAACTTTTCCTTTATTAATATTAGTACGAAATATACAAGATAAACATATTATTTACAACTACAATTTTACGATTGATATTTTATAAACTTCCGACTACAATTTTACGATTGATATTTTATAAACTAATAATTTAATAATGGCACAAAACGCTCGCTATTTTCCATAAAACTATGACAGTGGGTGTAACTTACCTGTTGAGTTGTCTGATAATAAATTTTGATGAATATTAAAATATAATGAAACAGGCCACTCACGCTTTAAGGTCGAATATCACTTGACACGTTTGAGACTGATTCAGTTCGGTTTGTATATTCAATTGTTGAATATTGTTTGTAAAAGTCTGCAAGCTCAGATGAACTATGGTAGCCTTTTAGCCTTTATTTCTCTTCCTTTTAAAGTTTTATTTGATCACTCTTTTATTACAGACACTGCCGAGTGGCCCCGAAAATAATGGGTACGCCGATCCCCCCGCTAAAGTCCCCCTTGGCTCCACCAGCGTGCGTTACATTCGAAGATATTAAGGAAACCGTTATCCCTGCATTAATTTTGTTGGGACCCTCCCTGTCTTTGGATCCTATTTTGATGTACAAAGTGAGTTGATATATCATAGATATTTCCGTCTATTTTTACTTTCCTTATTATTATGTATAATATTGTCGATTTTGACTAAGTTTTGATCTTTTATTGCTGCATCACCCTAAGCATATTACTTATTTTTTAGATAATACGCATACTACGGACATCGCGTTCCCTGAAGGAAGACCCGTTGAATTACGAAGCCCTCACTGTCCTAGATGCTGCTATTTTGCCTGCACTCACACTGATGGAAGGCAACTGCTGCATGGCCGAGGAAGTTTACACCCTGCTTAAACTCTATCCATATCAATGCAGGTATTTTTTTTTTCAAAACAATTTTTTTTATTAGTTATTACCGTAAACACAAAAATTACACGAACAAAAGGTATACAGTAACTTATTTCTAGATTACATGTTTAAGTACAAGGTAATGGGTACCAGTCTCAGCGTATGCTAGGCATGCGACGCGATGCGAAAAATTTATAGTTATGTGGTCATCGACCGCGGGTGCCGGCGCCGTGGGCGGCTTTTACTTGATGCTCTAAGCACAAAAAGCGGCTTTAAGTCGCCAATGTAGAGGATAAAGACAAACTTTTAGAGCACGTGAAGTGAAGTGATATAATAATGTATAATGTACAACTTGTCTGTAGATACTGCCTGTACTCTCGCTGGAAGAACGAGTCTGGCGAGCGAGTGCCCGCGCTGATGCGCGTGCGCGGCAACTCGCTGCAGCGCATCAAGCACATCATGAAGCGCGTGTCCAAGGAGAACATCAAGCCGCAGGGCCGCCTCATCGGCAAGCTGTCGCACGCCGCGCCGCAGTTCCTCTTCGACTACATGCTGCTGCAGGTGTGTACCATCCCGCTATACTCGCACATGTCTACAAACTGTTAATATGCCGCTGGGAGACACCGTCCCGACAGAGATATCGTCTGATATACGCCAATTATCCATACAAGTGTATTATTATTTCGGGGCCTGTCTGCATATTATGTAATAGCATTGTAGTCTAGCTGCGTATGTACTACGATCCAGGAATCATGGCAATAGTGAACGCTGTGACGTCTTTCATCTCTATGTTATAATAATAGGCTCTTTCAAGAAAGAGCGAAAGTTACGATAGGGACCACTCTTGTCAAAAACAGTTAATTATTTTTCTGCGCTATAAAGAAACTTATTTACGAAATATCATTATTATCTTTCCGGTTAAGGAAAACAGTGCGGAATCAGTTTACCCCAGCCAGGTGCAATTTTTCCTCTGGGATGGAAGTTTGAGTGGCAGTCGCTTTCGGAAATCTAGGTCCCGTGATAGGCGGGGTACCCTCCACTGGGCTGGGTGGGGTAGGGGTTTGGAATTGGGATTAAGTGCGAAAGCTGATCCGGGGAACGCGAAACGCTAAGAGGAGGATTACGAGGTTGATTGACGATTGAATTGCAGATCCAAACGTACGACAACCTGATCGGGCCCGTGGTGGAGTCGCTGAAGTACCTGACGGCGCTGTCGCTGGACGTGCTGGGCTACTGCCTGCTGGAGGCGCTGGCGGCGTGCCGCGGCGCGCGCGGCGCCGCCTACCCGCCGTGGCTGCAGGCGCTGGCCGCCTTCGCCGGCGCCGCCTTCAAGAAGCACAACATCGAGCTCACCGCGCTGCTGCAGTTCGTCGCCAACCGCCTCAAGGCGCATCAGAGGTAACACTACATTACTGTAGAGACCAGTAACTATTATATAACTCATACCCGTCATGGAGGGCGCTTAAGTTCGAAGCATGTATCAAAGCATGTATGTGTGTGTGTGCTTTTACCAAAAATTTCTGATAGTATTGAGAAATAATATCAAAACGATATTCTACAGACTAATAAAAAGACGCGTTGCAGCCCCCCCGCACCGCGTGTAGCCCGGCCGCCTGAGCTTGATTGGGTTTTCCATACTTCCTGGACAGATTTCCTGGATACTTCAAATCATTCTCCAGGACCCCTTACTTTCGCATGCTACATTTGTAGATGTAATGGAAACATTTCATACTATTTTTGAGAAAACTACTTTCTTACCTTTGGGCGAGTCCACGCGATCAACGTACTTCGTGAGCGGCGGTGACGTTTATGCCGTAGCCAATAGAATGTGCAAAAGATGCCATCACTAAGCACAACATATCATCAACATATCACTAATATTTTTAGTTTCAAGTCAAATCAAAATATTCTTTATTCAAATTGGCCTAGCAACAAGCACATTCGAATCGTCAGTTATAACATGTTATTATATTAATTATATAGAGCAATTTATTGATGCCATTATTATTCTTTAAAATAAATATTTAATTTCTGTAGACATGTCAAAATTAAGAAATGATTATGCAGTAAAATTCACAATAAGGTAACACGTTTTCTTTTAAATGAAGCCTACCTATGTTTAATTGTCGCACTTCACTACGCAATATTATAAATTATTATTTTTCAACGTGCCAATCCGGCACACATATCTTCTTTATCTTATGCAACATAAATGTAATTAGATATAAGTGGAAACTGTTTTGGCTTATGTGTCACCTAAATTCATTGTTTTTATATGTGTAATTGTCAGCTGTTTGTTTCCCTAAATTAAATAAATAAATCTGCGCTGCTGCAGTTCGTCGCTAACCGGCTCAAGTCGGATCAGAGGTACGATTCACCTTGTTAAGGCTCGAGCACGACGAGTGACATGCGTGTAATCGAGAAATGGGAGCGCGGCCTCTCGGACTGACATTCGGCGCGCTGCACATTTCGGGAGTAAAAAACAATACTCTTCATATGCCTCTTTCTAAAATAATACTCAGGGCGGGTTGCACCGGCTTACGATTAGAGACCAATCACCGGTATATTCCATACAATCTACATTATAACGAACAAAATCAGGTCTACCGAAAATAATACACGCAGCCTGCCTGTGTGCGTGTAGCCTCCAGACTTTTGTGACCAAAGGGGTTTCAAGTGGACGTTCTCTTCACCGTCGTATTTATTGTTACAGCCAAGACCTGCTGATTCTGAAGGAAATAGTACAAAAGATGGCTGGCATAGAGACAGCAGAAGAGATGACTCCGGAACAGTTAGATGCTATGGCTGGAGGGGAACTATTAAAAGGAGAGGTAAAAATGCTTTTTGCAAAATATTAACGTATATTTTATCACAAGCAATCGAGTTGGTCACACTTGTGAACAATAGCGATATGTTTTTGATCTAAGAATTTGTTATTTTTGTAGGCCGGGTATTTTTCCCAAGTGCGCAACACTAGAAGATCATCGGCGCGGTTAAAGGAAGCCATAGTAGGAAATAACTTGGACATATCTCTTTGCATACTGGCTGCTCAGCAACGACACTGCTGCGTTTGGAAAGGTGAGCTATTTAAAAGCATACAAGTGGGTGTCTGGCCAATCGCATCATTAGTTACCCACCCTTGTGTTTGGAACTAACAACAGTATGGAAAGTTAAGAAACTATATTTCTTAAGTATGGCTATTACTTATTAACTAAATAGTAATGTCTACTTAGCTGTGATAATTTTCCTTTTAAATTAATTATACAGTATACTATTACCATGGATTTTTCCACATGACCAGTATTTTATTTTTATTCTACTGTTTTGTCAGCGTGAACCAAAATTATTGTTATTGCGCTCTAGTACGGTCACTAAAGCTAATCGGACGGACAGACATGGTGAAAGTATAAGGGTTCCTTGTTTGCTACGGAACTTTAAAAAATATGACATCTGTTCTGTAGTAAATGGCGCGTTTTCAAGAAGTGTAATAAGATCTACATATACATACTCAAGTTTCTCGAGCATTTCGTACTAAAAAGGATTGTTGCAATGTGTTTGTGTAAAAGGCGGTTTACATGACCATGTTATGAAGGTTGCCTGTAAGTTTTTTATTTCACTACAATTACTAAGCGTAAGGACGGGTTGCACCGATCACATTTTACTGCCCCGTAATCGTCAAATATGGTGATTAGCAGCTATTATCTCTTAGAAATTGTTAAATTTCCAATATGAACAAATTTTAACAAACGCAACTTATGAATTATGATTACCGATGGCTTTAAACATCCGAACGCGGAGAGATTTTTAGGTTTCTGAAGCCAAAATGGCAAAAACAGAACCCGTATAGCTTTGTCTTATCCATCTGTGTCTGTCCATATCTCACAGACATTTTACTCAAAAACTAGGGTGTAATAAGATAAAGTAACCGCTACAGGCCTATGGGCTGCTAGTAGTTAATTTTTCATATTACTAGTTTAGGGGGGCACTCCATATTCTATTTAAAATAAAAAACAAGTTTTATGTGTGAGGAATCTGTGGAACTGCTTACCAAATAAAAATAAAATGTTTTACCAATGCATAGCATGAAGCTTTGGGGAATATATTATCCCGTTCGCGCGGCTCGTTGCCAATAGATGGCTGGATAGGAGGTGGTACTGCTGGTAGTTTACTAAATGGCACATCGGCAGAGTACTCGGAGGAGGCCACGGGCGGGTCGCCGCCGGGCGCGCAGCTGAAGGTGGTGGGGCGGCTGGCCGACCAGTGCCAGGACGCGCTCGTGCAGCTCGGCTCCTTCCTCGCCTCCTCGCACGCGCCCGACGAGTACGCCGCGAGGCTGCCGCCGCTGCAGGTACACGACATTGTACACGCCTGATTATACGCCTATTTACATTTTCAGCTACTTGCATGCAGTTTTTAACTGGCTTCAATAAAAAGGAGTAGGTTCTCAATTCTTCAGAATATTTTTTATTTTATGTATGTTCACCGATCACTCGGAGATTGTTAGACCCTCTTCAAAATGTAATTTTTGTTTGAAAGGGTATGCTTTCTAGTTGATCCCGTTGCCATCAAATCAAGACAATATCTGATGACGGGATCCTGGAGAAAAAAATGTTAATATAAACAATCTTCTGCCATCTGGTTTTATATGTTTTATCAGTGGCCTTTCTCGTGCACAGGGTTAATATTCTCCATAGAGCTAACAGCTAGTTCATTGACATGACGAATAAGATTAAAGATGTTTAAGTTTTTCCGTTGATGAATACTTCATATTACAAGTGCTTGTTTGTTGTTTTAGGAATTGCTACGCGATTATCACGTAGATGCCGACGTAGCGTTCTTCCTCCATCGTCCAGTATTAGCACAAAAAATAGCCGCTAAAGTGGAACTGTTACGTAAAAGTTCAGACAGCAATACTACCAGTCCCGAACTGAGTCTGGAGCGGTACTGCATAGCATCGAAGGAGGCGTTGGGACCAGTGGTCCAGTCTATTACCCCTCTATTGCCCTCGAGGGTGTGGGAGGATATTTCACCGCAATTCTATGTCACGTTTTGGTAACTATCTATCGTAATTAATAATAATAATAATAATAAATATTCTTTATTGCACCACTTAGTGATAAGTTGTACAGTAGCTGACTTACTAAAAAATGGTAACAACAGGCGATCTTATCGCTTTAAGCGATCTCTACCTGACAACCTTTGGGTAGCGGGTTTGGGTAATCATGACCATACAGGTGCAGCTTTGGTCGCAGTCAATTAATTTGATTTTCTAATTGCATTATTGACAGCCGATAAAGTATCTTGCTTGAACACTACACACACACTGCAATTTGCTGAACACTATAATCTATTTTTATGAAATGTTTACTTATAGGTCCCTGTCGATGTATGATCTAAAAGTTCCTGAAGAATGTTACGATAGAGAAATAGAACGCTTGAAAGCGGCTGCGGCCACGGCCGCCAAAGATTCATCTCAGGGCACGAAGGGCAAAAAGGAACAGGAGCGCTTCAATACGCTTATTGAAAAACTGCAGGTATTTCATATGCTTTTCCTTTGTATTTGTAACAGATGCTTCGATATTCTTGTAAAGTTGTTTAACACTGTTTTGACCACTTTTTTATGCTGTAGTGACCAGTCTATACTCCGAATTTTAATTCAAGACCAATGTGGGTTGCCACTAAAATAATATTTTACAGTGGTATGTTTTTAATTATGAAAAAACGGCACTGATATAATTTATTTATCATTATTCCTAAGGTCTTGATTTAAATATACAAGTTTTTGTTACTTATTTACGTAAATATAAGATTCTTGATTTAATATACATAGGCAGGTGACTCTTGGTAGAAAAACTGTTATTGTACTTGTAACACTTCAGATGTGAGCAATATTTGGTACGTTTTATAAAAAAAACTGCCAAGACTATGTCGGGCCATGCTCAGTATAGGGTTCCGTAGTTGCCCAATGAACTTACTTTAAAAAATTTAAAAACAAGTTAAACGGAATATTTTCGCAGCCTTTCATACGTCTTTTACTAAGAAAGAAAGACTTTTTAAGATAACTCAAAAAATGCCTTAACTTATCATGTCCGCTATACTTTTCATTGAAAGTCTTTGTTAAGCTTTACTTTCATGATTTTTTTTCATATTTTTGTACGCATAGTTCATAAGTTACAGGGGGACACACACTATATTTCCGAAAATATTCACTTTATCAAAAAATGTTTGATGAAGACCTTTATTCATTTTGAAAGACCTATCCAACAATACCCCACACCATAGGGTTGCAGCAAAAAAAATCATCCCCACTTTACGTGTAGGGGAGGTACACTTTAATCTTTCCGGTTCATGCGACACTAAACTCAAAATGCACCAGTACTCAATACGATCCAATGTCTAAAAGATCATTCTCATTACGAATGGAACCCAAATTAATTTATTGCCAAAATGAACCGTTCTCGACTTGCACTCTTCTCAGTATGAACCAATTTCAAAATGATTGAAGCCCATTAAAACCGATACCCAAAAGGCTCCATTCCCGTCCATGATCGACGTCCTGTATCTCTGTCACTTTTTTTTCAAAAATTTTTTTAATCGGTGTCATTTTCCTGCAGGCTTCTGCCTTACAAGCATCTATGGCAACGTTACGAATATTTTCGTTGTAGTGCTTCCTGCATACATGGCCACTGACCTTCAGCACGGTATCCTTATTTTCGTTTAAAGTCGCGGATGCGAAGCAGCCTGTAGTCCGATTTGCACATTTCCAATTGGTAGTATTTTTATTTTTGCGGCTAAAATTATATCGGTGCCTATTATAAATTAGAGAGGGGTGTCCTTTCTGGTTTTCTATGAATAATATTTCACTGCTACCAGCCATTGCGAAGCGCAAGAAATAAGTAGATAATGACATTAATTCCTCTCATGTCCATATTGACACTTCATTTTTAAGTGGCCAATGTATATAGCATTCAGGTCTTGGTCGTAGTTTTAGGACATACCCGGGTCCATTAAAAACTACACTACACGGCAACAATTGCTTCAAGACCAAATCGAGTACGTCGATCGACACGACGTAAACGGAATCCCATCAAAAACATAAATGTGAAAATGGGAGCCAAGTTCAATATTAAGAATATGCGATGTTTGGTTGTCGTCTTCACCGACAAAATAATTGATATCTAAATGGGTGCCAAGTTCCGTAGATTCTCTGAAATGGTGCCAAGTCCGGCACTACATTGTTTACAGTAAAACTAATTTACAGCGGCTTAATGCATTTTGAGCTTTAACTTGGCAGTTTTCTTAAATATACAACAGCTTTTATGGTACATACTGCATAGAATGAAATGGAATCAATTATTCTGTCGGTGAAGACGACAACCAAACATCGCATATTCTTAATATTGAACTTGGCTCCCATTTTCACATTTATGTTTTTGATGGGATATCATTACTTTTTGTCAATCTTCTCCAAACGGTGCTTTTTATTCGCGAATGCACGAGTTACTATACTGTTTTTTACGTAAGAAGAGTCCGGTGACAGCTGTCAACCCAGTACAAATTATGTCATTATACGTCAAAAATGACATAATTTGTACTGGGTTGACAGCTGTCACCGGACTCTTCTTACGTGAAAAACAGTATATACAAAATAACCCAATCGCTATAGTTCACCTAATATTTCCTCAAATATTTGAAGATTTCCCTCGATTTCTTCAGGACCCGATGAACAGATTCATACCTGATAACTATGGGACCACCCCTGAAGTATACCGTTTCAAACAAAAAAAGAATTTTCCAAATCGGTTAATAAATGACGGAGTTCTGAGGTAACTAGCGTAAATAATAATAATAATAATAAAACTAATAAAAAAATCACTGTTTTCTGATTTTTTCTGGTGTACACACACAATTACCAAGCTGCATGGCAAATTTCAGCTTTGTAGGTCACCTGGAAGTGGGTTAGGTTTTTGATTACTAGTCAGTCAGTCAGTGGTAAAAAAGCCGTTTTTTGGGATTTAATATCTCAATAACTATGTAACCTATATTTATGAAATTTGGGGTTCTAATTGTTCTAAAGGATCTTAATACGTGTACCAAATTTCTTTTTTTTAATGTTAGATAGATTTTGAGTTATTGGGGGGTCAAAAGTGGCTCCAAATGGTTCGTGTACTATAACACACGGCTGCTGTCCGCCAGTTCCTGGGGTGAACTTGGCTGGACACGCTGCCGCGTGTCTAGATTATCTGTATCTGTGGTTGCAACACCCAACTATTGTTTTAAAAAATACGAATTTCAATTCTGTTTCACGTCGTCCGTCAAAGTCAACTTGTCTACGAATTGCCTTTTACTCTTAGATTAATAATACCAACAGATCCGTAGCGTTAAGCAAGACAATTTTTATATAGTTTTCTCGTTGAATTCTTATGGTTAACCAGAATGAGTTAGAACGGGACAGATAGCACGATCATTTTCGCCTGTTACGAATTGTCTCCATTTAAAAGCACACCAAAATGTCAAATCAAACGTCATTCCAAATCTTATAAACTGTATGGGAATGACAGGTGTCAGGAATGTCAGGATTGACTTGTCAACCGCCGACCACTATATAGTATTGTACTGTATGTGTGTGTGTGCAGGAGGAGCGGCGGCGGCAGCAGGCGCACGTGGCGCGCGTGGCGGCGCGGCTGGCGCGCGAGTGCGCGGGCTGGTTCCCCGCACGCGCCGTCAAGTCCGCCAAGAACGAGACGGTGACGCGGCTCATGCAGCTGTGCCTGTTCCCGCGCTGCGTGTTCACGCCGGCCGACGCGCTCTTCTGCGCCGAGTTCGTGCACACCGTGCACGCGCTCAAGACGCCCAACTTCTCCACGCTGCTGTGCTACGACAGGGTGAGTGTGCCCTCGCCTCGCCCGGCCCGCCCCGTCGACCACGCGTTTTTAACCGACTGCGACAGAAGGACGGTTATGTTTTTCGAGAGTATGTATGTATGTATGTATAATTGTTTAGCACGCTCTGCAGCCTGAACGGCTCGATGGATTTTAGCTTGAGAGGTATCGTTAGGTTTGTATTTACTGTGAGAGTGACACTGGGTATATCAAAATAATAAAAAAATGAATATGGCTGATTTTTGCGCCCAATACCAAATTACACAGAAACGCAGTCGGGTTAGTTTTTTAATTATTTAGTAATTAGTCTTGTTTGCAATACTCCAACGCTGTCGACTAACATTTTTTTCTGTGGCAAACAAGCTTACGGCCCGCCTGATGGCAAGTAGACGCTGCCTGAGGACGCTTGCGACTCCGTAGAATTCAAGAGCGTGTTTCCAACCCTTTACGGTTTGAGGAGTAGCTGTTTAGATGGGTACAGTCGCATGTACGCATAGATAGACACTCAAGAAATTGGAAACAGATTTTTTTTGTGTTGGCTATGAATATTTTTTTTTTGTTATTATCTTAAAATAGCGGTACAGTGAACCGCAAAAATATGGTTGGAATAAATCCTCTATGAACCGAAACCTTAATTCGCCGACATAAGCAGCCGTATATTTTTGAGTAAGTTGTATGCACCCATAATTTCGCACTTTACTGTAATATCAATAATAGTTTGTTGTTATTAGTTTCATTCTACGCCGCATGGACTGTTATTACTCTGTATTTGTTTTAGTTTCCACGGGACAGGCGTAGCCTAGTGTGGAACCATTGCTCCTCTATTTCTGAATGTCTGTATATGTTAATAAAATATTTCATTTAATTTCATATCGCGACATAACTGATGAAGGTGATCAGTGTTTAGCGGGATTCAGGATTATGAGGGTCTATAAATTTTTCCTTTTTGTTATTCTGTCCCGTCAGCGAGGAGACGACAGTAACCGAATTTCTTAGAAAAACTGTTATAATATGGACTTCTAGCATGCTCCAGAGATGATGACCCACGTCAGAATGGGTTTATAATCGTCGCTTAAACTTATATTTATCGTGCTTAACTTTGATAATTATCGTGATAAATATCCCTGGAACGTTGACGTTTAGCGAACGCGTTCGTTCGGAAACACATAAAATGTATGATAATTATCTAGTTGATGATAATAATGATTATAAGACTATAAAAATCACGATAATTATCAAGATATCATTGATGGTTATCCTTTCGAAGCCCGGTGTCTAGAGTGAGGAAGGGTCGCGAAGTATTTGTTACTGTACAGTCAGCCTCATAAATAGCTGGACACTTTCACCCATTGTCAATTTAGTAGGAGAATTCAAACATGACGTTACACGATACGGTACAAAGGTGTATAGCCCGTTGTGAGCGACCGTACACAATGAACAGGGCTCGAACTTTTCGTGCCGATGACGTAAAATTTCATATAGGTGATTTCAATTGGTGTTATAGTAATAATCAATCTTTAATCATCAATCATTTAATCAGGAATTTAAAATGGTCTTTTTTCAAATACGGCCTGTTGCATCCGAAGATTATAAAGGGTTTCTCTTTCTATTTAGAATTATAATTTATAAGCAGGTCAGGAACTCATATTCTTTCAAGTTTTATAACAGGTTATAGGAATATTGAATCTAAATATTAACGTAAACTGTCTGCATTTATGATGGTATTTTTTCAAACACAGCTTATTTGAAAAAATACCATCATAAATGCATGATTAAATGATTGATGATTAAAAATTTATAATTACTATAACACCAATTGGAATCATCCTACATGCAGTGTGACGTCAATTTTACGTCATCGGCATGAAAAGTTGGAGCCGTGACAATGAACACAAGTGGTGCAATGTTGTCGCGCAGCTGTTCTGCGACATCACGTACTCGGTGATGTCGTGCACGGAGGGCGAGGCGGCGCGCTACGCGCAGTTCCTGTGCCGCGTGCTGGGCACGGCCATGCGCTGGCACGCCGACAAGGCCACCTTCCACCGCGAGTGCGCCGACTACCCCGGCTTCGTCACCAAGTACCGCGTCTCCAACCAGTTCACCGAGGCCAACGACCACGTCGGATACGAGAACTACAGGTCACTACACTACACTTTCTATCTGTTAACGTTTCCTCAGCTTTCCACATTTATCATCTGACGGCCTGTTTAGCCTAGTTGGTAGTGACCCTGCCTCCGAAGCTAAAGGTCCCGGGTTCGAATCCCGGCCAGGGCATTATTTGTGCATTTAGCACGGATTTTGTTCTTGGGTCTTGTATGTTCTCTATGTACGAGGGGTGTTCAATAAATTCTCGGTATTGACATCTTTTAAACCTCTTTGGTAAACTTTTTAATACTGGCCGGTAAAAGTCATTCATTAATATTAAAAAAAAGTAAAATTCAAACGGCGTTTTTTTTTGTTTTTTTGCAAGTACCGAACAAACGTGATCACTATGAGCGTTTTTTCAATGTTGGTTAAATTAGAGCACCGAGCGGTAATACAATTCTTGACCAAACAGGTAAAAAATCAATGAGCTATAAAAAGAAATGGATTATGTTTACCGTGAGTCGGGTCCTTCTTAATCAACAATTCAGAAGTGGTCAAGTCAATTTAAGCATGGGAGAGAGAGTATTGAAGACGACCATAGAGCTGGTCGGCCCGTCAAAGCTTCTTCATAAGAAAATTTAAAAAAGTTTAGAAAATTATATCTGAAGAGAGTTGAGTAAAAGTGAAAGCAATAGCTCAAAGAACCAACCTTTCTATTGATATCTAGACACAATATAATTCATGACCATCTTATTATGTCAAAAGTCAGTGCGAGATGGGTACCGCGAATCCTGACACCGCTTCAGATGAATACGCGTGTTGCTCGTTGTTCCGAATTTCTTGAGGTGTGCGGTGAAATTCCTGATAAGATACTGCAAAATTTTGTTAGTAGAGATGAAACGTGGGTTCATCATTATGACCCTGAGAGCAAACAAGAGTCCATGCAGTGGCACATTAAAGGAACTCGTCATCCCAAGAAGTTCAAGGTCGTATCTTTAGCTAGCAAGGTCATGGTCACCATATTCTGGGATTGTGATGGAATATTGCTGATCGATTATAAAGAAAAGAGTGTAAGTATTAAAGGAGAGCACTACCCTAATATTAAATGCCAAATACGGGAAGCAATCAAACATAACAGAAGGGGAAAATTAGCCAAAGGTGTTCTGCTTCTTCACGACAATGCCCCTGTGCATAGTGCTCATATTGCCAAGGCTCCTGCTCTTGAATCTGGACTCGAATAGTCGAGACTTGACCCCGAGTGACTTTATTTGTTTCCCAATCTCAAAAAGAATCTACGTGGAAATTAATTTTCTAACGATGAAGCATTGAAGACAGTAGTGTAGGAGCATTTTGACACCAAAACAAAAAATATTTTTATGAGGGGTTAAAAAAACTATTTGACCGGTCTTATAAGTGCATAAACATATGAGAGCAGTATATTGAAACATAAAAATAAAACACCTATAATATTCTTTTGTTTTCATTCTAATACCGAGAATTTATTGAACGCCCCTCGTATTTAAGTATGTATTTGTCTATATAAGTATGTATATCGTCGTCTTGTACCCATAGTACAAGCTTTGCTTAGCAAACTAAGTCGATTTCTGTAAGATTGTCCCCCAATATTTATTTATTATTATCATCATCGTAGCGTTGTACCAGTACAGTTGCATCCTGAAGCATACCCGGTCCGCTACCTAATCCTAAGAATTGACGTAGACACTAGTTTTCGCTTTTCACATTGTTAAGTCAGATGTACTCCTTAATAATTGTCACTGATGTAGGTAAGGTCATAGATTTATATGATTTCAAGTCTCGACCCAACAAACCGGTACCCAGGATAAAACCTACTGCTTTGTCAGCTGTCAAAATTGGTAAATTGCATCTTCATTCGAAAACTGGATTCTTTGACAGGGAACTTATAAAATGTTATAGGCACATCGAAATCATTTTAGAGAACCTACAACCTCCAATTTAATTTTTATATAAAGTGAATGTACTTAATGCATAGTTTTACGAGTACATCGAAACCTATATGTCCCTTAAGTAATAGTCGTTAATTACTTATAAAAAGCTGTAAGACGAATATCTAGGACACCTAAACATATACCTATTTTAGAACTTCTATACTATGAATAATTCCGCATTACATTCTGTTCTTATATTTTTAGACATGTGTGCCACAAGTGGCACTACAAAATCACGAAAGCGATGGTGGTGTGCCTGGAGTCGGGCGACTACGTGCAGATCCGCAACGCCCTGATCGTGCTCATCCGAGTGCTGCCGCGGTTCCCCGTGCTCGCCAAGCTGGCGCAGATCATCGAGAAGAAAGTTGAGAAAGTAAGGACTTAAATATATGCATTTGAGGTCTCGGGTTCGAATCCCGGTAAGGGCATTTGTTTCTGTGGTGAGCAAAATCATTTGTTCCTGAGAATTGGATGTTTTCTATGTATTTAAGTATATATCTATTTAGAGCCTGACCTGTGTCTATTTGGACCTGGCCATGTTGCGGATTTTTAGTGGGACTAATTTATTTTAATGGCGAGACATACTCTTTGATAACAGACTTTAGAAGTCATCGAATGTCCTCGATGTAAACAAACTTACATCAAGACGAAATCATGATTATAAAAATAAATATGTCGAAAATCATCCAAAACTTTGTCAGAAAGCTTATTGTGAATATTATTAATTATTTAAAACAATAAAAGGACGAAGGTTTGACTAATATTCCAACACACAATGTTTTGAAATTAGTTTTTGACATAACCGGTACTACTGACATTTCATATTATCGGCTATGTGCAAAATAGGTGGTGGGGGTAAGCTAGGCGATCGTAGCGCACACCATGGCAGAAATGTGTACTTACCGAGGACCACTGTCAAATTTACTTTCACGTTTTCTATTGGTTTCTTAACGGTTTCCTACGATTCGTTTCGTTTGTATGTATTTATTTATTCTCTTATTTATTTCAGTAAAATTTCCAATACGGGGTCTTTCTCGTTTACTAAAGTAAATAAAATATTCATGTGTCATTATTTGACATCTCTGAGTTTTGACATTGTCTCGGGACCTTTGAAGTTTGACGTTTCAGACGTGCACACAGTCGCGCGCGCGCAGCCGTTGTGTGTGGATGCGTACATATAACGGTGCTTTTACGTGTGTCTGTTAATAAGTAAAAATGACGAAAGTCATTAAGTGTAATGTGTGTAACATCGTCATAGATGAGTTATTGGCGTACATACAAAACAAAATTTCATCGATTGATGATATAACTTTGAAGCGTATATGCAAGTCTGCGTTTAACAGTGACGAGATCAAAACTTCAAAGGTGTTACTTTTTGATGCGGTGCCGACGGAGCTGCGAAAAATCACCAGGAAAAACAAAGGAAAGGAGGAAAGAGACCTCGATGACATAGTCAAACTATTTAGAACAGTGGATCCTGACAACATTCCTGTGTTTGTGGCGCGAAGGCTAGATAAATTACCGCCTATTACTTTTGACCACCTCGACTGTACCAAGTTACTTAAGGATCTACAACGTACGCAAACAGAAATAGAAACACTGAAAACGACCTACGCCACACTGGATGATTTACAAGAAATAAAGGCTGAGTTACTAAAAATTAGGAATGACTCCCTGCCCCCGCCTTCCGTCTGTAAAGTTAACTCCAAACGAGGTGCATGGACCGTAAATACGATGGATAGTGGGCCTATGGGCCTAACGCAAGAATCAATTATTCACCAAAATGAATATAGAAACATTACGCAGGTAGATGAACAATTATCGGCGTTTGAATCGAGCGCACAGCATCAGCCGGCAACCGTCGCTAGCGACAGCTTGATGACTCATGCGGCCACCTCTAGCCCGGCCGAGACCGGTTCTAACAGAACGTTATCACTTGACATGCGAGCGCAACAGCTGACTTCGCATGTAAACAATGATAATAGTGCATTACATCGCAATAACGTCGACGTTGGAGAGTATAATAATGACAACGTTGGCGAATGGAAGACTAAAACTAGTAAAAAGTCTAAAAAGCGGTTAAAATATCGTTACAGGGGGCAAACCGGCATAGCTACACATTTGCAAGGCAATTTTAAAGCGGCGGAAAAAAAATTCCTATTTTTATAACGAATGTCCATAAGACAACCACTAAAGAAGATATTACTGCTTACATTCATTCCTTGACCAAGGAAAGAGTATCACTGCATGAAATACGAAACTGACCATAATGCATTTAAGGTGTTCGTATTTATTTTTAATATTTATTTTATTTGTCCCCTAATATTTAATAATACTTAACTATGGATATTGTGGATAAGTATCGAAAAGTTATCTTCACCACTTTAAATTGTAAAAGTATCAAGCGTTGTGCTGATAATGTCAGAGAATTATGCAAAAAATCGGATATAATTGCCTTACAGGAAACCTGGCTGCTGCCTCATGACATTCCATACTTAGGTACAATAAGCCGGGATTTTTTATACACTGGTACGTCGGCTGTGGACACGTCGGCGGGCATGCTACGGGGGCGGCCCTTTGGCGGGGTTGCGCTGCTGTGGAGGAGTGATTTGTTTCCGTGTGTATCAGTAATAAAGTGCAATAATCCCCGTTTGTGCGCGGTTAAAATATCGACAAATGATCGGCCGTTTGTGGTGATATCCGTTTACATGCCTACGGATTGCGCAGAAAACCTGTCTGAGTTTACGGACTGTCTCAGTCAGGTAAGTGCGATTATTGACGAATACGGTATAGAATCTGTGTACATTTTAGGTGACCTCAATTCACACCCAGGTGAATTATTTTTCAGTGAGTTAATGAACTACTGTGATGAACAAACTTGGGTTTGTGTTGATATAAATAGGCTTGGACTTTCTTCCGATACTTTCACTTTTATAAGTGAAGCGCACAAAACTAAGCGGTGGCTGGACCATTGCATTGTTTCGCAAACTGCTTTGTATTCTATTTGTAATATCTATGTAGATTATGGTGTACTCTGGTCAGATCACTTCCCCCTTATCGTTGAATGCAATGCAACATTAATTCTCTTAAACCGAGGTTAGCTGTGTCTAGCCCTATAAAACGTAATTATGCTATCTGGGGAGAAAGGTCAAAGGAACAGATTGCGCTTTATACAGAGGAATGTAACAATAGGCTAAAAGCTATTTTGTTCCCTTCCCAATTTATAGAATGTGGCGACAGATACTGTAACAAACTGTGTCATCAGCTAATTTTAAATAACCTTTATTGTGATATTATATCTGCCCTTAGTGAGTCCGCAACAATTAGTAATTCGTCTATCGAACATAATAAACCTTCTAAAAATAATAAACAGCGTATCATTGGCTGGAACAAACACGTCAGGGATGCTCATGGGAGGGCAAGGCAGTCATTTCTGGACTGAGTTTATGCTGGAAAACCGACAGTTGGTATTCAGTTTGACAGAATGTGTGAAAGCAGACGTATATTTAAATCCAAATTGAAGTGGTGTCAAGACCATCAACACCAAATTAAAATGGATATATTGGCTACACATCACTCAAATAAAGACTTTTCAGCCTTTTGGAAGTCGACCAATAAATTAAATGTTCGGCCTGGCCCTCCCGTGAGTGTCGATGGTGTAAGTGACCCTAGAGATATTGCCAATGTTTTTAGGGAGCACTTTATTGTGAAGCCTAACTTAACCTCCTGTGGGGGGGTCGCTGACACTGAGGCTGTGAATGACAGAAAGGCGATGACAATATCGGCCAGTGAAGTGGCTAATGCCATTAAGTCAATGTCAGGAGGCAAATCACCAGGTCATGATGGCCTCAGTGTCGAGCATCTGCGCTATGCTGGTCAGCACATAACGAGAGTGCTGGCGATGTTCTTTTCTCTCTGTGTTGCTCATGCTTATCTGCCCCCAGACTTAATTAAAACGATAGTTGTACCAGTTGTTAAAAATAAAACCGGGGACTTATCAGATAAGTGCAACTATAGACCAATATCACTTGCAACTATTATTGCAAAAGTGCTCGATGGTGTGCTTAACGCTCAGTTAAACAAAGTACTCCTGCTGCACGATAACCAGTTTGGGTTTAGACCCGGACTTTCGACTGAAAGTGCCATTCTGAGTCTTAAGCACACTGTTGCGTACTATGTGACTAGAAACACGCCGGTCTATGCATGTTACCTGGACCTGTCGAAGGCATTTGATCTGGTTTCCTACGATCTTCTATGGAGAAAACTCGAGTCCATAAACTTACCTCAGGAACTCATATTTTTATTCAGATATTGGTATGGAAACCAGATCAACTATGTTCGGTGGGCAGGCACGCTGTCTGAGTCATATGGTATGGAATGCGGCGTGAGGCAGCGGGGATTGAGCTCGCCAGCGCTGTTCAACCTGTACATAAATGAGCTGATTGTCCGGCTCAGCAGTATGCATATAGGCTGTCGCGTAGATGGCGTTAACGTAAACAACCTGAGCTATGCCGACGATATGGTGCTGCTGAGCGCGTCAGTCTGCGGTATGAGAAGACTGCTGCAGGTTTGTGAGGACTATGCGCAAGCACATGGGCTGAAATATAATGTCAGCAAAAGTCAGTACATGGTTTTTGGGGTCGGTGCTATTTTACCATCTGAAGTACCACCCATTTGTCTGAACTCAGTGGACCTCGAAAGAGTGTTCAAATATAAATATCTAGGGCATATACTCACCGCCGACCTCAAGGACAATGCTGACATTGAACGCGAACGTAGGGCCTTGTCGATAAGAGCAAATATGATTGCCCGCAGGTTTGCTCGCTGCTCGAATGATAGTAAAATTACCCTATTCAGGGCTTTTTGTGCCACTTTTTACACATGCAGCCTGTGGGGCAAATTTACAAAGAAGTCGTACAAGGCCCTACAAGTTCAATATAACAATGCCTTCCGGGTGTTGATGGGGCTGCCGCGTTATTGCAGTGCCTCGCAGATGTTCGCAGAGGCGCGCGTAACCTGTTTTAAAGCGGCAATGCGCTTGCGAGCCGCATCGCTGGTGCGACGTGTGCGGGCCAGCCCCAACACCATCCTAAAGATGATTGCGGACAGGATTGACTGTCCGTATATTACACATTGTTGTGGACTTCACAGGCCTAGTAGTAGTGAACCATAACTGTTATAATATTATTACTAACATAGTTTTTTAAGCTTTATTGTAACTAACACTTTATGAGCAACGAGCTTGAAATAAACGTTAATTTAATTTAATTTTAATAGCCAATAGTAAGGATTAATTGAAATGGGAAGATTGGTTGGGTTTAACAAGTACACTTCTTTTCTTATTCAATGTATAGGTAAGTCTACAATAACAAATATATATAAAAAGATAATAACGTTACCGTTGTTTCCGCCAATGGAAAAGAAATGGCCAAGAGCATGTCGAGCCATGCTCAGTGTAGGGTCCCGTAGTTGCCCAAAGAACTTAATAAAAAAAAAACAATAACAAGCGAAAGGGAATACTTTCGCAACCTTTCATACGACGTTTACTAAGAAAAGAAGACTTTATGATAATCTAAAGCATACCTGACTGATCATGTCCGCTATAGTTTTCATTGAAAGTCTTTATTAAGCATTACTTTTTTTTTTGATTTTATTTTCCGACAGTCAGCTTTATTGTTTTATACATCCATGCCAAATTGCAGCAACCATGCTAAATTTTCCAGTTTTCTAGCACTAACAATCACAGAGCAAAGCCTCGGGCAGACAGACGGACATGGCGAAACTATAAGGGTTCCTAGTTGACTACGGAACCCTAAAAAGACCCAATACAACATTTTAAAAAGGTAGACGACTAAAAAAGCCAATATACAGTGTCCCGACTATAGATGACGTATGTATATTATTGCCATATAACATGTTGTTTGCAGCGACATTATCTCAGGTCCAAATAAGCACTGCTCAGGCTATAATATATTGTCGTCTAGTGCCCATAAGCCCATAACACATGCCTTATTGAGCTTAGTATGGGACTAGTTCGATCTGCGTAAAAAACTTCCCCTATCGTTTTATATTATTTGTTTCTTTAGAATGTACCGAACTCATACAGATCACAATCCAGCACCGCATATATTGGGCAAACGAACCTGAAGCCCCTAAATTCAGTCAGTAAAAACGTCATACGCATACATTTTGCCTTCGTATTAAAAAATGGTTTAGTTATAACATTTTATTACGTTTTTTTTTATTAAGTTGTTAAATTATTTAGAGAAATCTATTGATGCTATTATTATTCTTTAAAATAAATATTGTAATGCTTTAGATAGCTCAAATTTTGTAATAAATAAAAAAAATTAAGAAACTATTATGTTCTTTTTAATTACCGACGAGATGGATAATTTTCTTTTAGAGACACACTACGAACACGCATTGTGTGTTTTTAAATGGAACGCGCCAAAAGCACAGCTTATTTCCTTCTATGCCAGTAAACCATATTTTTTTAGGTCAGAGAAGAGGAGAAAACTCAGAGACAAGATCTTTACGTTCTGGCGACAGGCTATAGTGGTCAGCTGCGCAACCGGATGTCTAGCATGATGAGAGAGAGCGAATTTCACCAGGTGAGTTTGTCAAAGGAACACAACACTGACATGTCAGGTTAGAAGAATTTTGCATGTCACTGTACAGAAGTGACACATTATCAACTTTATTTCGGTTCATAACATAAGGAGTAAAATACTGCAAAATCATTGGATGTCACACTGGGTTACTTGTGAATATAAAAACCGGCCAAGTGCGTATCGGGCCTCGCGCAATGTGGAGTTCCGTAGCTGTCCACCCGTGATATTATTTAAAATGTCGAAAACTGATGTTTACTCTATATTTGCCATAACTAACAGCATATCTAATCCTAGGTAATCAATGGAAATTGTACGAAAGTTTGCATTGCCAAGTTCGGCTATTACTCGTTAACTAGTAAAATCTACTTTTTTTTTTTTTTTTCCATAATTATCTGCTATCAGTCTCCAGACTATGATCAGATTTGTTGTGCGGGAAATGGCGATCGTAGATTTCGAGGCCAGTGCCTCATTCACTACTTAAATAATGTGGTTACGTTTAAGTCTCTTAACCACATAGTAAAATCTACTTAGCTGTGATAGTTTCCCTGGTTTGGACCCAGGTATGTCCCAAAACTACGACCAAGACCATCGGGGGATGGGCAGCAGCATCCCTGGAGTGCAGTGGACTTGGAGATACTGCGCTCGCCAACCCGCATGCCAAGCGTGGCGATTATGGCATATACCCACCGTGAATTTGGGGGAGGCCTATGTCCAGCAGTCTGATATGGTGGTGGTATTTTCCTTTTAACGTGGGTGTTAAAGGGTTAATCAAAAGGTGGTTTAGGAAAGCTCATTTTTATCGAGCTATCTAACGATACCCAACACCATGGAAATTGCAAGTAAAATAAATCCAGGAATCTAATTTGTTACGCCCTTAAGATTGACAGTCCTGTCAAACTATATAGAAATTTTAAGATAAAGTTTGCGAAATGAGTTGGGATAGAAATACCTCCGTGTTCAATATAATAACGCGTTCCGGGTGATAGTGGGACTGCCTCGTTTCTGTAGCGCATTAGGGATGTTTGCGGATAGCGGATAAACCTGACTTTCCTGTCATGTTACACTGTGCGGGGCTGCATACTTCCAGTGTGATTAAATGGTAGGACTGTGTATGCACTGTTTCAATTTATTTTTTCAATTAGTTTATTCTATATGTCTCCTGTTACACGAAAAACATGTTTTTTTTTTAATTTTTTGTTTGCGTAATTGATGTGTATACCTATACTAAATTCCAGCTGTCTAATAGCAACGTTTACTGAGCTAAGCCGCGGACAGACGGACGGACGGATATGGCGTACGAGACTAGTCGGGTTTCGCTACATTGCGCGGTTTGACAGATCGGTTGAGCTCACTATGATCTGGGTAACCCGCAATGAAATGAAAGTCGCGTGCGAGTCTCGCATGTGTGAAGAGGCCTTTAATATGGTGGTCGTGAGGAGAATAAGTAAATAGAATTGTATGTATAATGAACCCCTCGTGAATTTGAGGGAGGCCTATGTCCAGCAGTGGACGTCCTTTGGCTGATATGTTAGTGGTAAACACGGGTTCTGCCGACAGGTAGTGCAACTGCAGACGGCGGCAGCGGCGGCGGGCGCGGGTGCGGCGGCGCGTGCCGAGGCGGCGGCGGCGCGGCGCGAGGAGCCGCCGCCCGCGCGCGCCGAGGACACGGCCTCTCCGCCGCACTCAGGTAAACCGCGACCATTACCTACTCTACAAAATGCTGACCAACGAGGCATGTGGGGAACATTTGTTTGATCAAACATGTTTTATTTGCATAAATGTTTCTTTATTAAAAATGTTTTGCCTAAATTTGGTAAATGTACCATTTGAATTTAATGAACGTAATAATATTCTGATAAGTGTTCATTTGACTTCATTAGCAAACATAAATATATGGGAATAAATTTATTGAGAAAAAATTAGTTGACAAACTTTGGTTGGGAAATTAAATTTGGTCGCGTAAATTATTTTTGTAAAGAACAGAATTAATTATTAATTTATGTTTTTTTAGCGGAAATAGACAAGCGAGACTCGCGCGCAAATGACCGACGTCGAGAAGAGTCCGACCGCGATAAAGAATCCAAGCGAGAATCACGAGTGTACGTATTCTTCAAAACTCAGAATCGCCGCTATCTTGAATTTATGAATATATTATTAAAAGTGAGTTTACTGTACCTTTAGGACATCCAAAGAAAAGGTTAAAGAAGAGGTCAGAAGCAAAGACAGATCGCCAAGAGAACGTCAACATAGAGTAAGTAGGAGTTGAATTAAAATATACTATATACATATGCAATTGGACACAATTAATGAAATGTATTTATTTTGTAGGAGGAGCGTTTCGTAGAAACTGTGTCACCGCCTCACGATAACCGGCACCCGCCTGATGACATCGATCGAGGTAATAACCCGCTGTGATGCAATTAGCATTACACCATGAACGGTCTGTGCTGTCGTATTGTCTTCTGTTCGAGGTCTGAACTGTGTGCCAGTCGGCACATGGTCTCATTCGTAGACTGCCCCTTGTGTCTTTTTCGCTAAACAGCCCTTCTGCAAAATATCCCCTTCTAATAAATTAGATCCCGTGTGCAATACATAGTACCTTTCGCATAATGTCCCGTTAGCCAAACGTAGTAATTTTGCAAGATATGCTGTTTGTCGCTTAGTTTTTAGTTTTATGTAAATACTAGCTGTTGCCCGCGTCTTCGCTCCTATTGGTCGTAGCGTGATGTTATATAGCCTAAAGCCTTCCTCGATAAATGGACTATCCAACACAAAAATATTTTTTCAATTAGAACCAATTCTTGAGATGAGCGCGTTCAAACAAACAAACAAACTCTTCAGCTTTATAATATTAGTATAGATGTAGAAGAATAATCATGCATTCATTCATTCATTCATTTATTTATTCATAATAAATATATTGTGTAGAATATATGCACCTACCCGGACCCGGGTATAAATAAATAAATAAATATTGGGGGACAATCTTACACAAATCGACCTAGTCCCAAACTAAGCAAAGCTTGTACTATGGGCACTAGACGACGATATACATACTTATATAGATAAATACATACTTAAATACATAGAAAACATCCAAGACCCAAGAACAAATATCCGTGAAAAATGCACAAATAAATGCCCTGGCCGGGATTCGAACCCGGGACCTCTAGCTTCGGAGGCAGAGTCACTACCAACTAGGCTAAACAGGTCGTCAAACTATGTCCTTAAACTACGACCAAGACCACCGGGGAATGGGCAGCAGCATTCCTAGAGTGCGGTGGAGATACTGCGATCGCCAACCCGCATGCCAAGCGTGGCGATTATGGCATTTACCCCCTATGAAATTGGGGGAGGCCTATGTCCAGCAGTGGACGTCCTAGGGCTGATATGGTGGTGGTGGTGGTGGATATGCACCTAACTAGAAGTAAAAATTACAGCAATTTAACAATAATAATAATCCTAATATCAAGAAGTCAATACATAATCTAATTATCAATGTCCACTTATTTCTAATTAAAATTTCAGTTTAAATTTATAATAAATAATTTATATTAATATCGACAAGACTAGCTCAAATACACTTCAATGATCAATTATCATCTATAAACTCAGTTACAGAATAATGTGCCTTTTTCAGAAGAAATTCCTTGAGTTCTGCATTGAAAATTCTACTGTTTGTTAATGATTTAAACGCGGTTGGTAACTTATTATAAAGAAACACAGCCTGATAGCTAGCGGCATGCTTTGCGACGTTGAGTCTCGGGACAATGTTGTTTTTCATGTCTTTGCGCCTTGTTGACAACCTGGTAACCCTCTCACTGGGGCTCTCATATTTATTAAGGTGTTTTACGAAGTCAGTCAAGAGTACAAGTATGTAAAGGCACGGCACAGTAAGTACATTTAGGCTGACAAAGTGCTCCCTGCACGATTCCCTTTGAGGTAAGCGGATAATTGTTCTGATGGCCCTTTTTTGGAGCTGAAACTAGCGTCAGTATTGCAACCATAACTATTGCCCCACAATTTGATGCAGTTACGTAGCTTTGCCTCTACGAGAGCGTGGTATACGATTTTCAATTGAGCGGTATGGATTTCGTCTCGTAATTCATAAAAGTAGGCCTATATATAGACTAATATTGTCCATCATCATCATCATCATGTCAGCCGAAAACCGTCCACTGCTGGGCATAGGCCTCCCCCAAAGACTTCCACAATGACCGGTCCTGCGCCACCCGCATCCAGCGGACACCCGCGACCTTCACCAGGTCATCGGTCCACCGTGTGGGGGGCCTGCCCACGCTACGCCTTCCGTACGTGGTCGCCACTCGAGAACCTTTCCGCCCCAACGGCCATCGGTTCTACGTGCTATGTGCCCCGCCCACTGCCACTTAAGTTTAGCAATTCGGAGGGCTATATCGGTCACTTTGGTTCTGCTGCGGATGGCCTCATTCCTGATGCGATCACGCAGAGAAACTCCTAACATAGCTCTCTCCATTGCTCTTTGGGTGACTTTGAGCCTTCTTATGAGGCCCATAGTAAGCGACCACGTTTCAGTACCATATGTCATCACTGGCAACACACACTGGTCAAAGACTTTCGTCTTGAGACACTGCGGAATATTGGACGAAAAGATGTGCCGTAGCTTCCCGAACGCTGCCCAGCCGAGTCGGATTCGACGATTAACCTCTTTCTCGAAGTTGGACCTACCTAACTGGACAGTCTGTCCTAGGTATATGTAATCGTCTACAACTTCGAGCGTAAAGTGTCCGATTGTTAAGGGAGTTGGTGCGACATGGACATTTGACATGATCTTCGTCTTGTCCATGTTCATCCTTAGACCAACTCGCTCGGAGGCTTTACTGAGGTCATTGAGCATTGTACTTAAATCTTCCATGGTCTCAGCCAACACTACTATATCGTCAGCAAACCGAAGGTGAGTGAGGTACTCGCCATTTATGTTGATGCCTAGCCTTCTCCAGTCCAGAGTCTTGAAAACATCCTCCAGTGCAGCGGAGAACAGTTTAGGAGAAATAACATCTCCTTGCCTGACTCCCCGCTCCAATGGGATAGGCTTCGAGCTCTGGTCCTGGAGTCGGACTGACATAGTGGCGTTCTCGTACAAACACTTCAGCACTTCGATATAGCGGTAGTCCACTTGGCACCGCTGGAGAGATTGTAGTACAGCCCAGGTTTCGATCGAAGGCTTTCTCGTAGTCCACGAACGCTAAACAGAGGGGCAGGTTATACTCCTCAGTCTTCTGTATAACCTGACGGAGCGTATGGATGTGGTCTACGGTGCTAAAGCCTCTTCGGAAACCGGCTTGTTCGGGAGGCTGGAAGTCATCTAGCCTGCGTGCGAGACGGTTCGTAATGACTCTTGAAAACAGCTTATAGACATGGCTCAGAAGTGAGATGGGTCGGTAGTTCTTCAGTAAGGAGTTGTCACCCTTTTTGAAGAACAGGACCACCACACATCTGTTCCATGCCTTTGGAGTTTTCCCTTCCAGTAAGACGGAATTGAACAACTTCTGAAGGGCCCTAAGGACCGGTTTTCCACCCGCCTTCAGGAGTTCCGCTGTAATTCCGTCTTCACCGGGTGCCTTATTGTTCTTAAGCTGTTTAAGAGCCATTCTAATCTCGTACAGGCTGATGTCCGGGATATCTTCGGTATAGTGCCGGGTTAATCTAGCTCTTCGGTCTTCCGCCAGACCAACTTCGGGTCTGCTAGTTGACGTGTATAGCTGTCCATAAAAGCACTCTATCTCACTCAGAAGCTCAGGTTTCGACGAAACGATTCTACCATCTTCAGTTTTTAATCTGGCGAGCTGGCTCTGCCCAATAGACAGATCTCTTGAAAAAACTTTAGAGCCCTTATTCTGCTCGATGGCCTCCTCAATACGATTTGTATTGAATTGGCGCAGATCGCGGGTAAGGGACTTGGAGATCTGTTTATTGAGCTGCCTGTATAATCTCGCATCGGCTGAAGACTGCAGAATCATCTCATTCCTTCCCTCGATGAGCCTCTGAGTGGAGATAGAGATCCTTTTGGCTCTTTGAGTTCGTTGGGCCTTAAAGAACTTAGACCCAATGCTATGGACAGCTTCCACAAACCCGTCGTTGAATTCGTCCACATCGCCGCCTAGACAATCGAAACGGTATTGGAGTTCCAGCTGAAAGCACTCGGGGTTTTGGATTTGGACTGCTGCTGGACGGAGCGTGGACTTCATCAGTCGAGAGCGTTTTCTAGCTTGACGCATATATTCAATGTGCCTCTTACCAGACGATGATCACTTCCGGTTTTAACCGTACTGATCACAGAGACATCATTGAATATATGCCTCTTCGTCGACATGATGAAGTCAATCTCGTTTTTTGTTGCACCGTCGGTACTCATCCAGGTCCACTTCCTGTGCTCGCGTTTCTTGAAGAAGGAGTTCATCATGTAGAGTCCCTCCTTCTCCAAGAAACCAGCCAGTAGTTGGCCCCGGTGGTTCCGACTTCCAATTCCAAATTGCCCCACTCTCAGTTCTTCACCATCTCTCTTGCCCAGTTTCGCGTTGAAATCCCCTATAACAACGGTGAAGTAGGTTTTGGAACTATGCATGACTTTTGATATATCCTCATACATAGCCTCCACCTCGTCGTCGGAGTGTGCCGAGGTCGGCGCGTACACCTGTATGACCGTCAACGAGTACCTCTTGGATACTCTGAGTATAAGGTACGCCACCCTGGCCGACACACTCTCAATCTTCGGCCTGTTTAGCCTAGTTGGTAGTGTCATTGCCTCCGAAGCTAGAGGTCCCGGGTTCGATTCCCGGTAAGGGCATTTGTTTCTGTGGTGAGCAGAAACATTTGTTCCTGAGACTTGGACGTTTTCTATGTATTTAAGTATAATAATATATCTATTAAATATATCGTCGTCTAGTACCCATAACACAAGCCTTATTGAGCTTACTGTGGGACTAGTTCGATTTGTGTAAAAATTGTCCCCATAATATTTATTTATTATTTATTTATTATCTTCACCACGTTGTTCACGAGGGATTTGTGGACGATAAACCCGACACCTCCCTGGGACTGTTTGTCGCCCTCCCGGAAATAGGGTTATCGTGTCCTCCCCCTCTCTTCGGACTTCAGATAACCCAACGATATCCCAACGCAACTTGCTCAATCCTTCCTCCAGTTCCGCTACCTTTTCGTTGGTCCGCAGTGTTCGTGTGTTATATGTTGCCAGGGCCAGGAGTCGTCGGTGGTGGTAGCCGGATCTTTGCCGGAGATTCTTCGCACCCCTGACCCCGCTAGTACCCTGGCCGCTACCAAAGCCAGGGCACTGGGGGTCGCCGGAACCTCGGGGCCGTGGCCTGTTTGTATCTGTCATAGGGGGTAATTGCCATAATCGCCACGCTTGGCATGCGGGTTGGCGATCGCAGTGTCTCCACCGCACTCCAGGGATGCTGCTGCCCATCCCCCGGTGGTCTTGGTCGTAGTTTTAGGACATACCCGGGTCCGAATATTGTCCATCTCTCTTTAATCCATGAGAAGAGGCTCATGAGGCTTAGTTTCTTTGTACTTTTTTATACTTATTTTGTAGACGGGACGTTTCGCAAATGGAGCATTTCACTCACAGACCATATAGACGCCGCAAACGCGCTCAATAGTATGGAAACCGAGCGTGTCAATTTTTACGTGCCTACTATGACGTCACGTAAGCAATTTAGTGATGCCTAATACTACCGCCGCGTTAAACCGATTCAAAGGCGCCGCCGTCGGTTTAGTAATCAGTAGGCCTTTGTTGTGAGAGGACGTACGCAACCCGCCCGCTTTAGTTTACGTTCTGCATTTTACTTCAAAATTCAAGTAATTAACCTATGAATTTACGTTAATATGTCGGTTTTAAGCAAACAAAATGCTCCGTAATAATAAATCGATATTTTAATGATGGATTTTCTAACGATCATACTTCGAGTTTATAGACAAGACAATGAGAAAGTGATTCAAAGATTACTAGTGGTTCTGTGAGTTCTTGACGTCGCAATTTTTTTTAAATTACGAAATTTCGAAAAACTGACTCGATAACGAAATTGTGCTCACAAAATATCACGAGAATCGGTTGAGAAATGCGAACGGAGACGCTTCGCTCGCTCGGTCAACAAGTTAGAGATTTTTTTTTACACGATTTCATCGAGACAAAACTTATAGTTCATTACAGACCCTTATGAGCAGCTCAACAAATTCGCAATTCACCACATGCTCAGTTCATCAAATTCTCATTTGACCATGTTCGCAGCTGATCATTTTGGCATCTTATCACTTTCGCAACTCACCATATTCGCATCTCACCATGCTTACAGCTGAGCACATTCTCATCTCATCACGTCCTCATTTCACCAAAATCTCACCTGATCATTTATCAGCTCACCATACTATTATTTAACCATGTTCTCAGCTAAGCACTTTCTCATCTCGCCATGCTCTCAGTTCACATCATTCTCATAAATGTACAGTCAGTGTCATGAACATCTTCAGACTTGAACTGATTAGCGATGTGATGAACATGACTGTGTGACAATAATAAGGATTGTGAAATAGAAATGAGGGAAAAAACAATGTGTTTAATTTGTTTATTTCAACATAATATTAACTAGTAGTACATTATCGTATATTCCAACCACTTAATAAACAATATAACAAACATAAAATATCTATCTCTCTGTTTAAAAAAAAAAAAACAAGTTAACCATCTTCAATATAAAAAGTAGCACTTAGTATATTTTCACTTATTATTAACTAAACTGAGGTTATCTAGCATTAAACGGTAATTTAAAGAAGCTAAATTATTCATGGTCAAATGAGAATTTGATGAACTGAGCATGTGGTGAATTGCGAATTTGGTGAGCTGCTCATAAGGGATTACAGAGAGGAATAGTCATAATGAAAATAGATATTTTATAGTGCATTTTTGGATAGCATTTAATAAGTGAAATAGTGTAATAAATAAGTGCTTGGTGGTTATTAAATAAATGCAATTAAGTAAATAATTGCATATTCTTATTCGCTTAATGCCCTGATACCTACGTATAGTCACCAATCAAATAAATATTCTACTAAGCACTTTATGAAAGAAGATCCCTGCTTCTGTGACGCTTAAGAATCTATTGCTAAAAAATATTATTAAATTAAAACTATTAAAAAAATTTAATGTAAAAGAATAACATTATTGTATAGTAACTAGCCTTAATTATCATTGTCCGTCACAAAAATCGATTATAAATCGAATTGCACAGTGACATTGCACTAAACATCGCAGTGTACAGCACTACTCACTTTAAATCAACAGACTAGTAGAAAATCCCTACTACCCTACAACGTGAAGATTTACGAAATAGTCGTTTGCTTCACTGTCCATTGCGGCCTACAAATAACAGTCCTTAAGTATAGTTTATAGTAGAAGCCGCAATGGATGGCGTACTTCGAAAAATACTATGTGTGTAAATATTTTGGTAGAAACGACACGACACCACTCCAAGTTGAAAATAATTAAATTTAAATTAAATAAGGCGAAATTTATTACAAAAAATACTTACTTATGAAAGGAAACGTAACCGTTTAGTCGACTATTCACTCTTGTTGAATTTGAACAATCAATTTCGGCGCAGGGTGGCATTTTCTAGTGCAGCAACAAACTTCTGACAGTTAGAACGACAGGAGCGCGATTGAGCGGCAAGTGGTGCACCGCACCATTTAGATACACGCGAAGTACATACATTGGGGGCATCTAGGTTTATCTAGGTCTGTGATTTCACTGAATAACCGTTTAGCGTAAGACCTTTTTAGAGAACGGACATTTTACTAAAGTGATGGAACCGTTTGAGAAAGGAATGTTTAAAGAATGGGATAAAGTGCACAAGCGACCGTTTGCAAAGGGCGTTTTGCGAATGGGACGTCATTTTGGTGGAGGGACTTTTTGCGAAAGGGACCTTATGCGCCCAAACCGTAGGTTCAATTGTCTAAGACTAACCCATATTCATAAACGCCCATCCAACCTATTCTAAAATCGGTGATAGATTTAGAGATCATAAATGTAAACAACTGAGTTGCCACCATAAAAAAAATTACGTATGCAGTGGATAGTTGAAAATCATTGTAATACTTGAAAAAAATTACCGCGTTCAAAACTTAAAATTTGAACTATTACAAAAAATAACCACTCTGAATTAAATAGCGTTTTTAATAACGTATTGGTGTTATTTTAATAAAATATGTGGAGATATGATTTATGCTACTGGTAATAAAATGACAATAGGTTTTAAAAAGGAAAGTCATGTCAGATTGACAGTTGTTTGTTTACATTTTTGATCTCTAATTCCATGTCGGACTTTAGTTATAATCCCGCTATAATTCGTTTGTCACTTTGACATTTATGTTTGTGGGGAAAAGACAACAAACTTTAGTTAGCTGAGGTTTGTTAAGTTTTATAATTAAGGGCAAGTCTATAATTTGAAAGTGGTCAAATAGCCAGCCAATAATAGTTAGGTACGTCCGAAAACGTCACGTCAGTTTGCGCGGAGGTTGAACGCCCCGACTCGTCACTAATAATGATGATGATGATTGACCCACAAATAACTTCTAGTAGTGAGAGTCTGACTCCCTTACAAGGTTAATCAACATATCTCCGAGACTTAGCAATTCTTAATCATGGACGTGCACATGCGCTGTAGAGTGCACACTATACAGTTACTAAATACATGTGAAGTAATTTTAAAAACATTTGTCAATCTTTTGCAGATGTGAAACGCCGTAAAGTCGAAACCAGCAGTAACGGCAAGGTGAGTATTGTTGTAATTAACCGGCCTTGCCTCGCGCTGGCCCCGGACTGAGGATTGGGCTGGGCCACGACCACTGTACGCCGTGTAAGTGTCGCAAGACCACTCCAGATGAAGACTCAAGATCATTCGTGCGTGTAACAGACTTTAAAAACATTACCTAGTGAAAAAAACAGTGATAAAAAAATATAAAATAAAAATAATAACACCTCTTACAAGTAATGGACTCTACAAATAGTGAAAAAGTAACAAAGATCATCCAGCACTTCGACAGAGAATAACAGAGTAAGACATAAATGAAGACAACCTGTAACCTGACAAATGTATGATTAATACGAATAAATGAATATGATAATGCAAACTGTACGAGATAAAAGAAAGACTACCTACCATAACCAAATTATGAAGACATCCTGTAACCTGACAATGTATGATTAATACGAATAGATGAATATGATAATGCAAACTGTACAAGATAAAAGAAAGACTACCTACCATAACCAAATTATGAAGACATCCTGTAACCTGACAATGTATGATTAATACGAATAGATGAATATGATAATGCAAACTGTACGAGATAAAAGAAAGACTACCTACCATAACCAAATTTGATGCAATCCATAAGCCTTAAACTGCAAGAAGAAAATGTTATCATTGTTGGGCGTATTAACGGAGATCTACATCTAGCAACTTCTCTAAGAACCGAATTTTACATCCGATATTAAAAACGACGCCTCGTATTATCTCGAAAACCTTCATCAAATTACTATTAAAAAAGACAATACATGAAGATTAAAAATACAATGGAATGAAATTGATATGGTTCGTCAACTGCCAAAAAAAATCTACAAAAGAGAAGATTAATTCTACGATGTAAAAAACGCCGCCGACGATAACGATGTATAAATATGGCCGCCATAGAAAGTGCATCTCCCAAACCAAGACCGGAAGATTTGTTGTGAAGAATGAAAATGAAGAAATAACTAAAATAAAATAATCTTGTAAAAACTAAATACTCTCTAAAGCTATTAACTTTACGTGCAAGAAACCTATAATTCGGGAAAGCTGTGAGTCGTTGGTCTATTCAGCCCAGTCCAACTAAGAAATGGTAAGGTTATTATTTTTCTATACAGAGATTGAGTCAAATGATCCCGTGAATTGGTGCATTTAATTTTATATTTATTAAACTTAACAAGGAGAAGCTACACCAGATGAGAGGAAACAGAACATGGTTATACAATTCTAAGAAGACAAGGACTGGATTTTATGTTATAAATTAAGAATATATCTACATAGAAGAAACATGATTACACCGACCGATGAAATGGAAGATGTAAAGACTGTGAATAAAAAATATATCATTGATGCCTGATTCAATGTTTCCTTTGACTCAGTACTATAATATATAGATAAATTTCACTAGTGTAAGTTGCAAGTAACATAATTAAAATAAAAAAGGAAAAATTGTTGAAATATGTAGAAACATTAATATCATTATTGGTTGGTTCATTTATAGTATGTTTTAACGTGTTTTTTCTGAACAAGCAGGGTAAAGAGATAGAGGAACGGTCACCAGAAAAGGAAAAGCGAAAAACTAAACTGAGAGGTGATGAGCGTAAAGAGCGTAAGATGAGTCGCAAACGGGTGAGTTCAATTGGCGCTGTCTCTGTGACTTTACTGGACTCTTACACAAAACCTACAGCATGCACAATTATAGCACAATATCTCTAAATGTAATCACCTTTTTTCTTCTCTAGGATAGAGCTGATGAAGCAGCTGTTTTGGAACAAAAAAGAAGACGGGAAGAACAAAAAGGTAATGAAGGCATTAGTTTATTTTTAATGATGAGCTTATATTACATTTCAGGCCTTACAAATTTTGAAATGGTTTATTAACTCAAATTATGCCAAAGTATCGATAATTCCAACAAACTGATTAAAGGATGTGATATTTTCATTGAATTTTTAGATAGCAAGGAAGTGCGTAACTAGTAGAATGTACGCGGAAAGAATCCGTTTGTTTGTTTGAAACTAGCGCATATTCATAAGGACTCGTTAACTAAGTTTTACATCGGAGCAGGTTTCTTCGAACCCATACTACTTGTCTCTACATAACTACATTGTCAAAAGATAGTCTGTAGACTCGCATATTTTCCACCTGTAAAATAAATCTTAGGAAAAGAAAAAAACTAACAAGCGAATTTTAATAATTGAGCTAAGCGTTACCGAGTAAGAGCATGTCAGAAATACTTATTATGTATCGTATTCAAAATGCCCCCCTGAATAAAATGAAGGCATTAAATAGCAAAATAATTTTCACCTCAGCGGCTCGAAAATGGCGGTTTTGCTGTTTGAAACCAATGTGGTCAATGCAATTTTGCTATGAGCGTGAAAAAAACTTCCTTTTTAATTTTTCATATCGTAGGTTACTTTAAGTAACTTCATTCTCTCTATCACTATTCCGTTGCGTTATATGTTCTTGCCGCTGACGTGAAAAGTTGTATGTATCACACGAGAGCATCTCGTGTTTTTTGAGTCCCTCGCTACGCTCAATATTCTAATTTCGCAGCGAAAATCTACTTTGCTCTCTTGTTAAACAAGTAACTATTTTACATCTACTATTCAGAAAAGAGTAATTGCTGCCACCATATGAGGGATCAACATTGTACTTTTCTACTCTCATTTGAGTTGAGGGTAACATTTACTTTTTTTGAAAAGCAGGTGTGAAAGCAGTAGCTAACCACTCGGTAGCTAAATTATTTGCGTCTTGGGCGTAAAAACTTGAATCCCACGGTACGTTTTAAAGATTCTACTTCTATTTTAGAATTTTTAACTTCACTCAGGGTTTTATATACCACTATCGCCGTAAATATTTCATTTTGTTCCCTTGACTACTATACAATTTAGGACGTATTATTATTATTTACAGTATTGTGTAAAATAATGTATCCAAAATTCAGTTGTGTTATATGTTTTAGCTGTTCTAAAGATGGGAGGTCACCAAAACGGTTCGCAGGAAGATCATCACTACGAGAAATATCATAAACGGGTAAGAATCATTTCTGGGATTCATGGGATAAAACTAAAAATAATACGCGTGATCTTTTAAAAAATAGAATTATTCTCTGGTACGTAACAGGATAAAACTGATTTTCGAATCTTATCTTGAAATTGTCGATAGTAGTGGATCCAGAGGTGGCCGTTCTGGATAGGACACTTCCCAGCACAGCCACCTGACCTGGCAACTACAACGGTATAGATAGTTCTACTCATTTGTGCGCGCAGCGTTATGTGTGCGTGCGTTACTATCTGTACAGATATCTATTAATTTCTGACATGGACAGGCGCGGCTCACTCCGTGATTTCGTCGCGGCGCTACAAGTACACGTCGGCCGCAACTACAATTTAGTTGGCTTGTTTAGTGGCCTTGCCGCGCAGGCGCGCACTGCCACGGAACGGAAAGCACGCACTCGTGCTTTAACGTCATTTGCTTATCAATTCGCTTAGTTAACCCTTCTGCAGGCCTAGTACGTTTCATCGACCACATACGTGTCAATAGAATTTCAATCCTAGTTCTCTGTTTTAGGCTCAAATTACATTGCATTTTCATAAAAAGTGACTCGTCTTGAATTACCATAACTTAACTATTTTTTCTCAAACATGCAATGAAATATTGATGTTATGTTCCTTATAATAGGCTGCGAAGTATGACGTTTCAGGTGCGGCTAGGACAAGAGGTCGTTAATGTGATTTCATACAAACCTTGCAGGCCTAGGCCGGCAAAGTCCTCTTTTTTAATTTCCATTCCACATAAATTTGGGGCACAGGCATCATGACATTCTGCCACTATGCGTATAAAAATAAAACTTTGATATTTTTGTTTTTTATTTCATTGCATGTTTGAGAAAAGCACTATACATACCTCGGCGGGAAATATGGGGTTGCCCGCCTTAGACCTATCCGACCTCGCTTCGCTCGGCCGTCTATATGTCTTCGGGCGGCAACCCCTTTCGTCCCGGCCTCTGTAGTAATGTACTATTAGTATATATCTTCATATCTTGTTTTTTATAAAGCCTTTTAGATTACCAATCGCGGCGTGGAAAAGGGTTAATAATTTTATCAATAGCAAAAATATATGTTATTGTCTTATGTCCTTAATTAATTACCTATCGAATTAATCGTGATACAAAAATATGGGTAAAGACGAGAAAGAGTACACGTGAAGAATGTGAAGTATACTTTCGCATAGATACCTATCAGTTTCTTATGACTTAAAGCATTCTCGCTCAATTTGTGGCATTATCAGCGTCAGGTGGAACCTTACTGTCGGTATGGAGCTATTTATGTTACCATAATCTATATACATTTTAGCGAACGAAACATGTAAGAACATGTTATACCTTGCCAAAGTGCGTAAGTCAAAAAAAAAAATCTATCAATGTTTTTTTTTTACTTCATTTTTTCATTAGATGTACAGTTAGTAGCATATGTGAGTCAATATTTTTATGTATGTTAGTAGGATTCGATTTAATAGATGTCAAACTATATAAAAATAGAAATGTTTTATATACAATATTACTCCTAGAAATGAGCAACAAAACTGCTGTACAAATGTGTATTACTTATGATTTATAGTTTTTTTACCTACTGATACCTATAAACTGGAATTTTTAACCTAATTTATTTTCCTAATAATTTGTTTTTTTCTTTTAAATAAACCCAAAAAACTGAAACCACCTAAAATAGGCAATTTCAGTCTCTTAAGAGTGATTCGGAAAGTATGTTGATGAGATACATTTTAGGAGGTAATTATTGGCTACAAAGAGTTCGGTGCGAAAGTGAGTCATTGTAAGTAAGTATGGAAACTGAATGGTGGACACCTTATTCAACTGAGTCTAACCCTACAATAACTACAAAAGTACGTGTCTGATTCAGGCAGTTGCGTGCTCATTTTAAGGAAGCTAGAATTAACTGCTATAGACAATTAAAAAATTTGAGGTCGTCATACAAAAAAAAATATATTTTTAGTTAAACAAAAAGTACAAAAGCATATAATTTACGCGTTTCTTGAGAACTAAACTTTTTTTTTCTCCTCTTGTGTCGTTCAAAGGTGTTAAAGTCTTGTTATTGATTCTTGCTGAACACAGCTGACTGAATTAATGTTAATTTCTTGGCAATTTCCTAAGATACAGCCGATAGATCAGACAAACTTCCATAGAAAATGGTCGGTGCAAATTTGATTCAATGCTAATGTCACCTTAGAGTCAAAATCTAATATCTTGATCTGAAATTACATAACGGCAGATTATCCCTACAATGCATGCTAACGAATAATGTTTCAATGGAAACATAATTCTTCACCCGCGTCGCATTTACGCGACTTCTCTCTAGGCTCATTCTCTTCAAACATTCATTAAGCTAATGCGATGACGCTTCCGTCTGCGGTAGGCATGTAGTCCAAGGTCTTCGTTGATAAGTTTTTTAGGGTGCTTCTCTTCACAGACATTTGAATTGCCAACAAATTATACGACGGGGTTTCTCGTGATTCTCGCCTTCACTACCTTTATTAGGGCGGATGTCCGAACGGTCCGTTGTCTTCCATTAAAACCATCCAATAAGAAGTTTCTTTTCATTTGGAGTTAAAGGTTGAATTTTGGGTGTAAACCGAATAAAGCTTAAAATTAAAAAAACGTGAAATCAATTCATTTTGTAAGAAGATCATACAGTTTTAGTTATGCAACTAACGAAAACAGTGTTTAGCTTGAAAACAGTTTATGGTCATATTTAATTTACTTTAAGTAAGCTTGTGTTGAAATTGAATGAATATAAAGTTCACAGCTATTTTTTATAACTTTTTTAAAGATTACACAACATAACTAATATAAAATGAAACCACGTTTTATTTGTTGAAAGTCAACGGACGGAATGAATTTATTTTAAAAGCCGGAAGTAATTGTACAAACCAAAGACAATAGACCGGACATACAATCTTACCAACACTATACTAGTTTAGTTGATGTTACCATACATAAATCATATATTTTAACACCCCATCTACATCAAATAAACTAAAAATTCTAAAGAAACAGTTGGACTAGCACTGGCTTACTCCCATAGCTTCTATACATTTATAATGTTTAATAACACACAGAGCTTTTGTAAGAATGTCAGCAGGCATAGAAGTGGTGGGCATATACTTTAGACTAACAACTTTGTCACTCACTGCATCCTTTACAAAATAGTATCTTATATCAATGTGTTTACTTTTTCTATGACACGAATTATTTGCCACCAACTTCTGTGCACTCTGACTATCATTATATAAGGGCACAGTACACAAATCACCTGTTATTTCACAAAGAAAAGCTCTTAAATACATAGCTTCTTTGCAAGCCTCCGTTATAGACATAAGCTCAGATTCCATACTTGATAGGGCCACAGTCCTCTGTTTCTTGCTCTCCCAGGAAACAGCTGATCCTGACATTAGGAAACAATAGCCCGTATAAGATTTACGGTCTACAACATTACTTGCCCAATCGGCATCAACATACCCCTCAAGTTCAGCTTTTCCCTTCATATACTTCAAACAATATTTTTTTGTTTTCATTAAATATCTGAGAATTCGTTTTGCATAGTTCCAGTGCACATTTGTATGACATTTATTAAATTGACTAAGGAAACTGACACTGAATGCAATATCAGGCCGTGTTAAAACAGACAGATATAATAAACTTCCAATCAGCTGTTGATATGGAATCTGTTTGTCACAAGTCTCACATTTTTCAAGATTTAACTTGCATTCCATTGGAGTAGTAGCACCTTTACAGTTTAACATATTAAATCTATCCAGTAATTGCTCAACATACTCTTCCTGGTCCAATGTAACAACATTTGCTTTCTTATCAACTTTTACACGCATACCTAGGCATTGTTGAACTTGTCCTAGATTTTTTATTTTGAATTTAGAACTCAATTCACTCACTAATTTCTCAGTTTCTTCCTTACAGTTGGAATAAACAAAGAAATCGTCTACATATAATGCAATGATAATCTTAATCTCATTACACATTTTAGTAAACACACAAGGTTCTAACTTGCATTTATTAAATCCTAATTCACATAAGCATTGTTCAACTCTCTCATACCAAGACCTGGATGATTGTTTCAAACCATATATAGCTCTGTTAAGTTTAACAATAACCTTTTCTTTATTTTCACAAGAACTATTTGGTTGAACCATATATATATCCTCTTTAAGGTAACCATTTAAAAAAGCTGTTTTAACATCCAGATGAGTAATATCAAAATTTAACTGTACTGACAACGCAAATAACAGTCTTAAAGTCGAGTGTCTGACTACAGGCGAGAATGTATCCTCATAGTCTATACCTGGCTTCTGTGTGAAGCCTTTAGCCACTAAACGCGCCCTGTAACGCACACTTTTATCACTTTCAACCTTTTTTTTAAACACCCATTTACACTGCACTAAGGTCTTACCTGAAGGCAACTTGTCGACTGGCACCCACGCTTGATTTTCCTCAAACGCTCGCAATTCGTCCTGCATTGCTTCAATCCATAAATCTTTGTCAGGACTATTTAGAGCTTCATGAACACTTACAGGATCGCTGATGCATTCTGGGTTTGATGTTGTGCACAGGTTAGTATATCCATAGCGTTCTGGCTGCTTTCTGACACGCTTAGGTAAAACTTCCACAGGTGGTTGCTCCTCTTCTATCTCCTGTAATTGCTGCAAGGTGGTGTCTAAATCAGATTCAGCATTGCCATATTCAGATTCTACAGAAAGGTTCAGATCTGAGTGCTCAGGTTCACTCTTAATTTCTGTTTTCTCCTGCTTCTCATCACAGACAGAGTTTTTAATGTCACAAGTATCCCCTTCTGAAACTGATACTCTGACATCTGAACATTTCTTATCAGTATTTTCATGAATAATCACATCCCTACTTGTAGTGATACATCTTTTTATTGGATCATAAACCCTGTATCCCTTGACATTTTCAGAGAAACCAACTAGGATATGCTTCTTCGACTTAGTATCCCACTTAAGTCTCTTCTCTTTTGGCACATGAACCATAACTTGGCTTCCAAAGATTCGGATGTGACTTAAATCTGGCTTCCTATTGGTCCAGAGCTCAAAAGGTGTCTTGTTATTTATACTTGATGACACTGACCTGTTCCTAAGATATACAGCAGTATTTGTGGCTTCTGCCCAAAACTTCTTATCCAAGTTTGCATCAAATAACAAGCAACGAGCTCGCTCTACAATAGTACGAATATTTCTTTCGCTGAGGCCGTTTTGCTCGGGACTATAGGCATTTGTCTTTTGGTGTATTATGCCAGCCTCCTTTAAGTAACTTTCAAACTCATTGCTACAAAACTCTGAGCCTCCATCCGTCCTGAATATCCTAATTTTACTACTCTGTTGGTTCTCACTCATTGCCTTAAATTCCTTGAAGTACTTAATAACTTCACTTTTTGCTTTGAGAAAGTAAATAAAAGCCATACGAGAATAATCATCAACAAGGATGAGGAAATACCTTGATCCGCCAATAGATGTTGACTCCATAGGTCCACAGACATCACCATGTATAGTATCCAGAACCTTGGTACTCCGGGTCCCTGTGTGACCAAAAGGTAAGCGAGATTGCTTTCCTTCACAACACACGGTGCATGTACTTTTGTCAAGCACTGACTTGTCACTGAATGATAAACCCGTAACTGCTCCATCTTTCATAGCATTCAAGTCCTTCATATTCAAATGACCCATTCTTCTGTGCCACACTTCACAACTTGCTGAAGAAGACGACGTAAACAAACAATGTTTGTAATCCATAACCAACTTATATACACCATCGACTAAGTCCGCCACGGCTACTGATTCGTTGTGTTTGTTGTAAACATTGCAGCTTTTCTCTTTAAACTGAACTCTGTTGCCGTTTTTAATCAACTGACTTATCGAAATCAGATTCGTAGTGAGGTTAGGAACGCACAAAGCGTCTTTCAATGTTACTTCATATTTACAATTTGGAGTCACAGTCACGATATTCACATCACCCGAGCACAATACTGGCATAGCACTTTGGTTAGCTGCTATAATCTCCTGGACAATGGGCGTAAAACATGTATTCTCCATCATGTTTTGTTCAAGCACTAGATGGGTACTTGCCCCGCTATCTAGATAAAAATCGTGTTTACTGAAGTTTCCATTCAGAAATACAGCAGAAAAAGCATGAGTCTTCTTTATTTGTTCTGTTTGGTTACTAGACTGACACTGGTTTCTGTAATGACCAAATTGTTTACACTTATAACATTTAATTTTCTTCTCCGAATTGTTATTGTTGACATTGACACTTCCCATGGACATAGAAGATCCTCCGCCAATTGTTTTGCTATTCTTGCTAGAGCCGCCAACTTTAAAATTTTGCTGTCGACCATGCTGCCCTCTACTCAAGAATGCGTTACCAACTCCACAATCATCACCTGCCAAGTCAATTAATTTCGTTTTGATGACATCTGCAGTAATGGCGATCCCGGAATGTTCTATTGCCATTAGCATTGGCATGTATTTTTCAGGCAAACCAGCTAACATTAAACAGCCAATCCACTCGTCGTTCACTTTAAAACCAGTTCCTGATAATTTCTGGGCCGTCTCGATGATTTGCGTAACATAATTTGTCATTGAATCACAGCTGTCAAGCCGGATCGAAATTAAATTTCGCAGCAACGATATTCTGCGGGTGAATCCAGAATCATCAAACATAGTTTGTAGCTTGGTCCATAAATCTTTGGTGGACATCGCGTCCTTTATATGAACATATAGCGACGGGTCGATCGTAAGGATTAATTTGGCTTTGGCTTTTGAATCTTCTGTGACTGTTGATGCGGCAGGCTCTACTTTTATAGAATTTTCGGTGCCTTCCAAAATCAACAAATTCTCCACAGCGAAAGCCCATTCTCGATAATTCTCTCGCCCCTTCAACTTATACTAGTCAGGAACGAATTTGAAGCCATTGTTATATTACGGCACGAATCACTCGGAATACAATCCTTTAGCTCTGTTTCAATTTAAATCTGTGTTAGCTGCCTAAAAAAATCACTTTCAACTAAACCTAGGGCATAGCTGGGCCCATAACCTAATATAAAATGAAACCACGTTTTATTTGTTGAAAGTCAACGGACGGAATGAATTTATTTTAAAAGCCGGAAGTAATTGTACAAACCAAAGACAATAGACCGGACATACAATCTTACCAACACTATACTAGTTTAGTTGATGTTACCATACATAAATCATATATTTTAACAATAACAGATGAAACCGCCAAATGTTTGTTTCGGGACCATGAACCATGAGATCATGGACCAAACAGTTTTCAAGCTAAACAAATAACCAAAGGGAAAGTGAGTGACGATGAAAGTATGGAACTTTGAAGTGTTTTTTTTAAATATGAGTTTTTAGCAGAAATAGCAAAACACGTGTCTATTATTTTTTCATGTTCTCCAACATATATTAAAACTAGTAATAATCTTTCACCAGCCTCCCACATTGAAGTCTGTATTTTTTTCTTAAAAATTATACAATAACTATACTCAATTTTTAAATCATCATCCTAGCGTTATTCCCAGTACAGTTGCATCCTGAAGGATGCCTGGGGTCCGGTACCTAATCCCAAGAATTGGCGTAGGCACTAGTTTTTATGGAAGCGACTGCCATCTGACTTTCCAACCCAAGGGGGAAACTAAACCTTAATGAGATTAGGCTTTGTCCAGTGGCTTGACTGTTAAAAGTTCTCAAGCCGCCCGAAGGCCCCTAACTTGGCTTAACGACTGCTATCATATACAGCAGCCGGGATCAACAGACGTTCCAAAGCACGGGGGCGCTCAGTTAGCAACCACTCAAAGCGGTCACCCATCCAAGGACTGACCCCGCCCGACATTGCTTAACCTCGCATACCGCACGCGGTACGCGGGCGCCGCTGGGCCACGAACGCTCCTATAGTCTCTAATTTTTATTCATGGTCGTGCCCAAGTTAAAACATAATTAAATTTATTTTAACATAAGTAATCGATAAATTCGTACATTAGGTATGGGTACCACTCTAGCCCTGCTACCAATTGCTCCGATAAAATGACAAACGGAAAGGAGCACGAATAGCGCGATACATTGCGGTGACATTACGGTAGTTCCTTAATCGGTGCCATTCGCAAGCAAGCAATGTCAAGCATCCATACCGATTCTCTCATATTAACGGAGTAATGGCGAATGTCATAATCCATCGCAATGTTTTCAAAAAAACAATTATTTTAGTGCTTATCAGTGAAAAGAAATCACTCCCGGCTGATCCTCTAGGTTACAGCTTCGTTGTCGGTACGACAAAATTGCACAACAAGGCATTTTTATATTTTTAAAAGGGTATAATTCCTCATTCGCAGTCCATTGACAACTGAACTGCCTTTTGACTGCGTTTGACAGGTGCATGTAAATCCGATCATACACGCGGCTACGCGTGCCCCGCCCGTTACCATTTCTATAGTATTTATTTGTTCTGTGGTTTAATCAAAAGCATGATCATGAGAAGTTAAATATTACGAAAATAACAGTGTTTGAAGTATTCGTGGTCGAAAAAAAATGACAACTTTCGTTGCGTTTTGGACGGAAATATATTTTAAAAAGGGTTTAAATCTATTATCTTCTCTCAATATTCGCGGCCTTACCCAGTTATTATTAGAAAGAGGGACACACTATAAAAATAATATTATAAGACAAAACGAGTTTCTTTCGGCTCGCGTGTTCGGCCACATAGCACTCTACTTATACTGAGTCGTATCTCTATGGTCTCCTGATACTTCTCAATTTGCCAGGTTATCATAATTTCAGGATGCCCAGCGAATAGATCAAGTTCCAATTTCGGTATGGAACCCTAAAAACATCAAGCTTGGGTAATGCAGGTATAGCGCAGTATGCCTGCGTGTTATGAAACTTAATAAGTTCTTAATTCCTTTGTTTGTTGTTACAGGAAAAATCGCCGTTCAGGGATCGCTCACATGAGGAACCAAGAGATAAACAATATCCTTTTTAATAGGTTCTTAACAACACTCATAATTTTTTTTTCATCGACTTGCTCGTAACGGCTCTTATTGTACATAGGCATATATTTAAATTCAAATAATTTATTTCAGAGACATGGTTCCATATAAATGACATAAAGATGTTAGTAACAATAATTCTTATGAACACTATGTTAGTAAACAAGTAAAATTTGTCAAAAATAATTTAAATTGATTGTCAACATTAATGCACCACTGTGGTGAGGAGCTCTATCTATCGCCGCAGTATCGGCGAGTCCCATCTCTCGGCCAGCGTTTGTAGAATGCAAAACGTGGAGCCGCGCACTTGTCTAATCATCGAGGCGGCCCGCTTTCTGATTACGGCGTGAAAGCCGTCATTTGCCGCTCCGCAAACATCGCGGAGCCGCTGCAGTGCCTCGGCAGCTCGAACAGCACCCTACAAGCATCATTATACTGGACGCGCAGGGCGCTGTATGCACGTTGCGTATGTCTGACCCATGGGCTGCACGTGTAAAAAGACTGTCAGTCTGCCCTAAAAAGGGTTACTTTAACTGTATCGGTACAACGTGCAAACCGCCGGTCCAGCGGCGCCCTACGTTTCCTCTTTATATCAACATTGTCACTCAAGTCATCGGTGACCCAGTGGGCCAAATATTTAAATTTGTGTACCTGCTTTAATGCCTGGCAGGTGGTACATCAAGATACGTTTTAGTGCCAGCCTTGAAAACCATGAACTCGCTTTTAACCGCGTAAGCCTCACATATGCGCAAGTTGCGCTACATCCTATGCAGCGCACCAATCGAAGGGCTGAGCAGTTATAGCGGATTCACCTCCCAAGGGAGTTTGGATTTTATAACTCCCGAGGGAGTTGAGTTCGTGTGTGATCTGATTGGTTTAAAAAAATGTAGTTGGCCGCGGGCCACAAGAATACTGCTCTGCCCCAGCGATCATGCACTGATACTGAGGTGCACTTGTATGAAAGATAGATTTTTCTGGCTTTTTACCGACTTCAATAGAAGGAAGGAGGTACTCAGTTCGTCTGCAGTCAGTGCGTCTGTTTGCTTATTCTTTTATTTATTTATGTATGTTCCCCGATAACTCTTGACCACGTTAGCCGATTTTGATAATTCTTTTTTTTTTACCCCGACATTGGTCACATTTAAATTTGGTGAAGGTCTGATGATGGGGTCTAGGAGGAATCGAGGGAACTCTTCGAATTTGATAGGCACGCATATGCCGATTTCGGTATTTTCTGTAGGTAACCAAGCATTGGCTCACGGAAACCACAAGTTGTGGCATAGCAAGTACAAAATTGGAGTCGGTTTTTTTGGTATAAATTATTTAGTTATTTATTTCCTCGCAAATGTGATGAAAAACGTGGTGTATACACGGGCGTAAGAAAATTGTCAAGTCGAACGCCCCTCGTTAAACAATGTACTTTATTGTTACAAATTAAGTCATAAGACAGTTTGAATCTATAACTTTTTAAGATTGTTAAACTATCGAGTGCCAGGAGAAGCCCCCCGTTTATAACGTAAATCATATTAATCATATATACACATTAGTTTATTTGAATAACATTACACCGTGTCCAATAAGTTCGCATACAGTTTCAAACTCTCACTAAAACAAAGTTCTAATAACAAATGCAATAAAAACTATAATTAATGAAAGATATTCTTAGAAGCAATACTCATAATAAATGTTTTGGGATGACTCCACCTTTAACCTTCATCACCAGCTTCAAACGTTTTTCGAATCCCTCACGCGCGGCACGCACTGCCTCCATCGGCATTTCGTCTTAAATTTGCACGTCATCTTTTTTTAAATGGTCCAAATTCTTAATTTTATAGTTATTAAGCTTTGAGACCATACAAAAAAGTCCAGTACATTTAAATACGGAGAATTTAGGGGCCGTTCAGTCGCTTGAACTGAGTTTGCCATATGGATGGAGCTCCGTCTTGTTGGAAACAATAGTAGCCGTTCCCAAACATCATTCTCAATTTTGAAGCAACATTTTTTCCAAGACTTCTGTTTTATAGTATTCGGCATTGAATTTTACCCCTTTATCTCCAAATTATCACTGATGGTGCACTTTGGAATCTTGACACATTCCTCTGATTATCTGGAACATAAAAAAAATGTGTTGCCCACAAACAACCATTTTGAGCATTGTGAGATTGCTCTAATAGAAGAGTTTTTCGTCCGAAAAAACGAATTCATCCTCTGCGTGCCAGGAAAATAAAGTGTTTGATTGATTTTTCTTTGTAGCTTCGGAAATGTCGTGTTTTCTTTTTTCTTGTAAGCGTGACACCCGAGGTCTGCTCTCATAATGTTGTGTACTGATCCTCTTGAAGTCTGCGGCAAATTTTTGGATCGAATTGGTGCTTTTTCCAACGGACACGCTCTCTCACGATTTTTACGACCCTGTCCATTCTTGCTGCACGCGGGCGATCTCTTTCGGCCTTTTAACGAGGAGGTCTCCTTGTATCTTTTAACTAGCTGTTGCCCGCGACTTCTTCCGCGTCTTCGCTCCTGTTGGTCGCAGCGTGATGTTATATAGCCTAAAGCCTTCCTTGATAAATGGACTATCCAACACAAAAATATTTTTTCAATTCGAACCAGTAGTTCCTGAGATTAGCGCGTTCAAACAAACAAACTTTTCAGCTTTATAATGTTAGTATAGATTATAGTATAGACTAGGTTACGCTTAATTCCATAAAGTTACAATGCCGCAAACATCAACTGGGGATCTTCTAGTGCATGTTACTCATCTTTGGAGTGAGGGTATCGAGAGGTACGGGGAAGCTCTTGCCGTGTCTCTCGATATCTCTAAAGCTTTCGACAGGGTCTGGCATGCTAGCCTAGTGAACAAGCTTCCTGCTTATGGGATACCTGTTGGCCTTAGCAACTGGATAGCTGATTTCCTGAAAGGGCGATCCATCCGTGTGGTCTTAGAAGGCTACACATCGAATCAATGGGCTTTAGATGCCGGTATCCCTCAGGGATCTGTTCTCTCTGCAACCTTATTTTTATTGCATATCAACGACATGTTAATGCCCGGTACCTTTGGGTATGCCGATGATAGCACAGTTGTAGTCAGATATCTTTCCAATGCTAGGGCCAGTAAAGAGGAAATCCAATCTTGCCGACAGGATATGGTAAATAATTTGGATTTGACTCTTCGAGCGGTTTCGGATTGGGGTGATGCTAATTTAGTCAAATTCAACGCAACCAAAACAGGCGTGTCTCATCTCCACTAAACGGAGTCCGTTCAACTTGACTCCAACTTTCCGGGGTGTATCTGTACCGATTTCTGACCATCTACAGCTCCTTGGCATGAAGGTCACCTCTAATATGAATTTTGGTTCCTACATAGAATCCTTGGCGCAAGCTGCAGCAAAAAATTAGGTATCCTCTCTAGGGTGAAGCGGTACTTCACATCTAGGCAGCTTCTCCAACTCTATCAAGCACAGGTCCGATCATGTATGGAGTACTGCTGCCACCTCTGGGATGGATCTGCTAAGTATCAGCTTGCCGCCTTGGAATCGATTGATAGGCGTGCCAGGAAGCTCATTGGTGACTTTGACTTGATTAAAGCTAAGATGCAAAGCCTTGAACATCGTAGGAAAGTCGCCTGCTTGTCGGTGTTCTACAGGATACATTTCGGAGAGTGTGCGCTAGGATTAGACGAATTACTCCCTCCCTTACCATTTCGCCATCGTGGGACAAGGCGCGGACATGGGTTCCACACTTATATTGTTGATATGCCACTGATTCGCACGAAGCGATTTGCTTCTAGTTTTCTTGTGAGGACTGCAAAGGAGTGGAATTCTCTTCCGGATAATCTTTTCCCTCATACTTATAACTTGGATCTTTTCAAGACGAGAGTGAATAGGTACTATGTAGGTACGCGTGTAACACCGTCGACCTCATCATCACTTACCATCAGGTGAGATAGTGGTCAAATGCTTACCTATCTTATATATAAAAAAAAAACATTGCACTAGGGGCTATCATCAGCCTTAAGATATTTTGAGATAAAAGTTCCCGAAACTGCTTCATCATGGATTAAAAGCGAACGACTTTAGCTAAATATGTTACTTGTTCATGACAGTATAAACTTTAAACTATAATGACAAAAATGTCCGAAAGTGCTAAAAGTTCTTTGCTAAAAAAAATTGTATTCGAAATGATTGGACACGATGTATATAAACATTTGTTTTTAAATTAAGTATGCAATGAGACATTTAAATCTGGGGTTTTAGTGGTTCCTAAGCACCGTACTATATGTATTTATTTCACCGATCCAAAAGATCATTATTTATTTATATAAACTTAAGCGCACAACTATAATAAAATTAGTTTAAATAACACTTTGAGCTCGCCACATAAAGGCTGAATTCAGGCGTACTGATTCCGCCCGCAGCTCTTCCTTTTAAAATGTATGGTTCCGCACAGACAGATAGAGACGAATTCGGCGGCGGAAGTTAGCCCGCCTGTCTGTGTCAACGCCATAGCTTGTGTATGGAATAGTTGCGGGCGGCCTTTATCTGACAGTGCTTAGGCAACGCTAGGTTAAGACATTCTGTATCTATCCTCTACCAATAAGCCTTATATTTATGGAACCTGATTTTTTTTGTGTTTATTTTATACATGCTTCTAATGAAAGGTGGTCTTTTTTAATTTTAGGTCACTTTTTTTTTCAGTAAAACGAACAATGATAAATTTTCCTTAACTATGCTATACTAGGCGGTCGAACGAGTCAAAGATGAGAAGATAAGAAGAACATCCGCGACTTCAGATTTAGTAATAATTTGATAGATGGAATAAGAAAACATTTTGCATGAAATGTGCAATAAAATATCTTTCTTGACTACGCGGGATATGTTATTTAAATACATACAGTTAGTAGCACAACTGAACCAATGTCCACTACTTTGATAAGTATCGTCAATTAAAACAAAAAGGGTGAAGAATTGCGTTTCCATTAAAATATTATTCGTTAGCATGCACTGTAGGGATAATCTGCCGTTATGTAATTTCAGCTCAAGATATTGCATTTTGTCTCTAAGATGACATTAGCATTGAATCAAATTTGCACCGACCATTTTCTATGGAAGTTTGTCTGATATATCGGCTGTATCTTAGGAAATTGCCAAGAAATTAACATTAATTCAGTCAGCTGTGTTCAGCAAGAATCAATAACAAAACTGTAACACCTTTGGACAACGACACAAGAGGAGAAAAAATAGTTTAGTCCTCAAGAAACGTGTAAATTATATAATTTTGTTTAACAAAAAGTATATTTTTTTGTATGACTACCCCAAATTTTTTAATTGTCTATAACAGTTAATTCTAGCTTCCTTAAAATGAGCACGCAACTGCCTGAATCAGACACGTACTTTTGTAGTTATTACAGGGTTAGACTCAGTTGAATAAGGTGTCCACCATTCAGTTTCCATACTTACTTACATTGACTCACTTTCGCACCGAACTCTTTGTAGCCAATAATTACCTCCTAAAATATATCTCATCAACATACTTTCCGAATCACTCTTAAGAGACTGAAATTGCCTATTTTAGGTGGTTTCAGTTTTTTGGGTTGACTTAAAAAAAAAACAAATTATTAGGAAATAAATTAGGTTAAAAATTCCAATTTTTAGGTTTCAGTAGGTAAAAAACTATAAATCGCAAGTAATACTCATTTGTGCAGCAGTTTTGTTGCTCGAATCCTACTAACATACGAATATTGACTCACTTATGCTACTAACTGTATATAGATACTAGTGCATTGCCAAGTGCGCGGGGCGAGCGCCCCGCGGTAACTGCTTGGCTATAGGTCTGTCACTATGACTTACACTCTACGAGGAGGGAGAGGGTTTGGGGGGGGGAGAGAGTATGAAAATCTGCTATGGGAAGCGGAGAGCGGGAGAGAGACCCGCTTCTTTCTTGTGGCGGGGGGTGGGAGGGGGGGAGGAGCCGCGCTCTTAATGGGACGCTTCGGGCCTTCGGCCCTACGCGGAGCTCGGCCTTCGGCCTCGCTATGCCTTGCCGCTAACCTTCGGGCCTTCGGCCCTCATTTAATTTTTCAAGTAGCCCCCGGTGGTCTTGGTCGTAGTTTTAGGACATACCCGGGTCCGGAGAAGCTCATTTAGAGCAAATTGGTGCTGCTACTGTTAAATTTGTGCAAGATTGTCCATAGCTTATTTAAAACTGTTTGTTGACCGAAGGCCTCCGTTTTAGCTTCGGCAAAAATGCTTTCGTAAGCGTAAGTTTGCGAAGTCAGTTTTCTCTTTGACAAGATTATCCAAAACCGTCTCTTGGTACACTTTCGCAATGATTTTGATCCTTTTTCGCAAAAATGAACCTCAGTTGGCCCATAATAAGATACACCCAACCAGACCATCACTGATGACGGATGATGCCTATGTTGCACCCGGGGAACTCTTTTTCCTGCTTCTTCAGAGCTCCTAGCGTACACTCTATCATTCTGTTTATTGTACTTCTCTTCAATATCGAAAATCATTTCGTCTGTAAAGAGATATCACGGTGTCGATTTTTCGCGTACCGCTTAACAACTTCCGGGATCTATTAAGCCTTATTGTTTTGAGACGGGCATTAAGTAAGTGCCCACTCTTTTTTTGTATGCTCGTAGACTATGATCTTCGTTCAAAACCTTTTTGACGGTTTTTCTACTGACACCCATCTGCAAAGCTATCAACTTCTGTTTTCGGACAGGATTTCTTGCTATGCGCGCCTCGATCGCTTTGCAGATATAGAAAACACGAAGCACGTAGATATAGAAATTCTAAGGGATGGGCCATCAGGGCATCACAAAATAAATGAATGCACGAGCGTAGCGACCGCGAAATTTTTCTTTAGCAAAAAATCCGGCCAAGTGCGTGACTGGCCACGCACAATGAAGGGTTCCATTCTCACCACTACCACTCCACATGTGAAACCACTATCCTACCTGTACTTCGAATCAAAAAAGTCGCATCTTCATAGGAAATTCACATGATATCGATATCTCAAAAACTATTAAACCTAGACTTTGTACAGGTTTTCCTGTAATCTAAAAAAAATCTGTAAAGGACTATTTTGTGTGTTTATTTTCAAAATTTTAGGCCTTGTAGTTTTGGAGATCAATTCCCAGTAATAGGAGCAAAAAAAATGTAACGGTCTACTATATACCATTTAATTTTTTTTGGCCAATTAATCTTCAGAAGTGTTATCTATACCTATATATTTTAAAAACATATTTTTTTAAATAGGAAATACCTACCCTAAATACCTTTTATTTAACTTGAAAAAATTCAAAAACTATTATGACTCATACATAACTTGTACTACCCCAAAAACTGCATTGAGAGCCTTACAATCTCGTGGAAACAAGATCCATTACTTGGAGGTCAAAAATTAAAAATTAAATTTAGATCAAAATTCAGAATTGAAAAAGAAAAAAACAAGAATATTGGGACACGGAGTTACTGCCGATGCTTGCTGCCGACGTTACACGTCCATCTTTGGATCACCGACTTAGGTACATGTGTAGGTACCTAGCAAATTTCAACTCAACTGGTCTTGTGGTTTCGGAACAAATTGGCTGTGACAGACGGACGGATAGACACACGAGTGATCCTTTTTTATGCCACGCCTGTGAGAAACAAGCGTAGTAAGGGTTCCGTTTTTGTTCTTTTTGAGGTACGTAACCCAAAAAACGCAAAAACGCAAATTGAAAGACAATGAGGTACCTACATACATTTTGATAGAAGTGCGGGGAATATGTTCTTCATAAGTCCTGAGAGATCTTGCCACGAGCAATAGTAACCCTACTAATCGATACTCAAGAGTTTTACATCCTAAAGCACGACGTAGTTCTAGTTTCGTCATGTCCGTCTGTCTGTCCGTATCTCATATGCATTTTAATCAAAAACTACACACAACAAACAAAGAAATAAAATTTGGATTAAAGATGTCTTGTAAGCCGCTACGTAGTTAAATAACAAAAAAAATGGGGGCACTTCATACAAGTAACCGAAAATAAAAATAAAATTCTATGTTAACATGTGGCACATCAATTGATCGGTCTTTAAAAATAAATACGAGGTTTCTCAGCAGTTTTATTGATTAAGTGAATATAATCGGAGATAATCGCTCCTAAAGTCACAATAATTGTGTTCCTCCCCTAACTTTCGAACCGTGGAATCAAAAAATATGAAAAAATTCAAGGGCACTATGCCCATGATTTTTTTGTTATTAAATACTTTCACTGAAAAATGATTAGAAAAAGATAGGTACAATAGTTTCTAAGTTAGGTATCGCTAAAAAACTGCCTCGCCCTAAAAGTGCCGTGAGTTTCTAACTCACAGTACAGGATAGTGGTTCTAAACTAGGACCAGTAGCAGTAGGTACAGAACCCCCCACTGCGCGCCGCCCAAACCGCACTTGGCCGCTTTTATTTAGTATGATATAAGGATCTTGAGCTTGTTGTGCACCTTGTGAAAAACTGCGAAATTTTTTCACTCTTAAACTGTCAAGTCATAAACTGTAAGTTTGTCGATTGCAAAATGTAGTACTTTTTTAAGTTCTGTAAATTTACATCAATTCAAGCCCAACTGTGCAGCAAAGCCTTTTAGCAAGGGGCTTGCAATGGGCGGAGCGCGTCGCGTTTTATACCCACCGCTTGCAAACCTCGGGGTGATCAGTCAGGCGAGGGCCGTCGCCACGCGAGCATGTGTGTCGTGTCGCGATCCGCCTCCGCCGCCGAATTGAATTACGACGAACCGCGCGTAAATAACTCCTATTCATAATGTGGATGTATTTACAGAGAATCAAATATAAACAAGTCACTAATTGTATATAAACTTTGATATTGTAAAAGGCAATCATATTAATTTCCAATTCAAGTCTTTTTGAATTTTTTTTTAAATATTATTTTGTTACTCCTATTTATTCTGTGGTTTATAAACCCACGACTAAATTGTTAATGAATTATTTGTAGCCTCTCTTGTACCTTCTTATGTAAGTAAATGCAGGACATTACCAAATAATTTGTACCTTTCTAATATAAAAGAACGTATCCTCATAAGAAAACTACGGCACTTACGTCGTTTTGTGTAGGAGGAGTCTTTCGGTGAAAACGTAACCTTTGCTATACTGTTCAAAATAATCTTCTATAAAAGGGGGTACGAAACCCGAAAAAGAGGATCTTAATAGAACTGTAGGTATAAGTACTTTATTAACTTACTTTTTGTGTTACTCACTTACAAATTAAAGTTACAAGAGTTAAATGGCATTTCCGTTCACGAGATCAGTTATATTATTGGTGTTATTCATAATGACACTGACATACCTACATGTGAAGTAATATGTACTTATTAATGTATTCATGGAGTGACAACCCCAACGCTACACGTGCCGCGCGTGAATGAATACATGTTATGCGATAGACAGAGATACAGAGAGTAGGTACGTTTCTTATGCCTAAACGCCGTTTTTGTTAGGTTGTGAAATTTCTGTATGTACTATTACTTATTCTGTGCTTTTAGCCCTTTTAGAGACAAAGCTATGGCCCTTCCAAGATGGTCAGATTTTGCTGTCGAAAAACGCACGATTTATGACTTTTAGAACAAGTTGCGAAATTTCGCACTTCCTCGCGTAGCCGCGTGCTCATATTATTCGATGCTGCCAATCTAGACTGTTAACACTACCCTCACTGATCCATACTACATACTATAATCCAGAAGTACATCGTGCTTTGCGATTTTAATGAAGATTTCACTGGGTATAGGGCGAGTGCCAAGAATCGGGAGGAGTGAAAATTACATTTACAGTACATATGGTGCTACTTTACCGCACTTGCGGTAATCGGCAGATTACGTGCATATGTCGAAACTTTAAAGAGCCATATGTACTGTAAAACGTTGTACGATACACGTGCGAATAGGTAATTTCGCAACTCGTGTCGATTTAAAACACTCCCTTCGGTCGTGTTTTAATTTATCACCACTCGTTACGAATTTCCTGTTTTCTGCACTTGTATCGTAATGTAGTATTCCGTACGTGTATGTTAGGGGGAAAAATTCGCACTGATCAATCGCCTCAATTGCGGTCGTGGGTTTTCTTTCCGGTTCTAGGAATAACCAGTGTACCATCGAGACCTAAGCGGGGGTCCGGAGACTTCATTGTACCTATCAATAATAGTAGGTACGGTACACAAACCCACAAAGTACAATATATATACTGAGATAGAGATACCAGTGAAATACTCCACATAGATCGTAGCGCCGTTGTGTATTTAGTAAGAACTAACCGCACGACCGCTGCATCCCTGTCACTTCAATATGCAAGTGCGATAGAGATAGAACCCAGTGACATCTGATACAAACAAGTTAAACTTACATTTCCATAGAAAAATTCGTACTTCGAGCTGAAAGGCCCCTGCACAAACCTAAGCGTTATATTTAAACTTTTGCGCAACTTGAAAATAGTACTTGGCGAGTGCCTACAGCGGTGTAATGCTAAAACAGTTATTCGGTTTTCTTTCAATGTCCACTCCATCGTGAGAAATTGCAGCGAATGACTGTTTTTCGAGGTTCTAGTTATTCTAAAGGATCTTAATACATGTACCAAATTTAATTTTTTTATGTTAGATAGATTTGGAGTATTGGGGGGTCAAAAGTGGCTCCAAACGGTTCGTGTAATATAACACACGGCTGCTGTCCGCCAGTTCCTGGGGTGAACTTGGCTAGACACGCTGCCGCGTGTCTAAATACACGTGTTTATTTCAAGTCTTTAAAAAAAAATCAGAGTCGTAATTCGATACCAATGGTATTGTCTAATTTGAATTTATAATGAACATAAAGAGGCACAGTCAGGAACCTACCACGCGGCAGCGTGTTCAGCCAAGTTCGCCCCAGGAACTGGCGGACAGCAGCCGTGTGTTATTTTAAAGGCCGAGTAAAGGTATTTATGCTTGCAAGCATGAACAGACCGGACTCCACAAGCAGCACCCGATCACGAGTATGATGCCTATCCTTGCTTCCACTGTGGGCTCACATCCCCATACTGAATGCAAAGTTGGGACTTGTGACATTGTCAGATCATTTTGTATCGAAATAGCGAACGTGTTAAGAGAACGTTTCGATAAGAGATAATTCCGCACCACCGTTACAACACCAACAATGGATGAATACGTCAAGACGTGAATGCTGCCTACAAAAATCATGGTTTTATGTAAGGTTCAAGCTGCAGGTAAGGTAAACTAATGTCCAGTGCTCGACACTGACCGAATGGCACTCTCAATCTTATGTTATAATGAACAATTGGATATTTGGATTTATTTTACATTGATGGTTATTCTATTTAGCGACAAATAAAATATATATAGGCATAGGCAGGCAGCGTAAGTATCCACTACATATAAATTTACGGTTGTATCCCCGATACCAAAGAAGATATATACTATGCCGATACAACCGGCTGTTTTTTAAGTTCAATTTAAGGTTCCGTAGTCAACTAGGAAGTTTGGCTGTGTCTGTCTGTGACGAGGCTTTGCCCTGTGACTGTTAGTGCTAGAAAGCTGTTATTTGGCATGGATATATAAATCAATCTGACAAAATTGCTCAAAGGTTAGCTGGAAGAGATTCCTTATAGGGATAAGCTCGCCTTTGTACTATGATTTGTCACATCTTTATGTTTAAACCTGTAATTGTGTACAATAAAGTGCTTGCATACATACATACAAAGTGGTACATTCAAATCTTTATTGCTTCAACCTTATGATGTGGGGTGTTGTTGGATAGGTCTTTCAAAATGAATAGAGGTCTTTATCTTTTTTTTTATAAAGTGAATATTATCGGAAATAATCACTCCAAAGAAAAAGTAATGTGTCCCCCCCCCCCTTAACTTTTGAACGAGAAATAACAGTACAGAGAAAAACTGAACTTGCGACTAAAATATTAACTCCGAAGTATTCACACAGTTAGTATTTCAGTCAGTACGTTTTAGTGTTTTGTAGGTTAGGTTAGTTTATGTTCGGAGCTTTTATTATTACCCCTTTTGAACTATGGGTCCAAAACATGAAAAATCATTAAAGTAAAGCTAAATAAAGACTCAACGAAAACTATAGCGGACATGATCACTTGATCAGTGAAGCTATTTTTGTGTTATCGTAAAACGTTCTCCCATTTAGTAAAAGAAGTACCCATATATGAAACGCTGCGAAGGTATTCTCTTTTGATTTTTATTGATTTCTTTAAATTAAGTTTATTGGGCAACTACGGAACCCTTCACTGAGCATGGACACGCTCTTGGTCGATTTTTAGGGTTCCGTAGCCACAATGGCGAAAACTAGGGTTTGCAGTTCCAGTCCCGATTTGTATGAAATTTCCCGGGAAATTTACATACCCTAGCGAAAACGGAACCCTTATAGATTGTCATGCCTGTCCGTCCGTCCGTATGTCAGCCGATTTACTCGGAGACTGAGCACTACAATTATGAAATTTGGTAGGAAGGTGTAGGTTATGAACCGCTATATAAGTATCATGTGAAATTACGAAAAAAATATTAAACTGGGGGTGGGGGGGATTACCCCATACATGTAAAAGGGGGAGAATTTTTTTCAATGCCCATAGGCGTGTGAGGTATGTATGGTTAGGCCTTCAAAAATTCTAAAAAAACTTTTCCATTTAAGTCAACCGTTGGTGAGATATTAGCTGTCAGTCGTAAAAAGTGTGTCCCCCCCCCCCTCTAATTTCCAAACTATGAAATTAAAAATTCTGAGAAAAAAAAAACAAATGCTGAAAAACTGTCTTGCCCAAACAAAAGGGCGTTAGTGCCGTGACTTCCCTATGAAGATACGACCTTTTTTGATTTACTGTATTGTATAGTGGTTTTAAATGTAGATTAGGTGTCGGTACGGAACCCTTCTTTGTGCGTGACCCGACACGCACTTGGCCGTTTTTTTTAAAATAAGTAATGTAATAACCCTCATCTATTATTTGATAAAGATTACTAGTTAAATAGACTGATAAATTACATATGGGTTGCCTAGCAGAATCTTAGACCGAAGCTGTTAAATAAATATTTATTTAGTTTGGGTCTACTTCCCTTAAGTATGTATGTTTATAAAAATCTAGTCTTAGGTAATATCTGTACACAGTGTGCACCGCCGCGTGAGGTGACGCTGACGCCACGTGCACACATTAGGACCGGTTGCTAGTGAAGGACAAATGCTTTATGTCCGACCAAAGAACAAAGTAAGTATAATGGCATTAATGGACATAAACGTGCACTGTGCCTGCATCGTTTTGTTTGCTATTGCTAAGATTGCCACAGTTCCTTATTGCACCTTAGGCAATGTAGGCTGCATGCATACATCCATACACCGTTCAACAGTGAATACAACCTTACTTGACTAAATAAAGTATTCGGATAAGTAATTAAAAATGCTCCAAATATTTGAATTAAAAATACCCATGACATGACATAATATACCACAATTTGTAGTAGACTGTAATCAATGAAATGAAGCAAACGAGTGTAGTGATTATATGCTCAGTGAACGAGTGAATCACAGAGCAATAAGAGATATGGAGTGAATGAAAAGCGAATTCAATCAAGAATCGTGTTCATTACCTCCATGTGGCTTCAAAGCTTTTTTTATCTGTGCCATTTTGTGTCTAATAATTGTCTATGGATTGGATAGTATGGTTACGTAGTGATTATAATATTCTCTTTGGGATGGTCGTCGGCGTGGTGTGTGGCGTTGCGGCATGTGTATTGTTCAATTAGTGGCGGAGCCGCGGCATGCTATTTCTTAATACAATGAAAGTATACGCGCAACCTGATGGTGGCACCACACTTCAGATATTTGTGCAAATATTCGTGCTGCATCACTTACTTTAATATCGCAAAAGAAAGAGGGGTGAACACGCAACCCGAAGTATGGTTCCACCATGACTAATATAAAATTATACAAGACGTGATACAAGACATATCGAGCAATAATTGAATACTGGCAACAATGGCGCATATGAGATATCGTGCTAGCTGCGCTGACACTTGTCATTTCTATACTTTCATAAGTTCATAAGTTTCATAACCTACAAAGTTGTTTGTTTTAACCTAATACTCACTTCTTTGGAACTCAACACTCACTCTTTACCAAATCTTCAGCGTACACGTTTTTACCTGACCACTGCGATACAAAGTTACGAATTCGTCGTTACATGCTTTTAATTTGATTTATTAGCAGCCAGTAACCCTACATTCGGTCTAATAACTTAGAAGTTGTTAACTCAACTCATTATTTGTAATAGTTAGCAACTAATACTATTTTAACCGGACATCTATTTCGTAAGGTAAGACAATTTCTTGTATTGTATTATATTCTACATATAATTATTAAACGTCCTTTTTTCTTTTCTTGACGATCAATGACATTTTATGTTTTTTATAATCTGTGGAAGTGAACGAATGATGAACTGCAAAGAGTGCAAAGTATGATAACGTGTGCTATCCTCAAACGTTAGCGTGACAAAATAGAACAAAAATAAAATCATTTATTTATTAATCATAGTTACATAGCGTTATATTCTTTTAAACAGTGCTTATTTTGACAAGATTCGAGTGATGAATTCGGATAAAACTGAGCGGCAAGTGTTCTATTAATACGAGCAAAATTGGTTAGCGGCCATTTTAAAAATGCTATTAGGCTATGTTTGAGTAAAACGCCTTACTTAAATATGAATTCAGAGGGAATGCATATTGTCACGCTTATCACTTATATGATTAGCTATTAAATCTCAGGATAATGTTTAATAATATAAAGAACGTGTTATTGCATATGAACCTGCCATCGGCGCCATCTTGAAATTCATGATTAGCGCAATGCATAGACTAGAATAGGCAGATACATAAAGTTCAGTTCATTCATATATCATCTTTGCTAAATAAATAGAAGTATCGAGAACATCGAACGGTTAACGATACATTTATTATTTATTTGTTATTTGTAACTTGAAACATATAGTAAGTTCCATTTTAAATATAAAGTGATGTGATGAAAAACGATTGTAGCATTCCTGCTATATTTTATTGCCGGTGATGTGTAATGTAAAACTAATGATTTAATGTGCTTTATCAAACGTTATAGTTTGATTGTGATGTAGTATAGTATATTTTCTTAATGAATGTGTAATGATGGAATTGGATTAAAATAATTCGTGTTCACGAGTTTTTCGTAGAGTTAAAGATCTATGTCTACGTCGGCCATTTTGTAGAATAGTAGGTTGATGACGTTTGCAAGTAAGTAGGTATAGACGTTTTTTACGTACCTACTAATCTACGTTTTTTACTTAGTTAAAACCATTAGTCTATAAGAATGCTTAACTAAACAGTCAAATTTACATGCTGGGTATTTGAAATACTGTCGTACTACAATGTTTATTTTTTACATTTGCAGCCCCTACGTCTGATGGGAATTTTATTATGGCTATAATTAGAAAAGGTAAGTGGCTTTTATAGGTAATATTTTATTTATCTTAAAATGTTCGTATACTATTAGTCAATGATGCGCCACCAAGCCAAAATGTAAACAAACCTTGCGCTATTTGACACATAACCTCAAAAGTGTGGGTATTTATTAGTTATTTTAAATTTTAATCGAGTAACTATTGAATCATGTGTATGTAACATCTAGTGTGAACATTTGGCTGCTATGCATGCACAGTCACATTAACACGCGACAGCGTCCAGCCAGCGCTGTGCGAACGGAGTGACCCTTCGTCTCTATCTTACTTATAGCTCCCGAAATTCGGAAGATAATAGAGTACGAGAGAGTTAGAAACGGAATCCGAATTCATTGCGTAGGGAAATAAACATGCGGATAAAAGCCTTTGGTCGCTTTTATTATACTTTACCGAGGACGGCCACGGGACGATTTACCGTCACAATCTTACGATAAGACAGGGGTCTTAAATAAAATGTATGAAATAGTATGCAGACGCTTTTATTCTACCATAGACGTCAACTGCATGCCGCGGACATCCAAGATATGCCGTAGGCTCACTGTCTTCCTCACGATATGGTCACGATACGCGTGTTGTGCGTAGGGATTGCTTCAGGTGCGTAGGGATTGCAATCCGGTATGATTGTTTTTGCACTGCGTATATCGTATATAATATTGTCAAGTTTGGAGGCATAAAAGGCGGTCTAGTATAAAGAATATTGTTTTGCATAAAGAAGATTATACTCATTTTGTATTATGTAAGGAGATTTTATTGCGAATCTGCTGAGAAGACTAGTCGGCTCGATCGTAGCGCATCTCAACGCCTCATGTAGGCTTGAATCTGAGCATTTTCTGCATGCATTGCCTTAACCCCTGCCAAACACATTGCGCTGGCTAACGATTGGTTTGAAATCGCAGTGGAAGATGGATACTTCGATCTTAGTCCCCAGAAATGCACTGCGGTTTTCTAAGTCTGCTGCGTCAGGTTCAGAGATTATATTGCTTAGCTGAACTATGGAAAGTTCTCTGCCTTGAAACCAAAGTACGATTATGTACCTTTTGCGGTAGAGAATGTGGAATTTAGGGTTCGAAAGCAAAGGAGATCGTTAAGGATTTCGGTTGACGACGGAGATATAGGGGATCTTATCAAGTGCAGCAGATTTCGCTAGCTATTAACTGCAAGTGTCATGGGGACATTTGAGCTCACTGCGATCCGGGAGTCTATTGAACTAGGCATAATTTAAATTTTTTACGGTCGACAAATCCTAATAACGGATCTTATCATTACGAACGTAACGAAGCGTGTTGCTGATTTGCATTAGTTCCTACCTCGCGAAGCCTACATTGCAGATTATGATTTGTGCTTTATTATTACTGCTTTTTTGTGATAAGTACGTTTTATTTTCATTAGTACAACAGTAATCGTGGACCCCAGAAAAAATCGCGCGACTGAAAGTTGGCATTTCGCGGAAACATCTTTAAGTCAAATTTGGAAAGCAAAACTAACTATCGTGCTGTGTCATAGGGCCCTTTTTGGACCTACCGGATCTGGTAAATATGGCCGGATTACCGGATCCGCCGGACCGGATTGCAATCCCTACTTATTTATACAATTTCGTATCTTTACGCACATCAGTGCGTAAAGATACGAAATTGTAGCATACCCTTTTTTAATGTCGTATAATTCTGACGTTTCTTAGTGTGGTCAGGCCAAAAAATACTCCTTGAATCTGTGTTAAGAATTGAAGAAGAAAAAAATAAATAAGGGACAAGAATTATTGTATAAATATTAAAATTTACAAACAATAATATATAATTCACTAAAACATATCTAATTTAATTTTAAATTGCACAATTTGGACATAAAAAAATATAAAGTACCTACCATTGAAAAAACAGGAATTAGTTGTGCAATTGGCATATATTACAAACCTTAGGTTTTGTATAGTAAGATAAGATGATGGTAAGATTTTATATTTTATATACGTAGTTATGGTAAGATGGTAAGATTTTATATTTTATATACGTAGTTAATGTGTACTTTAATTCAGTTTTCCTTTGACAGACAAACAGTATAATAATTAAAAATAAGCAACCACTATAAACTAGTAGTAATTACTTTACGGAATATAAAAAAAATACAATATAAGTTCTTGAAATCGGCGTCCAAACTCCTGATACCGACCACCCGAGACAAACGAAGAATGCATCGAACGCGGAACATTACCTTACTCGTACCGAAGAATACTACTATACCTAGAAGTACCAGTATTCAGTTGTGTTTGGGTGTAGTCGATCAAGGATATGCATCACCATTTTTCAATAATATAGAATTTAATGCAAGGTTAATATGCGATGCGTGGTTGTCGTCTTCAATGACAAAATAATTTAAATGGGTGCCAAGTTCCGTAGATTATCTGAAAAGGTGCCAAGTCTGGCACTAAATTGTTTACTTACTTACTTACTCCTCTGGCCCAGCGACCCAAAGTGTGTCTTGGCCTCCCTTACGAGTGCACGCCACCGATCCCGATCCTGCGTCATTTCCTTCCACGAGTCAACTTGATGCTCGCATAAATCGATCTCCACAGGATCGGCCCAACGGTATGTAGGGCGGCCGACCGGGCGTTTCCCACTCGGTTTCCCCAGGTAGGCTCTTTTGACGGCACGGTCGTCACAAAATTCGCTCTAGATGACGAAGCCAACGAAGTCGATACGTTTTCGTTACCCCGATGGATGACATTCGGTTCCGCGACAAGATCTTCAATTTCGGCATTTTTGCAAATTCTCCAACTGCCATCGGGTCTCTGAAGTGGGCTAAGGATTTTACGGAGGATTTTCCTTTCAGCCACCAGGAGCTTATTCTCCTCCTTAAGTGTCAAGTGTCCAGGCCTCACATCCGTATGTTAAAATTGGGTGTATTGGAATAATTGGGCGCACTAAATTGTTTACAGTAAAACTAATTTATTGCGGCTTAATGCATTTGAGCTTTAACTTGGCAGTTTTCTTAAATATCCAACAGCTTTCATGGTATATGCATAGAAAACTGCCAAGTTACGGACGATTCCCACTAGACCGTTCCGTGTCCGGGCCGAGCCGAGACCGAGCTGCTTTCAAGCCTCAGGCGTAGCTAGATTGGCACTTAAACGTTTGCGTCGACTATGAGTGGCCGCGCTCGGGCTCAGTGACGCTCGGACGCGGCCCGGCCGTGCAACGGCCGGCGTGTTGCTGTCATAGAAAACGAGCCGGTCCGGATACGGACTGTTTTTGGTGTACACACACAATTACCAAGCTGGATGCCAAATTTCACCTTTCTAGGTCACTTTGGAAGTGGGTAAGGTTTTTGATTACGCCCATGATGGGGGTTTATGTGGGACTTTCCCCTCAGAGGGAGGGGCATACCCACTAAAAACACGCCGGCGATTCTCCGCTTTGCCGTTCCTGGGGGCGCCATGGGGTGGCGAACATTCTACCACGATTCCCCCCGGCTGCCCTGGTTCCGTCCAGGGCTACCTCGCCAGAGGTGGGAGGGATCGGAATACGCAACGATCCCTCCCCCAACTGTGTGGAGTCTTAACTGTTGTCGTGGGCCCCTCCCCCACGAACTCCACTAGGGGTTTTGGCGGGCAGCCTACTGCGCCCGCCTCCTCCCCCTCCGTCTGCGCCGGATCGGGAGCGCATCTGCCCTATCTTCGCGCTCCCGTTCCGAGGCCTCCTTCTGCGCGATGACTGTTTCGCAGAAGGAGGCCACTGCCTCCCACGATCTCTCGCTTCTCAGCATGGCTGCCACGACGCTGGGAAGTGAGAGGTCTCCCCCTCCGAGTGCGTTGACCAGGGTGCGGCGTTCCCCAACCCAACGATTGCACGCCTCTAGGGTGTGCTGGGCGGTGTCGTCTGGGTCACCGCACTCATGGCAGGCCGGGCTGGCCTCTCTCCCGATTTGGTGCAAGTAATGACCGAAGCATCCGTGTCCGGTCATTACCTGCGGCAGCCTAAACCCAACTGCGCCGTGTGTCCTCTCCAGCCACGAACAACGAATGGTCGAACGACGGGAGGAGTGCCCCTATGGTGCGGACTCCATAGGGAGAGTCCCCCAGGTCGTTCTTCCACCGGTCCCTCATTCTGCGCTCCGCCTGGCGGCGCTCCTCCCTCAGCTCTTCGGGTGCGGGGAACTCGTTTAGGGCCCTGCGCCTGACCCGCTCCCTGTGTGCCTCTGCAAGCACCTGGGCGTCCAGTTCCCAGGGCAGGGTGCCCGCTAAGGCGCACGCCGCCGCCCACGCTACCGTGCAATAGGCCCTCACTATGCGGCTGGCCACTATTCTTTGCGGCCTTCGGAGATGGCCCCTGTTGGTTGCATTTAACCGATCGGCCCAGATCGGCGCACCATATAGGGCCATGCTTCGGGCCACCCCAGCGTATAGGCGGCGACACGCCACGCTGGGTCCCCCTATGTTGGGCAGTAACCTGCCGAGCGCAGACGCCGCCGCTACAATTCGAGGAGCAAGTTGGCGGAAATGTTCCTCGAAGTTCCACCTGCGGTCCAGGTGGATGCCCAGATATTTGATATGGGCCTTCACCTGGACCGCTTCTCCTTCCACGGGGATGAACATTTCACCACGACATCACCGGCACCATCGCCCTAAGGCGAACCCTCACCAAAAAGGCACACTGTAGCATGACCAGTGTGCCTTCCCGCACCGACCTCCCTACACCCCGGGAAGGTTGGGGACCAGTACCGACACACGGTGATCTGGTCCCACCCGCGCCACGGCACCGGGAGGACAAACGCCCCTACCCCGGCGCCCAGCGGGAGGACAAACGCCCCTACCCCGCAGCCCTCCGCAGCCGAAGCCGCCGGCCCCCCAGTGGGCCGTGTAATTTTTTGAAGAGGTTTTCTTCCTCGCGACTGCAAGCCTACCGCAAGCGGGGTCTTCACAGTCCCCGGTCCGGACATCATCGGCCCTCTGCCTAGTCGGGATTACGCGGCCGTTATATTTGACGAGGCAAACGGTCGGTGCCTCGAGTGCCTACCTTACCTACCCTTACCTTAGGTAAGGGTACCTTAGAGGCTGTCACTGTCGCTGTCAATGTAGCCGCATTTCCAGTTAAAACTCTATTTTTTGGCATTAAACAGATTAATATACTTACTTAAAAATGTCATTTATGTATGATGTGGGATAAAAAAATACTTGATGTCACGGTAAAATCGGCAAACTTTAATCGCGCCATGCCGTCGACTACTACGATATATTTATTTATTTAAACTTTATTGATTTATTATCGAAAATTAACTAATTACCATATCATAGAAATTAGTAAATTGACGGCTGTAGAAGAGTAAATATTTATGTTTAAAAACATTTCATGGTGTTATAAATGTTGTGTAACAGTGTAACAAGGATAAGGCTATGTAAGACTGATGTTGAAGAGACATAGTTGCTGAGTTGCTGTTAGGTATATAACATTTATAACAGCCAGTGTGGAACCACCATTAAATAATATATAGCATACCATGAAGCATTTGTTGATTAATTTGCTTCAACGGAGCAGAATAATGTGATTCTATGGTTCCTCAGAACATTGTCGATTTCTCTATTATTCAATAATTATGATTCTTAAACCCCCAGCGTTTTAATAGAAGCTTTTCCAGGCTATCGTTTATCAAAAACTCGCAAAAACTAGGGATGGCCGCAACTAAGGCATAATCCAACACAGTAGAGCGTGACAGAACGACTCGATGGACTCGTTCTAACTTGTTTGCGCTTGAGTCTTGAGACGCGTACAAATTTAAGCACCACATAATATATGAGTTACGGGTCAAGCGCTCATTAGAGCGCTTGACCCGTAACTCATGTTCTCCATAATTAATCTCGGCAATAGCAAAATATTCCCCATATTATTATTATTATTATTTAATTTATTTATCACAAAGATTTATAATTAACAAGCATTTTCACGTATCTGCCAAATTGTATGACAGTTTGTTATCATAATATAATTAGAATAAACCCGCGTAGCCCACCCACAATTATAGTATTTGGATTCTGACACAGCTGTCATCCCAGTACAAATTATGTCACCGTTGACGTTTATTGTACCGGGATGCGGGGATGACAGCAGCCAGCTAAGTTCACCCCCTGAACTGGCGAGTAGCAGCCGTGTGTTTTTTTACAGTTTTGACCTCTTAATAACTCCAAATCTTTTTAACTATAGGTGAAATAGTTACTGAGACTATATTAAAGTTCAAAAAACGGCATTTTTACCATTGACTGACTGACTAGTAATCAAAAACCAAACCCACTTCCAGGTGAACTAGAAAGGTGAAATTTGGCATTCAGCTTGGTAATTGTGTGTGTACACATAAAAAAAGCAGAAAACAGTGATTGTTTTAGTTTTATTATTATTATTATTGTATCTCCGTTTTTAAACTCTCGGGTCTTTACAGCCCGGTCATTTGGTAGGCGTGCATGGGGATATAGATCCAACACGTAGAGGCTTTTGGGATACGAAGTTTGATGTAATATAGTAACGCCTATTAGAACCCCTTCACGGGTACAGCGGTAGATACCCGTGAACCGGTCCCAATAGGCGTCGGTGCTATTGTATGTGAAGTGGAAAGATAATGAACTGGGCTATGGTGATGAAGTTTGGATGGATAATAAGATTGGGCTATTGCAAAGAGTTCCGGACACCTGCCATAACATTGTAATTACAACGTTATCGAGGCAGGCGGTGACTAGCCGCTCCTAAGATGGGCCCCTGAAAACGCCGTCGTAAAGACGGCCATGAGCAACACCGGTGTGAGCGGCTCAGGGGTGTCGAGAGGTGTGCTGCGCTTTCTCCGAAGTTACTCGCGGCGTTATGCCCTTTAACACTTCCACCCCTTGAGCATATAGCTCTAACGACTCCTCTCTGGACGGCCAATGAAGGCAAGCCAGAGCTGAGAGTCCTGCGGGCCCCCTTGGGGTTCCACTCCGACCGACGAAGACACGCCGGAGACGGAGGCCCTGACCGACTCTCGGGAGCACTCGGGTCCGTGGGGTCGTTACTCCCCAACAGCTCGCCACAAGCTGCCCTGCGGGCTTATTATTATTATTATTTATGTTTGTTACCTCAGAACTCCGTCATTTTTCCGATTAGAAAAAATCTTTTTTGTTTGAAACGGTGTACTTCTAGGGGGGTCCCATTTTAGGGCTCCCAAAATTACGGATTTTTCAATTACGTAATTAGTTACGAATTTAGAAGTTTGAGTTAATAACGTAATAATGTAACTGGCCCGGAAAATTAAAATAAATCACAGCATTGCCGTTGAATATTCAAATGCAAGAACTTCGAGCTGAGTGTGTTTGGTAAGTCCAATTTGAGGGGCTTCTGCCAAATATTCGGTTGTCTTAAAGAATATGCTTGCTTCCTGCTTGTTCGCTTCACTGGTGGCTGGTGTCGCCATGTCGGTTTAGTGGAAAGCTTGACATACCACCACCATTCGTCTTTCAATGCCGCTCCTGGTGCTCAAATATAGGAGTAGGCCCTGATTTGGTCAATACATCTCATAGGCGATCTGCCGCGCGCTCTTGTGCACTCAACTCTGCCCTGCACCACGATTCGCTCGATAGTCACCATCCCGCCGCCGCGATATGTGCCCGTTAAAAGAATGCGGGTCTGGTCAGAGTGGAGGAAAAACACTGCTTGATGTTCCACCATATCAGCCAAAGGACGTCCACTGCTGGACATAGGCCTCCCCCAAATTCAAGGGGGGTATTGCGCTTGGCATGCGGGTTGGCAATCGCAGTATCTCCACCGCACTTCAGGGATGCTGCTCCCCATCCCCCGGTGGTATTGGTCGTAGTTTTAGGACATACTCGGGTCCCGCTTGATGTTCAGTTCCTCCAATAGAGATTGGTTAGTCCGAAAATGGGTCCACGATATTTTCAGCACCCATCTTCAACTAGCTAAACAAGGCTAGCATGACGACACAAAATGAGTCAGCACAAGAGTACGCCACTTTGCTCGGTCCTGAGCAATTTCTAGCCAGCTTGTACCGGCTCCGAGCTCACACAGATCCACGTCCACCAAATCCTACCAGCGGTTCTTCGGGTGACCCACAGGATGCCGTCCGGTCGGTTGGCCCAAGTATGCTCTCTTCACCTGTCTTATCTTCTTCCATCTTCTCGAGGCATCCACCTCCAGCACTACATATTTTCCAATGCTTTTTTTTCTCGTTCTCCCTCAAGATTCACGTTTCTGCAGCATACAGAAAGATTGGATGACTCTGACTATTCGAGTCGTTGTGGCTTTAGTAATGTTGCGGTTTCTCCAAATCTTTTGCATATTGTCCATCGCAGATCTGGCAATTGAAATACGTCGCTTGGTTTCATCAATAGTCAGCACTCCCTCCTTCGTTCAAGATATAGGCTCAAAGAAAAAAAAAAAAAAAGTAAAAGTAGTTTATTCTTCAAATTTGGCATATTACATGCACCTATGAACGTCAATAAACTACCACCGGTTCGGAAAATATACCTCTGCCACGAGAAGAACCGGCGTAATAAACTCGGCGAGGTGTCATTTTTTCAAAACAATATACATTGTATAGTTAAATATAAAATTACAGTGTCAGCTACTACTACATAGAGCTCAGCTACTACTAGATAGATGTATGATGAGACTATTTTGCAGTTCGCAATAGCTGTTACTTCTGGCGAGTAATTGTGAGCTCGATCGACAGTCATCATCTTGATTTTACTTCGGTGGAACTTCAAGCCCAATGCGAGACCCGTTCTCTCCATTCTAGAGGTAACCTCGTTTAAAGCTTATTAATGGCAACCAATTTGTCTACGTTCTTAACAATGTGGTTAAAAATTATTCAGGTATGTAACGCACCAGTCCGGTAGCAAGTTGACAGTCTGGTTCGAATATTAATAATAATAATAAATGCTCTTCTATACGGTCTTGTGGATTTCGAAGTTCCGTACTATAAGTACACACCTGCGCCAGTTCTCGAGAATGGTCGTGCAACGCTCTATTGGGATCGATCTGTCATCACGGACAGGACTATTATAATAGCCAACAAGCCTGATATCGTGCTGACAGATCGATTGAAGCGCCAGGCAATACTCGTTGACGAGAACCTCGTGAAGGCTGAGAAGGACAAATCTAGCAAGTACCTAGACCTGGCACACGAGGTAACCGCCATGTGGGATGTTGATTCAACGATCATTGTCCCGATAGTCGTCTCCGCGAACGGTCTAATAGCGAAGAGTCTCGACCAACATCTCAAGAGACTCTCGTTAGATGGCTGGGTCAAGGGTCAGATACAGAAGGCGGTACTCCTGGACACGGCGCGGATAGTCCGGAGGTTCCTTTCTCTGTCTCCCTAACCACCGGTAGCTTAGGCCCTGCCTCGCTGCCGGCGGCACCCTAGGTTAGGTTTTTTATACTGCTTTTATATTTTGTATGTATGTTTATATATTTTACTTTTATAAAATTATTGTAAAAAACCTAGCTTAAGTACGAAAATAAATACAGAGATAATAATAATAAGCCCACGGGGGCAGCTTGTGGCGAGCTGACGGTGAGTGGCGACACCGCGGGCCCCTAATCTCCAGAGGGCCCTTTCCATCTGGCCCTCGCCTCTGTGCTTGCCTTAATTGGCCGGCCAGAGTGGAGTCGTAAGAGCAAGACCTATGCTCCAGGTTGGAAGTGTAAAATGTCATAACGCCGGCGGCCTGCTGATCTGACTACCGCAGACTCACCTCTCAACAAACTTACAGCCACTCAACGGGATGTTGCCCTACTGTCGCACTGTGCGTACGACTGTTATGTGGGGCCCACTCAGCGAGCTGGCGAGTCATCGCCTGCCTTTTACAATATTGAGACTGATTGTCACGGCAGGTGTCCGCTAGTCTCCTCCAATAGTCCATTTTCCACCCCATCCAACATTCAACACAATAGCCTATGACCTTAGTTTCCATCGCAGCACAGTGATGCACTGCAATAGTCTTTGCACCTGGCGGGGACCAGCTCTGGATGTATCATATGGTGCGTTCGGGGATGGTATCCGCCATGTGTATCCCTTTGCTTTTAGATTAAATTGTCTAAAAGGGCCTCTGCACTGTTGGATTCGGCCCCACGCACGCCTTCCAAAAGCCCGGGACCCCATGGTCCCGAGATGAGGTAAAGATATACAAATAATAATAATACTTTATTCACAATCGAAAAGTAACCCACATTACAAGCAATAAAATAGAAATAAAAATACAATGACACATTAAAAAAACAATAAAAGTAAAAATAAAATAAAACAGTAAAATGTATAAGTTCATGTAAAAAAGTACATCGTCATTTCCGATTTTCATCTCGATGCACAGACAGCCAATATCGGTAAACAGGGCTCTCTAGGTCATCGCAGATTGCTTTCAGAATCTCATTCTGTGAGCTCCTCAGCCTCTCCCAGAACGAGGCAATACGCGTCCTCATTACGGCAAAGAAGTGTGGCACCCGCGCCTCGGCGAACATGCTGGACGCACTGCAGCAGCGCGGCAGCCTCATGAGCGTGCGAAATGCATCATTATATGCACCCTCATGGCGCTGTACGACTTCCGCATAAATTTAGACCAGAGTTGGCAAGTGTAGAAACACTGGCAAAATGCATTGAATAATGTCACCTTGACTTCGTTGCTACACTTGCCGAATCTGCGTGCAGCATATTGCAGCGGACAGATAAGGCCCTGGCCCTTCTCTCTCGCTCGATATCCTTATCGTCCAAGGTTTGCCAAGAATTTACCTCCAGATTTCAATCCAATTGCGGTCTTCCTTTTTCTTTACAGTGTGCACTGTGTGTAAATTCTTTACTTTAGTTACTCTAGTTTATTCCTTACTAGAGTCCTGACCGAATTACTCTTGCTTTTTGTAGAGATAGTTCCCGTACATTCCATATTTCCTCGGTCTAAATAGGCCTAAATCCTAATTTCTAAATGGCTCTGAAATGTCGTTGTTTGCTTTTCCGATCCTTTAGCGGATTTTAATCTCTCAGGACTCTAACGATCTCAAAATTGAGTGATTCCCTGAGCTTCAACTTATCTGAGCGATATACCTACAATCATGATAGGCTTTGGCATTGAACAGGATAAATAAAATAATGCTCCCTTGATTGACGTCCATTTAGTAGTCGAAAGGGCGCAATGCGCACGAAAACCTGTCTATTCTCGCTAGTGAGAAGCCGAGAAGTCGAGATATAGCAAGCACTTGTAAGTTGTACATCCAACTTCAACAACATATCCCATAATGTTTATATAACTATAAGAGTACATGAATTTAGAATTTCATGAAGCATTTTTCATTTTTAGGTTGAGTTAGTACGGAGATAACAGTGAAAATTAATAATTCCGTAATTACGGAATTAACCCTTTGAATTACGTTATTATTAAAATTAAAAAACATGTGCGTATTTCTGTAATTACGAAATTACGTAATTACGGAATGGTAGTCCTAGTCCCATTTAGGGTTGCCAGGTGGAAAAATACAAAAGCCGGACTTGGCACTTAATCAAGCCGGACATTTTACCCGGCCGGACGGACCTTTTTTGCGCTAATTATTGCTTTTTCAAAGCCGGACATTACGTTCTAAAAGCCGGACCATCACAACACACGCACGGCACGGCACGGCACGGAACTGTTTTACTTGCGCTTAGCGCTCAAGTTTTAAAAAGCCTAACAAAAGCCGGACAGGATGGACGAATGGATATTTGGCCGGACACGGCCCTAAAAAGCCAAACATGTCCGGCTTAGCCGGACACCTGGCAACCCTAGTCCCATTGTCATCAGGTCAGAATGATCCATAGATAACCCCTATGAACGATTTAGTTCGAATCAAAAGTCACCAAGGTTAGCGGTATGTGCGGGTCGCGGGGAGGTCGGTAACGTCGCTGCCATTGGCTGTTTCATAGAGCGCGCGCTTGGGTTCAACATGGCGCGCGCGGCGTAGGGATGGGACGCGTTGTTTATTACCTGCTTTTACCGGTAATGCCATTTATTTTAGGGTAACAATTTTAAATAGCGTATATGCTCATCTATTAATTTAGTATCTAGAATAATATTTTTAGGCAGCGCATAGTGTAATGTAGTGTAGGTCGATTCACAAGAGCTGGCGCGGAAAATGTATGAAACTGTCATTAATTTCATAGACATTCCGCGCCAGCTCTTGTGAATCGACTTACACGGTTACAGCACTGGTGAATGTAAAAATTGCGGAATATTTTGACGACCACTTTGGCTTAGTTGGTAGTGGTCCTGCCTACGAAGGCGGAGTTCCCGGGCTCGAATCCCGGCTAGAGCATTTATTTGTGAGATGAACTAACACGAATATTTGATCCTGAGTCTTGGAAGTTTTTCTATAGAAATAAATTTGTTTATCTATATAAATAAATACAGTAGAACCACAAATATCAGTTACATCGGCAATCTTCGTTCACGCCGACGAGTGCAGACAAGTACCGAATGAAACCGAATGTACGACCAATTCAATAAAGACCTTGTTGCATTATACGTAAGGTCAAGGTAGAATATGCAATGACAGTTGAACTAGTGCTCTCGTGCTTCGCGCAGCCAGACAAAATGGCGATCGCCGGCGTCGCGCGTAAATTGTTGGCCAATGGCTGTTGAGGAATTTACCCACGCAAAGCACTGCCTTGTGATTGGCTAAAATGTTTTCAAAAAGTTTGCTCACCAAGACGATTCGAAAAACCCAATTGTAATGGCTCCTTCTCCAACCGATTCCGAGATCCCTTATACTTCTTCGAGGTCCAGCATAGGGTCCACCTCGTGACACTAGTCCTAATTGCTCACCAAGACGAAACGAAAAACCAAATTGCAATGGCTCCTTCTCCAACCGATTCCGAGATCCCTTATACTTCTTCGAGGTCCAGCATAGGGTCCACCTCGTGACACTAGTCCTAATTGCTCACCAAGACGAAACGAAAAACCAAATTGCAATGGCTCCTTCTCCAACCGATTCCGAGATCCCTTATACTTCTTCGAGGTCCAGCATAGGGTCCACCTCGTGACACTAGTCCTAACTGCTCACCAAGACGATTCGAAAAAACCCAATTGCAATGGCTCCACCTCTAACCACTTCCGAGATCCCTTATACTTCTTCGAAGTCCAGCATAGGGTTCACCTCGTGATACCAGTCCTAAATGCTAGGGAAATCTATGTCCTACTTAGTGGTAATACTGTTACTAATTTGTTATTTCATTAGATATACATACTCGATATTACATAGCAATAAATATGATACAACCGGTTAATAAACTTTATAATAAAATAAAACTACACATTAACTACTTCCTAACTAAATATTCCGTTCTACTACATTGATATGTACCCGTATCGTACCTATAGCGTATAAATAAAATAGAACGAGACACTAATTTACTACATTACTACTTTAATTAAAAGAACACTGGCAACACTGACAGTTTAATGTAAAATAACTAATGACCTTTTCCAATAGAATTTCAATATTAATAAAACAGCGCAACAAAACGCGGACGAATACATAATTAATTGAAATCGAGACTTATACGGTAATGTCGAAAGCGTCACTGGCACATCACTAGCCCGAGCATGTACTTTCGTCAGAAGGGAGAGTATATTGACATTTGAATTGGTTGGAAAGGGACAAGAATACTTCTGTACTTCTTACTGGCTAATGTAAAATGAACTCCGCCTGGCAGAATAAAATATGCCTTTTGTAATTAATTTAACTTATCTGTGAAATGTTATTCCGTCATTCTTGTACTTTGCTGTTCGAGAGCTTTTCCCACATAACTTTACACAGCAAAACACCATTTCTAATGGATAAAATCGATTTTCAATGCTCGTTTATCTGACGTACGTAAAGATCGCGAACCTGGACGAGTCTGACTGAGAGCGCGAGGCGTTTTTGCTTACATGTACTAGTGGTACATAGGTGAGGTGACCGCACGTCGCCCTATAATCTCCATCTAGAGGGGGTTATCTATGGAATGATCATAGGGTCCTGGAGAAATCGAGGAAATTCTACAAATATTTTAGGTGCACCTATAGCGATTTGGGTATTTTGTACAGTAACTCGTGCATTCGCTCTTGAAAAGCAACATTTGGTGAAGTTTGAAAAAATGAAAAATATTCCAGCAAAAACATAAATGTGAAAATGGGAACCAAGTTCAATATTAAGAATATGGGATGTGTGGTTAACGTCTTCACCGACTAAAGAATTGAGATGTAAATGGGTTCCAAGTTTCGTAGATTATCTGAATCGGTGCCAAGTCTGGCACTAGATTATTTACAGTAAAACTAGTTTATTGCAGCTTAATGCATTTGAGCCTTAACTTGGCAGTTTTCTATGCAGTATGTTATAATACTTACTATGAAAGCTGTTGGATATTTAAGAAAAAAACTAAACCCCTAAATCTTAATTAGAAGAGTGAATTAATTGAAAGATTCGTCGCCTCGAGCAATACCCGCGGGAGCTCAGTTGGAAAGAGCGATGGACGGACTCCAGATGTAGTGGTTTCAAATCCCGCCCGAGGTGATCAATGTTTCACTTCGATTGGAAATTATAATTCCGCTAAGCGGACGATTCCGCTTATAAAAATATTTGCAATTAAGAAATGTGCCTGGAAATGCAATTATTAGTACATTTCCATTGATTGCTTAGATATGTTGTTAAAAGATAGAGAAAATATAGGTTTTCGATTAAATCCGCATAATGTAACGGGTGAACAGCTAGGGGGTTCCCTAGCTGTTCACCCGTTACACGCACTTGGCCGCTTTTCAGTGACTACGTTTGGCAACCATATATGCAAGGAGTCGCAAGTGTCTATAGGCTACGGTGTCTGCTTACCATCAGGCAGGCCGTAAGCTTGTTTGCCACCCTCGTAGTATAAAAAAATGCACATCACTTAATTTTTGTATTGATTCATCACTATATAATACTAGTCGTTAGGTATTGTTACATTTTTATTATTTATTTATTTAATTTATTCGTATAAACAATTTCAAAACACATTACACTAAATGCGCCAAACTGCAGTAACCAGTTTGCTGGCGCGTCGCGCTCAAGTTACATCACTTAGGTATTGTTTACAAGTGTGAGTTATCTTATTATAGTGAACTTACTCAACTAGGGCATGCATAGTAACAATAAGATGTTGTTAATTATTTTCGACACTGTAAAATGCCTATAGTGTATTTTTTAGCTTACCTTTAAAGGCTGCTTTGTTAATAATATCGCTTTCACACTGAAAAGGTATGTTATTAAAGATTCGAGGAACCAAATGGGGATAATATTTTTATTACAAATAATAATAATATATGACAAATAAAAGTAATAATAAATCACGTCTCTGCAATGCACAGTCTGGTGAAGTTTAGTTAGGTGGTGATTGGAATGGCTGCTCCGTCGTCAAACCCCAACAGTTTCGCTGCAGGTTTGAATTTGTGGCGTGTGCCTCGTATGCACATACTGGTGGCTCGAATTATGGCAGTGCATATCCTTGTTCTAAGCCAACCCAGTACCGTACTCAGAGATTTATTCCAACGGTCTGAGAGGGCTTTGCCAATGTGTTTGACAAAGGAGGTCATCTGTGGTGCGAATACGCCATCGACGGAGGTCACGAGAGGGGTGAAGTAGCATGTTTCGCTTCGCAAGCAGCGGAGTATTTTCTTTGTTTTTCAGCCTCAGCAGATTTTAGGACAGAAGTGACGTGGCGTGCAATGTAAGAGGGAGCGTCAGTGTCTACAACACGGATATCGAAAAGAGCCTCTCTCTGAGCATTCCATACGCCACGGCAAGATAAGTCGCCGCGTAATCCAAGGTCACCTTCTGTGATTATGGGTTCTATTGTGACGTTGCTCCATGCTTGGTGACATAATTCAGCAAATAGATCACGCATTTCGTTGTGCCGTCTTGAAGTTAGCCCCCAGTCTTGCAACAGAGAGCATGGTCGATATTAAATTGACTATTGCCACAACCATCACATGAGGGTGGCATTGAGTTTGGGGTTCTATGATAGCGTATTGCCAGGGCGTCTCTGAATTCATGAGGAGACAAGTCCAGGTTATCTTTCTTCGTTGGTATAGCGGAAAGCCAGGTGGAAGACTTTGTTTTCATTTTCAATGCGATTGATCTTTCTATAGCTCTTCTTTTGTTAGGGGGTAGGTTGGCTAATATAGTGTCTAAGAGTTCGTTATCACGAGAGTTATCTTTACGTGCGTCAATCAGGGATTTATTGTGTTGTGCTAGGTCAACATGTTGTGTTCCGATCAGAGCTGATGAGAGGATTGAACAGCCTTTTTTGGAGGTTTTGTAACTCAAATTATTTTCGGTGAACGGATTAGATATTGCCAAGCCACCTTTATGCACAGGTATAGGGAAAACAGAGCGGCTTCATCGGCAGTGATGTCGCTACCCATCAGAGTTGGCATAAAATTTGTACGTAATGCAAGTGTCAGTGGTTCAAAAAGTTCGTTAGAGTCGGCGATTACACATTGTAGGAATGACCATTTGAATTGGGCAGCTTTAGTAAGTGCTGTGTAAGCTGCTTGGGGGGAGGCCTTACAGATATGTGTTAATTTCTCGATTATTGAAATAAATTGCTTCTCTTTGTTTCTTATAAAGTCTTCTTTTCCTTTGCCTATGTAACTACCAAGGAAGGGTGACCCTGTGGTGATGGTAATGTTAGTTCCTTTAAAAATCTGCTGCGTTTTATTTTTGTCCGTTTCAGGTACAATAAGGATTGTCTTTTTAGGTTGAGGGAAGTATCCATATGCCGGTCCTATGTTGCAGATTTGTTCCCACCATTTACGAAGGCTTTTGAAATTTCCCTGGACTGATGAGTCATCAGCATACCATGTCTGGACTGTATTCTGTTCTTTTTTTAGTTTAATGATTATGGGTAATGTTGCGGGAGCATATAGTGGCATAGCCAGTGGATCGCCTTGGGTAACTCCTTCTTTGCTATACATTCTTGTGTCTGAGTTTCGAATAACAAGCTCGGCATGGACGTTATATGTGTTGTACAGGAAACGGGCACAATGTGGCCAATATATTCTGGCCTGCCACAAAGCAAGCTGCCTATTTATACTGTTGAATGCGTTGGTGGCATCAACGAGGAGCATTCCCCATTCCGAGCTTGGGTGACATTTCTTTTCAAAAGTGTCGTTCATTGCATGTATGGCTCCTCTGATACCACACTTGAGGCCACTGCAGAGTTGCCATTGTCCACATGCTTCGGTGACTTCAGATCCGGTTGCCAAGATCATACATTTAGAGAGGATTCTTCTAAGGCATTCTCCAATTCCAATGGGTCTCACGCCCGGGCATTTCTCCAGAGCTACTAGACGGCTCGACATAAGGGCTTTTATTTGTGTCCAAGGTACGTGTTCGTTATTCAGTTTCATCGTAAGTTGGGCTATGGCATTTCTTAAGTGCAGGCTCGCCTCGCCGAATCGTAAGAGAAAGTCCTTCCAGTTTTCGGAAGTTGAGCCAGTTGGGCCACCACCACCATGTAGTTTTCTTGCAATTTGCTCGACGTGGTTACTAGTTATGTCGACATCTAATAATGGTGGCATTTCGGCGAAACCCTCGGGCAAGGCGAATAAGTCAGGGTTGGGGTTTGCAGGAGGAGGATGTTTTTCTCTTAGTGCGTCACTGACGGTTTTACCGGTACAATCGATTTCGTCATTACTATTCAGGACTTTGCTTGTATCTTTGGTTAATAACCAGCTTAGGGCCTCGCGGACTTTGCCACGTTGAATTAGTCTTGTGAATGTTTGTGTTGCTTCATCGTCATTGTGGTATTTTCGACTATATGAATTTTGAACAGATTTGTCGTATTTTATCGATTCTGATATTAAAATATCAAACTGCTCATCGGCCCACAGTTTAAGGCGGCGTTCGAGTAATCTGCTAATATCTTTAGCTTGTTTAATGTTTTTGTCCCTTTGTAACAATACGGCAGTGTAAATTAGTAATTGTTCTGAGGGGTAATTCAGCTTGGTTAGGTGTTCTATTTCATCGGCAAGTGTGTGAACGAATTTTCTGCTGGCTGTGCCAAAAGGGAGATCGTAAAGTTTTCCATGAAGTGAGCATATGTCGTTCCATCTTTTTTGCCATATACCTGTCTTCAACCCAGTGTTATTAAGGTAGGGCGACCCATATGCTTCTTCTAGTGGTGATGCAAATGGCGAGTGTTGAGTGGAAGCTTGTTGTTGCAAAGAGGGCTGCTCACCATGGGCAGCACGTATGTGACGTTGCAGGCCATTTCTTTTAAAGGTTTTGGAGCAGATCAGGCATGTTTCTAGATTGCTTGTATTGACTGCAGTTGTATTCATTTCTTCAAAACACAATTTTGTTGGGAGCTTTCAACATGTTGACATTAGCTATGAATGTTGATATTTTTGCTTTACTATAATTTCGAATCAAGTAAACGCTTTCACTATATATTTAGATATTCTGGTATGTTTTAAGAGTGTATTTGTGTTGTATATTGCAGAGATATGAATTATTTGAAATAAATGTATTTGGATTTTCAAAACGGAGGGTGACAGTGACATCCGTCGTCGTCCAGCCAGTACAACAAAGGAACCAAATAGTGCAACGTTCTCTCACCATAATAATTACAACTATTTGGCTCGACATATTGCGGTCTCCTATCAAGTCTAAGTGGCCTAGTGCTTAAATGCCTAGGTATCTTATAATCGTTGCAGTCGTATTGACCCACGGCTATAAGATACCTAAACTTTTCTTGGACGGGGAGGACCCTGCACACCCCATATAACTGGTCGTAGTTATTTTTGTATTTAAGTCTAACTTTTTTACTTACAAGCTGTTTCAAAAATCTTATTTGTATTGACTTAATGTTACTGATACAGGAAGGAAAAGTCCTCCCATATACACTGAGACCGTAACCAATCAACGATTCCACTAACGCATGGTAAACTACAAACAATGTTTTTTTGTTGACCGTATTTTTAAGGTGGTAGAATTTTCCTAACATTATTCTAAGTTTATTACAAAGGTGGTTAATGTGAATTTTCCAACTAAAATTAATATCTACTGTCAAGCCAAGATATTTATATTTAACATAGGTTATTAACCGTGATAAATCGTTAAAACTCAGCAATATTGTTTTGGGTTTCAGGTTAAATTGCTGGAAATGGACAAAGAACCTCAAGTATTTTCGTCAAATATAACACGGAGTAAAAAACCACTGAAAAATGATCTCACTGATCTCTTAAAAATAACGCCCGCGCAAGCCGTAGTGCAAAAAAAATACGAGACAAGAAATAATTGCGATTTTAAACCAAAAACTGATAAATATTATGAACCAAAGAGAAGGTCAAAATTAAAAGTTAGCACTGTTAGACATATAAGAAATTTGCTTGAAAAGGATGTCTACTCTACCCTGTTGGTTGATTTGGAGAAGCAGCAAAATCTATTACTTCGTAAAATTAAAGCCGGTTCCTCAAAGGATGAAAATACAAAATCCCTCACTAGAAATATGTTCAAATGCGATAAACCTGTGTCTAGATCCGCATGGCAAATGTTAACGAATTTAAATCCTGAAGAATACGCACACCCTACTCAGTTTATTTTATGGAATGGTAAGCGCATTCGGGTCAATGGCAGCAAAGGCGGATCGTGTAAGTTCATGTACAAGTATGATTTAGGAGTAAAACGATTACCAAATAAAGGAAAATCTTTCTCGGCATGGAAAGCTTTGACGAAAAAGAAGGGGCTCCTGCAAAACTCTTTATGTATACATTTTAAGCCCGGTCCACTAAGAAAAAAACTATTTCTGGATTATTCATATCAAAAATATCACGTCGGCGGGATAGAGTTACAGAATTTACCCAAACCAGCCCTTGAGATTCATCCGACTGTGGGAAAAACTATAGATCCCTCAATATCCCGTTTTCTCCACAATATACAACAAGTAGATGGAACTATTACTGAAAAGTGGGCTGAGTATTCAGTTTCCGTTTTGGCGACGATTGAAAATGAAACTGTTACTCAAACTGAAAAGGAATGTTGTGTAACTTTTGATCTAGGTTATAAATACAATCAACAACGGATATTAATGCGCCGTGATGTAAATAGTGAATTTGATTCCACTCCGTTCTCGGATATTATCGCCAATGATGATCATGGCACATCACAAAATATTGATGAAACATCTGAAATCCAAAATATACTTGATAAGATTATGGATTCCGTGGAGATCAGCTTGGAACAAGACAACATGTACTCGGAAGAAGAACCCAGAGATGTCAAAGAAGAAGGACTGAATTCAAACGTTACTAATATTCAATCTAAAGAAATGCGACCGAGGTCCAAAAAAGAACTAGATAGAACTAGAGAATTAGAAAGGCTGGATGTGACCATCATACGATTAGCAGAAACTGCCGATAAAAAACCCACTGATACGTGCTTGAAAGCTTATTGTAGCATGGGGTGTGTTTGCCAGTCACTAGAATGTGGCTACACTTTTAAAAGACACTGTGGCCGAATAGAATGCATGTTTGAATGTAAATGTGATTTCTCAAAATTTAAGGTAGTTGATTCGCGTGAGCGCGATTGTTCCGATGTATTACCAGGTTTACTTAAATTAGACAAAGAAATGAGTTCAAAAATGGCCAAAGAGGAACAAAAATTTCATCACACTGTTATTGTTACACCTGAAAACAGTATGCTGTTAAAATCAAAGCGGAGAGATTGGAAATCTTCAAGAAAATACGCGGATTTTTTTAGTAGCATGTCTCTAAAAAATTACTGTAGACCGGAAAAAGTTCCAGCACTTGTAATCCAAAAATTAAATTTGCCAAATGTGGAACCCTGGTGCATGGTTCATGGTTTGTACAAATGTTTTTGTAAATGTATATTTACTGATACTTCAATATCTGACGTTAAAACAGACGAAAATAAGGAAAAGAATAGTGTTCAGAATACTACAGGCATATACCTAAGCGATGATGCGGAAAAAACGAATATAACATGTAATGTGAAAACGCGCATGTTATCACACAGAACATATGACAAAAACTACATGCAAGAGAAACAGCCCTCTAATGGAAATGTGCCTATAGCCCAGGATCGGCTAGGGCAGTATGAGTATGATTCTGGAAGTGCGAGAGTAAGAGCGTATTCAGGACGAAAATTCTCGGATGGATATTATTTTAACGTGAACAGAAAAATCGCAGAACTGGAACAAGACGATTCGTCACTACGCAAAAAATTTATACATCTTTTTGAATTAAGTACAAGTACTGATTTGTTACAGACGCAAAACGTTGATGAAAAGGGCAATGTAAGTAAGGATGTACGAGCTGCCCCAACTCCAACACTAACGACACCTGTACCACCGGCACTAACGCCGTTACCGCCACTACCGTCACTACCGTCATTACTGCCACAACCGCCATTACAGCCACTACCGCCACTACCGCTTCTGACATCAGCCCCATCTACGCAAAATAACAATGAAGGTAGTACAACCGTGAATACAAAAATTAATTTATTTACAAACCGATTGCCACTTAAGGACCAGCTAGTTGCGTGCTTAGAAGTGAGTTATAAAGAGTATAAACAGCGTCTCGACCGGGGAATTCGCAAAATTGCACTCGAACCACCACTTCTTGGAAAACTGGCACTCTATCCGTGGGATTTCATTTTAGGCAGATATAGAGATAAGAAAAACCTGTTTTTAGTTACAACCAAATTGCCATTCCGTATATTCATTTCGGTAGATCCAAAAAATCCGTTTTTCAAGCAATGCATGAACATCAATGATATACGCTTTGCTGACTTACCCAAATATCCCGTGACCGTAAAGAATTTGCTTGCGAATGCAAAAGATCTAAAGGACAATTTTTGTATATTAACGGGTTTATCACATTGCTGGGAATTAATTGGTCATGTTACTAAAGTGGATCAATCAGAAGAAAATACGGAAAGTATTCAACTGTACGATGGAGAACAGAAAGATGATTCTTCCGAAATGTCCAGCGATGCGTTTCACGTCGACTCGGAAGATTCTAATATTACAACTACGAGCGCATCATTCGGTCAGAACCAAGAAGAGGAAAATACGAACTCTGATAAAATCATTAATAATGACCAAGATACGTCATCAGATGATTCTTCTAGATGGTTTGTGATGACAGTAGAAAATGACTTTGATGAGATACAATTTTACAACAAAGGATTTTTTGTGAAATTGGAAAGCATAATTAAGGCGATTCACGTGGCACGGGCTTCTAAAAAAACAGTAAGGTTATCTTCCCAAAAGTGTGTGGATAGCACTGGACCGCAATTTGGTATTTATGCTATACCAAACGAAAATGAATCATGCGTATTTGTTGGACCTTACGAAAAAAACGAACCACTCGGTATAGAAACTGTAAAAAATATATCTGATATCCGTAAACTAAAAAGAACTAAAGGTGTATGGATTACTACGAAAAAACTTGAAAACTTTAATGTTATTGACGATCCTTTGTCATTCATGCCACCAAAAAATTTCCCTGTCACTGAAATGATGACACTGGCTGGAGATTCTGCGACTTCTGATAAAAATACGAGTTACGGTTTTGTGGAAATAACTAAGCGAAAAAATGAAGACGTAGGTCAAATCTCGGATAAAAATGTTAATAGCGGTATAAGAAAAACAAAGATATTAAAACCTATTAAAATTACAAAGACCAACAGTTTCTATCAACTTGCGCCAAATGGAACTCTGAAACCAATTTCGCAGCAATGTTTTACCGAGCAAAATCAAATGCAAACGCCCGCGTTCGCAAGTATTGCTCCCAAAGTTATCAACACATCCCTTTTAAAATTATCCGATTCGACCTACACTCCATTATTAAGCAATACTTCAAGCTTGCTTAAGTGTATTCCTCGTCCAACAATTGTTACAATTACCAAAAAACCAGTTGCGGAAATTGCGCCACATGTGAAACAATCCAATCAGAGTTCAAAATTAATACCAATTTCTAAAGATGGACCTCCTAAAAAGGAAAAAGGCATGTTCATACTCAAGCCCGAAGAAATAAACAAAAGACTGATGCAGTTTCAAATGCCCACCAATTTGGAGCATTTAACTGCACCTCAACCTGAATCTGACACGGTAAATGATTCTGAAATAGAAATGGATATAGAAAATTTTCTAGCAACTGCAGAGGAATGTGAAGCTCCGAACGATGATATCTTAATCATTTCGGATGATGAAACTGACTTGCACAAAGAAAACAAACACTGGAAAGATGTATGGATTGAATGTAAAACCATTGAAACTTTAGGTTGGATACGAGGAAGGAAAAATAATGAAGGCTTAGTTAGTTTTGAGTTTCCGGGATTCAAATACACTGGTTTTTATACGCAAGAGGAAGCATTTGCAAAACTCAATCAGTAAGTACTTGCTCACCTATAATGTTAAATAGTTGTCTACTGTGTACCTAGATTACTGTTAACATTGGTTCGTCCCAATGCTGGGCATCGGTCTCCTCTCATTGATGTGAGGGGTTTGAGCAGTTGTTCCCACGCTTGCTCAGTGCGGGTTGCGAGACTTTACATATACCTTTCAATTCCTTCCCAGAAGTAGGCACGTTTCCTCACGATGGTTTCTATCACCGGAAAGCTGACGATAAATATCTAACTATATTCTGTACATAAGTTCCGAAAACGTCATTGTTACGAGCCGGGATTCGAACCCTTGGCCGCTGCTTGACAGTTACATGCTTGAACCACTAGACTAGGACACAATAATTATTTAATTTTTAATAGTAATACTTGTGTACAGAAGGTTTTCAGTTGAATCGATACCGATGAATAATCTCGTTTACACAAGCTAGTTGAACGCCGGTGCTACTGTCCGACGGTGTCGGCCACGTTTAGGTGAAAAACCACCCCGGTGTTATGGACGACTTACACCGAACAGCTGGAGTCAGCGCGCACCCCACTAGAGTCAAAGGAATTCGAACCCTCCATACAGAAGTTAGATTTCATATTTGAATGGGTTGCGGGCAGCCGACCGGCTCCCACCGCCACCGCCACCGCCGGCAGCGGCGCACCCCGCGCGCTGACTCCAGCCGTTCGGTGTGAATCGTCCATTCAGAGGAACAGGCCTGCCCCATTGTCCGCACTGCAAACAAATGGGACATTATTTTTTGATGAGTCGACGATAGCTAGCTATCATGCATGCTACCTAAATCGTAATTTAGTAGGTACCTAGTTAACCATTTGAACGCCAAGAACCTATAAAGTGGTCGTGTGTCATCGTGCCCACCACGCCAACAGCCACTAAAAAGGTAGGAGTGAGGGTGTACTTCGATCTTTAAAAAAAAACAATTAAGAATTGTATTTATTGGTTTAAACGTTACATCACATTTTGATAAAGCAACAGTGCTTGGCGTGTGAGTGATCACTTCATTCAACTATGAAAGCGGTCAAAGGTTCAACACCCTAGCTAGTTAATTACCATACCTAATGTGCGTGTATTGAATTTACTTTCAGAGTTATATCGAGAAAAATCTACATACCAAAATCCATAGCATTAGGATGGCGTGTTGTAGAATTAGAAAATAATCTAAGATCCACGCATATGCTAACTCAGGAGGAATTAGGTCCTGATTTTGTAAGTATAAAAGGGCATTTCTTTCCGGTGCATTCGGACTATACACATTACGTAGATTGTATTGCAAGCGAGCAAACAGCAATATTTCATCGAGTGTTAGCGCGTTAAATCCCGAACGCAACAAAGGATTCCAGAATAGAATCCCTAGCGTAGCGAGGGACGCTCTTGTCTTTCGGTGTCATCGAAACTTATTCACTTGGCGCAGGGCCTTTCGCTCGACTGATATAGGTGAGCGGGTCATTGTGAGATGAGTTTCAAACATTGTTTTCTGAACTTTATCGACTATGAATCTATGTTTGCTGTTGTAATAAAAAAGAGCGAGATAGAAATAGATAGAGAGAGAGAGAGAATTATATGTCTCTTATTTCCTTTTTCTAGCAAGCTTTTTTTTCAGGTTATGACTAAACGAGGCATACGACACAAACAGGAACTGATACGCAGCAAGTCATCAAAGAAAGATGCTGAGAGTGAAGTTAGCAACTTGAATGCTGAAACAAACGCATCATGTGATGAAGAAGATGAGGTCTGGCTCTACTTCATGAAATATATCGCAATAGTGCGACGGTCACTTTAGCCTAGTTGGTAGTGACCCTGCCCTCGAAGCTGGTGGTCTCGGGTTCGAATCCCGGTCAGGGCATTTATTTGTGTGATGAACACAAATATTTATTCCTGAGTCTTGGATGTTTTCTATGTATTTAAGTATTTGTTTATCTATATAAGTATGTATCCCACCAAAAACATTTCATGTAAAATGTTGCCAAGACGACCACATAAGGTTTGCCCTGTGAAAAAGATATCCGATGTCATGTAGAGCTAAGCTTCTGAATCTACACGGCCTAACTCTACCGACCCTAACTTCAACAAATTCTACATATCAGTAAATATGTATGGCTTCGCCGTTTCGCTACCGTCGTGGAGGTGATGCGAATATTTAGTTTCTGATCTGAAGTAGAGTTAGGCCGTGTAGATTCAGAAGCTTGGCTCCACATGAGATCTGATTTTTTTCACAGGGCAAACCTTATGTGGTCGTCTTGGCAACATTTTACATGAAATGTTTTTGGTGGGATTTCAGTTCTATTTGTAAGTTGCTAGGTAGTCTTATTAATAGGTTTTTAGTTACTGTCTACAGTCCCGTGTAAACTTTCATGTCCTAATTCATAAAATTGGTGAAAGTCTCATATAAACTTCCACCCCCTCCCCCCATTTCGGGGGTTGGGGGGCGAAAGTTTCAGCTTTCTAGCACTTCAGGAAGTAGCCAAAAATTTTGATGATCATCAGTGTGTCAGTGACGAAATCGGTGTATTTTAGTTATCAATAAAATGTAAAGTATTAGAGCTATTCAATTGAGACTTTGTATGTTTAATTAGTCTATTATTGACATCATATTCTGAGAATATGAACTATCTGGTAAATCGGAAACCAACTTTATGAGTGTTCAAAAAAACGGCGAAACACTTCGAGAAAAGGTAGGTAGTGCCCTTGCGCTTCGCTTGGCCCGTCTTGGCGGGGGCACTACCGTGCCCCCAGATATCGTTGCCTAGATCTTAAAGTAAAAGCTTTGCCTATTCCTGGACTGGGTCGGTTTATGTAAGATTGTCCACAAGCATGTTAAACAATGACAATCAGCTTCAGAATTGATTGATGTAGGATACCAGTTTCCCATAATTATCTTATATATTTTGAATATTTAACCCTTCGTATGCCTTGATCCGTATCCGTCCGGAATGGTTAGAATTTTACAAGCCGTCGGATATATCTGCGGACCTGGCTGGGAACAAATTGTTCCAACGGATTGTATGTTCAAGGTCATGACTTAAATAGCAAAATTTTGACATCCCAAGGGTTAAAGTTTAAAGTCCATATGTAAGTATCTACGGTCAACAAATGGAACCGTGGGTCACCATGAATTAATTACGGTACCTACGGTAACTTACTATTTGTCAATTTGACTAATTTATGATGCCTTTCCCCATAATACGTTTCATGGACACGGTTTACGGCCGTACTAAACCGTCACATAAAACATGACCATAAAACTTTCGTGCTAACAGGGCGGGTACCCCTGCATAAGAAACTTGCTGGCTGTATTGGACACGGTTTACTAAACGTGGGTAGATAGTCAACTACGTGGGGCTTCTATGAATTCGTATGGTTCAAGAGTGAGAAATAAAATGTTGGTTTCAGCCCATGGACATTGACATCGCCTACCTGGATGCAGAGAGCCAATTATTGGAAGAAGAGGGAGATGCATTGTGGGATAAGTTTAAAAACAGTGCCAGCCATTCCGTGATCGGCGAAGGATTGAAAGAACTGGATGGTATCCGCGAAGAGATAGCTGCGAGACTACAGAGCATGGTATCTGACAGTTAACTGGTGTGTCATTGTCACTCTGCCTGCTCTTTAAACATTGTTACAGTGCAGTCGCCATCACTTACACATAAATCGGAGCGTTTGGTTGATGCTTGTTGACGTGACTTGATTACACTAAATGTTACTTAGGAAGGACTTAAGGAGGAGGAATCATACTTGGGAAGGTGCAACCTCACTGGCGAGCATGGCCGAGGAAGGTGAAGGGGTTAGAGCTTGTAGTCCAGTACGGCTTGACCTTGGTTTTGCCGGAGCCGTACAGCCTGCAACTGTCCAGACTGGCCGGCATTAGGCTGCTTTTCCACCAGACATGTGCGAGGATGCGTAGCGAGGGATGGGTTTTTAAGAACCAATAGAATCACTTCATGCGCGTTGCGCTAAGCGAGGAAAGGTCAACGAAGTGTTCCTATTGGTTCTTAACCAACACATCCCTCGCTACGCATCCTAGCATATGTCTGGTGGAAACATAGCCTTACGCGGTGAACTGCCGTACACGCTCGTGGGGATGCATTTAGGCAAAGCCCAGTAGAGATTTAATTTAGCTTGTGAGCATTCTTGAGCGATACTTGAAACGTCTCTAGTATAAGTAATTAATTTATTTTAATTACAGAATCGGTGTTGTAGTTTCCGAGTAGGTTATCTAAAATGTAGGAGATAGTGAATTTTATTTGAGTGACGATTAGGTATCGTCACGGACTGGTATATTTTACGTTGTTTTGTTTGTCATGTTATTACCTTTTAACGATTGTAAATAAATACGAGTAGGGAGCATCACATAAGGAGGAAACGCAAATGTACAAATGTAAATATTGATTTCGATATAATGAAATTATTTTATATTAAATAAAACTTTGGTAATGAAATTCACAAAAGCTGGGATATTTAACGTAAAATAAGGTAAGTAACAAGTCTGAAGTTTGACTTAAACAGGTTTAATTTTTTTATTTATAGGTAATACGTAAGGAAGATCCTTTTTGTTTCATACTTTTACTTTTTGACGCTCATCGTCCCAACTCTTGTGAATCGATTTATAAGTACCTACCTATACTGTTTTTAATGTTAAGGTAAACTATGGCCAGGCAGATTTGTAGACATTTAGATTCCATTATCTATCGAGCAAACTTTACATAATCTTGTAACCTATATTTAGGTACCCTCGTTAGCCGAAATTCAAAAAAATTCAAGAATCGACCTAGGCCTACGTCGCTTTAAGTTGCCGTTGTGTTTTAGCATAGTTAATTAGATAGCATAAGGTTCGTTCCCAACCCAGTGTTGGACTGTGGCCGCAAGAGGGCCATGGTGATTAGCCTGATTAAATTACACGTTGGTTTCCTGAGTGTAAAAAATATCTGTGATAGTAATGTTTAACTCTCTGTGTAATTATCATAATAGATGTTATGTACATACAGGCTGCCCTAAGATCATTAAGTAGCTATAGTGGAACTTTGTATAATCGGAATTTTTATGCAGTCTGCAGCGAAAAGTAGGTAAATTCCTCGGCAGGCGGAGGTTTCGGTGTAGGTAAGGTCACATGTCGCACTACCTACCTAATTTGCTTTACTGTGCCAAACTGGACACTGTTGTACCGTTAAATTTACGGCGTTTTGATGATCAAGGGTTCTCCTTTGTCAGGGTGATTTGTATTAATGAACCTTTGGAATATTTTTAAGCCATCTTGACTTTTGTGGAAGGGTAGGGGCAATGACCATTTTCTACCTGCAAGAGCCCAAACGTTAGTATGGCTTAAAACGTTTTAAGGGTTCATAAGAATCACCTGCCAAAGGAGAACCCTCGTTCACCATCAAGTGAGAAAGTGGTCCAATGCATACCTACGATTTGACTAAGCATTTGGCCACAGTGGTTGGTACAGTACAGTCAGCTAAGAAAGTGGTCTGCCACTTTTAAATCTTAGTATAGAGTTACAAATAATATACAGGGTGGGTGAATTCTAATTGGTAATACAAAATATAAAAATGTTAATATGACAATGATTTTGAACAACTTTAACTATGGGACCAACTTGGTAAATGTAAATAAAACATCAGCTGGTTCATAGGACAGGTCTCCAATCGACAGACCAAACTGTATAAAATATTTCAAACGGAAAACGGTGGGTTTCATTATAAAAGTTGTTCAAAATATGGTCAAATTTACATTTTTATATTTTGTACAACTAATTAGAAGTCACCTGTATAGAGTTGTAGACCACTTTTTGGTCGACTGTACGATTAAAAAGGGTGGGTTGCACCAAACCGTCTGTAATTGTAAGCAGTATTTGTTAAAATCTGATTGTATGGAAAGTTTGACGAGTGTCTATGGAATGATCTGCAAGCGCCATATTTAACGTTGTAAGCTAAGTTGGTGCATTCCATCCTTCCTAACTGTAGGAAACAGTCAACTACAAAAATATGTAGTTGCCATGTATGTAATCTTTCGTATATAATAAGCTGTAAAAATATCTTCGTGAAACCCTACTGAGCACCTGTCAACTGGGTAATTGTAAGAACATACCTATATTTGAGACTGATTCCATTAGGTTTGAACACTGGTTAGTTCATTCTATGTAATAAGATAAGAGTCAATAAATTAACGCTATAAATACTCGATGGTCTTTCATTGTGATTTGATTACGGTTACTTTGTTGGCTTTGTCAAACTACATATTTTATTCTATTCGTATCATCAGGGTACACCGGGTAAGGACACTCCATAGAAAATGTACATCCGCGGCTCTCACACACATATACGCGGCGATGTGTGCGCTGCCACTTGTGCTACGCGCTAAATGATTGACGTGTCGGCCGGTCTCCCCCGTTCTCAGTCGGGGCCGCCTCGCCGTCGCGGCAACACGTTTAACGTAAAGTCAGACCGGCAATTACTTCGCGCAAATCGCGCGACAAATTAAGTCAAGTTACGACCGTCACTGTTATGTTTATGGATGTTTCAATTCATAAATATTGCCCACCACTTGAGTCTATTTATAATAGTGCGTAATATTAGGTATGAATTACATAGGAACAGATCAAGTAAGAGCACATTGTACCTTGAATACCTAAAACACTTAGTACTTACTTTTAAAATAGAAATTAATGATAATACTATTTTTCATAGTGAAAAATATATAATAATGAAGTTTGTAATGTAGTAGTTCATTATTTTATGTCGTAATCATTTAAATACTCTTTTATGGAATAATATGCTTTCTTAACTAGAAAATTAAACAACTCTTTCTTGAATAGAATGTATGTACTTAGATCATGAATGTTTGGGATGTGGAGGAATTGGAGCCCTATTGCTGTCACTCGCGTGTCCGTCTGTCACACATTTTGTTCCGATTTTTTTTTTAAATTCCCATTGACATATCAACTTGAAATTTAGTGATTTGTTTATCATTACGTTTATTTTACCAGAAAATACCAATACATTAATAAATCAGATTTTTCTTTTTAGTTGTACGGAACGATACTCGGTGCGCGAGACCGACTCCCACTTGGCCGGCTTTTTTTATTAATGTACTTAAAAACGCATTTTTATCTATCTATTCAAACGAATAATATAGGAATGATGCTAATTATATGTCAAAACAAAGAAAGACATTTTGTGCAACCCTACGTCCGAACAACTACTTATTACCGATGACGTCACAACTGCTCCTAACGGCCGCACTGTCCCTACCCGGTGTACCCTGGTATCATATTCCGCGGGCGAATGATGGTTGCCATGTTATCACTTATCGTCGTGATGACGCTCGTCACGCACAGAAAGTGACGCGTCAGAACGTGACGAATGCCTTATCCACGTCGATAAGTGATAAAATGGCAACCATCATGCGCCAGCAGATTATGCTAAATCGTGGCTAAATCGAATAAGTTCACTCTGCTCATCGGCAATGAATGTCTATCGCCAAATAAAATCAAATTAGTGTGTTGTCAAGAAGTATAATGCTGCATACACACAACAGTTAGGTAGGTAGATAACGTTATATAACTTAAATCAAAAATCTATAAAACATTCGACAAACGAACATAGCTAAGAACCATCCCCAGAAACAAGACAATAAAAAAAACTGCACTCAAATCTGCACATCCCATGTTTGGGAGCTACAATGCCACAGACAGACGCACAGATATACAGATGTTAAACTAAAAACGCCCTATTTTGCGTCGGGAGTTAAAAACACGTGTAATGACAACATCCTCAAATATAGAGTAGATTAGGATAATTTTTGGAGAAGAAAGCAAGAAGCAAATCCTGTAATAGTCGGGGTGACAACGTTTTCATTTTTAGAGTGTTTTGGGTTTTGACCCGGCTGATTACGGATCTGCCTGACACTATTGCGAAAGGGTCTAACAGGCTAAGCTAACAAGAGTGCCCCCCGCAAGGGATTTAGTTGTAACTTGAGGTGCAGTAGTGGCAGGACCTAAGAACACTGTATGCGTTATATCAGCCTTCGATCTTCTTTTGTTTCAGACTTATTCACGAAAATGTCAAAAAACCAAGGTAATTTTTAAACTTATTTTAGCTAAACCAAGCAAGCGAGAGTAACCAAATAAATTTAGAATTAAGGAGCATATTAACCTTAATAATCGCTGTATTTTTTCTCCATTATAATTTCAAGCAACAGAAACTATGGTCCGAGCTAGTGGTGTTCGTAATGCATATTTTTACAGACATTCATATCCTTGAACTAGGATGAAAAAAAAAATTGTTTCTCTATCTCGCGGAGACATAACTATAAAAAAAAAAAAAACTTAATAAGCCACAATTGTCAACTACGAGTACGTATACATTTAAAAACATTTTGAAAAACGTGGTGCGTCATGTCAAAAAAAACATTAGCTAGCTTATTAGTTTTACGTGTATTCATAATCTGACATTGCTTTCTTAAATATCCGTGTTTGTGAAAAATTAGTTTGTCGTCTTTGTGTACTACATTTATTTCTCATTTTCTCGAAGGTTAGCTGGAAGAGATCCCTTATAGGGATAAGTTCGCCTTTGTACTTTTACATTTAGTTATTTTGTTTCGATTGTTATTGTTTTTTTTGTGCAATAAAGTGTTATAAATACATACATACATACATATGAAATAATTAATTGACATTGATCAATGTGTAGTTGTAAATATATGACTAGGGTTAGGATTCTGGTGGCAGTTTAGCACAAGTATTGCAGTGGAGTCGCTATTGTATTTTTTTTTATTTGAATAAATGAATAACTGAATGATAAATCTATATTACAGTACCGGCCAATAATATATCACCTTTGCGTTTTATTGTATCAAAGTGTATAGAGTAAACAATTTAGGTTTGTTGATACATCGCCTATTTTACTAGTTACATATTTTTCATACATTTTTGACGACAACTGTAATACAATCCTGTAAATTACAATGTTGATTTTATAGTATAACATTTATTTATTTTTTTGTTTATGTATGCAAGAGCTTGAACAACTTGCAACTGAATTAAAGTTTCAACATCTTGCATATTATCTTCTTCTAATGTTAAACGGTTCTCAAGATTAAGAAAAGCATATACTATGGCAATTTGTTCCATATTAGATGGCGTTATACGGTTTCTCAACTTGAAAATCCAGTACTCAAAAATCCAGTACAACTACAAGTGAAATCAAACAACAATTAATATTGACGTAGTAAGAGAAGGTATTTCGAATGAATATTATATGCTATTACTGATACTGAAACTGAGTTATCAGTAGTATACTGAAACAATATATTCCAATGAAAAATTGTTCAAGACCTTGAATAGGTATAACCTTAAATAATATTATATAATATTATTTATTTTATGTAATTTTAATGAATCAATTTAATTGAATGAAACCAATAAAATCAATCATCTATTCATTCATTCATTCAATCAAAAAATTAAATGACAACGACTCCATTGCTCTTTGTTCACCCCAATGCCACCAAACATCCCAACTATATATGACACACGTCATTGATCAGGGTGATTTCGGGGTCGTGGATCAAGAATAAGTTTTACGACTTGGTATCTGTTAGCCATTTCAAAAAAATTGTAGTGACACGAAACAAACGTATTTCTTTATTAATTTATTTTGATGACAAAAATACAAAATCTCAAAAAATCATGGTTACCCTTCTCTCTTTGACGGATAGTATGGAGAGTTGACAGTGGGATAGGGTGACCAAGTTGTATGAAAAAGTATTATTTTCCATCAGAATTTGAAGACAAAGAGTATTATTTGAATTATAAACCGTCATACCAACTGTGATGTTGTCTACTTTGAATTCTTGACCATGTACAATCATTCCGGATCACGACCCCAAAATCACCCTGTATAGTAAACATACGTTCGTAAATGTATTTCTTGACACGACGCACCATGATTTTTCAAAATGTTTTTAAATGTATACGTAGTTGACAATTGTGGCTTATTAAGCAATTTTTTTGATAGTTGTGTCTCCGCGAGAAGTGGCAAAAAATGAAGCGAAAAAAAAAACTTTTTTTTTTCATCCAAGTTCAAGGATATGAATGTCTGTAAAAATATGCATTATGAACCCCATTTTATGCTTCTTAATTTATTTGGTTACTCTCGCTTGCTTATTTTAGGTAAAATAACAGTTTAAAAATTACCTTGATTTTTTGTCATTTTCGTGAATAAGTCTGAAACAAAAGAAGATCGAAAGCTGATATTGGGCATACAGTGTTATTAGGTCCTGCCACTACTGCACCTCAAATTACAACCAAATCCCTTGCGGGGGCCACTCTTGTTAGCTTAGTCTGCTAGACCCTTTGAATAAGATACACGCTCAGGCAAGATGTAAGGCGTTGTAAGGCGTTGTTCCGATAGCTCAGTGGCTAGAGCGATTGGCCGCGTATGCCAGATGTCGCAGGTTCGAATCCTGCTCAGAGCATTAAAATTTTAATTTTTTCCCTTTAATTTGAAATTAACATGTCCGCTAGAAGGTTTTATTGCTCAGAAAATGAAACGAAGTATGTTTTCTAAAAATAATAATAAAACCAAGTACCTTCAGGTACTATATTCTGTATGTAAACGTAAGCACGCGTAAGTAATATGTAGGTACACCCTAAGATAATATTTTCGAGTAGGGAGAAGGTCATTGAATGATACAGTGGAAATTAAAGAAATACTTTGTTTTATTATAAACAGTAGGTACACATATTTCACTATCCCTAATTTTAAACAATATTATTATTTATTTTATATACACAAACATTATAACGATATTGCTTCATAATCAATTAGAGTTCAAATTTATTATCAATTTCATATAAATAGACCATACACTTTGTATTTATATAATTAAATAATTTGCAGAGAAAGTATTATGATTACGGAACTAATTAATATAAACTTAACAATTTCAAAATATACCGTATACGTCAAGAGCAAATTTAACTTAACACTTTTGTACCTTACCTGGTAATATGGTGAAAAACTGCCGGTTACTTTTGCTGTTAACTATACGATGCTAAAAAAAATCCCGCGAGTCCAGTGGTCATAAACATATGCCACGGACAGTTTAACAATTACTATATCAATACTGTTGTTCATTAAGTAGCTAAAGTAAGGCCAACGATACGAGATAAATTATGGAATGAGAGAGTATACGGGCGAGATACAAATAATCACGTTTCAGACAAGGATGTCCGGTCGTCGTTGTCTTAGCTAATGTAGGCGAGGACGTATCCGCGCCGATGTATGGCTAAACACTTGACATGGGGATTGGGAAAAATAGGAGCGCAGGATCAGTTAAAAATAAGGATCGATTATTGAATTAATATAAAAATACCTGCTACAAAACTGTCTGTAAAAAAATTCCGACGTATTGAGAACCTCCTCCCTTTTTTGAAGTCTGTTAAAAATATGTCAACATTCTAACTAGGAACATCACAGCTCACTAAGGGGCACAAGCCTAAGACATATTAAATACCACAAACTAATACATCGATTTTTTTTCTAGATTTATTTAATGTATTTATTTGTCGATATTATCATAATGGTCGGTAGAACCTAAGTGTATATCGTGATTATGCATTAATATATTCAATGAGGACTAGTTTGCATACTGTCCTTCAATAAAAAAATAGTGAAGCTCTAGTTTTATTTAATTAATCGTATGGCATTTATTTACGAACCGTGAGATCTTCGAGAAGACAAGTACGGTAGCCAGTTTTTGTTGCAATAGTGAAACAGTAGTTTCCCTTTAATATGTTTGCTCCGATATATTCGATAAATATAGTAATGTGGGGTACCAGATTATTTTATGCCACATAATTATTTTTCGCAATATCTATAGGTCCTCTAGATTTGACTAAACCGTAAACGGTATAGGTATGATAAAAAATTGAAGTAATCAGGTAGTAAAGCTTGGTTAGATTGATTATACCTAGACGCTAGACTTTCGCAAAGGGTTTTACAAAAATGATCGGTAGCTACGTGTTCAATGCATATCAAAATATCAAACAGGTCACTTTGTAGGTACGCATCGATTATCTTAACTGTATGAGAATATAATTTCTTTACAATATTGTGAATGTCTAACAGTCGTATCAGTTCAATCGCAAAGATCAATGAACGCGTCGAAACCGTTCACCCCGAAGTTTAAAAGACAACGTCTAGGACTTTGCGATTGAATGTGTTTTATGTGTTATTGACATCGGTGGAAGGTCGCCGCGAGTTGTTGCGCTGCGGGATGACGAACTCGGCGTGCCGGGGCGCGGTGAAGGGGTTGGTGGGGGCGAAGGGCCCGCTGACGGAGCCCTGGCGCTGCGGCGCGCGCCCGGGCCCGCTCGCCGCGCTACACAAACACGATGCTTTTGGAATTATTGCATTAGGTTCGTACGTAGGTAACGTAGGAAACTACTGTTTGTTGAATTAGGTGCCCGAGACCCACTTGCGCGAGTCTAAGTTGGACCGAATAGCACCAACAATGTTTTACGATCATGCTTATTGTATAATCAAAGACTCCTTTGCATATCTGGTATGATAATACGATTGGCGCAAGCGGGTCACGCCAGTAATAAACCCAATAGAAGTTGACACTAAAAAAGGCTAAAAACGTAAAGCACGATGTAGTTCTGGGTTTAGTATATTGTATAGATCAGTTAAGATAGTGTTAATCCAAATTTGTAACATCGAAAACAATAAGCTAGCTGCGCAACACACGAAAAATTCGACATTATGAGACTTTTTACGAAATGTTCTTTAGAACATTAGCAGGTTAGCTTTTAAGCTATATACTATACGTTCTTCCACAGGTAAATGAAGAACTTTTTATAAAGATATTTAAATTTGCAACAATTTAAGGTCAACCGTAGCTCCATGGCCTTCTGAGAGACCAGGCCAAGGCCCTTCAAAGATGGTCCGTTTTATGTTCTTTTGGGAGCAATTATTTCTGAATATATAGAATTAGGCAGTCTTGTGAGCAGCAAACTCAAGTTTCTGGATGTTGCGAATTGCGAAAAAAAATTACCCGAACTGTTCCTTACAACAACATAACAACTACAAACAAGAACTACATAATGCTTTGCAATCTTAATGAAAATTTCCACTGGGTAAAATATTGTTTTTTAATTTAATAAAAGTAAAATTAACGCCGTCTATTTATACACAGGAGGTGAGAAAATAACAACGATCTACAAACCGAAACTGTGTTTAAATTTCTCTCTCTCCTATGTCTCTACAAATCTACTACTACTGTTTCAGCAAGTTCAGATTTGATTGGGATCTCAAGCGATTGATAGGGGCATATGTAGTGACCGCTGATATAGAAGTGAATATGATAATGCTGATAAGTACGTGATGTATAATGATTTAAATAGTCGAGTTCGGAGGATTCTATGACCGCTAGCTATGTTCATGTTCACCTTTCGTCGGACAGGACACAGCGGCATCTACGGTCGCTAAGTTAGTTTCGCTTAAGATCTCCTATAGCATTGCTGAAAATGGTAATTGATATAAATTCAAATATATTGTCCCCTTCATGAAGACCTGACTGTAGGAAATAAGTTGTCATTCAAATAAAAAAAAATCTAGTATTGTTGTCAATACATTACAAATGGAACTTAAGCCAATATTACCGGTAAAACAAAAAAAAATGTTATTAAGTAAAATTTTGGGTAGTACCCCCTAGTTGAGACCGTACAACAAGGTATTACTTCTGAACAAATTGTTCACACACGTTAAGGTGAGTTGAAGTATCTACAGGGTTACTGGTAACTCGACGTATTCCTAACAGGAGGCGATAGATTAGCTAAAATGCCACAAATTTGACCCCCCATATGTATGTAAGAGCGAATATAAATAGTTCCCAAGATTTTTTAATTTTACAAAATAAAAACCATTAAGGGGCTCCTATGTGCCAATGACCTTCGATCTCTAACTCTCCGTTTTCTATGGCTTATCGTATTAACAACAACGAGGTTTACCGAAATAGTATCTCATATTTCCTTCAAAACTCACTGTTTTCGAGATATACGGCAGCAAACTTTGGCAATTATAGGCCAAAAAACCAGTTTTTTGGACGTAACTTTTGTGAAAATAAGTTAAAAATAAAAATCTCTCTCACGTTTTGAGAGACGTCAATAAGAAACAGTTAATTGTACATTCCGAATATATAACTGCATAAACAACATTCTGATATCGAAAATAGAGTTTTTTTTCGACCATGTTTGAATAAATCATAAAAAATAAGTATTCACTTTTTTTTGTTGGTGCCATAAATATATCTTTAGTTTTAACTCGTCAAAAATCGATGAAAATGTATGGAGCCCCTTAAAAAGTTCGTGTTAGTTTAATTGTTTCTACACTTCAGAGTCCCCCGTACGCTCAACCGAACTGGATTCTCCATACAAACGTAGTTTCGTTCTCATTTAAAAACGCCATGCTGAAATAACATGAAACTTTAGATACACAATGGGATCTGCCATATCTACGTCGGAAATTAGTTTCTGTTGCTAGATATTGGAATGGAAAAAAATAACATCGTATTTTGGAATTTTTTAGGTCTTGTTTGAATATCTTAATAATTGCTGTATTTTTTCTCTATTATAATTTCAAGCCACAGAAACTAATTTCCGACCTAGATATACCGGATCCCCTTGTGTATACAAACTTTCAAATGATTCCAGCATGCCATTTTAAAATGTGAGCGAAACTCTCTCAAAAGATCGGTTTTCCAAACAAACGTATTGTTTGGAGAACCGAGCTTATTGCGGACTCTTAAATCAAACTAATGAAATCATCAAAAGCTCAAAAACATCGCAATTAAAAATTATGAACTAAAATATAGTTCATTTCAATAAAATCATCCAAAGGTTAAATTAATTTTGTGTGAAAACCGAGAAAAGTTGAAAATTAAAAAAAACTTGAAATCTATTGATTTTCGCCCATACATATGGTATAGATAGAGCATGGGTCGGCTAAACTTTAGGCGGGAAAGGGCTATATAGTAGCTCAAGAAATTGCCGCAGGCCACACTTGTTAATAATTTGTGACTTTATCAGGCACAAGGTACCTACCATATTTTCGTTACATACAAAACGCCTATTGCCGACGGTTGGTATAGAGGGTCAAATTTGTTGCATTTTAGCTCCTCTATCGCCTCCTGTCAGGTATAAGTCGAGTTATCAGTAAACCTGTACCTTTATGTAGTATGACGGAGGGAGTTGTATGACGAAGTGCATGTAATGTAGGTTATACCTGGGCACGGAGTTGAGGTCGGCCGCGGCGGACAGCTGGCGCGGCGGCAGCGCCGGCGGCGCGCCGGGCGCCGCTCGCGCGCCCGCACCCGGCCGCGGCGGCAACTGCAACACATCATTGCCCGTCAAAATGTTTATTGTCATCCTGCTCGTAAAGGGTCTTCTTGAAAGCAGGCGTATAGAGTAGTTATAGCCGATTTAGCTCCCGCGTGAGTTATGGATTTTCATAACTCCCTCCCTTTCTCTGTAATTTGATTGATTTGGATGCATTGATACTGGAGATGAAGTGGTCGATTTCTTCTGATTTGTTTTGGAGTTATTTATTTCTTTGCAAATGTGATGAAAACATTGTGATTACCTCGGGACGTAAGAAAATTGCAAACTCGAGTCATCAAAAGCTTCTGATAGACTCTCGTTCGCAATTTCCCACTTACGCCCTTCGTTAAACACTGTACTATTTTTAACCCCCGATGCAAAAAGAGGGGTGTTATAAGTTGAACGTGTCTGTGGTATCGTACCTCCCAAACGGATGAACCGATTTTCATTTAGTTTTCTTGTGTCATAGATCATTTTATCCCGAGTGTTCTTAGCCATGTTAAACGATAATCTGTTCAACCTTTTTTGGAACAATGAGCTTTGAAATAAAAATGTCGGAGGTTTTTCAACTTTTCTAAGTTGTAGTTATATGTTAGTTGGGCAACTGGGTAAGTACCCCCTCCTGACAAAATCGCACCCATAATAATACTACTACTTGCTCTGTAGGTAGGTGTTGTGTTCCTGGCGGTGAGCAAGGTAACCAGAGCTCCCGAGGATGCGCTGTGTTGACAGTGGAGGCTTCGTCTCTAGCTGTCAATGTAATAAAGTGTCCATAAGCTACGGTCTGCTGACTATCAGGCAGGTCATATGCTTGTTTGCCACAAATTAGTCAATGGACTGATGGCCACTAGGCCACCGCCACCACTGCTGGACATAGCCTCCTGAAGTATTCCACAAAGACCGGTCCTGCGCTATCCACATCCAGCGGAACCCGGCGACCCTTAACAGGTCATCACATCAGCCTACATGCACCATGTGCTGTACCTACATATAGTGTGTATTTTATGATTCAAGAACAAGATTAAAAACTCTTGAATATATATAAAATTTCTGTATTGTGTATACCTAATAAATATTTTGCTTGTTTTGTATTCATTTACATTAACTTTAAGGGAAAATTCTTCAGGTCAAATAGAGTGGCTTTCTCTAAGGAACTAGTGTCTCAACTTGTACGATTTTTATGATATACAATTAATAAATGTAAGGCTAAAGTAGTGTAAAGGGTCCTTTATTACACCCCTATTACATGTTTTTTTTTATATAACATAGGTTTTTGAGGTGAGTTCGTTTGTATTTACATACTTTTTTGTTTATTATGTGTCACTTAAATGTCATATTAGACATTAGTTTACACCCTTTTGCGTGACTCTAAAGACCCGTTTACACTGTAATATTCATTTATCATGTATGAAAAACAAAAAGCAACCAACCAGATAGCTCCTGTTAATGTATGTACCCATTGTACCCAACGTCTCTAATCTAACAGAAATTAAGAAAAACACGGTGTATAATACCACACACGCACGGTGTGTTGAGCATACGTTAGAGTACTTACGACGGGAGGGTCGTGTGGGCGGGCGGGCGCGGCCTGCGACATGGCGCGCGCGAGGCGCTGCTGCGGCGCGGGCGCGGGCGGCGGCGGCCGGCGCGGCGGCACGCTGTCTCGTCGCGTCGGCGCCGCGCTTGCCTTCGCGGCAGCGGCCGCAGGCGACCCGCTAGCGGCCGAACACGACCCACTAGCAGTCGCAGGCGCACTAGCGGTGTCCGCGTCGATGCTTCGCCGCTTTGCCTCCGCTCGCGTGGGCGAAGCGGCTTTAGCGAGCGAGCCCCGCTCTCCGGGCCGGTTTACTGGTGATCTTCTGTCCGCCTGTAACTGCAGAAACATTCATAGAAACGTATTGCGCGACTTCAAAGAGTAACTAGAGAAACTAGAACCCTATCTTACCGGAAGCTCTCCGGCGGCCCGACGTTAGCCGGAACAACCCTTAATCATTAGACCACTGGACCATTTAACTGTTTGAGGCCACTGTGGCCGAGCGGTAAGGCAGGCGAGTTTCCGATCCAACAAGTTCTACTTTTCCCTACTCTATGGTTGGTCAGATGGTAGTCACTTTGTTAAAACGCCAAATCTTGGGTTCTGATGCTAAAGCGGACCCCGGGCTCCTTTAGGATAAAACTGGGGAAACGTGATGATGACTGAAGTGTTTAACTACTCGTACTATCCAGTAGGTCACGTCCACTATATTTTCTCATGCTTATCATGTGTAAGTAGTGTAGTATCAAAAACTAGAGGGACCGAAGTGGACATCGCTAAAATCGATAAGGGAAAAAGAACCTTCGCAGGAACTAGGAGTTAAGCTCAAGATATTCCGGTCCAACGTAAAAACCGTGTTGCTGCACGGATGTGAAACGTGGAATGGAAGGTCAATAAGGGTTTCTCGCGCTGGCTTCAGATCGTCGTCAACCGCTGTCTTCACCGTATTCTTGGTGCTTAATGGCCCGAGAATATATCCAATATAGAACTGTGGGAATGCGATGACCCCCAAGTAAAACTGGATCGGCCACACGCTCCAAAGGGACCCTGATCACATACCGAGACAAGCTCTAGACTGGAATCCCCAAGGAAAGTGTAAGCGTGGCCGCCCTAAGCAAACCTGGCGGCGGACGATCATCAGAGGTGAAGAACATAGGGAAGACTCGGAGCGAATTGAAGCGCGAAAATCAAGACCGAACGGGATGGCGACGCACTGTGGAAGCCCTCTGCCCCATCTAGGGGACGCAAGTCACGCAAGTCATGTGTACGAATAGGTAAAAGAAAAGTACTAGTGCTCTCACGATACCTGTGGACTGGTCCTGTTCTTGAGCCCCACGGCGTCGGGCCCGAGGTCGGAGACGCTGCGCTGCGCGGCGGGCGGAGCGGGCGGCGCCAGCGCGGCGGGCGCCGGCGGCGGCACGCGCGCCGCCTGCTCCAGAATCGCCTTCTTCTGTTCCTGCCCCGCTGCGAAGTACGAGAACACGCACAGCACTGCGTAGCATATCTGGTCTGCCTGGAAAACCACACGCCACGCTTACAACTAACCGGTTCAAACATGAGCGCTGAAGACCACTCTCCAGGTCGCTCAACTGTGAAGTAAGCGGGATAAGACGAAAGTGAAACAAACGTGTACCAAGGAGCATTAAGCCTATGTATGTGCCGTTCAGTTAGTCAGGGTAAGTATAATTTTTGTTAGTAGTCCATTCTACTGCCACGAGAACAGTATCGTGTGCCGACCATATAACATCGATGTTTTTAACCCCCGACGCAAAAAGAGGCGGTGTTATAAGTTTAACGTGTTTGTCGGAGTATCTGTGTCTTGTGTGTCTGTCTGTGGTATCGTAGCTACCAATCGGAAGAACCGATTTTCGTTTAGTTTTTCTTGTGTCATAGATAATTTTATCCCGAGTGTTCTTAGTCTTTATGTTTCATGAAAATATGTTCAGCCGTTTTTGAGATATTGAGCTTTGAAATGAAAATGTTGACGGTTTTTCAACTTTTCTATGTTGTGGTTATTAAATAATATTTTTGACCGAGTGAAATAAAGGTCTCCGTTTCAGCTTCGGCAAAAATGCTTTCGTATATCCGGATTCCCGGCTGTTCTCCTCTACAGGATCGTATTTCTCAACCGATTATCATAAAATGTTGTGAACAGCTTAGAATTTTAGATTGATTGTGGTGATCCGTTTATTTCCGACACAATGTCATTTAGCAAAAAATAATTCTTATGACGAAGCCTTTCGATCGGCATGATAAAACTACTGGGTATTTTTTTTTCTCGTGTAGCGGGTTCGATTCCCTGTTCAACCGTGTAATTATTTAAAAATCTATGAATGCAGTTTAAATTGTTTTTTTTTAATTTATATAAAGTCTTCTTTCAGTAAAATATTCCATCTAAAATATTCAAGGTACTTTCCTTCCATATGGCATAGCCGTGGGACGACCTGTATCGATATTTTTATGTCGAGTTTAGATTTTGAAAAACTTCAATTGGAAAAAGTAATTAAAATTGCCAAGCAGACAAAGCAAGATAGATGTCCTCCGTAGCGTATTATAAGTACTTACGCCTGCCTACATCAGTAATAATAAAATAATCGCATGCAAGCTTAATTGTTATACGGAGTTTGACAAATGAGACAGATCGATTTAACTCATCATATTTAACTCGGTAACCCGCAGTAATTTGATATGTAAGATTTTTTCTGGTTAACCGACTTCAAAAAAAGGATTAATATTAATTAATTTCTCAATTCGTCGGATTTTTTTTTTATATATGTCCTCCTGTTACTCTGAGACTAGTGGACCGATTTAAAAAAATCTTTTTTTGTTTGAAAGGGTATGTTTTTTAGTTGGTACGTTTGTCACCAAGTCTGGATTTGATGAAGGGATCTTGGAAAAACCGAGGAAACTCCTCAAATTATATAGCAGGATGGGATGTGGAAAAGTTTGGTTGGAGTCGGTGTTTTTTTTTGTTAAAAATGTACTTGTAATATTCTTATTCTTGAAAAACTTTTTATATTAAACGATTTTTTTTAATATATTGATTGCATTGTTATTGTAAATTTACCGTGCAAGCGTTTGAGTGCCATAACTTCAAGCGTAGTATGTGTCGAAATAATGGAATTGAATTTAATGGGGTTAAACTTGCATGCGATTCTTGTACGCGTGTAAAAGGTACTTACCTAATACTTACGAGTATAGTGTAATGTATGGTATTGCTAATGCTCAATAGAGTTTATGAAACTCGCCTCCGGCTCGTTTCATAAAACCACAGTGGTAATGCACAGTTGCAAACACAGTTTACCTACATCTATATATTAAATCCTCTTTAATGTGTTTCATGTGCAACCATTGAGCGACAGGAAGCATATTTACCGAGATAACCAGGCGCAGGGCAGGGCCCGCGTGGCGGCCCGGATCTGTACTGTAAAGTTTTACGTGCTTTCATAACTACATCATATATATGATGTCGTTGTGACCTACGCGCGGGGGAAGGGGGGCGGCGTATATTTACAAGCTGGTCTTTATGTATAGTTTATGAACACATTAAAGAGGATTTACTAAATGGGTGTTGATAAATTTATTATTGTATGCATACCTTGGTCAATTTATGGACTTATTGTTTCATCAACTGATTCAACATCAATTTAGCTAGTCGATGTGCCAGTAACGTCATAAGAAATTTACAACACTTGAATCACATATTCATTACGGGTCGTAACCCATCATAAATTGTCCAGAGTATAGTGCTATAGAATAAATACGTAAAGTTTGAGGTTAGTATTGCCAATACCCAAATGTAAAATTTGAAATCAGTGCTAATAGCGGTTTCAAAAATTGAGCAAATACGTCAATAGGAATGTATTTAAAAATGTAAGCACTCTCTAACAAAGTTATATAAAGTTGTAGAAGTTAATCTCAAATCAAGCGATATAGAATAAAAACGACGAAAAATGCTAATGAGTTTCTGATAAAAAAAATGTTACAATCTTTTATTGCAGATTGTACCTACTTGTCTAGGTAAATTTTTTTTTAGGTAAATTATAATGAACCCAATCCCGAAATCGTGAGTAATTTAGGAGTAACTGATATGGCTGCCCTCTGGCGCATCATCAGACAGGCTTTTTGGTACAAAAATATCATATCAAGTTACCATCTATTTGATTTGCAAGATTTGAGCTAAACAAACATACATTACCTACTTGTATACATTACAAGATAAATAAAAGCTTGTTAAGTATTATAGCAATAAACATTTGTTAAATATAAGAGCATTTGAGAATACTACATTAGTACTTAATAAAATCTACTAGTTAATTAACACATAGAAGCTATTAAGAATGAACAAAAATGGATCGAATTTCAATCTGCACCATTGTAAAAGCAGTTTTAAGCAAAAGAGTAAAAAAAGTAATGCAAAAATAAAAAACCAGAGACTTAGTGTACATACATCAGTACGAGCTATGAAACGAAAGGTGCATAATTCATTTCACTTCTAGTGGTCTCGATATAGAACCGAGAAAGCCATATGGAGAAGAAACGATGCAGTTCAAGCACTACTTTCTCTGCCTACAACATAAAAAACAAACAAACATTCAATGAAAATAAAAGAAAGGAAAGTTAAATAAACAAATGGCATTTTACTTGATAAACTGGGAGAAAATTTCAATCAAGGTGATTATCAATACCCTAGTTCAGAACCGAACTAATTATGGGAAAAAATGCTGTAAATAGGACGATAGTGCACAAATCATAAAGTCTTCATTTCGCTACCTTTTTTCCCGTAATTAGTACGATTGTGAATAGGGTATCGATATGATTATCAAAACGGAAAAAACAATCCTCATGTTGTTTTGCATTGTGATAAACTTATCTTGCAAATATTGTTAAACTAGGGCCGTGCTGTTGAATTAGGGTAGGGTGGCAATGGTTAATCAGGTCTAAACTAAAAAAAACGAAATATCTATGTTACTCGTACCTAAACATAAACAACAACCTGGTTTTAAGGTAGGTTAGAATGACATAGTCCCACAATCAGGCTACGACCCTGAGTTTAACACACTATGAGATTTTCTCCTCGCTATACATTGATTGCAACAATATGTACACATCTTAAAACACTCACCATTATAGATTTGTATTTTCTCTGTATTATTTGTCTTGTTTTTGGATCTGAAAATAAATAAAAGTTGTACAACTTGTAAAATAATTCCAGGAATGGCCATTGTACCTTATTTGTACCAGTTAGCAACCACCTAATTTAGTGAGCCAGTTTTCGACCACTTAGATGATATGCTCCTCTGAAAGGATTTTTATTCCGTAATTATTAAAAAATGCATGCAGTAGAAATATTATATTATCTTTCATTGACGAAACTTTGTCCTTGTAGTGATCGACAATTGAAATTGGCCATGTAACCGGCGTAATGTCTCTACGTATGACAATAATAATAGGTAAGAAAACGCTGATTTAGCAACCTAATAAAATGTACATGTGTATATTTTTTGTAGTTAAATTTATTGCATAGTCATAAAGGACGATTAGGTAGTTGCTGATAGGTATACCCTTACAACATGGACAAGACGAAGATCATGACAAATGCCCATGTAGCACCAACTCCCGTAACAATAGGACACTTGACGATCGAAGTTGTAGACGATTACATTAAAAAGGCTCAAAAGTCACCCAAAGAGCATCAGGAATGAGGCCACCCGCAGCAGAACCAAGGTGACCGATATAGCCCTTCGAATCGTTAAACTTAAGGGTCGCGGGAGTCCGCTGGATGCGGGTGGCGCAGGACCGGTCATTGTGGAAGTCTTTGGGGAAGCCTATGCCCAGCAGTGGACGTTATTTGGCTGACATGATACTGAAGTGTACGGTGTTCGAGGGTTGAAATGATACGTCAAGCGTCGAGTGCATAATGTTCTTTATTCCGTAAAACGCACGCCTTATATACTGTGTAGACAAAGGATTCATTGGAGTGTTAATAATTTCCATTTGCGTCATTGGATTGTGTCGGCACAATTGATAGTTGACACTTTTCCCATATATGGAATAATAAATCATTTTCTGTATTCACTGAAGCGCAATTAATTTGCTATGAAAATGATTTATTTATTACCTATCGGTTGAGCTTTTTGTGTGGTCTTAAGGGCCATACTACAATACCTTTACCTTTCTACTTTCTGCTATCATAATTTTCGCTGTAGTGAATTCGTATTGGACTTTATGGACTGTTATTTTTTCTTCAGTTACAATAAGATTTCGGTAGCCTTAGCCTTACTGTATCTAGTAAATGATAATTAGTAATTAACTTACTAAATTCTTCTAAAACGAAGATTCCGCCATTCTGCGTAAAGCACTTCCGGATGTGGTCAAGCCGCACAAAGAACTGAAACAGCAAGAAGAGCAACATTAACACACGTACGCGTACTATCAACACAACATATTACTTTTCAGTTAGTTACAAGTTTAACGAGGCAGTGATATGTCGGGAGATAGATGTCAATCCCTGAATGTTCACGTTGAAATTTCATGTAATGGTAGGTAATTAAAATAATTACCATTCCGAAAATATGCATAGTGGACATGTATAACAGTATAACACTCAATTTGTATGTAACTGTTAAATGTATTAATGTGTATAGTACAGAGAACTATATGAGTCACTACATGCAAAACTAACACACACACGTCGACTTATTACAGCTTTAACAGCTAGGAGGTTCAACACTACATACATACAAATTAAATGCTAGCTTAGTGTTTACAAGTTATTATATATCTACTTGGGTGAAAATCAAAAATGTTTACCTACATAAAAATGTATTTTTTTGCTCAGAATATTGATTTTATGGTCTTATCTTACTCAGAATCGATCATTCATGCAAATTTCTTAAAAGAAAAATGAACAAAATGTTGTATTAAAAATATTTGAACGTTTCGTTACGTTCATAGAAATGTCCCTATAATACGGGGTTTCCCAAACTATGAAGAACGAATATTTAGTTGGCCCTGCCTGTAAAAGTAATTTATTCTTCAAATTATGCATATTACATGCACCTATGAACGTCAATAAACTGCCACTGGTTCGCAAAAATAAACCTCTGCCACGAGAAGAACCGGCGTAAGAAACTCGGCTAAGTGTCATCTTTTCAAAACAATATACATTGTATAGTTTAATATAAAATTACAGTGTCAACTACCACAAAACTACAATGTGGAACGACACACCAACGGACCGAGCCAACGGCCGGGCGGCGGGCGACTGTAGGACTATGTCTAGCAGTAGACGTCGTTCGGCTGATATGGTGATGGTGGTGGTCCCGAGTTTGAAAACTTGTATTAGATGGGTCGTAGCCCAGACAACTTTGGGAACCATGCACTGCTATAATACTGGGTGTGGCCTGTAATAGGAGCAAAAAATTAAACGGTACACTATTGAGCTCTCCAGCAATTATTTCCAAATAGATTTAATTGAAAAAAAAAACAGTTTCTTTGTAATTTTTTTTGCTAAAGTAGCTTATATGTACTTTTTTACTCTACTGAAGTGATAACTATTTGTTCAAAAAGCACAAAAAAATTATATAAAAAAAAAACCCCATTCATATCCTTTTAAACCAGAATTGCGACAACGATTATGAGTCATAACTTGAAGCAACCTCAAAATCAGCACTGACTGCCGCGCTATAATCTCTGGGTGCCAAGATCCATTACTTGGAGGTCATAACTTTATTGAAAAAATATATTTTTTTGGACACAACAGGTTACTGCAGGTCCTCTAAGGAAACGTCCTTTAAATTTATTGCTCCTATTACAGGCCTAAAACATATATTCTGAGATAAAATACTTTTTTTGCGTTCACGTTTTTGATTTTCACCCATTTGCATGGTATCCCAATTATGTATTGTTCTGCTACTGTGAATACTTACCCCATTTACTAAGTGTTTACTAAGGCACCATTATAAAGCCCTTTACAATGAAGTACAGTAAATGTTCCCATTACAAAACAAGAGTATTCATACAATCTGTATAGGGTCGCTAGGCCGGTCACCTGACCAGCGTCAGTTTGCGACCCCATCAAGGACAAGTTCTTTTTTAATCAAAGATATTAAGACCCTAAAAGACAGTGAGTTTTTTATGCATTTTATTGGTAGTTGTTGAATGAGATTTAAATAAAAAAGATGCTTTCAGTTCATTAAAACATTCAAGTGGTCGCAAACTGGCACACCATTTGCTCGGTAGCTGGTTTCTAGTCGGCCTATCGACGATAGTGTAATGAGAATGGGATAAAAATGTGTATGTACAAAAATAAGCAAACCAGTTGATTTTTAAGTCTGCTATCAACTTTACATTTAAAACAACTGTTATAAAGTTCAAAGCAGGTTAAAAATAACGGAATATTAATAAAATCCTCAGGCATGCATTCATGCGATACGAGCAGCGCAACGCGGATACTGAACATCGGACGGATCCACTGATGCCCGCTAACATGTGCAAGTACCTTCCAAACTTGAATTGGGTCTATTTTTCAAAAGAAAATCTGAAGGTAACATACACGCCCAGCGGGTCAAGTAGCGGATCATCAGTGCATCAGTACAACGACACTCCAGTTCAAAATTCAACGACAAAAACTGCTAATCAGGAGCCGGTTCTCGAGAGCTTCTGCATGTTGCGTTTCTGTTGGTTGAATTCAAACAGCGAGGAGGCGGGCGTTCGCGATCTCGCGCGCATCAGCGGGGGTGCAAGGTGCGGGCGCAGTGCGGGGAGCGGGGGCGGGGAGGGGAGCACCACGCGGCCGGGCCCGGAGCCGCACCAGAACTTGTGAGATGGCAATGCTCTACGACTGACCTCGTGACTCGCGTCCGGTAAGCTTTGGGCTGACGAGACGCTCGCTCGGGTTCCGGGACACACACAGGGGGGACCAACGAACTGAACCTGCCGCGGAGGGCGGGCGAAGGGGAATCGAGACCGCTCGCCGGACGATCCGCGATACGAATGCAAGCTATCGGGTGCGATAATAAACAAATAAATAAACAAAGGGCTTCTATGTGCATGCACGACGCGCGCTTCGGCGCTCGCCGCACTCGGGAGAACTAAAACAACGCTAACAACGGCTAAAAACAATCTGTAAGCCTCAAAACTACAAGTAAAGCCCTACGACCTCGAACGATCATCGCTAATTGCTCATGTTAATGTATCCGTGACAGAAATCATAAGGTCGTGTCGATCATCGTAAGAGCCAGCCATTACTAGTGTATGAACCACTGAGTACCTCGAAATCCTTGAGCGCAGCGGCGCGGGTTCGGCGTGTCCGGGAAGAGTAGAACAGACAAAAAGAAGAGATTAGTTGGGGGCGGGCGAGCGCGTGTCAAGGACCATCTCAAAAGTTCCTAGCGTCGCGGCCGCCACGTCGAGGTGCCGCGGCCGTGCGTGAGCCGCGAGTCGAGCGGCGCGCGACCGACGCGCAGCCGACGGCGACCGATTCGCGGCCGACGGCAACCGACTCGCGGCCGACGGCGACCGACCCGCGACGCGGGCCCGCGGCCGGCGAGGGAGGTTGCAGACAATAGCACATGCACAAAGTATTGTACGGAATAGGTATACGAAAATCAGATGGACAACGTTCAACCTTAAAATGTAAAAACTTCTAACTATTACATCGATTTAGTAATAGATAAAGATAATTTATATGGGCAAAAGTAGTGATTTTTTCGACTAAAGCTGAATTCGTCGTGATTACAGAGTAATCTTTAAATTCGTTCGCTACGAATATACCATTACTTAAAAAGAGTATCGAGATACTAATTATAAATAAATAACACACATATGTAACAGAAAAGTCGGATAAAAAAGAAGAAGCTAAGACAGGAAAGTTTGAGTGGTCCTTGAATCCGGATTAAATGTTTCCAGGAAGTTAGGGGCAAGCAAGTTTCAAGTTATGATTTGCCATTCAGCGTTTCGAATATAAATTTCGGACGATATCATGGCTTGCACCTTATTTGTTTGATATCGTGTATGGCAGTGTCGCGTTCGTTGGATGAGGAAGCTCGACAGTTGCCGGGTACGCGCCGCGTGGTCGCGTGGCAACAATGAGACACAAGCGCCTTCGCCGAATACCGACACGATCTCCGGTTGAAGCGTTACACTGACATAGGTAACTTACCTGACGACTCACCAGCAATGACCATACCAAAACCGTTGACACATCTGGTCAATCGTTTTGGTAAATTCATGACTACATAACAAATAAATAAGCCGACAAAAATTTACGACAAGTATAAAAGAGAAAACACATACCTTGCTGTTCTGGAAGAGCAGGCCGACGCCTTCCATGCACACCTTCGAAATGATAACACAGTCAATAGTTGCTGTAATCCAACTCTTAAGTATTCAGGGCAACATGGCGAGACATCCATGCCGGGACCAGTCATTTGACATTTATGTTTGTGAGTAAGGGACAAAACAACTTTTAGTTAAGAGAGGTTTGTTAAGTTTTATGAATAAGGGGGTTAGTGTTTAGTGGCATAGCATTATATATTTATTATTATTATTCATCGAAGCCTAATATGTACTTACAAATTTAGGAGTGTTCTAATAAAGGATTGCATTACTATTGCGTCTCGACTTATTATTTTATATCCACGTACCACTGCTGTCCGAGCTGATACCTCCTCGGACTGAACATAATTCAACATATTGGATCATCGATGGGATCCCTGTATATTAATTAAGGCGAAGGGGTAGGCAAGCTCTTTTCATACAAACTTTGTGCACGTTTTTCTTCGTTTGTGTTTGCGCTACAGTTATTATTTTTGGTCAATATTCTTATTTTTGTATTATCTATGACTTGATGTTTCTTTTTTTAATTTTTTTTCAATAAAACAAAATTTCAAAATCAAGTTCTGCGTATATCCAATATGTATTTACAAGCCAAAAATAAAATAAAATGCCGTAGTGCCAAAACTAACGAATAAAACTTGTACAACCTTTGTATGGATAATGCCTTGCCCTACCGTTCGCCTTAAGTACCGAACATGAACTGAACCCTAAACACGTCGGCCTGGCGATATCTCCATAGAACCGGGGTGGACGGTAATAAGTACCTGTATAAGTCCGCCTTCTCCCGAGGCGCAATCCTGTATAGGGAACTCGCCGCCTAACTCCGCGGCATCCTGTCTTCGCCCACTCTTTTCCATAGCCTCTTTGATACAATAGTAAAGCGATTTACACTGAAAAAAAAAGAAAAAAAAACGTAAGACGTATTACTAAATTTGCCTAAGCCGTGATGTTTATAACGTAAGCAAAAAAATTACCTTTTTCGTATAATATTTATGCAGTTGCGTCTGACCACCATTCTTCCTCCAAAGGCACAAAACTCGTATTTTAGGGCTGTACGTCATGTTTACTAGCCTCTCGTACCACCATCTCTCCACGATTGTTCCTGTTCAATAAATCAAAACTTCGTTACGAATACTTATCACACCAAAAATTGTGAGACAAGAGAAATCGGCGCCCACAACGCCATAGCCATGATCTTCATGTTTTCGAGAATTAAAATGGTGCAGTGCGTAACTCAGAGAACAGATGATTGTGGCCATTGTTCAGGTGCTTAGGCGAAGCACTGCGGTGCTGTGAGTTACGGCAATATTATCAAGTCTACAGATCTACGAGTTTACAAATTAATGTCAAGGATCTTCACACAACGGGCTGCGTTTTCACTTAATGATATTACGTCCAGAGGATCTCAACTGTAGTCGCACTGCGGAGAGTCTCGCCATTCACACCTAGACATGAATTCGCTACTTCGGCCGTGTTCAGAGCGTGTCAAGTCTGTTTAATTGGCACATTGAAGCCGAGGAGCCTTTGGTTTTTTTTTCTTATCAAATAGTAAACTTTGTTTATTGCAAAACTTTGTTTATTGTGTATTGCAAAACAAACCTGCCCTAACCTAAAGACAATGACTTCTATTTGATGGTATTCAAAGAAACCCGAAGAAGTTCACTGTTTTGAAGAAAAATGCATTATGTAGGTCTAGTGAAACATTAGGTTTAATGAAACATTAGGGCAAAAGTTAGTTAATCAAGTGACGGGATCTCTATAATTAGCGCACAGCGGTGAAATATCCGTACATTTTTGACTTGGCACAGTTTGAGAGACGAGCTTGAGGTTAGGTTTTAGTATAGATCCGGACGCTCGGGGCGGCAGGACGGGGTCGGAGGATGTGTGGTGGTGTGACTGGTGTGCGCGCGTGCCGGGGCTGACCTTGCGTGGAGCGCAGCACGAGCCCGTCGTCGCGCACCTCCATGAAGCGCAGCTCGCCGGCCGCGTCGCCCTCGTGCACCGTGAACGACGCGCGCCGCAGCAGCCGCGACCCCAGCGGCTTCAGGTCGATGTCGTTCCCGTGCTGCGAACAATACTCCTTAAGCCCGGTGCACACTATCGGTACGGCAAAGGAATTTTTAGCCGAGGCGTCCTCAGCCATGCCGAGGTGCTTGAGAATACCGAGGCGTTCTCATGCATACGTAAGGCGTCTTTAGGCAAGTCGAAGCGTCCTTAGTCATGTCATAAGCAACCCGAAGACTGCCGAAGCTTCCCGAAGACAGCCTCGGCGTCTTTAGGTACGTCTTACGCTGCCGAAGCAACCCTAAGACTGCCAAGGCACCCCTAGGCATGCCGATGCTCCCGAGTCGTGCCGTGCTGGGCCAATAATGTTCGCTAGGCCTACAATACACAAGTGACAGGCCGCGGACACGCTTAGATATGGTGTTACAAGAACAAGTCATACGACGATACTCTTAAGCGATTCATGGTCCGCTTTTATCACTTAATAGAGCATCTGTTTCTTTGATGTTGACACGTGACTAACTTGTTATCTATACTAATATTATAAAGAGAAAAGATTTGATTGTTTGTTTGTTTGTTTGCATTGAATAGGAATACTGAACCGATTTGAATTTTTTTTCCACTGTTGGGAAGCTATACACTATCCCCGGGTGACATAGGCTATATTATATTTAGAAAAAAATTAGGGATCCTTACAAAAACTCCAATAATGTACCAAGGTGTAAAAAAAATACCTAATATACTCTTTATGCCACACCTTGCCAAAAAGCGCGTTTTTCCGCATACTGCGCGTCCGGAAAAACCCACTTTTTAGCCAAGTGGTGACGTAAAATTGTGTACAAAACACGGGTCGTAAAACAGAAAGCACTCTCTCGCATATTTATGACCCTCGCCTGCGGCTCGGGCCTCAAAAATCTGCGATATCGGCCTTTCTTTGTTTTACAACCCTTGTATCGTAATGTACTATTGCATCGCGTGCGCTGCGAAAACTATTGATGATAGAATAGTACATTACGATACAAGTGCAGAGAACAGGAAATTCGCAACGAGTGGTGATAAATTAAAACGCGACCGAAGGGAGTATTTTAAATCGACACGAGTTGCAAATTACCTGTTCGCACTTGTATCGTACAACGTTTTACAGTACATATGGCTCTTTAAAGTTTCGACATATGCACGTAATCTGCTGATTACCGCACTCGTGCGGTAACGTAGCACCATATGTACTGTTATAATTATTTGTGTACGTTATATATATTTTTTTTACCAACCCGTGCGAAGCCGGGGCGGGTCGCTAGTAGTCAATATAGACGATTGCGTTCAAAACGAAAGAGTGCGTCCTATGTTACGAGTGAGATGCCATGTATTTAATTTTCTAGCTGTCAAATATCGGGTTTGTTAGTGACTTATGAAGCGATAGCAATTCAAATAATTATCTTAAGTTACAAACTAAAAAACTTACTAAAGTGTGAACAACGTCTAGCAGATGATTGACTTCTTGACTGTACACGAGCCCGATGTGACTCTTTGCTAGTAGCCGCCGTACTTTGTTTCGTACGATATCCGCCTTCACATCAAACAGCACCATCGCCGCCGTCAGATTGTACAGAGCCGTGGACAGCAGTCTGTCCTCTTCGTGCTCTAGGCGTTTCCGCTCCGTCTCGCTCAGACACTTGTACCGCTCCATCATCTCGTTAGCGCCTTGGTCCATCCCAATCATGTCCCGTTCCTGGCTCACCGCGTCCAAAAACGCATCTTCCCAGAACTGCATTTGGTCCCATAGATTCGATCTCTCCTTGCCTTGAAACAGATCAATTGTATAGCACCACGTTAAGACTGTGTCCTGATAATCTAAAACTGCAAACTGCAGTACAGGAAAACTTTACGATCCCATACGTGAATCAAATTCTGATGTTATATGTATATCGTCGTTCAATCCACGAACGATTTTGATTTGTAAGCTACTTGGACTTTCATACGCACATTCTACTCGTTTGTCGCTCGTCGCCGGCGGTGGGACCAGTGCCTTATACCAAGGGGCTTGCAATGGGTGGAGCGCGCCGCTTTAATAACCTAACGCTCGAAAACCCTGACTCTAGCTGTCAGTCGCGGGCCGCCGCCGTCCCAGTATGTACGTGCGTGTCGTTTTGTGATCCGCTGCCGCGCGCCGCCGACTTGATCGCGACGAACCGCGCGTTACTACTTAATTTTTTGTGTGATTTAAAACCCACGATGAAACCGATAACCGGCCACACATGCTTTATGTATATGGTTGTTTGAATACCCGAAGGAACGTTGGTCTATCTTTTTTTCAGTTGACTATAAATTTTGAACGGTAAGTTTTTTATTTTAGTTTGGTATATGTAATAATAAGGAGTTATTTAGTGTTGGTTGGTGTTTAAAATTATTGGTTGATGTTTAAAATTATCAAGTTGTAAGTTACAATACAAATAAATACGATACGAACCACCTGGCTACTCGTTAGGTACTTATAGCTTAAACTCACCATTTCCGACGATTTACTTATTAAGTAACTAACTGTAATTTTATTCAAAATGAAACGCGTTATTAAATTTATTTTACTTGATTAGCTACATAATAGTTGTCCTATTTAGGTAGTTGTACTTTATTGTGGCCATAGCATTTGAAACACGGCCCAAATGTACTGAAACGTCACATATAAAGTGACGGTATAAGCTATCATACTAGTTGGGCTGGTGAGGTAGAACATTTTTTTGCATCATTGAAGTATTTTTGGCGTGACAACCCTAGGGCTACACGTGCCACGCGTGAATGAATACAAGTTATGCGATAGACAGAGATGCAGAGAGTAGGCACGTTTCTTATGCCTAAACGCCGTTTTTGTTAGGAAGTGAAATTTCTGTACTTGTACTATTCCTTATTCTGTGCTTATACGACTGTTATATTTTCACGCTTAAATAGACCATTTCTGATCAAATTTGATATGCAGATAATTTGGGAACCGGGAATGGACATATGTTCCTTTTTATACGGGAAATGTGTAAAATGGAGAGTGCGATACCCAATTGATAAAAATGTCTCTATTATATCAAACAGCAAACATCCCTTGAGGCGATACGAGTCTACGCGGACGAAGAATCTAGTTACCAATAAGTCCTTGGAACAAGTACGTCCTGGCGGTGTCCGGCGACGTGATGGGCGAGGTGGCCGGCACGCCCGCCGGCGGCCGGTACCCGGCGAGCGACGACTTCGACGAGAACACGCTGGACGCGCGCGGCTTGCCGGCCCCGCGATCCATCTGCATTCCGAAATCAACCTTATTAATATACAAAAAGGCTGTTTTTGGCAAGGGACACACACATTTAGGTTAGTGCTCCGTCAATCCTTGTTTCCGAATATGCGTTTGTGTTTGGTGATAGTGACGTGACGTACAGGCAGAGGGAGGCAGAGATTAGGTCAATGTGTAATCTAATTTACCTTGTAGTTATTTTAATATATCTGAATTCCCGAGACATAATTTGCACCGATTCGTTTAGCAGCGTTTGGCGTCCAAATTGAATAAGCACAAATTATATTCCGCAAACCAAAGGCAGCAGCTCATAGAAGTTGGGAAAGCTGACATAAACATAAGGTGTGTCTACGGGTGTTACCATGCGCACTACAGTCGCGCTGCAAGCGGGCGCTAAGCTGCTACGACAGCGACTAACACTTACATTGAGGAACATGACTTCTGTATCAGAGAGGTTGGACTTAAAGGAGGCGCGGTGGTCGCAGAGATTGGCTCGGTTGGTGGTGATCGAGCCGCTCTCGTCGACCGAGCAGTCAGACGACGGCGCCGCCTGCCCACAAACAACCGCTGTAGCCGACGAACAACGACCCCGCCCAGCACACCAATCCCCTATCATAACTTGCAACCCGCACAAAAGTACACGATAAAACAAAGTTAATTTTGCAGACGGGTGTCTTTGCTCGTTTGCGTTCACCCAAATTTTGCCTACCGGCGGTAATTATCAATACGGGATGCTACAGTTATCGCTATCAGCCAATGCGGGCGACACGAAAGATATGGCTATTTACTCGTATTATTATTATACAGGGTGTGGCCTGTAATAGGAGCAAAAAATTTAACGGTACACTATAGAGCTCTCCAGCAATTATTTCCAAATGATTTTAATTGAAAAAAATAAAGTTTTTTTTTTTTCGCAAATGTAGCTTATGTGTACTTTTTTACTCTACTGGAGAGATATTAATAACAAATTATTCAAAAAACACTAAAAATTTATTTAAAATTTAAAAAAATCCCACAAATATTCTTTCAAACCAAAAATGCGACAACGATTATGAGTCATAACTTGAAGCAACCTCAAAATCAGCATTGACTGCCGCGCTATAATCTCTGGGTGCCAAGATCCATTACGTGGCGGTCGTAACTTTAGATCAAAATTTCTCCCAATTGAAAAAAACGCTTCAGATAAAAAAAATTTGGACACAAGAGGTTACTGCAGATGCTCTAAGGTAGCGTCCTTTAAATTTATTGCTCCTATTACAGGCCACACCCTGTATACTTATTACATTTACTATTAATAAAGTATAAATATAGACATTGAATGCACAAATTATAGATAAGAAGACAAAAAATACGCGGGCAGACTTCTTATGTACATTTCGTGTCATGCTGAAAAAAGTAGCGATAACTTTATAAAAAATATATATCACGCCCCTAAATACAGGTTCAATAATAAATTAGTCCGAAATGAATACATTTACTGGTCAACAGTTGCAGTATATGTCCCATGGACTCCCATGCAGTACAACATGAAATCTCCCAGCCAGTGTTTAGATTGTACTTACATCGGACTCGAAGGAGGTCAGTTTGCTGAATAGAAGATTCCGCTTCTGGTTCAGCATATCTTTGAACATTTCGGTGGTACTTTGAGCTTCAGACGAGTCCATCTCGGGATAGTTAACTATTGGCACATCTGCGTAGAAAAATGAAATGGTAAACCAAAATTACCTATACATGAATAATGCTGGCTGGTATGGATTTATATTCGTTTGTTATTCTATTTTCAAAATGTATTACATTCATTTGTTTATTGCATCACGTTTATTTGTCTCCTACAATTGTTTCGAACATGTCGGTAGCAAAAGTGAAAATGGATAAAATCTAGCAGCGTGCGGTGATTAAGTTTCTGACTAAAGAAGGGAATACGCCTTCGGAGATCGACAGCGTGTGTTACGTGTGTTTGGCAGTTCGTGTTCTTCCGAATTTGTTATAAAGTTTTGGTCAAGGCAGTTTAAATTAGGTCGCGAGAGTCTGGATGATGAGCCTCGTACCGGAAGACGAGTTTCGGCCGTCACCGATGAAAATGTAGCCAGGGTGAAAAAAAATATTTTAGAGGACCGACGACTGAAGCAGTGGGAGATAGCTAGAGATGTGGGCGTCAGTAAAGAGCGAGTCAATGAAATAATTCATGAGCATTTGAACATGTCCAAGCACGTTGGGTCCCCAGAATGTTGACTGCATTTGACATGGAGAGACATGTCCAAATGTTGCGAAGAGTTTTTGGAAATGAGTAGAGGGAAAGAGGAAGAAATAATTCCTAGAATTGTAACATGTGATGAGACATGGATTCGACAATGGGACCCATAAAGTAAGCAAGAGGTCGTTACAGTGGAAATGTAAGGATGAGAAGCCGCCTCGGAAATTCAGGGTCTGTCCATCGGCACGTAAACTTATGGCTACAATCTTTTGGGACACTGAAGGGATTTTGCTCATAGATTATTTACCGAAGAAAACTACAATAAATGCTGATTATTACTCAAACTTACTATATTAACTAAGAGAGACCATAAAAGAAAAACGGCGAGGTAAAATAAGCAAAGGAATTCTGATTTTGCACGATAACGCACCAGTGCATACCGCCCGCACAACGAAGCTATCAATTAAAGACAATGGCTTCGAAACCATTGACCACCCCCCTTATAGTCCAAATCTATCCCCCTGTGACTATTTTCTGTTTAGACTTCTCAAGAAAGACCTCAGGAGACGAAGTCGTATGACCGGTGACGAAATGAAGGCTGCGGTTACTGATTTTTTTCACGACAAACCGATTTTTTTTTAATTGCTTAAATTCAATATTTGAAAAATGTAATTTACAGTACATATGGTCCTACTTTACCGCACGAGTGCGGTAATCAGCAGATTACGTGCATATGTCGAAACTTTAAAGAGCCATATATACTGTAAAACGTTGTACGATACACGTGCGAATAGGTAATTCGCAACTCGTGTCGATTTAAAACACTCCCTTCGGTCGTGTTTTAATTTATCACCACTCATTGCGAATTGCTTATTCTCTGCACTTGTATCGTAATGTACTAAAGTGTATTTTATTAGCAGGGGACTATATAGAAAAATAAATAAAAAATAGCCACGACAGTCTTTTGTTTCATTGTTAGGTAGATCACTTTTCAGCCGCCCCTCGTAGTTATAACATTGCTAGTGCATTTCGCAAGAGAAGGACCGTCGACGGTATCGAGGGTACAATTACTCGATTTCTATTACTCTTTCATTAATAGAGCTGGTTAAGGTCGAGTTATGGGTTTGAATTGTATTTTTTTACTAATAATAATAGCAGGGGTTTAAGGTACCAAGGAACCGATTTATTTTATTTCGCAGTGTTGTACCTGGGCTAGGCATATGAAACCACCATGTACAACGAGCCAAAATCGTTATACAAGGTGATTATTATTTTTATTCGAAAAAATATATATACACAAAATTTGAAATCCGTCAGTTGCAGTTTTGTAGAAAAAAAATATTTTTTAGGATTAATTGGATGTCGTGACCTCCCAGGGGGCAGTAAAAGGTTGAAATTTTGTGGGTAGTATATTGTATCCTTAAAAGGCAGCGTTTGACTATAGTAAGTATAGTTAGAAACTCCAAGCTTAAATGAAAAGCTTATTCCTTACCCCAGTTGACACCGAAGAAATTACAAAAATAATAATCAATCTAAGAAACACTAATTCAACGGGATACGATGAATTGAGCACTAAATTAATTAAGCTCTGTGCTATTAAATTGGCTTACCCATTAGATCATGTCATCAATTTGTCCTTGGAGCAGGGCAAATTTCCTAGCAGGCTGAAATACTCGACTGTGGTACCCATATACAAAAAGGGCTCAATTTACGATATGGGCAATTATCGTCCTATAACGCTTATCCCTATCATATCGAAATTTTTTGAGAAGGCTATGTATAACAGAATTGATGATTTCATCTCAAAACATAAAATCTTAAGTCCGTGTCAATTTGGCTTCAGAAAGAAAAGCTCCACCTCATTAACTTGCTACAGTTTGATATCATGTATAACCGAATGCTTAAATAATAAGATACCAGTAGCTGTCTTGTTTTTGGATCTTACGAAAGCGTTTGACTTGGTTAGTCATGACAATCTCTTGGAAAAATTGGACAGATATGGCATTCGAGGCAAATGCTTAGAATGGCTCCAGGACTACCTAAGTAACCGTTATCAACGTGTTGAAATAAATTGCCAAATAGATAACATAAAAGAGAAATGTCACTTCACATACAAACACAACAAATGCGGAGTGGCACAAGGCAGCATTTTGGGCCCACTTCTGTTCTTGCTTTATGTCAATGAACTTGCACAATTAACGAGTCACAAAACTATTATATTTGCTGATGATACAACAATAGTAATAAAAGCCATTGACGTGCAAAACTTCGAAAAAGACATAAACAATGTACTGAGTAGCATCCTTAAATGGCTCCATACCAATAGATTACAAGTAAATGCATCTAAAACTAAATTTATTCAATTCCGTAGCTATAACTCAATTCCAATTAACCTGAATATTAATTATGAAGGCGAAAAAATTGAAGAGGTGGATAACATCAAATTCCTTGGTATAACCTTAGATAAAAACTGCAATTGGAAAGAACACGTACAAGATGTTGTATCGAGAATTGGTAAATTCACATATGCTTTAAGACATCAAAAAAATATTGCATCTATCCAAGCAGCACTAGCAGCATACCATGGATACATTGCCTCTATTCTAAGATATGGTTTGTTGCTATGGGGAAACTCAACTGATGTTGGGAGAGTATTTCGGGCTCAAAAAAGATGTGTTAGAGCTGTGGTCGGTGCAAAATACCTGGAATCATGCATACCTATTTAAAAAAATATAGAATCCTTCCAGTGCCTTGTATGTACATTCGAGAAGTATGTAGCTTTGTCAAAGAAAATCTGCACCTGTTTGATAGGGTCAAGTCCAAACGAAAAAGACACGTACTGTGAGCATCAAAGGCCAATTGTTACATATTTAAAGAAAATGTACCACGACATTTGACATTTATAATAAACTACCCAATTTTTATAAAAATCAAAATATAAATCAATTTAAGAAAATGATAAATATTATGCTTCTAGATAAATGTTTTTACTCATTGAATGACTATTTTAATCATGACTTTGACTTAGTTTATTAATTTTATTGTGTATAAAGATGAAATAATTTGTATGATTAGTGTTCCACTCTCCATTTTTGCATGCTGTATAAACAGTAGGACATGTTGCGCTTAATTAAGTTACACCTAAGACCACATTTATATGTACACACATGTTCAGCAAATTAATAAAATTTCATTTCAAGCTTTGGGGGCAATTTATCAAAGGTTATCCTGCTATATATGTAGTACAGGAACAGTAAGTTCAGTGACAGTACAATATTATGGTACCACCGAGCTGTTCTGATGATGGAAACGGAAGGTGGCCATAGCAACTCCTAAACTACTGGATCATGTTGAAAAAAGGTACAGTCGGCAATAAAAAATAGGACCAATAACCAAATTTTTGTTAGAAAGTTATTTGTAATCTGACCTGACTGCGAGCTCTTCCTGGAGGAGGGCTCGGAGGGCGTGTCGAGGTAGTTGTCGGCGAGCGCGGCGCCGCCGGCCCCGTGCTCGAGCCCGGCCACCTCCTTGCTCCAGTAGTGCGTGTGCGCCATCTCCGCCAGCTGGAACACCGACGCCATGCCGCCCAGCCCGAAGTTGGAGTACGTGTGCTCGAGCCCGTGCACCACCGCTTGCAGCACGCGGAGCATCCCTTTCCACACGCCTTTGCTCACAAACTGGGGACCGAGTTAGGGCAATTAGACCAGTGAGCGACATCTTTTGCCTTGCCATCGCTTTCCATTAGGTGAGACTAGGGCTAATCATTGGTCAGTCAATGACAAAGGGGGGTCGAAGTTGCACCACGTCCGTAGGGAGTACCCACCGTTACTCTACACGTGGGGCCCGTTCGTGGTGCTAAAAGTGCAACAAAACTGGCAACCGTACTTGTCTTCACTGTACTATCTCACGGTTCGAAAACAAATGCCATTCAATTAATTATTAGTCAAAAAAATGTACCAACACCACGAGGGCCGTAGTGCCATGCAGTGAAAGGTATTTGAAGTATGATGATGAAACTACAATAATCACGAGATACTTTTTTAATAACAACATCTTTCACATTATAGAAATCGTGTTCAACAAAAAATTGACACACTGGCCTCCGGAACCCTCCCAATTACGAGCCTCACGTGATTAATGTACAATCCCAAATAAATTGTGTGATCATTGACGCACCACATCGTAGACCTTGTCGTTGGGCGTGGTCCTGCGGGTGAGGTTGCGGTTGAGCTTGCTGAGCACCATGTTGCGGTAGGACTCGTCCTCCATCAGCTTCTTCAGCCGGTTCAGCTTGAGCCAGCCCACGCCCTCGCCCTCTAGCACGTGCTGCACCAACTAAGTACGACCAAACACCATATATATAGAATACACTATAATAATACCGATATCATTGAATATCTTACCTACCCTAGACAAAAAAAAATAACATTATTTTGTAAGATACGTTTTTTAAATTAACCACAGATAAGCTGAAAAACTTCGTGTTAGGGTGTGGCCCTAGTTCTCATATACATATGGAGGTATACTTATTGCCCATATTAGTAAGGGCCACACTAAGACAAAGTGAGTCTCTTTCGACTCGCTTTTTCGTCCACGGATGGAACTCTACTTATACGTAGTTATCTCCTATCTCTATGCATACGACACACCCGCATTAGCACAGAGCAAATAATTGATCGAACGAGTGAAGCCTGCCCGTTTCAGCTTGAGCAAAAATACTTTCGTATGTTATTAGCAATTAACCCTCTTATTCATAAAAGTAAAAAATCTATGTCAACTAAAATTTGTTTTGTCTCTTTATCAGGAACATTAGTGTTAAAGTGACAGGTAAGGTAGATTTTGTACGATAAGGTTTCTTTAGTGCAATAAAGATTAAATAAATAAATAAGGACGAACGAATTTAAGAGGCATTTTTTTTTATTTATTTATTTATTTAGGTTCGCCAACAGATATAACACTATGTGACTTACAAAATAAATTATGTGTACAAAAACAAGGCAGAGTGTTTATCCAATTACAGGCAAATAAAACTTCTTAAAACTTATTTGAGACATTGACAACAAATCCACCCTAGTGGCTTTGAACAGCTTATTATGTATTTAACTAATATATGTTTGATGGACTGGACGTTTATCAAGATGGGAGTAGGTATTTAACAAAATAGTTTAGGTTACTTTAGTTGTAGAAACTGAGCGCGTTTCGCCATCTAACGTTTAGTTTGGCGAGTATATATTCAGTATGTAAAATGTAACCTGGTAGTAGGTACGTACATCGTTAAGGAAGGCCTGGTTCTCGGCGTTGGCGGAGGTGCGGTCGCGCGGCGGGTCGGCGGGCGCGGCGGGCGCGGCGTGGCGCACGAGCGGCGAGCGCGCCACCAGCCCGCGCGCGCCGCCCGAGAACGGCCCGAACGCGGCCGCCGGCCCACGCGCCGCCCCGCCCCCGCCGCCGCCGCCACCGCCGCCCCCGCGCGCCGCCGGGGCCTGCTTGCCTGACACAACGAACGGGGATATTAGTGGCGATGGGGTACTTAGAGCCAGGCAGAGAACGGTCAACGGAAATCTGCGTTCCCGTTCCATTGGGCTAGGTGGAACACGAGCGCAGAACTCCGGAGCCTTATTACAGCACTTACGGCCTCTTAATTCCGTTGATAAATAGTGCTGTAATAAGGCTAAGTAAGTGTGCACAAGTTACGGTGCGGTGAGATTGTGTGCGCGCACCGCAATAAGCATGCAGCAAACCACGGATTTTATTCCGGATAAGGATTATTTCCCGCAGTGCGAGCATGTCCAAGGAGTTGCATACTTCACAGTTTTTGCAGGATCCGGGTGCACGTGGTTTGCACGGCAAAAGTCAGCAGTGCGCGCTTAGCCTAAGCGCTTAGGCTGTTTAACTCTGGGATCTCGGCAACGGTTCTAACGATTTTCAATTCAGGGGTTTGTGGGGCGAACGAATCGAGAGCTAGGTCTCATCGTCGGGAGAACTCGTATTCTCCAGGAATACGAAAGATGCCTTAATACCGTGTATAATACCTTTGGAGCCAAATAAGTCGCTGAACATGCTCGTAGTGGAAGCGGCCAGTCCGTTGAGGTCCGAGCTAATGTTGGAGAAGAAGTCCCGATGGGTGGCCGCCAGCAGGTTCGTGGTCTGCAGCGCGGTGGAGTCCCGCCGCGGCGCGGGCCCGGGCGACGGAGCGCCGCCTTCTTGGCTTTCACCCTGTTCAAAAGTACAGGGATTATTGGACTCCAACGATGTCTAGAGTTGTTGTGTCCTAGTATTATAGTATTAAATAGTATTAAATAGTCGTCGGTGCGATTAGACGTGTTGTAATTAGTTTGCAAATTAAAATCGAGTACAAAAACATTGACCTCGATCTTCGCGAACTGTGTCAATCCGTGATGTGCAGTGTGAGTAAATTATGACTAATAGTATTTTATCAAAATTAATACGACAGAATGGGTGATAATAGCCCATTTTCTCGAAGTTCCAAAATGCAACGTAGCCCTCCATCAACACCTGTGCCATCGGATATCGGAAAAGAAAATGCCCAACCATCGAGTGTGAGAGACCAAACTAACCTTAGCGCTATCCCAACGTCAGAGATACAGAACTGGTTGAGCGCTATAGAGCAGTTCCTTAATGAAATTTGCGCCATCTCAACAGAAGGTAAATTAAACTCGGACCAAAAGCTAAAAGTCCACAACCTTTGTCGTAAAGTTTCTCACGGTACAGCAAACTTGGCAGTTCATTACCAATCCCTCAAACAAAAAGCATTAATCAACCAATGCACTCTCCAAGCCCTCGAAGAAAGACAAGATTTATCAGGCCATCTCCGATCCCTTAAGGATACTATCGAAAATTCTACCAGACCTATGACAGATACACTTTCGTTCGCTGATATGGTGAAAACCAACAACAAAGAGCAGATCCGACCTAGCAACCTGAGCTCTGTGGCTATTTACCCTAAAGACCAATCGAAATCAAGTGAGGACACGAAAAACTTAGTACAAAAAATAATTAATCCTGAGCAACTGAAATTGCACGTGAGAGCGCTGCGTAAAGTTAAAAATGGTGGCGTTATTATCAGCACTGACTCTAAGGACGACATTAATAAACTGAAAAATACGTTTAAAAATATTTCCCCGGATCTCACCGTCGATGAGCCCTACAAACGCAAGCCCAGGATTGTAATAGTCGGTGTACCTTCAGCTCTACGAGAACAAGAGGTCTACAGCTGCATTTACGAACAAAATCTCGCCGACAAGTTTCAAGACTTAACTCGGGAAAAAATATTGGCTAGTATTAAATTAAGCCATAAATCGGGTAAAAAAGATGCCGAGACCTGTAATTACATTTTAGAAGTTCCAGCCCCTGTACGCAAGGCTCTCATATCTCAGGGCCGAGTCTTCATCAATTGGTCATCGTGTCCTGTAAGAGACTTCACATTTGTCACCAGATGCTTTAAATGCCAGCAGTTTGGCCATGCCGCCAAGCAATCAGACCTCACGTGCGGACATTGTTGTAATATAGGCCACTCAGAGAAGGAGTGCCCAAACAAGGCAGCTGCTCCCAAATGCGCATCATGCAGGCTCTTCAAAAAGCCCAATGATCATAAAACAGGGGATCCTGATTGCCCCGCCAGGAAAATGGCCGAAAAACGATATATAAACTCTATCGACTATGGAGGAGCCTAAGTATCTATAATGTGCCATTAGACAATTAGTTATTGATTTGTATTATTATTTTGTATTTGGGTTGTAGTTCATTGTATAGCGACTTATATAGGCCAACAATGTTACTACTTTCCATATTTATGTAAAGGCATTTGTCGTTCATGTTTAATTACTAACTCGTCACATTTGATTTTGCCCTACTAACCGTAAATCTACCAAACTGCAATGCTTTGCAAATTATTCGCAAACGTAGACTTTTGTCAACCTCATAATTAAGTGAACTCTATTAACCTAGTTTTACAGTCATTTTATTCGATGACCCAAAATAATTTGATATTTTTATGTATTTCATGTGCATGATTTTAATTTGATTTGTTTCATTATTACATTAGTTTTATCTTTGCCTAAGATACAGGAATATAATCCTAGTTTAGGCGCATGTGACAATTTGTATCTTGTAAGTATGTTAAAGCACAATGTAACATTAGCTATAAGGATTTTTATTTTTCAATAAATTATTATTATTATTATATATTATTTCAATTAGGGTTTATATTCGCTCTCTTATGTTATGAGTGTTATGAATCCCTAAAGTGTTTCGTACTAAATATCACATTTTCAAATTCAGGTCCAAATTAATATCAATTGAATATCGCAAAAATCTGTGGTTTGATTTAAGCATATTGTAGCATTGATTATGTTGTACGATGTACCCCAGGGCGAAATCTTATTTATTTTATTTATTTATATATGACACACCAACAGTACATAAATAATCAAAATTGCATATTAATATTTATGGACACACAACATATTTATGTACCAATAACAGGTATGCAACAGCATTTAAAGAGTTTGAGGCTTTTACAAAAAACAATAGAAATACAACTAAGTACAAATGAAATATGTGAAAGATACAAACATTACTATAAATTATAAGCTGATTTAAGCATTCTACGTTTCAGAATCGATAAGGAGTCGTGGTATATATCTATTTCGAAATTATGAGCTAGAACCAGTTTATTCCACGCAGTTTGCATTCTGTACAGTGGGAGCGATTTGCCAAGTTTAGTCCTGGTACTGAACCTGGTACTGGGACGGAACGTAGTGCGCCGGCAAGCCCTCGTGTTCGTCTTAGGCACAGTAAAGTTAAGATCCCCCAGCAAGCTCGGTTCCATAATTTTCCCGCTCACAACTTATGCAGCATTGCAATATCCATGTCTGCGTCTGCATTGAAGAGAAGCCATTTTGAAAAAACGAAGTCTCCTACTGTAATCAAGCCCCTGTTAATTATCCTATCGCGCGCTTTAAATACAAGAAATCGAGTAAAGGCGCGTTGGACCCTTTCAAGGCAATTAATATGTACAGCATAACTGGGATTCCAAACCTGACAACAATATTCGAGACGAGAACGAACTAAGGCATTAAAGAGTGTCATAAAGGTCTCAATATGTTTGAAATTTTTGCCAGTGCTCTTTATAAATCCAAGCATTTTATTACTATTTTTTACAACTGAGTCTACATGGTTTATAAAGTTCAGTTTGGAGTCCAAGATTACTCCAAGATCCTTGACGAAAGATACCTCGCGGAGTGCAACACCATTAAGACGGTAAATTGAGTTAGTTGGTATTTTCTTGCGAGTAAATTTAATGTAGAGGCACTTATCTGCGTTTATAATCATATTATTTGCTAAGCACCAAGACTTAACACTATTCAAATCGTACTGCAAAAACATTGCGTCAGTAGTTGAAGTTATTATTCTATACAGCTTCAGGTCATCAGCGTATAACAAGCATTTGCTGTGCTTAATAGACTTAACCAGATCATTAATGAAACATACGAATAAAAGAGGCCCAAGGTGCGAACCTTGTGGAACTCCCGAAGACACCAAGTAAGTGTCTGAGAAGTAGCCGTCCTTCACCACTCTCAGGCGCCTATCAAACAGGTATGAGCGAAACCATCCCCACATCGCGCCAGTCACGTTAAAGCATTTAAAGAGTTTTTGCAACAGAATAACATGATCCACTTTGTCAAAGGCACTGCTGAAATCGGTGTATATGGCGTCAACTTGATAACCAGCTTCAACCGATCTGCCTACATCGTTTACGTAACAAAGCAAATTTGTGGAAGTCGACTTGGAACCCACAAAACCATGTTGAAATGGGGATATTCTTTCTTTAACGTGCCAAGCCAGTCTCTTACAGATGATACACTCGAAGACTTTTGAAAAAATTGACAGTAAAGATATAGATAGGTCTATAGTTAGAAACATGCGTCTTGTCACCTTTTTAAAAACTGGCACTATGTTAGACTCATTCCAGACAGTGGGAAAGATAGAACTTCGCAGAGACTCATTGAAAATTGCCACTAATGGTGCAGATAAATATTTGCTACATTTTTTTATAAAAAAGGGTGGAATTGCGTCAGGTCCGGGGCCCTTACTGGCATCTAAGGACTTTAACACTTTCATAACAGATGACTCATTAACAAGAATTGAGGAAAAGGTATTATTGAGTACAAGAGTCGAATTATCTTTGGGCGTAGCACAAGAGCCTGTTGCTCGAGGTAGAGTATGTCCTGAGAATATTGAAGAGAAGTGAGATAGAATAGAATAGAATAGAATGATATTTATTCGGATAACACACTATGACATTACAAGTAATACAGCAAAACTTAAGAACTAAAAATAACAGAGATGCAAACAAATTACAGATTTCAGTACCAGTATTCGCTGTAACATTCCTGAGGGTCATACGAGTAGGAAAGTAGGAACCGTTTACCTGCTTCCGTGAATTTTTAACGTAAGACCAAAACTTCTTAGGGTCGTCCCGCAAGTGCAGCTCCAACGAAGACGTGTAACACTCAAAGTCTTTTTTAATTTTCACCTTTACTCGACTACGTATCAGTTGAAACTCCAAGAAATCGCGAGGGTTACTGGACTTTTTGTATTTTTGTCGACATTTTTCTTTTTCTTTAGTCATGCAGATAAGGGTAGAACTAAACCAAAACGGATATGAGTAATTACGGGGCCTTGATTTTGGAATAGTGACTTCTATAACATTTCTTAAGGCTTCGCAGAATGCTGAAATCATGCTGTCCACTGTATGGCAAGAAGCAAACTTTAAGTTCCAGTCTATCGCACGTAACTTTTCATTGACTAAGTTATAATCAGCCTTTTTGAAATTGTAGGTTCCGAATTGCTTTGGTTTTAAATTTCCTCTAATATTCAGAGTTTCATCATTGATTATAACTTCTAAAGCTGGGTGGTGACCGTCAGCTTGCTAAGTATTATTTACAGTAGGACTCGTGAAATTACTTAATACTAGATCTAAAATCTTAGAACTATCATTCAGTACAGGATTTAATTGAAATAAACCGTTTAACGACATAAAATCAAACAAAGCATTAGCGGCACTAAGGTTACACACAGATGGGTTTAAAAAACAGCCACTAGAGTCTTGCACCCATTGGATAGCTCCTAAATTGAAATCACCTACCATGAAGACCTTATCATCACAAGAATCCATTTTTTCGTTTAAATTATCAAAGTATTTTTCATATTTGGAAGGACTAGAGTTCGGTGGCATATAGATGGTGCCTATCATAAGCCACAGTTTACTACGTCGATCTTGAATTTCAACCCAGACATCCTCTTCTTCGCCTTCCCAGTTGATCAATCTTGTGGACATGATTTTTTTTGCGACAGCTATTAGGCAGCCGCCACCATCTTTTTTACCTGATTTTTCGTACTGCCTGTCTCTGCGATAAATGGTATATCTCGGGTCCAATAGTTCATTGTCATCAATACCATCATGTAGCCACGTTTCAGTCATGACAATAATGTCAAAACTAGTTGATAGCGAAGCCAGTTTCAGTTTTTGCAGTTTAGTACGTACTCCTCTCATGTTTTGGTAGTAGATAGTGAATGTGACTATTTATTGATACAGACTTAGACAAAATAATGTTGATTTGCAACATTACAAACGCATTACATCAGCGTAAGTCTTGATATGTAATTTAGGAGACTCTTCATTTTTTCGAACAAATATTCTGCCGTTGCGAGTCCAAACATTTCGATATGATTTTTCACGAGCTGCAACCCGAACCGTAGCATGAAGTTTTTTCGGCGCAGGTGCCAAATGTTCCGAGATAAAAACAGGAGATTTTACGCCTCCAATACCGAGGTGACTCGTATTTAGTTTCTCTTTATTATTATCATCCTTATTAAACTTAATAACTGCCGCGAAAAGCTGATCTTAATTTCACAATTACTGCCCTGGGTCTTGTACTAGACGTGTCGACCTGCGCGACTCTCTTACATAACTGGATATAGGAATCTTGAAGTGGTAGTTTAACAACCCGACCTATCTGGACAACGGTGCTAACTAAGTTCTCATTCGCATGCTCGGGGAGACATGAAATCTCTACATTTGATTCACGTGAATGTTGCTCCACTAGGCCTAATCTGGTAGACAAATCACTGACCGTTGTCTTTAGCTCGATGTTCTCTTTCTTTAGCGAAGTTAATTCATCAGTAACGGATTGCACCTTTACATTAAGTTCGTCATACTGGTCACTTAAAAAGGACAGACTAGTTAAAACTTCCTGCATTGACGACTTTAATGGTGCCATCTCAGACGTTAAAAGCGCGCGCATTTTAGCTATTAAGTTTTTTTCTAACGAATCATATCATGCTGGAAGCCCGCGGCAGGGTGTGTTAGGGCGTTTGCAGGCTGGACAGACCCAACATTTCTTTACGGCCACGGTCAACTTCTTGAATTGTTCTAGCGGGAAGCCAACACAATCACATTTGTATTCGCGAACACAGTTCGCCGCGGAACATTTAATTGAGGTGTTCGTATTTAGATCCTCGCCACAACATTCACAACGTTTTCCTGGGACAGATTCTTTGCTATTTGACGTAGACATGTTTATTTTCCTCAATAGTTATAACACTCGGGTACCACGATAACAAATTGTGCAAACGAAGTAGTAAACGATAACGTGCGCAGGCTAAGCCGACTGAGTCACAAGCGATACGTAACGTAGGCCGATCGGTGTTATGGTACAGGGGCGAGAGTTAACACTGTGCGGGTGGGTAGACTTCGCAACGTAAGTCACTTTGTTTACACTTGAATATTCTTTCGCACGCTATTTATTCTTGTAAACTAATTATTGTTTATTTATTTACAGTTCAAGCACTACACAACGACGTAAAATACAATACGAATTCACTACTTTGATCACATATTTTCAGAAAAAAACACGGAGCTCGAAGACAATAGTGTTACTTGCCCCGTAGTGCGGGTAGATATGAGTTAGAGATTAAGTTAATCTTACAGTGATCGAGTATAAGAGTAACCAATTCGTACAGTCGACTCCAAATAGATCGATCCACCCAAAAATATGTATCCACGTCCTTAATGTTAAGTCAATAAAGACACGGATACATATTTTTGTAACTTTGAATGGATCGATCTCTTTGTAGTCGACAGTACCATAGGACATGGTCTAAGGAAACAAGGTCTGATACTTCGGATCGCGACACAAGCTTACGTACTGTTGAAGCGCCACTTTATAGTAACAAAACAAATAATGAATCAATTTTTTTTTCCGCTATCATCACAGAATAAGTAATAGTACATACAGAAATTTCACTTCCTAACAAAAACGGCGTTTAGGCATAAGAAACGTACCTACTCTCTGTATCTCTGTCTATCGCATAACTTGTATTCATTCACGCGCGGCACGTGTACCGTTGGGGTTGTCACTCCATGAATACATTAATAAGTACATATTACTTGAGATGTAGGTATGTCAGTGTCATTATGAATAACACCAATAACAAAACTGATCTCGTGAACGGAAATTCCATTTAACTCTTGTTTCTTGAAATTAAAAAGTAAGTTAATAAAGTATACCTACGGTTCTATTAAGATACTCTTTTTAGGATTTCGTACCCCCTTTTATAGAAGATTATTTTGAACAGTATGGCCCAAAAAGATTACTTTATCTCCGGAAGACTCCTCCTTACACAAAACGACGTAAGTGCCGTAGTTTCCTTATGAGGATACGTTCTTTTATATTAGAAAGGTACAAATTATTTGGTAATCTCCTGCATTTACTTACATAAGAAGGTACAAGAGAGGCTACAAATAATTCATTAACAATTTAGTCGTGGGTTTATAAACCACAGAATAAATAGGTGAAACCACAGAATAAATGTCCTGCATTTACTTACATAAGAAGGTACAAGAGAGGCTACAAATAATTCATTAACAATTTAGTCGTGGGTTTATAAACCACAGAATAAATAGGAGTAAAAAATAATATTAAAAAATAATTTTTAAGAAAAAATACCGACTTCAATGGGGGAGTCCGGTGAAAGATTATTAATCTTAGATGGTGCACTCTTAGATTCCATACAATAAAATACAAAAATGGCTATAACTATGTTTATAATGGTAGAAGACTAAGTACCCGCAATTCCTTATGAAATCATGGAAAAACCTTGCTTGCTTGACAAACAAAACGAAGAGAACAAATCGCCAAACGTGAACTACGCGTCGTTGAAGAGTTCCGTTCTGATCATCATCAGCAGTTCCACTTCATCAAATGTCACTTTTATGAATGAAAATGCTTGATTAGTTCATGAAAATACTAAAATCACTATTTGTGTGCCTTTCACATTTGAGGAGTTTCCTCGATTCCTAATGGATCCCATCATCAGAACTCGAGCATGACAAAAATCAATCGTGAAAATAGAACTTGCTTAACAAACACAGCTAGAAGGACAAATCGCCAAACGTGAACTTTTCGTCGTTGAAGAGTTCTGTTCTGATCATCATCAGCAGTTCCACTTTATCAAATGTCACATTTTTGTATGATAATGCTCGATTTGTTGATAAAAACACAAAAATCACTAATTGTTTGCCTTTAAGATTTGAGGAGTTCCCTCAATTCCTCATGGATCCCATCATCAGAACTCGAGCATGACAAAAATTAATCGTGAAAAAAGAACTTGCTTAACAAACACAGCTAGGAGGACAAATCGCCAAACGTGAACTTTTCGTCGTTGAAGAGTTCTGTTCTGATCATCATCAGCAGTTCCACTTCATCCAATGTCACATTTTTGGATGCAAATGCTTGACTTGTTGATAAAAACACAAAAATCACTATATGTTTGCCTTAAAGATTTGAGGAGCTCCCTCAATTCCTCATGGATCCCATCATCAGAACTGCCTTTTGACAAAAACGGGACCATCTTGGATATATATACATACAATCAAAAAAAGAATTTTTCACATCGGTTAAGAAATGACGGAGTTATGGAGTAACAAACATTAAAAAAAAAAAAAAACATACAACCGAATTGATAACCTCCTCTTTTGAAATCTTGAAGTCGGTTAAAAATGTAAAAAGGACTTGAATTGGAAATTAATATGATTGCCTTTTACAATAACAAAGTTTATATACATTTAGTGACTTGTTTATATTTGATTAAAGACATCCATTAGGAATAGGAGTTATTTACGCGCGGTTCGTCGTAATTCAAGTCGGCGGCGGAGGCGGATCGCGACACGACACAGGTGCTCGCGCGGCGACGGCCCCCGCCTGACTGATCACCTCGGGGTTTGCAAGCGGTGGGCATACAGCGCGACGCGCTCCGCCCATTGCAAGCCCCCTGCTATCATGCAAAATATATTATTTACGCATTACAAATTGCAATCGTCATTCGTTTGTCTCAGCAAACAAAATATCAAGTTAAACATGAGTGAACGTAATCATTTAATAAAATACTCACGGGTATTACCTACCATGGGAATCAGGGAGGATCATAATAAAAATCCAAGTCTAGGTACTACATAGAAAATCACATTTACGACCGCCAACCATCGATACAATGGCGTAAGCTTGTGTCACCCACACTACTGAATTTCCCCGGAATGTAATACCTGGCGCAGTATAAAATTGTATCATGCCATAGGACAAAAGCATTGCAAAACAACTTCAGTCCGCTCACCTTAATAAGTAATCCCTTCTTAGCAGCGGCTTCCTTGGCGCTCTTGGTGAGGTCTCCGAGCGTGGACTTGCCCACGTAGGTGAGGTCATCAAACGTGTTCTTGCTAACTGCTGTGGCGGTCTTGCTCGCTTCAAAGGCCGACTTGGACGCTTCTTGTACGCTTTTTGACGCTTCTTCAGCGGCCTTCTTAGCGTGCAGCGTTAGCTATAAACATCGATAATATTGGAATTCGGCTGTTGGCCGTTACTAGCATCGCAAGCGTGCTAGACAATGTTATGTTTTAGATGGCTGCTGTGGAAGATATGCAAAAACGTTCAGAAATAATAAATGAAATAAGTATTGTGTAATCGTCTATAATTTTTTATTTTTTTGCATCACTTACGTCCTTACATTAAGGTAGATTTTAGCGCATTTTTATAGCGATGAATTTGAGTGATCCCTATTTCATAATCTCATAAGCGTAGTACAAACAAGCCAAAAGTAAATGCCTATTTTTGATCCTTAAAGCATTGAGAAGGTTAACAAATTGTTGCTTAAAGTTTCTTTAGTGCACTAATGATACAGAAAACCGGTGCCATGACAAATGGGGTTTCACCAGATGGCCTTGTCACGGTGCCAGTTACATCGATATATTTTCTGCGGCGATTATCAAGCGGTAACGTGTCTTATGAAGCTATTACTTTCATGAGCATGATTCTTTTTTAGGGTTCCGTAGTCAACTTATAGTTTCGCCATGTTCGTCTATCTGTCTGACCGAGGCTTTGATCTGTGATTATTAGTGCTAGAAAGCTGCTATTTGGTATGGATATATAAATCAATAAAACTGATAACATCGTAAAACAAAAAAAAATTAAAGGTACCTCCCCTACACGTCGTGGGGTTATAAAAATTTTTGCTACAACCTTATGGTATGGGTGTTGTTGGATAGGTCTTTCAAAATAAATAGGTCATCAGGTCTTCATCAAAAAAAATTTGATAAAGTGAATATTTTCGGAAATATTCACTCCAAAACAAAAAAAATGTGTCCCCCCCCCCCTACCTTTTGAACTATGGGTCCAAAAAATATGAAAAAAATCATGAAAGTAAAGCATAATAAAGATTTTCAACGAAAACTATACCTGATATGATTAGTTGAGCCGTTTTTGAGTTATCGTAAAAAGTCTTCCCTTATTAATAAAAATCGTATGAAACGCTGCGAAAGTGTTGCCTTTGTTTTTGTTATTGATTTTTATATAGTAAGTTCATTGGGAAACTACGGAACCCTACACTGAGCATGGCCCGACATGCTCTTGGCCGATTTTTTTTACTTTGAAATTATAATGTATCTATACTCTCTCTCTACTCTAATTACAAGCCCAGTAATTTCAAGGATGTACGAAGACTGCTAGACTAATGTGTATGTAGTATATTCAATACTAACATCGCCAATTATAGTACCACTCGTTCATGAAAGTGTACATAAAAGCTAAGCAACTAAAAAACTAGTGAAAAATTAACTACAGTTTTGTTACAAGCAAAATGTTCCAGAGATTTATATCGATGTGGGCTATTCAAGTATGCATTTATCAAAGTTGATAAGAATGGCTAAAGCGGTATTTTTCCATCTAAATTGAATATGAACTAAACTACGATCGAGTGCGAATTCGCGACCCGTTGTCTAATGTTACCAAGCGTTCACGCAGTGATTGATACCTGTCCGAAAGGCGAAAACGATCTCTTTTCTTCGCCGTCTGCCGCTTTTCCTTTCTTCGAGTTTCGATACAATTAAAGCAACATTCATGTTAAAAACACAATTACAACCGGCCACCATCACTTGGCATGTGATTAGTTCACTAATCATAGTTCAATAATCTATGATATTGGAGCGACGAATACTATGTCACATGAAAAGAGTTAGCGGCTGGTTTTTTAAAATAACACCCATTTCAATTCCTCTACAACATTGACGAGTATAATAAAATAAGATACAATTGAAAACTATTAAGTGCTAATTAACCCAAACAGAAATATAGCTTATTTACAGACCAGTCCATACAACCTGGATGTTTAACGTCAGAATAAACTTTAATTCCAATTTGGTCAAATCAGGCTTAAATCATCATGATTTAATAAAAGAACAGGACGTAGTTGACGTGTCGTTCTCTGGCATGTTCTCGGATTAACCAATAAAAACGATTTCCCTATGATGACGTCTTTATGAAAATAGAGCCTTATTAACAAATGATAACTGACAACGGGTTACATTTGTCCTGAAAATGACACATACAAACAACGCTATCCGATACGGATACACATCATCATCATGTCAGCTGAAGGACGTCCACTGCTGTCCAGCATAGGCCTCCCCCAAAGAGTTCCACAACAACCAGTCCTGCGCCACCCGCATCCAGTGGACACCCACGACCCTTAACAGGTCATCAGTCGGAGGACGTCCACTACTGGACATAGACCTCCCCAATGACCGGTACTGCGCCACCCGCATCCAGCGGACACCCGCGACCCTTACCAGGTCATCAGTTGAATACTATTATATGGAAGGAGCGGCTTCTCCTAACATAAGTATTGTCATACTTACCTGGAGGGGTCGGCCACATTCATTTGTTATGACCAGCATACTACCAAATAAATATTTTGATTTTGATATACATATGGATTTGTAACGTACCTTGTCCATATGCGCCAGCAGCCCCTCCTGGCTGCTCTGGCGGGTGGTCTCGCGCACCAGCTCCTTGGCCTGCGCCGCAAACTGCTCCAGCAGCGAGCTTTGCGACGCCTGGCGCGACACGCCGCTGTTTGTGCGCTGAAATGTAATTATATTAGCACAGTTAAGCTCAAAAACTTGCGAAGGTCAACGATGAGCTATAAAGTTGGGGACTATTTGTGAAACGTGTTTGTGTTATTTTTGACCCCCGACGCGGAACGGAAAAGAGGGGTGTTATAAGTTTAACATGTGTATCTGAGTATCTGCGTTTCTGTGTATCTGTGTGGGAACGTAGCTCTTGAACGGGTAAACCGATTTGAATTAGTTTATTTTTTAATTTGAAAGCAGGGTTTCCAGCGATGGTTCTTAGTCATGTTTTATCAAAATCGAGATGAACTTTGCAATGAAAACGTCTTTAGCGATAAGACCGCCAATTGTCTACCGTTATTTTATTATGCCATTGTAAATATTTCCGTTTAGTGCACAATAATAGCTATTTATGCTACAAGTGCGGCAAGTTTGTGATTTTCGAAGAGTGCTATTCTTATACACGAGCGAGTGTAACGAGCGAGTTTATAATGCGACACGAGTCGAAAATCATCTTTACGCGCGCGTATCATACAAAGTTTTACTATGCATTGTGCGAGGAAACAAAATAATACAATCTAAAAGTTACTTCAAAATATCATCATCCTCCTAGCGTTATTCCCAGTACAGTTGCATCCTGAAGAATGCCTGGGGTCCGCTACCTAATCCCAAGAATTGGCGTAGGCACTAGTTTTTACGGAAGCGACTGCCATCTGACCTTCCAACCCGAGGGGGAAACCGACCTTATTGGGAATAGGCTTGTCAAGTGAGTGGGCAACTTGACTGTTAGAAGTTCTCAAGCCGCCCGGAGGCCTCTAACTTGGCTTAACGACTGCTATCAAAGACAGCAACCGGGATCAACGGCTTAACGTGCCTTCCAAAGCACGGGAGCGCTCAGTTAGTAACCACTCAAAGCGGTCACCCATCCAAGGACTGACCTCGCCCGACATTGCTTAACCTCGCATACCGCACGCAGTACGCGGGTGCCACTGGGCCACGAGCGCTCTTACTTCAAAATATATACGTTATAATTTACCTTGCTCGATACGTACTTATTGTCTGGAGTTTAACTTATAAACTGCTTGACATAGATTGCTATAACATTTTACTCAAAACCATCGTTTTACTGTTTTAGAAATGCAAATATATTCCACAAACTTTTTAGATTTCACCGTAAATAATATTGTTTAGGTTTTTAACGTTGATTTAGCCGGCTAGTGATCTTTGTTGACATTTTGTGTTTCTTGAATAACATTTTCTGAAGTTAAATTAATCCGATTCGTCACTTTCAATTCACATTTAACAAAAATAACACAGATTGACTTCGAACTAAACAATAAAATAGACAAATTAAAAATGGCGGCCTTTTGTTTTAAATACACGCGTGCTCAACATATCTACTACTGTGCAAAATCTAAAGCGGGAAGGCACAGCCTATGTTTCCATTGTGCCAGGGATGTTTAGTGAATATTTATAATGTTTTATATGTAAAAATATAAATGTAAAATGATTAATAATACGTTTAACGAAGAACTAATATTTATGTACCATTATTAAAAATGTAAATCTATAATTGACTAATTTCTAAAATTTTGCTGAAATAATAAAAACTCTTTGCGACGGGCTGACGATGGATTAAAAAAATATATTGAAAAGTCAAGAGCACTAGTGCGGAAAAGTCGTCCTTTCCGCACAGTTTGGCTGCTTAGAAAACCGACTTTTCGAGCACATGCATTGTAAGGTATTTTATTATTATTATTTAATTACTGCTGTTTTATTTTGTTTTGGTGAACAATCTAGTTGGCCGTGCTCCACAAGAATACTGCTCTGTGAATGCTTGAAATATTGAAGCTGAGAAATCTAGCTGGCCGCGTGCCGCAAGAATACTGCTTTGTGATTAACTGAAATATTGAAGCGGCGTTTTCGTTTTCGAATTTCGTCAATATGGAATTATGGATATGGATTTATTTCCCCGCAAATTTAATGTGATGAAAAATATTGTGACTAACTCGGACGTAAGATAATTGCACACTCAGACGTAAGATAATTGCACAAGCTTACTGACAGACTCGTTCGCAAATTCCCGCTTACGCTCTTAAACAATGTACTACATACATGGGCACGGGCCAGGGCCTGCTGGCCGCCAATCATATTGTCTTTACCTTGACGTGCGGCGGGTGCGAGGGCAGCGAGGAGTGCGAGGGCGTGAGCGCGCGGTCGCTATCGCTGGTGCTGCCGCTGTCGGCGGCGCGGCCGCGCGCCACCACCGTCTTCGGCGTTGTCGTTGAGTTCGAATCTGACTCGCGTCCGAAGCTGCCGCTATCCGTATCCTAACAAAATAACAACAATCAATCGTATATTTACGTAAAACAGAAAATTCAGAAGGAAACTTGATTATTGTGTAGCAGTCTTGTGAAATCATAACAGCTCCGAGCCGGAGCCGACGGCGCTGGGAAGGCAACTCACGCTCTTCTTGACGGGCGGCGTGCCCGCGGGCTCGGGCGGCGCGCCGGGCGGCTGTTCGTCCGACAGCTCGCTGTGCTCCGAGCCGGAGCCGACGACGCTGGGAAGGCAACTCACGCTCTTCTTGACGGGCGGCGTGCCCGCGGGCTCGGGCGGCGCGCCGGGCGGCTGTTCGCCCGACAGCTCGCTGTGCTCCGAGCCGGAGCCGACGGCGCTGGGAAGGCAACTCACGCTCTTCTTGACGGGCGGCGTGCCCGCGGGCTCGGGCGGCGCGCCGGGCGGCTGTTCGTCCGACAGCTCGCTGTGCTCCGAGCCGGAGCCGACGGCGCTGGGAAGGCAACTCACGCTCTTCTTGACGGGCGGCGTGCCCGCGGGCTCGGGCGGCGCGCCGGGCGGCTGTTCGTCCGACAGCTCGCTGTGCTCCGAGCCGGAGCCGACGGCGCTGGGAAGGCAACTCACGCTCTTCTTGACGGGCGGCGTGCCCGCGGGCTCGGGCGGCGCGCCGGGCGGCTGTTCGTCCGACAGCTCGCTGTGCTCCGAGCCGGAGCCGACGGCGCTGGGAAGGCAACTCACGCTCTTCTTGACGGGCGGCGTGCCCGCGGGCTCGGGCGGCGCGCCGGGCGGCTGTTCGTCCGACAGCTCGCTGTGCTCCGAGCCGGAGCCGACGGCGCTGGGAAGGCAACTCACGCTCTTCTTGACGGGCGGCGTGCCCGCGGGCTCGGGCGGCGCGCCGGGCGGCTGTTCGTCCGACAGCTCGCTGTGCTCCGAGCCGGAGCCGACGGCGCTGGGAAGGCAACTCACGCTCTTCTTGACGGGCGGCGTGCCCGCGGGCTCGGGCGGCGCGCCGGGCGGCTGTTCGTCCGACAGCTCGCTGTGCTCCGAGCCGGAGCCGACGGCGCTGGGAAGGCAACTCACGCTCTTCTTGACGGGCGGCGTGCCCGCGGGCTCGGGCGGCGCGCCGGGCGGCTCGTCGTCCGACAGCTCGCTGTGCTCTGAGCTGGAGCCGGACGGTGACGGCGACGCCGAGGCGCGAGCGCGAGGCGACGCGTCCCCGTACATCAAAGATGATGGCGGGCTGTACACCTGTAATACACATATAAGAAGTGATCTTTCAAAGAACTCCATGCCGAGCGGCATATCCGCAAGCAGTGGCGGCTGTACCTTGAGTGCGCTCGTGCGTTGCACTACCAAAAATTTAACACATCAATACCATCGTCATCAATAAAACAATCGCAATTATCTGTATTTAAAAAAATGCAAAGAAACCACTACGCTATGTCGTAGTCTTTAAAACTCTTTTTCGCTCAGTCTCAAAAAATCTTTCCGTGCGCTTCGTGGAGCGCACGCACTAGCCAGTACAATTTCTATGAGAATCGCGTTAGAACGCTGGGCGCGTGAGACGGAAGATACTCCGTACAAAGTCTATGAAGAAATAGGTAAATCTGGTGCGGCGCACGGAGCCCACACGAGGCGGCCGGCGGCGGTATTACCCGACCAAGCGAAGTAAACTCTCAAAATATAAAGATTTTCTTTCGCGCCAATGGTCAAGTTGGCTTAGTTGGTTAATAATAATAACATGGCCGCAAGACGACCTGTTTAGCCTAGTTGGTAGTGACTCTGCCTCCGAAGCTAGAGGTCCCGGGTTCGAATCCCGGCCAGGGCATTTATTTGTGCATTTTTCACGGATATTTGTTCTTGGGTCTTGGATGTTTTCTATGTATTTAAGTATGTATTTATCTATATAAGTATGTATATCGTCGTTTAGTACCCATAGTACAAGCTTTGCTTAGTTTGGGACTAGTCGATTTGTGTAAGATTGTCCCCCAATATTATTATTATTATTTGTTTCTCCTTCGACATTCACGGGCCATTACATCCCGGTCTTTTGATAGGCTTGCGTGGGGACACAGATCCAACACGTAGAGGCCCTTTGGAGAGTTTTACTATGTAATACACCTGCTACAACCCATTCACGGGTACATCAATAGATACCCGTGAACCGGTCCCAGCAGGCGTTGGGACTATTGTAAATAAAATGAAAAGATTACTGGGCTATGGTGTTGAAGTTTGGCTGGTCAAGAGATTGGGCTATTATTATTATTATTATGGCCTGCACTTTTCTCGTATCGCGCCATCATTCGTATTTCGTGTTTATTGTTTGTTTTTGTAAAGTGAGTGTGACTATCTTTTATGAAGTGACGAACTATGTGTTTACCTAATGGAAAAAATAAGTGTGAACTTGAATATCGAGAATATTAAAAACAATAATAAAACTTTTAGTGATTGATAAATTAGAAATAAAATCGACTGGGCCGCCAAGGTCATGTCTTAACATAAAACCATTTTCCATTGACCAAATCGACGAAATGAGGTAATAATACATAAAAAATTAAATTGTTAATAGGAAAATGTGGTTGTATTGAAATTTTTGAGTTATATATTACAGTATTTCATAAATCCATAAATTACCACACCACCGGTTCTCGTAGTCAGCAGCCGCCACTGTCCGCAAGACTCGGCCAAAGCCTTCCTACACCTATACCCACAACCTAGAAGATGGACTCCATTGCGCACCGAGTGACCGCATTTTGAAAACAAAGTTTGGTTTTGCGAGCCACACGCTCGGAGTCTTGGCCGAACCGTTAAATACGGATGTTTCAATGAAGTGACGTGTTCTGCATCCGGTAAAAGCGGGCAAAAATGAAAATAGAGTGGAACCATATTAAGCAAATGGCATAAATACCATCCCGCATCGGATCGTGTTTTTTTTCATGTCCGTATTTTACAACACTAATAAAAAATTATCGTCAATAATAAAAAAACATCCGAAAATACTCGGAAAACATCAACTTCAGCTAACTTATGCTATTTCAAAGATATTTAAATACATAAACACGAAAAAAAGGACGCAGTTTGACCACAAAATGGTGACGTCATTGGTCATATTTTCCTAGAAACTTCCTAGAAACAAATACAAGAAACTTCATACTTAGCCGAGCGGTTTAAGTGTATCTTAAAAAGTTGGTATTTGACTATCGGTATAATACCGTATTATAGGTATTATTATTATATTATTCATACCGTTCCTGGATCTAACGAAGATGATAGTGTCATTGGCACTTGGACCACGGCGCTGTAGGTTTCGCCGATCACGTGTTGCTGGTGAGGATTGCCTCCTGCAAGATAAACAAGTTAATTTAATAAAACCGAAATGTTTTATTCATTATTTTACCAGCCAGCGGCGACCGCGTACCGCGTGCGGTATGCGAGATTAAGAAATGTCGGGCGAGGTCAATCCTTGGATAAGTGACCGCTTTGAGTGGTTACTAACTGAGCGCTCTCGTGCTTTGGAAGGCACGTTAAGCCGTTGATCCCGGTTGCTGTCTATTATAGCAGTCGTTAAGCCAAGTTAGAGGGCTCCGGGCGGCTTGAGAACTTCTAACAGTCAAGTTGCCCACTCACTTGATAAGGTCTAGTTTCCCCTTGGGATGGAAGGTCAGATGGCATTCTTGGGATTAGGTAGCGGACCCCAGGCATCCTTCAGGATGCAACTGTACTGGGAATAACGATAGGAGGATGATGATTATCAGCTCATCGAGACAATTAAAAATTTTGAAATTTAGAAACTGATCTCGAGAGAGAGAGAGAGAAGAGGTGGATTAAGGTATATAAACTCATTGATGAAATAATTATATGACTAAGTAGTTTAGTTACCTGGTGATAAGTCTGACGACACCATTTCAGAGACAAAATCACTGAGCGACGAGTATGAAGAACTCGTGCTCTCTGCGGCTTCGGAGTCTGATCCACTTTCATCTAAAAAAATTGTCTTGTCAGTTGTGTTGCGCGTATTACTAAACAGTAGTCATTAAGTCTGTATCCGTTTACTAGGTAAGCGCGCTCCATCCTAGACCACAATATCGCTTACCATCAGGTGATTTGTGGTCAAGCGCAAACCTATCCAGAGTAAAAAAAAAAAAAAAAAAAAAAAGTCCCCAGGAAATTGAACTATGTCGTATTTTTATATTATATGATACAAAGAAAAAAATACAAGGTAAAATCAACCGCAATCTCGCACGCAGCCTAATACGGGAATCAAACCCGCGCCTCTGGTTTGCTGGACCAGCGCCCATAACACTCTGCCACCCAGACCACTACGTCATCACAGCGAATCTTTGTTTTGCCTTCTCAGCCTCTACTACTAGTATGTAAAAATACTTAAGAAAATAATTTGATTTGTAAAAATACTTTTTTTATATTTTTTTAATATTCGGTCTCAAGTCATGCCAAAATGCGTGTTCACTTTTCTATACAGTATTATGAAATCTGTTTAGTTGTTATTTAAGCTGGGGTCTGTCGGCGACCTGCCGCGGGCCGAACTGACCTGTGGGCTGGTTCTCCTGCCGCTGAAGCTGCCGTAGCGCGCCGTTGAGCGAGCTGCCGTCGTCCCACACGGCAAACCGGATGGGCTGCAGCTGCTCGGCGAACCACTTGGGCTTGTCGCCGACCTGACGCGGGTCGAACAGGCCTGTCTGCACCCGCAGAAACGCTACGTTGCACGGCGTCAGCGACCATTCCGCCAGGAACTCTACTGCCTGACAAAACCACAAATACAAATTAAGGAAACAATATTCAGAATTCAATATATGGAGGGCGGTAGGCGCCCACTGACGTATTTTTCGTAATAGTACATTACTACAGAGGCCGGGAAATGAAGGGTTGCTGGCCAAGTAGGTATAGACGGCCGAGCGTAGTAGCGAGGTCGGATAGGGATACGCGGCCTACAGCCCAACGTTTCTCTCCTAGATTTGTGTAGTGCGTTTCTCAAAACATATGCAATGAAATAAAATAAAAAAACAAATTTAATAGACGTCATGTTTGACATTAAAATAAAATAAAAAACTACTTCCCAGCCTAGGCCTTCAATTTTGTATGAAAATCCTTTACAGTTCTCCCGAGTTGTTCCGCCTGCAACGTGGTACTTTGAAGCCTGTTATAAAGCACGTAATGACGAAATTTCATTGCATGTTTGAGAAAATAAACTTATAGCTATGAAGAAGATATAGTCCCATCCTTACATACAGCCATTATATTGCGACCATATTTTCATATTTATGGAAAAAATTCTCGATGCAACAGCGTTGATGCTTCACCAAGAAGTTCTGGCGACCGAGCTTAGGAAGTAATTGATGTGGGAGGCAACAGCAGGCTGCAATGTGCTCCGTGATTTTAGCGAACATGTGTTGTATAGCAACCCACCTGTGTCCGGGCGAACTTGTTGAGGAAGCTGGTTGTCCGAGGCCGGGAACGTAAGAAGCTGTTGATCTGGAAGGCGACCACGGGCCGCGGGTACAGCCGCAGTGTTCGGGTGTGCTCCATGAAGTTGGCAAGGATGTTTTGCGAGTTGAAGAAACGGACCTGCCGATGATTAGTCAATATTATTTATTTGGTTCAATTTAGGTCATTGAAGTACAACTAACTATAGAAGTTATTCTGTTATGCAAGCTATGCTGCTTTAGTTATTTATTTTGTATTTGAAAGTGTTCAATCCTAAGAATATTATTTTTTATAGAGATCCTATACGCGTTCCACCGAGAGGGACGGAATAGTACATTGTTTAACCGCCCGACGCCGAAGGCGAAGGACTTCTGATGACGCAAGTTAGCAATTTTCTTACGTCCGAGTTAAGCAGAATATTTTTCATCACATTTGCGAGGAAATAAATAACTCCGGCATCAATCCTAACTGAAACAATCGAAAACTTCACCTCCAATATCAGTACATGATGGTCGAGGCGTCCTTGCGAGAGGAGTGCGCAGCTTCAATATTTCAACCAATCACAAGATAGTATTCTTGCGGAGCGTGGCTAACTAGATTTTCAGATTCAATATTTTAACCGATCACAGAGCAGTAGTATTGTGGAGCGCAGCCAATTAGATTTTTTAAAACCAAACAGATCACACACAAACTCATAATTCCGTCGGGAGTTATGAAAATCTATAACTCCCACGGGAGGTAAGTCAGTTATACTTGATCTATACACCTGCAAGTGTGATGAATAGTTACCATGGCAACCCTCGTGGCCACGTCGACCGAGTCGACGTCGTTCCCGTAGATGAGCGGGTTGAAAGGCTGCGGCGAGGCGAGAGACTGCCGCTGGGGCGTGTGGCCGACACTGGCCGCGCCCGCGCTGGCGATGGACACGCGCCGGCTCTCGGGCGTGCTGTGCGGCATCGACTGCGCGCCGTCCGTCGAAGACCGGAACGTTGGTGGTTGCACCCTACCCAGGAAGTTTATACCACTTTAATAGTTAAAATCGGATAGTACCCCAGCCCCAGGTTGGGATAACATTACACCAAAGTTTTTAAAATGGCAAGCGGAAACATTGTTCCCATTATGGATAAAGGCGTTTTCCCTAATGCGCTTAAAAAGTGTACAAAAGCGGGAACAGAGATGACATGACCAATTATAGACCAGCTTCCGTCTTACCCGCTATTTCAATTTTTTTTAGAAAGACTACTAAATTACCGTATCTTAAATTAGGGTGGTATTCCACTCATCCAATATCTTTGTCCAATCTTTGATCAAATTTCTTTGACGTAGGCCCATTCCACTTATCCAATATCTTTGTCCAAGTTTTTTTTTTTTTCACGCGTCGCCATATTAATTTAAATGTCGTCAGGATCTTTGATCAAATGTTGGGGTCCCATCCAAGTTTGATGAAATCATCCAATTTCTTTGATCAAATGTATATTGGACAAGAATATTGGATGAGTGGATACCAAGGGTGGTATTCTATTCATCCAATATTTTTGTCTAATCTTTGATCAAATTTCTGTGACGTAGGCCCATTCCACTTATCCAATATCTTTGTCCAAGTTTTTTTTTCATGCGTAGCCATGCTGATTTAAATGTCGTCAGAATCTTTGATCAAATGTCGGAGTCCCATCCAAGTTTGATGAAATCATCCAATTTCTTTGATGAAATGTATATTGGACAAAAATATTGGATGAGTGGAATACCACCATTACCTAGTATGTATGTACTATCAGCATCACAGTTAAGTGACCATTTGTGTACCTTATTGCAACGAGATAAATTCTACCAATGGTCAGTTAACTGTGATGCTGATAGTACCTACACAAGTTTAACATACTATCAGCGTCCTAGTATGGTTTCAGGAAAGGTTTATCCACAAAAGATGTAGTATAACGGCTTTTCTACTTTGATTGTGGACACCTAACAATGATAAAAACCAATAATACTTAACAATTTAGTTTGACTTCTGGCCTGTTTACACATTGCGAAGCGCAAGTGCGTAGTTCATACATTGTCAAGTTTTCTTCTATCAACCATTAAGAAAAAAAATGACACCGTTTATATTCTTCGTTGCTAAACACTTTAGAAAATAACTATAAGCACGATAGGGTATAAGAAATACCTTACAGCTAGCTCCTTAAAGATTACCTCCAAAGCTGTAAACATGATGTAGAGAACAACTTCAATAGTATTTAGAGAGTAAGAGACTCACTTGAGAGTGGCGCCACCAACGCTGTCTCTCCTCGAAGGCAAGAGCGCCGCCGTGGCTTGCTCCGCCGTGCTGTTGGTGAGGCTGCTCAGAGCCTGCGGACCAAACCAGTTCATGCATAAACCACTACATAAATGTACGTATATGGTTCGTATACGGATCTGCCGAGCTGGCGCAATTCATGCCGCCGCCGCGACGGGATGAGAGATGAGAAAAATCTAACCTCCTTATTCTAACTTGTGAGTAGGGCTGAGTCGCGCCGCGCGCCTCGCAACATGGCGGCGAGTTGTATTAGCCACGTTAGCGTAATTCACTTATATGTCGAACATTCCTGATAGCGAATTCTTCATGTCATTAAGTCCGTTCTTATCTATAATATTATTAAGCTGAAGGGTTTGTTTGTTTGAACGCGCTAATCTCAAGAACTACCGGTTCGAATTGAAAAAATATTTTTGTGTTGGATAGTCCATTTATCGAGGAAGGCTTTAGGCTATATAACATCACGCTGCGACCAATAGGAGCGAAGACGCGGACGAATTCGCGGGCAACAGCTAGTTGTGAAATAAAAATTAAATAATATAAATAAATTCCTGCGTTGGTAAGTAGCCGTATAGTACAGCCGTCATCAAATAGTACCAGAACGAGTCAATTTGCCGAGGTGACCCATCTCTAGGAACTTGTAGACATAAACATGTACGGTGAAATTGGTACCTACTCTGGAATGTGGCGCATAGCCAATATTTAAAGTAGGCATAAGCGTTAAATCCCTGTCGGTGCCATTTTATTCATTAACGAAAATATTATATTAAAGAACGTTTTCTAGAATACTTTAATGACCGTTAAGTGTACCTATTTATATAACGCTATCATACAAAGTGTCGTAATACTGCTTTTCTTATAGCTAAATTAAGCGAAATTTGAAACACCATTAAGTTGATCAAATCTTATAATTTACACAATACTAGTTCTAATTTAGCATAAAAATACTTACATTTGCCTAGTTCTAATCAAACTCTTCCTTGCAATAAATCTTAAAGCTAATATTTCCAGTTGAACAAGACGTAAAATATAATTATGGATATTATACAATATCTACTTATATTCTGGTATCACCATCAAAAGTAGCATGCAGAACTGACTGCCAAAAACAAAGTCACAGTTAAAGAACAATTAATAAACAGTCAGAATTATCTACAAACTCCTTTGACAAACACACGATACAAAAACAAAATGTGACAAATGTAGCCAAACCATGCCAAACACAACAAGTAGCGAAGAACAACGACTGAAATTGTGTTATGTTTGTTACCACAACAGTGAAGTATTCGTTCAAGTAATGAAAGTTGACTATGCTGATTGTGTAATGTCCCCAACACTTATTTCAGTCAATCAGGCAGCAAATGTACGCCATTTTAGAATTACGCAAGCAATTGCAAAATGTATGTACCGAATGTTTAACATGTTCGATATTTGATAGTAATGTAATGACAGATGACAAATGATTTCACTAACGATATTGAATGATGCGCAATTCTGAAAGGGTAGCACATATTAATACTGAAGTATTGTCTTCTGAGTAAGTATTTGGTCGTGAAGATAATAGTTAAAGTGTGCAATATAAAGATAGTAGTAATATTTACACCAGATCCGGCGTTATCCATGAGATGCATGGCCTAGCGACGGGAAAGAAGTGAGGGCGATGTTAGTGAAGTTCAAACAAAATATTTAGAGAATTGAGCAGTAAACGAAATAAAAACGTTTCACTTGTATTGTAGGTACGAACATGTAGGTCAGACAGGTATGTTGTGTAAGAATTGAAGTTCCAATTTAAGAAATAATAAAAATACGCTTCCGTTGGTAAGATAAAGGTTAAATATATTTAGAATGCATTCAGCAGAATAGCGACATCGACAACAATGCGCCCACGAGTGCGTTTAGTAGAGAGAAGGTGAAAAATTAGATAAAAATAAGAAATAAGAATTTTGTGGGTAAGGAGCTTCGTGTACCTGTTTCAAGTGGCTCTTCAAGACGGATCCCTCGGGCTCCGGTAACGGCGGCAGGTCCTGGTCGTTGCCGCTCGGAACGTATAGTTTCGTTGCGTCCAGATCCACGAGCCAAATGTCATCTGGTAACCTGCATGCATGGTCAAGGTAATAAGTTTAATATCTACTCAGTTGCTTTGAATTTTGAGTTGAACTATATTCCCTAGTAATAAAAATGTCGTCTGGTAACCAAAGTTGGCAAAATCAACTAAGTCGATATAAAATCGAAATTAGCAGCAAGCACAATTTGTCTTCATAGTCAGATATAAGGATCGTCCTAAGGGAGGTATTCCACTCATCCAATATCTTTGTCCCATATACATTTGATCAAAGAAATTGGATGATTTCATCCAACTTGGATGGGATCCCGACATTAGATCAAAGATTCTGATGACAGTTAAATCAATATGGCTACGCAGGAAAAATAATAAAAATTGGACAAAGATATTGGATGAGTGGAATTCGTGACCCTTACTATCAGTATCACAGGTAACTGAGCTTTAGTAGACCTTATCTGTTTGCAATAAAGGTCACGAATGGTCAGTTAACGTTGTCTAGTTTAATACTACCCGTACCTCGAGGTCGGCTACTCCTTGTCAGTACGTACGTCATGCATACAAGATGTTGTAAATAATGCTTTCCCATCGGATAAACTCGGAATACGACTAAACCAGAAGAGGCCATCAATTATCGTATTAAATGATCAATGTGAAACTCAATGTCAAATGTCAGAATTTTACATGTTTGGATGTTTGTTGCTCAATCACGCAAAAACGGCTGAACAGAACAAGATGATTTTTTGTATACTAACAGTATATAATCTGGATTCACATATAGTATACTTTTTGTCCCCGATAATCACCCTCAAAGGGATGAAATCGGGGGTGCAAATATGGTCTATGAAACGGGGTGATTTAAATCCTCATACGCCATTCTAAGCTTTAAGTTTCAGTCAATTGGGAATATAACGGCGTGTCAATCAATTTAATTTACCAAAGCAGAATTTGACGTATTGTAAACAAGCTGACATTTCGATATGTCAAAGCCAAAGTATCATATTTCCTTCTGATTGATGACGCTATTTTTGAGCATGACCTCTTAGCAATTAGGTATATTATTGCGTGTAAATCAAAATAAATTTGCGATACTTTGGAATTGGTGGCTTTCATATGCTTAAATACAAAAACAGCTGCTTCAATGCAGTCTTTGTATCGTCGGTGTACAATTTAATTTTGTCGTGTATTATTTATTACGTAATGGTGACTCTTCACACCTTAATAACCGTTTGATATAAGAGATCACTTGGGCTGGGCAGCCCAATCGTCAACATTGAGAGTTGAAGCACCTTAGATCTATGCACAAAGTACAATATATATACACTGAGATAGAGTGAAAGACCAGTGAAGTATTCCACATAGATCGTAGCACCCTTGTGTATTTAGTAAGAACTAACCGCACGACCGCTGCATCTCTGTCACTTCAATATGCAAGTGCGATAGAGATCGCACCCAGTGACATCTGGTACAAACAAGTTAAACTAACATTGCCATAGAAAAATTCGTACTTCGAGCTGAAAGGCCCCTGGATCTATGCTCATCCGTACATATAATAAAGCTGTAGAGGGTCGAAAATCTATACATTGAAGATATTGGATAAATCAATGGAGGGATTGGAGTTTTAAGAATTCGTGTCTGTTTGTCTATCTGTTTATATGTCTAAGCATTGTGACTCTCGGCCTTCAGCCTCCCGTGCATTGCCGCTCTGCTTCGGGCCTTCGGCCCTCAGCCTTACATGAGCGGACCGCTCTGTGTGGGCTACCTTGCTATGGCATTCTTGCCTGGCATGAGGAGCCCGTTCTGTGTCTGCCTTTGGACTCCCATGCCTTGCCCCTCTGCATCAAGCCTTCGGCCCCACATAAGGAGCCGGCTCTGTTGGGACTCTCGGCCTTCGGCCTCGCGTGCATTGCTACTCTGCTTCAGGCCTTCGGCCCTACATAAGGAGCCCGCTCTGTTGGGTCGCTCGGCCTTCGGCCTCGCGTGCGTGCTATACGGCTCCGGGCCTTCAGCCCTCAGCTTTATAATTACAAGGATCCCGCTTTATGTGAATGCTCGGCCTTCGGCCTCGCATCCCTTGCCACTCCATTTCGGCCCGTTAGTCATCAACTTAACATAACAAATCCACTCTGTTGGGAAGCTCGGCCTTCGGCTTCGCGTGTCTCGCCTCCCTGCTTCAGGCCTTCGGCCCTCAATATTACATAAGAAGCCCGCTCTGTGTGAATACTCGGCCTTCGGCTATCATACTTACATGAAGAACCCGCTCGGTTGGGACGTTTTACGGAAGAACTGCGTAGCGAGACTTTTATCTTTGTACATGTAATATTTTCACGGGCTTCATTCGTCTAGAATCGGTACATTTGATATTCTGAAATAAGCTTAATCATACGTTTTGAAAGCACGAGCACGTAGCACCAACTCCCGTTACCATCAGACACTTTTACTCGAACTTGTAGACGATTATATATACCTAGGACAGACTGTCCAGTTAGTTAGGTCCAACTTCGAGAAAGGGGTTCATCGTCGAATCCAACTCGGCTGGCCAGCGTTCGGGAAGCTACGGCACATCCATTCGTACAATATTCCGCAGTGACTCAAGACGAGGCTCTTTGACCAGTGTGTGTTTTCAGTGATGACATATGGCACGGAAACATGGTGGCTTACTATGGACCTCATAAGAAGGCTCAAAGTCACCCAAAGAGCAATGGAGAGGGCTATGCTAGGAGTATCTCTGCGTGATCGCATCAGAAATGAGGCCATCCGCAGTAGAAACAAATTAACCGACACAGCCCCCCGAGCCGCGAAACTTAAGTAGCAGTGGGTGGGTCATATTGCACGTAGAACCGTTGGCCGTTGTGGAGGAAATGTTCTCGAGTGGCGACTACTTACCGGAAGGCGCGGCGTGGGTAGGCCCCCCACAAGGTGGACTGATGACCTGGTAAAGGTCGCAGGTGCCCGTTGGATGCGGATGGCAAAGGAACGGCCATTGTGTCACTCTTTGGGGGAGGCTTATGTCCAGCAGTGGACGTCTTTCGGCTGATATGTTGATTCGTTTTGAAAAAAGGATCCCTATTAAAATTTGCCGTGCGCGGTAAAGAGCATGTCATATTGAATGTAATCATTTCTTAAGGGGGTGTAAAGAAGGGTGAAAGATTTATGGGAAAACAAATAATTCTAAAGCGAGAACGAGTCCTACGCAGACGAAGTCGCGGGCAAAAGCTAGTAATACTATAATTGATTGACACTTCTTCAGGTCAAGTCGTACTCCGAGTTTAACCGATAGGAAAGATTATTCACTATACATTGTGGAAAGATATATAAGTCGGGCCCTGGAGGGAAACTACCTTTAAACGTTGAGATAGCTCAATTTGCTAAAAAGAAACATTATTTTATTTCTCCTAAGCATTAAAACAGCATTCAAAGATTTTTTTTAAATGTACAGATAGCAAAAAATAGCAACTTTTTTTTCATTATTGTCAAAAAAAATTTTGATGCCCATTGATCCGATTTTTATCAAGGACCAAAAACTTATTAGAGACAGACCTAGTCTAGGATACAAGAGAGCCCAAAAAAAAGACATATTGCACAATTAGTATTGGTAAAAGGCATCTTTTTCAAAAATCTGTGAATGCAGTTTTATTGCTTAGGCGAAATAAAATTATGTCCTTTCAGTAAATTGAGTTATCTCAACGTTTTAAGGTAGTTTCCCTCCAGGGCCAGTATTTTTTTTCCACCCTGTATTTGTAGTTGTGTTTTATAAATGGAGCAAGAGGAGCGGAGCGCGTTTTCAGAGATTGTATAATCTATATAAATTATGGTTTTTGATCATCCCCCAGCATTCTCAGCAATCGCCGAGTGAGATTCGACAGTGGTAATTCTATTTACTTTTTAGATTGTTTACTTAAACTCACCTAAAATTCTTTTTATACTGGAGAAATGTAGCTGGGATGCCAATGAGGAAGGGCGTTGGTGCCAGCAGAAGCTGCTCCGCGCAGCTCATGCAGCTCGGCAACAGAGGGATGGCGGGGAACATGTATTCCAGCGGGTACAGCATCGCCACCAGCGCCATCACCGACATCGACAGCGCGTTGTAGTCCCGCGACTGTACCACCACTTTGTTTTCCAAAATGATCAGCGTCAGTACCTTTAGACACGTGTCTACGCCTGCAAATAAAGTTATCAGTTAAATAATTTATACCAAATAAAAAACCGACTCCAATTTTGTACTTCGCTATGCCTCAATTTGTGGTTTCCCTGAGCCAATGCTTGGTTACCTACAGAAAATATCAAAATCGGCATATGCGTGCCTATCAAATTCGAGGAGTTCCCTCGATTCCTCCTAGATCCCATCATCAGACCTTCACTAAATTTGTATGGGACCAACTTGGGGGTACCCGGGTACCTGCTTTGAAACAAAAAAAGGAATTATCAAAATCGGCCGACGTAGTCAACACAACGTAGTCGGGGAACAAACATACATAAAAAAAACAAACATGCAGATAAACTGAGAACCTCCTTCCTTGTATTGAAGTCGGTTAATAATGAAGGGATTTATAATAACGGTTACGCATACCCCCACGCAGCAATTTTAATATATAACCCAGCCCGTTAAACTGTTACTAAGGCGTAGGAGTTGATAAATGATTATCCTGTTTATCGGACAAGCCTAGAATTAAGTACCTAATAAGGAGCTCTGCAAAAGTAGGACCTATCCATCCCACACGAAAGGTTCTATCTGAACATTATTAGAATTTTAAATCCTTTAAGAGTCCATTTGAGCATGCAGCAGTAGATTTTAATGGAGCTATTCCCAGACAAAGGTTTGTCGGTAGTCGATAAAGGCGGTATTTTAATTGCATCGGTATGCCATGAGACCATAATGGACTACCGACAGAGTGTACATTTCAATAGGGGACGATACTCGTATCACAGAGATCGCCATAGACCTAAACTAAGCAAATATTGAAAATGCTATGGATACTATGGATATTTTTCTGGGATAATGTGTCGTTAATAAAGATTACATTAGTCTATGTCCATACTATTTAAGACCTAATCAACATTTTTTTTTCAATATTTGTTCAGTTCGGGGTTTGCTTACTGTCTTCCAAGCTCTCACGATTAAAAAATGATTGACATAAATAAGTTCGGGCCTTAATCACTTACCTAAAAGCTCTAGAGGTAAGTGTAGTGGAAAATCAACGAGAGCGAATCTCGTGTGGTCCGGTAACGCGAAGAGGAGAGGCGAGTGCGCGGTGGGCGACAGCACCTCGAGTTCGACCCGGGTTTTGCCGGGCACCGGGACCGGCGCCGACAGTAGCCGGAGGATCCACGTTTCGATCTCTTTGACGTCGTGCAGCACTATCGTCGGCGTGTTGTCGTACGCTTGGCCCGTCAATACTGACCATACTGTATCCCTGGGTAAATTAAAATAAAAAATAAATAAAAAATCGACCAAATGTGCGTCGGCCACGCGCCCGCGTTCCGTAGTTGCCGTGCGTCATATTGTGCAGTCTTTAAAGGGACTTTTTGTTTTTGCTCGCGATTCCCTTGAACTTAATCTGTTGGATTGATTTTATAAATAAAATATAAGTATTAATAAGGATGTACCTAATAATCGTATTTATCGTTGGTTTGACATGGTTCGCAAACTATATTTAGCAGCTGTTTGACACAACTTATTACGTACGTTCGGCTTTGGAACTAATTTGTAGTAACTGGTAATTCAATCAATCTTCATAGCTACACAAGTTTACCTACTGTTGAAGGTTGACGTACCTATACATATTTAGTTTGCATGATAAGGTTAAGCATAAATAAATATTGACCACGTCATGAATTGATTATATGCGTTTTTTGAAAATTGTGCGCAACACACATATTATATTTGGGCATCACTATATTTAAAAGTCTGTTCAATTCTGTGATTTGTAAATAATGGATGCCATTTAAAGCATTGCTGTGTTGCTCCTGTAAACTTGAAAATTATAAGTTGTACCTTCGTGATATGGGTATTTAAAAATACTGATCAATTGACTCAGTAGTACTATTGATAAGGTAAAGTAAAGTTGTTTGTGTTTCGGCATGAAAAGGATTAAAAGGGGCCATGAAAGGGCTGACTTGACGCTAAAAAGGTAAGGAAACTTTGATATAGATAAATAATAGTTACCTAAATATTTGTCTGGACGCTCCGACGCGTCGCGGACTGGAAGACTCGTTGCAGGCATCAATTAACCTCTTCAGGATAAACAGGCACTCTCGGAATGTGGAGAAGAACGGGTGGTGCGACAGCAGACAAAGAGATGTCAGGGAATGGTTCCGTATTCGCTGCAACAATGAGACTAATTACAGTCTGGGAACGAAGACTAACACACTTGGCAATTCTTGTTTTCGCCGAGTTAGGCACTTATTCTTAGTTATTTGTGCAACAACCAAGAGTTAAAATCGTTTTTTTTTTACTTCGAGTGCTATAATTCAAGCAAGAGCATAGCAAGTGATTCTAAGTTGGAATCTTGAGCGTAGTAAGTCAAAGGCACGAAATACAAATGACCTAGGCTTCGTGTGACTCAATAACTTTTCACCTCAGCAGTCAGAACGTAATATTAAAGGATGATTTTTTAAATTGTATTAGAATGTCCTTTCATTTGATTTCATAGAGGCAAAAAGGAAATATAATTAATCAATTTTAGACATCACATTTGTAACTATTCCATGATGATTTAATTTTTATTTTGACCGCTAAGTACTAACACTTAGCGCTTTTTAGGGGTAAATTTTGAATGTCGAACTATGAATCGACCTATTTCTGACAATCTTTGTTTTCAGAACAAATTAGAATGGACAGCGAAGAAAGTTCAAATATAGCGAATTTGTATTAGTAGACCTTGAACTATGAAACGGAGCTGCCGTGGCATAACAAATTAAAAAAAACCGGCCAAGAGCGTATCGGGCCACGCTCAGTGTAGGGTTCCGTAGTTTTCCGTCCGTCACATTTTTTTTTTTTTGAAAAAATTACAAAACCTAGTCAACCTATCAGGTTCAAAATAATTTTCCTACAAAGTTTTTATAAAGTTCTACTTTTGAGATTTTTTTTATATTTTTAAAACTTATGGTTCAAAAGTTAGAGGGGGGGGGGGACACATTTTTTTTTACTTCTGGAGCGATTATTTCCGAAAATATTAACATTATCAAAAAATGATTTTAGTAAACCCCTATTTATTTTTAAATACCTATCTAACAATATATCACACATTAGGGTTAAAATGAAAAAAAAAAATCACTCCCCACTTTACGTATAGGGGAGGTACCCTAATAAAATATTTTTTTCCACTTTTTATTTTACCACTTTGTCGGCGTAATTGATATACATATTAGTACAAAATTTCAGCTTTCTAGTGCTAACGGTCACTGAGATTATCCGCGGACGGACGGACAGACGGACGGACAGACATGGCGAAACTATAAGGGTTCCTAGTTGACTACGGAACCCTAAAAATACTTTAGTACTTACACAAAGTGAGTAAAAACTGTTTTTGCTCATTGATTTGTCGCAGCGGTTTGTTCGAACTGCTGAAGTATAAGTAAGTACTTCCACCACCATATCAGCCAAAGAACGTCCACTGCTGGACATAGGCCTCCCACAATTCCATGGGGGGCAAATGCCATAATCACCACGCTTGGCATGCGGATTGGCGATCGCAGTATCTCCACCGCACTCCAAGGATGCTGCTGCCCATCACCCGGTGGTCTTGGTCGTAGTTTTAGGACGTACCCGGGTCCAGGAAGTCGAGGGACTTTAGTGTCGCCGCCTGTCCAAAACGGAAAGTTACACTACACTACCCTACAATACACTACACTACATTGCCGGCCTAGGCAGATATGTTAAAAATAAACACAATGGTGGTGTCAATAAGAATCTTAAACGCGATATTTCGGAGTCTATTGACATGAATATAAAGAGAATATTTCCGAGAATGTTTGTGAAAGAGAAGATATAATATTTATTTCGATCCTGTAACAAAAACACGCCTCACAAAGGCACACCCACACTGCCAACATTATAAGATCACCGTTCTTATAGTAAAAGCCCTACGTATTGTGTATGAGTTGGCGGGGTCGAGTTCATTGTTTCGTTCACAGCGCGTGTTAAGTAGAAGGCGACTCCTGCCTACGTATGTATTTGTAACCTTGAAGGGTGCGCTCACATTAGATAAGATATATTTATTTTCACGTTTCTCATGCTCGAAAAGTGTGTCATATTAGACTTTTCAAACGAGACCAAAGTAGTACATTTAGCCTCTAGGGAAAATATATATACATATTTATGATTTACAAAACTGGCAACCGTACTTGTCTTCCCGAAGATCTCACGGATCAAAAATAAATGCCATATATTATTATTATTTATTGTTATGATTTCCCAAACATTTTAGTTTGACCAATCAAAATACATTAATTTAACTCTTCAAACTGTGGACTGATGGCCTGGTCAGGGTCACGAGTGTCCGCTGGACGCGGGTGGTGCAGCATCGGTCCATGTGGAAGTCTTAGGGGGAGGCCTATGTACAGCAGTGGACGTCTTTCGGATTTGCATGTATTTTTTATAAACCCACCAGCGCTCTTATTCACGAATTGACTCGTCCTGACCTGTCAACTCACACCTCACCGGCATTTATATGGAAACTGTCAAATGTTATTTGTCAAATTTTGACAATTTTCATATGAGAACAGGTGAAGTGTGCGGTGAGAGGTGAGGACGAGTTGGTTTGTGAATAACGCTCCAGAATATAGCTACACTAAAATTATAAGTTTTCTTAGTGTCAATTACATGTTTAAAAATGTTTCAGCAACGCTTTGAAGCGCTCAATGGACGGTTAGTGTCGTTTATTCGCGGTGTACCTGCCGCTTCCTGCTGGCGCGGGGGCTGGGCGAGTGCGAGCCGCCGCTCTCGGAGTCGGGCGCGGGCGCCGCCGCGAGCCGCGGCCCGAGCGTCGCGCTGCAGTCGCGCTCCGAGTCGCTTGGCGCCACGTTGCTGCTCCTATAGTCACTGGAACATTGCCGCCGCGTTATACACTGAAAGCTTCAACTGAATCTAATATGAACATTCTAAATATCGCTGGTAGATCTGTTTTAATCCACGAGAAAACGCCGCATTCGTCATCGCGTACTTCTAACCGTTCGCTTCGAGTTTGCAGTCTTCCCGTCCCGTTCCCAATACCAAGCCTGCCGTTGCCGCCGTTGACGGCCTGTTTAGCCTAGAGGGTAGTGACAATGCCTACGAAGCTGGAGGTCCCGGGTTCGATTCCCGGTAAGGGCATTTGTTTATTGGTGAACAAGAACATTTGTTCCGGACGACGACTTAGATGTATTTAAGTATATAGCGTCTAGTACTCATAACACAAGCATCAAGAAAATAATAATTTATTCCAGAACATGTCCATATTTGTCATTAATAATCTTAATACAAAATTGAAATAATTAAATAAATACAAATTAAAATAAAGCTAATAGTTCGATTAGTATAGTCCTGTAATATATATTTATTTAATAGCGGGGTGAGGGCTGAGGTAAATATACATCAAGAGGGATCTGCCAACTCGAAGCGAACGGGTTTGGTTCTACTATAGCGTAAACACATACGTGTCTCCATTCGCAAACTGAGAGACCTATAACAGTCCCTATTGTAGTAATGGTCACCTGGAGAAGGCGGAGTCGGAACTCTTCTCCAATGACTTGCGCCAGGACTCACGGCGGAGCAGGGACCGCTCTCGCGGGCCCGGCGCCGGCGCGCGCTCCACCGCGCGGTAGAAGTTGACGCAGATACCGTACCGAGTTTTACCTGTCAGTCAATGAAAAGTGTTGGTGTAAGTCAATGAAAAGTCTAACATCCTAAATATGACAAGCGAAGAACACGCTATATGAATCGTCAAGTCCACAATGATGTATCACTTTATTTTATTTTCTACACCCGTACCATATCGTAAATACTCTTTAATGTGTTCAAAAACCATCCGTGAATACCAGCTTTAGAATATACCCCGCCCTCCACATGCGTACGGGCCATAACTACATCATATGTCATGTAGTTATGAGATCACATACAACTTTACAGTACATTTGGGCCGCCACGCGGGGGAGCTGGGGCCGTGGCGCCGGGTTGTTTCGGTAAACATGCTTCTGCCAGCTCAATGGCTGCATATAATGAAAAAGGATTTAATATATGGATGTAGATGAATTAGTGTACACAACTGTAGATAATCAGGTATTAAAACATTAAAACACTTCTGTGATCTTATTATTAACTCGCCTGCGGCTCGTTCATAAAACCACACTCGTGTTTTGATGTCTCTCATTATGTAATAGCTGCATAAACTACGACGACTTTGTGGAGGGAACTATATTCCCCATGCGCCAGGGCGTGCAGCAATACCATACATAAACTTAGGTTAGGTTTAGGTAAATAGCCATGTTAGCTCACCCGAGTCCTTATCTGTGAGCGTGAACACGAACGACGTGGTGTCCCGGGCAGCCATGTGGCCGGGGGCGCGGCGCGGCCCCACTGACACACAGCCCTCGGGCTGGCAAAAGTAGACCATGTCCAGCGGGAGAGGGAAGTCATCGTGGTTGGTGAGAGGGTAGCGCCGCAGCAACTCTGGTGCCTATATAATACTCGTAGTTAAGTCGGGATAAACAACAAAAATAAAATTTAAATACCTACTATTCCTCGAAACTCAATCGAAAGATAACAGAACACGATAAAATACCTAGAAAAACTCGTATCTGAACATCTAATCTGTCAGTTGCGGCGAGTTAACATCAAGCAAAGAGAACCTTTAAAGGGTAAAGGGCTTACCGCAAGATTACGAAGTCCTTTTATCCCGATGACAAACTAATCACATCGCAATTGAAAAGGTTTTACATAAACCCGATGAGATTATCCTGAGGTTCGCTATTATTTTTATATTTACGCAGTTTGAATGGAGTATTTTCATTAAAAAGGAGATTACCTGAACTGGGGCAAGGCCTTTCCCCGAGGTGTAGGGCCGGGCGCCCACGATGGTTAGATAATCCACCAGCCGCGGGCACAGGTGCTGCTTCTGGATGTCCATGTTTCTGATATGCACGAATTCGATTGCTTCGCTGCTCTAAGCGCCAGATTTTTCGAAATCATTGTATTTAATTAAGATATTGCTTGTCATAATCATCACTTTCACCTAAAATTCTGGAACAAAAAATACAGTCAGGTTCTCACTTCCTACTATATAAAGTTGTTTTACGCAAAGTGTTTTCAAGTCCAGTAAGGTTGCGAAGCTTCGTTTTAATTAAAGACAATACGGGCTGAAACTGAACTTTTCTAATATGATTTGACGAGATAAAATGACGCCAAATTTCATAATTGGACTTTATGTCCAAAAAATATAAGATAAGGTCACCGCGATAAAGTTTAACGAATTGCTGACACAAACAAAACCAGTTTACAGCTGTGAGTTTCAGGATCGCAGCTTCGCTGATATAGGCGCTGTATCCATGGACGTTATTGATTTAAGTTACAATTAAAATAGTATGAGCATACCTTAAAGCGGAAGCCCCTGACCCACTTCTACCCTTGACCTATTTCCGCAGTAGCTGTGCCCGGAAGGCGTGGCACCCACTTTAATAACCCTCTTAGACCCCAAGGGCCAATAAAACAGTTTAGGAGAACATGTCTATGCGAGCTAGGAGCTAATCACTAAGCATACCTAGCTAATAAATTCTTAGGCAGACGTTAGAATAATCGATCAGTGAAGATGGGTAAGTAGTAAGTACCCTAATGGGTATTACTATTACTTAATAGAAATGGTTTTTCATAAATCTGATAGAAACACAAGACCCGTTGCAATAAGACTTGAGACTATTTTTTTTTTGCGCTAGCAGTATTAAAATGGATTACATTTGATATAGTATTTTAACACATCCACTTATCAAAACATATCGCACGTTGGAGCGATATATACATTTTGTGACATACATCATTATCAGCAGCCTGATTAAAACAAACAACATCAAAGCTCGATGAAGCATGAAATAAAAGGTTTTCCTATTTACAGGTAGGTAGGTACCTACCTAATGAAATCTGCCACAACATTCTCGTCCCTTTTTAATTTTCCGATCTCTCCCGGTTTAATCAACGGTGCGCGCAACGCAATGTAGCGAAATAATCAATCCATAAAATACGAAAAGTTGTTGTAGAGTTGTAGACGTTGTAGTGTAGTGTTACAAGTTATACGCGGTTATCATTGAAAGAGTATAAGGGAGCGATCACGAAAATAGTAACCGGCATAAACATCGACGTTAACGAACATGAATGAGAACAATAACGCTGAAGTTATAGAACGAGTATGTTAAGTGGTGATGCCGCGGTGCTTGCGTTTGATCACGTCATACGAGGTGTAGGTACAGTACATATAGTTAATATGCTATAATGCCGTTGTATGGGGGAATAATAATGTTAATGGGCGCGAACGACGCCGACGCTCTATTAGCCATTTGATATTTTTTCTGAGAAAGCCTATAATGAAGTGCACCGATAGACCTTTGTACCTATACTCTGAGGGTGAGCGGTCAATCGATATTTACCATTACTTATTCGAACGGAAACGGCAACATATATAAACTGCAGTTAGGTAGTACGTGCTGATGTAGCCTCACATAGGGAACACTTGTAATAAATAACGTTATATTTATTACAGTTCGTAGGTAATTAACTTCGGGGAAAATCGATGAGCAGTAATGAATATTGAATACCTAAGTTTGTAAGTCAATTCGGAGACACGTCGCCTTCGATAACAAACGGGACTATAGGTAGCTACCTTGTTGGAGCCTATGCCGCCTATGACGGAAAGTTTTATCAATGGTTATTCTAGATGATTAGGGGATTGTAATTATTAAACCTCGAACCGCCGTCTTAACGTTGAATGCTATATATGCTATGCTGGACACGCGGCTGCATGTCAAGACATTTTTTTCTTTCACAAAGCGAACCCCATGGTGGTTCCTATCAATGCACTGCACATTTCACACTTTCATTGGTTTCCTTGTAAAGTCAAGTGCAGAAATATGGGTGCATACAACTTACTTCAAATCCATTAAAGTATGTCTTATATTGCGAATTATGGTTTCGGTGCCTACATATTTATGAGAGGATTAATTCAATACATATTTTTGTATTTGACTGTACCCAATATAAAACATCTACTGGCGAGACAAAAGTTTGGATCTAGACACCCAAGTTAAAGCTCAAAATGCATTAAGCCGCAGTAAATTAGGGACTTGGCACCATTTCCGAGAATCTACGGAACTTGGAACCCATTTAGATCTCAATTATTTTGTCGGTGAAGGCGACAACCAAGCATCGCATATTCTTAATATTGAACTTGGCTCCCATTTTCACATTTATGTTTTTGATGGGATTGAATATCAGTCTAAATATAGTGGATACCAAACCTTTCTTAATCCCCTACGCAAACGATAGGTGTTATAAATCTGTGTTTGAACGATGGCGATAATTCAGGAAGGGAAGAAGAATCAGCCTATATTTCCACATTTAAAAGATACAGAGGGTCGGGGTCCATGTCGAGATCAGTTGATCTTCCCATACTTAATAGCACAGACAGTTTTTACTTACTACCTTCTTTATTAGTCACAGTCACCGTGCCTCTTGTTATGAATGTTTTGTAGACTATAAGCAAGATATAATGGTAACTTAGTTTATAAGCCCTACTGTACTCCTATCCCACGTCGCCAATAGGTCGTATCCTGTCAGTCTGAGCCTGGGAGGGACATGCGGCCTTTTGGTTTGGGACCGCAGTGCAGTTTTGTAGGTATAGTTATAGTTGTACCTGCTTTATAGTAATATTTTAGGAAAGGCAACGCCAACAAACTGCTTCGCAGTTTGGCGAAACTTTGTTGTTCGGTACTTGCAGTTTTTTTTATATAAATAAATAAAATAAAAAAAATGTATGAAGAACCTATAATGGCGTAGCGACATTCAAGTTCCTTGAATGCGCAGTGACAGATATCAACCAAGGGCAGGAAGAAAATAGGCATCCAAACTCAAAACTCAGAATGCCCGAATTTCTGGGGGCGCACCACAGAATACTCGTACTAGTGTCCAAATGTATCATCGAAAGAACCAAAATCAGAGTTTACAAGACGGCGATAAGACTGATCTTGAGGTATCGATGCGAAATCTGGTCACTGACGCTAAAGGCTGAGAGCAAACTCTTAGTTGCACAGCGAGATAAAGATTCTGGGCTGAGACCTACAAAACAGGAATATCGTAGCTGAAGGGTAAGGAAGAATGTGAAAGTGGAATCTCTGCGGTTAACGAACTGAAAGTCAGGGAGTAAATCTGCTCGACTGCGCTAGCTGGTTCGGCTATGTTGAGGAGAGGATGGGAGAGAATCATGTCGCGAAAAGAGTGCACCTGGGGCTTCCGAATGGTCGACGTCCGATTAACCGATCAGGGTATTGCTGGATAGGCGAAGTCATAAAAGAAAAATATTTACCAGCTTCAAACAGCCGTTCTGATTGGCGATAGAGTAAGCTGGTCAGGATAGAGCACATGCAGTGGCGTGCCTTAGTGTCGGAAGCCAAGATCCACTTCGGGTTGCTGAGTCAAGGTGGTTAATTGCTCAGTCATCTGTGTATTTATACTGTAGGTATATATCAGTCGTAAGTAAAAGCTATGGTTCGGGGAAAGAGCATCAAGATATAATTAAGCTCTCATTGGAACTAAATACTAATGAAAATATCTCAGCCAGTATTGAAACTAAGAATTCATTTTTTTTGTCCCGTACAGGATACTAAAGAAGAGACAATGTTAAGCATGTCTAACGGATAAAGAACTTTAAATATACGAAAGTAAAGCTCCTGTAATAATATCTAATTTGATTCAGTTAACAATTAATCGATCAATGCTCCCTCTCTCTCTTACACTCAACCCCGCACCACACATATTTTTGTGTTTATACATTATAATGTATAAACACAAAAAAATGAGGTATATAATTATGGAACTAAACTAAGATACAGATAGAAGTAAAAATAAGTGGTCCTTGTTATTGAAACTACAAGGAACTAAAATAAATAAAAAACATTAAGTACTTTACACTTGGACCACATGTCAGATAAAATTTTGGTAACTACACATTAAATAACTTAGCTTCATAACATAAGTCTAACGGATCTTTATAATACCGATCCTTAACTGGACTGTTTTTACTGTTCGCTCAGACGAGTCCGACGTTTTGTTTTCTTATTAATTTTAATTTACAACCATTTTCACATTACTGAACTTAGTAATTCTAAATTCAAATCTGTAGTAAAACAAACACTTATTTCAAAAGCATATTATAAGATAAACGATTACATCATGGATAGGGATGTTTGGCAGTGATAGCGTCCTGCACGGGTAATCTATCGCGAAAATATGTTTTCTACTGTAGCATTGTTATTTCAGTTATTTTGTAGTAGCTGACACTGTAATTTATATTTAACTATACAATGTATATTGTTTTGAAAAAATGACACCTCGCCGAGTTTCTTACGCCGGTTCTTCTCGTGGCAGAGGTTTATTTTTCCGAACCGGTGGTAGTTTATTGACGTTCATAGGTGCATGTAATATGCCTAATTTGAAGAATAAACTACTTTTACTTTACTTTTTACTTTTATTGTAGGTATCAATATAGCGATCACAAAATCAGAATTTGAATACCATTGTTCCCTGGAAGACAGGTTTACCGAGTTTAGGGCACAGGACCCCGTTCCTAGGCTTATATAGCTAACTATAAGTGTATTCTTGATACTTTTGTACTACAAGTAAGCTGCGGACGTATGATGGTTGCCATTTTATCACTATCGTCGTGGATAAAACGCCCGTCACTTTCGCACTGGCACTCTTGACAGAAAGTGACGAATCGTCGTGGATAAGAATATTAAAGACTATAAAAGTAGTGTAAGCATGGGGCAATTCGCGACTGTCTTCCAGGCGGAGACATATGCCATAGTTGCCTGTGCACAGGAGAATATAGACAGACGAACTAAAGGAGAGACTATCTATATACTCAGTGACAGTCAAGCAGCCCTCAAGGCGCTTACAGCGCCGAGAGTGGACTCTAGACTAGTTTACAATGGCGTACAAGCTTTGAATAAGCTTGGAAGGCATAACAAAGTGCAACTAGTATGGATACCAGGGCACGAGGGGTTCATCGGCAACGAAAAAGCAGATGAACTGGCAAGAATGGGATCTACAGGCCATTTTGTAGGTCCAGAACCGTTTGTGGGACTCTCGCAGAGAACCATAACATCGGCCTTAAAGGATTACGCCAAAGCCAAACACCAACAGGAGTGGAGGATTGAGGCGGGCTTAAGGCACTCAAAGCTCTTCATCGAAGGAGTGGACCCAAGCTGGACCAAGAAGCTTTGGAAATTCAGCAGAAAGCAACTTAGAATTATAACTGGGGTGTTTACAGGTCACTTCGGGGTCAAGGATCTCTTGACCAAGATGGGACTATCAGACAACATAGACTGTAGAATGTGTGGCGAGGATGACGAGACAATGGAACACCTATTGTGTGAATGTCACGCCCTTGCCAGACAAAGAATGAATGACTTTGGTAATGGCTATCCAGAACCAAAGGAATTCAGAGTGCTCCCGCTGAGCTCCATCATCCGGTTTGTGGAAATGTTGGAGAGCAGCTTGGAGCAACTATAAAGGAGGGGGCAATTGCACAAAAGATCCCATTGGGTCGAAGTGCATCCGCAAGGGCCCTCATATAAATAAGATAAGATAAGATAAGGATAAGAATATTAAGAATCCACGACGATAAGTGATAAAATGACAACCATCATACGCCCGCTGATGTGACCTTATATATATATATATATATATATATATATATATGTATATTCATATTTATTTATAGTTTTAGTATCATTTTCTATACCGCTCACTAAAGAGCGCCTCATGACAAGTAGATGTTTGTTTAAACTCTTAATTTAATATTATTTACGATACTTTTATCGACTAATAGTGTCGTCATGTCATAATGAACACCTTAGACCCATTGATTAGGTCACCGCCCACGTAATTAACACCTACATAAATAGTCTATTGTAATTCTGTCTACAACAACGATAACTATGTATAGCTAGACCGGGTGGCATGTGTACGAGTAAATACGTTATTTTCCCAAAGAAATTACATCAAGGTTCAAGCGTCTTTCTAAACTCGTGCTCACATTTAGAAGTGACCTCCATAGGACTCCTGGGAACCGCCCCGAGCGCTGAAATTTATTATAACCGCCGAGAAAAGCCTCCGCCTAACACGTACAATATACGTTCGAAGCGTCCGTGTAGTAAACATATCTATAGGTACATAAAAAAACCGCACCATAACTTTATATACATAGGTACATGTACCCAATCATTCAGACAGCCACCCGTCGGGGTATTACTGTCAAAGTCGTCTCCTGTAGGGCGTAAATTGGCAGAAGGTTAATAAAGTAGGCAATTACTCTTGTCGCGCCGTACTTTGCTCTCAAAATAATGGCTTAGAATTTCAGGCGGAGGGTTCGGGAAAACTTTAACAATGTTTCCTTTCGTTACGCAGTTGGGATTTGTCCTCAACTAACTACCTACGGTACGTACTTGTTTCACTTTGAACAACTCGTTAGTGCGGATTTATTTTAGCAAGCTTGTTATATGAACTTGCACTGTCATACCCACTTTATCGGTTTCAGTATATTTCGCTTAAATTGTAGACAAAACGTCCGTGATAAGTAACTATAGTCGGTGTTTTTAATGTTTAAAATGTAGAAGTTTCTTCTTTGGTTGTTATCTTCTAGTGATAACACCGTTTAATTAGTGTTAGTAGGTAGGTATAGGTACTAAGTACCTTCGACATAGCAGCTCTGGGCAGAGAAAGGTACTTTTTAGAGGCATTGGCGTAGATTTCAAGCCATCATACCTACTCCTCTTTTGTTGACACTTCTTCCACCGTATTGAAACATTTCCTGTAGCACGGTCGAACAGCTGCCACTACTCGTACTTAGCTGCGTACTACCTACTTCTCACGGTGGACTTCTAATTTATGAATATATTGCAGTTATTTCGATTTAACTGATCCCATCGTGTACTGAATGCCAAAAAAAAACCCATTAGATACATTCAAAATGCATTTAATGTGTACAGTTTGATCGAATGTTATAAAGAAACATTCGTTTATCATCATCAACCATTACCATTGTCAATGACTTGTTGGTATGGGATGTTATCGGCTAGGGATAGGGTTAAATCACTTTCATTTAATTTTATTATCAAAGAGAGAAAATGATATATATGTAGGCAAGCGGGCCACAAACTCAATTCACGGCAACACATATAGCGTGCAACACGTGGGTGACCTCGACACCAGGGTTGATATTCACAATACGTAGGTACTACCCACAACAAGCCTGGGGCGAATCAGTGCATATCTCACCCCCGATTACGCGGGGATTAGGGGAGAATGGTGATGTGAGTGGAGACAGGTTGTGGGTAGTATAGCGGTTACGCCATCATCGCATTTGCAACGATCATATTTCCTAAATAATAGTTTATATCAAACCATCTCATCCATAACCGTCCTATGATTTTAACGAAATCAGGTTTTATTCTTTTTCTTTTGAAACGCCCATTGGCGATCACATAGGGGAAGTCCCATTTCAACAGTCATAGTATTGTGTTATATTTACATTACCTACTAGGTAGAGTTTTTTATACAACGAAAGTGGCAAACAAGCGGTACGGCCTGCCTGATGGTAAGCAAAGCATACACCCTTATGGTTATGGACGCTTGCGACCTCAGCAGAATCATCAGCGCAATGCCGACCCTAAGGGGTATGTAAATTAAATATTCATTCAAGATTTTAATTAATTCTATATTTGATTTTACCATCACTTCAACGTTCTGTGAAAATTTTCGGAAGCGGGAGTGTTAATCTATCTCTGAAATCCCGCGTTAATTGAATTAACGGGTCGATTTCCCTTAATTAAACGTATTCACGGGATAACCCAGCAACATCGTATTTCGTTTAATTGTGCCGTCTTTAACAACATTCGTAGGTAACATGAAACAAATACCACTTGATTAATGATTATTTGTATTTATTAAATAGTCGAATGGATGAAATTAGCTCCTAGCTAATAATCTAATACTGTTTTAGTTGTTTTTGTTTTAGGTCTAATTAAAGTAAAGCGTGTTTCATATTCGCCAACAAACTGCCATGCAGTTTGGCAAAGACTTAAATATATTAAATGTGTAACTTTTTTGGATTAATACTAATAAAAAAAAAACAAATTACTTCAACCAAGACGGTTGAGTTCCAGTCAGAATCGCGCACGATGATTCCGTATCGTACCCGCGTGATTTGTAGCTAATTTATTTTCGGGCATATGTATCTATGTGATAATAATTTCTACTTGATATTTTGAAGACAAGAATATGTAGGTAACCTCCACTTGGGACTACCTTAGAACCTTATTAGTTTAAAAAACCTGACTCGTGTTGACAGCCAACGAAACTAGGAGAAACGTTAGGAAGTTTTTAATTCGTTTGTAGGGTTTTTCGATAATTAACACTGATTAATAGTACTAGTTTATAACATTTTGAATGTAAGGTAGTTTTTATTTCTAAAAGGTCGTTTGTCTACCGAACTATCAGGGTATAAAAGGGGGGAACACTCTGCGGACGGCAGTTGATCGGAGGTCGTGTTAGCGGAGAGTAGCTAATAAGTTTTATTATTGTGAACAAGTGAATGTTATTGTGAAGAAATGAATATTGAGGAGAAGAAGTGAATACAATAAAATCGTATTATCTTGAAGAGTGGTTTTAATCTTATTACACGTTCGTAAGCGTAACTGAACAACATGTTTACAGGGATTCGAAATAGGAACCGCCAGTTTCGTAGGCAGGGTATTGACACCAATTAGGCCAAAGTGGACATCAATAAATTTAATATAAAGGTACTGCAGATAGTATATAAGTACTAAATATATGAAATTAGATGTTCGTATGTTTGTAAAAATTATAACAATACACAATGAAACGAAGAATACCTATTTCTTGAAAATTGCAGTTCCTACTAACCCTACTAACCTGATATTATTAAAACCTGAAACCCTGCGTTCAATTTGCATCACCGATATGCAAATGCCGTTCCATTAAACTAATCGAACGGCACCATCATTATGTTAAAGTCAATGCCGTTAGCAGATAGCGCCGAGCGCCGAAGATAACATGGCCTTCCTATAGAGCGCCCGCGCTTTGCAACCGATACCTACTGGGAAGGACATACGGTATTTGACAACAGTCAAAACAATAGTAGGTAGGCTTTTCATCACATTTGCAACGAAACAAGTACATTTTAGGCAAAACTAATAACAATTGCAAAAAAAAATTACAAAACGTCAGTCATCACTCATCAATTTTGATGAATTAATAATAATAATAATTTTTAATCATGACAAACAATACAATTTACAAACAAACACATTACATTATAACATTTTGACGTTTACGTAATACGTTTCTGATTTAACTCTCTGTTAATAAATAGGTACGTACCGTATTAATTTAAGCGAACTTTAGAAAAGATGCTAAAGTAAAAACTTTTTCCAAACTAGGCCAAGTGCTTAGAAATACTTTATTCAGAACAAATTTTATAATGGAACAGCTTTTTCTCCAGGTTTACTGAGCTAAGTACATTATTATAGAAGAACTTTTTTCTGTGATTACTGAGCTAGTACAACATTAGCATAGAAAAGTAGGTATCTATTTCGAACTAGTGCTTGGAAAGGCCAGACAATATCGTGAGCCGCGGCCAACGTAGATAGTAGAGATTAGATGATGAAATGAATTAATCTAATTTATTGAATTATACTTATGAGAAATAGATCAATTACATAGTGGGCATAATAGCAAAGGTAAAAAGTGTAAACGAGAGATTAGTGCTGTTACAATGGAGTTTCTGTGTTTGTCCATCAACGGTACCGTATCAATGTATATTATTGGACAGGTGTGTATATTTTACAAAAAAAGAGAGGTAGAACACAGCGGAACGTCAAAGACAAAGACATTAATTTGCAAGAGACATGGTTACCGAAATAGATATTTGTCTTTGATAATGAGATAAGCATATCTCGCCAATTAAATTGACATCCAAGTATGTAGGTACATAAGAAAAGTTTATTGTGTGTATCTGAAATGTCAATTTGTCAAATGATTAATCTTCTGAATTGTGATATAATTATTTTGTTCGATCACTATTGAAACTACCTAAATGCCATTTAGAAAACAAAAAATCTCAGTCAAAGTTACACATTATTACAATAAGTTACACATTATATCAATCCGGTTAGTTGTACCTTTAAAAATTGACGAAAACTTCTCATGGTCAACTCATGTAGATCTAATTTGACTCTTAGGTAAATTTTATCATTTAAGTTACAAAGTTCCTACTAGCACTTTAAAATGTATATATAAGTCATTAGTTGAATCCATCCTTTTCTATGCCCTTGATTGCTATGGTCTTACTTTTGAAACCAATATACAAAGATTAGAACTGTTACAAATTCGCTTTTAGAAAGTACTTGTTGACAAAAAAACTAAAGCTAGTTGCAAAAAGGACTACAAAAAACTGTTTAAAATATGTAAAATCCTACCAGTACGATCCAAACTCAAATACCTATTAGCTGTAAATAACTATGATAAACAAGAATACCTACAATTTGTTAAACACAACCATAATACAAGGACAATAACCGCCGGCAAATACGATGTTCCCAGAGTATCGAACTACTATGGAGATAGAACATTAAGAAAACGCATACCATACTTACTAAATACTGTACCAGCGGATATTGTCCATGAACATAAAAAATCTATGTTTAAATACCGCTTAAAAAAGTACCTCATGGATGCTCTATAAAAGGTAAATTTGCCCTTTGTAGACCATTCATGAGTTACCACTTATCATTAGTTAAACTCTTATTTTAGCCCATAAGTACTGTATTATCTTGAGACTGAAACCAGACTCCACAGTCAAACTAAAAAAATAATAGTTTTGTGGAGCTATGTAAAATATTTCCGTTTGTAATTTACTATTAATAAATAAATAATAAGAAAAAGAAAAAAATTGACAAAAAATTCTTGCTTTTAATAATAACCACTTTGGCTGCTTTGCTACAAACTTTGGGTAAGTTAACTCTTTTATTTCATTTGGCAAGTTGTTGTAGATTTATTTGGCCATATGTTAAAAAATGTTGTTACAGAGTTTAGTACTATACTTAGCCGGCAGAACTAGTCTATCATTTTACATACTTCTCACTTATAGTCAAATCATCAACTTTTAATGAAACGTCAAAAACGCTCTGTTAGTATGAAGTTCGTAGGGAAATAGCAACAAGTGATGTCACGCCTTTTCTATGATCAAATAGCGTCCATTTATCGTTCTTCATGTATTCAAAAAACTTTAAAATAGCAAAAATAAGTAATGGCGTGTTATTTTTCGAGTATTTTCGTGAAATTAATTATTGGTACTGGTAATGTAAGAGTAATTTATTTTTATTGTTGTCAACATCCCAATTCGACGAATTTCGACGAATAGTTCCGAATGTGATCTTACAAACTTGAAATATATATATTGATAGCAGTGTCGGCAGTTGTAGGCTTCTAAATAGTTCTCTGCAAGATGTTCGCGGCGCTACAGATGGCTCTAATGCACTTTTTTGGCTAATAAAAACTCTTGTTTAATCGCATGAGTTTCCCCATAGTACAATACCATACATGAGGACTGATGCTAGATAGCCGTGATAGACGTTAAGCGCTGTTTTTTTGTTTACAAGTGTAGCCAGTCTTCGAAGGACATAGACATAACGATTTATTTATGTGCACTTTTCCTCTACTTGTGGCTTCCAAGTACAGTTTTCAGGGTTCCGTTCAGGGTAAAAACGGGACCCTATTACTAAGACTTCGCTGTCCGTCCGTCCGTCTGTCACCAGGCTGTATCTCAAGAACCGTAATAGCTAGACAGTTGAAATTTTCACAGATAGTGTATTTCTGTTGCTGCTATAACAACAAATACTAAAAACAAAATAATAATTAAGGGGGGCTCCCATACAAAAACCTGATATTTTAGCCCTTTTTCATGGCTACCACTCGCCGAGCTAGATCTCAAGAACCGTAATAGACAGTTGAAATTTGCACAGATTATGTATTTCTGTTGCCGCTATAACAACAAATATTAAAAACCTGACAAGTGCGAGTCGGACTCTTTTTATGGATCATGCGGTACGGAACCTTTCGTGCGCGAGGCCGACTCGCACATGGCCGGTTTTTTTATATAATAAAATACCTAAAAAACAATTTGATCAAATTTTGAAATATATCTATGTCTTTATATTACCACCATACCACCGTATCAACCGTAGGACGCCCACTGCTGGACATAGGCCTCCCCCAATTTCATGGGGGGTAAATGCCATAATCGCCACGCTTGGCATGCGGCTTGGCGATCGCAGTATATCCACCGCACTCCAGGGATACTGCTGCCCATCCCCCGGTGGTCTTGGTCGTAGTTTAAGGACATACTCGGGTCCCTTTATATTACACATCAATGTAAATAATGCCTTTGCTATTATAAAATTGTACATACTTAGGTCAAAGCCTGCCAGTTATTTATTTACATCCACATAATAACATCATCAATCGTTTTGTTTATGTCATCTGGTCAAATGGTATAACTATACAGATATATCATCTGCGAAGAGAACAACGATATCCCGTAAGCAAAGGAAAGTCGTTTATATAAAACAAGAACAAAAGTGGGGACTACACTGGGCAACTCCGCTATTGTTTTACCTTTCACTTGACTTTGAATAGCATATCGTAAATTTTTTCAGTCTTTTATCTCCACGTACCGAGTTCGTTTATGTAAATAATTTTGAAACCTGCTTAAGACCAACCCCCGGAGGTACTCGTAACGATATTTCATAAGAATTTGTGTTTACGTTAAGATTCCGATGAGATTTTGTTGACGTAGCAACTAATGCTCATCAAAATACCATTTCGAAGCGGAACCTATGATGAGGTACTTTAATTATGGGATCAAAGGAATATACGGAACTCCTCAAACACCATCAGCTCATATACATATAGTGCCTTGGCTATTTTCTGTAGTAACCACCGTATTTGTTACCAGAAAGCAGTTAAGGTAAGCCGCAGTAAATTAGTTTTACTGTAAACAATGTAGTGCCGGACTTGGCACCATTTCAGAGAATCTACGGAACTTGGCACCCACTTTAAACTCAATTCTTTTGTCGGTGAAGACGACAACCAAGCATCGCATATTCTTAATATTGAACTTGGCTCCCTTTTTCACATTTAAGTTTTTGATGGGATATCATTGTGTTTTTTTAAGAGCGAATGCACGAGTTACTAAAATACCTAAATCGCTATAGGTGCACCTCAAATATTTGAAGAGTTCCCTCAATTTCTCCAGGACCCTATGATCAGGATTCTTACCTGATAACTATGGGACTACGAGTACCCCTGAAGTATACCGTTTCAAACAAAAAAAAGAATTTTCAAATCAGTTAATAAATGACGGAGTTCTGAGGTAACTAGCATAAATAATAATAATAATAAAACTAATCAAAAAAATCACGTTTTTGTGATTTTTTTCTGGTGTACACACACAATTAACAGCTTTCTAGGTGACCTGGAAGTGGGTTAGGTTTTTGATTAAAAGTCAGTCAGTCAATCAGTCAGTCGTTTTTTGGAATTTAATATCTCAATAATTATTAAACCTATATTTATGAAATTTGGGGTTCTAGTTGTTCTAAAGGATCTTAATACGTGTAACATTTTTTTTTTATGTTAGATATATTTGGATCTATTGGGGGGTCAAAAGTGGCTCCAAACGGTTCGTGTAAAGTAAAATAACACACGGCTGCTGTCCGCCAGTTGACATGGCGAAGTACAAGAGTCTGTTTTTTTGGTATAAATTATTTAAATACCACTTCTTTGGCAAAGAAGCGTACGGGCCACCATGGCAAGTCGTCACAATAGTCTATGGATGCTTGCAACTCCATACGTCACATGTATGTTGCCGAACTATTAAAATGTGTACACTCTTTTCTTAAAGAACCCTCAACATTGTGAATCGTCAAAAGAATCTCGGCAGGATGATTATCCCACAGCCGGAGACTTCGTAATTAAAGCAATGAGGACTTTGAGTGCGTTATTAAAACATTCATAAAATAGACGAACTTATGATGTCCTGGGAATTTAAGTTGTGTAAAGCCTATTTCGTATCAATTCTTAAATCAAACTCTAAATTACATTTCAAATGAATAGGTACGAGTTTAGCTGAGTTGACATGATATGGAAAGCTCGCAAACTTAATTGACGGCCGCCTCGGGGCGACGCTCCGAAATATGGTTCATAGAAGTTACTGAATGACTTTAAAAGTTTTCATACTGCGATATGGTGATTTATGTACATATAGGTAATAAAGTAGCTGCATTTTACGTTATCTTACCCATTTCTATAGAGGTCTGAGAAAGAATGATAACCCTGTTTTATGTTAAGCAATATCAAAATCTACATTACTTAAATGTTTATTCTGTAAGTATATCAAAAGTACCGATTAGCGTACTTTATTTTACTTCACAAGCGAACACTATTATGAACCTGATCATAACGGCATTTGTAAATCACGATCAATCTGATGAACACTAAACTATGCTTAACCGCAGTATAAAAGAAGAAATTAAACCGGAATAGGTAGAGAAGCGGCATCTCGACAAAGGTCGACATTTAATCATGAGAAAACAGATTTACACGGAATTACGTCACTAGCACGTCAGCATCATGACGCAGAGCTACACTTCAGCCCACCACCTGGCTCCACGATTTAGCTACGGCACAGAACGATCGAGCGGTAATTTAATATCAAGTAAAAATAAGTTGACTTACCAATTCGCGTAGGGCGTTCGTTTGTCACTATTTGTACATCGTTTGAGTTCGCACGAGCAGTAGTCGCGAGGGTTAGTACGGGTTGTGGCCTCGTAGTGCATGTCGTATGGCGAAGTCTCGCGAGTGAGCGGCAGGCGGCATGCGCGTCGCCCACGCTCGATACTGCCCCGCCCCGCGCCGCGCTGCGCCCTGCCGCTGCCGCCCCAGCTAACAGCCCTATACATTAACCGTGATTGATAACACGGCTCACTCTAAAGTTGCGATACAATGTTATCATTCTGGCGGGAAATCAAAAGCAAAGCAATTTACATCCATGTTTTAAATACTTGATACAAGGTTAAACTTAGGGATGAACGAAACCCCATCTGTTCGAAGAAGAAAACATAATAAAATATTTTGTAGTATTCTATAACATAAATGAACTGAAAGATATTTTATGTTGAATGAGAAAAATGCTGTGAAAAAGCTAAGAATCAATTACGTCGTAGAAAAATTATATTAACCTACTTAGGTCCTTGCCGGGCGCGTTCTACAGGTTGCGAAAGGATATTGAAAGGTACACGGGGTGCTACAAGTGAGCGAGGGAAACACTTCCATAATAAATAAATCTTTTATTGTATAAATTGCATTAAATACATTATTATATCGAACAATTAAAATTTTATTTTCCAGTGTCTTCTTTGAGAGAAACCGTCCTATTGAACACCATCTGAAATAAACAGAAATATAATAGGTTATATAACATGTATAATATGCCAAAATAAATAATGAAATGATAATCACGGGTAGCCGAGTTTTGCTCAATCGATTCAGTCTCAATTCTGTCAATCTGACTGCGATTAGCTGAATATAACTTATGCCCAATAGGACTCGTACAGTGGGAATATCTTTAGGTGTGTGGTAATTATGCCACTATAAAAATGAGAAAATCATTTATGTATGCGTTATTAAGAAAGATTATTCACATAATAAAAAGCATCTTTAACAAACCTTCAATGAATAATCCTCATTAATACGATTTTCACTCAGTACCAATACAAATTAATATGATTTATGAGAGACGCGAGATAATTCATATCGTGGAATTGCATCGATTTTGATTATTCAAAACAACGATTTACAGAAGTATCATTAATGCCCGTATATAAAATTGGATACTAAACATTTTAAATGTATTTTTACTCAATTTAGGCATGACTGGCATGAGCTACACATAATTACCGCGAAATTGTCAAAATTTATAAAATAACCAAATATTAATGTTTATTTCAGCATTTTGTTTTTAATATTATTCTCATAATAAACAAGCATCATATTTAACAAATAATGAGAAAATATAGAAAATATTTCGACGTAAAAGCACTTTATACTTACGTAAGGTTACGATATAATACCTACACCAATTATAATATGAAAACTGAATAATTAAGCAAAGTTGTCAACGAAAAACCGTTTATGTTAAAAGGTTACTCAATACTTTTGCCATGAATTTTACAATTTTATACATTCTAAATTAACCAAAAATTGATAACTTTTTGTTGATAGAATAAAAAAAAGATACACATATAAATTTAATTTTGGTAGGTATCGACAAAATATTTCATGTTATTTATAGATGTAATGAAATAGATACTAATGAAACCCATGTGGCAAGTAATACGTAAAAGGGTTGCGTGGGAACTTGAGAAGTCCGTAGCGAAGCATTACGTGAGTCTACACAGGTCGCTGCTGGTTTTCTTTCAGTTACGTATCCGCTGTTTTTAAATCACCCTATTAGGTTACTCGTACTTATTATTGGCAACCATTTTGGGAGTAGAGAAACGAAGTAGTGGTTCTTTAATAATGAAATAACCTATTATCAGACAATTCAGACATACACAGTTGAACCTTTATTATTATTACCGACGTTTCACTTTATTTTTTATATGGAATCCTTGTTCCCTGAAAACAACGTGAAGACGAGAGCGAATCGGTTTTTACTCCTGTAAGCGCGCTCCATCCTAGACCATATCGCTTACAATTAGGAGATTTGTGGTCAAGCGCTATCCTATCCAACGTTCAATAGAAACACGGTGGCAAACAAGGTTACGGCCTGCCTGGTGTCAAGCAGACAACGTCGCCTATGGACGCCTGCGACTTCAGAACAATCGCCGAGTTTCTTGCCGGTTCTTCTCGTGGCAGAGGTTTATGTTTCCGAACCGGTGGTAGTTTTTCGACATTCACAGTTGCATGTAATATGCCTAAATTGAAGAATAAATAAAGCGTAGCCGAGTCTAATAATGACTTTTATCATGTAATACTAACAATGTGAATTGTCTAGTTTATGCAATTGGTATCCAATCATTACATAAAAAAACATTTTAAAAACAACGTTTGGCCAACTAACGGTTAAGTAACAAATTAGTTGTTTCATAAAATATTGTTTTATAAATAGTTCATTAGACAATTACGAGTATGTATTTGACATCCACCATATTATGAATTATTATTTGACGAATTACTCACTTATTATCCGTGACAATGGGCAAAGTGGAACTATGACCCATTAACGCGAGAGCGTGCCGCGGCAGCGGGCGGCGAAGCGCCAGAACTCATTGTTTTTACTAATACTTACATATTATATACTTCTTATTTCAATACACTAGTCTAGTGATATATCACTAGATCACGCTTGGGATATAGCTATATCGGCAAAATGTGGGTAGTGCTGTAAAATTACGGAGTTTTCTTAAATGTCCAACAGCTTTCATGGTATTATATTTATAACATACTGCATAGAAAACTGCCAAGTTACTGCTCAAAATGCATTAGGCCGCAATAAATTAGTTTTACTGTAAACAATCTATTGCCCGACTTAGCACCTTTTCAGATAATCTACGGAACTTGGCACCCATTTAGATCTCAATTCTTTTGTCGGTGAAGACGACAACCACGCCTCGCATATTGAACTTGGCTGCCATTTTCACATTTATGTTTTTGATGGGATGGGATACAATTACTTTTTGTCAAACTTCACCAAATAATGCGTTTCAAGACCGAATGCACGAGTTACTATACAAAATTCCCAAATCGCTATAGGTGCACCTCAAATATTTGAAGAATTCCCTCGATTTCTCCAGGACACTGTGATCAGATTCTTACCTGATAACTATGGGACTACCCCTGAAGTATACCGTTTCAAACAAAATAAGAATTTTCCGAATCGGTTAATAAATGACGGAGTTCGGAGGTACCAAGCATAAATTATAACTACACCTAGATATTTTTCTAGCACGAAAAACTTAGTAAGTGATTGACCAAATAAAAACATCGACAGTCCTGTTATCGACAAAATCACTTCAACGTCATAGATAAATGTTCAAAAATTAGGGTTGTCTAATTGGTACTAATGGCACATTGCAGTTGATCATAAACTTTGTTAGGTCCATATGAAATAGTTTTTCTCTTCCTAAATATTTTTGTGCTTGTCTGTGTTAATGTAGCATATAATGTTATGTTTCTTTGAGACGATGTTTACTTCGCATTGGGTGCAAAATAATGTTGAACCACGAAACCCGATTTCTGGTAAATTTACAATACACGAGGTGATTCTCTCTTTTCGGGGCGTTTTTCTGGGTGGCATTTTTTCGTATTCAGTCTTGTATTAACAATATTCCATCAAAAACATAAACGTGAAAATGGGAGCCAAGTTCAATATTAAGTATACGAGGGTAAAACTGAAAGTTTCGGGAATAGAAGAAAATATGCAGTATAAGTGAGTTTATTTATTTTTATTGTTTTTCAAAATATTCTCCTTTGTATTTCATGCACTTATGCATGCGTTCAAACCAGTCCATAAAGCACTTTTTGAACTCTGAAGTAGGGGTCGACAAAATGGCTATTTTATAGGCCTCCACTGCTTCTTCTGGCGTCTGAAACCGCTGACCACGCAGTTTGTCCTTGATTCTGGGGAATGTAAAAAAGTCGTTGGGACTTAAGTCAGGGCTATATGGAGGGTGGTCCAATATTTCGACTTTTTCACCGTCCAGGTACTCAGTTGTTGTCCGAGCGGTGTGTGGGCTGGCGTTGTCGTGGTGAAGGATGATGCGACGACTAGGGTTTGTTTTTCGGAGTTCAGCAAAGACGTTCGGCAAACAAATAGTGGTGTACCAATCAGCATTGACTGTTCTACGATCCTCAAGAGCCACAGTAGCTACGTGACCAGATTTAGAGATAAACGTAGCCACCATCTTCTTAGCCGTACTGCGAGCACGAACAACTTTTGTGGGTTTGAGCTCGTCTTCGAAGACCCATACTCGGGATTGGTTTTCAGTTTCAGGCTCATAAGCGTATATCCACGACTCGTCACTTGATACTATGCTAAAAACAGCATTTGAGCGTCCCTTGTTAAATCTTTTCAAAGTTTTGCGGCACCAATTGACACGGACTTTTTTCTGCTCGTCAGACAATAGGTGAGGTATCCAACGGGAAAATAACTTTTTCACGCCTAATTCTTCTTTTAAAATAATTTGTATTTGACTCATTCCAATACCCAGGTGCTCTTGAATTTCCCGATATGTCACATGTCGGTCTTCATTTATCAGACGACGCACAACATCGACGTTTTCTTGCGTGACTGCCGATTTTGGTCGACCTTCACGCACTTCGTCGGTGAGGGATACACGGCCACGTTGAAATTCTGAATACCACCTGTATATTGTAGTCTTTGAAGGAGCTTCAATATTAAAAGCAGCAACCATCCGCTCTTCACATTGTTTTTGTGTTAGTCCACTTTTAAAGTCATAATAAATCATAGCTCTGAAATTTTCACGGCACAATTCCATTTTAAGCAGTGACTCGACGACTTCAATAAACAATTGAAACCGAACCATACTTTTTTTTTTCTAAGTGGCCAGTGTGTTGAGATAAGGAAACTTCAGAGATTATAAAAAGGTATAATACATGTTAAAAATAAATTAATAAGTATTCGATTCCCGCCACTTTCAGTGCAAGCCTCGTATGCGATGCTTGGTTGTCGTCTTCACCGACAAAAGAATTGAGATCTAAATGGGTGCCAAGTTCCGTAGATTCTCTTGATAATGTTGCCAATACTGCATAGAAAACTGCCAAGTTAAGGCTCAAAATGCATTAAGCCGCAGTAAATTAGTTTTACTGTAAATAATGTAGTGCACTAGTGCCGGACTTGGCAACATTTCAGAGAATCTACGGAACTTGGCACCCATTTATTTATTTATCTCAATTCTTTTGAAGCTGAAGATGACAACCAAGCATCGCATATTTATTTATTTAATCTTTATTGCACAAAAGTAACACTTATAGTACAAAAGGCGGACTTAATGCCATAAAGCATTCTCTACCAGTCAACCTTAAGGCAAAGCAGAAAAATTGTGGGTAGTGCAACTAACATAATAAAGAAACAGTAGGTACTTACAAAGACTCGAAAGATGATTTTTAGTAGTGGTTGTATATTATAATATTATACGAATATTATAAATAATAATATAATATACAACCACTACAAAAAATAATAATAATAATAATAATAATCCTGTACACCCTGGCGGGTGCTGTCTCTGTGTGCGTCCCATGACACGGGCAGGGACAGCATCCGCTCGGTGTACCCCTTGCATTTGATTAAATTGTCAAAAGGGCCTCTACGTGTTGGCTATATATGTGGTACTCGGTTGGTACTCCGGTACCTCGGTACTTCGGCTCCGCGCACGCCTTCCAAAGGTCCGGGACACCATTGTCCCGTGAGCGGAAAAGAGATACAATAATAATAATGAAATATTGAAATATTTTACAATAGAAATATTGTAAAAACCTAATCTAAGAGAAAAAGTGAATAAAGAGATAATAATTATAATAAAAATAATAATATTCTTAATATTGAACTTGGCTCCCATTTTCACATTTATGTTTTTGATGGGATATATTTAAGGTAATGACCTTTTGTCAATCTTCGCCAAATGGTGGTTTTGAAGAGCGAATGCACGAGTTACTATACAATATACCTCAAATATTTGAAGAGTTCCCTCGATTTCTCCAGGATCCTATGATCAGATTCTTACCTGATAATTATGGGACCTCTTTATCATTACCTCGATGAGTTGGATGACATGTGAATATTTTTAAATAGCTTACTGCGTGTTTTTCTCATAGACTCACAATGATGTACATCCGCAAGTACAATGATATGTATATGTACGTCAGCGAACATGCCCAACTCTGAACAAATAAAACGTGACTTCAGTATAATGTGTTTGTAGTAGACACAGAACACCGACTTGATAAACTTCCCCTGCCATAAATATTTTCGTAACTCTTTTTTTATACTATAATCAAGATAAACAAAAAAGACAATACACCCAGAAAGTTTCATGTAGGCTGCTCTATATAAAGAACTGCTAATTATAAAAATAAATTGGATCAAAAGTGTACGAATTACGTTCAATTTGCACAAGATCGGTGCACGCGGCGTCTAGGTAGGTAGCCGATATAAGTCTGTGGTTGTACATATGTCGATATTTTTTATTGTGGCAAGCACTAAGCAAATATTGTTTCTGCTAGTACAATATCTAGGTATAATTATGACAATAATAATAAAACTGAAAACCACTGTTATCTGATTTTTTTTGGTCTACACACACAATTACCAAGCTGAATGCCAAATTTCACCTTTCTAGGGCACCTGGAAGTGGGTTAGATTTTTGATTACTAGTCAGTCAGTCAGTCAGTGGTAAAAAAGCCGTTTTTTGAACTTTAATATATTTCATCTATATTTATGAATAATGAAATTTGGGGTTCTAGTTGTTCTAATGGATCTTAGTGCATATACATACCAAATTTCATTTTTTTATGTTAAATAGATTAGGAGTTGTTGGGGGGTCAAATGTGGCTCCCAACGGTTCGTGTAAAATAACACACGGCTGCTGTCCGCCAGTTCCTGGGGTGAACTTGGCTGGACACGCTGCCGCGTGCCTAGACGGGAATGATAGGTTTGTGAAATAAATAGATTGTGAATCGTTCTTTATACAATGATCATTTATTAAATGTTGTTTATGAAATGATAATAAACCTGTGCATTATTGTATAATGTACGCTTTTTAGGATTCCGCATCAAAATGATATAAAAGGAACACACACATATCTCAAATTCACACACACATATGTCACATTGCCAAATATTTCAAGAACTACGTATACTAGGTGGCCCATTCAAATCGGTCAGTATGGGAAAGTCTGAAACTATAAGACATACGAAGATTTGTTCTTAGGAACCATGTCACCGATTTTGATAAAAAGAAAAACTGCATTCATACATTTGAAAAAAACACTGTACCCAGCTAGGGAATCGAACCCGGTTGTTTTGAAAAAATAAACTTACACTATTTCTATTCAGATATCGTTTTTGTAGGTCTTAAGCAGTAAATGTCTCTAAGAAACATAATGTCTAAAATGAATAAAATGCATTTTTTTCACATACTTTAATTTATCATAGTAGGTGTTCAAAGTGACCACCGTTACAATATTCAACAAGTTCAGGCATGTAAAATTGTCTCTATGGTTGTTTGTACCTCTCTACTTGTAAAATCGGTGACATGGTTCCTAAGAACAAATCTTCGTATGTCTTATAGTTTTAGACTTTCCCATACTGACCGATTTGAATGGGCCACCCTGTATAGTCTAGTACCGCGCTTAGACTAGGAGGTTAGCCGAGTGGTCTAAGTAAGGTGCGAGACTTAAAAAGCTAATTAAACAAACTGGAAAAATCAACAGCCCCATAGGGTCACCGTTCATTGATATATTTGATGATATTGTTGATATATAAATAATAATAAATATTAGGGGACAATTTTTTTTGACAAATCGAACTAGTCCCATAATAAGCTCAATAAGGCTTGTGTTATGGGTACTAGGCGACGATATATTTAATAGATATATACTTAAATACATAGAAAACATCCAGGTCTCAGAAACAAATGTTTCTGCTCACCACAGAAACAAATGCCCTTACCGGGATTCGAACCCGGGACCTCTAACTTCGGAGGCAGTGTCACTACCAACTAGGCTAAACAGGCCGATATATATGATTATAAACGATGGCAGATGCACAAATTGGTTTAGAAAAGTTGCACAATATACGAGACAATGAACTGACTTGCATAATACACGCCTTCCAAATGAATGAATGAAAATCAATATCGCTTTATATACCAAAATTTTATATTATGTAATTAATTAGTTTTACCACAATTCCATAACAACGTAACAACTAAACATACACCACCACTAAGCATGTATCAAATTTTGCGTAAAAATATTTCGTTTGCTAAGATGGCATTTGTGTGAGAAGTTTGACATTTCAGATGAAATATACTGGCTCCCATCTGGCGCCTTGTTTTAGCGTCAATCTGTCTTTAGTCCACAGTCTCGTATTATATACAGCGCGCAATATTATACTTGTGACATAAATTTCGCTTCGTAAAAAATCAACTTACATTAGCATCGTTGGTGTCCGGGTCCACGGAGAAGAAGCCGATCCTCTCGAACTGGAACTTGTCGTAGACCCGGGCGCCGCGGAGCGAGGCGTCGGCGCGCGCCTTCACCACCCGCAGCGTGTCCGCGCGGCAGTCCGACAGGAACCCACCCGGGACCTCGCTCGGGTCCTCGGGGTTCTTATGTTTGAACCTATATAGACGTGGCTGTTACACTTTAAACAGATAAGCTCGAAACTCACGGAGCAGGTGCGGCGCGGTCCGGGGCGGACGCGATTTTGATTTTTGATCTTTCCCAAAATGTGGACTGTTCAGTGTGTAGTAGATTACTGCTACATATGTCACATACGCCGCCTCCACTCCGCTATCCCGAGCGGTTTTTGGTACAACGGCCCTGTATCGAGTAAGCTATAACGGAAAACCGCCTTCGCCACGCAACGATGCTGCGCCGCGCCCTGTGCGTTTCAAGCTATATTCATTTAACGTAATACTAATACTAGTGTTGCTGTGAACCTATAATAAACTCGTGAATCCGTTTAGGGCTACCTAGTTGCGTTTATAAATGAACCATGTTTTCAACTTTAACCTACACGGCTGTACAACCATGTAAACGCGTATACGTACAGCAGAAGAAATGTAAATGCGTACCTTTTACCCTTATTGTCATTGTGACAAGAGCGAAAAAGGTATGTCTTTCAATTTCTTTGACTGTACATATATACCATCACCAGATTGTAGTAGACTCAGGAGATTATCGGAGCTCGGTTTGCTTGCTCGCTCAACAATGGCTTTGTGCATTCAGAAGAATATAGAAAGTAGCAGCCAAATCATATCATAACACACATAGATATATTTTGCTACTTTGATAGATAGCTGCTGTCTACTTTTAGAGGTGTTTTTTTGAATTCCGTTAATTCGAGGACACATTCCATAAAGTAATCTTCTCTAAGACACTAGTACCCTAGTACGAGTATTTCAAATGACAGCATTTCATATTTTCAAGGTGGCCATTTTATGATCTAGACCGATAGAAAATGAAATTTTAAGGTTCACGTGTTTTTTATTTCTCCCGAAATCCTAATTTTCTTTCTAAAATATCTATTCTAAAAGTAGCGAATGCCAAAAGGACGTAAGTAAATTATGACGTCATCACATTGGCTGTAAGACATTATTACCATTGCCACATATTTTTCTAAAAAACCTTGGAGCGTTCACATTTCGTTGACATGGTGTTTAATTCACGTCAGTGTCAAGTAGTGTCAGTCATCCTATTACAACCTAAAACTAAACAAACATCCAGATTTTTATTGAAAACAGTGCCATCTACCTATATTACATAGAATAGAAGTAGCACTAAAATATCAGTGTTGTTACATTAAAATTTTAGGTGCTATACACGGTGCTATAAGGAAATTGATTCGTGTTATTTAAATGAATATGAGTAGATTTTGATTTTCTATAATAGCACAATAATTTTTGTCTGCATGACATCAGTTTGGAAAATTTGAAACTCTACAATGAAATTTTGAATTGATATTTATTGATAAACGGTATTTAGGAGTAGTAGTTATAGGGTCCCTTTACACGGTTAATATTATAACAATTCTGATTTTTATTTATTTTGATTCTTAGTTGTCACACCACACCGGCCACTTTACTAATGTTTTTTTACTAATCTATACTATTATAAAGCTGAAGAGTTTGTTTGTTGTTTGAACGCGCTAATCTCAGGAACTACTGGTTCGAATTGAAAAATTCTTTTTGTGTTGGATAGTCCATTTATCGAGGAAGGCTTTAGGCTATATAACATCACGCTGCGACCAATAGGAGCGAAGACGCGGACGAAGTCGCGGGCAACAGCTAGTAGGTTCATAAATGACCAAGTTCTGTGGTGACAAACGTTGAAAAAATTATTAAAAAAGTAATCGAAACGGGATCTTCCTTTTTTTGAAGTTGCTGTATAAACGGCCTTACGCACCACCTCCTGTAACGGGGTTTATAAAATATCATCGCATTTTCCTGTTAGCAACGTACCACGACAACAATGTTATTACAATAAATGTATTAAATAATGTATTTTGTAATATAACAAAAGTTGGTTAAAAAGTTTCGCAACCTCAAATATAGATGGCGCCTCTAATCAAGCCTTTAAATATTTTTGACTTGCCAGTCTATCTCAGTATATATAATTTGTAGTCTTAGGTTTGACTGATTAAATGTCTCAGAGTACCCCAGAGAAGACGCCAAATAATAATAATACCGCTACCGAGAAAGATAGTCATATACCAAATTAAATGAGAGCGACAGAGAGGGATATATCATTTGTTGTGCTTGTCATGGTTCCGCTTTTCTTTATTTGCCTCAATGTCATCACGGCATGTCAAATAGAGGCAAATAAACGATTACCCTCACAAATTAAAGAGGTAGTTTATGGTAAGCTGCCAGTCGTTTAAGACCAGTTCTCAATTCAGCTGCGTAATAGCTTTTCTGTCCCTCTTGGTGGAACTCGTATAGGATCTCTATAGAAATCCTTACTCGAACTTAGTAACAACCGGAAGTAAAAGTCTAGACTGTTTAGTAAACTAAAGTGTTGTCCCTTTCAGTGGCGGCTGTACCTTGAGTGCGCTCGTGCGTTGCACTACCAAAAATTTAACACCATCAATACCATCGTCATCAATAAAACAATCTCAATAATCTGTAATATACATACATAAATTACATTTAAAAAATGCAAAGAAACCACTACGCTATGTCGTAGTCTATAAATTTTTTTCGCTCAGTCTCAAAAAACCTCTCCGTGCGCTTCGTGGAGCGCACGCACTAGCCAGTACAATTTCTATGAGAATCGCGTTAGAGCGCCAGGCGCGTGAGACGGAAGATACTCCGTACAAACTGAATGAAGAAAAAGGTAAATCTCGTGCGGCGCACGGAGCCCACACGAGGGACCGGCGGCGATATTACCCGACCAAGTGAAGTTAACGCTCAAAATATAAACCTTTTCTTGCGCTTCAATTGTCAAGTTTGCTTAGTTGGTTAATAACATGGCCTGCACTTCACTTTTCTCGTATCGCGCCATTATTCGTAATTCGTGTTTATTGTTTGTTTTGTAAAGTGAGTGTGACTATGTGTTTAATGGAAAAAATAAGTGTGAACTTGAATATCGAGAATATTAAAAACAATATTAAAACTTTTAGTGATTGATAAATTAGAAATAAAATCGGCTGAGCCGCCAAGGTCATGCCTTAATTTAAAAACATTTTCCAGGAATCAAAATCGACGGATTGAGGTACTTAATACATATAAAATTTGATTGTTAGTAGGAAAATGTAGTTGTATTGCAATTTTTGAGTTATATATTATAGTATTTCATAAATCCATAAATTAGCGCACCACCGGTTCTCGTAGTCAGCAGCCGCCACTGGTCCCTTTACAGCCACAGTAATGACGGACACATTTCCGGTTTACACATATTCGTGATTTTTCCCGTTTCAGAAAAATAAATCAATATTTAGGGGACAATTTTTACACAAATCGACCTAGTCCCATAGTCACAATAAGCATGGGCTCAATAAGGCTTGTGTTATGGCACTTATGCCATACGACGATATAAATAATAAATAAATAAATAATAAATATTGGGGGACAACCTTACACAAATCGACCTAGTCCCAAACTAAGCAAAGCTTGTACTATGGGTACTAGACGACGATATACATACTTATATAGATAAATACATACTTAAATACATAGAAAACATCCAAGACCCAAGAACAAATATCCGTGAAAAATGCACAAATAAATGCCCTGGCCGGGATTCGAACCCGGGACCTCTAGCTTCGGAGGCAGAGTCACTACCAACTAGGCTAAAGAGGTCGTCATATTTGATAGATATAGACTTAAATACATAGAAACCATCCAAGTCTCAGGAACAAATGAATCACAACAGAATCGAATGCCCTTACCGGGATTCGAACCCGGGACCTCTAGCTTGGGAGGCAGTGACACTACCAACTAGGCTAAACAGGCCGACAAACACTCCTTAATAGATTTAACAGAGAAAAATAATATATTTTTGTTGTTCTTTTACGACTATCCAAGCGAACATAGCAGCCATTACACCGAGGAATGGCTTTATTCTTTATGCCCTAGGGAGGCGTTTATCGCCAGGCACCTACAGTAAAATTGATCTTTCTAAATGGCACTAGTACCCAGGTTTATTGTAACATAAACATTTACAGCGATGAAATACACCTGACTAGGTCACACACAAATCAATATTTTTATAAAGCGTTAGACGCTTGATATGAATTACGGGTAAACAAAATTTTTCAGAAGTGGTAATATGACGTTATCAGTGTAATATGTACTCAATAGTCAAATTGACTCTTGGATTTTTAGAGTTCTGTAGATAAAATGGCGAATACGGAACCCTTAGTTTCGTCATGTCTGCCCGTCCGTCCGTCCGTATGTCACAGCCGATTTACTCGGAGACTATAAGCACTACAATTATGAAATATAGTAGGAAGGTGTACTATGTAAACCGCTACAGAAAAGTAATGTGAAATTACGAAACAAAATTAAATTTGGACGGGGGACTAGTTCATGTCGCCGCAGTGTGATAAATAAGTCCAATGTTTGGTATGTTTATTGACAGGATAATCATCTCTCTCAAGGATTCTAATTTGATTATTTATATACGTACATAAAAAACTGTGTAACTTCGTACCCGCGGCGACCCGGGCCTGTTCGATGGAAAATTATAGGCGGTTAAAGGGTTAAGAATAGAAGTATATGTCAAGTTTAGGTTACAGCTCATTAATTTTGGTGTGCTCTTCCTACCCCTTTTGGGAATATAGGCGTGAGTTTATATTATGTTATGTTACTTACAGTGGTTCGTAGAGCCTCACTTCCACCGTGACGGGGTCGGACACCCAGTGGATGAAGGCCTTCGGCTTCTCGGCGGACTCGGCCGGCTCGGCTGTGCACTGCACCTCCGCCGCCTTGCCCGCGGCGTCGTGGATCACTTTCGATACCTGCAATACTCTGCATTTTACTGGCAGTAGGTTGAGTTGGTGCGTTTTTTACAAGCTCTTATTTAACTTGCAATGTGTATATATGTATGTTTGTTCGGGTCAAATCTTGCAATTGAATGTTAAAACATTTATCCCCAACCGATTGAAATTTGATATACTTAAGTTCGGTGACAATGCAATAAATTAAGTTACCACCGAGCTAACACCTAATCAATGTACAATTTAGTCAATAAGTTCTACCATTGTTTTCTTTCTTTATTTTTGTATAGCTGTTGTAGACTAAAATAAATTATCTTCTATAATGGAGATAGAAGGTGCCCATAGCAATTCCAAAAGTACACGAGATTAACCCCATCGTTTTTGAGATCATTGGAATCCTCTCAACAAGTATTTGATACGAGTAACTGAGGAAATAAGGGTACAATTAAGCAGAAAAGGCTAGTACCAAAAATGTTTTAATTCGTGCAAATCATTGTGGAACGGAAGTGGGGGAGAGAAACGTCCAGAACTCAAGAAGAACATACGAGTATACGCCGTTCCCAAGTAAAAGGCCCCGCTTTGACAATGTCAATAAGGGCAATTTGTAATTACGTCGTAATGGAAATAGCTTTATTGAGACTGCCAGCGCGAGACTTTTTGCTTGGAGTGCATTGAGCTCTTATTTGGAGTGACACATATATGGACCAAGTCGAAGAAAATCTAAACATCGCATCAGTGATCCAATGTGGCAATGGCTTAAGAAAGAGTAGAATATTATTGTACTGATATTTTTTTTTATAATAGGACAAAAATTTATAACAAGGCCAAATTAGATCCTCGTCATTATCATGACATATTAAAGTCTAAAACTCATTGAAACTGTTAATAATTACCACCACCACCACCATAACAGCCGAAGGACGTCCACTGCTGGACATAGGCCTCCCCCAATTTCATGGGGGGTGAATGCCATAATCGCCAAACTTGGCATGCAGGTTGGCGCTCGCAATATCTCCACCGTACTCCAGGGATGCTGCCCATCTCCCGGTGGTCTTGGTCGCAGATTTAGGCCCGAGCTCGGGTTTTAATAATTAGCTACCTAACAAATACACGAATTCTTACAGTTTTATCACCTTTTGAAGTCGGTGTCGAATAAGATGATTGCCCTACCTGACCTTTTCTCTGCTAATAAAAAAGTCACAGCAAATATAGTCTGACCAGTGTCTATTTGAACCTGAGATAATGTCGCTGCAAACAGCATGTCACATGGCAATAATATACATACGTCATGTATAGTCGGGACAGTGTGTATTGGCTTCTTAGTCATCTACTTTTTTTAACAATTTTGTATTAGGCCTTTTTTTTCATGAGGGAGGGAGGCAACCACGGTAACGTTATTTTCTTTATATATATATATATATATATATATATATATATATATATATATATATATATATATATTTGTTATTGTACCTTAACCTATACATTGAATAAGAAAAAATAGTGTACTTGTTAAATCCAACCAATCTTACCTATTCAATCAATACTTACTATAATATGACATGTCAGTACTACCGGTTATGTCAACAACCAATTTCAAAACATTGTGTATTGGAATATTAGTCAATCCTTCGTCCAAATAGGCACTGGTCAGGCTATACTTATTTTTCCCTTTCCATGCTCGAACAGTGTCATATTGAACTTATCAAGCGGTTAAACTTATCAATGTATACATGTTTATGATTTACAAAACATTTTATTTATTTATTTATAATTTGACCAATCTAAACACTTCACCATACTAAATCCAACATTCACAATACTTTAATTTAACTAGTCAAAAAACTTTGTAGTTGATATCACTCATACAGATAAATACGAGTATGCCATACACACTTATACATATTGTATCCTCAGTCATAGTTCCCTTCCAACTAATTCATCATTTGGTTCACGCATGTTAGTTTTATAAGTGGTTGACATGTACTTTACAGATACTCTCTGATGTTGTCAGCGAATGAAAAAAACATAGAAGCACAACTAGCGTCGCAAAATGACACCATCAAAGTTGTGTCCACTAAGGCGGGGCGTCAAAGATGTGTCCAACGGATGTCTAGTTTGAACATGGCGGCGCAACGTTACAGTTGTATTAACTTAAATCTCAAAAATAAACAATATGCTTTTTTGTGCAGTGAAGTGGTGCGTTAATCACTCTAAAAAACATAAAAAAAACATGGAATAACTTTTCATATGTAAGTAAAGCCGTAAACATATTTGTTTAATTTTTTTAGTCGGAACTGATTTTGTATAGGGTTGGTGTTATGCAACTTTACATCATCAAAATGTTAATAGGTGAATGAAAAGGTACAGTCGAGTTTTTTAATTTGTGACCCATTGCGTAACATTTTGCTTTGAATGTCTATACCGTTTGACAGGACTGTCAAAGTTAAGGGGGTTCTAAATTAAAATCCTCGACTGTACCTAAGATACCTATAAAACATTTGAATTTGTTGATTTGATACATGCTTTCATGCACATAACTAATTTGTGTAGTGTTCGAAAAAGTTAGACGAATTCCATAATAAATATTAATAATAAATAAATATTAGGGGACATTTACTTTATTTACAACTAGGCTATTGATTCTAATAAGACTATATAATATAACTATATGAGAGAAGCAAGAAATAAATATATTTTTAACAAGAACTAAAACCGAAATAAAAATAAAAGAATAAGTGTGTAACTATAGTTACAATATATTTATTTCTTGCTTCTCTCATATAGTTATATAGTGTACATACAATATATGCAATTATTATCAACTACTCAAAGAGTGGATTTAAAGAGCCCAAACTCGGTACGATTGTGTTAACTTATTACAGAGACTACTGACCACCACTTCCCATGACCACTTTCCGGTTCCATCATCAGATCAGCTCGATAATAATATTATCATAATATTGCATTGTCACTGAATTTACATATATGTCGTTAAGAGTCCGCAGTAAACTCGGTCCTCCATACCAACGTAGTTTCGCTCTCATTTTAAAACGCCATTCTAGAATAACATGAAACTTTGTATACACAATGGAATCCGGAATATCTAGGTCGGAAATTGGTTTCTGTTGCTTGAAATTATAATAGAGAAAAAATACAGCGATTATTATGGTTTTCATATAAGACGTAAAAAACTCAAAAACTCGCTGTATTTTTTTCTATTACAATTTCTAGCAACAGTATAGTACATTTCGATGCTAGTGCGGAAAGTATGTCATTTCTTCACGATTACCGAGGGATGCCACGAGCCGCAGGCGAGTGGCAAGACTCGGGACGAGTGAAGAATGACATTTCCGCACGTGTATTGAACGACGTTTTTTAATACACTTGCGAAAAAATAAGAAAAACAACAAGTAATATTTATAAAAACAATATCGAATGTTGCCTTTAGAAACTTAAAACATGCTTGCAGTAAGTAAAAACGCCTCTTCTTTGACAGGCGTTTCGGCAGCTATTCCGTTCCACTCAGACAACTTATTAGGAACGGTTTTTCAATATTCAATATTAAAAAATAAACGTGTTATAATGATGAAGAGGTAAGTAATAAAATATGAAATGTGTATATTTTTCGTATTCTGATATTAACAGTAGGTTTTTATGTTGATTACGACGTTTAAAGGAAACTAATATTTAACACCCAGCAATAAGGAGTCATGCATTGGAACAAGCATAAATTTAAAAAAAAATGGAAAAGTGAAAAGCACTAGTGCGCGAAAACAAACTTTCCGCACGCTAAACAGCTACGTAAAGTAGCACTTTTTGAGCAACTGTATTAAAAACTAATTTACGATCTAGATATGGCGGCTCCCATAGTGTATACAAAGTTTCATGTTCTTTCAGCAAGCCCACACAAACAAAAAAGATATAAGTTACGTACACGACAAGTTAAATAAAAGCGTGTAAAAAAGGAGTTAACGTACGTATGTTAAATGTTTGCGTTGTCTGAATATACCGTACAAGTTTCGATTACGAGAGGTTACTGTTCTCTATGTGTAACAGTGTTTACCAAGCTATAAATTATGTACATGGTCGTCCAATATGCTTAGTATAAGTCTGGTACAGCTTAATTAATGACTAGTTAGATTTTCGTAAGGTTATCCTATGATTTTTAAAAATAAAATAATGCATAAAATCAAATTTAAATAATACGGCGATTTTGCGTATGAAGATGACTTTTTATTGCATGCAACCATCCACCCGCTAAAGCGTTGTCGTTATCGCCGCCATTTTGACACATAAAACATCAGCGCTAGGATACCAAACACAGACAGTCATTTTGAAATTAACCAATCATGTTTATTTGTTTTGGGTAATAGAAAACCGGCTGGTATTTTTAGCAATTCTTATTGGTACAACCCCGCGCGTGCGTATTTAGAATAAATGCCCCGTTTTAAAGTGTATTTTTGTAGGAAGCTCGCGTTCTATGCTTTTTTCGTTCACTGGATGTTGTGCATAGTTGTAATTGAGTTATGGACTAATATAGGTCACATCAAAAAATTCTATGCTAATAATAGCTTGTAACTAAACCTTATAAAATAAATAAATAAATACATATATAAATAAATAAATAAAAATGTCCGACATAAACGCGTACATTTCGGTACCTAAAAGTAGGCAACTGAGGGGCTAGATTAAAAACTAAGGTCTACCAGTGCAATTTAAGATACCAACCTTAATAACGTATCCGGCGTGCCTCAGCCCCACGGTCTGGGTCGGCGTCAGGCGGCGGTACCCCTTCTCGGGCTGCTCCTTGAAGTCCGTGGCTTCGATGTACAGCACCCGATTGAACAACACGTTGTGGGAACCCTCTTCTGGCTCGTTGGGGAAGTCCGGCACTGATACCGATATGGGCTTGTCGCTTGGGAAGTTGGTGATGGTTATCTTCAGTGGCTCCAAGACGACCATTACTCTAAAGAAGAAAAACAATATAAAATCTTGTTGGACTTTGAACAAACGAGGCAGATTAATACAATGGCAATATTTACTCATTATTGCACTCCTCACACAAATAAAACAGGTAGAACCAGAAACTCCTCACACAAATATAAAAAAGAATGCAAAATGATATAATAAAGAATGCAATGCATGCTGGAAGGAGGCAATTGCAGGCTGAGTCATTAGTTTTAAACGGACGACCTTGGGATTGACATTCCAGCCGAGGCTAATAAAGTGTTTAAAAATGGGGGAAAAAGACGAATGGGGGAAAAATGCGAATTAAGTTTTGATTAACATAACCTTAAAACGTCAAAATGTTTATGCTCTCCCGCCGTATTTTTTTTTAAAACAGAATCGGAAGTGTATTTTTCCACCGAAAGCCGCAAATTTTCCAGATACGTCCAAATACGTCGCGTTTCCAACAAAAAATACGACTTGAATTGGCTGAATACGACCTGTGCCACCTTTTCTATGGCTGTTTTGTTTTTTAAGTTTGGAACTCGACTAGTGGCTTCAGTGAGGTCGTCTACCGAATGCTACGTCCCTATCTCAGCGCAGCACTGGAGACCCCCTTTTCCCACAATTTACGAGACTCAACGTGGACGTATTCCTGGGCCGAGCTAAACGGTTGGTGATGTACTGTACCGGGGCGCGGTGAGGTTGAGCGCGAGGCGGACGGCGGCGTCGAGCATGGTGGGGTCGACGGCGCCGAGCGCGCCCGTGACGCCGAGCCCCGCGCAGAAGCTGTTGATTGCCTCGGCCGGCACACCGCGCCGCCTCAGCGCCGTCAGTGTGTACAGCCGCGGATCGTCCCAGTCTAAAAATAATACAATATAACAATAAATAGTTTAGGAATCTTTGCACATCACGTCAATAGCCCCGTTGTACCCGTGAATGGGTTCTAGCAGGTGCGCTTATCACAGTAAACTTCTCCTCAGGGTTCTACGTGTTGGATCTTTATCCCCTCGCACGCCTCCCAAATGACTGGGCCTTATAAAACCCCAGGTTTTTCAAAGGAGATGTATAATGATCAGTGATCGTAACTTTTGTAGCTTTTTGGTACATCATAAAGGTGTTAACGGAAATGGGATAAATGATTGAAATTCTTATGATTTATTAGCGTTAATAACGTTAATATTAACCGTTTATATGGTATTTGTTCATACCAACTCCGTTAACACCACTACGCTGCACCCAAAATGCTACAAAAGTTACGATCACTGATAACGATTGCACGCTTCCTTTCTTCGCGACGTTACTCTTCTATACTTATTATATTTCGATGAGTTTACTGAATAAATTGAAGACAAGACACCTTTGCTTGACAGAGAAATCGGACACAACCCTAATTGAAGAACCCATAGAGCGTGTCAGATATTTTGTGCTCTCCGGTGAGTGATGTACATTCTGGATTCAGTAGACAAAGAGGTTTAAAATCCATACCATTGACAATTCCTTCGTCTATAAGCTTGGCTATCTTCCTCTTGGACACGACGGTGTAATTGACGTTGAGCCGGCCGTATTCCCACTGCACGGGGCAGTAGATGCCGAGGGCGTTGCACAGCCAGTAGTATGACGATCTGGAAATAGCGTATTTAGAAGTGGATTTTTTTTTCTTGGCAGCTTGTATGAGTCAGCTGCTCTATACTCAACGTTTTCTATTTTAATTCCGTTACTAACGCTAGATGGCGTAAAAGTGATGGTATACCGATACCATCACTTTTACGCCATTTAGCATTTCGGTAGTGATGGTATATGGGATAGTCACCGGACTATTTACAGAAATAGGTGGCAAATAATGTTATAAAGTATAAGTTAATAAGTTATAATAAATCTATCAACAAAATACTAAAGCATTATGTTCGGTTTTATTTGACATTGATAGATATTCTCTTTTATTGCATTCATATTAGGTTTAGTAATTAATGTCATAGTACTTGTAAAAAGTAAAATTAGGCTGAAACATGACTGTTAAGTTTAGTATCGGCGTTTGTTTTTGGTAGTATACTTTAATTAACAACATTTGATTGACCTTATGTTTAGGTGTTAAATAGTACTCTAAGTAGCACCCATAGCTTTGATAAGATGATAGCTAAGCGTCTAAGGTGGTATAGACGTGGGGAAGGATGAAAGTGAACGTTAAAAAAAAATCTAAACATTTTCCAAATGTCTGGTAATATGGAAATCATACAATTTTCTAAATAAAATGGTGCATATCTTGGAAACTAAAAGACTTTGTAGTAACGCATGTTGTGTCTAAAATATTCCAAATTACCTCCTCTATCATCCCTGAAAGTCTGCACCTAGCTCAAGTCAAGCACCTAGCTACCAAATACCCTGTATAAGTATGATAACATAACCTTAATTATATTCATAATTTTTTTAATTTTCTCGCAGTCGAAGTGAAAATCCGTTTTTAATTATTATTAAAAATGGGATTGCTCTTGGCCAGCATCTAGCCGGGGGGCAAAGATGAGGCTGACGATGAAGCGAGCTCACCCAGAAGATGCCTATTCACTCGTGCCTCAAAAAGGTCTAGGTTATATGTACTCGGAAATACAGACGCCGGCAGAGAATTTCAAACCTTAGAAGTGCGCATTATAAAAGATGATGCAAAGCGCTTGGTCGAATTAGAGGAATTTCGGCCAGGTAAGGATGGTATCCAGCCGTACGTCTGGATGTCCGATGGAAGAAGGGGGAAGGCGATATGAACTCATGGAGCTCCTGAGCACACTCACCGAAGTACAGTTCGTATAGAAGACGCACAGACTACTTTGCGTCTATGTGCTCTGCAGCTTATTTCCCACTACCGTACTGCCGCCAATGAGCCTCCTGGCTCTGCGGTCCACCGAGTCGAGTGCGGCAAGTAGAATGTTTAAGAGGGTACGAACGAAAAGTTGGTGTTTTAGCAAACTTTAGGATTTTTCAAAGGCCATATTTTTGTTCAAATGCTTACATTGTTAACGTAAATTACTGTTTTGTATAGATAAACTCTTATTCTAGACCATAGCAATGCTATAATTCTATTTCTATAAACGGTTATTAAAAACAACCAGGTTTTTGTCGACGTGTTTTCCAAAAACACGCGTCAGAGCTATCTTTTAGGTAGGATATTTCCCTTTTAAACTTACAAAAAATTTCTAATGTTTACTTTTTTCAATAGGATATATAGTCTTTTAGTACATAGCAATCGCAATAGTTCTAAAATATGCATTTTTACTATTAAAAAAAAATAGTACAGAATGTCTAATTTGGTTTGATTAAACATTTTTTTTTCACGTATCTGATGATGCTTTCGAAGTAAAATATTTTATTATAAAACTACAGGAATTGTTTTATTTTTTATATTTTTTTCAACGCTCATAGATTAGCCATTTAATTTAGTCCATTTTTTTAAAACCACTATATAACCGCGCGCGAGAACGTTGTTTGATCCATTACGCGCCGGGCCTTCCCAAAGAACGGACGTATCGCTCTCGTCGCTGCCTAAAGGTCGATGACCGAGCGTACCCGACACGCGCCTGAGCTTTAGTGCGTCCACTACATATTGATACTTGGTAAGTAATATTACATGCTAAGTAAGTTTATTTATTTTATATTTTCTTAATGGACTAAAGGTTTTATTTAACTTGTTCTGTTCTTATGTAAGTAAGTATATAAATAAATAAATTTCCATCAAAACTTGCAATCATTTTTTCAGCTACTTGCCGGTATCGGATTAAGCTTAAATTTGGCATACTTATGTAATATGTAAGTTAGATAACAACACATTATCATGGTACCACCAAGCTGATCTGATGATGTAGACAGAAGGTGGCCATGGCAACTCCTAAACTACACAAGATAAACACGTCGTGTTTGAACTTATTCGGACCGTCTCAACAAGTAGTTGACGATTGTCGAAAAAAGTGGTCAGCAATAAAATATTTTAATAAAAATTACATTATTCACAGAAACTTATTTCAGAAATGGGCAATAAACGCAAATTATTTGAAACGAATGCAAATTATTTGTGTAAGATTGTCCCCCAATATTATTATTATGTTTATACTGCCTAGGTGTTATGTAAGTTGCAAAAGTATAATTTTTTCTTTGAATAAATCATTCTCGGCTTTTTATCACGCTGCTGTCGTAGCATTTAACACGGGTAAGCTTCAAAGCAACTTATACTAGTGGCTCCGTGAGCTGTAGACCTCGCATTTTTTTTCTAATTGTCAAAATTTTGACCGAGAAATGCGACCTGTAGAGAAGAACATTCGAACATGCATACGATAAAATTTTGTATATTTTTTCAAATTTCCAAAAACTGACTAGTTAAAAAAATTCTATATAACATTTCTGATGAGAAATGCGACCTGTACAGGAGAAAATCCGGACAGACAGACAGACAGACATACGAAAGAATTTTTGTCGAAACCTGAAACGGAGACGCTTCGCTCCGTTCGCTCGCTCGGTCATTAAGACCAACTTTGACAAAAGTCCATTAAAGTTTTGGAATTGAAACGATGTGAGTTTTACCGTAGACGTAATCGTCGGTCGGGCTTAAAGAAAAAAATCGTGTCCCGAAATGATGAAACCGGCCAAGTGCGTGTCGAACCACGCACATTAAGGGCTCCGTACCGACACCTCCTAATCTACATTTAAAACCACAATATAATACATTTAATCACAAACGATAGTATCTTCATAGGAAACTTACGACACTTACGCCCTTTTGTTTTGGCAAGACAGTTTTTCAGCAATGATTCAAAAACTGTTAAACCTATCTTGTTCAAACCAAAAATCGTTGAAGGGATTTACTAATGTATATTATCTTGATTTTGTCATAATTTTAAACTTCATCGTATGGAAATTAGAGGGTAGGGGACACACTTTTTTCGACTTTGACAGCTAATATCTCACCAACGGTAGACTTAAATGAAAAAAAAAAATTTGAAACCTGTATGTCATTTTTGAAAAAAAAAATTGACCCCCCTGTTACATGTATGGGGTGCCCAACCAGTTTAATACCCCATACATGTAACAGGGGGTCAATTTTTTTTTAATTCATATAGGCGTGTGGGGTATCTATTGATCTGTCAAAGTCGTAATAAATGTGTGTCCCCCTCTAATATCCAAACTATTCGGTTTGAAATTTTGAAAACAGTCTATCTAGATGATGTACATTAATGTCTAGACACGCGGCAGCGTGTTCAGCCAAGTTCACCCAAGGAATCTCAATTCTTTTGTCGGTGAAGACGACCACTAAGCATCGCATATTCTTAATATTGAACTTGGCTCCCATTTTCACATTTATGTTTTTGATGGGTTAATACTTTCAACGATTTTTAGTTTGAACAAGATAGGTTAAATGGTTTTTGAGTTATTGCTGAAAAACTGTCTTGCCAAAACAAAAGGGCGTAAGTGTCGTGAGTTTCCTATGAAGATACGACCTGTTTTGATTCTATGTATTGTATAGTGGTTCTAAATGTAGATAGATTAGGAGGTGTCGGTACGGAGCCCTTCTTTGTGCGTGGTTCGACACGCACTTGGCCGGTTTTATTTTGTAAAGATGTGATGTATATTTTTTTTATCACAAGGTCGTAATGGAAGGCTTTTCTCTTTGTCTAGGTTATTCTGTACTAATTATAAAATTTTCTTCCAGGTTTGCAAAAGGAGAGCTAACACCAGCTCTCCTCTGCGCAACTCGTTAAGTCTCGCGTTTACTCGTACTCCTTAAGCAAAGTCGCGGCTATAATACTATTGATGTCATGGAAAAACGTGAATAAAATTAAATGATTAACAAAAACTTTATTTCGTTTTCAGCCAAAAAATATATGTCTATTTTCGGTATGTACAGGAGCAGAGTTTAAGACTGTAAGAATTAATAAAGCTGACCGGTTTTGGAAGGAGAAAATGGAGCCAAAATTAAATTTCTTTTATCAGAAATGTCTTTTCCCCGGAATGGTTGATTCAGAAATGTCTTTTCCCCGGAATGGTTGATGGGATGCCAATTAGTAACATACGTACCTACGAGACACTTAATAAGTGCGTACATAATTTTAATAAAATAAAACATGTAAAACTTATCAGATTTTATTTTTTCCTAGCTCACAATAAGGTAAAAGTGAACGACCAAGAAGTGTCGGTTCAACCGGCGTCACTCGAACCGCACGCACACAGTAAACATTGTAGTGTGGGTGGTAATCATGGCCGCTCGCAGGCAATCGCGACTATGATGAGTTGTAAAGAAATGTTTGTACCCTCTTAACTCGATAAAACCCATTTTATATCCTCTACTCTATGCCGATCCTAGCCAGCAACTCGGATCGATATATTGTCTCGGATAAAATGGCTTGTTCTATGCACTTGTTGTACAATCTACTATTATTGCACACCTCAATAAAGGTAAACCACAGACGGTCTTATCGCTAAAGAGCGATTACTTTCAGACAACCTTTAGCGGCAGCGGAAAAATAGCGAAAAATTTATTAAAAATGGGTGGCAAACAAAGAATTACTTATCCAACGTATAATATATACGACGCACATATTCCTTCTTTTCATTTTATTTTCAGTGCAAATTCCTTATTTTAGTCATGTTAACACTTTGATGGACACTATTCCAGACACAATAGAAATAACAATAGAATTACGCCTATAGGCGTCTACTGTCCATCAATGCATTAAACTACTGCGTTCTAAAAAGGGCGTAGTACATGTAAAGGATGAACAAGATTAGCAATGTTGTAAACATATTCAATTAAAAGTAAAAAATGTATAAATATAGTTATATCCACTGTATCTTAGCATTTATGCAAATATGCATGTTGATTTGACTGAATATGTTTGTATGTATGTATACTACTAATCGAAATACCCCTTTTTTTGTACAATAAAGTATTAAGGCGCAATTTCATTAGTCGATAGGGCCCGCATGCGGGGTACGAGAGATTTCTGGAACGCGTGCCACAGAGCCCGCATTCGGGGAAACGTTTTCATTAGTCGACTGGGCCCGCATGCGGGGTACCAAAGATTTCTGGAACGCGTGCCACAGGGTACCTGCTAGACTTTCACTGGTTGTTATCTCGCCTGCGGGGACTCCCCGTATGCTGCATACCGAACGAGTTAACGACCAATTAAATTGCACCACTGTCACTGGTCGTTATACCGCCTGCGGGGAGTCCCCGTATGCCGTATATCGACCTAGTTATCGACCAATGAAATTGCGCCATTAGAGTAAGTATATACTATAATATATAAATATAATGAAATAAATGAATTTTATTCTGCAAGTAGGCCGCAATGGCACTTTTACTAGTCAAAATCTACTAGCATTTAGTATAGTTTAGTTAACAGATATAGTTCTGTAACACCAGTAACCGACTGTTTTTTGAGGGGCTGCTCCGAATGTTTAAATTTTCGGTGAAGGAAAACATTGTGAGGAATCCCGCATACATCTGGGAAGAAATTCAAAAATGTATTGTGAAGTCCCCAATCCACACTGGGCCAGCCTGGGAACTACAAGCTGTTCCCCTCTCATCCATGAGAGGAGGTTTCTGCCCCGCAGCGGGATGTATCTATATAGTCTATTATATACTGATGATGTTAATAACGAAATGGCTTCTTACAAGTAATTTGCAGTTGTTACCATAACTAGAGATAAATCAAATATTTTCTATATGTGCTCAGCAAGCCCACAGCTCCAAGTGTTATTTTTTTTGCTTTAAGCCTCTATGAAATAGGATCGTGACACCCATGCTTACGTGATGCCCGATGTTAGGCGGAGACAGTAGCAGTACTTTCCCGGTCCGGCAGCTTAAAACATGAGTATGAGTTTACCGCTGTGAATATCTACTCTATCAAATAAAAATAAAACAAAAGCAAGTAATACCGGCGTGACTGGAACTCCTTCGTGCAAAGAGAATGCGTGATGTGCTCAATGCTGTCACAAAGGCAATGGGTGTAATCGTAAGTGGGGTAAATGCACCACTTGTTGCCGGTGCGGTGATGCGGCTTGAACTTTATCCTGTACGCCACAGGGTCCTGTTTGCCCTCTTCGAGGGTTATCTTCATCCTCAGTGTGGCTTCTCCCTCGTCGATTTTACCGTTTTTCATATCCTAAAAAAATTGGTGTAGTGATAGATATTTATGAAATTATGAAGCGCCCATAGCTTGTTGCCCTCACAGTGCCTACACAAGCACAATTTGTAAGATATCGACATTGACAGCGCGGGTGGCTCTTTGGATGGGTGACCCATCAAAAACATAAATGTGAATTTGGGAGCCAAGTTCAATATATTGATTTAAACTTGCACGATTTTTACACATTATTATTGGTAAACGGGACTTAATCGCGTACAAAAATTAATCACCTGAGGTGTGCCCGACGTTTCGAATGTATCGCAACATCCGTGGTCACGAGCTGACTCCAGTCAGTTCGTGACCACGGATGTTGCCAAGTTCAATGTTAAGAAAATGCTTGGTTGTCGACTTAACCACCCAAAGAATTGAGATCTAAATGGGTGTAAGCCAATACTAAAATTTGTTTAATCGACCGAGTGAAAGGTCTTCGCTTCAGCTTCAACAACAATGGTTTCGTATGTCCGAATTTCTGGTTGTTCTCCTCTACAGGTCGCGTTTCTCAACCGATCCTCGTGAAATTTTGTGAGCAGGTTCGATAATGAGAAATGCGACCCGTAGAGGAAAACTAACCATTGAAGAAAAAAAGTTTTTGAGAATTTACAAAAAGTAACTGGACACCAATTTTTTATATAATTATCGAACCTGCTACATACATTATACATATACAAAACAAATTTACATATTATCAAAATGTAGTAAGATTCAAAAGTGATGTAAGAGTGTGTGTATATATTTACGACTTTGTTACTAACATAGTCTTTAAGCTTTATTGCAACTAGTTCACACTTTATGAGACACGAGCTTGAAATAAAACACGAATTAATAAAAAATTAAATTAAAGGGGTAAATTGAAAAATTTAGCGCTCGAAGGAGGATTACAACCTGCGACATCTGGCATACGCGACTAATCGCTCTAGCCACTGAGCTATCGGAACTAATCACGTTGAAGCACGACATCCTTCACTAGTTCACTCTTACAATACTTCACTTAGCAGCGCAGCGTTAGCAGTGTTACTGCTTAATAGATTTTTTTTTAAATTATGCTTGCAAGTTTTGATTATGAACACTCAGACCAGACAAGTGTGCTTGGATAAAAGCTAACCTCAAACAGTTGTAAACTCTCTTCAATGGGCCTGTTTCTGTACGGCGAGGGTGGAGGGTTGAATCCTTTAATTTCTTCCGACTTCTGATGGCACACGTAAGCTAAATCCTTCTTTATTAACTGCACCGCCCACTCATACAGCTGATCAAAGTAGTCGGAGGAATGAGTGATTTTATAAGGTTTGTAACCTGGAATTAAGACAATTGTAGCATATTAGCGTGAAAAACGGACGTGAATTGACGAGAGAGCTGGGAAGCTGTCAGTTCATCATCATCATCATGTCAGCCGAAAGACGTCCACTGCTGGACATAGGCCTCCCCCAAAGACTTCCACAATGACCGGTCCTGCGCCACCCGCATCCAGCGGACACCCGCGACCTTCACCAGGTCATCAGTCCACCGTGTGGGGGGCCTGCCCACGCTACGCCTTCGGGTACGTGGTCGCCACTCGAGATCCTTTCCGCCCCAACGGCCATCGGTTCTACGTGCTATGTGCCCCGCCCACTGCCACTTAAGTTTAGCGATTCGGAGGGCTGTATCGGTCACTTTGGTTCTGCTGCGGATGGCCTCATTCCTGATGCGATCACGCAGAGAAACTCCCAACATAGCTCTCTCCATTGCCCTTTGGGTGACTTTGAGCCTTCTTATGAGGCCCATAGTAAGCGACCACGTTTCAGTGCCATATGTCATCACTGGCAACACACACTGGTCAAAGACTTTTGTCTTGAGACACTGCGGAATATTGGACGAAAAGATGTGCCGTAGCTTCCCGAACGCTGCCCAGCCGAGTCGGATTCGACGATTAACCTCTTTCTCGAAGTTGGACCTACCTAACTGGACAGTCTGTCCTAGGTATATGTAATCGTCTACAACTTCGAGCGTAAAGTGTCCGATTGTTAAGGGAGTTTTGTCCATGTTCATCCTTAGACCAACTCGCTCGGAGGCTTTACTGAGGTCATTGAGCATTGTACTTAAATCCTCCATGGTCTCAGCCAAGACTACTATATCGTCAGCAAACCGAAGGTGAGTGAGGTAGTCGCCGTTTATGTTGATGCCTAGCCTTCTCCAGTCCAGAGTCTTGAAAACATCCTCCAGTGCAGCGGAGAACAGTTTAGGAGAAATAACATCTCCTTGCCTGACTCCCCGCTGCAACGGAATAGGCTTTGAGTTCTGTTCCTGGAGTCGGACTGACATAGTGGCGTTCTTGTACAAACTTTTCAGCACTTGGATATACCGGTAGTCCACTTGGCACCGTTGGAGAGATTGTAGTACAGCCCACGTTTCAATCGAATCGAAGGCTTTCTCGTAGTCCACGAACGCTAAACAGAGGGGCAGGTTATACTCCTCAGTCTTCTGTATAACCTGACGGAGCGTATGGATGTGGTCTACGGTGCTAAAGCCTCTTCGGAAACCGGCTTGTTCGGAAGGCTGGAAGTCATCTAGCCTGCGTGCGAGACGGTTCGTAATGACTCTTGAAAACAGCTTATAGACATGGCTCAGAAGTGAGATGGGGCGGTAGTTCTTCAGTAAGGCGTTGTAACCCTTTTTGAAGAACAGCACCACCACACCTCTGTTCCATGCCTTTGGAGTTTTCCCTTCCAGTAAGACGGAGTCGAACAACTTCTGAAGGGCCCTAAGGACCGGTTTTCCACCCGCCTTCAGGAGTTCAGCTGTAATTCCGTCTTAACCGGGTGCCCTGTTGTTCTTCAGCTGCTTAAGAGCCATTCTAATCTCGTACAGGCTGATGTCCGGGATATCTTCGGTATAGTGCCGGGTTAATCTAGCTCTAGGGTCTTCCGCCAGACCAACTTCGGGTCTGCTAGTTGACGTATATAGCTGTCCATAAAAGCACTCTATCTCACTCAGAAGCTCAGGTTTGGACGAAACGATTCTACCATCCTCAGTTTTTAATCTGGCGAGCTGGCTCTGCCCAATAGACAGATCTCTTGAGAAAACTTTAGAGCCCTTATTCTGCTTGATGGCCTCTTCAATACGATTTGTATTGAATTGGCGCAGATCGCGGGTAAGGGACTTAGAGATCTGTCTATTGAGCTGCCTGTATAATTTCGCATCGGCTGAAGACTGCAGAATCATTTCATTCCTTTCCTCGATGAGCCTCTGAGTGGAGATAGAGAGCCTTTTGGCTCTTTGAGTTCGTTGGGCCTTAAAGAACTTAGACCCAATGCTATGGACAGCTTCCACAAACCCGTCGTTGAATTCGTCCACGTCGCCGCTTAGACAATCGAAACGGTTTTGGAGTTCCAGCTGAAAGCTCTCGGGGTTTTGGATTTGGACTGCTGCTGGACGGAGCGTGGACTTCATCAGTCGAGAGCGCTCGAGCTTGACGCATATATTCAATGTGCCTCTTACCAAACGATGATCACTCCCGGTTTTAACCGTATTGATCACAGAGACATCATTGAATATATGCCTCTTCGTCGACATGATGAAGTCAATCTCGTTTTTTGTTGCACCGTCGGGACTCATCCAGGTCCACTTCCTGTGCTCGCGTTTCTTGAAGAAGGAGTTCATCATGTAGAGTCCCTCCTTCTCCAAGAAACCAGCCAGTAGTTGGCCCCGGTGGTTCCGACTTCCAACTCCAAATTGCCCCACTCTCGGCTCTTCGCCGTCTCTCTTGCCCAGTTTCGCGTTGAAATCCCCCATAACAACGGTGAAGTAGGTTTTGGAACTATGCATGACCTTTGATATATCCTCATACATAGCCTCCACCTCGTCGTCGGAGTGTGCCGAGGTCGGCGCGTACACCTTTATGACCGTCAACGAGTACCTCTTGGATACTCTAAGTATAAGGTACGCCACCCTAGCCGACACACTCTCGATCTTCACCACGTTGTTCACGAGGGATTTGTAGACGATAAACCCGACACCTCCCTGGGACTGTTGGTCGCCCTCCCGGAAATAGAGCAAGTTGCCGGACTTCAGGGTTATCGTGTCCTCCCCCTCTCTTCGGACTTCAGACAACCCTACGATATCCCAACGCAACTTGCTCAATCCTTCCTCCAGTTCCGCTATCTTTTCGTCGGTCTGCAGTGTTCGTGTGTTGTATGTTGCCAGGGCCAGAAGTCGTCGGTGGTGGTAGCCGGATCTTAACCGGAGATTCTTCGCACCCCTGACCCCGCTAGTACCCTGGCCGCTACCAGAACCAGGGTACCGGGGGTCGCCGGAACCTCGGGGCCGTGGCCTGTTTGTGTATGTCATGAGGGGTAATTGCCATAATCGCCACGCTTGGCATGCGGGTTGGCAATCGCAGTATCTCCACCGCACTCCAGGGATGCTGCTGCCCATCCTCCGGTGGTCTTGGTCGTAGTTTTAGGACATACCCGGGTCCGAGCTGTCAGTTGCACTTGAAAATTCAAAACTTATTTTTGACTGAAAATACAGAATGCCATATCGGCTATAGGCCAGTCATATCAATATCTAATAGTAATAGTACATCAAAGTCGCAAACCAACGGCTAGTTCTGATTTTAAAACGATGTTCGGACTACTACCAGTAGTTTATATTCAAGTTTGCAGAATCGAAAGACCTGTGCTAACTTCGTTAAAAAGTTTGTATGGAAAGCAAATCTTGTTTACAGTTAGACATTTGAAATTTCGTATATAGTCTGTTTAAATACAACAAAAATAATTTCAGCGTTATTCAATATTCATCCCCTAAAGGGGTTTAAAGTTTGGAGCTAATATATTTTAAAGCATGTTGCTAATCTCTCGAATAGACTGAGTTCTGCAGCTTTTGCAGTGAGCAAGATCCGTCAACTAAAAGACGTGAAGACAGCTCGATTAGTATATTTTAGTTACTTCCACAGTATTATGTCCTATGGTATTTTACTATGGGGCAGTGCTTCAGAGATTAATACCATTTTTGTTCTGCAGAAGAGGGCTATTCGGGCAATATATAAAATGAACCATAGAGACTAACTTCGAGATAAGTTCAAGACCATTAACGTAATGACAATGCATTGTCAATACATCTATGATAATATTGTGTATGTACATGAAAACATTGTAAATTTCAGGAAGAACTGTGACACACATAATATTAATACTCGAAATAAACATAAGCTCGCGGTGCCAACCAGTCGGCTCCAAAAAATTTGAAAATCATTCATGGGTAATGGTGTGAAGTTTTATAATAAGCTTCCAAGAAACCTAACTGAATTATCTATTGATAAATTCAAAAATTATGTAAAGCGTAAACTCATATCGAAAGCATATTATAGCACACACGACTACATGAATGATAAAACACCGTGGGATTAATTGTGACTGAAATATTAATGAATTAATCATTATGGCATTAGACATTAATTATTTATTATTTTCTTTTGACATTATTCTAGAAACTGTCGAGACTTCTATTTTTTATACATTCTATTATTATTATTATTTATGTTTTGACGATCCTATTGTGAATTTTACTACATAATCATTTCTTAATTTTGACATGTCTACAGAAATTAAATATTTATTTTAAAGAATAATAATAGCATCAATAAATTGCTCTATATAATTTAATAATTAATATAATAACAAGTTATAACTGAAGATTCGAAAGTGCTTGTTGATTTTGAAAGTAAGAGATTAAAAACTGTTTTAATAAACTCGTAGATAGAACACAAAGTATTGTAACAAAGAGTCTATTAACGAAGTTTCAAGTTTGTTAATTCATAAAAGACTGAAGGCCTACTCCGAAGTAGTGCCTACGCCGAGTACCTACTCGCCTGCCTCTGGTTCCCTAATAAATTTTGAACCCCTTTCTAACTCTTCGCCTTTAGGGGATGAATTTCGAAAAACGCACACTGACACAAACACACTGAAATTAGTTTTGTTGTATTTAAACACAGGCTATATTTATACGAAATTAGAAATGTCTCACTTTAAGAAAGATTTGATCCCCATATAAACTTTAACCCCCCTTTAATGAAGTTAGCACAGGTCTTTCGAAGCTGTAAACTTGAATATACACTATTACTATTTATAAATACATTTGGTAGTGGTCCCAACATATTCAAAATACTGTATTTGACTGAGCTACTACTTATTCCAAAATATAGAGGTTGAATTTCATTGTAATTTGTCTCCCATGCATGATACATTTAGCTCATAGAGTCAAATTGATAAACGAGATCAACATTTAAAATCAAACTTAATTTAAATGTACAATGTAACTTACCAAGCCATTCTACCATATCCTTGATTCCCACAAAGAACTTCTCTTCCTCCTTCTCCGGATTAGTATCATCATACCTCAAGAAACAAATTCCATCATGAGCTGCTGCATACCCAAAATTTATATTAATTGCCTTAGCATGACCTATATGGAGGATCCCATTGGGTTCTGGAGGGAACCTGGTCCTAACTTTTCCTCCTGTTATTTTGAGATGTTCTTGCAATAATCTCTTAGTTAATGGAGTCACAACATAGCCATCGGACTTGAAGTTGTCTCCGGGAGCATGGAATGGCATCTTTTTCATCAGGTCATGGATAGAAACTGCTCCACCCGTTTCTCCTGCACCTTCGGATTTTTCTGGCATGCCAGCTGCTGAAATGATTTGTATTTATGTTGATTGAAAACTTATTTACTATTGGTTGTACAATATATGTTGCTAAATATGGGTTTAGTAACCCAATGCAATACCATATTATTCTTGACAAATGTTTACTTTTCAAACAATCATTTATCACTCACTGATCATTTATCATAAAAATATTTTGCAAAGAAATGTTAAGCGAATCATCAATTTTCAATTTCCCGAATTAATCAGATGCCGAATCAGGGTGTGGAAGTGGTCCATGTTTGTCATTCTTGAAATTCAATCGAATTTTTCGTCATCGTCGTTATTATGGTAAGTGAAATTTGAGACAAGACAAGTTACCTATGACTTAATATGCTGAACAAAGGAAGCCTATGGGGAACATTTATTTGAATAAACATAGTATTTTGATTAATAATTTACTGCATTTTTTTTTTCACTAATAATGTTTTGCTTAGGTAGCGCATTTGGCAAAATAATTGCTCCATTGAAATTTGCTATAATAATATTGTGACAAGTGATCATTTGACAAATAAGTTTTTGTCAAATAAATATATGTGAAACATATTTTTGGAATAAAATATGTTGGCAAAGTTTGGTTGGGTAATTGATTTATCCTGAACGTTTTTACAAATTAATTAACTCTACATTCCGTCAGTTTCGTGAAACCCTGATGATTATTATGTTTTTATACTCTGTTTATTAAATAATAAATAAATACTATACAACCTAACAGGAACAATACAATAACTCTTTATTGCACACCTCACATAATAATTCATCATACAATAAGAATAAATAAAGATACAGGGAGACAGAGGTAAAACAACAGGTGGCCTTATCACTAAAGAGCGATCTCTTCCAGACAACCTTAGATAGCAGACATTGAAAAATTAAGATAATTATTCTATGAACTTCACTTATTCAAAAACTATTTTTTACTACTAAGAGTTTACCAATACAATTACAATAAAGTATCATTTTAATCAGACCATTAGTCTTAGCATATTCAAATTCATAATTTATTTCTATTGCAATATACATTTTGTTTAGCTCTAATACTTTAAATGCAATAAATGATTTTTGACTTAAAAAAAATAAAACTCAAAAAACATTTCTTCTAAACATGTACTGTTCACAAAATTGAAGTGGAAGAGCAGGATTTCCTGATACAAGTCTGTTTAATTACTTAATAGGAAGTCTCAACCGACCTTGATTTGACCCATGAAGAAAGAAATAAAACATTTTAATTTTTCATTTGATTATGCTTATACATTGTCTTGGCTTTACATCTCTAGACTGCTTTAGGGCTAGATTTTATAAGAATGTAAGTTGTTCTCTAGTAGTATAATGTGAGAACTTGGAGTTGACTAGAGATTGAGTTGCATGAGATTGTCCGCAACATATGTATATGAAACTACACACTATGTACAGAACAGATATAATACTTAATACTTCAAATCAAGTAAAGTAGGTACCATCTCCAATACAATTAACTGACCATTCATGCACTTTATTCCTATTGAAATAGGGGTCATGAATGGTGAGTTAACTCTGTAGGTGTTTGAACTATGTGTCTTTTAAGTTATCTTTAGCTAACTTTGAGTAGTTACTAACCGCATGCTCCCATGTTTTGGAAGGCATGCTAAGCCATTGATCCTGGCTGCTGTCTATGACAGCCATTAAGCCAAGTCAGAGGCCTTCAAATAGCTTCAGAACTTCTGACAGTCAAGTAGCCCACTCACTTAACAAGCCTAATCCCAATAATGTCCAGTTTCCCTCTTGGGTTGGAAGGTCAGATGGCAGTTGTTTCCGTAATAGCTAGTGCCTATGGCAATTTTTGGGATTAGGTAGTGGACCCCAGGCATCCTTCAGGATGCAACTGTATTGGAATAAAGCTAAGATGATGATTACCTTTAGCATCTTTAGCCGGTTTCTTTCCTCCATCACCTGCTTTTGCTTTCTTCTCAGGTTTAGGAGCCGGAGCCAAATCAGCCTCAGTCTTAGGTCCAAGTAAATCTAAAATCTGAAATGTAACAGTATATTAAAAATAAAAATGTTTGTATTGAAGTGACATGTATGTAGTATGTACTGACTTAAGCTCAATACTTTATTGCAATTTCACAAAGTAATTGTACAGGTGGTAAACTTATAAGCTAGAGCTTTGTGAACCCTGTTGGGCACTGCAATATTATTTTTTTATTCCAGGGAGAGGGGAATTTGAGATTTTTTTTTTTTTTAATATATATATATATATTTTTTTTTTTTTGTACCAAATCAAAATCTTAATGGTAATGAAACTAAAGATCTATATCTAATTAAAACTAAATAAATAAAAATTAATATATTTACAAATTGCCTACAAAATAGTCCCCCAGGTCGGCACTCTGCGGTAGGGTGCCCATAAGGCTGGCTACGTTTCCTCGCTGAATGGCGATGCCAATTCTTTGACCGAGGAACAAGCCAGCCCTATGGTCAGCCGTGTGCTCGAAGAGCCGTTTTTTCAGGTCCCGATATAATTTCTGGGCGTCTGGACCCCACGGCCCAAGCGTCTCTACCCCGAAAGCCGCAAAGACATGGTTGCCTGCGAGGCCCGTGTATTTGCGGTGTTTAGCAGCTTCTGCCGAAGCTGCCGCTGCGCCCGCCCTCTGCGAAGTGGTGGGCAGGTGGGACGGAGCCAATGTGTCCACGCAGGTGGCGTCCCAGACTAGGGGTCGTCCCACTTGCCACGGAATGAGCGTCATACCGTCGGGCCTCTTGCCATCGTCGCGGGCGAGGCCAGGTGGCTCTAGGACGGCTGGAATGTTTATGTTGGCAAGGGCCCGACGGATTATCGTAATTATTTGAGATTAATTATCGTAATAAACAATAATTATTAGCAAATGTACCTAACTTCAAAACAAATGTCACCTACCTTAATGTCAAAAATACAGACTGCTTCTGAATGGTATACTTAAAATAAAAAATAAAATAAAATAGTAATGTCAATTTTTTTTTAAATCAGTTATTATTCAAACCATTAAATTATTATATTGACAAAAACAAATAATCTATAGATATTATTGGACTATAATTTGTCATTGAAAAAATCGTTTAGAGTATAATATAACTTAACTAATAACAACTGTTTAATCTTATTTATGTATATTTTATCATTTTCTTCTTCTTTTATAGCTTGTCTTGTAAGCTGTGTCATAGTAGCATTATTCATAATCTACTTTAATCTATCTTAGGAAATGGTCATAATTACTTCTAATATAATGGTTAGCTTATGTTTATGGAATATTGACATTTAAGTCTAATAAATATTCGTGTGTCAGGAATGAAAAAGAATCAATCATCAGAAAGTCAAACACTTGAATAAATACAATTATTTAATATGCATTGTTCATGTTCAAAGAGTTTCACTGTATTGTTTGATCAGTAGTCTCAGTTTGACGTAATATGTTTCAAGTTCATCTACAAAGTAAAATATATTTTGTATGCAAAACAGTAGGATCTGGTTATACTTTGCATATAACAATTACGGGGTTTCGACATATTACTACTTTAATGATGTCGAAACCCCATGTTTCAAAACACATTCTAAATAAATTGGCCCTTTTTGTGCAACATTCTGTTGGTGCAACTTAATATCACTGGGCCCTTAACTAAAGCTCTATCTACATTCTACTGTTCTATGAATCTGTTACTTCATACCTGAACATCAACTTCATTTTTAATAGCTTTGCCATCAGCCCATGGCAGCTCCACTCTCACAGCTTGCATCACAATGCCAGAATTGAAGCGGTATCTTTTCTGCACTAACTCTTCCTTGTATTTGGCCATGTGTTTCTCAACCACCTGTTCCACCTGCTCTGGAGTGACCACCACACCCACACCACATGCTTTTTCAAATGCTGCATTGTCGATGTTACCTTCACTGACATGACTAAGGAGATATTCTAGGGCAGCATCTACTCTTAAAGTTGAATCGAGCTTTCCATTTTCAATATATTTACAAACGAAAGGCAGCTGATGAGCAATTTGTGGCTTGATTTTAGTAGCCAAGTGGTAGATCAACATGCCCGCGCCAGCTGGTAAACTCGCAGCTTTAACCTGAGAAAGTTAAATTCAGTGAAAGCTTTTTTTTATAATTTTACAATAACAGTTTTATGGTTTTAAAAACTTACCTCATTAAGACCGGCAAGTAAAAACTTAGTAACATTCACATTTTTCAATGTTTCTTTAGCTTTTTGTTCACTTAAACCGAGTTGCATAAACTTTTCTATAGTTTCTTCCGGCGACATTTTATAAATAACCCTATTAACGCCTAAAGGGTCACGTTACGAAAAGAAATGCCCGCTCACAAGTCACAATGCGGCACTACGTGCTGTCCGTGGTGCGTGTCGAAGACAATAATGAATAATTGAAGTTGACAGTAGCATAGCAACGTCAGTTAAATCTGACAGCAAACATTCAGAAACCAAGCAATTCAATTATTAAAATTGATTTTTAAAATGATAAGAACACCATAAATATAGATGTATTAATTACATATATCATATTATAAACAAATTTTCTTTTTAATCTAGCTTTGGTTATGAACAGGGTGGACCTGTACTAAGAAGGGGTCAATTCGAAATTAACAGCGTTCAGCATTTTGTTTCCCGGTTTCTGAACGCATACTCAGTTGAAAATATTTAAGACATAGTTAAAAATGTCAGTATTTAATGATTTGTTTCATAAGTATCATCATCGTCATCATTTCAGCCGAATGACGTCCGCTGCTGGACATAGGCCTCCCCCAAAGACTTCCACATTGACCAGTCCTGCGCCACCCGCATCCAGCGGACACCCGCGACCCTTACCAGCCCGGCTAGTATGATAGCTTATACCGTCACGTTTTATGTGACGTTTTAGTACACTTTGGCCATATAACGTAACGGTATAAGTTATCATACTAGCCGGGCAGGCATGAAGTAAGGATAATACTGGAGTCCGCATTGCACACATACAAACGTTGGCGAGAGAGATGAAAACATCGACAAGTATACACGTAGGAACGAGATACAATGTCACATCTCCTGTCCCTCATCGCGTACAGGCTTTTATTGTTTGTCACCAGCTTATTTGTCACCGGACTGTCATCGATGAACCGTCACCATATATAATACGACTAAAGATGAGATATCATAAACGTGTTAAAGGATGTATCTGTCACCTGCCCGGCTAGTATGATAGCTTATACGGTCACGTTTTATGTGACGTTTTAGTACATTTTGGCCATATAACTTGACGGTATAAGGTATCATACTAGCTAGGCTGATACTTCTCAATTTAGTCAGGTTAGCATAACTTCAGGGTGCCCGGCGAATAGAAATATATTTTACCCATAATGTTAGGTAATCCAGCCCGAAGGTGATAAATTACAAAGTAATAATTTATTCGCGATTATATTTGGACTCCAACTACGCATATATCCGTACCATCAGGTTAATTGATTGATGTTAGTTAAATTTTTAAAAAGATTTTGCACTAATGAGGAGAGTGTATTTTTAATTACTAAGACGTTTGATAATACTGTGTTTAAGTATATTGAATATATTGAATTGAATTATACTGTTATTTCCTTGTTATATAGCTGCGTCTCAAGTTGTAAGTTGTAATTGACAAGTTAAGCTTAATATGGTCCCTCAGGAAAGAAGAAAGAAAGAAGGAGTATTACGACAAACTTAGTCAATCCGATTTTTAACAATTACCAATAAAAACACACAAAGTTATGTATACACACTAACGCCGGGCATTATATTAAACTGGCGTCACTATATTGTATTGCTCCGTCTATCTATTCTTCTTGATCTGAGGATTTTCCACTGTCCTCTAATATTTATTTAGAGTTTATTTTGAAGATCTCGAACTCGATAACAACAACATAACAACCTACTTCTGACAATATAAATAGGGAGAATATTCTTCATTTGGTATCCCCGGAAGAACTGTCAAATTATCTTCCAGCTCTTTCGGTGATACGTTAAGACTCGTTCTATAGTTATCCTCTTTCTACGCTACGCCCTACGGTACGTGGTCGCCACTCGAGAACCTTTCCGCCCCAACGGTCATCAGTTCTACGTGCTATGTGCCCCGCCCACTGCCACTTAAGTTTAGTGATTCGAAGGGCTATATCGGTCACTTTGGTTCTGCTGCGGATGGCCTCATTTCTGATGCGATCACGCAGAGAAACTCCCAGCATAGCCCTCTCCATTGCTCTTTGGGTGACTTTGAGCCTTCTTATGAGGCCCATAGTAAGCGACCACGTTTCAGTACCATATGTCATCACTGGCAACACACACTGATCAAAGACTTTCGTCTTGAGACACTGCGGAGTATTGGACGAAAAGGTGTGCCGTAGCTTCCCGAACGCTGCCCAGCCGAGTCGGATTCGACGATTAACCACTTTATCGAAGTTGGACTTACCTAACTGGACAGTCTGTCCTAGGTATATGTAATCGTCTACAAATTCGAGCGTAAAGTATCCGATTGTTACGGGAGTTGGTGCTACATGGGCATTTGACATGATCTTCGTCTTGTCCATGTTCATCCTTAGACCAACTCGCTCCGAGGCTTTACTGAGGTCATTGAGCATTGTACTTAAATCCTCCATGGTCTCAGCCAAGACTACTATATCGTCAGCAAACCGAAGGTGAGAGATGTCTTCGCCGTTTATGTTGATGCCTAGCCTTTTCCAGTCCAGAGTCTTGAACACATCCTCCAGTGCGGCGGAAAACAGTTTAGGAGAAACAATGGCAGCCCCCGACGGATTTTTCTGGGTTTGTAACTATACCACGCAATCATACAACCGTTTTTGAAATCTACTTTTATCTTTATGTACTTACTTTGTATATGGTCGGGGCCTTTTAATTGTTTTATTTTATTATTTTGCAATTAGGTAAAACCGCCGTGGGTTTTTCAATTTTTTTAATTTAATTTTATTTGAATACGTTCTACGTGCTTTCTTTGTTGAATATTTACATCCAGCCACAGTGTAGGATTTTCCACAGTTTAGTATGAGAATTCCGTAGTAAAAAATGATACAATATATATATACCTAGTATTTCTTCCACTTCCTGCAGCCTTCCTGGTTTCATCCTGCTGCGTAATGATCGCACAGGCAAGGGGGGCGGGGGTGTAGCAATGTATCTACGTGCTGATATCCCTTTCCAAATTATTGACTTGACTGTTCACCCTCTTCGTACTCCAGTTCAATGGAATATTTAGTGGTTGAGGTGAAGCTTCTTGGAGTACGCATTGTTAGGTGCAGTTTACAGCCCCCCCATGATTGATTACTTCTCATCCCTTGAGTCGCTCTTGTCAGATACTGGTACTGAATGTGCACATCACGTAATCATGGGCGATTTTAATACGGACTTACTGAGAGATAATTCTAGATCTCGGAAGCTGAGAGCCATCGTGGAGGCTTCTGCTTTCTCTATAGAACCACTGGATGCAACACACCACAATACCGATTCTTCTGATTCGTGGCTGGATCTGATCCTTACATCATCTTCTGATAACGTCATTAAAGCTGGCCAGTTTTTAGCTCCTGGTTTCTCGCGGCATGATCTAATTTATCTAGAATATAAAGTCAAACCACCAAAGCCAGTACCAGTAGTAGTAAACATGCGTAATTTCGCGCGGATCGATCGTGACAAATTGAAGGAGGATGTCTCGTTGGCCGACTGGTCAGCCACGCTTAATGCATCGGCAGTCGATGATAAAGTCTCTCATTTCAATTCTGCTCTTTTGCGACTGTTTGATGCACATGCACCAGTACGCGCTGTGCGGCTGAAAAGGCTACCAGCGCCGTGGATAACCAGGGGGGTGCGAATGGCCATGACAAGGCGTGACAGGGCGTTTCGCGCATATAAGAGAGATCGGTGCGACGAGAATTGGCGACTTTTTAAAGTTGCTAGAAATCGTTGCAATCAGATGGTGAGAGCGGCGAAACGACGTTACATACATGACAATCTATCTGCGTCTTCCCATGTGGACACGTGGAAGTTCCTCAAGTCTCTAGGGATTGGTAAAAACAAATCCGTCATAGAGTCACCACCTTTTTCCTTAAATCAACTGAATATCCATGTTTCCTATACATCCTCTCTAAATCCTTTAATCAAATCTAAAACATTAACTTTCATTGCGTCCCTTCCCTCTCCTGACATTGATCCATTCTCCTTTACCCCGGTTTCTGATGATGAGATCCGTAAGGTTATCATGTCTGTGAGGTCTAAAGCCGTAGGTCATGATGATGTTAGTAGAGTCATGGTTACCCTCATTCTAGACTGCATTTTACCTATCATCACCCATATTGTTAATACGTCCTTGCTCACTGGGGTTTTTCCTTCGTGTTGGCGTAAGGCCTATGTTATCCCACTTCCAAAAATTTCTAACCCCAGTGCCCTCAATCACTTTCGACCTATCTCTCTTCTTCCATTTCTGTCCAAAACTCTTGAAGCAGTCGCTCACAAACAAATTTCTAACTTCATACATTCGAATAATCTTCTCTCCGATTTTCAGTCCGGATTTAGGCCTGGACACAGCACCACCACAGCACTTCTTAATGTTATTGAAGGTATTCGTTCTGGAATGGAGTCTTCTAAAGTGACTGTGCTGGTGCTTATCGATTTCTCAAATGCCTTCAATGCGGTTGACCATGACCTACTTCTTGCCGCTCTTGAACATCTAAAGGTCTCCCCAAAGGCAATCGAATACCTTTCTCAGCGTGCTCAAGCTGTACGGGCCAGTCGCTCGTTATCGGACTGGTGCGATTTAAACACTGGTGTTCCACAAGGTGGGATTCTATCTCCTCTCCTTTTTTCCGTTTTTATCAATCTTATTACGTCCAATATTCGTAGCTCTTACCATCCGTATGCAGACGATTTGCAACTGTATGCCCAAACTGCAGTTGAAGACGTAGATTGTGCCATCTCTCTGATAAACAGGGACCTAGATCGCATTGCAGAATGGTCTAGCAGCTTTGGCATATGTGTCAACCCAGAAAAGTGCCAAGCTATTATTCTGGGAAGCCAACGGCAACTTACTAAGTTAGGGAGTGTCGTACCGATTCTGTTTAATGGCACGGTCATTCCAATTTCCAATCACGTTAAAGATCTCGGCCTAGTATTGGATTCAACCCTCTCCTGGAACAAACAGCTCTCAGAAATAAGTCGAAAGGTCTCTGGAACGTTGCGTACTCTTTACAGGTTTAGGAGTTTTCTCCCAGTAAGTACCAAAAACTACTTCTGCAAGCTTTGATACTGCCTGTCATAGATTACGCGGATGTGTGCTTTACCAATATCTCTCAGCAATATCTCAATAAGTTGGACCGCCTTCTTAACAATGGCATACGTTTCATTTTTGGACTTCGTAAGTACGACCATGTGTCGTTCTATCGCCGCCAGCTTAATTGGCTCTCAATACGTCGTCGTAGATCTCTACGAATCCTCCGTACCTTATTCTCTGTCCTGTTTGAGCCTTCTGCTCCAGGTTATCTAAAAAGTAAATTTGTTTTCGAATGTCCTCGTCCCGGGTGTGAATTGCGTTCCTCCCGCATACTTAAACTCTCAGGTCTTTCTCACCGTACAGGTTTTATGTCAAATTCTTTCGCCGTACAGGCAATCCGACTCTGGAATAAGCTTCCTCTCCCCATAAGGCAAGCCCCAAGCAAATTAGCTTTCAAGCGAATGCTCCGTAAACATCTGTTAGCAGAAGAATTTGCATAGCGTCCATCATCCAGTATATTATATAAGATATATGTTTATGTATCAGTATGTATATAAAGACACGTAGTTGTGATCATTATGTGCACGGCCTTTATCCGAAGAATTCATGTCGGTGGGTAGACGGGCGAGGAGACCAGGTTTTGTTAAAATAATAGTTGCACCGAATAGCTTGATTATGGTTTAATCAGACCACAGATAAATCGAACAAGAATCACTATAATTTGAACAGATCACAATGGATGATAATTAATATGGCGTTCCACCGCAACACGTAAGGCGCGAGCGCATCATGGCGACTCTCGAATGACAACTGTCAGTCCCATTCACTATGGCCGCCTCCCTAGCGCTCGGTGTTACGTCATTTGACATTTCGTTCGGAAATCAAGTAGGCGATACTAGCGCCATCAAGCCGATTCTCTTGATGCGCCGTCACGGCCAACCCTGACAGTCGCACGGCCTCGTGCGATTAGCCGCCATAGTGTGGAGCATCTGAAAGGAACAGCATGACTTTAGTTCTTACTCGCTCGCTCGACCATTCCTGACTGGTGAAGCGAGTGTGCGATTGCTCAATCACTTGCAAGTTCGGGCTTGCAAAGCCTGTTCATACACATTACTTATAATTAACATCTCAAAAACGGAACCGGTATCCTCTAGCGTGGCCCGGGCGAGCGGGGCCCTTTCGACCAGCATACCTTTACTCTCATCGTGGCCCGGGCATGCTGAGGCCCCTTCGACCAATTCACATCAATGTACGGCGTGAACCGGGCGCGCTTGGCCCCTTCGAACAGCCTACCTTCACCTGTGGCGTAGACCGGGCATGCTAGGCCCCTTCGACTAGCCATCGTCACCATAAAGCGTGGACCGGGCGCTTGCGGCCCCTTCGACCAGCTTTGCAATACACACGCATACACACACACACGTGAAGCGGACCAGGCGCATAAAGCCTCTTCGACCAGTCAATACTAAGAAACAGGTGGCACAGGCGTGCGAGGCCTCTTCTGCCAAAACCGAAGACAGCTTAGTTGCTCTGCCCCACCCAACTATTCACGCCTATAACTATGACTAATGCCAACTACACGTTCTTTTAGAAGATCCTAATAAAAGCTACTCCCTTTGACTTAACTCACATTCATTTGTGCGCCCTCCCTTGTTACAGACTAATCGCTCCTCGTCATCTGAACCGGCGAGTGTGTCTGAGCCGGCGGCGGTCATGGTGCGGTCACTAAATGCTGAGAGTGTATCACTGTCGCTATCGTCATGGTTTACTCGTTCCTCATTAATCGCCGTCTCGGCCTCCTCACTGTCAACCAAACTAGTAGCGACTTCTACCAAACCCTCGAAACCCTTCGGTACTGAGCGCAGATTTTCGTGTGAATATTTATAGACGCGATTACCACCAGTGATAGCTTTCAACTCGTACCTATCATTACTAAGAACCTGTGTGATTACAAACGGTCCGCGAAATTTTCTGGATAATTTAGTTTGGTTTCGTTCACTGCTTTTAATGAAAACGTAATCTCCTTTTGAGAAGGGTTTAACTCGAGCCCTACCACGATTAAAACGTTCTGTATTAGCTAGCGCTGTTTTTTGAATATTGCACGTAGCTTCATTACGGATTACCTCTAAGTTGGCCCGTTCGGGATAATTCAGATTGGGGCTTGTTTTGGAAAGGCCTAGTGATTGAGCTCGTATTCCAAACATGAGCTCTGTTGGAGTAAATCCTGTTACTCTTGAACGTGTGCTGTTCAGTGCTAATTGGACGTTGTCAAGTTCTTCACGCCACACCTTGTTCGCATCATTTTCTATGATGGTAAGGAGACTTTTTAAGGTGCGCATGACACGTTCCACCTGACCATTAGCCCGAGAAGAGTCAGTCGCTATCAGGTGAAGTTCAATGTTGTACTCGTTACAAAATTCTTTGAAGCTCGAACTGATATAGCAACGGCCCTGATCAGCTATGACTCTTTTTGGTGCTCCAAATAATGACACTGCTTTTCGGAGGGCTCGCACTGCGCACGCTGCATCAAGAGACTGAGTATACTCGAGCAGAACGTACTTAGTAAAACCGTCAATAATGACCGATGCGTATTCTTTCCGATCGCTTTTACCGCTAAGTTTTCCCGTGAGGTCAATGTGTATGGTGTGCCATGGTACGGAAATTTTAGGGATGGGATGCATTCTTATTTGTTGAGCTCCTGAAGTCCCTTTAGAAGCCTTGCAAACTATACACGAATCGACAAACTTGCGGACATTTTTCGCCATTTGCGGAAACCAGTACTGCTCATAAATTTTGTCAAGTGTTTTCTCGCATCCTAAATGTTTAATTTCGCTGTGAACATGGTTTATTAGAGTCCAAATAAGAGATCGTGGGACAATCGGGAGCCAGGAGCTTATTTTATTACGCTCAACCTTCCTGTAAAGGATGCCATCACGTACATCATAAGTATGAGCGATCCCTTCAGGAAGCTGGTTGTGTACCTGCTTACTTATTAAATCCTGAATCTCAGGGTCGCGTTTCTGTTCTACTTGGAGCCAGCTATCATGAAGCTCTACAAAATTAACTACTTTGCAGCGGGTGTTTCTAATTGTATCAGGTTTAAAGTTGCCATCAGCAGTTGTATTCGATGAAGGGAGGGGGTTTCGGGACAAGTAGTCGGCATGTGCCATGCTACGACCCTCTTTGTACACGATGTCAAAATCATAAGCTAGAAGGTCAGCCCACCAACGGTGAACTCGTGGGGTTAAGTCGATTTTAGATTTAGAGGCTTTTACTGAATTGCAATCCGTAAAGACCAGAAAAGGTTTCCCGTAAAGATAGTGGTGGAAATTCTCTACGGCACGCACCACCGCCATAGTTTCCAGTTCGTACGAATGATATCTGGATTCCACCTCGGTGGTGCGGCGGCTGAAATAAGCGACAACATGCGGCACATTATTTTTCCTCTGAATTAAGATTGCCCCATATCCCTCTGAGCTCGCGTCTGTATGGAGTTCGATTGGGACATCAGGATTAAATATTGTCAAAACGGGTTCGGTCGTTAATATTTTCACGATCTTCCTATGGACCTCCTTATGTTCGTCTGTCCAGGTAATGGGCCCCTTTAATTTGGTGAGCGCATAGAGTGGTCCGGCAAGAGTAGCGTACCCGGGGATAAATCTCCTGAAATAAGACGCTAAACCTAAAAACTGTCGAACTTGTGTAGCTGTGACTGGAGTCGGTGCGTCGATGAGCGTTTGAATTTTTCGCGGGTTAGGTCGCACTTCACCAGCCTTAATCGCATAACCAAGATAGTCGATTTCAGTTTTCATAAATTTACATTTGCGGATATTGAAGGAAAAGCCGGCTTCAGATAGAGCTGCTAAAACAACGTCCAAGCGACGTAGGCCTTCAGTTACATCGGACGAAAAACAAAGCACGTCATCCATGTACGCTAGAGCTACGGTATCTTTAAGTGATTTTAGTGCCTTGTTAATGCAACGCTGATAGACCGAGGCGGCGTTTCGTAAACCGAACGGCATTGCTAAGTACTCGTATTGCCCGTCCGGGGTTACGAAAGCCGTACGTTCGATCGAGTCGGGGTCTACTAGTATCTGGTGATAACCGGAAGCCATATCGAGGGAGGAAAAGTAATGGGCACCGGTGAGCCGGTCTATTTGTTCGTCAATCCTTGGAAGAGGATAGTGCTTGGGTCGCGTATTTCTATTAAGCTCCCTATAGTCGACGCACATCCTGTCAGATCCATCTTTCTTTTTCACCAACAATATGGGACTAGCGAAAGGAGAGGAGCTTTCGCGGATAACACCGGCTTTCAACATTCGTCCAATTTACCCTTGACAATGTCTTTCTCCGCAACAGATAGCCTATACGGTCGACGCTGAACGGTTTTATGAGGTTCTATTGGGTCAATTTTTAAAACACCTGTCGTAACGCGGCGTGTCGGGATACCTTCTATAAAGTATTCGCTATACTTTTTCAAGACTTCTACCAACGCTTCTTTTTCCGCGCCTACCAAATCTGTATCGATTTCGCCTAAATCAAACGCACGTGCATTTTCGCAAACATTCGATTCCTTGCGGGTAGAGAACTGAAGGCTATTACTGTTGATCTCAACATGAATACCTAGTTCAAGTACATCTCTACCTATAATAATTGCCTCCGAAATGGTGTTGTCAGGCAATACATGAAACAGAAGCGGCAATGAAATATCTTGTATCACTACAGTGCTAATGAGTTGATCAGTACACCTAACATTATCCCCTCCTATTCCCACTAGGCTAACTGACTCGTTGCGCTTAATGCCAGGAAGCTTGTCGCTAAAACTACGCTTAACTAATGAGCAGGCAGATCCGCTGTCAAAAAGGAACGAAATAACCTCACCAGACGACGTCGACAGAGTACCTCTCGTTGACCGCCGCTCGCAGATGTGGACGTCCTTGCGCGTGCTCGGCTCACCCGCTGGTTTCTTCATTCCGTCAGGGCAGCTAACGCTGAAATGCCCTGGTTTCCCGCAGGTGAAGCAGATCCTCTCTTTTTCCTTGTCCTACGGTTTTAAAACACTTTTCGGCTTCAATGTTTCACGACGCTTACGACAATCTTCAATTTTATGTCCACGATTGCCGCAAAAGTGGTATGTCCCATTAAAGCGTGTGTCCGTCACGCTGGTCAAACGAGGTCTTTTGGTATCATTATCATTGGTTTCATGGTCATTGTGACGTCTCTTCGATGATATACTACCAAGAATTCTGCAAAGCTGAGCTCTTGTGGAAAGTACATGTGAGTTTAATTCTCTGCGGATTAACGGGTCTCTCTGAGACAGTACCGAAATTGCGAATCCTGTTATGACTTCTTCACTCATTTCAACCCTTGGAATACGTTCGATAAGATTCCATAGACGGGCGGCTGCTTCTGAAGCGGTTTCTTTGCTACTTATTTGAAACTTTAGGATATCGTCAAAGTAATCCTGCATCAGCATTTGACGACTGAATTTGGCAAGCAAAGTTTGTTAGTCATATCTAAATATATAAAAGAAGAAACTGACTGACTGACTGACTGACTGACATATCAACGCACAGCCCAAACCGCTGGTCCTAGAGATTCCAAATTTGGCACGTAGGTTCCTTATAAGGTCTAGGGGTGCACTAAGAAAGGATTTTTCAAAATTCAACCCCTAAGGGGGTGAAATGGGGGTCCGAAGATACGGTATTTGAAAATACGGTAGACTTTCACACGCGAGTCACCAGTACCACCGCGACATGTCTTGATCATTTATACTCAAATTAGTTTCCGGGCTCAGTTAAGGTTGTGCCAGTAACATCCAACTTAAGTGACCATCTCGGAATTAAAGCTGAAGTTCGAGTACAAAATAAAAACAAAGTAAATAACTACCATACATATCGTAGGTGCTTCTCAAAAAACAATGAAACAAACTACGCTGCAGCTATCCTAAGTGTAGACTGGAGTAAAATATTTGCGAAAAACTTGGATGCTGCTGCATTGGCTACTTCTATAATAAATATCATAGTTAGTAAATACGAAATTTGTTTCCCACTGAGAAGGGCAAGCGTTAGAAATAATGATTCACCATGGATCACCCAAGATCTTAAACTGTATAAATCGCTTTTATTTGACATGTTAGAATATAGAACTTGGAATTCAAGTAATGAATTAATTGATGACATAATATCTGCCATGAACATTTATTATGAGAACTTAGCTAGAGAAAATAAATCTAGATATTACAATAATATGATAAAATGTAGTAACAATGTTTCAAAAGCCATGTGGTCGGTGATAAATAAGGAACGAGGAAAAAATAATAGTCCATCGTTGGATGTTGCGGAAATGATCGTGGATGATGGAGGGTCGAGATTCACCAGCAAGAAACACGCTATGAATGCGATTAATTCTAGGTTCCTGAGCGCTGCGTCGGCGTGCGGCGCGCCGCGCGCCGATGTCGCTCGCGCTGTGCGTGAGCTGAGCGAGGCTCGACCAGCCTCGTCGTGCGTCTTTACACTCCAGCCGTTTACCACAAATGAGGTGTATCGCCTGATAACGTCACATATTCCACCAAAAGCGTCTAAAGACGTGTACGGTATCAGCATGAAGCTGCTGAGACTGACGCCAATCCCCCTTGCATCTGTTATGACACAGCTATTTAACCGCTGTATAAAGGAGGGCACTGTCCCCTTACCGCTCAAAATAAGTAAAGTGGTTCCCATTTACAAAGGTAAAGGCAAAAGGGCTGACATGAATGTATATAGACCTGTCTCAATCATCCCCGCGATGGCGAAGGTTTTTGAGAGGGGCCTGAGTAACCGCCTTACAAAGTTTCTAACTACAACGAATGCCCTGTCGGACCGACAGTACGCTTACCGGATGGGTAGATCTACGACATCCTTGACACGCGAATTAATCCGACGCATTATGGCCGCCAGGGAGAGCCAACAGCAGGTTGCAATCTTATGCTGTGACCTCTCGAAGGCGTTTGATGTCGCGGATCATGATCTACTTAGCCGTAAGCTGCAGCATTATGGCATTCGTGACTCGTCCCTATCCCTATTCAAAAGCCTGCTCCGAAATAGATCTCAAATAGCAGTCGGCGATGGGGGCAATGTCAGGTCTGATCCACTTGATGCAACGATGGGTGTCGCACAGGGATCATCAGTATCCAATATACTGTTTTCATTGCTCCTCAATGACCTCCCGGATGCGATAGGGGCTGCTGACGTGCTGATGTACGCTGACGACGAAACTCACGCATGTGATGGGACCTACCGTGTACAATAAACTACCCCAGTCTATCACGGAGGCGCCGAGCCTATCCAGTTTTAAGTATCGTCTGAAACGCTGGCTTGTTGAGCGCCCGTTCTATACGTATAATGAATTTTTTAAAACTCGGAACGGTAGTATTTCACTGTATTAGAAATTGTATTAGTATTTATGATGATTCTATTGTGTTATGATTTTTTTCTTTTTATTATTTTTCACTGACTTTTACTTATTTCTTTATTATTATTTTTTTTTAAATGAAAATTTAATATTGACATGTAAATTGGCTTTACGAATAAACGAGTATGAGTATGAAGTCTGTATGGGGAAACAAGATTAGTTGGACTATTTTATTCGAAACTTCACAGGAGTATTTCTAACGATAAATGAGTAAATACGTGTTTCAGGTTTTTTGAGAAATGAACCCCTAAAAGGGGGAAATCTGGTGACAAATTCTGAAAATCGACATGGGTATTGTTTTTATGATATACCGGGTCGCTGATAACGAAAACAACAATGATTTTAAAATCTCACGTGGAGGACGTGAAATACCATCCCCTCTGTTGGGGTGCGAGGGGGATGAAATGTCTAAATATTAATATGGGTGTCGTTTTTATGGTTTTTTGGGACGTTAATTACGAAAATGGCATCTGTTTTGTAATTTAATATTATGGACATGAAAAATTTTGAAAAATTGTGCCAAATTTCAAGAAATAACTGAATGACTGAGAGACTGACATATCACCGCACAGCGCAAACTGGTGGTTCTAGAGATTCCAAATTTAGTATGTAGGTTCCATATAAGGTCTTGAGGTGCATTGAGATTCGCGGACGCGCACGTCGACGGTTTTCTTGCGACGCTGCGCAGGCGCTGCGCCGCGACGCTCCGCAGAGTCCGCGACAGCCGCCACAGCCTCCTGAGCGTAGTAGCTGGGAGGTGGGACAGTGGCTTAGTCAGGCACTGGTCCTCGCTTCACTTAGGTTTAGGTACTAATATAATTATTTAAGTACTTTGTTACTAACAAACTATGGACACCATTTGTCTAAAATCAATGCATTTTTTTTTTTTTAAGAAAGGATTTTTCAAAATTCAACGCCTAAGGGGGTGAAATGGGGGTCCGAAGATTGTATGGGGAATCAAGATTAGCTGGATTATTTTATTCGAAACTTCACAGGAGTATTTCTAACGATAAATGAGTAAACATGTGTTTCAGGTTTTTTGAGAAATCAACCCCTAAAAGGGGGAAATCTGGTGACAAATTCTGAAAATCGATATGGGTGTTGTTTCCATGGTTTATTGGGTCGCTGATTACGAAAACAACAATGATTTTAAAATCCCACGTGGAGGACGTGAAATACCATCCCCTCTGTTGGGGTGCGAGGGGGATGAAATGTCTAAATATTAATATGGGTGTCGTTTTTATGGTTTTTTGGGACGTTAATTACGAAAATGGCATCGGTTTTGAAATTTAATATTGTGGTCTTGAAAACTTTTGAAAAATTGTGCCAAATATCAAGAAATAACTGACTGACTGAGAGACTAACATATCACCGCACAGCGCAAACTGGTGGTTCGAGAGATACCAAATTTGGCATGTAAGTTCCTTATAAGGTCTAAAGGTGCATGAAGTGCCGTGAGTTCCCTATGAAGATACGACCTTTTTTGATTCTATGTACTGTAGATGGTTTTATTAATCAGTGCCGTCCGATACGATTTCAACATAAATCGATATTTGAGCGTCCGAGAGGAGAGTAACGGCCATATTGATTTTATTCATTTCCGTCCCGATTTCGTTCAAAATCGATATCTGAGCGTCCGAGAGGTACCTAATACGACTCCGAGGTAAATTGTGGAAAAAGTCGCAGTCATTGATTTCCTTTTTTTTTCGTCCCGATTTCGATCAAAATTGATATCTGAGCGTCCGAGAGGTCTCTTAATACGAATCCGAGGTAAAATTTGTGAAAGTGGCGGCCATATTGATTTTCTTTTTTTTCGTCCCGATTTCGTTCACAATCTATATCTGAGCGTCCGAGAGGTCCCTAATACGACTCCGAGGTAAAATGTGGAAAAAGTCGCAGTCATTGAATTCTTTTTTTTTCGTCCCGATTTCGATCAAAATCGATATCTGAGCGTCCGAGAGGTCTCTAATACGAATCCGAGGTAAAATTTGTGAAAGTGGCGGCCATATTGATTTTCTTCATTTTCGTCCCGATTTCGTTTAAAATCGATATCTGAGAGTCCGAGAGGTCTCTTAATACGAATCCGAGGTAAAATTTGTGAAAGTGGCGGCCATATTGATTTTCTTTTTTTTCGTCCCGATTTCGTTCAAAATCGATATCTGAGCGTCCGAGAGGTCTCGTAATACGAATCCGAGGTATAATTTAGAAAAAGTGGCGGGCATATTCATTTTTATCATTTCTGTCTAGATTTCGTTCAAAATCGATATCTGAGCGTCCGAGAGAATTCTTAATACGAATCCGAGGTAAAATTTGGAAAAAGTGGCAGCCATATTGATTTTCTACATTTCCAACCCGATTTCGTTCAAGATCGATATCTGAGCGTCCTAGAGGTCCCCTAATACGAATTTGAGGTAAAATTTGAAAAAGTGGCGGCCATATTGATTTTCTTCATTTTCGTCCCGATTGTGTTCAAAATCAATATCTGAGCGTCCGAGAGGTCTCGTAATACGAATTCGAGGTATAAAATAGAAAAAGTGGCGGCTATATTCATTTTTATCATTTCCGTCCAGATTTCGTTCAAAATCGATATCTGAGCGTCCGAGAGAATTCTTAATACGAATCCGAGGTAAAATTTGGAAAAAGTGGCGGCATATTGATTTTCTTCATTTCCGTCCCGATTTCGTTCAAAATCGATATCTGAGCGTCCGAGAGGTCTTTTAATATGAATCCGAGGTAAAATTTGGAAAAAGTGGCAGCCATATTGTTTTTTTTCATTTCCAACCCGATTTCGTTCAAAATCGATATCTGAGCGTCCTAGAGGTCCCCTAATACGAATTTGAGGTAAAATTTGAAAAAAGTGGCGGCCATATTGATTTTCTTCATTTTCGTCCCGATTTCGTTCAAAATCGATATCTGAGTGTCCGAGAGGTCTCTTAATACGAATCCGAGGTAAAATTTGTGAAAGTGGCGGCCATATTGATTTTCTTTTTTTTCCGTCCCGATTTCGTTCAAAATCGATATCTGAGCATCCGAGAGGTCTCTTAATGCGAATCTGAGGTGAAATTTGGCACTTCCTTCATACCTATATGCAGAAAAGTTACTATATAGTATGTTACTATATAGGCGTGTGGGGTATCTATGGATTTGCTTTTAAAAACGACGAGGTTTCGATATTTTTTCCATTTAAATCAACCTTCAATTCTTTTTTAATCGTATGGCATTTATTTACCAAACGTGAGATTTTCGAGAAGACTAGTACGGTTGCCAGTTTTCGTTGCACTTTTAGCACCACCTTTTTCTGTGTATGGTAACGGTGCGTACTCCCTACGGACGCGGTGCAACTTCGACCCCCCTTTGTCAAGTGAGTGGGCAACTTGACTGTTAGAAGTTCGCAAGCCGCTCGAAGCTTGGCTTAACGATTGCAGCCGGGATCAACGGCTTAGCGTGCCTTTCAAAGCACTAGAGTCAGTTAGTAACCACTCAAAGCGGTCACCCATCCAAGAACTGACCTGCGCCCACATTGCTTAACCTCGCACACCGCACGCGGTAGGCGGGTGCCGTTGGGCCACGAGCGCTCTAAATTCTTGATAGTTTGTGCCAAATTGTAATTCAATAGGTCCAGTAAAAGCAACTTGGTTGTAACAGACGGACTGACAGTAAGGAGTGTGAATGGAAGTGAGAACAAATTTTCTTTTTGGATGCTCCAATGGTAACTGGCAAAACCTACCTAATAAATTTAATTGTAGGAAAAATAAATGTTACACATGATATTCAATTAGCCGTATTTCTGTACTTCAAAGGACCAGAGTTTATGGCCGCTGCGCGCTGTTAGGTCGTTTACAGACCTATTGGTGTTACTGTAGTACACAGATATTTTTACTAAGAGCCATTTCAGACATGCTTTTATTTCATCGGCCCTTTCCCCTTCGGCCTCTCGGAAATGTATGATAATAGTTTTCGATCCTTATTTTTGCCAAAATCATATGAAATTCAACAGTTTGCCGGTTTTCAGAATGTATACTGACTTTTTATCTGTTCATCTGTTAATGAATCACAATCACCAAACTTCGTATAGCGAAACCCCAGAATGTAACAACTTCTTTTCTGGAGACCGCATCTAAATCGGTTCAGCCAAACGCGAGATAATCATGGACAAACATACGAACCTGTTTTTTGTAGACGTTTAAAAAATTTCGCTTAGTACGCGGGCGAAGCCGCGGGCAAATGCTAGTATATATATATATTTATATATATTGTATATATGTGTATATATATTTGTATCAATGATTATTAGGTCTATGTACGTTTATATTTTATTTTAACGTCTGTGTTATATTCTCAACGTTTCTACATTTACCCAGCACTAATTTTATGTGTCTCTGTTTGGCCCAGTGGTTGACTGGTAGAGAATGCCCTTTGGCATTAAGTCCGCCATTTGTACATTTGTTTTTTGTGCAATAAAGCTTAAATAAATAAAAATACAAGAAGACTTATAAAAAGTCGGGCATAGCGAAATGTCATTTCGTTTGTATTTGGAGCGGCCCAACTGGGGAAGTACCTAGTCTGTGGGTGTCCTTCATCTTACAGAAGATCGCAGCCATAATAACGCCGCTACTTACTCTGTAGGTATGTGGTGTTGTGTTCCTGATGATAGTGAGTAAGGTTGATGACGGGGGACCTACGGGACTAACAACACTGCTTTAGGTTCGACTAGGCCGGAGGAAGATCCGGTGAAACGGCTATCCTCTGGCTGCCCGTGGGTTAGTAGGATTCCCGAACTCAGGGGTTACTTAATCTCCACGCTGGGAGGCTGAACCGCCAACCTCGCGCATAATCCCTAGTGTGGTGGCACGACTGTGCTGGAGAAGGAGATCGGAGTCCACATGGGCCCTTCCGGACGCCGCGCCCACTAGGTAATCGGATTACCTGCATCATCCTTTGTCAGGTTTGCACCGTGCGTTTATCCCTTCAGCCGTCATCACAGCGATCCTCCTCTAAACACACCTTAAATATATGGTAGAGAAAAAAGGACAAGGTACTCCGCGGTGCCCTCCTCCACACTTCTGTAATATTCGGGGACTTCACTCAAATTTAGACGCAGTTCTGTTAGAAAAATACTTTTGTTTGTTATCTATGCTCTACCGCAGATATAGGTGACAGATCTCATCTCTCTCCCTCCTTTTTTTACTCTCTTCAACTATGGCCGTCCCGTAAGCCACTTATTTCGTGCTCGTCCCTAATTTATTTATTTAAGCAATGTAAAGTGGAATATATCTATATTAATAATTTCGTGCAGGGGTACGGTAGACCCGAACGAGACCTGTCTCAAATTGAAGAACGTGTAAAAATAACTATTTCGAGTTGAAAATATATATGCGCAAAATTCGGATTGTTAATCTGTTAATTTTATGACAAAAGGTCGGCCATATTAAATTCGTTGTTTGACAGCGTCGGGTTGGGTACGTTCGGAAATCGTAACCTATGTTTGCGTCCGTTGTCTGGGCCAGGTTGCTGGGCTGCGTTCTGGGTGATGGGCCATCATCGCCCATTGTGTGGATTCGGCTAGCCGCGTCTGAAGCGTTTTGATTTTGTAGTTTTCAAGCGTTCTATACACCTATCAGCCTAGCTAGCACGATAACTTATACCGTCACGTTATATGGGCGAAATGTATTAAAACGTCACATAAAACGTAACGGTATAATCTATCGTGCTAGCTAGGCTGATTGTCACAACAACCGCTTTCAAAGCGAATGTATGGGGCCTGTTACATGGTTATTATTATTACGTGATACATTCATATCACAATAAGTATCACGTGAATATTGAAGCAGAATCCATACCAATTTGAAAACTGCGATAATATTGACACCCCAGTATTGTGATAATATTAATCGTGTAAAGGACACCACTTGAATGTTTGCCGAGTCTGTCCGCCATCTTAAAGCTGCGTCTCTATTTTGTTGTGACAAACTACTAGGTGACTTATGGCTTTTAAACGTCTAGCAAAATTCTATCCCCATCTCGCTCTATCTTATAACTTAGTGGTACTGGGGGCCTACTCCGAAATTCGAAATCCGAACTTCGTATGGTGCCGTCCCTTTCACTCATATAGTCCATGACAGGAGAGTGAAAGGGACGGCACCATACGACGTTAGGATTTTGAATTTCGGAGTAGACCCCCAGCTCATGCTGTTCGCCGCGCTCGGACGTTAGAGGCGCTACCGCGAACCGAAAACGAAGTATCTGCCTCTCTCTCGCACATGTATATTCGAACGACAGAGAGGAAGATAGTGCGTTTTTGGTTCGCGGTAGGCCCTCAGGCGTCAACTTTAAAATGAATAGGGTATTTTACTATAAGAGAAATAAAATTCAAAATGTAATAAAAACCAGCCAAGTGCGTCGGAGTCGCACACTGAGGGTTCCGTACAACTAAAAAACAAATGTGATTTATCAATATATTGATATTTTTGGTAAAATATACTTCATAATAAACATTATCACCTAATTTCAAGTTCATAGGTCGATGGGACTCATAGGTTAAAAAATTATATGTGTGACAGACAACACACGAAATTTCCTTTGACTTTCTTCGACTGTCCGCCGCGCTCGGACTAAAGTGCTACCAACCGAAAACTAAACATAAATGCCTCTCTGTCGCACTGGAATATTCGAGCGCGGAGAGGGAAATACTTCGTTTTCAGATCGCGGTAGGCCCTCTGGTCTGACGGCTCCTATTCCCGGTTTTACGTAGACTCAATCAAATGCGCTAACGCAAATATCAACATATCGGTGGCGGTTGAATTCTTGTCTAACTATGTAAATAAACACTTAAATAGTATTGGCACTGTTAATTTCTCGTTGCACGATGTTATAAAAATGGTAAAAAAAATTAAACGTAAGGACTCGAAAGACATAAATGACATGTCCACTCGCCTATTTGATCTACTGCCCCCTTTTATTATAGGTATTTTTTGTGGTTTGTTTAACAGCTGTGTTGATGCCGGTGTTTATCCCTCTAGCCTTAAAAAGGTTAAAGTTCAGCCAATATATAAAGGAAAAGGCGAGATGAACTCATTAAAGAACTTTAGGCCCATCTCAATAATACCCATATTTTCAAAAATATGTGAAGGATTACTAAGCGAGAAATTAATGTCACACTTTAACAAAAACAGCTTGTTGAACGGACAACAATATGCCTACCAACATGGACGCTCGACCATCGACGCGGCTCGTGACGTCGTGGCGCGGGTCATGGGACACCTGGAGGAGAGGAGGCAGGTTGCAGCTGTGTTCTGCGACTTATCACGTGCCTTCGAGCTGGTGAGTCATCCACTGCTCTTGGCTAAACTCAAGCACTACGGGATCTCAGGTAGTTTCCTTGACACAATTAAATCCTTCCTCAACAGTAGGCAACAGCTAACGTCTGTACGAGGTACAAGGTCGGATCTACTTGATCTGGGTGAACGCTCTGTGCCCCAGGGATCAAGTATAGGCAATAACTTATTCTTAATTCTAATGAATGACTTCACGACTTCATCTGATCAAGCTGAGTTTGTCCTGTTTGCTGATGACGGATGTGTCATCGTCGCTGCAGAAAGTCACGCCGAACTGGTACACAAACTCACAAAGGTAATGGATCAGGTGGCCTTGTGGTTCACCGCCAACGGAATGTCCATAAATGTTGAGAAAACAAACATAATACAATTCGGGTTGCGTGGCAAGAAAGAACACAACCTGAATATTGTGTGCAATGGGCAGCCGGTCCCACAAGTTAATGAAGTGAGATACCTAGGTCTAACAATAGACTCGGGTCTCACATGGGGCCCCCACATCTGTCGACTATGCGATAAACTCTCGTCTGCTTGCTTCACTCTCGGTAGACTGCGCCCAAGTTTAAATAGCAGTAATGTGAAGAAAGCCTACTATGGCTATTTTCACTCGCTACTCTCCTATGGAGTCGACCTCTGGGGTGACGCTGCAGACCGAGCAAGGGTGTTCAGGCTACAGAAAAGAGCAATGCGCATCGTAGCCGGTGCCCCGTGGGATAGCCCAGCAAGAAATCTGTTCAGGGAGTACCACATATTAACGCTACCTAGTCTATATATACTAGAAGTTGCTAAATATGTAAGAAAAAACCTCGAACAGTTTTCCACATATGCTGACGTCCATGACCGTAATACCAGGCGGCGTCACGACTTGCGACTGCCTCCGACTCGACTAGCCAAGTCTAAAAAGGTCCTGCACTCAATTGGTCCAAAGGTGTATAACTCAGTACCGATAGGCGCCAAAAATGCATCTAGCGATAGATCATTTATGACTAAGTTAAAAAAAAAACTGATTGATGACGCATTATACACGGTTGACGAATTTTTCAAGTCACCTCAAAGTTAATGCCTGATTGCTTGCCCATATCGGTAGCAATACACATCTTTATAAAATAAAAAAAACATTATATTACTTAAATAACTGTGTACTCACTCACTGTTGTGTTACTACATTAATAAATACTCATAGTTATGTTGTGATGAATTGTGCAAACTGACATGTAAAATTATTGTATTTTATGAATAAATTGATTGTATTGTATTGTATTGTATTGATGGTGCGCGTATCGGAATGTGAAATACCTTTGGCAAAACGGAACAAGTTGTTAAATAGCTTCCATTAATTGGAGAAAATATTACCAACTGTTATTATTATCACGCGAAACACTGAATATTGAAGCAACATCCATAGGGGCCTGTTACATGGTTATTATTATCACACGTTATACTCATATCACGATCCGTATCACGTGCAATGAATATTAAAGAAAAATCCATACGATTTTGAAAACCACGATGATATTGACACACCAGTATTGTGATGATATTAAGCGTGTAACAGACCCCATACAATTTTAAAAATCGCGATAATATTGATACATAATATTGAGTGTAAAGGGCCCCACTTAATAGAATTTGGCGGAGAGTAGAGAGCTGCTACCGCGAAACGAAAACGAACGAACATCGTGTATTTCCCTCTGTCGCTCGATTTTGCAAGTTCACCAGAGAGGGAGATACACGAACTTCATTTGTTTTCGTTCGCGTTAGCAGCTCGGACTTCGCACCAAAAATACTGACTGGCACATCAATATTTAACAATTGCACATCTGAACTGAATTTTAATGAACGATTAGTATTTTAGCTCTATACAAATCGGTACTGATTACGGTGTCAAAAAAATTATGTGCCTTTAAATACTACCCTTATAAAAATGCTTAGGATTAACTTGCAAAGATACTAGCCTTTGCCCGTGACGTCGTCAGCGTAATCTTTTACTCCCTATTCCATATGTTAATCCAGACTACAGACTATATTTCTATACGAAGTTTCATCATAATCCGTTGTTGTAAAGTTTTTATTTTATAGATTTTTGTACACTATTTCTTTCGTCGTTTGCATAACTGTCACGAATAAATGTTTACTTTATTTCTTTCTTATTTATTTCACCCGAGCGAAGCCGGGCTTTCATCTAGTATTATTATAATCAATGCCAAGTTATTTCATGGTGAAATAAAACAACATTGGGTCATCATCACGGTTTTTATTGATCTTCCCGAATCCACGCAGTAGCTGCCCACGTGTCTGCTCAACAGGTTATGGGCCCAGTCCCCAGGAGATTTGGGCAAATCTAGAAGAGACCGTGAGTACAATTAGACAATTACAAACACATTTAACAAGAATTTAAGGTGACCCATCCACGAAAATTGAAAGCATTAAAAATGGGCAGCACTTGAAGGAATTGGTAACTATATTAATTGGAAGTTTGCTGTAAAAATGATGTTAACTTTAGAAGGACTGTGGAATTGCGTGGAAGGCACAGACAATGATGCTGAGCACGATAATAAAGCATTAGCTCGCATATGTTTAACCTTACAACCGGCTTTATATCAGCACGTGCGGAGCTGCAAGACCGCTAAAGAAGCATGGACTAAGCTTGCTGACTGCTTTGAAGACAAAGGATTACACCGACGTGTACTCCTATTGCGTCAGCTGCATCGTGTTGAGTATAACCAATTCGCCTCGATGTCCGAGTATATAGACAACGTTATGTGCCTGGTGCAGCAGTTGGAGGATATTGGGAAGAGCATTGATGATGCCGAGGTGGCGGAGATTCTACTCTCTGGACTCCCACAAGAATATGATGTCATCGTCTCTAGTCTCGAAACAGCCTGTTTGACTAATACCCTCAGCTCGGAAATAGTCAGAATGAGACTGTTGCAAGAGGATCACCGGCGCAGCAATGAATTAACTTCAGCGGCTTATGTTGCAAACAATTACAAGAAGAGGAGGAGCTCAAGTATCGTCTGTTCATACTGTGAAAAGCAGGGGCACATGGCGAAGCGCTGCTTCAAGAGGAAGCGGGAGCAGAGTGATCATCGGGAAGCTGAGGGGCACACCATGTTTGCCTCTGCATTCTCGGCGTCCACTGCAGCTTCGGAGTTCGTAATTGACTCCGGCGCCTCCTGCACGATGGTGAACAGTCAAGATTTAGTTATAGATGCCAAAGAAAAAAACTGTAATATATCTGTGGCAAATGGCCAATATATGTGCAGCAATTCTGTTGGTAAGCTTAAATTGTCTCCCTCTGTTAGTTTGCAAAAGGTATTAGTTGTTCCTGGGCTCTCTAATAATTTATTATCTGTAAGTCAGATGATTGATGTAGGCTATGTCTTTGCAAAAGATGGGTGTAACATTTATAAAGATTGTAAAACTACAGGCAACCCAATTATCTCAGCCAGAAAAGTTAATGGGCTTTACAAACTTAGTTTTGAGCAAGAGAGGTCCTTACCCCTAGAGCATTCCAAGCCCCTTCATCCTAGGCAGGGGGCAGTGAGTGCTCACAAAGCTGATTGTGTGCCATTAAGTTTGTGGCACAAGCATCTAGGCCACCTCAACATTGCAGGTATGCGCACCCAGCGGTGATGGGGATCAGTGTTCTGATGTTGTTTTTCAGAAAGTAGATGACTGCCAGGGCAGCTGTGTCTCTTGCCTGACGGGCAAGATGTCAGAGGCATCTTTTCCCAAGGCAAGTTTAAGACGTGCTGCTTCACCACTTGAGCTGATCCATTCCGATGTCGCGGGCTCGATGCAAGTCAGAACGTGGGGCGGCAACCGTTTCTTGCTATCTTTTACGGACGACTGTACGAGGAAGACGTTTGGATACCTCATGAAGTCGGAGAGTGAAGTAAGTTCCCATTTTATATATATATTTTAAAAATATGGTTGAGAAGCAGACTGGGTTGCGTATCAAGATTCTGAGAACCGATAATGGTACAGAATATTGCAACAATAACCTTACAAGTTTTCTAAAGAAGGAAGGTATAGTTCACCAGACTTCGGTGCCTTATAGCCCTCCACAAGCGGGCGTCTCTGAGCGTGTTAATCGATCGGTGTTTGAGAAAGCACGTGCCATGCTGCAGGAGTCAGGTTTGTTGAATCGCTACTGGGGGGAATGCGTTATGACTGCAATCTACCTGAAAAACAGGAGCCCACCAAAGCGTTATCGAACAAAATTCCTGAGTGTGTGTGGACTGGATCCTCTGTAGATCTCAGTCATTTGCGCGTCTTTGGCTGTGTAGCCTATGCTCATATTCCGAAACAAAAACGACGTAAGCTCGATGCTAAGGCTAAACCCTACGTTTTTGTAGGATATGGTGAAACTTGTAAGGGTTATAGACTTTGTGACCCATCTGATCCTCGCATTGTTATTTATGCACGAACAGTCGTATTTAACGAAAGCGATTTCTTTGCAAAAGATAAGGCTGGTACGGGACAAGCCAATAATAATAGTTTTATTTCATTTGACAGCTTGAGTCAAATTCACTGTGATAATGGAATTTCATATAATGAACAAGTTAACTGTGATACCCATAATGAAACCATCAACTGTGATACCAATAATGAAATTTTAAATAATGAAACCGTTAACTGTGATATTAATAATGAAACTTTGAATAATGAAATTCCAAATAATGATTTAAACAGCTGTGATATTAATGATATGTCTAGTGATAAGTCTAGTCATAGTTCTTCTGATGTTTCAGAGGCGGAGATAACACCACCACCATGGTCACCGCTGTCTGATCAGTACTGTACTGGCGAAGACCGCTCTTCCGATGAAGGTGATGAAGTTTCTTCTCTGCCGGAGCCGGTGTATGCAGGTCGAGGAGGAGAGCCGATTACATCGGCAGCTACCGATGCGTCTAGCTCTCAGCGCCCCGTACGTAGTACAAGAGGTAAAATGCCTAAGAAGATGTCTGACTATGACTTATCTACAATGTTGGCTGAGGCTAGTTCACTGGATGATCCTATTTCCTACGAGGAGGCCATGAACTCACCAGAAAAGGAAGATTGGCGCAAAGCAGTAAAATGTGAGTATGACGCTCTTCTTAAAAACAAGGTATGGGAATTAGTTGATCGACCAAAACATGATAACGTCATAAAATGCAAGTGGGTCTTTAAACGTAAATATGATGCCATGGGTAAATTTAATAAGTTTAAAGCGAGATTAGTTGCCCGTGGTTTTACGCAGAAAGAGGGAATTGATTATAAAGATACTTTTTCGCCTGTAGTCAGGCATTCCACATTAAGAATTTTATTCTCTCTTGCTACTGAGCTCGATTTGCAATGTAATCATATTGACGTTACAACAGCTTTTTTAAATGGTGAACTAGATGAAAATATATTTTCAAACCACATGCTCGACAATGCCGAATTATAGGTCATGTAAACCCTACCGAAAGCAAGACATTAAATCCCTTGGTATTAGCCGGGTTATAATGTTGTACTGAATTTCATTATAACCCGCTGGTTAATAATATGATTTCACTTTTCATAATTCTTATTACTATATGCATAAAGTTTAATTTTGCTAAACACAATTTGTCCTAGGCCATGGCCTACTTGATTTGACAAAATAAATGAAGTTTGCCTCCGTGTGAACCCCGGTCCGGAGGAGCGCGGTGTTCGAAATTCGAATTTCGAATCTAGGACCACGGCTTGTGCTTTCGAATTTGGAACGTCGCGCGCCTTCATTTGTTCACGCGTGACGAACAAATCGAGTTCTTGTAGGTGCCTATAGAAGATTTAATTTCAAAAATAATATTGAAAATGTCGAGTGATGAAAGTGTTTTGACTCCTGAGTTTATCAAATTAGATGCCATAGGCATTGTCAACAATCTGCTGCCAGAGAAGTCAAAGGAAAAATACCTAAAAGCCTACAACGATTTTGACAAATGGAAAGCTGTAAAAGGCGTAAAGTCTGTGTCTGAATCAGTGCTTCTGGTCTATTTTGAATATTTGTCAGCTACAAAGAAGCCAAGTAGCCTGTGGTGTATATCTACTGAGCCTGTTTTTTTGTCTCGCATAAGGTGTGAAAAGTAGAGTATACACCTCGGGGATAAGACTGTTTTAGTCTTGGGCGGTTGAACCCCTCACTGCACTCAGGACTCAGTCTTAATTCCCTCGCTTCGCTCAGGAATTAACTTATAACTCCCTCGCTACGCTCAGGAGTTAAATTATGAGTCCTTCGTTACGTTCGGGATTCAATTCGCTCCCGTGACATAAAACAGTGCTTTATCCCCTTAGTGTATAATCTACTATTATGGAACAGCCAATGGGTTTTAATAATGTTGACAATAATAAAGTATGTATGCTAAAGAAAAGCATATACGGCTTGAAGCAAGCAAGCCGTATGTGGAATTCAAAAATTCATAATGTTTTATGTGCTAACGGGTATGAGCAAAGCAAATGCGAGCCCTGTATTTATGTAAAAAGAATCAAAGATGAGTATATAATATTGGCCTTGTATGTCGATGATTTTTATGTATTTCAAAATAATTGCATAGATAGTGTCTTGAAATTGTTACACTTTGAAATTCGACATTTAGGCGAACTTAAAAATTGTTTAGGCATGAATGTAACAAGGAAAAATGGTTCTTTAACTTTAGACCAATCAGATTATGTCAAACGTTTATTGGCTAAGTTTAATATGACCGAGTGTAAGCCTGTGTCTACACCATTGGCTACAAACTGTAAGCTTGATAAGTCGAATAAGTGTTTAGATGAAAATATCTATAGGTATAGACAATTGTTAGGATCTTTGATGTACTTATCTGTCTGTACCCGTGCTGACATATCCTATGCTTGTAGCCAACTTAGCCAATATAGTACTTGCTTTGATATGGATCATTGGCGAGCTGCTAAACGCGTATTAAGGTACTTAGCGGGCACGATAAATTATGGACTTTATTTCTGTAAAGGAGGTAATTTAAACATATGTGCCTATACAGATGCAGATTGGGCCAACAATCTATACGATCGCAAGTCATACACTGGTTTTGTCATTAAAATGGGTGGCAACGTTGTTAACTGGGAAGCTAGAAAACAGCGTTGCATAGCCTTATCGAGTACAGAATCGGAATATTTGGCAATCGGTGATGTATGCAAAGATATATGTTTTGTTCGGAATTTCTTGTCGGAAATCATCGACAAAACTATAAATGCAGTAGTGTATAACGATAACCAAAGCGCACAGAAATTGTTACTCGTAAAGGAATACTCACATAAGAGAACAAAACACATAGATTTGCGCTACCATTTCGTGAAAGATCTAGTTAAGCAAGGCTTTATAAATGTAAAGTATTTACCAACCGAGAAAATGGTAGCAGATGTTTTAACAAAACCATTAAGTAATGAAAAGCATAATAACTGTATATCTGAATTGTGTCTTAGGATTGTATTGTGAATGATTTTATAGGTGTAGGAGTTTCTCCTGATGATGGGGATGAACTGGATAATCTCTCTTTACTGAGGGAGCATACTAATGTAAATAAATGTAAACACTTCAAGGATTGTTGCCGAACTGAATTTTATTCAAAGACTTCTGTCGTTTATATATTCTTTACAGCCATAGACATGATAATAAATTACAAACTATAAGGGCAGCAACACACTTCATTACAATAAGGCGTTGCACACATGTTCTCCAACAATAGGGTTTGCAATTTAATTAAATTTTTATGCCAAGATAGAGTCACGCATGATAATAAAATGTGCAAATGTGTAATATGTGTATTGCTAATTGTACTGGGAACTCTATCCGAGGTAGAGCATAAGGAGGAGTGTTAGAAAAATACTTTTGTTTGTTATCTATGCTCTACCGCAGATATAGGTAATAGCTGTCATCTCTCTCCCTCCTTTTTTTACTCTCTTCAACTATGGCCGTCCCGTAAGCCACTTATTTCGTGCTCGTCCCTAATTTATTTATTTAAGCAATGTAAAGTGGAATATATATTATTATAATCAATGCCAAGTTATTTCATGGTGAAATAAAACAACATTGGGTCATCATCACGGTTTTTATTGATCTTCCCGAATCCACGCAGTAGCTGCCCACGTGTCTGCTCAACAAGTTCACTACCATCTCGAATCTGCGAAACCGACCCTTCTTTTCCTTACGGAGCCACAGATATCTACTTGCCCGGCTGATACATCATACCTCCTTTATCCCGGATACACGCTCGAACATAAGTTCTTGAGACGATGCGTATTTTTTTTATTTTCTAGCAGGATATCCGGCGATGGTTTTTAGATCTGGGGGCACGGCAGTGCCCCCGCCAAGAGGAGCCAAGCGAAGCCCAAGGGCACTACCTACCTTTTCTCGAAGTGTTTCGTCGTTTTTTTGAACCCTCATAAAGTTGGTTTCAGATGTACCAGATAGTTCTTATTCTCAGGATATGATGTCAATAATAAACTACTTAAACATTCAATGTCTCATTGAATAGCTCTAATACTTTAGATTTTTTTTATACAGGATGTGGCCTGTAATAGGAGCAATAAATTTAAAGGACGCTTCCTTAGAGCATCGGCAGTAACCTCTTGTGTCCAAAAATTTTTTGTCTTTTTTCAATTGGGAGAAATTTTGATCTAAAGTTACGACCTCCAAGTAATGGATCTTGGCACCCAGAGATTATAGCGCGGCAGTCAATGCTGATTTTGAGGTTGCTTCAAGTTATGACTCATAATCGTTGTCGCATTTTTGGTTTGAAAGAATATTTTTGGGATTTTTTTTATAAATTTTTAGTGTTTTTTAAATAAATTGTTATTAATATCACTCCAGTAGAGTAAAAAAGTACACATAAGCTACATTTGCGAGAAAAAAAATGCAAAAAAAACTGGTTTTTTTTTCAATTATACATTTGGAAATAATTGCTGGAGAGCTCAATAGTGTACCTTTTAATTTTTTGCTCCTATTACAGGCCACACCCTGTATATAAAATACACCGATTTCGTCACTGGCACACTCACTGACACACGGATGATCATCAAAATGTTTGGCTACTTCCTAAAGTGCTAGAAAGCTGAAATTTGGTATGTAATCTAAGTTTACTAAAATGAGGGGGGAGGGGGTGGAAGTTTATATGATACTTTCACAAATTTTATGAATTATGACATGAAAGTTTACACGGGACTGTAGACAGTAATAAAAACCTATTAATAAGACTGCCGAGCAACTTACAAAAAGAACTGAAATCCCACCAAAAACATTTCAAGTAAAATGTTTCCAAGACGCCCACATAATGTTTGCCCTGTGAAAAAGATATCAGATCTCATGTAGAGCCAAGCTTCTGAATCTACACGGTCTAACTCTACCGACCCTAACTTCAACAAATTCTACATATCAGTAAATATGTATAGCTTCGCCGTTTCGCTACCGTCGAATTAGTGCAGTAGGTATTCTCTAGTGGTGTGATAAATTTGAAATCAAATTATGTATGTTTCAGCTAACCGTGAATTATGAGATTTATGAGGCGACGGAACGAGAACAATAAGTCTGTGTGATTATGCAAATCGCACGTCTCGAACGAAGCCGACGGCTCATTGATCCGGTGATCAGATTCTCGCTTCTCTGATTACGTCTTAAAGAGGATGATTCACAGTGCACACAGTGGTTCCGGGCCCGCGCCGTGCTTGGGCCGACGCCGGAAAACATAACTGGGTATTTCGAAGCGTCTGATTGATGTAACTGGTGACAGATGAGCGCGGGCCTATGATAGTTTGCCATTTTATCAGTTATCGTCGTGGATAAGACATTCGTCACGTTCTGACAAGTATGCGAGTGTGAGAGTGACGGGTGTCTTATCCACGACGATAAGTGATAAAATGGTTCCATATGACACATGTGGACATCATCACCAATTCTGGTTCACCAAATTTGCGGTTTCCGTGAGGCAATGCTTGGTTACCTAGAGAAAATACCGAAATCGACATATGCGTGCCTATCAAACTCGAGGAGTTCTCTCGATTCCTCCTAGATCCCATCATCAGACCTTCACCAAATTTATATGGGACCAACATGGGTACCCCCACACAGTCCGCATCAAAAGTAGCTAATATGTATTACAGACAATTGTAATATACATTTGTTCTAGTATAATATTTACTTCGTGCGCTTATAGCAAACAAACATGCAAAATATGTAAAATGATAAAATAAAACCTAGCCATCTGTAACGAGCTGGATGATATATAGGTACAGGTTCTCCATACAATAACTTGTGTGAAACGAGTATGACATAAGCGAGCTTTTTCTCATTGGATACCGATGAAGAAGCCTAATAGCGATGGTTATTTTCATTTCTTCATTTTCAATCGTAGGCTAAATAATTTTTGTAGTAAAAAGTAAATTCTTAATGCATTGTGTGAATTGAAATGGGGTCCAAAAATAAATGCGGTGAATTAAGTTGCCTACTATCAATTATAACGGGTGATGATAACAAAAAATGAGAATTAATTGTGGAGGTATTTAAAATAAACTCTTGTGTAACATCACAAGAGTTTATTTATATATAAATAGTTATATAAAATATAAAAATAGTTATATTGTAGAATATATAGAAGAGTAATATTTACAAAAACGTTAGTGCACATTTGAATAAGGCCCGTGATCAGCTGTTCGTCGAAGTCTGGACACGATGATTTTTTTATAAGTTGGGCACAATTTACGGCTCTCCAATTATTTCTATATACCAAACTGCTCAAATGACCGAAAAAATCTTCAATCGGACGACATTGTGGAAGATTTGTGGCGTTACGAGTTTTTGGCAAATGGAATGTTATTAGCCTCTAGGAACTGTATCGTTTTTTTTTAAAGTGCGAAGATATTTTGTCAGGCCAAAAAACATATTGTCCATCTGAATGATATTTACGAATAAAAGGCATCAATATTTTTTTCAAACACTCTTTTCCGTACACTTTTTAATAGACTGCTAAACCACTTAGCTTGAACCGCAGTTTTGATATACCTTGTTCAGAAATAGCCAGTATAGCTTAACTTTTTGCTCAAACTTTTGTGCTTGTACTTGTGTTTTATGTCTTCTGGTGTAGTAGAAACATCGCTGGTATAGTATCGATAATTTCCAGGAATATGGGTTTTACTAAAAGGAAAATAATTTTCATCCTACAAAATAAATGTTTTTCCTTTGTAATTGCGGGTCATCCAGCGACATTGTGACATAACCATCGATTTTTCTCATCAGTGTATTCTGGTGCCCATAGGTCTGGTAAAAACATAGGTCTGGAAAGCAGAAAGAAGATAATTCTGCTTTCCAGACTCTCCAGACCTATGTTTTTTAACGAGCTACAGATGTATGGTTGAGTACATTTAAATTATTTGACGGCAACTCGTTGGCTTATGGAATCGTTATCGTTAAAAGTACTATGGAGTAGCTCCAGCCTTCTCTGAGTCATTATCTTCGCTGGTCGACCGCTGCCACTTTTACCAGCTACCGTCAAGGATGCTAGGACTCTGTAAATAGTAGAAATTGGCACATTCTCCTTGTTAAAATTGTCCACTGTGTACTTTTTACCCAAGCTTATGATGAAATTGTAAAAATGTACAACGCGTAGTCTCAGTGTTTCTTGTTTTGATGCCATTTTTGAAAAATATAAAATTATGAAAAAAAAAAAACAAATGAAGTCTACGATTCTCAAAAGAGGTAGCAACAACTGCTTTAACAACTTTTTTTTTCTGGGTTGACAGTATATTTTACAGTTGCCCAAATGTGTTCTCATTTTTTTAGGGTTCCGTACCCAAAGGGTAAAAACGGGACCCTATTACTAAGACTTCGCTGCCCGTCCGTCCGTCTGTCACCAGGCTGTATCTCAAGAACCGTAATAGCTAGACAGTTGAAATTTTCACAGATTGTGTATTTTTGTAGCCGCTATAACAACAAATACTAAAAACAAAATAATAATAATAGTAATCAAGGGGGCTCCCATACAAAAAACGTGATATTTTAGCCCTTTTTCATGGCTACCACTCGTCGAGCTAGATCTCAAGCACCGTGATAGTTGAAATAATTGAAATTTTCACAGATGATGTATTTCTGTTGCCGCTATAACAACAAATATTAAAAACCAGCCAAATGCGAGTCGGACTCTTTGCCGTTTATATTTTTTGTACGGAACCATCGGTGGGCGAGTCCGACTCACACTTAGCCGGTTTTTTTTATCACCCGTTATACATACTAAATACCAAAATTTTAATTTTTCCTAATTTTGAGCTATATAGATATTAAGCAAGTTGGATCCGAATAACTCGACCAACTTTAACCTCATATTCTTGACAATAATATGACGGACTAAAAAAAAATTAGTCCTTACCAATCTAATATTGTAAATTTATTTGCGTTATTTTACGTAGTAAAATAAATAAAAATTGCTAAGTGGCTTAGTTTTTGTAATCAGCTAGGTCGCGCTATGGTAAGAAAAAAATTATATTATTAAAGTCATGTTTTTTTTTCATACGTGGATAGCATTCCTAGTGAACAATGTCCCCGAGTACACAGATTCTTTTCCCTTTTCCACTCTTTCTTTATCTACCATAATTTTGCAGATTGTCATCATATCCTCCTCCTTTTCAAATCATCATCAGTCTTACTACTACTCTACTACCTGGTTACTATAACTATTTTGTGCTTACGTACTTTATTAGGGTTCCGTAGTAAAATAGGAACCCTTACAGTTTTGCCATGTTCGTCTGTCTGTCTGTCTGTCCGTCTGTCTGTCCGAACGACGAGGCTTTGCAATAAAATCTTAAAAAAATGTTTTAAGGGTACCTCCCCTACACGTAAAGTGGGGATGAATTTTTTTTCGCTTTAACACTATGGTGTGGTGTGTTATTGGATAGGTCTTTCAAAATGAATAGAGGTCTTCATGAAACATTTTTTGATAAAGTGTATATTTTTGGAAATATCCACTCCAAAAGAAAAAAAAAATGTGTCCCTCACCTATACCTTTTGAACTATGGATCCCAAAACTATGAAAAAAATCATGAAAGTAAAGCTTCATGAAGATTTTCAATGAAAACTATAGCGGACATGATCAGTTAAGCCGTTTTTGAGTTATGGTAATACCTACCTATTCAAATTTATGTGTTTTAAGTTTGCTTTAAAACACATTAATGCATGAAAATATAATCATAGCATAACATATACAGAATAAACCAACCACCACTTTAACTATGTTTACAAATAAATCATTTGACTTTGAGTTTGATTAATCGAATAAATTATCAAAATTAATAATTATTAACTGAATAGAATGGATGGGTCAGAACATATTCCTTCACCTTTTTGTTAAATAATTTTAAGCCCTTAATATTTTTCATTTCGTCAGGAAGTAGATTGTACTCTCTAATGACAGTATTACCTACCTATTTAAACTGTTGTGAAAATAGACATAATGCACATTTTCTCAAACATGCGCCTAAATGTATGCATTAATGATTTTTTTTAGTTTTTTCGTGTTATTTTGTAGCGTTTTTTGATATTTTTGGACTTTTTAAAAGTTTTTTCGTATTTTTGTGTACTTTTCGTCATTTTTTTTGTTTTTCCATGTTTTTTGGTATTTTTTAGTTTTTACGTTTTTTTGGTATTTTTTAGTTCTTTCGTGTTTTTTTTAATGGTGCTTGTATTTTGTAGCATTTTTCGTGTTTTTATTTAATTTCCGTTATTTGTCGTGATGCTTTGCTATTTTTGGACGTTTTGTATTTTTTTTTACATTGTAGTTTTTTTATTGTTTTTTTTTCTAACATGTTTGAGAAAAGTACTATACAATCCTCGGCCGGAACAGGGATTGCAGGACTCGTTTATCCCAAACTCGTCCAGCAATCCCTTACTTCACGGCCTCTGCAGTAATGTACTATATTTCAATTTAATTCTTTCTTTCTTGGTCTAAGATGATTCTTAGTTGGACAATCCTGACCTAACACCGTTATACTGTACTGTCTAATACTATTCAAATTGTTAATATACTTCATTTATGATGTATTAGTGAGAAGTTACCCAGTCAACATGAACGTTTAAAGTTTGGGTCGATCACAGGGACACCCTGTATGAGTCACTACATATTTATGAGTGTAATAATTTACCAGGATATTCGTCCAAATTTACACAAAAATGATTACCTCCGTCTCACTGGGACCCTATACTATTGTATACTTTTTCGTATTATCATTTTCTGCACACCATGTTTACAAAATCATATAGGTATATGTCAATACAAATAAATACTGATACTTTTTTAACCGACTTCAAGATTTCGAAGGAGGAGGTTATCAATTCGGTTGTATATATTTTTTTAAATGTTTGTTAGTCCATAACTCCGTCATTTCTTAACCGATTTGGAATATTCTTTTTTTGATTGTAAGTATATATATCCAAGTTGGTCCCGTTTTTGTCAAAATGCAGTTTTGATGATGGGATCCATGAGGAATTGAGAGAACTCCTCAAATCTTTAAGGCAAACATATAGTGATTTTTGTGTTTTTATCAACAAATCAAGCATTTGCATCTAAAAATGTGACATTGGATGAAGTGGAACTGCTGATGATGATCAGAACAGAACTCTTCAACGACGAAAAGTTCACGTTTGGCGATTTGTCCTCCTAGCTGTGTTTGTTAAGCAAGTTCTATTTTCACGATTAATTTTTGTCATGCTTGATTTCTGATGATGGGATCCATGAGGAATTGAGGGAACTCCTCAAATCTTAAAGGCAAACATATAGTGATGTTTGTGTTTTTATCAACAAATCGAGCATTATCATACAAAAATGTGACATTTGATGAAGTGAAACTGCTGATGATGATCAGAACAGAACTCTTCAACGACGAAAAGTTCACGTTTGGCGATTTGGCCTTCTAGCTGTGTTTGTTAAGCAAGTTCTATTTTCACGATTGATTTTTGTCATGCTCGAGTTCTGATGATGGGATCCATTAGGAATCGAGGGAACTCCTCAAATGTGAAAGGCACACAAATAGTGATTTTAGTATTTTCATGAACTAATCAAGCATTTTCATTCATAAAAGTTACATTTAATGAAGTGGAACTGCTGATGATGATCAGAACGAAACTCTTCAACGACGCGTAGTTCACGTTTGGCGATTAGTTCTCTTCGTTTTGTTTGTCAAGCAAGCAAGGTTTTTCCATGATTCCATGAGGAATTGAGGGTACTTAGTCTTCTACCATTATAAACATACTTATAGCCATTTTTATTTTATTGTATGGAATCTAAGAGTGCACCATCTAAGTATAATAATCTTTCACCGGTCTCCCCCATTGAAGTCGGTTTTTTTTTCTTAAAAATTATTTACCGACAGGTAATAAAATAAAAAAATACCTAAATAAATAAATATTGGGGGACAATCTTACACAAATCGACCTAGCCCCAAACTAAGCAAAGCTTGTACTATGGGTACTAGACGACGATAGACATACTTATATAGATAAATACATACTTAAATACATAGAAAACATCCAAGACCCAAGAACAAATATCCGTGAAAAATGCACAAATAAATGCCCTGGCCGGGATTCGAACCCGGGACCTCTAGCTATTTTATTTAAAACAAAAACATTATTAAAATTATTACCTACCTAATTAAAATTACAATAAAAAAAAATGGCCCAAATCGCTGTCAATGGGTACGGTGCCCAGAAGGCTGGCTGTATTACCTCGCTGCACGGCAATACTTATTCGTTGAGCTAAATAGAGGCCAGCCACCACCCCAGTGTGGTCACCAGAAGCCTCTATTAGACGCTTCGAAAGATCTAAGAATAGTCGACGCGCACTCGGCCCCCACGGCCCCATAGTTTCAACGCTAAACGCCGCAAACATAAGCCACTTCCTAGGGCGGCATATTTGCGGCGCTTTAGGTTTTCGGCGGAGGATGCCGCAGCACCAGCAGCAATTTGGGTGTTTGGAATATGGGACGGTGGCAGGGTATCAACGCAAGTAGCATCCCAAACTAGCGGCCGACCCATACTCGTTGGGCCTTTTGCCGTCGTCCCTAGCCAAACCGCTAGGCTCTAAGACTGCCGGCAGTTTGGCACTGACAAGGGCCCGTCGGATGACATCATTAATGCTGGCATGGCGGGAGATCCTCCCAGCGCTTCGAACGCATGATAGGCCGCGGTGGCCTAGGCTGTCGACCATGACACCACATTGACAGCAATGTGGCGGGTTTGTTGGAGCCCCCAAACGTAGGCTAGCTGCCAGCCGAAAGGTAGTATCGTCTAAAAAAGTGTTCCTACGCCGTAAGAAAATTATGTGTTTATCATATTTTTCATTAATTTATCAGCATCAAATATTCAGTGTTATTTTATTGTTTCAAAATTCCATGGGAATTAGACAAAATGCTCGTTGGGTGAAATTCACCATAATATACTCGTACAGGAGAGCCAGTGTAAACACATTTTAATATAACAGTTCTTCGAAGTCGTCGTTGGCACACGCACTATATACTGTAGCTTTTGTTTACAGTAGTGCATGAGTTAGTCTAAGTTTAGGAAATAAGTAGGTATACCTGAGTTTCGAATGTGTGAGAGAGCGCAATACTCGCCAACAAACTGTATATACAATTTGGCGAACAAAAGGTGTATGCTTATTGTAATTTTATATTTTGGGTTTAATAAATTAAAAAAAAAAAAAAAGTGAGAACTATCTAACAGACAGAAATTCATGATTAATTAATAATGAATCATTATACGTATATTGTCACAGTTCTTGCAAGAAAGCATAATAAACGATTTAATTTACGGTATAGTGGAAGTCATTTCCATTATTGTATCTCAGTTTACATTATTGAAGGTAAAGACCTCGAACCTGCTCGGTACTCGCGCACACTAGAGAAACATAATCCATGCGGAAATTACATTGCGGCTCTATAACCCCGTAATCTACATATTACCTAATATAACAATTGGCATGATTTCCGATTGAACTTCACAAAGTTGTGTAACTCAAAAACTTGAAAATCGAGTACATTAAAATAAGTAAGATTATATGTTCTTTCACTTTTTTACTACGACAGTGGCAAACAACCACGCCAGATGAGGTAGATGATATTCTGATGTGCCAGCGTGACAGCACCAGTAATGAACAAGGACCAATGATTTAAAAGGAAATAAGAATTAATACATTTTTGTATTCAACAATCAATTTAAAACCACATGATCATTGAATTAGGAATGAAGTGGTGCTTGTCAGCTGAAAGTGTCCAACACTGGTGGTGTCACCCCATATCTCTCTAGATAGTTAGAAACACCGATTACACGTAATAGTGTTAAAATAAATTCTCAATTAATTATACATATTAAAAATAAATGAATGAATGAAATAATAGTACATTACTATAGAGGCCGGGAAACGGATGAAAGGTTGCAGGCTAAGTAGATATACGTAGAGGCCAATTAAGTAGGATAGGGATACGCGGCCTGCAGCCCAACGTTTCTCGCTGAATTTGTGTACTTAGTGCTTTTCTCAAACATATGCAATGAAAAAAGAAAATATACTACTCAAAACTTAAAATTTATCAGACGCCATGTTTGACATCAAAATTTAAAAAAATTACTTCTCGGCCTAGGCCTTTAATTTTGTAGGAAATTCCTTTACAATTCTCCCGAGTTCCGCCTGCAGCGTGATACTTTGAAGCCTGTTATAACGCACATAATGTCGAAATTTCATTGCATGTTCGAGAAAATGAACATTTACAAGGCAAAATCTACTACCGTTCCTGAAAAACAAGACCACTGCCGAGATGAAACGCTGAAACAAAATCGACAGTTGGTCATTTTCTCCCAAAAATATACTTATTACAATTATAATTATACTCCGTTATTACATGTACCATTTGGTAGCCGGCCGTTACAAATAATTTAGAAATATAGCTATGTCGATAATTTTTCTCTACTGTAATGAGTCTTGGACAAAAATTAACTGTGTTTATTTTGTAAAACATGACATGACACTAATTACAAAATACGTATTACATTTTCTTCTAATTTTATTATCACTATCCTCATGGCACGAATCAGCCATACATTAAATAAAAAAATGAATTTTCTTGCCAAATGGGTTGTAAATCTTGTTTTCACTTCTCTTATCCGAAAAAAGTATTTTCTAGCCTGTTTAGAGTTCCCCGTAGTTGATTTTTTTCATTTCTGCCCTGCGTACAGGGACCAAAATGCTATTTTGAACCCTGGAAAATCACAGGGAAGAGAGCAAAATCGAGTTTAGCTCCCTTTAAGAAAATACTCATTTTTATTCAACGAAGGTGGCAAACAAGCTTTCGCACTGCGTGATGGTAAGCAGATACCGTAGACTATGGGCTGCTCCAAATCCGAGCAAGATGACGTTCCACTGTGCTCTACCTCTCTTCTTTTCTTCGATTGATGTCAAGATCCCCGTTCGGTAAGAAGACAAAAATTTAAAATATGTCATAGACGTTCTACCACCACCATATCAGCCGAAAGATGTCTACTGCTGGACACAGGCCACTAGACGTTCTACACACCTATCAATTTGATCCAACAACCGTATCGAAGGTGAATGAATCGAAGATCTAGGAGTTATACGTATAAGTAGAGTCTCAGATCATAGAAATTTGTGGCCGAAAACGCGAGCCGTATGACACTCAATTTGTCATACGTAGTATGTATAGAGGGTAATTGACCGAGCGAGCGAAGCGTCTCCGTTTCAGGTTTCGACAAAAATTCTTACGTATGTCTGATTGTCTGTCCGGATGTTCTCCTCTACAGGTCGCATTTCTCAACACATTCTCGTGAAATTTTGTGAGCAGGTTCGATAATAGTATAGTTTTTTTTGTCAAGTCAGTTTTTAGAAATTTGAAAAAAAAAATGTTTTCGTATGTCTGTCCGGATTTTCTCCTCTACAACTCGCATTTTTCATCAGAAATGTTGTATAGAATTTTTTGGTCAAGTCAGTTTTTGGAAATTTTGAAATTTGAAATTAATTCATTTTTTTATCGTAGGTATGTATGTCCGGATGTTCTCTTCTGCAGGTCGCATTTCTCAACCGATTCACGTGAAATTTTGTGAGCAGGTTTTATAATTATATAGAATTTTTCTGTCGGAGTCGGAGCCAATTTTTGGAAAATTTCAGATATAGAATAGAATAATTTATTTGCTTACACGGTACATATTGATGGTATTAGTATTATAAGGAGTTCCACATGTTTAGCCGATATTGGCATGCAAATTATTGTTGTAATTCTAAGTTATGCTGGGATTACATACAAATTATATTTAATTCAAAAGTCACACATTCATTAATTCATTGCTTTACATAAAAAAACCGGCCAAGAGCGTGTCGGGCCACGCTCAGTGTAGGGTTCCGTAGTTTTCCGTCCGTCACATTAAGTTGACATATTAAGTACAGAAACACAAAACCCTAAAAAGCACGTCATTTCATTGTGATTTTGTAGAAATGACAGGTACAATAAACACCTGTTTATACGGTTAAATTACAAACTTAGTTCAGAAATTATTTTTGTAATTTTTTCAAAAACTATTCAACCTATCAAGTTCAAAATAATTTTCCTACAAAGTTTTTATAAAGTTCTACTTTTGAGATTTTTTTCATATTTTTAAAACTTATGGTTCAAAAGTTAGAGGGGGGGGGGCACATTTTTTTTTACTTCTGGAGCGATTATTTCCGAAAATATTAACATTATCAAAAAATGATTTTAGTAAACCCCTATTTATTTTTAAATACCTATCTAACAATATATCACACGTTAGGGTTAAAATGAAAAAAAAAAATCACTCCCCACTTTACGTATAGGGGAGGTACCCTAATAAAATATTTTTTTCCACTTTTTATTTTACCACTTTGTCGGCGTAATTGATATACATGTTAGTACCAAATTTCAGCTTTCTAGTGCTAACGGTCACTGAGATTATCCGCGGACGGACGGACAGACGGACGGACAGACATGGCGAAACTATAAGGGTTCCTAGTTGACTACGGAACCCTAAAAAAGAAGTCATTGTGTATTCCAAAAGTAACTAGTAAATTTAAGCCATTATTACATCCTATTTTATATTATAAGTACATTAAATTAGATTACAGTACATTACATAAGTATGTCAAACAAGTAATTATTCATTACTTACATTTTTTACTAATTTTTTTGTTTTGTACGGGGAAACCAAAATGCGATATCAATTAAGGACTTAAACGGATCCACGGCATCACACTCTGTATAGGTAAATAATCTACACGTGTCAGTAAATAAAATATAAAACCTCATCAACGTTACAGATGCTTCGGTCCCACGCGTTATCTCCCTTTTGTGGCAATAATGTTATGGACGAAAAACAACCCTGGCCCCAATAGCTCTTCAATAACAATTTCAATAGGGAAGGTAAGGAGATAATACACGTGTTGTGGGCGCGAAATCATTTGTACACCGTTCAGATGGAAAATAGTTATTTGTTATACAAGGGTGCAAAGTTGTATTTTACCCGTGAGTGTGGAATTGAAACACGAGCCAGCGAAAGGATTCTATAGTTGAACCACGAGCGAAGCGAGTGGTTCTAAAATAGAATCCTGAGCGTAGCGAGTGTTTTTAACACACGAGAAGTAAAATACAACTTTGCACCCGTGTGTAACACAAAACTTTTCTCCTCACTCACAGCGAGGAAAGTGCAAAATGCAAAAAAACACAGTTCCACAGGCATGATTTTCATCACTGAAATCACTGATTTTTTTACGATATTATAACAGAAAACTCTGGAAGTTGTGTATAATATTTACGTGAGTCGAAGTCGGTGACAAGTTGTGTTTATTTTAGTTGACATTGACAATGATGACATTTCTGACGATGCGTTTTGAAATTGCATCGACTCAACTTGTGCGTTTACAATTATACTCAAAGTCATTATAAAAAAAATGTTACTTAGAGAATTTTAAGGTTTACGACTTAAATCATTAAATAAAGCTAAATTTGGTATTTTTTATTAAATTCTCAAACCATTTATTTAATGATAATTGATATCAAACGAACCATTATTATGAGCGTTTTACGTTTTGTTATCTGTCAAAAGCTACTCAAACACGGTCCAAGGTCAAATTACTTTCCCCACTTTTGGATAAAATGCGTTTTTACCCGCTTGTATCAAAGGATAAAAGACGGCTTTCCGAGCTAGTGAGGAGAAAAATATTTTTTTCCCTCCGTGATTCACTTAATATTAGGTTTTAATGTGCATGTTGCTTAATACTGGCTATGCGGCTGTCTAGTGTATACATTTAAATACTAAGAACTGTGTGTTCGAATAATTGTCTGCCTTGACATTATTATTGTTTTTATGTTGACAAATATGTTGTCCAAAATATATATTCATTATGCTACGTTAATGCTCATATTATTTGGATATTCAAGCTAATAACCGTTCTCTGCAACCAGTCGCGCTCACACTTAATAGGTACTTAAGTAATACGTACCTTCAACCTACAATAGGTACATATTGTTTGATGTGGGTATGCTATTCTATTTACTAAGCAGAAGTACTTGATAGCAAAGTAGGTACACATATAAAGCTTGAAACGCACAGAGTGCGGTGCAGCGTCGTTGCGGTGCGGTGGCGGTAAAGCAAACGCGATCCGAGACATGGCATGGCGCACATAACACCACACGGTATTCGGGAGCGCGGTAGAGCGAAGGCGGCGTGTGTGAAATGTGAAGTAATAAATGACAGTCGACAGTTTCGGAAAGACCAAAAATGCAAAACCGCCTCCGCCCCGCCCGCTCTGTGCGTTTCGAGCTTAAGAATTGATACCGCAACGTTGCTATAAGAAGTGGCGACACTAAAGTTTAGGTAACAGTGGCAGCAGGATGTCGGTCGGTATTAACAAGATTGATTTTAAATTTAAAGGCGCATTTGCATTGGTCATTAATTCGGTCGATATACCTACCGGTTTAAAGTTAATAGACGATGGCACAGTTATTTATTCCTCACATGCGGTATAACGATCAGTGAAATCAGGTTGGTCGTTAGCGCCCGCATTCGGGGTGCGGGAAAACGCATGCCCTCATGCGGGGTGTTGGGCTCTATCCACCAATGTGACATGCGCATTTCGTCGTTTTTCTTCCGCATGGCGTCCAATGAAAAAGGCTCCCCGCATGCTGGCGCTCTGGCATGCCTTTTAGAAATCTCCCACACCCCGAATGCTGGCGCTATCCATTAAAGAAAATAGACAACGGTTGCTCGCATGTAGGCCCTATGGCATTCGTACTCCTACAATCCGAATGGGGGTCTTTAATGACCAGCCTGATTTCACTCCCCTTCAGCTCCGGCGAGAAATGAGACCTGCTTGTCGGATCCATAAGCAGTCTCAGATAGAAAGAGTTTGTATGCATATCGTGTGTAGGTAATATCGTCACAGAATAAGTAGATATCGTCTACTAGTTCACGCAACAAGAATAGGCACCCCCGTCCCAAGTAGGTAAGTAAGTACTATTATTTATTCTGTGCTGTATTGCCTGTATACATTGACCCCACCTGTAAATATTTTGTTGGGCAGTAACCATAAAGAAGTTATTCGTGTCATAAACTGCTATGGTCTTTTTGTACGGAACAGTAATGTAATAGTCATTCCTTTTATTAGGAGTGTTATTTTTTATAGCCTATTTCGTAATTTTAGTACCCAATATTGGCCAGACAAATTATAGGTAAAATAATTGTAGATTATTTGTGAGGCAAATCCATTATACAGTGTTCTACTAAGATTTTTAACCGATTTACAAAAAGGAGTAGGTTTTTAATTCGACTCCGTTTTTAGCGTTTCGTAGCCAAAATGACGAAAACGGAACCCTTGTAGTTTCGTCATGACTGTCCGTCCGTCCATCCGTCCGTATGTGACGGCCGATTTCCTCCGAGACTATAAGCACTACAATTATGAAACGTGGTAGGAAGGTGTAATACTATGAACCGCTACAGTAAAATGATGTGCAAAAATATTAAATTACCTAGGGTTGGGGTAAAAATTCTCAATCACATAGGCGAGTAGAATATTTATGGTTACCCTTTAAAAATTATATAAAAGTTTCGATTTTTTCCCATTTCAGTCAACGGTTGGTGAGCTAAAGCTGTCAAAGTCATAAAAGTATCCCCTCCCCCTCTAATTTCTTATAGAAAATACCAGAGGAAAAAAGATTGGTTATCATGACGTTTTTGAAAATAACGTCATATACGGCAAGATTGAAGGCAAGCGAGGAAGGGTAGACCAAGAATAGAAAAGATTTTTTTGTTATTATTTGATATGGCTGAATCATCATCATCATCGTCATGTCAGCCGAAAGACGTCCACTGCTGGACATAGGCCTCCCCCAAATACTTCCACAATGACCACAATGACCGGTCCTGCGCCACCCGCATCCAGCGGACACCCGCGACCTTCACCAGGTCATCGGTCCACCGTGTGGGGGGCCTGTCCACGCTACGCCTTCCGGTACGTGGTCGCCACTCGAGAACCTTTCCGCCCCAACGGCCATCGGTTCTACGTGCTATGTACCCCGCCCACTGCCTCTTAAGTTTAGCGATTCGGAGGGCTATATCGGTTGTCACTTTGGTTCTGCTGCGGATGGAATCATTCCTGATGCGATCACGCAGAGAAACTCCTAACATAGCTCTCTCCATTGCTCTTTGGGTGACTCTGAGCCTTCTTATGAGGCCCATAGTAAGCGACCACGTTTTTGTTATGGCTGAATACTGGATAAGAAAGGTCGACATTATGGTCTAGAGCAGCAAGCTCTGACTACTAGAAAAAGTCAGCTTTTTACATTTTCATTGAATAATTTACATATTGTCCTAGTATCATTTAGTATTCTTCGGTCAAATGAGAGATTAATAATTTCTCTATAGACAATAATGACGTTTAATGAAAATAATGTCAAGAATCTGTCCACTGCTATTGCTGCCTCTACCATGTACATACATAGGTAACTAATATACGCCGCCACTGAGGACAAGAAGGCGGCTGCCGCCAAGAAGAAGCCCTCCACCCCGGCAAAGGGTAAGAGCGTCGCCGCGCTCAAGGCCAAGAAGACAGATAAACCATTCACCACCAAAAAGCCGAAAGCTCCCAAGCCGAAGAAGGCCGCGGCCGCTCTTAAGGCGAAACCCGCTGCTAAGAAGGCCGCCGCGAAGAAGTAAGGCGACGCTCGCGCGTTCGTCATTACATCGGGTCTGTAGGAATGTAGTGCATCTTTGGTGTTGTGTTGTGTTGTTGTATGGTGGTGAAGGTGTGTGTGGTCATCACGATCACGATAACCTTGCCTACCTGCCAACCAACCACCGCGAACGCACGCCCGCTGCGCTATATTATATACGCCTGTGCGCGTTACAAGCACACCAAAAAGCCCTTTTCGGCTAACAAATGATTCATGATGATCTTTACAAGAAGACAAGCGGTTTCCTCTCACCACGGAAAAGTCCATCTATTAGATATCGTATATTGGAGGTAGGTCACAAGTCACACGATAACTCAAAAGTTTCAAATGTCATTGCGTACCACAGATTCAAGCAGGCGTTTTTTTTTTTAAATATTTGACGGACTTAGATATGTATTAGTAGTCCGTTATGGGGCAGACGCGAATAAAATGTTTGTATTTTTATAAAATATATGGCGCAACCGAAAAATCTGTAATTTTTTTCTGTTAATGGCAACGGTTATTCCTAGCATTACAAAATATTATCAAGAATTTAAAAAAAAATCAGACATTCTCTATTATGCGGTCGTAGCTGTCGCTCCCGTATCGGTCTTACAAGTCATTTCCGTAAGGTGCTGCACGTCATATTTGGACACTGCTTAAATCATCTTTTCATAGATGAACAAGGCCAATGATGATGACAATAAGTTTACCTAGAAGACTAAATATTGATTCGTCACAGTTAAAAACTATTCGGTACTTAAAAATATTAATAATTTAGCCGTTATCTTCGACACTTACCTAACTTACTGATAGCGGTGCATTTGCAATGTTCTAAGTAGCAAAAAGGGAATATTATAAGTAGGTATTGCTCTCTACTCTACCGCTGGACGTTACATAACTGCTTAGCTATGGTGTTCAATGCAAATGTAATACCGCATCCGGCTGCTTATTCTACATTCCAGTACCAGAAACAGTTTAACGCAGAATTTGCGAAGTGGTGCAAAATGTGGAACCGAGCCGTAAACTTTTATAAAGAGGGAGCAAAGTGAATCGACCCTAATGTCAATCAATAAAGCTCGTATTTCTATGCAAATCGTGTTTTATTTTCATTCACAAATGGCACGGACTTAAATTCAGCTTCGTAAGTATAACTGAAAACAAAAGCCTGTAAGCTATAAAGAAAATGGAGGAAAGGAAAGGATTATTTTGTATATATTTTTTGTCCTTTATATTTTTAAAGGTCCGGCTTTGAGGTTAAAATCATTTTTTGGATTGAATCCACAGTTTTCGCTTAAACAACTAGGTTAGTTTAATAGAATGATGTATATTTTTGGTTCCGTACCAAAACGATAAAAAAGGCACACCCCTTATGATCCGGCCAGACCGCTGCTTAATTCGCACTTACGCAACGTAAACACAGAATAAGTAATAGGACACCGTAAACAGAGTGACGTGCCTCAGTGCAAGATTTTTTAAGTTTCTCCCTCTCTTCACTGCGATTCCGTACCGTCACCGTATTTTGTGCACTGGTGTAGCCGGACCTTTATGGTGCGACTCCGGCTGTCTGACGTCTATCACAAATTTTGTATCTCATGAATTAGATACCTACTCATGCTATCAATTTGAATTTTGGATCAGTAAATAACCCAACCCAACCGCCTGAATATTACCAAGCAAAAATGTTTTAAGTATTACATACTAGCTTTTGTCCGCGACTTTGTCCGCTTAGAAGTCTTGAGAAATAAATAAAAACATAATAAATAAGTATTGGGGGACATCTTACACAATTCGACCTATTCTCAAACAAAGCAAAGCTTGTACTATGGGTATACTAGATGACGATATTCATACTTATATAGATAAATACCTTTTTTTTTCTCTCCGGGGGGAAAATCCTTTATGGATACCACCGCACCACGGGGACAGTGCGGTGGTTATGTCGGACTTGCACCGACTAAAAACCCCCCGATCGTCCTCCTCAACTCATTTCGGGCGGCTCTGGGATCTCCTTAGGAACGCACCAGTGCCGCCCTAGAGTCTGTGGGTCCAACCATCTGCTTTTATAGGCGATCACAGCCCCCAACTGTGACCGTCTTCGACCCCAAGGACCCCCTTTTAGTCGCCTTCTACGACAGGCAGAGGATACCGTAGCCGTATTCTGTACCTATATAGATAAATACCTAGAAAACACACAAGACTCAGGAACAAATATTCGTGCGAAACATACACAAATAATGCCCTGACCGGGGTTCGAACCCGGGACCTCCGGCTTCGAAAGCAGGGTTACTATAGCAACTAAGCCAAAGTGGTCGTCAATACAATCAATAATTCCATACAATCTTCCACCCCCTTTTCATCCCCTTTTAGATAAACTTCATGTCATGCCATGCCCTTGCCCGCGCACCAACGAAATTTTAACGTACTCGTACCTACATTGAAAGATACACGGAAAAATAAGAGTAGTTTTTGGGAGTGGAATTTGCAGCAGATTCAGAGTAAGAAATTTTTTAAATCTGGTATATACATGTTTAGCCTATTAAATATCTATAAATGAAGTTTATTGTTAAATATGGAACCCTAAAAAACATTTGCTCTCCAAACAAACTTTCAACCACCTTTTCCTCGTTTAAAAACAGATGTGCACCCAAAATGGATTTTCCAACCCGTTTCACCCGGCAAAATTTCAAAAAACGTTGTAATACTTTTTCTTACACACTCAGCTATGTTATTCACAAAGCCAAAGCCAGCCAGAGGTGGGGTGAACGTCCAAGACCGATGATGTCACAGCCCACCCCTAATATATATTGACGCCGGGGTTCATAATAACAACACGTATTCGGAGTTTTAACGAATTGGTCTGCTCGAGTCATCACCAGACGTCCGTCTATTTGACACTACACCTAATTCACATACGTCTGACATTGACAGTCTGCGACGGGTGAAAGAAGAGATGGACGACCGAGACATTGGCGAGGTAGGGATTGACTCATTCGCATTGGTATTATTTTATCGATAATATTGTCTAGGTATATCATGTTTTAGGTATTACATGCGTAAGGTCCGCGGCATACACATTAGCTTCACGGTTTGTCGGAGTCAACTTTTACCCGACTTTGACGATAAAGCGTGACCATAAAATCGGCTATTGTGCTATCATGCTAGCTGGACAGGCGGTCTCACGTAGGTAGCGTTCTGCAGTCATCCTATAAGATAGACTATTATTATTATTATAGACTGAGATAGCAGTAAAGTAAAAAAGTATTGTCTCGGTCTATTTTAAAGCTTGCAGAATGTTACGCATATTGTTATGTAATTCGGGGTTAACAACTTGAGATTTTTTAAATTAGTCGCATTTTGCATCTGGATACTTCTTTGATTATAAACTTGTAAGAAAAAGCAGTTCAAAAATATATGCGCTTAATGGTTCGTTTATAGCTTCATAGTTCATTATGTATTTCAGTCGTTCTGAAGATATGACTAGTTATTCATGGTCGTTTATGATCGTGATTATAAGGCCATTACATATTACACATCTTGCAATTTGTCACAAAAACCGATAGAGTTGCAGGCTTAGTTAAAATGAGACAGCAATTCATTTCAGCCCTTTCAGGCTGTCATGACAAATTGAATCATTTGTATTGTGCTATGAATAAGTATACTTAAATGACGCCCGTGATTTCCCATGTAATTTATTTATAAAGAATGCCCCAAACTTAAATGAACGAAAATGATCACAGTCAATTCCGACTATACGAAGAAAAAACCGGACAAGTGCGTGTCGGATCACGCACAAAGAAGGGTTCCGTACCAACACCTCCTAATCTACATTTAAAAGCACAATACAATATATTGAATCAAAATGGTTGTATTTTCATAGGGAATTCTAGGCACTTAAGCCCTTTTGTTTGGGTAAGACAGTTTTTCAGCAAAAACTCAAAACCGTTAGATCTATCTTGTTCAAACCAAAAATCGTTGAAAGTAGTTATTAATGTACATCATCTTGATCAACGGTTGACTTAAATGGATTTTTTTAATCCTCTGTAATTTTTGAAGGCCTATCTATACGTAAAGCATGGCAAGCATATGTGCATTGAAAACTAAATTGTGACCCTCCTGTTAAATATATGGGGTGCCCCCCAGTTCAATATTTTTTTCGTAATTTCACATCACATTTCTATAGCGTTTCATAGAATACACCTTCCTACCAAATTTCATAATTGAAGTGCTCATATAGTCTCTGAGTAAATCGGCTGTGACATACGGATGGACGGACAGACATGACGAATCTATAAGGGTTCCGTTTTGGCTATTTTGGCTATAGAACCCCAAAAATCAGACTTGTATTACCGCTCTTAGTAAATTGAGTATAGATATGTTATTAAATTTTCTGTAATTCATACGGAATGATTAGAAGTGAAAATTAAAACCTAACTTAAGTAATATTTACTCATACATAATTCATGGTTGGATCTACGATACAGTACGCTGCCTTTTCTGACTCGACTTGCTACTTACTAAACCTCTTTACAAGAAAATCGACTCATCGGTTGTCAATTTTGACATCAAATGCCTAAACCGGTTCCATAGCTGTAGAAAATACTAAATAAAAGGAGAGACGACTGTAGTAGCGGGCCGACGGAAATTTATTCACTATTTTGATCTAAATTTACGTATATAACTTGACAGATATACAACAAATAAAATTGGACTATGTACAACACATGTCACAATCACAAGATTGTTTTAGGGTTAGTTACCACTAGCAAAGTAGTAGGTACTATCTATTGGAATAAAACTTATGTTATGGAGGTCTTCAATCAACAGAGTGAAAGAACAATTCTTGACATGATGCCGACGGCCGCTTTCTATCATCGCACTGCTCGCCGTCGGCAGGGCATTCATCCTCACACCTTAGAACCTTAACGGTCGCGTATGGTATGGTCTCAGAGGAACTCCCTCGGACGCTCTGGTTGTGGAGTGAGCTCCCTGCCGAGGTTCTCCAGAGGAACCACAGTATGGGATTCTTCAAGAAAGGAGTTTATACATTTTTAAAGGGTCGGTAATGCGCACGTGACACCCATGGAGTTGCAGGCGTCCAGGCCCATAGGCTGCAGTGAACTCTTACCATCAGGCGGGCCGTACGCTTGTTTACCACTGACGTGGTATAAAAAAATTAAAACAATCTTTAACTTAAGAGTTGTTAATCGCAAGTTAGGGATTACATTTTGAATGAAACCGAATTTTAAATACTCAGAAGTATAAATAGTTAAAGGTCCAATTTGTTAGGGAAAAAATATACGAGCGCTGGAAAGGGCCTTGAAATCCTGTCGGTCGGGGCGTATAAGATTATTAATATACTATATTACTTATAAGTTAGGTACCCTTTTTTTATTATTAAGAATGGGATTGTTCTTGGCCAGCATTTAGCCAGGGGGCAAAGATGAGGCCGACGATGAGGCGAGCCTGCCAGAAGATGCCTATTCACTCGTGCCCTTACCCTTACGTACCGTTCCCTTCGTCATACCCTTTTTTCATAATACGGTATTTTACAACTTTACAACACACAAAGAATGTAATTTTTACCAATAAACAAATCTTACGCTAATAGTTAAAAAAATCAAACGTCAGCTTATTCATGCAATTTCGAAACACACGTGTTTAATAATGTCGAATATCACTCGACAAGTTTCAAGTGTAAAGTAACGCCAATTAATAATAGGTACTTTATTTTACTGATAGTCAAATCAGCAACTTTTTACGAAGCGTCAAACAACGCTCGCTTAGTATTGCTTGTAAGGAAATTTACCTAATGACGTCACAATTATCTATTGTCAAACTGCGCCCTAATTTGAAATATTATTAAATTTTTATACAGAAAGCTCCCGTGAGTTTCAGACATATTAAAATATGATGAAACGGGTAATTCACGTTGTTAAGGTCAACTATCGCTCGACATGTTTCAGACCGGTTCGCAGACCTTAATCATGAGATTCATGAGTACTTTACTTATCGCAGCGGCAGTTCTTTTAGCACCTCCTTTACCCTTTTAATGCAAAAAGAAACGCCGCCGCGATAAGTACTCATGATTAGGGACCGTTGACCGCGATGACAGAATTAGTGATCAAAAATGTAAACACAACTTTCAAAACAGAAATGGCTTTCAAGATCTATGAAGGTTTCCTCTCGATGTTTTCCTTCGCCCGATGGTAAATATCAAATTAAACTCCGCACTTAAGTTTCAAATAACTCATTAATACGTGGCAGGTTTTGAACCCACGACCGCCACTTGACAGCAGCATTGATAACTTCAAACACTAGCACTACATCAGTGAATAATTTAAAAACAGTCTTGTGACTTTAGATATAAAGTTTAATTTTAACTGTTAAGCTTTTAAAAGATAGCGGTCTAGTATAGTTCCATACAATGTCTTTGATGAGAATACCTTCCCGGCTTACACAACCCTCGGTCGCCTAGCAACGAATTCAACGAAATCACAAGCACAGAACATTTGTATATCACAAGCGATGAAAAGGCCGGTTATGTTTGTGTAGTGTTATATAATTTTAATTCAATGCTTTTAATTTTCCGTAATTTTATACACGATATAATGTTAGTCATATACAGCCACAAGCGCACAGCAATTGCACCAACAAACACGACCTGCAAAGGAAGATACGGAGCAAAGTTCCAGGTACTGTTATGCTGCAGCTGTCATGATGCAGTACCTAACCTGTCTTTACCCTGAACTTGAATTCGTGGTGCAAAATGGTGCCCCCTGCGTCTCCCATTCCCCGCATTCTAGCATACTCTGTTCTCTCGCGGACCACAAATTCGTGGTAATTATTTTGTATCCCTAAGTTTGACAGACCACGAATTCGTGGAATCGCGGCAACAAGTGAAAGAAGACTTTATTGTAAAATAAATACGTACAATATTATCTTGGGCGTTTGCTTATTCGAACACAACGAAATTAGCAACAAATTGGTGTAAACCTCAACGCTACACTTCACAGATACGAGAAGTTTTGCTCAGTTGAAAAACCGTTGCCGAACAAAGTTCTTGTGACGTCGCGGATAATTTCCAAGTGATCTAAAAAGTGTGTTTTCGTCATAAAAACGTACGTAATGATTGTTTTTTATGTAACTAATACTATTTTTATGACAAATATACAATGTTGAGTACTATTTTGATTAGTTTCGTTAGTAAATTTGCCAAACGAAAAATTGGATTTTAAATTTCAATATCCGTTACAAAATTTTCATCGAGTGATTTTTTGTATTTAAATATTGTTTTTACTATTTATATGCAATTTTGGTATTTGATTCTTGATTTCAATTAGTTTATTTGCGTTAGGAATAAAAACAAACCAGATATATCTCATAATAACTTCACAACAAAATTTTGAAATTATTTACTTGTGCAAAAAATGATCAGCGCTCTGTACGTCACAGCTTTCGCACACGAAAAAAAATATTTTTACAGGTTGATACACATTTTATTTACAATTATTGGTAGCCTATAGCTCAGAGACTCAGAATAAATAAAAGATCTTGTAATTATAATTGAGAATCTTTATTTTTTTGCGATTCTTCCGACAATGTCGCATTTTTTTCCTTCATGTAAAAGAGACACGTTTTGTGTACTGTAATATGCTGAGTATAGTATTACTAATGTAAACAACGTGAAGTGTGTTTTATGCTCTTTAAAACAGTATACGCATTCATATTACTAAGTATAAACACTTGAGTAATACGAGCGATAACATCGGGTCAAGTGGTCTGCTCGCGTCAGCTCAAATTACAGCGGGTGACGGGAGTACCGGGGCGCGCGCGCATGGGGGGGATCGGGAGCGACTCATTCGCAAAATGTTCGCCGGGAATTCGCGGTCCGGTTCAAGCGGCGGGTTAAATTTCGCGACAAACTGGGTAACGACAGGCCGGTTATGTTTGTGTAGTGTTATATAATTTTAATTCAATGCTTTTAATTTTCTGTCATTTTATACACGATATAATGTTAGACATATACAGCCACAAGCGCACAGCAAACGCACCAACAAACACGACCTGCAAAGGAAGATACGGAGCATAGTTCCAGGTACTGTTATGCTGCAGCTGTCATGATGGAGTACCTAACGGCTTCCGATTACCGAGAAACCGAGAACTGAATGAAAAATTAAAATAACTGGCAGCAGTGATAAGATGTCGTATATGACTGATCGAGAACACACAACGCAAAAAAACAATCATAAAAATGATCGATATGCTGCATTGTCATACTTGTTGATTATATTTTAGAGAAATTGGCCACTTGTACTATTATTAAAGAGGTTACATAATTACTTGCATTTTATTTACATTTATTCTCTGACTTACTCATGAACTAAAGAAGATCTAGTACCCAGGGACCATACAAGGGCCACAAGTGTTGGAGCCATCATAGTCAGGGGATGATATAAGTGTATATAAGTGCGTATGTCTAAAATTGTTTATATAACAATTATATAATGGGAACAATAGTTAATAACATACAACAAGCCTGTTTTTATTCAACAAATCAAAGCGAGTCAAATATTGAGCCCTTCTGAATAATAACTACTTTGTACCGCTTGCGTTCGAGACGACAGGGTGCTGGGAGTCTGAGGCTTTAGCCTTCATAAATGAAGGAGGGCGACGAAAGGAGAGGGTTTGATGCTCTGATTCTTGTCTGGTGCAAAGGGTGTCCATCGCCATCCAACTGATCTAACGTGGTAACGCAGCAAGTGTGATGGGTACCTTTTCACCAAGGACAACTCGGGGGCATGTTTGACTAGGCTTAGGCTTTGTATTAAGTCTCTTTTGTGTTGGTGTTTTTATAATATATTAATGAAAAATAAAATAAAATATTCTTAATTTTATTCTGAAATATAATACCTACAGTAACATTCATTTGTAACAAATGCTATGCTATGAAGAAAGAGTGGACCCGGGTATGTCCTTAAACTACGACCAAGACCACCGGGGAATGGGCAGCAGCATTCCTAGAATGCGGTGGAGATACTGCGATCGCCAACCCGCATGCCAAGCGTGGCGATTATGGCATTTACCCCCCATGAAATTGGGGGAGGCCTATGTCCAGCAGTGGACGTCCTAGGGCTGATATGGTGGAAGAAAGAGTAAATAATGGAATAAGCATTGAAAGAGTCCTTATACTGTCATTAACTTCTGGTTCTTCATTTTACTAATTTACTAAGTCGGAATATATTTATTATTATGAATGGTTGAAATATTTATCCTTCTACTACTTACAGCTGTATTTGTAGTTAGAGTAGCAAGATGCAGCTTACATTCCAATTTACATGTTAATTTTCACAAACACTCGGCAAACAAACAACAAATTTACAAAATGTGTTACTTGCCCGTCACATCACTGGAATTTACGGTAGAAGACATCTATTCTATCTAAACAACCAAAGGCATGGTTATATAATGATCCCCAACAAAAGGAAATTATTTTTCAGTCTGAAATACTGATTTCTTGTTACATTTTCACTTACATTGTAGTTTTTATTTTAAACATATTAGCACATGAAATATACTATTGACACCAAATGTCAACTGCGTTAGCAACCACCTTAGCAACTACACCCGCGACGGCCAATTACACCTACATTATTAGGGGTGTAAGGTGGGGACAACCTTTTTGACATTAACGTGTCTTGGCGTACGTATCCGTCTTGTCAAAAGTACTTTGTGAATACGTGTAACTGTCAAACTATCTCACCTTTAGTGATGTTTTAGTTATACTAATCGATGGATTTATGCGTTAAAATTATCCTGATTCAAGTAATAAAAACAGCTTTTTGATTAAAAAAAGCTCTACGAATGAAAGAGAAAACGATTTTTACAGAATTTGTGTATGAAATATCAAGTGCAAAGCCTACATTTTATCAAATTAAAACCATGTTACTTATATAGGAGTTAGACTGTACTAGCTGACATATGACAGGTGGAGCGAGCGTTTAAGGTGGGGCGAGAGTTAAGGTGATAACTACAGGTGGAGACGTACGTCTTTACGCCACAAGCCAATACTTTTACAAGAATCCCACTTCAGTTTCAAGTCGCTCGTTTAAAAAAATATTTGCTCCCCAACCAAACTTTCAATAACCTCATTATTATTGATTATTAAAATAATTCGACTAAATTTCTTTCTTTTTTCAGGTTTAAATGTTTAACTACAGAAATATTCGGAATGCAATTTACACTACTTATTCTATGGCTGGAGTAGAGTTGATGATGATCTTATTCATGAAAATAACACTTGACGATAGGTAAGAGTATACGGTTCCATGCAGAATACGAACATTAAATACACCCGACTAGACTCATGCTAACGGCAGATAGCCGCGAGTTCAAAAGAAGCTTATCAATATTGATTTCATCGAAATCGTTAGGTAGGTTCTGTGGACCAGCCCAGCCTAACCCGTTGTATTGTATAATCCTTAGGGTGAGTTTTCACTGGAGCCCCCGTTAGGGCATCAGGTCCAGTATAATAAACGAACCCTTAGTATTTTTGTTACCTTTTGTTTTTTTTTATTATTTGTTTATTTCAAATAAAACTGGTCAAATATTATTACCTCAGCATCATATTACGAGACCTCTCGGACGCTCAGATACCGATTTTGAACGAAATCGGGACGGAAATTAAGAAAATCAATATGGCCACTTTATTCAGTTTAGTCCTCTCGGACGCTCAAATATCGATTTTTGTCGAAATCGTATCGGACGGCACTGATTAATAAAACCACTTACAATACATTGAATCAAACAAGGACGTATCTTCATAGGGAACAAAAGGTCACGTAAACTATATGACTTCTTGGGTACACAAAATTTTCTTTTAGTACTCGATGACGAAACCTATGTTAAAGCTATTTCTTTAACTCTACCGGGTGAACAGTATTACACGGCTGCCGAAGGAGAGGTTCTTTCAGATTCAGAAACCACGATTGGAATTGAAAAGGTTGGCTCCAAATACCTCGTGTGGCAGGCCATTTGTCAACGCGGTAATCGCAGCCGAGCCTTTGTCACGACAGGTACAATCAACAAGGAAATATATATCAACGAGTGCCTGAAGAAACGGCTGGTCCCTTTTGTCAAAAAGCACAGTACTTCAACATTATTCTGGCCAGATCTAGCCACATCTCACTACGCCAGGGATACCCTCTGTTGAGAGACGAACTTATTCCTATTTAGTACCTCCTTGTTTAGGTAAATCGGATGAAAAAGAAATAAGGCTTGACATGACAAGCTGTCCTATTTTGATTACTTACTATGATTGATATCGAATGTTATGTATTGCTGTGTTTATTTCTTGTAATTCTATTTGAATATATTTCTGTGTAAGTATGATTGTTTTTCCAATTTTAACACCCTCAACTTCCTCGAACATAATGCTGTTCAAATAGTGCCTAAAGACCTTAACCCACCAAATGTCCCACAGTGTCGCCCTATAGAGCGGTACTGGGCTCTGGTCAAGGGAATATTACGTAAAACAGACAAGTCAGCATGCGACAAAAAGGATTTCCTCGCCAAATGGAATGCAGCCTGCAAGAAGGTGACAAAGGACACTGTCGCACGCTTTATGAAGGGTACACGCCAGAATTTACGAAAGGAGTGGGAATAAAAGATGTAAAAATCAATTAAAAACAATTTAAATATTATATTCTTGTAATTTAAACTGATTTCAGTTCAATAAAATTACATTTTGTATGTAATTAATTTTTTTGAATTTGGCAAGTTCGTTTCGAATCAGTCCTTACTTGCAGCACAACATGCTTCTTTGGACTCACCGTATACCTATTGCATTAGTATGTATCATATGATTGGTTGATTCAAACACTTTCTTGATTATTCGAGAAAACAATGTCCTTTAATTACAATTTTCCAAGGCAAACCAAACAAATACATATGTATACAGAACGTTACGTGAAGTAAACAACCGCAGATTGACGGGGCTATCAAGTTGGTACAGCGTGTATCGGGCACAGCGTACCCGTACACCCGTACAGTCTCTCCGTGTTTGTGCTCCGCGCCGCCCGCCCGGCTCGATTAACCTAATACTCTTTGTTCATTTTCCTATTCGTAATTAGTCAAATAAACAAATCAGTGACTTTTTGAGGTAACTTGGTGTTAAAGTGTACCTATTTGGAAGAATATTTGGCTGGGAGTTTGGGAAAAAGTTTTCTGCGTCTTTAAAAATGCTGCCTGAAAAAAAGTATGTAATACTAAGCACCTCAATGAACAATATGTTCTTGTTACAGAACTCTTATCAAGATAGTAAAGTTTATTAAAGTAGAAGTTTACTCCAATTAAGTGCTGCTAGGAATATATTATACCAAACTTATGTACAAAAATGTATTGCAAATGCTTAGTTGTCTTTCTGTTCGATTTGTATTTAATTTGTAGATCTAAGAGTAGCATTTGTAGGTAAAATAGTTTTACAGGCTCTTTTTATTACCCACACACGCACGCAGTCAGCAACGAAAGTTGCCAAACAAAATAAAGTTACAAAAGGTACTAGACACATTAATTGTACGTAAGTTATGGAACAGAGTTACAAACAAAATTACATTTATATCATAAAATTTGAGAAGTACTTACCTCTAAACCGTGTCGTATTTATATATATATATATAGCCGCTTGACATTATTATAATTATAACTCCAAAAGCCCCTAAAGTTCACTTTTGAGAGTATAAATATTATAGAATATAGTCCCATTTAGATCAGGGGCCTTTCAGCTCGAAGTACTAATTTTTCTATGGAAATGTTAGTTTAACTTGTTTGCACCAGATGTCACTGGGTGCTATCTCTATTGCACTTGCATATCGAAGTGACAGAGATGCAGTGTTCGTGCGGTTAGTTCATACTAAATACACAACGGCGCTACGATCTATGTGGAGTATTTCACTGGTATCTCTATCTCAGTATATATAAATATATTGTACTTTGTGATTTAGATCTCAATTCTTTTGTTTTTCGGTGAACTTGGCTGCCATTTTCACATTTATGTTTTTGATGGTATTAGTATAGGAATGTTCGTATTAGTATAGATATGAATATACTATCATACTTTCAAAAGTGAACTTCCAGAACAAATATTCGAATTTTGAATGATGATAGTATATGACAATGTCATTTTTCCGCATCTCAAAAAGGCCGCTTTACAGTTTCCAATGTTCATATCTGTTAACTTATAAATTAGCCACATTTTCATTATAAAGATGTTACGGACGTCGTGGAAAGTCGACGTCAACTTTTCCATGATTTTATTTTACCGTAAAGTATACGTAAAGCCGAATTTTGAAGAATCCATTAGGTTTGTTCGTACCTTTTGTGTCCTGAGGGAGCAGAAAATTGCCATCGACTTGCTGCGTGTCAGAATTTCTCAACATTACAGTTGTTTTTACTTTGTTTCCCTTAGAGTGGGAAGTAGGAGCCCCGCTTAGGCGGGTCAGATTTGCACAAAACCACACTGATTTTTCCCCTAGTAGGTTCGTTCATTATCATGCTACTTATTCGGTATAATATATTACGTAAATCGACGGAAATCGAATATAGTTATCTTTAGAAATATCTGGATTATTTAATTTTACTGTGTTTTAACACTACAGGCGAAAAACATATTTGCCAAATAAATGTACGGAATTGTAATCAATGGGATATTAACACCAGGAAAAAAATTGACAGTACAAAAATGTCAATAGAAAATGAAATTTCGGACAAATAAAAAAAATTCACAGATCTCGTGCACTACACGACCATCAAGGTACATTGAAAATGAACTCAACAAAATAAAAAAATGCATTACATTTGCTAACGTTATGCCAATTTGGTTGATATATAATATATAAACATAGCTCACATACAAAATTCCTATTAAATTGGCAATTTTTTAAAGCGCAGCCAAGTTACGGTAACCACATAAAACTAATATTCACGCAAGATAACGGCGACTTCAAATTAACTCGACCTCCAAACTCCGACTATAACTATAACAAGAATTTTCAAAGTCGAATTCAATTAGATATAACCCATAGATGTACCCACTGTCGCCTAGTATCAAATTGAATAAGTATCCACCTACTTTGTTATATAACTCCTACAATAAATACAATTGTAAGTTGAAATACTTTTGTAATATTTAGGTTAGTCATATATTTTTTACACAGTATTTATATATGGGAGTGTTTTGAGTGTTACAATTCGCCAACAAACTGTCATGCAGTTTGGCGAAAAAAATGTGTTTTTGAATACACTGTGTAATATTTGTTAAAATAAATATTTAAAAAAAAACATGACACCCTAGGCCCCAGGAGAAGGATAAATTATATGATATCATAACCTTGATTATTTGTTTAATTTTCTCGCAATCGAAGTGAAAAGCAGATGTGTATAACTCATGTATAAAACTCATTTTATCCTCTACTTTATATCGACCCTTGCCTGCGGCTCGGGTCGATAAATTGTCTCGGATAAAATGGCTTGTTTTATGCAATCTCAATCAACTATTTTATTTGCCAAGGTTTTGGAAGATATTGGTCTTCCAAAACATCATTGACTTATCCACGAATTGCTATTTCCCGGGCACTGCAATAATGTGCTATTGTTGTCTCGAACTATAATTAATAATAATTTATTATAGAAACAATACATGTTTAATTTAAACAATTTGAAATATAAAACTAAAAATAACTACAATTGTACAATTGTGTTGATTAAAAATAATTTTTAAGAAAAAAAAACCGACTTCAATGGGGGAGTCCGGTGAAAGATTATTAATCTTAGATGGTGCACTCTTAGATTCCATACAATAAAATACAAAAATGGCTATAAGTATGTTTATAATGGTAGAAGACTAAGTACCCTCAATTCCTCATGAAATCATGGAAAAACCTTGCTTGCTTGACAAACAAAACGAAGAGAACAAATCGCCAAACGTGAACTACGCGTCGTTGAAGAGTTCCGTTCTGATCATCATCAGCAGTTCCACTTCATCAAATGTCACTTTTATGAATGAAAATGCTTGATTAGTTCATGAAAATACTAAAATCACTATTTGTGTGCCTTTCACATTTGAGTAGTTTCCTCGATTCCTAATGGATCCCATTATCAGAACTCGAGCATGACAAAAATCAATCGTGAAAATAGAACTTGCTTAATAAACACAGCTAGAAGGACAAATCGCCAAACGTGAACTTTTCGTCGTTGAAGAGTTCTGTTCTGATCATCATCAGCAGTTCCACTTCATCAAATGTCACATTTTTGTATGATAATGCTCGATTTGTTGATAAAAACACAAAAATCACTATATGTTTGCCTTAAAGATTTGAGGAGTTCCTTCAATTCCTCATGGATCCCATCATCAGAACTGCTTTTTGACAAAAACGGGACCAACTTGGATATATATACATACAATCAAAAAAAGAATTTTTCAAATCGGTTAAGAAATGACGGGGTTATGGAGTAACAAACATTAAAAAAAAAAAAAAAAACAACTGAATTGATAACCTCCTCTTTTGAAATCTTGAAGTCGGTTAAAAATATATATTACCTACTAATAGTCGTTCTGACTTTTTGACCCGATCGTCTTTGTTTTAGGCTCAAATTGTAGCCGACTAAATTGTCCAGAGGAGTTTTGATCAAAATTTTGATATCATTCTTCGTTACCAAAATATCGAAAGCCAAAATGAAAAAATCGGAGAAAATCGGAGAAATTCTTTCTGGACTTTCTCAAATAATTCTCTTTGTATCTTACACATCTCTTAAATACGCGTCTTTTGAGCCTAGTTTGAATATCATACCTTCACAACTCTCTGAAATATAAGGGGATCGCACTATTTCGTGTAATGGGACCCTATACTGGCGAACGAAAAGACATTTTCAATGTCAAAAACCGGCCACGTGCGTGTCGGATCACGCACAAAGAAGGGTTCCGTACCGCAAACTGATACTCGCACTGAAATAATTCACGTACACAAAGAAATAAAACAATGTCAGACTTACCTGTTTATTATTTTAATAATGCGCATGTTTCCTCCTCACGTGTCACTTGTACGTGTGGTTCATTTTAATAAAATATATTTAATTTACACCACAGTAAAACTACTATATTACTAATTAAAAGCGTTGACATCTCATATAACGGTACAAGACCGCCGAAATAAAGCGAAGATGGTATAATGGCGCTACAAGAGCTTTTTAGAAATCTCATGACGCTAACCATCGCTTTTATACAACATCAGTAGAGCAACTATAACTTACTTTATGAGTTTTACGACCACCGTAGACCAATTGTAGGTAGGTAGAGCTATTATAAGCGGCATAATAATTGGCGGTATGGGCCTATTTGGCACTATAAGGGATATGTAGCCGCTTATAGGTCCACTATATTTCTTACTAATGCTGTTATGAAGATACTTTATCTAAGGCTGTTATGAAGATACTTTATCCGGCTACTGTGCAGATTCTTATACTCGTAGCGCTTTATGGCACGGCACTTACCCGTTTGACCTATGTCTCTTATTCAAATGAAAAATCTATGAAAGTCAGCGATGAAAGTATTTAATAATGTCATCATCATCATCATCATGTCAGCCGAATGACGTCCACTGCTGGACATAGGCCTCCCCCAAAGACTTCCACAAAAACCGGTCCTGATGCGCCACCCGCATCCAGCGGACACCCGCAATAATGTAATTTTTAATAATGTGGTGTACATTTCACTTCAATTTTTTTTCAGAATTTTAAACTTCATTGTTTGAGGGTCAGAGAACTGTTTTTACGAATTTGACAGCTAATATAACGATACGTGCATTGGATGGGGTGGATTTCATAATTTAGTGCTTATTATACGGACTTAGACGGACGGACAAACGGAAAGACATGACGAAACTATAAGGGTTCCGATTTGGCCATTTTGGCTACGGAACCCTAAAAAGGCGTTTCGTTTTCGGCATTTCAACAATCGGTATAAAAAAATATAGTGTGATAGGTAACCATATGTATGTCTTTCCCGCTCACGGGACAATTGTGCCCCGGACTCTTGAGTTTTTGTCTTCTTTTTTGCCGTGTGCAAGAATGACCTTCCCGAGGGACAGTTGACGTACTGTAAGAACATGTCTCAGTGTTCTATTAGTACGGTCCCCAAAACTCAAAAGCCGTCTAGAAACACGATTTAATTTACTCGGCTCGGCCTTACCTACTACCGGTATCAATGTGTTCGGGCTGCTCTCCTGAACACCGTACATGCGGTAGTAAACCGGAAAAATGGTGGAGGGGATAGTAATGACGTCACAAAGATGGCGGCCGGACCTATTCGTTTTGGCGGTGTACCTCGATAACCACTTAACCGATTTCATTCATTAAGGTGTCAAATAAAAGCTTATATTATGAAGATTATTTCATTTCTTATAAATATGTACTTGAAACCTATAGGAAAAAAAATAATCTCTAAAAACATATTTTTTTGGAAAGTGCATTTTTTTATTCTGTAAATTTCTCGGTAAATATTAACATTTCGTAAATTTTACTTATTATAAAGTATATTGCTCTATTATAAAGAAATATAATGAGCCTTAAACCATACAGATCGAGTGATAAACAACGGAGCTACACTCATTTCTTTGGGCATGGGTAACGATAACTTGCTTGTACCGGTCGAAAACTGTGGTGACTGTTACGATACTTATTGAATGGAATTTATAGATTATCAGTTTTAATTACTAATATTATTATGACAATAATAAAAACCGGCCTAATGCGAGTCGGACTCGCGCACTAAGTGTTCCGTGTCTTTGTAAACGGCAAAAAATCACGTGTGTTGTATGGGAGGCACCTTAAGTATTTATTTTATCGTTTTTAGTGTTTTTTATTAAAGCGGCAACAGAAATACATCATCTGTGAAAATTTCAAGTATCTAACTATCAATATTCATGAGATACAGCCTGGTGACAGACGGAAACCCCGAGAGCTTTCAGCTGAAACTCCAAAACCGTTTCGATAGTGTAGGCGGCGATGTGGAAGAATTCAATGACGGGTTTGTGGAAGCTGTCCATAGCATTGGGTCTAAGTTCTTGAAGGCCCAAGGGACTCACAAGAGCCAAAAGACTCTCTATCTCCACTCAGAGGCTCATCGAGGAGTGGAGTAAAATGATTCTGCAGTCTTCAGCCGATGCGACATTATACAGCAGCTCAATTAACAGATCTCCAAGTGCCTTACCCGTGATCTGCGCCAATTCAATACAAATCCTATGGAAGAGACCATCGATCAGAATAAGGGCTCTAAAATTTTTTTCAAGATATCTGTCTATTGAGCAGAGTTAGCTCGAAAAATTAATATCTCAAGATGGTAGAAACTTTTCATTCAAACCAAAAACCACCTTCTGAGTGAGATAGAGTGCTTTTATGGACAGCTATACTCATCAACTAGCAGACCCGAAGTTGGTCTGGCAGAAAAGACTGGTGGACTGGTCTGGTAGAGAGAGCTAGATTAACCCGGCACTATACCGAAGATATCCCGGACATCAGACTGCACGAGATTAGAATGGCTCTTAAACAGCTAAAGAACAATAGGGCACCCGGTGAAGACGGAATTACAGCTAAATTCCTGAAGGCGGGTGGAAAACCGGTCCTTACGGCCCTTCAGAAGTTGTTCGACTCCGTCTTGCTAAAAGGGAGAACGCCAGAGACGTGTGGTGGTGCTTTTCTTCAAAAAAGGGTAACGACGCTCCACTGAAGAATAATCGACCCATCTCACTTTTGAGCCATGTCTATAAGCTGTTTGCTAGAGTCATTAAGAATCGTCTCGCACGTAAGCTAGATGACTTCCAGCCTCCCGAACAAGCCGGGTTTCATAGAGGCTTTAGTACCGTAAACCACATCTATACGCTTCGTCAGGTTATAAGTAATATAGTAGGTAGGTCGAGGAGCCTGCCACTCTGTTTAGCGTTTATGGAATGTTTGTACGCTAACGCCACTATGTCAGTCCAACTCCAGGACCAGAACTCGAAGCCTATTCCGTTGCAGCGGGGAGTCAGACAAGGAGATGTTATTTCCCCTAAACTGTTCTCCGCTGCACTGGAGGATGTTTTCAAGTCTCTGGACTGGAGAAGGCTAGGCATCAATATAAATAATAAATATTAGGGGACATTTTTTACACAAAATCGAACTATTCCCACAGTAAGCTCAATAATGCTTGTGTTATGGGTACTAGAGCGACGATATATTTAATAGATATATACTTAAATACATAGGAAACGTCCAAGTCTCAGGAACAAATGTCTCTGCTCACTACAGAAACAAATGCCCTTACCGGGAATCGAACCCGGAACCTCTAGCTTCGGAGGCAATGACACTACCAACTAGGCTAAACAGGCCGACAATATAATCGGTAAGTACATCACTCACCTTCGGTTTGCTGACGATATTGGTCTTGGCTGTTGAGACGAGGGGGATTTACGAGTAAGTACAATACTGGATGACGCCAAATCCGAGCGAGTTGATGTAAGGATGCACATGGACAAGACGAAGATCATGTTAAATTCCCATGTAGCACCAACTTTCGTAACAATCGGACACTTTATGCTCGAAGTTGTAGACGATTACATATACCTATGACAGACTGTCAATTAACTAACTTCGAGAAAGAAGTTAACCGTTGAATACGACTAGACTAGGCAGCGTTTGGGAAGCTACGGCACATCCTTCCATCTAATATTTCGCAGTGTCTCAAGACAAGAGTCTTTGACTAGTGTGTGTTGCCAGTGATGACATATGGCACTGAAACGTGGTCGCTTATAGACAGGCAACGTGGGCCTCATAAGATGGCTCAAAGGCACCCAAAGAGCAATGGAGAGGATTATGCTGAGAGTTTCTCTGCGTGATCACATCAGAAATAAATATAAAGTAACCGATATAGCCCTCCAAATCGCTAAATTTGAGTGGCAGCGGACGGGGCACATAGCACGCACAGAACCGATGGCCGTTGGGGTAGAAAGGTTCTCAAGTGGCGACCACGTACCGGAAGGCGTAGCGTGGGCACTACTGGGCAGGCCCCCCACACGGTGGACTGATGACCTGGCAAGAGTCGCTGGTGTCCACTGGATGCGTGTGGCGCAGGACCGGTCATTGTGGAAGTCTTTGGAGGAGGCATATGTCCAGCAGTGGACGTCTTTCGGCTGACATGATCATGATGATTTGATGAATTGATATAATAGTGGATGTGATGGCGATCAGAGTGACGATAATGTTTAGTTAGATACTAAGCTACTAAGAAAAACCAGTAAAAGTATAAATGTAAAAAAAAGTTATAAATACAACCACATTACCGTACTAGTCTTCTCGAAGACCTCACGGTACGAAAATAAGTGCCATACGATTAAAAAAAATTACAAAGAAAAGTTGAGAAAGAATAGACATTTTTTATAACGTAATGTACGGTACAAGTCTCAATAATACGACATTTTAAACTCGGGTTTAATTTATTTAGTATGTATCTTTATATAGGCAAAAATATGTATCATAGTTTTAGTCTATTAGTACCTACTACTTGTGTCGAATTTATCAAATGTTTAAGTAACTACATATCATTAAGAATAAGAAAAAAACCGGCCAAGAGCGTGTCGGGCCACGCTCAGTGTAGGGTTCCGTAGTTTTCCGTCCGTCACATTTTTTTTTTTTGAAAAAATTACAAAAACTATTCAACCTATCAAGTTCAAAATAATTTTCCTACAAAGTTTTTATAAAGTTCTACTTTTGAGATTTTTTCATATTTTTAAAACTTATGGTTTAAAAGTTAGAGGGGGGGGGGGGGACACATTTTTTTTTACTTCTGGAGCGATTATTTTCGAAAATATTAACATTATCAAAAAATGATTTTAGTAAACCCCTATTTATTTTTAAATACCTATCTAACAATATATCAGACGTTAGGGTTAAAATGAAAAAAAAAATCACTCCCCACTTTACGTATAGGGGAGGTACCCTAATGAAATATTTTTTTCCACTTTTTATTTTACCACTTTGTCGGCGTAATTGATATACATATTAGTACCAAATTTCAGATTTCTAGTGCTAACGGTCACTGAGATTATCCGCGGACGGACGGACAGACATGGCGAAACTATAAGGGTTCCTAGTTGACTACGGAACCCTAAAAAGAGACTAAACGTTGAAGTAAATTTAAGTAACATTATTGTGTCCGGTTTTTATTATTGTTATAATAATTTTAGTAATTAAAAACGATAATCTATAAATTGCATTAAACACGTATCGTACAGTCAAGGGTGTAAATATGTATACATATTTGGACCTTATTTCAATAGAATAAGGTGAAAAAAGTCACCACAGTTTTCGACCGATAAAAGCAAGTTATCGTTACCCATGCCAAAAGAAATGAGTGTAGCTCCGTTGTTTATCACTCGATCTTAATGGTTTAAGTCTCATTATATTTCTTAATAAAAGAGGAATATGCTTTATAATAAACAAAATTTGCGAAATGTTAATATTTACCGAGAAATTTACAGAATAAAAAAATGCATTTTACAAAGAAATATGTATTTTGGGATTTTTTTTCCTGTATGTTTTAGGTAAATACTTTAAAAAAGAAAATAACCTTCATCATATAAGCTTTTATTTGACACCTTAATGAACGAAATCGGTTAAGTGGTTATCGAGATACACCGCGAAAAAGAATAGGTCCGGCCGCCATCTTTGTGACGTCATTACTATCCCCTCCACCATTTTTCTGTTTTAATACCGCATATACCGTGATCAGGAGAGCAGCCCGAACACATTGATACCGGTAGTAGGTAAGGCCGAGCTAAGTAAATTAAATCGGGCCTCGGAGCGACTTGGGGACCGTACTATATGTAAAGATCATTTGTGCTGTAATGGTTTACAGTATGCGACTTTTAAAAGAGATCGCTGCGACCTTTCCACACTGATCACGATACTCTTTGCAGTTTCGCTTCAGGCTATTACAATTCACAATAGGTACCCCAATATGGATTCACGCGCAAAGTAAACAGGTTTTAGTAACTCAGGATACGCAACGTTTCTCAGGAGCCTAAACGTAAACATGAGTTTGGGAACACGAGATTTCAAGGATTATATCTGCTGACGCCAAACAGCCTAAACGCAAACATGAGTTTGGGAACACGAGATTTCAAGGATTATATCTGCTGACGCCAAACAAATAGTACACTTAGGGGTACTTAGACTTACTGTACTGTCATTGCTTTTCGTGGGATGACTTCCGTTGTTCTGTATGCCAACTCTACCATTACTAGTTGCTCAAAAAGTTGTCCTTTTTGTAGGTAACTAGCTATATATCATGCGGAAAGTTGGATTATTCGCCCTTCCGTAGTAAACAAGGAACCCTTATAGTTTTGCCATGTCCGTCCGTCCGTCTATCCGCGGCTTAGCTCAGTAACCGTTACTTATCACTTAATTTTTAGGGTTCCGTAGTCAACTAGGAACCCTCATAGTTTTGCCATGTCCGTCTGTCTGTCCGAGGCTTTGCTCTGTGATTGAGTGCCCGATATGCTGCCACAATTCGATTTTTAATTTAATTTAAATGCTTTTTGCCCTCGTAGAAAAATTATTGTAAGCAACGTTATATAATTAGGTATTAAAATTCTCGAGTCTTTAATAACAAAATTCGCTACGCTCATTTTGTTACAGCAACCATCAAATTTTATAAACCCTTATTATGCCACTGTTGCATAATAGTGCATTACGATACAAGTGCAGAGAACAGGAAATTCGCAACGAATGGTGATAAATTAAAACACGACAGAAGGGAGTGTTTTAAATCAACACGAGTTGCGAATTACCTATTCGCACGTGTATCGTACAACGTTTTACAGTACATATGGCTCTTTAAAGTTTCGACAATGCACGTAATCTGCTGATTACCGCACTCGTGCGTTTAAAGAGCAATATGTACTGTAAAACGCTATACGATACACGTGCGAATAGGTAATCCGCAACTCGTTTCGATTTAAAACACTCCTTTCGGCCCTGTTTCAATTTATCACCACTCGTTGCGAATTTCCTTTTCTCTACATTCGTATCGTAAATAGCTAAAACAAGGGGATTCACAATTAATAATAATTATTTTTTGGTTTCACTGAGCTACCCGAACAGCTCAGTGAAACCACTGGCTCTTTAACAAACGAGTGCGGTAATCAGCAGATTACGTGCATTGTCGAAACTTTAAAGAGCCATATGTACTGTAAACGTTGTACGATACACGTGCAGAAAGGTAATTCGCAACTCGTGTCGATTTAAAACACTCCCTTCGGTCGTGTTTTAATTTATCACCACTGGTTGCGAATTTCCTGTTCTCTGCACTTGTATCGTAATGTATGTACTATTGTAGTTAAAGCAATATAATTTCAAGGTGTTTACATAAATTACCAAAAAATATAAATTTGCCGCAGGACCAGTATTTGAAATTTCAATATAAAAATATAAAGCGGCCAAGTGCGTGTCGGGCTACGCGCATGAAGGGGCTTATATAGCCGCGGACAGACGGACGGACGAACATGACGAAACCAAAAGGGTTCCTTGTTTATTATGGAACCGTAAAAAGGGTGGGTATTCGAGAACACTTTGATATTGAATGCTGCAACTGTACCTATAGGTACATACGGTAATACTGTACTAGGCGGACAGGAAAATTAACTTAAAAGCGGCCAATACCATATTTCAAGAATAAGCACAAAAGACTAACTTAACTACAATAAGTCTAGGTCTTTATGATTGCAGTAGAATTACTGGTAAGACAGGGTATTTACCGTTACCATGTAAGTATTATTGTCATTACAGTAAACTTAAGGAGGTCTCGGGGGGGTTTCGATCACGTGTGCCGCGCACGTATCGCGTAGAATAGGTAGTTGAAGAAACTAGCGCGTGCTGGCCACTATTTTGATTTGACGTGACATAACGTGAAGAACGATTAAATATTTGAAATAAAAATGAGGCATGTATAGTATTGTGTGGTTTATGTTGTATGAATTACTAGTTTTTCCCGCGACTTCGCCCTCGTGGAACTCGTTTAATCGCATATAAAGAGGACAATTGCTATTAGGCGTATTTATTTCTTCGGGTTTATTTAGAAGAAAATAATGCTGTAACTATTCAATGTTAATTTTTAAAGTATATCTCTGAGTACCAGTGACGAAAAGTGAAGAAGTGTCCTTTCTTGTATCCTACACGAGGTCGGTCTGTAAGAAGTTTTTGTTGCTTGATAGAAATATAATCGATTGATTGACATCAACAGGCATGAAACATTTTTTGACAAGATTAGTTTTGCTGTCTGTACATTTATTCAAAAATCCGTGTCCGAGTCAATTATTTTGTAATTCTTTGACGTGCCTGCTACGCAAACGACAACCCGATAGCGGTATTACCATTACTTACATTCGCTATCATCCGTCGATTAATAGGTAGAAACAGTTTGCACCTTCTGCCTAGTGTTAGTTTCTTTATTCTGTGTCAAACGTGCGGTGATTGGTGTTCCGGGTGAAGGCTATCTCTTTCTTATGTATTATTTTGATAAAGCTATCTCTTTTACGCTTTCGATGAAGTGTGCGTATTGTAAACAATAAAACAAAATGCGAATGTGTGATTGCGCGATGTTGGAAGCACTTTTTGCGCTTGTAATGTTCGAGCATATATAACCTATCTATACTTAAAATATCATTGTCGCCTGCTAAAACTATAATGTATCTCCATGCGAAATTTTTCCTCAATCAGTTTGGCGGTTTAAAAGTAAATTGTGGCTTTGGAAGTATTTTAGTCTGATAATACAAAATGTATCGAAGGTAATGCATAAATGTTAATATAACCTAGTGGCTCTGTGAGCTGTAGACCTCGCAAAAAAATATATTTCATATTTCAAAATTTACAAAAACTGACTCGACAAAAAAAACTGTATAATTATCAAACCTGCTCACAAATTTTCACGAGAATCGGTTGAGAAATGAGACCTGTAGAGGAAAACATCCGGACAGACAGACAGACATACGAAAGATTTTTTGTCAAAAGCTGAAACGGAGACGCTTCGCTCGTTCGGTCAATAAGATAATTTAATGTTGTCTGTTGCGCTGCTCCGCCTGTGTATTACAAAGAACGCAAGCAAATCCGTGGGATATAACTAACTTAGACAAGTTGAAAAACCCCCAACCAACATTTTCATTTCAAAGTTCAATATATCTCAAATTTTAATGAAATAATATTAAGAGTGCGCATTACGTTCGGTTCTCCATAGAAACGTATTTATGCTCTCATTTCAAAACGCCGTGCTAGAATAACATGAAACTTTGTATACACAATGGGATCCGGCATATCTAGGTCGGAAAATAGTTTCTGTTAATATCCATAGAAAGTGTATCTACTCGATTTGTTTGCTCTTGAGTGTAAATACTAAAGTAATAGATTAAGTACGGTACGCAGTTTGATTCTGTATGTATTATACGTTTGCATTACAATATTACGTATTCAATAATTGATATGTAATATCGCGTTTGTTTTCAGATCAGATTTGAAGGAAACATGATATGTTGGAGGTTTGGCATATGGACGTTAGATAGGCAGCAGGCACGGATGAACCATGAGCACTACCACCTCGCCCAAGTCCTCGCTCGCTAAACTAGGCCTTTACCCCAAGCCGAAGCCATTCAAGGTCATGGTGTTGGGGCAGTCGGGAGTTGGAAAATCAGGTGAGACATTGAAAAAAATAAGTCCTTCTTTATTTGTCAACAAAAATGATTGGATGGTCTGGCAACACTAAATTTACGACCCATATATACTACCCACATAACATGTAAAAATAAACATCGGCCAAAAGCATGTCAGGCCATGCTCAGTGTAGGGCTCCGTAGTTGTCCAGTGAACAACAAGCAATAAGGAATACTTTCGCAGCGTTTCATACGTCTTTTACTAAGAAGGGAAAACATTTTACGATAACTCAAAAACTGTTATAGTTTTGGTTGAAATTGTTTATTAAGCTTTACTTTCATGATTTTTTTTATATTTTTTGGACCCATAGCTCACAAGTTAGAGGGGGCGGGCGAGGGACACAATTTATTTTTTCTTTTGGAGTTAATATTTCCGAAAATATTCACTTTATCAAAAAAATTATTGATGAAGACCCTTATTCATTTTGAAAGACCTATCCAACAACACCCAACACCATAGGGTTGAAAAAAAAATCAACCACACGTGTACCATTAAAAAAAAAGTTTTTTTTAATGGTACACGTGTGGTTTTATTTTATTTTACGACTTTCTCAGTTTTATTGATTTATATATCCATTCCAAATTGCAGCTTATAGCACTAACAATCACAGAACAAAACCTCGGACAGACAGACGGACATGGCGAAACCATAAGGGTAGTTGACTACGGAACCCTAAAAAATGCTTGACTAATATGGTAAACTCACAAACTCTTTATAAAGTTCTGAGGGGCTAGTATGATCGCTTATATGTCGGACATATAGCATTCGTCCCGTACTGTCAAGTATGTAAGTGCGAGAGGGACGAATGCTATATGTCCGACATATAAGCTATCATACTAGCCGGGCTGTAGTACGATATCAGTTTCGCCATGTATGTCCGCCCGTCCGTCCGTGTGTTCCATCCGTCAGTCCGTGGATTAGCTCAGTAACCGTTACTACTAGAAAGCTGTAACTTGGCATAAGTAAGTACACATATTAATCACACCGACAAAACTAAATAATAAAAATACCTGCTATAATACAAATTTGAAAAATATTTTTACACCGTACCTTGCCAAAAAGCGCGTTTTTCCGCGCGCTGCGGTAGCTACTTCCACTACACGTAAAATGGAGATGCAAGTTTTTATTTAAATTTCAAAAATGCTGAATTTAATTTTCTTATTAATGATATGTCTATGCACTGATAAAGTTTGCAATGCAAACTAAGTTTTTGGGCGCTAGATATACGAGTATAAGTAATGGAGTAAATTCTCCCGTTCTCGGACAGCACGAAGTTTGGATGAAGTTGCTCGTAGCTACGCGTGTCGTGTACTAAACACTGTACTAAACGCCTATAGGTATGTATATATTATAATGTAGGTGGAGTGTCCATTGAGGAAAGTACATTCCTACCGAAACAACAAGCAACTCATGTTGTGAGTTAGTTGCATGCGCGGGTTGCAGGCTATACCTATGCATATCGAATGACACAATACGGTTTCCTCGGCTCCCTATATTATAATTATGAACTGAAATTTTATGAACATAGTGATTGTATTTGTAGTTATAGGTACGTAGCCACTAAGTTATTTGCAGCTGTGTCACGTCGCACAACTTTCGGACTAAATGTTACTATTTGCCAGATATTACCAGAGCATAAACATCGATGTGGAAATAACATATATTAATGTAATGCAAACTTTCACATTGTTTACTTATTCGACAGTTCATTTACGCCCTATTTTATAAGCAACTAGCGACCCGCCCCGGCTTCGCACGGGTGCAATGCCGATACTAAATATACTACAGAATGTCTTTATATACAACCCGGCCGGTACCGCCGCAACCGCTATGTCCCTGCATTTTTAATATGTAATACCTTCTAAAATATTCATTTAAATGACATGCTGTAAATGGTCATATTGATCTAAACTGATTGAAACGTACTGTCATGATACACAATTTAATGGTTCAATTAATTATTATTATTATTATTAAATGCACAATCTATTTAAGGTACTAATTTGGATAAGGATTAATGCTGTATTGCTTAAAATAGCTTCGTAAATAAAAAAGAATAGGATTTTGTGGGTTATCCCTAAGAGATTTTTAAGACGTACAATACTGTAGTACATTATTTTGATCTATCTCGTAGCGTTCAGCCAGCGTTTGTAATGTTTGTAAGCGCAAAATAATGTGTTTATTTACGACATCACGTTTGAAACCTCTAAAATTATCAGTGTTTCTCTACTATATTTTGCATGTTTTATACATATAAACCTTCCTCTTGAATCACTCTATCTATTAAAAGAAACCGCATCCAAATCCGTTGCGTAGTTTTAAGATTTAAGCATACATAGGGACAGACAGAGGGAAGCGATTTTGTTTTATACTATGTAGTGATAGGTCCTACATAATATTTACAATGTATCCCGCGTAAAAGTGTACAAACTAAGTAGGTAATGGTAATGAAACTATAAACGCAATAAGTATTCAGAAACGGCCAACTGCGTGTCGTGCCACGCGCAATGTAGGGTTCAGTAACCTACCACCCATTACATGACAAGGACTTAAAGTACACATACTTATATTTACTACGTGTTTGATACAACTATTTAACGAGGTAAGGCAGGTAATTTCCAGGTACCTTTCCTAAGTTCCGCTATTAGTCTGCCCCATATCGGACTACCAAGACATTTCTAAGTCCGACAAATATTAAAAAAAGCGCCTGCTTGAATCTGTGGTACGCAATGACATCGACAGGGCCGTTACCGCGAAGCGAAATTAAATATCTCCCTCTCTATCGGCCGAATACTAGTGCGACAGAGAGGTATAGGTTCACGGTAGTACCGTTGTCATATGACCGACCTGTGATGAAGTGTCAATGTCATTGCGTACCGCAGATTCAAGCAGGCGTTTTTTTAAATACATGACGGACTTAGATATGTCTTAGTAGTCCGATATGGGGCAGATGCAAGGTGATATAAATGTTTGTATTTTTATAAAATATATGGCGCAACCGAAAAATCTGTAATTTTTTTGTGTTAATGGCAACAGTTATTCCTATCATTAGAAAAATAATCAAGTACTTAAAAAAAATCAGACATTCCCTATTGCTTAAATAAGCAAATGTACCGACTCCAATTTTGTACTTGCTATGCCACAATTTGTGGTTTCCGTGAGCCAATGCTTGGTTACCTACAGAAAATACCGAAATCTGCATATGCGTGGCCCATCAAATTCGAGGAGTTCCCTCGATTCCTCCTAGATCCCATCATCAGACCTTCACCAAATTTATATGGGACCAATGTCTGGGTAGGTACTTCCTTTGAAACAAAAAAAAAGGATTATCAAAATCGGCCAACGTGGTCAAGAGTTATCGGGGAACATACCTAAATACATAATAATAATAATAATAATAAATAATAAACCGCCCAAGTGCGAATCGGACTCGCGCACGAAGGGTTCCGTACCAGAAAAAACGCCAACAACTACTCTGTTGTATGGGAGCCCCCATTAATTATTATTATTATTTTGATTTTAGTATTTGTTGTTTTAGCCACAATAAAAATACATAATCTGTGCAAATTTCAACTGTCTATCTATTCCGGTTCTTGAGATCTAGCTCGGCGAGTGGTAGCTATGAAAAGGGCTAAAATATCACGTTTTTTGTATGGGAGCCCCCTTAATTATTATTATTATTTTGTTTTTAGTATTTGTTGTTATAGCGGCAACAGAAATACACAATCTGTGAAAATTTCAACTGTTTAGCTATTACGGTTCTTGAGATACAGCCTGGTGACAGACGGATGGACGGACGGACAACGAAGTCTTAGTAATAGGGTCCCGTTTTTACCCTTTGGGTACGGAACCCTAAAAACAAGCAAACATGCAGACGAACTGAGTGTTTGCGTCTAAACAAGTTAACTCCTTTCAGATTAAAAGTTTATGCAATTACACGCTAGATGTCGCTGTTCCGAAGGCTGAATCACGCTAACGGAATGTCGACGTAGGATGTATAAGGGGTCAAGGTGAATTATTTTTGAATATATGCTTTATGTGTGACTGGTTGTTTTCTTCCATCCAAATAAAGAGCGCCCTTTTTGAAATAGTTAGGAGTACATACATTGGTCCTTCAGAACCGGGTGTACTTTGGGCCTTAAGTCTCTAAGTGCTTTCCTGCATCAAAGTGGCAACGGATTGTTGTCGAGGGTGCAGTCTCCCAGAAGCGGTAGCGGATTGGAGCAAACAGCGGAGGCAGCAGCGTCGCGTGACCTTGAGTGACGTCACAGGCGAGCAACTTGGCGGGAAATTCAAACTGAGGTTCAAGTACAAGTGAAGTGAGAAGTGTAAGAAGATTAGAAACTGTGAGTACTTTATATTTATCTGTGGAAGTGTCATAATTTGGAACTGTCAGCTGTCAAATTAAATTTGAAGTTTGAACTGTCAAAACAGGACTTAGAAAAATTTGCATGACTTGAGTAAAGAAATTTACAAGTGTTTAGATTAGAACTTAGAATAATTTAAGGAAAAGAGATCCGACGGGGAACCTATGCCCAATTTTACAGCGAAGTTTATCGAACAAAAACACTTAGAATATTTCAGAGCAAAAAACACTTGTAATATTTTCAAGATTGAGTTTGGACTTAGAATATTTCGGAGCAAAAAACACTTGTGATTTTTTCAAGACTGAATTGGAACTTAGACAATTGGCTAGCAAATAGCACTTTGAATTTTATCGATACATATTTAAACTTGAGACTTAGCTAACTTTGGCCATTTTACTGGAACTTGTATTTTTTTGTGAATATGAGTAAAATGGACGCAAGTATTAATCTCCAAGTAGATCAAAGAACGCGTATCGCTAATGCATTTACCAATTACAAGAAGTCTCCTAAGGATCGCATCACCATACCGTACGTGGAAACCAGATTGGAAAACTTAGAGCAGTTATGGCAACAGTTCGGACGTATACACACGCAGATGTTAATGATGCCAGAACGCGAGGTGTTGCAAAATTCCGCATACATGAAGGAAGACATGTATGATACGACAAACGAATTATATATGGAATACAAATGCGAACTCAAAAATGCACTTAGCAAGTTAATGGCGAAGTCCAGCAGCGCTAGTCCCTCATTATCAGCTCCATCAACGTCAAAATCAAGTCATGTCAAGTTACCTAAAATTACGATACCTATGTTTTCGGGCAAATATACGGAGTGGACGAGTTTCCGGGATTTGTTTACTTCACTCATCCACAATAATCAGGATATCGATGACGTGCAAAAGCTACATTATTTGAAGGCGCATTTGACAGGCGAAGCGGAACAGCTCCTTAGACATATACCTATTACGAGTGAAAGTTACGATCAGTGTTGGACTCAGTTAGAGATTCGCTATAATAACAAGCAATATTTGGGAAATTGTATATTAAAAAGATTCTTTGCTCAGAAGACCCTTCTGACTGAGTCCGCTACGGATATTAAGAATTTATTGGATTGTACAACGGAAACATTAAACGCTTTAACTAATCTTAAGATAGATACCAGTAATTGGGATATCATAATCATCTACATTGTTAGTCATAAGCTAGATCCTGAAAGCCGGAAGTCCTGGGAATGTAAAGTTAGCGAATTTGTGTCTCTCTCAGAACAATTACCGACTCTAGAACAATTCAAGGACTTCTTGCTCACGAGATACCATTCATTAGAATTTTTGGAGCCTAGACCAAGCTATTCAAACAAACCCAAGTATGGAAATGGTAATAGCAACTATAAGGGGAATATTAACCAGGTCAAAGGTAATCAAGTGCAGAGAGTTAATAACCTGCACATCACTAATAATGTATCTTGTAGTTATTGTAAAGGCGAGCATAGGATAATACATTGCAAAGATTTCACTGGTTTAGATGTTGATGTAAAGCGTAATTTTGTCCAAACAAACGGCCTATGTTTCAACTGCTTAGGTAACAATCACTCGGCTAGACACTGCAAAATTACCAAGAACTGTCAAATATGTAACAGAAGACATCACTCACTGTTGCATCAAAAGGGCGAAATACAATCAAACGAAAGGAATGAGCCATCAGTACGTCCTGCTGTGGCACAAGTTCACACACAACAAGTCACACATTCAATGGAAGAAGCTTCAGCGAGTACCAGCATCACAAATCACTTCGTGAATGAAGTCACTCAGCAGGTGTTACTGGCTACAGCGCTGGTGGAAGCCAAATCAAGGGAAAGAGAAGAACGCCACCTGATCAGGGCATTAATAGATCAGGGATCACAAGCCTCCTTCATCACCTCGGCTACAGTTCAACTATTGGGCTTAAAACGATCTGCAGCCAAGGGTCTTATATCAGGGTTAGGAGGGGAGCAAAAGGTGGTGTCGAAGTCCACGGTTCAAGTCACAATTGCATCACGTATCAATTCCAGATACGTCATCACGGTTACAGCATATGTGCTTGACAAATTGACCTCATACTTACCATCGGAAAAGGTTTCCATTGCATCTTGGCCCCAGCTGCAAAGTTTACATCTTGCGGATCCAGAGTATCACACTCCCAATAGAATAGATATGCTACTGGGAGCTGAGGTCTATGCGCAGATTATAGAGACTGGTTTAATTAAATGTCCGGGTCAGGGAACTCCAGTTGCACAAAATACATCTCTGGGCTGGATTTTAAGCGGTCAAGTGGGCTTACAGGCAAACATCTCCAGCACGCCGGTGAGCATGCACACACAGGTGGACCAGTTGTTAAGGTCGTTTTGGGAACTTGAGTCGGAACCTAGCAACAAACCAAGGATTCTGACACGTGAGGAACAGAGATGTGAGGAGATATATCAGGAGACTACTACACGGGATGAGAACGGACGCTACGTGGTTAGGCTACCGTTCCGGGATGAGAAACCAGCCTGTATAGATGGTGGTTCTCGGGAGATAGTGTTGAGAAGGTTCCTCTCATTGGAAAGGAAGCTTGAAAGAGATCAGCACCTGAAAACAGAGTATACAAACGTGTTTCATGGATATCGGGAACTAAATCACATGGAACCGTTGTCGGCGAAGGAATCCAGGGAAAAGGGGCTATACTTACCTTACCACGCCGTCGTGCGCGAAGATAAAGATACCACTAAGGTTCGTATAGTATTTGATGCGTCATGCAAAGGCATAAACGGGGTGTCTTTGAACGACGATCTTCTTGTGGGGCCCACTCTACAGTCGGAGTTGCGGCATATAATCATGCGGTGGCGTATGCATCCTGTCTGTTTTATAGCGGACATTGTCAAGATGTACCGCCAAGTGGTAGTAGATGAAAGGGACACAAAATACCAACGCATCCTGTGGAGAGGGAATCCTGGCGAGGACATCAAGGAATATAAATTAAGCCGAGTTACCTTTGGGACATCCGCAGCTCCTTACCTCGCAGTAAAGAGTCTGATTCAGGTTGCCATAGACGAAGGAGAAAGCTTCCCACTCGCGGCAACTAGGGTACGTCAGGACTTCTACATGGATGACTTAATGTCAGGTTGCCAGTCAGAGCAAGAAGCAATAGAAATTTATCACCAAATGAAAGCATTATTAAGCAAGGGGGGCTTCGAATTACAAAAATGGTCAAGCAACAGTAAAACTATGTTAGAAGGGATCAAAGAAAGCACAGCAGGGAAAGAAGAGCATAAGAAAATTGAAATGAAGGAAGAGGCAGTAAATAAAATCTTAGGACTTACCTGGGATCGCAATCGGGATGAATTCGCCTATGCAGTTCAACTTCCTCCTCCAACAGCACCAGTAACTAAAAGGAAGGTTACATCAGACATCGCGAGACTTTACGATCCTCTCGGATGGATAGCACCGAGTATAGTCCAGGCCAAAATATTCATTCAAAGGCTGTGGTTGGCAGGCATCGAGTGGGACGAAGAACTTCCATCTCCTCTGCTCCAAGAATGGTTGAACTACAGGGAAAAACTGTCTCAACTGACCAGATTTCGGCTTCCTCGTTGGACAAACCATAGGTCCAATGCTAGAACCGTAGAATTGCACGGGTTTAGTGACGCGTCCAATGCTGCCTATTCTGCGGTAGTATATTTGCGCGTGATTGACACGGAAAAGATGATCCATGTCAGTCTGGTGTCAGCCAAAACCAAGGTTGCACCTATAAAACAGGTATCTATTCCTCGGCTGGAATTATGTGGAGCGGTATTGCTGGCGAAACTATTGGTTGAAATCGCCGAGGTGCTGAATATCCAAACGTCAAATATACACGCGTGGACGGACTCGGAAGTGGTGTTGGCGTGGTTGAGCAGCCACCCGAGCAAATGGAAGACTTTTATCGGGAATAGATGTTCGGAGATCCTGACTGTAACCAGTCGAAGTCAATGGTCGCACGTCAAGTCAGAGCACAATCCGGCAGATTGTGCGTCAAGGGGTATTCCAGCATCTGAGTTAAGTCAATTCGAACTCTGGCTCAGCGGGCCTACTTGGCTGAAACATAAAGTGATTAACTACACTAACTCCAAGCAGTTAAATACGCAATTAGAAGAAAGGAAAATAAAAACTCACCTGGCAACTACAGCATCCGGAACGGTCAGCATCGATAATGATATGTGGTCGAAATATTCTTCACTCACCAAGTTGTTGAGGGTTGTCGCGTACTGCCGAAGATTCCTGAAAAATAAAAGAAAAAACCATACTTACCTGCTCAAATCAGAATTGGAAGAAGCATTAGCAATCATGCTGAAAAGGTGCCAACAAGAAGCATATGGAGAGGATATTGAAGATATAAAGAAAGGAAAACTAAGAAAGAAAAGTCAACTTACCTCATTCACTCCACAGATAGACGACTTGGGAATAATTCGTGTTGGTGGGCGGCTTCAAAGCGCCAACATAGATTACAATCAAAAGCATCCCATGTTGTTACCAAAATCAGCGTGGTTAACTCAGCTGGTCATTCGGGACGCGCATTGTAAAACACTGCATGGAGGACCATCACTTATGATCGCGTATATCAGAGAACGATTTTGTATACCTGGACTGAAGAACCTGATAAAGGCACATGTAAAGAAGTGTATTCCTTGTGTTCGGCACGCAGCCAACATTCGAAATCAGTTGATGGGACAATTACCGACGCCCAGGGTGAACATGGCAAGGGCGTTTGCGCGCAGCGGAGTGGATTACGCGGGACCCATTAACATACGTGTTTCCAAGGGAAGAGGAAACAAATCATACAAAGGGTACATTTGCCTATTCGTGTGCATGGCAACCAAGGCTGTGCATATAGAAGCAGTTAGCGAGCTGTCAACAGCTGGATTCTTAGCTGCCTTCAAGAGGTTCGTTGCTAGGCGCGGTTACTGCAGCGATCTATACAGTGACAACGGATCTAATTTCGTGGGCGCAGTAAAGGAACTCCAATATCTTTTTAACGCTGAAAAATCAAGTTTAGCACCCGAGTTGGCAGACTGGATGGCCTCAAACGGGACTGAATGGCACTTCATACCCCCTTACGCCCCCAATTTTGGCGGACTGTGGGAGGCAGGGATTAAGTCCTGTAAATTTCATCTCAAACGCGTCATTGGAAATGCTACACTCACCTTTGAAGAGATGACCACCGTCTTGTCACAAATTGAGGCTTGCCTGAATTCGAGGCCGATGTGGCGGATAGATGACAACGGTCAATCCCTACCATTATCGCCGGGCCATTTTCTGGTGGGCGAACCGCTGGTAGTAGCACCAGACCATTGCTATGAGCAAACCTCAATCTCGCCATTACGTAGATGGCAATTGTGTCAGCGCATGATGCAAGATTTCTGGCGGCGTTGGTCCCAGGAGTACCTCAATCAATTTTTACAAAGACACAAGTGGACACAAAAAACTCCTGAACCTAAGGTAGGCGACGTTGTGCTGGTGAAAGAGCCTGATTTACCGCCAGCTCGATGGCTTCTTGGCCAAGTGGTTGAAACGCATCCGGGTTTGGACAAAGTAACGCGAGTTGTTACTCTAAAATGTAAAAACAGTTTTGTAAAAAGACCTACTTCGAGAATCTGTGTTTTACCACTAGCCGATTAACTTTATTGTTAAATGTAATGTCAAATTTCAATTTTTATTATTTACATGTGACAAAATTTGTACTAAAGAATTTTGTTATTTCTCATATTTGTTGCAAATGGGATCAAGAACTCTTGTTCTTGGTGGGCGGCATGTTTGCGTCTAAACAAGTTAACTCCTTTCAGATTAAAAGTTTATGCAATTACACGCTAGATGTCGCTGTTCCGAAGGCTGAATCACGCTAACGGAATGTCGACGTAGGATGTATAAGGGGTCAAGGTGAATTATTTTTGAATATATGCTTTATGTGTGACTGGTTGTTTTCTTCCATCCAAATAAAGAGCGCCCTTTTTGAAATAGTTAGGAGTACATACACTGAGTACATCCTTCCTTCTATTGAAGTCGGTAAAAACGGTATGAAAATAAAACATTAGTCCACTGAAGTTGCAGCATTATTATTGTCAAACCTAGGGCGTGCAGTACCGGGACCGGTTCCGAGATTTTCATTTCCCGATTCTGGGTTGGGGCCGGTACTGGGATTCCCGGTTCTCCCAGTTCTTTATGATTAGCTGATTTATTTTCATATTTTTTTAAGACATAATTTAACTATATATTAAATGATTGGCCGCAGGATGTATGTGAAAACTTGGTAAACAATATGGATATGTGTAAAAATATAATAAAAATAATGTTTTTACCCGGGTAGTACAGAAATAATAGAACGTTCGTTGTACGAGCGACCACTCAGCGGCAGATAAACCGTACGCGGTTTTCGTTCGCGAGTAATTTACATTTTTTTGTTCATAACCCTAAGATTTGGATAAATAAATAAATAAAAAATATCTGACAATCGTGCGGGGCTTCCAATCCCGGGATTTATTACGACTACAATACCGCGGATCCCGGTATTGTAGTAGTAATAAATCCTACAATCGTGTAAGTAACTCTAATAATATTGAAAAAGACATCGTTGGAATAATTTGGAAAATGTTATACTTAAGGGAAAAAATAAAAAATAGTTTTAGTAATAAAACACTTTGTCTTCCTTAACATAACATGTGTAGAAAGTAATAATTAAAAACACCATATTCTAAACATTCTTATTATTTTCTAGCATCGTCTTGAAATTATAATTTAAAAATATTATAATCAACTTTTGCAAAGTTATACAAGTTTTAATATCTAAATCAGACTAGTTATGTAAGTATGACGAATTAACATGACGAAACGCTAATGATTACTTCAATTTCAAATGTGATTAACTTAAGATAATTGTAACATTTGCAGCAACAGCAATATCATTATCTACATAAAACAAATATCGTTCTTCTTTAATAAAAATCTTACAAATAATTCAACATAAAGGACTAACCCAATACATAATCTAATCATTGGCTTAAAAGCGGAAAACTGAAAATCAATAAGACACAAAAACAAAATGAATTAGAATATTTAGAATGTGATTTATACAAAAACATTGTAGTGTATCTATGGTACGGTCACTTAGAGATGTTCGCAATCGATTGACAATATAATCGGCCGATAAAGAAATTCTTTGTGGTTCTACACTTGTCGGTGGAATAGCACTCAGATATTTATAAGCTAATGATAGATTTATACCGCGATCACCACCATTCTCGAACAAAACCATTTCAATCTTGACTTTTCAGAATCGTCTAAGTCGTTTTCTTGTTGTCGCTTTTTACTCTGCATAATGGTAATTTTTTTTCAATTCTACGTTTAATTCATCACGCACGTTTACTTTAGAGCTTCTTTAACCTTTCTTTATAGGTTCTTTATTAAAAAAATCTCTACATAGTCGGAATATGCATTCAAAAATCTCCACATAATATTTTTTATATACTACTAGCTGCCTGCGCGGCTTCATTATTATAACCGGGGCCGGATTTAAAACATTTTCACTGCCCGTTTGTATTTCGTCTTCAATGACTTCTTCATGCTCAGTAGAAGGCTTAAAAGTCGCCCCACATACTTCATGCTTCTCACGATTCACGATAAATGTGACGTTGCCGGTACCGGTGCGTTACAATTACTGATAATATAATTTTTTATTTGACGTTATGGAAGGAACCGGGAGAACCGGGACTCGGTGCTCGGTACCGGTTCTTTGGATTCCAAATAAATCCCGGGATTTCCCGGGAAATTGAGAACCGGTATTTCCCGGGAGCACGCCCTAGTCAAACCTACTGTAATTTTATGGATAAACATGTTCTAACCCGCGGCTTTGCTCGCGCACGTTTACTTTAGAGCTTCTTTAACCTTTCTTTATAGGTTCTTTATTAAAAAAATCTCTACATAGTCGGAATATGCATTTAAAAAATCTCCACATAATATTTCTTTATATACTACTAGCTGCCCGCGCGGCTTCGCTCGCGTATTACAAACAACGCAAGGGATGCCGCGGATTAAAATATAGCCTTGCCGGATAGGGATACGCGGCCTGCAGCCCAACGTTTCTCGCCGAGATTTGTATAGTGCTTCTCTCAAATATATACCATGAAATGAAAAACTACACCCGGACCCGGGTATGTCCTAAAACTACGACCAAGACCACCGGGGGATGGGCAGCAGCTTTCCTAGAGTGCGGTGGAGATACTGCGATCGCCAACCCGCATACTAAGCGTGGCGATTATGGCATATACCCCCCGTGAATTTGTGGGAGGCCTATGGCCAGCAGTGGACATCTTTTGGCTTATATGGTGGATGGTGGTGGAAAAAATACATCACTCAAAAAAACAAATTTAACAGACGCCATGTTTGACATTAAAATTTGGAAAAAAATACTTCCCGGCCTAAGCATTTTCATTTACGACCCGTTTTTCTCTAATTTGTATCAAAGGTAGGTAATTGATTATTTTAGGTATAAGAAAATATTTCATGGCTATTATGTTGCAAAAATAATTTGAGAAATCATTAAATAAAATCAGTTATGACTTTTTTAAGCCGCCGAAGTAGAAAAATCGAATTTAAACTTTTAAAATGTGTAACTTCTAAACTGAAAAATCGCTTAAATACATGAGGTATTTTCAGATACACCTAGGTGCTCAGAATCTTAAAAACATTTTAGGATCACTCTATTTATATCTCTAGATATTTTAATCGGGCCAAGTGGTTGAAACGCATCCGGGTTTGGACAAAGTAACGCGAGTTGTTACTCTAAAAAGTAAAAACAGTTTTGTAAAAAGACCTACTTCGAGAATCTGTGTTTTACCACTAGCCGATTAACTTTATTGTTAAATGTAATGTCAAATTTCAATTTTTATTATTTACATGTGACAAAATTTGTACTAAAGAATTTTGTTATTTCTCATATTTGTTGCAAATGGGATCAAGAACTCTTGTTCTTGGTGGGCGGCATGTTTGCGTCTAAACAAGTTAACTCCTTTCAGATTAAAAGTTTATGCAATTACACGCTAGATGTCGCTGTTCCGAAGGCTGAATCACGCTAACGGAATGTCGACGTAGGATGTATAAGGGGTCAAGGTGAATTATTTTTGAATATATGCTTTATGTGTGACTGGTTGTTTTCTTCCATCCAAATAAAGAGCGCCCTTTTTGAAATAGTTAGGAGTACATACACTGAGTACATCCTTCCTTCTATTGAAGTCGGTAAAAACGGTATGAAAATAAAACATTAGTCCACTGAAGTTGCAGCATTATTATTGTCAAACCTAGGGCGTGCAGTACCGGGACCGGTTCCGAGATTTTCATTTCCCGATTCTGGGTTGGGGCCGGTACTGGGATTCCCGGTTCTCCCAGTTCTTTATGATTAGCTGATTTATTTTCATATTTTTTTTAAGACATAATTTAACTATATATTAAATGATTGGCCGCAGGATGTATGTGAAAACTTGGTAAACAATATGGATATGTGTAAAAATATAATAAAAATAATGTTTTTACCCGGGTAGTACAGAAATAATAGAACGTTCGTTGTACGAGCGACCACTCAGCGGCAGATAAACCGTACGCGGTTTTCGTTCGCGAGTAATTTACATTTTTTTGTTCATAACCCTAAGATTTGGATAAATAAATAAATAAAAAATATCTGACAATCGTGCGGGGCTTCCAATCCCGGGATTTATTACGACTACAATACCGCGGATCCCGGTATTGTAGTAGTAATAAATCCTACAATCGTGTAAGTAACTCTAATAATATTGAAAAAGACATCGTTGGAATAATTTGGAAAATGTTATACTTAAGGGAAAAAATAAAAAATAGTTTTAGTAATAAAACACTTTGTCTTCCTTAACATAACATGTGTAGAAAGTAATAATTAAAAACACCATATTCTAAACATTCTTATTATTTTCTAGCATCGTCTTGAAATTATAATTTAAAAATATTATAATCAACTTTTGCAAAGTTATACAAGTTTTAATATCTAAATCAGACTAGTTATGTAAGTATGACGAATTAACATGACGAAACGCTAATGATTACTTCAATTTCAAATGTGATTAACTTAAGATAATTGTAACATTTGCAGCAACAGCAATATCATTATCTACATAAAACAAATATCGTTCTTCTTTAATAAAAATCTTACAAATAATTCAACATAAAGGACTAACCCAATACATAATCTAATCATTGGCTTAAAAGCGGAAAACTGAAAATCAATAAGACACAAAAACAAAATGAATTAGAATATTTAGAATGTGATTTATACAAAAACATTGTAGTGTATCTATGGTACGGTCACTTAGAGATGTTCGCAATCGATTGACAATATAATCGGCCGATAAAGAAATTCTTTGTGGTTCTACACTTGTCGGTGGAATAGCACTCAGATATTTATAAGCTAATGATAGATTTATACCGCGATCACCACCATTCTCGAACAAAACCATTTCAATCTTGACTTTTCAGAATCGTCTAAGTCGTTTTCTTGTTGTCGCTTTTTACTCTGCATAATGGTAATTTTTTTTCAATTCTACGTTTAATTCATCACGCACGTTTACTTTAGAGCTTCTTTAACCTTTCTTTATAGGTTCTTTATTAAAAAAATCTCTACATAGTCGGAATATGCATTCAAAAATCTCCACATAATATTTTTTATATACTACTAGCTGCCTGCGCGGCTTCATTATTATAACCGGGGCCGGATTTAAAACATTTTCACTGCCCGTTTGTATTTCGTCTTCAATGACTTCTTCATGCTCAGTAGAAGGCTTAAAAGTCGCCCCACATACTTCATGCTTCTCACGATTCACGATAAATGTGACGTTGCCGGTACCGGTGCGTTACAATTACTGATAATATAATTTTTTATTTGACGTTATGGAAGGAACCGGGAGAACCGGGACTCGGTGCTCGGTACCGGTTCTTTGGATTCCAAATAAATCCCGGGATTTCCCGGGAAATTGAGAACCGGTATTTCCCGGGAGCACGCCCTAGTCAAACCTACTGTAATTTTATGGATAAACATGTTCTAACCCGCGGCTTTGCTCGCGCACGTTTACTTTAGAGCTTCTTTAACCTTTCTTTATAGGTTCTTTATTAAAAAAATCTCTACATAGTCGGAATATGCATTTAAAAAATCTCCACATAATATTTCTTTATATACTACTAGCTGCCCGCGCGGCTTCGCTCGCGTATTACAAACAACGCAAGGGATGCCGCGGATTAAAATATAGCCTTGCCGGATAGGGATACGCGGCCTGCAGCCCAACGTTTCTCGCCGAGATTTGTATAGTGCTTCTCTCAAATATATACCATGAAATGAAAAACTACACCCGGACCCGGGTATGTCCTAAAACTACGACCAAGACCACCGGGGGATGGGCAGCAGCTTTCCTAGAGTGCGGTGGAGATACTGCGATCGCCAACCCGCATACTAAGCGTGGCGATTATGGCATATACCCCCCGTGAATTTGTGGGAGGCCTATGGCCAGCAGTGGACATCTTTTGGCTTATATGGTGGATGGTGGTGGAAAAAATACATCACTCAAAAAAACAAATTTAACAGACGCCATGTTTGACATTAAAATTTGGAAAAAAATACTTCCCGGCCTAAGCATTTTCATTTACGACCCGTTTTTCTCTAATTTGTATCAAAGGTAGGTAATTGATTATTTTAGGTATAAGAAAATATTTCATGGCTATTATGTTGCAAAAATAATTTGAGAAATCATTAAATAAAATCAGTTATGACTTTTTTAAGCCGCCGAAGTAGAAAAATCGAATTTAAACTTTTAAAATGTGTAACTTCTAAACTGAAAAATCGCTTAAATACATGAGGTATTTTCAGATACACCTAGGTGCTCAGAATCTTAAAAACATTTTAGGATCACTCTATTTATATCTCTAGATATTTTAATCGGGCCCTTTACACGATTGATATTATCACAATAATGGGATGTCAATATTGTAGCGGTATTTAAAATTGGATGCGAGTTTGCTGCAATATTTGTCAATTCTTGCGTGATATGTGTCGTGATATATGAGTGTATCGCGTGATAGTGATCGTCGTGTAAATGGCCGCACCTTTGACGTATTTTATATTCTTTTTAAATTGTTAACCTTTCTTTTGTTCTTTTTTTATCACTCGTTCTGCGTGTCTAAACTTTAATTGACCGTTTTTATGATATTATTATTATATATTTTTCTTCTGTTTTTTTGGTGCAAGACCAACCTGTTGCCCACCGTGATTTCACTCGACGGTCCCATCGGAAGACCAGCGCTGGCAGCAATGCCCGCATTTTGCTGAGATGGGACCGTTTCGTGACAATACATGTCAGTTGTACTATAATGTTATGATATTATTGTGGTCACGAATACACGGTTTATTATTATCTCTTTGTTATAATTTTTTCTTAGATTAGGTTTTTACAATAATAAAAAGTAAATTATTATTATTATTATTTTTATAATTTGGATTTGGACCATCTTAAAAACATTTTAGGATCACTCTATTTATATCTCTAGATATTTTAATCGGGCCCTTTACACGATTGATATTATCACAATAATGGGATGTCAATATTGTAGCGGTATTTAAAATTGGATGCGAGTTTGCTGCAATATTTGTCAATTCTTGCGTGATATGTGTCGTGATATATGAGTGTATCGCGTGATAGTGATCGTCGTGTAAATGGCCGCACCTTTGACGTATTTTATATTCTTTTTAAATTGTTAACCTTTGTTTTGTTCTTTTTTTATCACTCGTTCTGCGTGTCTAAACTTTAATTGACCGTTTTTATGATATTATTATTATATATTTTTCTTCTGTTTTTTTTGGTGCAAGACCAACCTGTTGCCCACCTTGATTTCACTCGACGGTCCCATCGGAAGACCAGCGCTGGCAGCAATGCCCGCATTTTGCTGAGATGGGACCGTTTCGTGACAATACATGTCAGTTGTACTATAATGTTATGATATTATTGTGGTCACGAATACACGGTTTATTATTATCTCTTTGTTATAATTTTTTCTTAGATTAGGTTTTTACAATAATAAAAAGTAAATTATTATTATTATTATTTTTATAATTTGGATTTGGACCATTCTGTATATAGCTACTACGTCAACGCTCTATAAAATTTAAAACGCGCGGATTTTCAAACAGCCTTATCCTTTATGTGTTACTCGTAGCAAATTATTAGGTATGATTGACAACCCGGGGAAATATAAATCGTTGATAAAAAATATTATCTGGAATATGAATCTCAATCTAAATAAAATTGTAAGCTACATTGTTGTACACTTAAATAGAAGAATAATATAAATAAATAAAATTAATATCAGTATTAAAATGCTAAACTAATAGTTAGGCGAAATCGCGCGGATCGATCCGCATTTATATACGGATCGATCCGTGCGATTTCGCCAGCTATTACATATACCTACCAAGGTTTCCGACAGTGGCTAAGTATAAAAAAAATATTTTTTTCATTTGTTAAATCGAATATGTAATAATTACAAAGACACTATTATTAAATCGAACATGTAATAATTACAAAGACACTACATTATAGTGAATAAAAAACTACTACACTACAAGAATTACACACACACTATATTATAGTGAATAAAAAACTACGACTACTATATTGTAGTGAATTAAAAAAAATTTTTTTTGGAGCTTGTTATGGTGCCCCCCCAGCCCAAGACGTGATGCCCTAAACAATTGCTTAATTAGCTTATGGGCTAATCGGGCACTGACTTTAAGTTTATGTCCCTAAGGGTTTGCAATGGCCTGTGCGTTTATATAGAAATTTCATCCCCTATTTTACCCTCTTAGGGGTAGAATTTTGAAAAACGCTGAGATACGTAACTCATTATTTATGTCATACTCAATTCGTACGAAATTTCATATAAATATGTCTAAGAAACAAAAAGTTTCATACAAACTTTTTACCCCCTATTTCACCCCTTTTCGGGTAGAATTTTGAAAAATCCTTCCTTAGTGGATGCCTACGTCATAAGAGGAATACGTGTGCGAAATTAAGAATGTCTAGGGTTTGGCCTGTGCGTTGATCCTCGGTCAATCACCTTTGCCATTTTTAATATAAGAAAAGATTTAAGCAAAATCCGTGCGTGTCTAAATTTGTTCTCATGCTCTCTATTTTTATAAAAGCTCTTTGAAGATTATAGTTATTTTTGCTGCTTTGTGTATTAATATTGAAACACATTTTGTTTTGTGTAATGAATATTTACGTATAGCCGGTACACCAACGACTTTTTACGATAGCTAACGGCAATTTTATTTCAGTCTGTTCGATTTACAGAACCGGCGATCAAATGGCAGCTGCTCCTTGACTTGACCGACAACTCCAGAAATAGTTTAAATAAAGCTTTATATTTGTAACAGACTAAAATAAGCAAGCTAGTTTGATTTATTTACAAAGAGTATTGTAAACACGCATCATTCAACATAATAAAGAATTTTTGTATTGTATCGTATAAGCAAGCAGGGTCAAGCGTGTAAGCATTAGTTAGTGAACTTTAATATTCTACTTATTTATTTTTCATTTCCTGTGCTCAAAAAGTGTGTCATATTAGACTTACCAAGCGGGCTAAAGTAGTACATTTGGACCAATCAATACACTTCACCGTGTTAAATTAAATCCACCAATCATAATACGTAAATTTAACTCTTTAAGTGTCCCCAGTACGCTCGGCTGAACTCGATTCTCCATGCAAACGTAGTTTCGTTCTCATTTTAAACCGCCTTATTGAAATAACATGAAACTTTGTATTCACAATGGGAGCCGCCATATCTAGGTCGGAAATTAGTTTCTGTTGCTAGTAATTGTAATAGAAAAAAATAATACAGCGAGATTTCGAGTTTTTTACGTCTTGTATGAAAACCTTAATAATCACTGTATTTTTTCTCTGGTAATTTCAAGCAACAGAAATTAATTTCCGACATAGATATGCCGGATCCCATTGTGTATACAAAGTTTCATGTTATTCTAGCATGGCGTTTTAAAATGAGAGCGAAACTACGTTTGTATGGAGAACCGAGCTTACTGCGGACTCAAGAAACGTTGTATTTGGTATCAATCAACCAACCAGAATAAAATATAAGTAATAATAAAATAAGAGTGAACTGTATCTGTAACTAGGGTCTAAAATAAGCCGTTACGCTATTTTCCCTAATATCCCAAACCGAAGTGTGGGACAATAGTTCGAGGGGTGATATGGCCTTTATTTAGTCCAAAGTTTTCACTTCGATTGCGAGAAAATAAATAAATAAAGATTATACCTCCATCCGAATTGAACAAATATTTCCACGGGAAACGTGGATTCGGGGTGAAAGAGCAATGTAGAGGGCTATGCTGGGAGAATCTGCGTGATCGCATCAGGAATGAGGTCATCCGCAGCACAACCAAAGTAACCGATATAGCCCTCCGAATCGCTAAACTTAAGTGGCAGTGGGCGGGGCACATAGCATGTAGAACCGATGGCCGTTGGGGCGGAAAGGTTCTCCAGTGGCGACCACGTAGCGGAAGGCATATCGTGGGCAGGCACCCCACACGGTGGACTCATGACCTAGTAAGGGTCGCGGGTGTCCGCTGGATACGGGTGGCGTAGGACCGGTCGTTGTGGAAGTCTTTGGGAGAGGCCAATGTCCAGCTGTGGCCGTCCTTCGGCTGATATGATGATGATAAAACATGGCTTGTGCCCTAAAATATATTAACACATCACGCAGCTACACGAGCCACTCTCCCGAACTTTGACGAGCTTTATCTTTACCATTTTTGAGAAAAGTAACAATACGAGTACTAACTAGTAAGTAATAAGTATCTATCTCACTGACTAATTAAATAATAATATTTCTTTTACCTATATTTCTTCTAACGTTTTGTTGGCGTGATTAATATGTACACAAATAGGTACCTATGCCGAATTACAGCTTTCTCGTAGTAACGGTTTTTGACCTAGGCCGCGGACAGACGGACGGACGGACATGCCAAAACCATAAGGGTTCCTTGTTTACTACGGAACCCTAAAAATGCCAAATATGCAAAAGCATTTTCTGAATCAGTCAAATCCTATCGAATCTGTTATAAAATCGTTAGTTATGGACCATTTTGGCGGGAACTGTTGACTGACGTTATGGTGCTTGTGTATGGAACACTTTCAAGAAATGGATCTTAAGGGGTTATAATGAGGTTCCGTACCCAAAAGGTAAAAACGGTCCGTCTGTCTGTCCGTCTGTCACCAGGCACCATGAGATACACTCATGAACTGTGATAGTTAGGCAGTTGAAATTTTCACAGATAATGTATTTCTGTTGTTGCTACAACAAAAAATATTAAAAACAAAATAAAAGAGCTCCCATACAAAAAAACTTTTAACAAGTTGCTAGTTGTGTTCATCAGGCGCTGGGTCTCAAAATGTATGGGAAACCTAAAATCCGACTCGCACTTGACCAAAATTCTACTCGATATTATTTAACGTTGAAATTATTACTGATAAAAAAATTAAAAGATATTATTAATTAAATTTAATTTAAAAAGGTTATAATTACCTATAATAATATATCTAATGTTGTATAGATAGTAAATAGTACGGAGTCCCTGGTGCGCAAGTGCGACTCGCACGGCCAGTTTTTAACCGACTTCAAAATTTCAAAAGAGGAGGTTATCAATTCGGTTGTATGTTATATTTTTTTTTGTTTTGTTTTTTTTTTTTTATGTTTGTTAGTCCATAACTCCGTCATTTCTTAACCGATTTGGAAAATTCTTTTTTTGATTGTAAGTATATATATATCCAAGTTAGGCCCGTTTTTGTCAAAACGCAGTTCTGATGATGGGATCCATGAGAAATTGAGGGAACTCCTCAAATCTTCAAGGCAAACATATAGTAATTTTTGTGTTTTTATCAACAAGTCAAGCATTGTTGGTTGCGTTTTTTGCATGAACGAGTGTCTCGTAACTTATGCACCTTAAGTCAGTCGAAAATAAATCACCAAGCAGTGCACCCGTATTTCATTCAATAGAAAATCCCTACATTGAAGTTTGAACCTTCTTACACAGAACATATGGTCCATCGACCCAGGATATCATTACCGGTGATCTATTTTACGGAGTGGATTATATGTAATTTAGAGGAAATACGGACAAATAAGTGCAAATAAGTGAACAATATTCTGGACTAGAATGTTTAGAATTGAACTAAAGTGAAAAGAACGATATAGATTGGAAAACTTGGATTTTACGACAAAAATTGTCTAAAGCCGTTTACTGAGCGAATTAAATTAAACTAAGTGATTTGGCGTGTTACAAGGAACAACGGATTAGTGCATTATACATAGCTAACAGCAATCTTAGCTATATCGTTTACGTTATATGCAACGCGAACATACTTAAGAACTTCTGCGCTTACCCTACGCGGTAAAAAGATAGTGCCGCGTAGAAACATTCTAGAACTTGGAAATTCGGTATTCAACTTACGGTGTTTAAAGTGAGCTTACAAAATGGATCAAGTAGAAAAACGTGTACTACTTCAAATGGATACATACGAGAAATTTAACAAAGCTTATAGTAATTACAAAAAATCGCCGAAGGAGAGGATAACTGTCGGTTATCTACAGGCAAGAATGGATACGTTGGATACCTACTGGAAGGAGTTTAAGGTAGCACATGAAAAAATAATCCTGTCGATTTTAGTAGAAGAAAGACAATTACTGCCTTATTTTGCGGATAGTATGTTCGATGGTTTCGAAGAGTTATATTACTCGTACAAAGGTGAATTGAAGACGGCATTAATGAAGTTCAGTTCTGAAATGGAAAAGGCGGATACACCCAGACAAAATGTAAGTAACCCAAGTACATCCCGTAGTGAAATCCGTTTGCCACACATTTCCATACCTAATACCTTTAGTGGAAATTACACTGAGTGGCAATCATTTCATGATCTTTTTGTTGTGCTTATTCATAACAATGCATCGATAGAAAACGTACAGAAATTACACTACCTCAAAAGTAGTTTGACTGGAGATGCAGAAGTATTACTACGGCAGTTTTCAATTACTGGAGATAATTATACGGAGGCATGGTCGATATTGAAACAACGATACAACAATAAAATATATACCGCTAACAATATCTTTAAGAAGTTTTTTGGACAAAGAGCGTTACCTCAAGAATCGGCCGCCGCTATAAAACAGCTGTTAGATACGACTGTGGAATGTATGAACGCGCTTAAGAATTTGGGTTTACCTACCGAGAAGTGGGACGCAATCGTGATGTTTATAGTCGTATCCAAGCTAGATGTTAACAGTCACAAACAATGGGAAGAGGCAATTAGTGGAGATAGTTCTGATGACATACCTGGATTTGAACGATTGAAGCGGTTCCTGGAAACGCGGTTTCGCACGCTGGAGATGGTTGAACCTACAATTAAAAGTTACAAACAACCACAAAGTGTCAAACCAAAGATTTTTCACGCACTGGCTAGCAACGACGTTCTACGCTGCACCTTTTGCAATGAAAATCACTACATATATAATTGCAAGCAGGTTGCTAAGCTACCCATAGAAGAAAGATACAGTTTCGTTCAAGGAAACAACATGTGCTTTAATTGCCTCATACCTAATCATACTGTATTCAAGTGTAAGCAACAAACAACGTGTCACATCTGCAAGAGAAAACACCACTCCTTATTACATAGAGTTAAGAACCAAATCAGTGAAGAAAATCAAGATACAACTGCAACTATTGAGGAACAACACAAACAATTAAACGAGGAAGAGACATTTACCAAGGTCACAGGGCATGTGGCTAATGGAGGATATCCTGGTCAAAATATATTGTTAGCAACGGCATTGGTGGACGTCACGTCGAGTTCAGGTCAGTCACACGTCTTCCGTGCTCTCATTGACCAAGGTTCGGAGGCGTCGTTCGTGACGGCGAGGGTCGTCGAGTTATTGGGTTTACAGAAAACCCAAATCAGCGGCGTCGTCTCTGGTGTTGGCGAAGGTAATCAAATGTCTCTTAAACACTTAGTAGATTTACAAATTAAGTCTAGGTATGATACAAATTTCACATTAAATGTAAATGCATATGTATTAAGGTCTTTAACGCGTAGGTTACCTGCAAGGGAGATCAGAGGTCATATTTGGTCTCGGCTTCAGGATATAAAGTTGGCTGACCCCACCTTCAACGTACCAGGCAGGATAGATATCCTGTTAGGTGCGGACGTCTTTGGTAGGATCATTGACACAGGTTTAATGAGAGGGCCAGGTAACGTAGTTGCACAGCACTCCCATTTAGGTTGGATATTGTCAGGCAATACAGATGAAGCTACCAACAGGTCACGACACATCACAAGCCTACACATTATAAGACAGATCGAGGAAGAAAACAATCTACTGAGGAAGTTCTGGGAATTGGAAACAGAACTTTATACAACCAAGAAAGTTTGGTCTAAAGAAGAAGTAAAATGTGAAGAAAGTTATAAGAACACTACAAGAAGAGATGCAGCTGGAAGATATGAAGTATGTCTACCGCTGAAACAAAATATGGAAGAAACGTTGAAGCTGGGTGGTGAGACGAAACAACAAGCCATTACAAGGTTTAAACAGCTGGAAAGGAAGTTTGAAAGGAATAACAAGCCAAAAGAACAATACACAAAGTTACGTCATATGGAAAAAGCTGAGAAGGAAGATGAAAGCGTAGCGACTTACCTGGCCCGAAAGTTACGTCAACTAGAAGACGATGAATCGGAGAAGAATCCACGCGGTGTGGCAGCCGTCAATGAATGTCTTTACATGGACGACTTGCGGATTGGCCACGAGGATTTATCTGAAATGAAAGTCATTTGTAATGAGGTAAATATGATATTTAAGGCAGGCGGCTTTCACATGCAGAATTGGTCAACCCACTCGGAGGAATTGTTGAAGTTCTTAGAAGATGGCAGTGAGGTTAAGGAAACTGTAGACAACCTGGAAATAAAATTACACAAGATGATCAAAATACTTGAACTTACCTGGTACAGGAACAATGACACCTTCAAAATCACTGAGGTGAACTTACCGGAAGTCAGGACCCCTGGAACAAAAAGGGTAATTTTATCTAGTCTTTTCGATCCCTTAGGATGGCTAGCTCCAGTCATCATAACAGCAAAGATCATGATACAGAAGTTGTGGCTTTGCAATCATAGACGTGACGAAGAACTACCTGGCGGGTTAGTGAATGAGTGGATAAACTACAAACATGAGCTGAACGAACTGCGAACAATAGCTCACGCTGGTTGAAGATGACGTCACGCTGCATAGACATACAGCTCCATGGTTTAACAGAAGATTCGTCGCCAGCTAACGCAGCAATCACGTACGTCAGAGTAGACCAAGATGACGAAGTCCATACCACAATGATAGCAGCCAAGACCAAGATCACGCCTCTGAAGCAGTTGACTATTCCAAACTTAGAACACACAAGAGTTAGTATACAACCATCAAGTTTAGAATTTAAATGTACATTTCATGTTAACCTTAAAGATAGATCTGTTTGGGAGAGATTCATATCTACGACAAAATTATGGAGAGTTATAGCACATTGTCGTAGATTTCACAATTGGAAAAATAAATCAAATAGAGAAGATTATTTAATAAGAGCTGAAAATAACGTAATTGAAGTTAGGTTATTTGTTATACGTAATCTATACATATAATAAAGCTGAAGAGGGTCGAAAGTCTGTACATGGAAGATATTCGAAAAAAAGTTGGCTGGGGATACTTAGAATCGATAACAGAACACGTTCCAACAGTTTTTAGAATTTTTGTCTGTTTATCTGTTTGTCTGTTTATATGAACGCGCATCACGTGAAAACGTCTGAACGGATTTTGATGAAAACTTTACTAATCTGTCGAGTAAATACCCGGTCAGGTTTTAGGCTATAAAAATTGTGCAGATTTGTGTTAAAAGGGGGTAAAAAAAGGGGTTGAATTTTGTATGGGAACTCCTATAATCCATGAGTTACAGGTATGAAAATTGGTAAGCATGTACTTGATGAAAAAGGAAAAACATCCTCATTCAAAATTTGAGAAAACTTAAGATAGTATCTGAAAAAAAAAGTAAACGCAAGCGCTGCGCCGCGGCGCTGCCCAGTGTGCGCGCCAGCCACCACGGTATCTTCAAGACATGCAATTACAATGTTACTTTTGCCGTTCACTTCATGTGCACTCACTTTATACCATAATCCCACTACTTAATATTATAAATGCGAAAGTTTAGATGTTTTGATGTTTGTCACTGAATCACGCAAAAACGGCTGAACAGATTAAGATGATTTGTATGCTAATAGTATATAATCTTGATTCACTTATATATACTTTTTGTCCCGATGATCTTCCATCAAAGGGATATTAAAAAATGCAAGTAAGGTCCATGAAACGGGGTGGCTTAATCCTCATACGCCATTCTACGATTTAAGTTTCAGCCTATTATAACAGCGTGTCAAGAAATTTAACTTAAATCATAGGTAGCAGAATTGTAAACAAGTTGACGATTCATTACGTCAAAACCGAAGTATCATAATTCCTTCTGATTGTTGACGCTATTTTTGAGCACAACCTTTTCGCAATTAGTTCTACTTTGCGTGTACGTCAAAATGCATTTGCGATACTTTGGCATTGTTTTTTTTCATATGCTTAAATACAAAAACAGCTGTTTCAAGGCACACTTTGTACCGTCGGTGTACCGTTTAATTTTGTCGTGCGTTATTTTTTACGTAATTGTTGACCCTTCACACCATAAAAACTATTTGATATAAGAGATCACTTGAGCTGGGCAGCCCAATCGTCAGCATAGACAGTTGGAGCATCTTAGATGTACACTTAGAAGAGGGTCGAAAGTCTGTACATGGAAGATATTCGAAAAAAAGCTGGCTGGGGATACTTAGAATCGATAACAGAAATCGATTCAACAGTTTTGTGTTGTTCAATTTGTGTCTGTTTGTCTATCTGTTTATATGTCTAGGCATCACGTGAAAGCGAACGAATGGAGTATAATTTACCCTCATTAATATGGCAACTGGATCTTCGGCGACGACCTAGCTCGGCCTTCGGCCTCGCATGCCTTGCCACTCTCCTTCGGCTTTTCAGTCATCAACCTTACATGAGGAATCTACTCTGTTGGGAGGCTCGGCCTTCAGCCTCGCGTGTATCACCTTTCTGCTTCAGGCCTTCGGCCCTCAGCCTTATATGAGAAGCCCGCTCTGTGTGATTATGATTATTCTCGCATGCGTTGCCGCTCTGCTTCCGGCCTTCGGTCGTCATACTTACATGAAGAACTCGCTCTGTTGGGATAACGTTTTACGGCAGAACTGCGTAGCGAGACTTTTACCATTGTACAATGTACATGTAATGTTTTTAACGAGATTCATTCGTCTAGAATCGGTACATTTGATATTCCGAAATAAGCACTTAATCATTCGTTTTGACAATAGGATTTCTAGGGAATGTCATATTGACTGTAATAATTCCTTAGGGGGTTGTAAAAAGGGTGAAAGATCGTATCATCAGCATCATCTGAGGCTTTATAGCCGCGGGTGGGCCCTAGGCTAGCCTGGTCAAGCAAATATCTCCAGTCCGATCTATTCGTGGCTTTCCTTCTCCAACATGTCACCCCTAAGTTCCTGGTATCCACCTGAGCTTGAGAAAGATTGTATGGGAAAACAAATCATTCTAAGGCGAGAACGAATTATACGCGAACGAAGTCGCGGGCAAAAGCTAGTTACCAATATATTCTGGTCAACGAAATCGAAATTAAGAACCTGAAAAGGGACGGCAAGATCAGAGCAAGGAGTCCTCTGATTAATCTTACGCCGTATTCGAAAGATCAAGTTTTTCAGAAGGTTAGCAGATGCCTTAGAAATGCGTATATGTCAGAAGATGCCAGGCACTCTATCATCATCCCCAAAAAACAACATATCACCAGATTGTTGATAAAGGAGACTCAAAGCAGCTGGAATGCAGGTTACGCGAAGTTGCAGGACATACATGATGTTCGTCTTGGCGGGGGCACTACCGTGCCCCGTGATAGAAAAAACCCGAACCCAACGGCAACTGATGGGTCAGTTTCCATTATTCTCTGAAAACCAGAAACTTACCAGTACGTCACGGTGGGCGGTCAGCTTTGTAACCTGAAAATAAATAATCACATAAGGTGAAAATAAATAAGACTTGAATAATTTTAACTTACCTGTAGTTTAACGGCTTTTACGCAATGTAAGTACCTGTATACATTTGCATAAATACTCACCTCTTCTAGAAACACGATAAAAATGTACTATGTAACTTATAATATGTCTTATGTTCTTACCAAATAAATAAACATGCAAAGTTTATTATTTAGATAATTCGCCAACATCAGTGGACTTTTAAAAAGAGACCCTAAATCACTGTGTTGCGGCTTATATTTATTTGACTATCCACTAACATATTACAATAATGTAGTTATTGCATTGTGCAACCAAAATAACGCTTTGAACATTTATTAATTACTAGCTTTTGCCCGCGACTTCTTTCGCGTATAATTCGTTCTCGCCTTAGAATGATTTGTTTTCCCATACAATCTTTCTCAAGCTCAGGTGGATACCAGGAACTTAGGGGTGACATGTTGGAGAAGGAAAGCCACGAATAGATCGGACTGGAGATATTTGCTTGACCAGGCTAGCCTAGGGCCCACCCGCGGCTATAAAGCGTCAGATGATGCTGATGATACGATCTTTCACCCTTTTTACAACCCCCTAAGGAATTATTACAGTCAATATGACATTCCCTAGAAATCCTATTGTCAAAACGAATGATTAAGTGCTTATTTCGGAATATCAAATGTACCGATTCTAGACGAATGAATCTCGTTAAAAACATTACATGTACATTGTACAATGGTAAAAGTCTCGCTACGCAGTTCTGCCGTAAAACGTTATCCCAACAGAGCGAGTTCTTCATGTAAGTATGACGACCGAAGGCCGGAAGCAGAGCGGCAACGCATGCGAGAATAATCATAATCACACAGAGCGGGCTTCTCATGTAAGGCTGAGGGCCGAAGGCCTGAAGCAGAAAGGTGATACACGCGAGGCTGAAGGCCGAGCCTCCCAACAGAGTAGATTCCTCATGTAAGGTTGATGACTGAAAAGCCGAAGGAGAGTGGCAAGGCATGCGAGGCCGAAGGCCGAGCTAGGTCGTCGCCGAAGATCCAGTTGCCATATTAATGAGGGTAAATTATACTCCATTCGTTCGCTTTCACGTGATGCCTAGACATATAAACAGATAGACAAACAGACACAAATTGAACAACACAAAACTGTTGAATCGATTTCTGTTATCGATTCTAAGTATCCCCAGCCAGCTTTTTTTCGAATATCTTCCATGTACAGACTTTCGACCCTCTTCTAAGTGTACATCTAAGATGCTCCAACTGTCTATGCTGACGATTGGGCTGCCCAGCTCAAGTGATCTCTTATATCAAATAGTTTTTATGGTGTGAAGGGTCAACAATTACGTAAAAAATAACGCACGACAAAATTAAACGGTACACCGACGGTACAAAGTGTGCCTTGAAACAGCTGTTTTTGTATTTAAGCATATGAAAAAAAACAATGCCAAAGTATCGCAAATGCATTTTGACGTACACGCAAAGTAGAACTAATTGCGAAAAGGTTGTGCTCAAAAATAGCGTCAACAATCAGAAGGAATTATGATACTTCGGTTTTGACGTAATGAATCGTCAACTTGTTTACAATTCTGCTACCTATGATTTAAGTTAAATTTCTTGACACGCTGTTATAATAGGCTGAAACTTAAATCGTAGAATGGCGTATGAGGATTAAGCCACCCCGTTTCATGGACCTTACTTGCATTTTTTAATATCCCTTTGATGGAAGATCATCGGGACAAAAAGAATATATAAGTGAATCAAGATTATATACTATTAGCATACAAATCATCTTAATCTGTTCAGCCGTTTTTGCGTGATTCAGTGACAAACATCAAAACATCTAAACTTTCGCATTTATAATATTAAGTAGTGGGATTATGGTATAAAGTGAGTGCACATGAAGTGAACGGCAAAAGTAACATTGTAATTGCATGTCTTGAAGATACCGTGGTGGCTGGCGCGCACACTGGGCAGCGCCGCGGCGCAGCGCTTGCGTTTACTTTTTTTTTCAGATACTATCTTAAGTTTTCTCAAATTTTGAATGAGGATGTTTTTCCTTTTTCATCAAGTACATGCTTACCAATTTTCATACCTGTAACTCATGGATTATAGGAGTTCCCATACAAAATTCAACCCCTTTTTTTACCCCCTTTTAACACAAATCTGCACAATTTTTATAGCCTAAAACCTGACCGGGTATTTACTCGACAGATTAGTAAAGTTTTCATCAAAATCCGTTCAGACGTTTTCACGTGATGCGCGTTCATATAAACAGACAAACAGATAAACAGACAAAAATTCTAAAAACTGTTGGAACGTGTTCTGTTATCGATTCTAAGTATCCCCAGCCAACTTTTTTTCGAATATCTTCCATGTACAGACTTTCGACCCTCTTCAGCTTTATTATATGTATAGATAGTTATTTTTGTATTGGTTCTACTAAGTTTTTACTTGTTTGACTAACATTTGTTTTAATCGAATACCAATGTTTACAGTCCATTTACACGCTATTGAAACCCATTATTAGCAAACAAGTTCTTTTGTTAAATGTAGAAATAATTATAAATAAACAAACTGAATTTTGTCCTACAATTTGCTATAGCACAGGCTATGTACAATTTTGTAGATGGTATATAGTAAAAAGGTCAATGCCCTTTTGGTGGGCGGTATGTTGGTTGCGTTTTTTGCATGAACGAGTGTCTCGTAACTTATGCACCTTAAGTCAGTCGAAAATAAATCACCAAGCAGTGCACCCGTATTTCATTCAATAGAAAATCCCTACATTGAAGTTTGAACCTTATTACACAAAACAAGCATTTTCATCCAAAAATGTGACAGTGGATGAAGTGGAACTGCTGATGATGATCAGAACAGAACTCTTCAAAGACAAAAAGTTCACGTTTGGCGATTTGTCCTCCTCGCTGTGTTTGTTAAGCAAGTTCTATTTTCACGATTAATTTTTGTCATGCTCGATTTTTGATGATGGGATCCACGAGGAATTGAGGGAACTCCTCAAATCTTAAAGGCAAACATATAGTGATTTATGTGTTTTTATCAACAAATCGAGCATTATCATACAAAAATGTGACATTTGATGAAGTGGAACTGCTGATGATGATCAGAACAGAACTCTTCAACGACGAAAAGTTCACGTTTGGCGATTTGTCCTTCTAGCTATGTTTGTTAGGCAAGTTCTATTTTCACGATTGATTTTTGTCATGCTCGAGTTCTGATGATGGGATCCATTAGGAATCGAGGGAACTCCTCAAATGTGAAAGGCACACAAATAGTGATTTTAGTATTTTCATGAACTAATCAAGCATTTTCATTCATAAAAGTGACATTTGATGAAGTGGAACTGCTGATGATGATCAGAACGGAACTCTTCAACGACGCGTAGTTCACGTTTGGCGATTTGTTCTCTTCGTTTTGTTTGTCAAGCAAGCAAGGTTTTTTCATGATTCCATGAGGAATTGAGGGTACTTAGTCTTCTACCATTATAAACATACATTATAGCCATTTTTATTTTATTGTATATCTATCTAAGAGTGCACCATCTAAGTATAATAATCTTTTACCGGCCTCCCCCATTGAAGTCTGTTGTTTTTTCTTAAAAATTATTTTTTAATTACATTACAACCCTATGGGCGACATACCTCACTTTCAACCTGATTCTGAGGTCAAATATGACCACTTTCAGGGTATGAGAAATGAAAAAGATTTTCTTAATGACGCCTTTGAAACTTCGGAATATAGCATGCTGTCTGGATAGCATTATTCGGCTAAATTTTGCGTATCTGGGCCAAAATTCTCACGTAAATGAAATAATAATTAATCGTTGATTTTATGTGAGATAGTTTACGTCCATGCCTATATTTAACACCTAAAAACTGAGCCCTGTGATTAATTGTTTATCAGTTATATTTCTTTAAACCCCTGTTCTCTCTAAATTGCCACGACGAGTCCACGCGCTCCCTCAATTTACAAATTTATCCCCAACTTCTTGAGAGCAGATATTTTCATAGTTTTATATGACTTTTTAAATTAAGGAATACATTAACCACGACTACGAAAATTACCATGAGATACATCAAACAATCATTCAAAGATGTGTCCTACCTAAAAGTATAATTGCCTTAACCAGTCACAATCATGAGTGCAGATCCCTATTTAGCGATATTTGACACATCACTACAGTGCGGGCCATGAGCCAGCAGCAGTTCTGTCGAAGCGCTAGACGAGTGTGGACGTCGGTAGTGTTAGTGAATATAACTGTAATGCATGTAAGCATATAATGGCCACGACTTTGGTTTTCAAAATTTCTTATTCATGTTGTCTTGCCTAATAAGACACCTGTTATTGTTAGAGTCTAGCTGATTAGTAAACGAAATAATGATTCGAGGCTCTATGGTTTGTCATGTTTACATATAAGCTATCTCTTAAGCAAGTTGTTTTTTTTTCAGATAATGCCTTTCTCCCTAAGTACCACGATGATAATTGCCAGAACTTTTCTAATTGCCATCGCGTTAAACGCTTGTTGCGGCATATTTTAATATATTGGTTAATTACTAAATATATGTTTATATGAACCACTTACACGTATGTAAGGTATATACGGATTGGGGCGCTGAATAAATAAATTACAGACCCATCTCACTTTTTAAACCATTTCTATAAGCTGTTTTCAAGAGTCATTACGAACCATCTCCCTCGCAGGCTATATGTCTTCTAGCCTCCCGAACAAACCAGTTTCCGAAGAGGCTTTAGTACCATAAACCACTTACATACGCTCCGTCAGGTTTAACAAAAGACTGAAGAGTATAACCTACCGTCTGTTTAGCGTTCGTGGACTTCAAGAAAGCCTTCGATTTGATCGAAAACTGGGCTGTACTACAATCTCTCCAGTGACGCCAAGTGGACTGCCGCTATATCGAAATGCTAAAGTGTTTGTACGAGCTTCGGGGCCAGAACTCGAAACCTATTCCGTTGCTGCGGGGAGTCAGGCAAGGAGATGTTATTTCTCTTAAACTGTTGTCCACTGCACTGGAAGATGTTTTTAAGACTGCACTGCAGAAGGCTAGGCACTAACATAAACGATAAGTGCACCACGTAGTTTTGGCTGAGACCATGGAGGATTTGAGTGCGAAGCTTGATGACCTCAGTAAGGCCTCTGAGCAAGTTGGTCTAATGATAAACATGGACAAGAAGAAGATTATATCAATGCACATGAAGCACTAACGTCCGTTACAATCAGACACTTCACGCTCAAAGTTGTAGACGATTACATATACCTATGATAGACTGTCCAATATTCCGCAGTGTCTCAAGCCGAGAGTCTTTGACCAGTGATAACATATGAAACGTGGTCGGCTTCAAAAGAACGCTCAATGTCAACCAAAAAGCAATGGAGAGGGCTATGCTGGGAGATTCTCTGCGTTATCGCATCAAAAATTAGGCCATCCGCAGCGGAACCTAAGTAGCCCTCTGAATTGCTAAACTTAAGTGGCAGTGGGCGGAGCACATAGCACATAGAACCAATGGCCGTTGGAATGGAAAGGTTCTCGAGTGGCGACCACGTAGCGGAAGGCGCAGCGTAGGCATATCCTCCACAAGGTGGATTAATGACCTGGACTGAAAAGGTCACGGGAGTCCGCTGGATGCGAGTAGATTCAGCAGTGAACGTCCCTGGACTGATATGATGATGATAAAAATCTTGATTATTAATTTGTCCTTCACTTTCCGTTGTCTTTCCGTGGATTGCAAAAACCTTAACAGTTGACATCTTTAAATATACCTACAGTGATAAAACAGCATTTATACATTTAGACAATATGTTTAATCAACTGTAGTGGTAATTTGAAACTTTTAATGTGTAAACACAATAGTCAAATTTCATTTTTCTAATTGCCTTGTCCGGACAAATTTCTGCTTTCTAATTGCCTGAACTATCGAATATTTCAGATCTGAATAACTCAAAAACCGCTTCTGATTTTAAATTGCCAAAGTGATTAAATTGATCATTGATGAGTATTAATTCTATTTTCGGTCATATTATACATGGCACATATTGGGCGTTCTAGTAGTCAAACCTTAGTCGGTCCCAAAGAGTATTTTGATCCTTAAGAGGGCGCAGTACGCTCGGTTCTCCATGCAAACGTATTTAGGCTCTCATTTTAAAACGCCATGCTAGAATATACATGAAACTTTGTATACACAATGGGATCCGGCATATCTAGGTCGGAAATTAGTTTCTGTTGCTAGAAATTGTAAAATAAAAAAAATAAAGCGGTTTCTTGAGTTTTTTACGGCTTGTATGAAAACCTTAATAATCGCTGTATTTTTTCTTCATTATAATTTCAAGCAACAGAAACTAATTTCTGACCTAGATATGCCGGATCCCATTGTGTATACAAAGTTTAATGTTATTGTGGCGTTTTAAAATGAGAGCATAAATACGTTTGTATGGAGAACCGAACGTACTGCGCAGTCTTAAGTTTTTTATGTATTGCTGCAATTAAAGTAAAAATTAAAGAAAGAGAGAGAATTACTAAATTCTAGCATGGCGTTTTAAAATGAGAGCCTAAATACGTTTGTATAGAGAACCGAGCGTACTGCGCACTCTTAATGGGAATGGGATCGAATGGCATTTAATTTTTTTTACAAAAATGATGATTTTCTCGCTGATGTACTTTTTTCAAAAATCTGTGAATGTAGATTGTCATGTCATGTCATGAAATCCTAGTGCCATTTATGCGTGGCGGCAAGGGATCTAGTAGCTGCGCTTACTGTCCCGTTTTAACTTTCCACCCTGTATAGAAATAACCAGGGGATAAAAACAGTCGTGGCAGTTTGGCTGAGAATGCCAAATTTGAGAAAGGCTGTATTCTTGTTTGCAACTTGCTGGACACATTCAATATTCAACAGTTCCGACATTTTATAAATTTATACTAACGTGAGACAATTAAAGAGAGTAATACGGTTGAAACTCACTTGTAAAGTCACTATTACAAGTAACCCACTCTCAACCTATACTCAACCGTATTTCTTTCTTTACTATTTATTTCATCTATAAAGATTCCGGTGACAGCTGTCAACTCAGTACAAATTATGTCTTATATCTGAAATAGATAGTATGTTTCCATATCTCCACTTTAAATAAGTACACGTTTTTTTTAAATCGAGCTTTACGGCGTTACAGCTCACAGAGCCAATAGTTTAATTATTCGTCGCATCATTATATAAAGTAAAAGGTTACGCAGTCTATTGGGGACATTGGGGTAGAACCTATAAAATTTACCCGTACACCCGTACAAAAGACTAGAATAAGTGTACTCATATGTGTTCATACAGTATTTGAGGGCTTAAGTTTTCTGCCAACAAACTGTCATGCAGTTTGGCAGATAAGCATATTGTACTCTGTAATTCTACTTTTGTATAGTGTAATTAAAAAAAAAAAAACATAGTTTCATGTAAAAAGTAGTTACGAGTTGTAGTCACACAGGAAGGGTTCCGTACCATCGTATAGTCACCGGCATCAGTATATGGCAATCAATATGTAAATATCTGACGCGACCTTATTAGTAGGCCGTGACTATTAGGGCGGTTTGGAACTGAAGGATATTTTGCTTGCTTCGTTATGGCAGAATATTAATTATATGCTGGTAACTGAACAAGTACGTATATGTAAGCGGCCGCCCCCTGTAATATTTTATTTTATTCTTATTATTAACATTGTTGTTTAATTGTCGTAACAGTAATACAGGTTGCGAAAATAAGATGTTTACCTACAATTTTAATCTGATGTATTTTTTTGAGCGGCAAAACTCATATTCATTCTAAGTCTAAATTCAAACAAAGGGACGGTAAATTCACTATAGAGCTTTGTAGGCATCAGAAATATGTTATACATGCGGCACTGAAATGCTTTTTTAAGTCAACGAACCCGCAAAAAATATTCATTTAACCCTCAATCAAGTTCAACAAATTTGTCTTCCTCTCAATTACGTTTTGGGCTTTGTGCCTAGATGCTGGCCAAGAGCAATCCCACTTTTAGTAAAAAAACTCATAATACCTACGCATTTATAAAATTCGAAAGTCTTTATAATGAGGGAATAAAAGAGCTTTGGACCCCTTCGTATACGTAGCTACTTTTGATGTCGACTTTACCATTGAAATTGCGAAAAATCATCAAGGAATCGCATTGGATCCACGCAGCAATGGAAATATTGGGTGAATGCTTATTTTCATCCTTATAAGCCCTGAGAACATTTTTATGCAAAAATGCAATTTTTTAATTACATCGAAATAAAGAAAAAAGTCTACGACTTCAGTAATTATTGTATTTCTTTATCCAAAAATATTTTTGTATTGACCATTGCAGAAATAAAGAATATGAAAAATGGCTAATGATCTTTCTTACGTATCACCACAATAAATAGTTTTTACACCACACCTTGCCAAAAAGCGCGTTTTTCCGCACGCTGCGCGTCCGGAAAAACCCACTTTTTAGTCAAGTGGTGCCGTAAAATTGTGTACAAAACACGGGTCGTAAAACAGAAAGCCCTCTCTCGCATATTTATGACCCTCGCCTGCGGCTCGGGCCTCAAACATCTGCGATATCGACCTTTCTTTGTTTTACAAACCTTGTATCGTAAATAGCTATAATGACATTGCATAAAATAAAAAAGAGTGAACATTTCATTACCGAAACCTATTATGTATCGAAAAATATAAATTGAAGAGTACAAAAATACGTCTGTAGAATACATTCCACAACGCCTACAAACTTAGGCAACCGATTAATAATAAATACGAAGATAACATACTTAACCCAATAAATTACAGAATAACAACAAATAAAATTATACACCGTAAAAAATCATTAGTGCACTAAGATCTCTTTTGATGTCCGAACCAAACTGTATTCCACGCATGTTAATGCGGGTTTGTATTTAGTGCGATGTGGAGGTGAACAGTTATCTATTCCATTTCCTGTGAAAACAACTGCAAAGTCAGTATATGAAAGAGACACTTTTGAAATCATTACCGTGTAGCCCTTATTTTAGTGAACGTAATATATTGTACTTTTTATTTATTGGTGCATTAATAGAGGTAAAATGTAATGCAAATCTGTTAATTCTGATGAAAAATGTATATGCCTGACGAGCACTTTGGCTTAGTTGGTAGTGACTCTGCCTACGGAGCCAGAGTTCACGGGTTCGAGTCCCGGTCTAGGCATTATTTGTGTATTTATCACGAATATTGTTCCTGGGTCTTGGATGTTTCCTATGAGTATTGAAATATGTATTTATCTATATAAGTATGTATATCGTCGTCTTGTACCCATAGTGAAGATTGTCCCCATATATATGTATTACTTTATTTCAGTAGATGAGCTATTCCACATTATGTACTAAATATTAATTATCAGACCCTTCATTACGGTAGCTTAGCTTACTAGTAAGTTTACCTTTAGTGCCCTTTACAAGGCACGGTTTTGTTGTTATACTTAGTCACTAGGAGTCACGATAGTGAATAATTTTAGTATACCTTTTCGTTTTAGGGTTCCGTAGTCAACTACAAACCATGTCCGTCTGTCTGTCTATCTGTCCGTCTGCCTGTCTATCTGTCCGTCTGCCTGTCTGTTTGTCCATCTGTCTATCCGAGGCTTTGCTCTGTGATTGTTAGTGCCAGAAAGCTGCAATTTGGCATGGATAATCAATAAATCTGACAATGTGGTAATTTCTTTTTAAAGCTCCCTCCTCTACTCGTAAAGAAGGGATGTTTTTTTTTTTTGCTTCAACCATATGGTGTGGGGTGTTGTTGGCCAGGTCTTTCAAAATGAATAGAGGTCGTCATGAAACACTTTTGAATAAAGTGAATATTTTCGGAAATATTTACTCCAAAATAAAAATAAAATTGTGTATACTTTAAGGGTGCAAATTCTCATACAGTATATGCGCAATAGCTAAGAAAACATGATGATTAATTAAAAGAAATGCAAAACATCATACTAGAAATATAAACGGGATTAGTCGAAAAACACAAAAAAATTAAATTTAAGGTAGTCCCTTTTGCTTGTTATAGTTTTTTTTTAAGTAAATTCATCAGGCAACTAGGGAACCCCACATGAGCATGGCCCGACATGCTCTTGGCTGATTTATTTGATTATAATTTGATGGTATCACCTATTTTTGACCTTTCTTTAATTTCATATTATCTATCCACCTAATTCATCTTGTTATTATTTTAATATTAAATTTGGCATGGATTTCTACTCTTTTTCAAGGAGGGTGTGTCTTAAAACTAACACCATTTTGAGAACTGGGATTGCTGGGCACTTATATATAGTGTTGAAATTTTATATTCGCTAGTTCTCGTAAAAACGGCAAATTACTTGTAAAAGACCATTTTATTGCTGGATATTCTATAACGTGATGGCTTTGAAAAACTGGATAATATCGTATCAAGTGAATTTACTAGGTGAATATTTTTCTTATATCTCTGTCTCTATTCAAAATGCTTATTAGAGTGATAGATTTTTCACTTAATTATAAAATTTCTACGTAAAAAAGTTATTTTAGATTACATATTTATATACCTTACATACTTCGTTTATAATAAACCTTCTTAATGAGGATTATTTTACTTTCTTGCTCGCCTGAGAAAAAATATGATGTAGCTCTAAAGCAGGGGTTCTTAAACTTTGTGCAGTCGCGGGCCGTTTTTTTTTTTCATGATTAGAATAAAACCACGGACCCCTGTCAAGTATTATTATAAGAAAGGAATACAAGCCCTGTATTAAAATAAAATATTTTTAAATATTACCAATACTAAGTAGGTAAATGGACTCCGCACCAAAGTTTCTTTATCAAGTGTTTCTATTAAAGTAAAATAACGTTCAAAAGATTTCTTCAATGTTTCCAGATGCTTGGGCACTACTTTTTATTAGTGTCCGACCGAAACATGTTTTTTTGCCGAAACCGAAACTTTTACTGACATGTTAAAATCGTTGAATAAAATGTCAGTAGGCCGTTCTTTTTAGACATGTGAATCATATGATCAATGAAACACCTATAATCCGTGCAGGTGGTATGAATTAAACAAGTTTTTTTTTTAAATACCACGTCGGTGGCAAACGAGCGTACTGCTAAACGGTCACCGCAGCCTATGGACGTCTGCAACTCTAAGGGTGACAAATGCGCGTTGCTGACCCTTTAAAATTTTATACACTCTTTTCTTGAAGAACCCCATAGGTACTGTAGTCCCTCGGGAAAACCTCGGCAGGGAGCTCATTCCACAACCGGAGCGTCCGAGGGAGGAAATTCCTCTGAAACCGTAGCGTACGTGACCATTTAGGTTCTAAGGTGTGAAGGTGAATGCCCTGCGGACGGCGAGCGGTGCGATGGTAGAAAGGGGCCGTGGGCATCATGTTGAAAAGTTCTTAGGAGCACAACCCATTATACAAGCCATAGGACACTCACAAGGAGGCAAAGTTTCTTCTTAAACTTAACGGTTCAATATCGCTCGTGAGTTTGGGATCGTCCACGATTCGCACAGCACGTCTCTGAAGCAATTCAAAAGGCCCAAGCTGGTATCCAGGTGCTCCCGCCCAGTGGTGACAGAAAACTCAGTGGGGACGGACTTGTGACTTATACTCGTATCATAGAAGTCTCTATCCAGGGGTGACGTATCGCTTTGCTCAATTGAGCACAGCTTTTTAGATGCCAGCCTGGCTTTGTCTTCTACGTAGCTCCGAAACTAGACGTCGCTGGAAATGTCGACACCAAGGATCCCAATAACTATAATAATATACATAGGCCTCGCCCAGGGAATGCCAAAACAATCAATTAGGAGCTACCCGCATCCAGCGGACCCACGCGACCACTTTAAGTATTGACGAGAGGATAATCGATACATGACGAAAAGATATTGCGTCTCCCGAACGCCACCCAGCCAAGTCATTTTTGACAATTGATCTCCTTCTCGAAACTGCACCTGCCCAACTGAACCGTTTGTCCTAGGCTCAGGGACGACAGTACACAAATTTGTCCACGACTTTGAGCGTAGTCTCTGATATTAACTGGAGTACGTACTACGAGTAGATACATGGACGTTAGTTATGATCTTCGTTTGGTCCATGTTCATCTTAAGACCTACTTCTTCAGAGGCCCACCTTAGATCATCGAGTACTTAAGTTCTCCATGGTCTGAGTTTTGAAGAAGAACAACTAAACTCCTGTCCCATGTCTTTCAGAATGACTAAATCGAATAGCTTCTAAACTAGATATAAAATTAAGTATAATAATATTTTGATCTTTAATTTTAACAGATCACAATCAGCCAGCTTCGAAAGACTAATTAGAATTCACGATCCGAATGTAGGTACAATTTTTTTAGTTTCGGCACGACCGAAAGGTCGGCACTTTTTTGGCCGAAACCGAACCTTCGGCCGAAACATGATTTTAGGCCGAAACCGAAACTTCGGTCGGACACTACGTTTTATAGTATTTATGATGCAGTCATACTCGTATAGTGTTGCCGTCACTCTGTAGTAACAACTCTTCCAACATAGGAAAATTTGTAAAGTTACCCTCCCCCTCCTTTCTAAAGAGGCAGTTTACCAAAAAAAACCTTTGTGGCGTTCAGACGCATCCACGATGATTACTGCAGAACCCTGAGGAGACAGGCAATTCTCGTTCAAATTACTAAATACTCTACATTTTGTACGATAGAAATAAGTTTATATGGTGGATGGGCCGACAGCACAATTTCCTAATAAATATGTTAAGGGTTAATTGAGATACCGCGGACCCCTGATACACATTCTACGGACCCCCAAGGAACCCTGCTCTAAAGGTTACCATCGCCATGATCTTAACAATCCTTACCGAATCCTTAATTATCTCTCACTATCCGGACCTTATATTTCATTACCGTGACGATCTCACATGACCGTATCCCACCGCGATTTTTGGGACTTAATCATTCTAATTAAAATGTGTGCCCTTGCTTGTTTCTCGAGTGAATGTGCAATTAAATTACTACAGTTTTCGGTTTGCAAAATACATAAAAAAAGCTATTTCTAAAATTAAAAAATGCATTTACTTATCGGAAAGTCGTAAAATGAACCTTATATACCTCTCTCTCTTCCTTGTCCGCCTTGTTGTCTGTGAAAAATGTCACTGTCTTTTTAGATACAGGCCGCTGACAGACGGACGGACAGATATCTAGCGGAGGCTTTAGTCAGGCGCGTATACTGGGTGGGAGGGAAATAGGGACAATGGCACCCTCCCCTGTAACAGGACCTAGATGCGATTTCTAACCGAATAATGGATCCGCGCCTAGCTTTAGTACCTACGAGGGTTTGTCAGCATCCTTTATGTACGGAACCGTAAAAACGTTGCATATGGCTCCTCTACATGATGGCCCACCCTATGGCCCAGCGCTATGGATACTACACGATGACGACATTTAGTTCTATATTGTGGCCTCCAGCGCTATGCCCATGCGATGGTTGAACGCCACTACGCGATGGCGACATTCAGTTTTTATGTTTGGGGACCCATATTTCGCTTTTTCCCCGATATAATTCCAAAAACTTTATTATTTCGTGTTGAGGCCACGTACAAGTCATTTTCCATTAAAAAAAATACACAGCACGAACATCCACACTCAACCGCAGTCGACCGCGCACTGCGGAATGGGCCACGTGTAGATGCGTACCGCCATCGCTGGACCCACTCCCTTTGATGTGCGGCCGAAAAACCGATACCGCGGCCATCCCATCGCCATCCCACCGCACCATTAGCCATCCGACCCCTCTCTACACGCTGGCCCATCCTAGTGGGCCAGCAGGATGGGCCATCATGTAGAGGAGCCATAAGCATGTCGGGCCATGCTCAGTGTAGGGTTCCGTAGTTGCCCAATGAACTTAATGAAAAAACAAAAGGCCGAGAGCATGTCCGGCCATGATCAGTGTAGGGTTCCGTAGTTGCCCAAAGACCTTAATTTAAAAAAAAAACAATAACAAGCAAAGAGGAATACCTTCGCAGCGTTTTATACGTATTTTACTAAGAAGGGAAGACTTTTGCGATAACTCAAAAACGGCTTATCTGATCATGTTCGCTATTGTTTTCATTGAAAGTCTTTATTAAGCTTTACTTTCACGATTTTTTTTATAATTTTTGGACCGATAGTTCAAAAGTTAGAGGGGGACACAACTATTTTTTTCTTTTGGAATGATTATTTCCGAAAATATTAACTTTATCAAGAAATGTTTGATGAAGACCTGTATTCATTTTAAAAGACCCTTAATTTTTTTATTTTTTTGTTTTACCACAGTGTCCTTTATTTATTTATATATCCATGCCAAATTCCACTGCATGCAGCATTCTAGCACTAACAATCACAGAGCAAAGCCTCGGACAGACAGACAGACGGACACGGCTAAACTAGGTATAAGAATACATAGTTGACTACGAAATTAAAGTAGGTACTTTCTTTTGCTGCGTCGTTAAATTCATCATGAAGGGCGAACTTAAAGGGAAATTTTGTTCTCTTCCAGCCTTAGTGGTCCGATTCATTACCCGGCGCTTCATAGGGGAATATGATCCCAATTTGGAGAAGATCTACGCGTTTCAAACTGTAATTGACAACGAGATGGTTTATTTTGAAATATTGGACTCTGCGGGCGATCCTCACGTGAGTTATGTTTTTCTCTGCCTACTACGTAATCTTAAGAATAGATCCTTGGTAAAACAACCTTATAAAATTCAATATATTCAACCATTGGCTCACGAAATTAGAACATCGGGTCTTACGATCCTACGAAGTTTAGATAAATAATTATTTATAGACTGTATTTAATGTACATAGTTACTTAACTGCATGATGCGTACGCGATGTTTTCCGTTCCGCGAATTTATTTGTGTTACTACCTAATTCCAATGGTTTACATTAATAGGTTTTATACCGACGTCGTAATATCCATGGGATTATAGTCACATTAAAAAAATATTTATATTTCCGACATTTTTTCAGGAGAGCGAGTACACAAACTTGGAGAGCAACATCAGATGGGCAGAGGCCTTCATTCTCATGTACTCCGTCACGGACAAGTGCTCCTTCGACGAGTGCCACCGTCTCAAATTCCTGATCAATTACAACAAAAGGCGGCGGCGGATCGCTTCATCAGTGAAGGTTAATTTTATTAGAAACTAGCATTTGCCCGCGGCTTCGCCCGCGTACTAAGCGAAATTTTTAACCGTCTACAAAAAACAGGTTCGTATGTTTGTCCACGATTATCTCGCGTTTGGCTGAACCGATTTAGATGCGGTCTCCAGAAAAGTAGTTGTTACATTCTGGGGTTTCGCTATACGTAGTTTGGTGATTGTGATTCATTAACAGATGAACAGATAAAAAGTCAGTATACATTCTGAGAACCGACAAACTGTTGAATTTCATTTGATTTTGGCAAAAATAAGGATCGAAAACTATTATCATACATTTCCGAGAGGCCGAAGGGGAAAGGGCCGATGAAATAAAAGCATGTCTTAAATGGCTCTTAGTAAAAATATCCGTGTACTACAGTAACACCAATAGGTCTGTAAACGACCTAACAGCGCGCAGCGGCCATAAACTCTGGTCCTTTGAAGTACAGAAATACGGCTAATTCAATATCATGTGTAACATTTATTTTTCCTACGATAAAATTTATTAGGTAGGTTTTGCCAGTTACCATTGGAGCATCCAAAAAGAAAATTTGGCCTCACTTCCATTCGCACTCCTTACTGTCAGTCCGTCTGTTACAACCAAGTTGCTTTTACTGGACCTATTGAATTGCAATTTGGCACAAACTATCAAGAATTTAGAGCGCTCGTGGCCCAACGGCACCCGCCTACCGCGTGCGGTGTGCGAGGTTAAGCAATGTGGGCGCAGGTCAGTTCTTGGATGGGTGACCGCTTTGAGTGGTTACTAACTGACTCTCGTGCTTTGAAAGGCACGCTAAGCCGTTGATCCCGGCTGCAATCGTTAAGCCAAGTTAGAGGCCTTCGAGCGGCTTGCGAACTTCTAACAGTCAAGTTGCCCACTCACTTGACAAAGGGGGGTCGAAGTTGCACCGTGTCCGTAGGGAGTACCCACCGTTACCATACACAGAACCCCTGGGTGGTGCTAAAAGTGCAACAAAAACAGGCAACCGTACTAGTCTTCTCGAAAATCTCAAGGTTCGTAAATAAATGCCATACGATTAAAAATGAATTGAAGGTTGATTTAAATGGAAAAAATATCGAAACCTCTATGTCGTTTTTAAAAGCAAATCCATAGATACCCCACACGCCTATATAGTAACATTAAACTTTTTTGCATATAGGTATGAATGGAGTGCCAAATTTTACCTCAGATTCGCATTAAGAGACCTCTCGGATGCTCAGATATCGATTTTGAACGAAATCGGGACGAATAAAAAAGAAAATCAATATGGCTGCCACTTTCACAAATTTTACCTCGGATTCGTATTAAGAGACTTCTCGGACACTCAGATATCGATTTTGAACGAAATCGGGACGAAAATGAAGAAAATCAATATGGCCGCCACTTTTTTCAAATTTTACCTCAAATTCGTATTAGGGGACCTCTAGGCCGCTCAGATATCGATTTTGAACACAATCGGGACGAAAATGAAGAAAATCAATATGGCCGCCACTTTTTTCAAATTTTACCTCAAATTCGTATTAGGGGACCTCTAGGCCGCTCAGATATCGATTTTGAACGAAATCGGGTTGGAAATGAAGAAAATCAATATGGCTGCCACTTTTTCCAAATTTTACCTCGGATTCATATTAAGAGACCTCTCGGACGCTCAGATATCGATTTTGAACGAATTTGGGACGGAAATGAAGAAAATCAATATGCCGCCACTTTTTCCAAATTATACCTCGGATTCGTATTAAGAATTCTCTCGGACGCTCAGATATCGATTTTGAACGAAATCTGGACGGAAATGATAAAAATTAATATGGCCGCCACTTTTTCTAAATTATACCTCGGATTCGTATTACGAGACCTCTCGGACGCTCAGATATCGATTTTGAACGAAATCGGGACGAAAAAAAAGAAAATCAAAATGGCTGCCACTTTCACAAATTTTACCTCGGATTCGTATTAAGAGACCTCTCGGACACTCAGATATCGATTTTGAACGAAATCGGGACGAAAATGAAGAAAGTCAATATGACCGCCACTTTCACAAATTTAACCTCGGATTCGTATTAAGAGACCTCTCGGACGCTCAGATATCAATTTTGATCGAAATCGGGACGAAAAAAAAGAAAATCAATGACTGCGACTTTTTCCACATTTTACCTCGGAGTCGTATTAGGGACCTCTGGGACGCTCACATATCGATTTTGAACGAAATCGGGACGAAAAAAAAGAAAATCAATATGGCCGCCACTTTTACAAATTTTACCTCGGATTCGTATTAAGAGACCTCTCGGACGCTCAGGTATCGATTTCGATCGAAATCGGGACGAAAAAAAAGAAAATCAATGACTGCGACTTTTTCCACATTTTACCTCGGAGTCGTATTACGGACCTCTCGGACGCTCAGATATCGATTTTGAACGAAATCGGGACGGAAATGAAGAAAATCAATATGGCCGTTACTTTATTCAAAGTTTAGGTACCTCGGATTCCTATTAAGAGTCCTCTCGGACGCTCAAATATCGATTTATGTCGAAATCGTATCGGACGGCACTGATTAATAAAACCATCTACAATACATTGAATCAAAAAAGGTCGTATCTTCATAGGGAACTCACGGCACTGCATGCACCTTTAGACCTTATAAGGAACTTACATGCCAAATTTGGTATCTCTCGAACGACCAGTTTGCGCTGTGCGGTGATATGTCAGTCTCTCAGTCAGTCAGTTATTTCTTGATATTTGGCAAAATTTTTCAAAAGTTTTCATGTCCACAATATTAATTTTCAAAACCGATGCCATTTTCGTAATTAACGTCCCAAAAAACCATAAAAACGACACCCATATTAATATTTAGACATTTCATCCCCCTCGGACCCCAACAGAGGGGATGGTATTTCACGTCCTCCACGTGGGATTTTAAAATCATTGTTGTTTTCGTTATCAGCGACCCGCTATATCATAAAAACAATACCCATGTCGATTTTCAGAATTTGTCACCAGATTTCCCCCTTTTAGGGGTTGATTTCTCAAAAAACCTGAAACACGTATTTACTCATTTATCGTTAGAAATACTCCTGTGAAGTTTCGAATAAAATAGTCCAACTAATCTTGTTTCCCCATACAAACTTCGGACCCCCATTTCACCCCCTTAGGGGTTGAATTTTGAAAAATCCTTTCTTAGTGCACCCCTAGACCTTATAAGGAACCTACGTGCTAAATTTGGAATCTCTAGGACCAGCGGTTTGGGCTGTGCGTTGATATGTCAGTCAGTCAGTCAGTCAGTCAGTCAGTCAGTCAGTCAGTCAGTCAGTCAGTCAGTTTCTTCTTTTATATATTTAGATGTAATTTAATATAATACTTTTGGCGCACCGGGAGGGCAAGCAATTTTCCTGTGGAATACTTGATTTCCTTTCGCGTAATTGAGGTCGCTCTTTAAACCTGTCGAGATGTAGAGGCCTGATGATCAATTGAGATCGAAAATTGTTGATTATGCTTGTGACCTTAGATGATAATCTCTTCCTTTTAATAATTATCTAATAAACAATACAAAATAATCATCTTAAAATGGACCTAAAAATTAAAGAAAATATATCTAAATTAAAAAGTAAATTAAGTAATTCAATGGACATTTAAACCAAGTACCGTAGAGAAAATGTAAACACGTACTTTTTTTGACTCTTATTGTCATTGTGACAAGAGCTAAAAAGGTACGTGTTTCAATTTCCTTGACTGTCAGGTACCTAGGTATGTATTTAGGAACTTTAAAGTTTCATCACAGTCGGTAATTTTTTCGCGAAAGAGCAGCAAATCCAAATAGCCTCACACACTTTCGCTTTTATTAAGTAGGTTAGATCATCTAAAGATTCTAAAGTAGGTATCAATTTATTGCAGGCAATGAAAGCCGATATCATTAAGCAAGTTGTTGAACAACTACAACTATAGGTACGCATTGAGTGTTCACTGTTAGATCCATTACTGACTGACTAAGCGAATGATAATCATAACCGAGATTTATATTTTAACCTGTTGATAAAAGTCTTGGTTTTTTTCTATGCATTTATTTATATGCATAGATATGCAAGAGCCGGTGCTTCAGGTTGGAAAAAAAATGGGCCCTGCTCTATGGGAACGGGAACTACCTTAAAACGTTCAGATAGCTCAATTTTCTAAAAGGAAATATTAGTTTTTTCTCTTTAGCAATAAAACTCCATTCACAGAATTTTGAAAAAAAAAACGTTCTACAATTTTTTTTTTTTTATTTGAGACCTCTCTGGTATTCGCGCCTGGGTCGGTCTCTAAGAAGTTTTTGTTCGTTGATAGAGCTTAGCTTGGCATCAATTGGCATCAAAACTTTTATTTGATAAAAATGTCGAAGTTTCATGAATCTGTGAAAGCAGTTTTATTGCTTAGTAGAAATAAAATAATGTTTCTTTCAATGGTTGCCACATGGTTGTGTATGGTGGCTGCTAGACGATGAATGAAGAACGTTCAAATGGGGTTTAAATAAATTGCTTTGAAATGGCGAACGAGTTGACGGATGGATGGGTGGTGGTTACACGGTAATTATTAATATTATTATCACACGATACACTCATATCACACGTATCACGTGAATATTGAAGCAAGATCCAAACATCTCAATTCCTCGACGATATAACAAAATTCGTGTAGACGGCCCCAATGACGCAGTGTGAAAGTAGCGTTGAACGACGCAACATATAGGTACATATATATTATGCTGTAAATACAAAAAAAATGTATTTTTAGAATAAGATGTTATATATATTTCATCGTGGGACCTGTTTTTGTCTACATACATACGTATGTAAAGGTAGGCATTACCATGGGTAGATATGTAAGAATTTATTTGATAAATACAACAAACTTAATTAAATACAAGGATCGCACCTAATGTACTCGTATATAACAGAAAATGAATCAAACGAGAAGTAAAAAAACATAACATAACCTAAAACTAAAAACCTCAATTATAAAAAAAATGCCTGCGGCATGGTCCCCATGACGCTTTAAGAATCCGTATATAGCCGTTTGCTGAATTCGCTAAACTTTGAGGTCATATCTCATTAAATATTCGTTTTCCTAAAGATTTTTTTGTATAATATGAAAGACCGTTTCAATTCAAGTTGAATAAGTGGAAAAGTTGTTTAGATTTAGCTCTCAATTTACTATATTTTGCCTCAGTCCAACAGCTGTTTTCTCAATTTTCGCTCGGAGACGTGTAAAACGAGTTAGATCTGAGAACTATTTGATTTCAAACCGACATGAAACAATTAAATCTATATTGGATTGATAGTCTTCTTAGAAATAAGTGGAAAACATTTTATAAGTTACATATTAAATTGTTGAGTAAAACCGTATTTCCCGGCAACAACTTTTTAGTAAAAACACATGAAGAATCGCCAGTATTTTTGGCCATTTAGCACATTATTTCAAAAATATAAAACCATAATAAGAAACTCCAGTTCAAGCGCTTCTCGTTCATATAAAAATATATGTATATGTAGAAGTAAATTTCGGCATAAAAAATATTTCAAATCACCCTAAAATTCGTAATAAAACACCGTGCACGGCGGATTGATCGAAGTGCACGGCGCTCGATTCGGCAGTCGCCGCCAAGCAGTTCGAGGGAACGGTTACGTCGCTCGTCGATTTCAAGGTCACGTAGCTACGGGCGCATGGACTAGCGGGAATTATAGCGCGAAGAGGCAGTCTTGATCATAGGTAAGTAATGTTTTTTGTTACATTTGACTTTTTATATGAAATTGCATTTGTACTAACTGATGGAAATATTTTCATTGTACTATTAACATTTTTGACCTATGTTCCTTAGAAGGAGGTTCTTAATTAGTCTTCATGTTTTATCTATAAGGGCGTATACGTTTTTCACCTATAGTATCAATTAATACGACTCATTTTGAATAATAATTTTGTTAAATAGTGTTATTAATTATGTGTAACGATTTTTTTAAATCTGACCGAGCAACAATGTTCGCAGTCCAACTTATTTTGACATAACAAGTTTGTTTACTTTATTAACCGACTTCAAGATTTCAAAAGAGGAGGTTATCAAATTGGTTGTATGTTTTTTTTTAAATGTTTGTTACTCCATAACTCCGGCATTTCTTAACCGATTTTAAAAATTCTTTTTTTTGATTGTAAGTATATATATCCTAGTTGGTCTCGTTTTTGTCAAAACGCAGTTCTGATGATGGGATCTATGAGGAATTGAGGGAACTCTTCAAATATTAAAGGCAAACATATAGTGATTTTTGTGTTTTTATCAACAAATCGCAATTTTCATACAAAAATGTGACATTTGATGAAGTGGAAATGCTGATGGTGATCAGAACAGAACTCTTCAACTACGAAAAGTTCACTGTTGGCGTACTAGTAGCTAGTATAGTACTTTGGAAGCCGTTGATAAAATTAATAAGGATTTGAGTCGGGTAGCACAGTGGTCCAAGCGAAACGGTCTTGTTTTAAATCCCCTTAAGTCAAAGTTTCTGGTTTTGGGCACAAAACAGCGCGTTGCCAGGATTATATCTCTCAAACCACAGCTATCTATAAATCATCAGAACTTAACATGTGTCTCCGAAGCCAGAAATCTTGGTATTCTCTTGAAATTAAAGGCATGTTCTTGAAATTATTCGCAACTGCTTTTACCGGCTCAAAGTGCTTTACAGAGTTCGAAGTCATCTGACTGTCGATACACGCATAAAACTCTGCGACTCTTTGATCTTATCAAAATTTAATTATGCCGACACTGTTTATGGTAAATGTTTACTATCACGATCTAAACAAATGATCCAGCGCTTGCAGAATGCGTGTGCAAGGTTTTGCTTTCCCATTCCTCGGCGAGCCCACGTAACTCCCTTTTTAAAAAAGGGAAACTGCTAAAAATGGAGGCACGACGAACTCTGCACCTCGCCACCCTCTTATTTGGTGTCATTAATTTCAAAGAGCCTTCATACCTTTTTCAGAAGCTTCGGTTCATGAATCCTAAAGCCAGGCGGATTCCCCGTCTTATTTGTCCTCGACACGGAACTGCAGCTTTTCGTGGCAGTTTTAGCTATGCTGCCACGAAATGCTGGAACAATATTCCTCCTCCTATTAAAGAGTCTCCATCAGTATTCATTTTCAAAAAACGATTAAAAAAGTTTCTACTAGAACATCAGACTAATCCAGCTTAGCATTTCCGTGTCGTTTTTAATTTATTAGGCGCTTCAACCGTAGATTTAATTTATAACTTAATATGTGTTCACATCTGAGCTGTACATTATAATAGGTCCTAGCTCAAATATTGTTAATTTTAAGAAAAATATTGTATGTGGTTAATATAATAAACATGTATATAAATCACCTAAGTGCGGTCATGTGACACTCAACAGGATCCACATAATATCAGCGTCGGGTCATCTACTGTGGCCCGACATTGTGCTAAGTGGACTCCTTTTTTGCACTTTAAAACACAAGAGTAATCGTATGTGCCTAAATTATGTTTTGCGAAATAAATTTCTTTATTATTATTATTATTATTTGTCCTTCTAGTTGTGTTTGTTAAGCAAGTTCTATTTTCACGATTAACTTTTGTCATGCTCGAGTTCTGCTGATAGGATCCATTAGGAATCGAGGGAAATCCTCAAATGTGAAAGGAACAGAAATAGTAATTTTGGTATTTTCATGAACTAAACAAGCATTTTCATTTAAAAAAGTGACATTTGATGAAGTGAAACTGCTGATGATGATCAGAATGGAACTCTTCAACGAGGCGTAGTTCACGTTGGGCGATTTATTTTCATCGTTTTGTTTGTCAAGCAAGCTAGGTTTTCAAAACACATTTTTGTCAAGCTTGAGTTCTGATGGAGGATTCCATGAGGAATTGAGGGTACTTAGTCTTCTACCATTATAAACATACTTATAGCCATTTTATTTTATTCTCTCCGGCATCACCTATTGAAGTCGGTGTTTTTTTTTTTCTTAAAAATATCTGTTATAACTTTTAGAAACTGTCTTTTTCCCATGATGTTTTTGTTTGATAGGAACAATCAGGACTTTGCTTAACAAACTAATTTAAACACTGACAAGACGCATCGGTACGTTAATTATTATGGGTGCAATACTATGCGTGCTTAATTATTATGTATGAAAAAGAAAGAACTTTATTTCCTAAAGAAATTAATGTAAATAGGTTCCCTAGGTCCAATCTTAATCTCCATTACGCCCGTATAAAATTTACTTTAAATTTATTTATGTATTCTAAAAGTACGTCATCGAATTTTCATCATCATCAGTATATATGTCCCACTGCTGGGCAGATACGTCCTCTCATGAATTAGTTGGACTGTTCAGGTTGTTATTTTGCTGTTTCTTAATTTTGGCAGCCGTTTGGAATATTTCCGATTTACAGAATCTTATTCCCATTGCTTTTATCTGTGTGATATAAATTGCTTCCTGCTGTCCTAATGCTACTTTTCTGGCCTTTTTAGTCATTTCTGGTTTGAACCATATTTATGCAATTTTACCTAACATCTGCTTCGATGACAGGTCCCAACACATATCCGTCAGCAACAATTGGTCATATTTGAAAAATTACTCTAATGGGAGACTGATTTTATGGGTATCAGCTTTCTTTTTAAAGGCTAAAGCTAAAATCTGCTGCCAGGATAACATCGGTTTTCCTCACAAAAAAATGACGGTATTTCTGCTTCTTCTTCTGCACTTTTGATAATAATTTCTGCTGTGTTATTTCACCACTTGTATAGAACTCACGCTTTTAAAGAGCATATTGTTTTGCGTCTTTTTAGTAATTTATGACCTAATAGTGATAATATTTACTGAAGTTGTTTCATCTTTCACTTTAGTTGTGGACGGACGGTGCAACATGTTTTATCTCCATACCTTTTTATCGCCCATCTTTTACTTGCTCAGATTCTTACTATTAATGTCGCTAAAGTAGTATACTATAAAACAATATTTATAAATTGATTGGTTTTATTATTTTAGATTTAAGTATGGCGCCTAGGAAGGCAAACCGTTCATTTGGTAAAGTAAAGAGGAAAAAAATATTTTGTGGTCCTAAAAGATAAAACCCAGACTATAAAGAAATCAGCGCAACGCTGGAATCTGGAAAGGTTAAGGAATTATTCTTATTTATCTGTCGATGAAGCTTATTATACTTTAGGCAAATTAAAATGATTATTTTTCTAGGATGTGCAGTATAATGAAAATGTCGAACCCGATAAAGACCAGGGTACCACAGACCAGTAAACATGCCATATCGGATATGGTGTTGAAGTTTGGCTGGTCAAAAGATGGGGCTATTGCTGAGAGGCCCGAATATAACAGTGCTTCTACACGTTATCGAGGCAGGCGATGACCATCTGTAGCGATGTCATCCGGTGGTAGTTTATTGACGTTCATAGGTGCATGTAATATGCCTAATTTGAAGAATAAACTACTTTTACTTTTTACTTTTACATCCAATAGCTATTAACCTTATTCAAGTAAAAATAAAATATACCTACATTTCTAAATGACCTGGTATTTTATTTCAACACCTACACTAAAACCAAGAAACGAATAAGTCAGGTAAAAACTATTCACCTAGAACTTGATAACCTGGAAACTGAAAACTCTGACATTAATTCATTATCGACCGAGTGAACGAAAGCGAATAAGGTCTCCGTTTCAGCTTGGACAAAAATGCTTTTGTATGTCTGTCCGGATTTCCGGCTGTTCTCCTCTAGAGATCCCATTTCTCAACCGATTCTCGTGAGATCTGGTGAGCAGGTTTGGTAATCATATTTTTTTTTTCGAGCAAGTTTAAAAAAAAATCAAAAACAACAGACAGAGTTATGCAAAACGACAGACTCGCGAGGTCTACGGCTCACAGAGCCAAATAAGAAATAATATAAATAACCTAAGTTTTAAGATGAATAAAGATAAATAATAGTAAATATTGGGGAAAAATCTTTACAAATTGACCAAGTGCCAAACTAAGCAAAGCTTTTACTATGGGTACTAAACGACGATATTCATACTTATATAGATAAATAAATACTTAAATACATAGAAAACGAATATCCATGACTCAGGAAGAAATAAATGCCCATACCGGGATTCAAACCTCAAGCTTCGTAGGCAGGGTCACTACCAACTAGGCTAAAGCAGTCGTCAAACAAGTAAGTACTTAAGGCGAAGGGGTAGGCAAGCTCTTTCCATACACACTTTGTGCAAGTTTTTTTTCGTTTATGTTTGCGCTAAAGTTATTATTTTTGGTCAATATGTTTATTTTTCTGTTAGCTACGACTTGATGTCTATTAGTTTTATTTAAATTATTTTTTGTATTTTTTATTTTTTTGAAATAAAGTAAAATTTCAACATCAGGTTCTGCGTATATCCAATATATAGAAGCAAAAAAATAAAATAAAATGATGTAGTGCCGAAACTAACGAATAAAACTTGCACAACGATTATATGGAGAAGGCCTTGCCCTACCCTTCGCCTTAAATGAATTCTGAATTTGTAGTAATTACAAAAGTAAATTATAATGAACGATACAGTTTTAAATTACCTGACATTTTATTGAAATACATAAACATAGAAATATTAAGAAACGAAAAAGTCTGATAAAACGGTTAAAGTATCAACACTACTCTACGCCGACCTAGCCGCCTCGCTCGACCCCCACTACAACACCTGCGCTGGCGCGCTTAGAGACGGGTAATAATACCCAGAATCGAACTTTTTCCGGGCCGATACGGACTCTTAATCTGCCGGTCGTGAATTCGATCCCGGCACGTGCAGTCAAGTGCCAAAATGTGGGTGTTACACCTTACTCATAAATCACATTATTATTTCATTAATTAATTAACTATTATTTTTGTTTTGTGTATGGATCCATGTTATCCGAAATAAATGAATTATTATTATAAATAAGTCCCGTAGGTACCTTATGTCGATGAATTATGCACTCGGTAAATATTTATGAGATGATTGATTCGATACATATTTTTGCATTTTCCACTGAAATTTTGAAATAATAAATATAACTAAACAAAAAAGTGAATAAACATTAAAACATAGGTTGATTGAAGAACATTATGCATAACAGGAGCTGTGTTCTAAGAGGCTTTGAAAGAACTTGGTTTCCTGTTAGATGTCAGTTCTTTTATTAGCGGAAGGGTTGGACGAATTTGGCATTTTTTTCCTATTTATGTTCTTGAAGGGATAATCAGTAGGTATTTGTTTCCGTACCTCAAAGGGAAATAAATTAAATTCTTATAGGATGACTCCCCATACAGCCATATCAAGTAGCGGTTACGGCATAAGTGTCGTAATGGATGGATTTTGTAACATTGTTCTGTAACGTTACGTTGTCGTGTAGACCTATGTTTACCGTTCGTTTATCGTTTTTTGATACCGTTTCGAAAAGTGGGGAATAATCGAAACAATCAATTTCAGTCTCACTGCACCGTTGCAGTGTCGGCACATCGCGACTTATTTATGCCGACTTCTAATACGTATTTATTCATTCATTCGTCGTTCCAATCGTTCCGTTCGTTCCGTTGAGAAGAGAGAGAGAGAGAGAGAGAGAGAGACGTAGTATTGAATAATATGTTACAATTTTCAACGCCATTCTAGATATACGTATAAAATATTAGTTTTATTTTTTGACTTTTTTTGTTTTTATATGATACGAATACGTAGTATTCCATAAAAAAATACACTTAGCAATTTAGCCAAAAAAGTTTAAATTTACCATCGCGCCACTAGAATAATTAAAATTCAACGATTGTAAACCAAAATACTATGGATTTTACTCGATTTATTTTTACATTTCTAGACCTCTAATGCTTCTTCTTCAGTAGATAATCAAATGTTCATAGTAAAAATAAGCTATTATGTTTAAGATGATTCTTCAAACTTACAACTGTACTGTGTCTCACTTTATGCACTTACAGGAGTTATCGGGTTCATACCCGATGATACAATCACGATTGATAATAAAAGTGCATCAGAATTATACAACTACAACTTAATACTTCGATTGAACCTCCACTCAATGCTAGCGCTCGTTAACGAATGACCTCACTCATCCGTTGTCTTCTCACTCTCTCGCCCCGAAGGGGCGAGTGAGGGGGAGGCTATTTCAGGATCTATGTATCCTTTTTAGCGGTATTGTTTCGCGGCCCATAACAATGGGCCGGTCATTGTTTGCCTAGTTGGCTCATGATTTGCCTCGATGTAGCGATCTGGGCTTGTCTTCGCTCTTCGGGCGAGAGTCCTTTCCTGGATGCTTCAAAATTTTTCTTAATGTCCTTCAGCCATTGTGCTATGTCCGGTGTAGCTTGCTGAGTGGGTGGCGGGGTAGGCGCCGCTCCCGGCTGTGGAACCAGCTCCTTCTCCGCCTCCTTCTCTGGTAGTTGGGGAGTTTCCGGGGCCGTACATGTGTCAGGCACCGGAGGCTCCTCTTCGCATTCTTGTAGAGAAGACAAAGAGGAGGGTGGGGCCGCGCCCAGATCTGCGGCCTTCTTCTTCTTCTTTTTCTTCTTTGTTTTCTTCTTGTCGGGCGGAGGGGCGTTTGCCGGCGCCATGAGTGACGCCGGCGCTGTCTCTTCCACCGTAGCCGTCTTGATAGATGCCCTCGTCTCGGGGCCGGGCTTCGTCGGGACCGTGCGTGCGTTGGTCCCCGCCTTCTTGTTCCGGGCCTCCCGCCGGAACACCGGGCACTTAGTGGCGTTGGCGGTATGGGGACCGCCGCAGCTGGTGCATGTGGCAGGCTGGTCCCTAGGGACCGGGCACTGCTTTGCTAGGTGAGGGCCCGCGCAGCGTACGCACTTTAGCAGGCGGTGGCAGTTTGCGGAGTGGTGCCGGAAGCCCTGGCACCGGTGGCATTGGGCGGGGCCCTTCTTCCCCCTCCATGCCTCGACGCGCACGCCTGGGACGTGAAGGAACTCCCGCAGTTTGTAGATTCCTGTGTGGTCTCTGGTTGGTCCTGTTAGTTGCACGAAGTAAATGCAGCCCGGCCTGCCTCCTCGTGCGTTGATTTGCCTGGCGTACTCGACCGGATGGCCGAGCGCCAGGCAGGCTGCCTTTATGTCATCCAAAGGCGTGTCAGCCGGCAGGCCGCGGAACGCCACCTTCATCTGCTTCTTCTCGTCCAGCTGATAGAGGTGCCATTCCACGGCAGCACCCGACTTCTCCGAGTCCTCCAGATGACGCTGCACCGTGCGGAACTCCTGTTCGCTCCGGGGTGTGAAGCGGAGACCGCTGCCAAGCGCCTTGCAACTTGGGGACTCCCCGAGGTCGCCCTTTATGGCCTCGAGAAGTTTAACCCAGTTCGGCAAGACGGGGGCAACGATCGTCGGGTAGCGTGGCTTCTTGGGTTGCTGGGGTTGTTGTTGCGGCTTCGGTTGTTGCGGCTTCGGTTGCTGTTGCTGCGGGGCTGCCGGTGCCGGGCTCCGACTAGGGGTCGGTTGGGCGGCGGCGGCCTTCGCGGCAAAGGTTGTCCTCTCTTGACCTCCCACCGAGGTGTTGGGTGAAGCTGACTGGAGAGGGGTCGCAGTCGCTGGTTTGGGCGGCTTCATTGTTGTAGCGGGCGGCGTCGCTTTTAAGCACGGGCGCTTGTCCGTGCGGGCAGGGGAGGGCGGGCTTTCCCGCGGGCGCTTCTCCGGCCTAAGGACCGCCGGGTGGCGCCTCAGGAACTCTAGAAAAGCCCCGTCCTCTGGAAGCAATTCGGTTTCCAGCCCGAAGATGTGGCTGGTGAGGCGGACGTAGGCGGCTATCCACGCCTTCATGCCCACCGAAATGAGGCCCGAACCCATAACTTGGGCGGCCACAGCTGAGTCCAGTTGTAGCTGGTCCAAGGGGCCGGACTTCGCGGCGGGCGACACGGGCGAGAACAGCCGCAATGTCGGTGGTGGCAGCTCCGGGCTGACGTCCGTAGGCTGCGGCATCGGTGAGCGGTTAGCGACGGTCTCGCCTGCAGCGGTATAATCCGCGCCGGCAAATACGTCGCTTCTCGCGTGCAGTTCGGTGGCTGTGGACGTTGTGTCCATAGGCTGCGGTGTTGGTGGGCCGGCGCTAGCGAAAAAGTCGGGTGGGAAGATATCTCCCCACTCCGAACTACCTCCGCTAGGCGGCGAGTGCGTCGGCGTTGACAGGGACGACGCGGGTGCAGGTGCGGAATTGGTGGGTAGGTCGAGAACTGCACTTCTCGGCCTGCCCTCTTTCTTCGGCTTCGGCGTGTGCATTGTGCAGCGGGGGCGGGGGGCCAGTGACGCTAGCCGCCGTCGGTTAGTGTCTTTCACCGCATACCCTAGCCCGGGGCATCCGTTTGAGCGGGACCGGGATCGGGCAACGGCGAAAAACGGCCGGCGGCGGGGTCTCAATGCAAGAGGGCGCTCCCCTCCGGCTAACTAGCCGGGCCGCTGTATCTAGCGACTTTTTCTTACGAAAAGGTGTCTAGATTCGCGATGAGGTGAAAAGGCGTCGAATGACCTCACTGCGTCCCGCCATCGGGTTTTGATCGTGTATCCCCACCCAAAAAGGTAGGGAATCAATATCAATACTTTCGATCTGGTATTACAATATTATCGCTTACCCTCAATTTGAGCAAATTATACAAAAATTACCCTATTTTTTACGAAATCATAACATGTTTTAAATAAACCATTTAGTTAGTAAATATTTAAATAAAAGTGTTGGTAAAAAGAGTAATTATTTTAGTCACAATACTTACGATCTGTTACAAAATTAGTAGATTATGTCGGCACCATGTCGATATGTAACTTAAAGTAGTAACAAAATTACTAAATTTCCAAAATGGTGTCATGTACTTTTTGTCTTTAGTAACAAAGTGTAAGAAGAGTTACGTAACATTACGACACTTTTAATAAAATTAGTAACAAAGTGTATACACAGTTACTTATGATTGTGACTACATTGTACACCAGTTACAATATATGCACAATATGTATAAAATGTTTCAACGCACATGTTTAAGTAACATGTGGACACAATGACTACAATTAATTACTAAAATTATTTCGGTCCTATAGTGTGTAATCTGTTATTGTACTATTCCTTATTCTGTGCTGTTACTACACCTGGAAACCAATCCCAACACAGTCGCAGAACATCGTAACAGTTTCTAAACAAAATCAACTTGTAACTACTTTGTAAATCTGCGACCTAAAATGGCTGTATGGGTCCTTTATGTCTGTCTTTCTGTCTATTCTTATTACGTCTGTCACAGCCAATTTTCCACGAAACTACTGGACCGATTGAGTTGATATTTGACCCAAAAACGGACGTGTAACGTATACTTAAAATATGACAAACAAACAAATAATAATTTTAAGCATGAGAGGCGCTTTACGAAGATCTCAAATATTTTTTATATAATTATGAGATAAATCCAAGAATACTTAACCAAATGACTTAAACAGTATACTTTTAATTAAAACTAACTTAAATATAAAACGGGTCCTGAAGGCATTGTACTCGTACCAAGGATGCTGGCGGCATTTCCGCATGCGTCGAATGGAAATGCTAATACGTTTTACGAGGAAGTCTTCATCTTTTGTCACCAGCCCGGCTAGTATGATAGCTTATACCGTCACGTTATATGGCCAAAATGTACTGAAACGTCACATAAAACGTGACGGTATAAACTATCATACTAGCCGGGCAGTTACGTAAACAAGACGCTTCTCAAGTTCTGCAAATAACTTGTCCACATGGCCCTAGAGTTTCGACTACAAAAGGTACAAAATTGTATTTGTACTCTCTGCCGAGGCCCATGTATTTGTTTTCCATCATCTTCACACAACAACCCGGTACATTTATATTCCATCAACGTGCATCAACCGAATAGTGTTCCTAATGTACTTATACCCGTGGTGGTGTGTATGTGTACGTCCCTTGAAAAGGACAGAGACAGCAACGGATTGGTGTACCCCTTGCATCGAAAGGGCCTCGACGTGTTGTCTATATTGCACTCGTTTGGTATACACCGGTACCTCGGCCTCGGTACTCCGGGTCCACGTACGCCTCCCAAAGATCCGGGACGCCATTGTCCCGTGCGCGGAAAAGGTATACAAATAACAATAAGATATAAATGAGACATACGTATTATGTTTGCAGGATAACGTGTTGGAGACTCCAGTGGTGCTCGTGGGCAACAAGGTGGACCAGACCGGCGACCGCATGGTCTCCACCGAGGAAGGGCAGCGTCGCGGCAAGGAGATCGGCTGCGTGTGCTTCCACGAGATATCGGTGCGTGAGAGCATCGACCAGGTAACTATCTTTACATATCTTCTGGTTTCCTGGTGTCAAATTTAAACCCAAAATTGGAACCAAATTTTATACATCATTTCAATTATTTAATGGAGAATTAATTTAAAAAAATGTTATTATTTGAATAAAGTAGAATAATTTTCTGTTCCGTGTACAAAACCGGCACTTACAACCTTTTGTTTGAGCGAGTCATTGAGTCAGAGCACTTTTATTGTGACTTTCGGAGCGCTTACGGTACGTATGTATATGCCGCATATTTTGACACTCGCAAGGTAATTAAAAGTGATAGTGTACATCTCGTTAACAATCATGAAATTTGGTAATATAATAAGCATGGTTTTACATCACAACTACCTAAAGAAATAAAGGATGATTCCCACTAGACCGTTCCGTTTCCGGCCCGGGCCGAGACCAGGCTGCCTCTGAGCCTCGGCCGTAGCAACAGCGTTCGAACGTTTGTTTGGACCAAACAGTAGCTGGACCGGGCCTCTTCCGAGCGTCACCGGGCCCGGATGCGGCCGTCCGCGCAACAGCCAGCGTCTTGCTATTATAGGTCCGGGCCGGCCCGGACACGGAAAGGTCTCTCCGACATGCGCAAAATAATTTAACTAGCTACAAAACATGCGCTTACCACGATACACAATATGAAAGCATGGGGCGCGAGTTGGACTCATACTTGGCCGATTTTTTCATACATACTCCATAAAAACTTCAAATTTCTCGAAAGTCCCGAAAGTATCCGAGATTTCCCGGGACTGACCCTGTTCCAGTCCCGAAATCTGCAGGACTTCGAAATGTACCGGGACTACAAACCCTAGGTGGAGCTGTCCGTGGCATATCGATTGATTGTGTTAGAAAGTGTTGAGTGCACAATTTTTTTTTGTAATTTGAATACCTATACAACAATTTAATTTATGAACATGTTTTCTTTACCTTTAATATTAAATATAAAGATTACAATGTAGCTGCTAACTGCCTATATCATTACATAAAATTGTTGTAACTATTCATTAATCATTATCTTCGTTTAGAGTGAAATAAGTCTTCGTTAAAAGCAATCAAATATATGTATAAGACGAGGTAATGTAGGTCCAGTCAAATGCAAAAATGTACGAGTTAATTTTCTTCACCGACATGAAAACCAAAGGGATATATTTTTGAATAAGTTGTATATTATGCATTCATATTGCACTTTCAACTGTACCTGCTAAGGTAATAAAAATACTCGTGTTTTTCAACTTGGTAGAATGATTATAAATATGTAATATTATCGCATGTATTTGATACACGTGGCGTTCGCTCATTGTGTTAGATTTGTTTGATGTTTATACTTATTCCTCTGTGATCAGTGACTCACAATCGAAGTCTACTAAGTGCCTACTTTATGTTAAGATCAAGGGCTAAATATTCATATTTGAAGCGTGATTTTAATAAATAAATAAAGGTAGGTAGCAACGTTTACCTTTTATTCTTCTTCTTCTCAGTCGTTCACTCTTGTCAGAGTGGTCGTGGCTGCTAGGATTTATTTATTTAATCGTATGGCATTTACGGCTTTGTTGTTGGTAATGCACTTCAAACTTTCCCTTGCGATGTCTCTCCATTTCTGACGGTTGGTTGCATTGCGAGTGCACTCGACGACGGATGACTTCGTTACTACTTTCAAAAGGTCCGTCCATCGGGTAGGAGAGCGTCCTCTGGATGTTTTTCCTTCGACCTGGCTTTGTACTACTAGCCTTTCTAATGACTCCACATTTCTGGATACATGACCAAAGAACTTAAGAATTCGTAATTGCACAGTCGACGAAAGCCGTTTTGTTATTCTAAGTTCTTGCGAAATAGAAACATTGGTACGGAAGGCTGTCCAGGGGATGCGCAACATCGTCTCCAGCACCACATCTCAAGGACGTCAATTTTTCGGTGGTCTTGTAGTCTTAGTGACCAGGTTTCAGCGTCGTAAAGAAGTATCGGAAAGACAAGGCACTTCATTAGTCGAACCTTAGTTGTTTTAGTTATTCTCCTGTCTTTCCAGGTCTTGCCTAACTTCTCCACAGCAGACCTAGTGATAGCACGTCTTCTGAATTCCTGATCACAGCTACCGGTATTAGAAATAGAGGAACCAAGATATATGTAGTTCTGTACCACTTCACAGTTAGCTATTATACTTATATCTGCACTGGTCTGCTTGGCCCTGTCCACTATCATTAACTTGGTTTTATCTATATTTATGGCTATATTAAGTCCAAAGTCAAGACTGATTACTTCAAGGCATGTCAAGAGGTCCTCTATATCTTGTTTTGTATTGGCAAGAAGTGTAGTCTCATCTGCGTATTTCAAGTTACTAATTTTCCTGCCTCCTACTGACACACCCTTATCCCAATCTTCTAGAACGATCCGTATGATGTATTCGGTATAGGTGTTGAAAAGGAGCGGTGAGAGAATGTATCCCTGACGAACACCGGCTTCAGTCTTAAAGCTTTCCGAATCAACTTCGTCCGCGCGAACCGCTGCAGTACTGTCCACATATAGCCTTTGTATGAGATAGATTAGATGCTCAGGCACTCCCATTTCTGATAGTATCTGCCAGAGCTTACTCCACTTTACTGTATCAAATGCTTTTCGAAAATCCACAAAGCAAATATATATCTGGTTGTTAAACTCTCTGGATATCTATGATCTGACGCAGCACAAGGATTTGTTCACGTGTGCCCTTTCCTCTCACGAACCCGGCTTGTTCTTGTGCTATTTGTCATGAAAGATATGCCTGAAGTATTGTGTTTATAATATAAAGCAGTACCTTACTTGCATGAGATATGAGAGAGATGAGTCTGTAATTATTGCACTTTTCATTTGCACTAATTTTTGACCTAGGTATGCCGGATCCCATTGTGTATACAAAGTTTCATGTTATTCTAGCATGGCGTTTTAAAATGAGAGCCTAAATACGTTTGTATGGAGAACCGATCCACACCGATCGTACTGCGCCGTCTTAAGGGACTACCCGACCTTATACCAGGACGGCTAAACCACGACACAAGATTGGAAGTACCTGCAGTGCCGACGGCTTGAGTGTTTAAGGACTGTGCGCGTATAGCTTCCCCGGATCCCAACAGTCCCAAGCGATGACCGAACTCCTTTTATAAAACACCATATCACTCCTAAGTTCCTGGTGTCCACCTGAGCTTGAGAAAGATTGTATGGGAAAACAAATCATTCTAAGGTGTTGGTTGCGTTTTTTGCATGAACGAGTGTTTCGTAACTTATGCACCTTAAGTCAGTCGAAAATAAATCACCAAGCAGTGCACCCGTATTTCATTCAATAGAAAATCCCTACATTGAAGTTTGAACCTTATTACACAGAACATATGGTCCATCGACCCAGGATATCATTACCGGTGATCTATTTTACGGAGTGGATTTTATGTAATTTAGAGGAAATACGGACAAATAAGTGCAAATAAGTGAACAATATTCTGGACTAGAATGTTTAGAATTGAACTAAAGTGAAAAGAACGATATAGATTGGAAAACTTGGATTTTACGACAAAAATTGTCTAAAGCCGTTTACTGAGCGAATTAAATTAAACTAAGTGATTTGGCGTGTTACAAGGAACAACGGATTAGTGCATTATACATAGCTAACAGCAATCTTAGCTATATCGGTTACGTTATATGCAACGCGAACATACTTAAGAACTTCTGCGCTTACCCTACGCGGTAAAAAGATAGTGCCGCATAGAAACATTCTAGAACTTGGAAATTCGGTATTCAACTTAGGGTGTTTAAAGTGAGCTTACAAAATGGATCAAGTAGAAAAACGTGTACTACTTCAAATGGATACATACGAGAAAGTTAACAAAGCTTACAGTAATTACAAAAAATCGCCGAAGGAGAGGATAACTGTCGGTTATCTACAGGCAAGAATGGATTCGTTGGATACCTACTGGAAGGAGTTTAAGGTAGCACATGAAAAAATAATCCTGTCGATTTTAGTAGAAGAAAGACAATTACTGCCTTATTTTGCGGATAGTATGTTCGATGGTTTCGAAGAGTTATATTACTCGTACAAAGGTGAATTGAAGACGGCATTAATGAAGTTCAGTTCTGAAATGGAAAAGGCGGATGCACCCAGACAAAATGTAAGTAACCCAAGTACATCCAGTAGTGAAATCCGTTTGCCACACATTTCCATACCTACCTTTAGTGGAAATTACACTGAGTGGCAATCATTTCATGATCTTTTTGTTGTGCTTATTCATAACAATGCATCGATAGAAAACGTACAGAAATTACACTACCTCAAAAGTAGTTTGACTGGAGATGCAGAAGTATTACTACGGCAGTTTTCAATTACTGGAGATAATTATACGGAGGCATGGTCGATATTGAAACAACGATACAACAATAAAAGATATATCGCAAACAATATTTTTAAGAAGTTTTTTGGGCAAAGAGCGTTACCTCAAGAATCGGCCGCCGCTATAAAACAGCTGTTAGATACGACTGTGGAATGTATGAACGCGCTTAAGAATTTGGGTTTACCTACCGAGAAGTGGGACGCAATCGTGATGTTTATAGTCGTATCCAAGCTAGATGTTAACAGTCACAAACAATGGGAAGAGGCAATTAGTGGAGATAGTTCTGATGACATACCTGGATTTGAACGATTGAAGCGGTTCCTGGAAACGCGGTTTCGCACGCTGGAGATGGTTGAACCTACAAGTAAAAGTTACAAACAACCACAAAGTGTCAAACCAAAGACTTTTCACGCACTGGCTAGCAACGACGTTCTACGCTGCACCTTTTGCAATGAAAATCACTACATATATAATTGCAAGCACTTTGCTAAGCTACCCATAGAAGAAAGATACAGTTTCGTTCAAGGAAACAACATGTGCTTTAATTGCCTCATACCTAATCATACTGTATTCAAGTGTAAGCAACAAACAACGTGTCACATCTGCAAGAGAAAACACCACTCCTTATTACATAGAGTTAAGAACCAAGTCAATGAAGAAAATCAAGATACAACTGCAACTATTGAGGAACAACACCAACAATTAAACGAGGAAGAGACATTTACCAAGGTCACAGGGCATGTGGCTAATGGAGGACATCCTGGTCAAAATATATTGTTAGCAACGGCATTGGTGGACGTCACGTCGAGTTCAGGTCAGTCACACGTCTTCCGTGCTCTCATTGACCAAGGTTCGGAGGCGTCGTTCGTGACGGCGAGGGTCGTCGAGTTATTGGGTTTAAAGAAAACCCAAATCAGCGGCGTCGTCTCTGGTGTTGGCGAAGGTAATCAAATGTCTCTTAAACACTTAGTAGATTTACAAATTAAGTCTAGGTATGATACAAATTTCACATTAAATGTAAATGCATATGTATTAAGGTCTTTAACGCGTAGGTTACCTGCAAGGGAGATCAGAGGTCATATTTGGCCTCGGCTTCAGGATATAAAGTTGGCTGACCCCACCTTCAACGTACCAGGCAGGATAGATATCCTGTTAGGTGCGGACGTCTTTGGTAGGATCATTGACACAGGTTTAATGAGAGGGCCAGGTAACGTAGTTGCACAGCACTCCCATTTAGGTTGGATATTGTCAGGCAATACAGATGAAGCTACCAACAGGTCACGACACATCACAAGCCTACACATTATAAGACAGATCGAGGAAGAAAACAATCTACTGAGGAAGTTCTGGGAATTGGAAACAGAACTTTATACAACCAAGAAAGTTTGGTCTAAAGAAGAAGTAAAATGTGAAGAAAGTTATAAGAACACTACAAGAAGAGATGCAGCTGGAAGATATGAAGTATGTCTACCGCTGAAACAAAATATGGAAGAAACGTTGAAGCTGGGTGGTGAGACGAAACAACAAGCCATTACAAGGTTTAAACAGCTGGAAAGGAAGTTTGAAAGGAATAACAAGCCAAAAGAACAATACACAAAGGTCTTCCTTGAACTTTTACAATTAGGTCATATGGAAAAAGCTAAAAAGGAAGATGAAAGCGTAGCTACTTACCTGGCCCGAAAGTTACGCCAACTAGAAGACGATGAATCGGAGAAGTATCCACGCGGTGTGGCAGCCGTCAATGAATGTCTTTACATGGACGACTTGCGGATTGGCCACGAGGATTTATCTGAAATGAAAGTCATTTGTAATGAGGTAAATATGCTATTTAAGGCAGGCGGCTTTCACATGCAGAATTGGTCAACCCACTCGGAGGAATTGTTGAAGTTCTTAGAAGATGGCAGGGAGGTTAAGGAAACTGTAGACAACCTGGAAATAAAATTACACAAGGTGATCAAAATATTTGAACTTACCTGGTACAGGAACAATGACACCTTCAAAATCACTGAGGTGAACTTACCGGAAGTCAGGAACCCTGGAACAAAAAAGATAATTTTATCTAGTCTTTTCGATCCCTTAGGATGGCTAGCTCCAGTCATCATAACAGCAAAGATCATGATACAGAAGTTGTGGCTTTGCAATCATGGATGGGACGAAGAACTACCTGGCGGGTTGATGAATGAGTGGATAAACTACAGACATGAGCTGAATGAACTCCGAACAATAGAAAGCTCACGCTGGTTGAAGATGACGTCACGCTGCATAGACATACAGCTCCATGGTTTAACAGAAGATTCGTCGCCAGCTAACGCAGCAATCACGTACGTCAGAGTAGACTAAGATGACGAAGTCCATACCACAATGATAGCAGCCAGGACCAAGATCGCACCTATTCCAAAATTAGAACACACAAGAGTTAGTATTCAACCATCAAGCTTATTATTGAAACGGAGATTTCATGTTAACCTTGACGATAGATCTGTTTGGGAGGGATTTATATCTACGACAAAATTATGGAGAGTTATAGCACATTGTCGTAGATTTCACAACTGGAAAAATAAATCAAACAGAGAAGATTATTTAATAATAGCTGAAAATAACGAAATTGAAGTTAGGTTATTTGTTATACGTAATTACCAATATATATTGGTCAACGAAAGCGAAATTAAGAACCTGAAAAGGGACGGCAAGATCAGAGCAAGGAGTTCTATGACTAATCTTACGCCGTATTCGAAAGATCAAGTTCAGAAGGTTGGCAGACGCCTTAAAATTGCGTATATGTCAGATGATGCCAGGCACTCTATCATCATCCCCAAAAAACAACATATCACCAGATTGTTGATGAATGAGGCTCAAAGCAGCTGGAATGCAGGTTACGCGAAGTTGCAGGACATACATGATGATCGTCTTGTCGGGGGCACTACCGTGCCCCGTGATAGAAAAAACCCGAACCCAGCGGCAACTGATGGGTCAGTTTCCATTATTCCCTGAAAACCAGAAACTTACCAGTTCGTCACGGTGGGCGGTCAGCTTTGTAACCTGAAAATAATAATCATATAAGGTGAAAATAAATAAGACTTGCATAATTTTAACTCACCTGTAGTTTAACGGCTTTTCCGCAATGTAAGTACCTGTATACATTTGCATAAATACTCACCTCTACTAGAAACACGATAAAAATGTACTATGTAACTTATGTCTTATGTTCTTACCAAATAAATAAACATGCAAAGTTTATTATTTAGATAATTCGCCAACATCAGTGGATCTTTAAAAAGAGACCGGAAGTCATTGGGTTGTGGCTTATATTTATTTGACTGTCCACTAACATATTACAATAATGTGTAGTTATTGCATTGTGCAACCAAAATAACGCTTTGAACATTTATTAATTACTAGCTATTGCCCGCGACTTCGTCCGCGTATAATTCTTTCTCGCCTTAGAATGATTTGTTTTCCCATACAATCTTTCTCAAGCTCAGGTGGACACCAGCAACTTAGGGGTGACATGTTGGAGAAGGAAAGCCACGAATAGATCGGACTGGAGATATTTGGCTTGACCAGGCTAGCCTTGGGCCCACCCGCGGCTAAAACACCTCACATGATGATGATGATACAATCTTTCACCCTTCTTTGCACCCCCTTAAGAAATGATTACAGTCAATATGACATTTCCTAGAAACCTATTGTCAAAACGAATGATTAAGTGCTTATTTCGGAATATCAAATGTACCGATTCAAGACGAATGAATCTCGTCAAAAACATTACATGTACTGTACAATGGTAAAAGTCTCGGTACGCAGTTGTGCCGTAAAACGTTATCCCAACAGAGCGAGTCTTCATGTAAATATGATGACCGAAGGCCGGAAGCAGAGCGGCAAGGCATGTGAGAATAATCACACAGAGCGGGCTTCTCATGTAAGGCTGAGGGCCGAAGGCCTGAAGCAGAGAGGCGAGACACGCGAGGCTGAAGGCCGAGCCTCCAAACAGAGTAGATTTTTCATGTAAGGTTGATGACTGAAAATAATAATAATAATAATAATAAGGGTAAATTATACTCCATTCGTTCGTTTTCACGTGATGCCTAGACATATAAACAGACAGACAAACAGACACAAATTCTTAAAACTGTTGAAATGATTTCTGTTATCGATTCTAAGTATCCCCAGCCAACTTTCTTTCGAATATCTTCCATGTATAGACTTTCGACCCTCTTCTAAGTGTACATCTAAGATGCTCCAACTGTCTATGCTGACGATTGGGCTGCCCAGCTCAAGTGATCTTTTATATCAAACAGTTTCTATGGCGTGAAGGGTCAACAATTACGTAAAAAATAACGCACGACAAAATTAAATGGTACACCCACGATATAACGTGTGCATTGAAACAGCTGTTTTTGTATTTAAGCATATGAATAAAAGGCAAAGTATCGCAAATGCATTTTGATGTACACGCAAAGTAGAACTAATTGCGAAAAGGTTGTGCTCAAAAATAGCGTCAACAATCAGAAGGAATTATGATACTTCGGTTGTGACATAATGAATCGTCAATTGACACGCGTATGAGGATTAAACCACCCCGTTTCATGGACCTTACTTGCATCCCTGATTTAATATGCCTTTGATGGAAGATCATCGGGACAAAAAGTACACTTATAATATATATAAGTGAATCCAGATTATATACTATTAGCATACAAATAATCTTAATCTGTTCAGCCGTTTTTGCGTGATTCAGTGACAAACATCCAAACAACTAAACTTTTGCATTTATAATATTGAGTAGTGGGATTATGGTATAAAGTGAGTGCACATGAAGTGAACGGCAAAAGTAACATTGTAATTGCATGTTTTGAAGAGACCGTGGTGGCTGGCGCGCACACTAGGCAGCGCCGCGGCGCAGCGCTTGCGTTTACTTTTTTTTTCAGTTTCTATCTTAAGATTTTACAAATTTTTAATGAGGATGTTTTTACTTTGTCGTCAAGTCTATGCTTCTCAATTTTCATAACTGTAACTCATGGATTATAGGAGTTCCCATACAAAATTCAACCCCTCTTTTTACCCCCTTTTAACCCAAATTTGCACATTTTTTTTTATGACATAGGAGGCAAACGAGCAGACGAATCGCCTGATGGTAAGCGATTAGCGCCGCCCATGGACACTCGCAACACCAGAGGGGTTGTAAGTGCGTTGCCGGCCTTTAAGATGGGAGTACGCTCTTTTCTTGAAGGTTTGAAGGTCGAATCGGTCCGGAAATACCGCAGGCGACAGTTCATTCCACAGTTTAGCTGTGCGAGGCAAGAAATTTCTGGAGAAACGCACAGTTGAGGACTGCCAACCATCTAAGTGGTGAGGATGGAAATTTTGTCGCATTGGGCGATGGCGGAACAATTTTTATAGCCTTAAACCTGACCAGGTGTTTACTCGACAGATTAGTAAAGTTCTCATGAAAATCCGTTCAGCCGTTTACACGTGATGCGCGTTCATATAAACAGACAAACAGATAAACAGACAAACAGACAAAAATTCTAAAACTGTTGGAACGTGTTCTGTTTTCGATTCTAAGTATCCCCAGTCAACTTTTTTTCGAATATCTTCCATGTACGGACTTTCGACCCTCTTCAGCTTTATTATATGTATAGATAGTTATTGTTGTATTGGTTCTACTAAGTTTTCACTTGTTTGACTAACACTTATTTTAATCGAATACCAATGTTTACAGTCCATTTACACGCTATTGAAACCCATTATTAGCAAACAAGTTTTTTTTGTTAAATGTAGAAATAATTATAAATAAACAAACTTAATTTTGTCCTACAATTTGCTATAGCACAGGCTATGTACAATTTTGTAGATGTGTACCTTTGGTATATAATAAAAAGGTCGATGCCCTTTTGGTGGGCGGTATGTTGGTTGCGTTTTTTGCATGAACGAGTGTTTCGTAACTTATGCACCTTAAGTCAGTCGAAAATAAATCACCAAGCAGTGCACCCGTATTTCATTCAATAGAAAATCCCTACATTGAAGTTTGAACCTTATTACACAACGAGGAGAACGAATTATACGCGGACGAAGTCGCGGGCAAAAGCTAGTTTTCAATATAATTTAGCCACATACGGCTCATATCGAGTACTTATCAAACAGCCGTCGTATATAGGCAGTAGGCCCCTATTTACCTCAAACATCACAACGAGATTTTTTCGTTTGTTTACGTAAGCTTCTCATTCCTTGCATCAGTGCTCCCAAATTAATAAAATTGCGCTCAGAGTTCCCCTTTTGGCTTCCTTTTCTTAATAGCGTTAGCAAGTCGCTGTTTTCGATTTTTTTTATGCTCAATGTGTAGGCATATCCCGTCCTCGGTCACTGGCAATAGGAACTAAACCGGGGTTCGACAGTCTGCATATTGGCAAGAAGTAAAGAGTTTTTTTTCGGGCACCCAAAGCCCAAGCTCAACGTGTGAGATGCAAGAACCTTTAAAGGATGATTCCTGAAAAATAAAACTCTTTACTTCTATCAGACCTACTCGTATTGTGAGTACAGAAGTCGACAATGCAGAACTCAAAAATTCTATGATGCCGGAAACCTAGCTGTAAACATTTATAAGCAATTCTATTGCGATAAATTTATTCGCGTAACACCTACCCTACTCGTAGCTACACTACAGAAAACACGAAACCCTTTTAACAGATTATGTCTGGGTTATAAAGGCATTTATTATTTTATGGAACTCGAATATTAAATGAGACTTAGCGTTATTCTATCTTTTCGTAGGGGAAATCAAAATTACTCGCTCTGACACTTTTAGTTACCTACTCGGGAATAGGAGCACGAGCGTAGATAAAACGTTAAAGTGACTTTTAGGTTATAAACTGTATGGAAATTACAGATTTCAGGATTGACTTCTTAACCGCCGACCACTATAAAAGCTGGTGTCAAAAATATAACTTTACTCATAAGCTTATTCGAGTCTCTCTTCTGTACTAATAGTATTTTATATACATCCATATCATAACTAACTTCCTATATGTATGTTCAGAAGTAATAAGCAAAATATGGGCTATATAAGAAGCCTGTAGGTATCTCTAGTTACAAATTAGCTAACATTAAAGAATCGATATCCGATACTTTAATTAAATTCAAATTTCGAACATCTTAAACAAAAGAAGCCGCTAGCCCGTGCCTACAAATAAGTTAATTTAATAGTACCACTAACTTAAACATGTAGACCATAATCTATACATGTATGTAGAAAACTTATGATATGCATGTATATAACAATAGTTTGTGTCACTGTTACGTAATGAAATGCATTAAAATAATAGTGTGAGTGTCATGATAGGTAAGATCACACCTGGATCACACTCATTATATAACAGTCACATAAACTACTATTTTCAAATCCAGCTTTGTAATCTGTCAATTAAATGACTGACAGCAGTATTAAAATAAAGTATTTAAGTCGAGTGTTCACATAACCGGTAGCTCAAAGTCTAAACACCAAAGCTTTTAATCAGTGCGTCCTACCTGTGTAAATGACATACGGAGCCGAAACGTAGCCACTAACTGTGCGTCTTGTGTTGTAGTTTCAGGTCGCTCAGAGAGCTACGGAGAGAACTATGCTCGGAATTTCTCTTAGGAATCGTATCCAAAACAAAGTTATTCGTACATTGAAGTGGCAGATATATCGCAGAATCACACTGGTTCTTGAGCGGACACCGCAAACGTAGTGTAGCAGGCCCTATAACTAGGTGCTGGTGTGACGACTTTCGTAAAATAGTAGGCAGGGACTGGAGGAGAAGAGCTAAAGAGCTAAGTGCCATGGGAGAGGCCTTTTTTTTTCTGGGGGAAAATCCGTTATGGATACCACCGCACCGCGGGGACAGTGCCGAGTGCGGAGGTTATGTCGGACTTGCACCGACAAAAAACCCCCCGATCGTCCTCCTCAACTCATTTCGGACGGCTCTGGGATCTCCGTCGGAACGCAACAGTGCCGCCCTAGAGTCACACCTCTGTGGGTCCCACCGTCTGTTTTCATAGACGATCGCAGCCCCCAACTGCGACCGTCTTCGACCCCAAGGACCCCCTTTTAGTCGCCTTTTACGACAGGCGGAAGATACCGTAGCCGCATTCTATGCCCCGGCTACAGGGCGCATGGGAGAGGCCGATGTACAGCAGTGGACTGACACAGGCTGATGATGATGACCCTCAACTGGTTGAGGATCTACCTGAGTTATTTATCTATATAAGTATGTATATCGTCGTCTAGTACCCATAGTACAAGCTTTGCTTAGTTTGGGACTAAGTCGATTTGTGTAAGATTGTCCCCCAATATATATAAATTACGATAGATAAATTCGTCGTGTTTAAACTCATTGGAACCGTGTCAACGCATAGTATGATTGCGGAAAAAGGTACAGTCGGCAATCAAGCCTGTACCGACAGTGTATTTTGTCGTTATTTATTATTGTGTCATAGGCATTATTTAACGACACAAAAAAACAACTTTTACGGTTACTGAGCTAAGCTGCGGACAGACGGACATGGTGAAACTATTAGTCTGGAGGCAATCGGCCAGTTTTAAAAAAGTCGTCGGCATCTCTTCCATATACCTAAAACAGATATGGATTTGTTCCTTGTTGTCTCTAGAACACGAATCTACCTGTTTTAGTTCATGGAGGGGGAACACACATAGCTGTGACGTCATAAAGATGGCGGCCGACCGTCGTTGATTTTTGTCCAAATCTCGGGTTCTATTGTACCCATCGGTTCGTGTGAGGTGTCGTTTGAAAGCTTATTAAACGTATTATAATGTATTTTTGACGCCTATAACGTATAATGAACGGTTTAAAAAAAATTTATGAAAGTGTGTTTTTTCTATTTTTTATGTTTGCTTACTTACCAGAATAATTCAAGAAAATGGAACTTTAGCGTAAATGATGTTATTATAAAAACGATAGAATATTTTATTAACTTCTTAAAAATATAGATTTCATCGTCATACAGTAATAAATACTTAAGTTAGGGCCAATTCCGCGAGTACCAACGTCGTACAGAGCGACGCGGTAAATCGGCTCAAACGTTCTCAAATAAAAGGTGTTTTTGACAAATATCCATAAAAATAAGGTTTAATTGCATCGTTGTACTCATAAATTAATATTTACAACCCACAAATTGATACTCTTTACCTAAAAGCGACATATTTCGGAGTGTCCATGTCGGAGAGGTCTAAACCCGACTCGGAAACGGATTGTAACGATTTAACTACCTTAACAAATGACAACAGCCACTACCTTAATACAACTTTATCGATATTAATAGTTAACTTACGTGCGTTAAAATAAGTGTGACCAGAAACAAATTCTGAAGAAATAAATAATTTCAACTGCTGGGTATCTAAGTCGGAAGGATCAAAATTCGAGTTGTAATTTGGAATCGGATACTAAAGATTTAATTACCTGAACAAACGTTAATAAACACTACCTAGTCGGCCTAGATACGTAATTGGCGGACGTACAAATAAGTTTGACAAGTAAAAAATCGAATGAAAATAATAAATTCCTCAAAAGGAATATCTAAGTCGCAGGGGTCAAAAGTCGAGTTGGAATTGGATCCTAACGATTAAACTAGCTGAACAAATGTCTATCAACACTACCTAATTGACCTAGATAGGTAACTTGCGGGTGTTCAAAAAAGTTTGACAAGTAAAAAAAAATCTGAAGAAATAAATAGGTAATAATTCAAGTGGAGTGTCTAAGTTGAAGGGGGGAAAAGTCGAGTTGCAATTGGATGATAAAGATTTGACTACCTGAACAAACGTCTATCAACACTACCTAGTCGATCTAGATAGGTAACTTACGGGCATTTAAATAAGTTTGACAAGTAAAAAAAACTAAAGAAAACAACAGTTATTCAAGTGGAGTATCTAAGTCGGAGGGGTCAAAAGTCGAGTTGGAATCGGATCCTAACAATTTAACTACCTGAACTAATGTCTGTTAATACTACCTAATCGATCTAGATAGGCAACTTGCGGGTGTTTAAATGAGTAGGATGGAAAGCGGCGGAATTATATGGAACTCGCACGAGAAAAAATATACCGATATGGTGGAGAAAATACAAAACAGATATTTGTATTACAAAGAATATGGGATATATCCTTTTTACCCCCTGATGTATCCTACACTTTTTGTACTCGGTATGGTGGGGTACACAAAATTAGAGGTAAGAAGGAACGTAGCGTTGGCCTCTTATGTATTTAAAGTGTTACGGGGTAAATTACATAACCCTACCGTGCTAGAGTCGCTGGGGCTGGCGGTGCCGCGCGGGCAGCGGCGGCGCGCGCCGCGCCTGCTCGCGCGCCCGACCGCACGTACCAACTTGCTCGCTAACGCGCCACTTGTCAGAGCCATAAAAATGCTGAACGCGACTTCAACTAAAATTGATTTATTCAATTGTTCGCTGGCTGAATTCACAGAGGTCATATATAGAATACTATGCTTTTGTAGTTAAGATAAATAGAAAAAAAATTGAAAAAATTTTACTAGGTATATGTGTAATTGAGTGGTTTATGTAATTATTTCCTATTGATTTTTATATTTGTTTCTTAGCGTTGTAATATGTATCACGTGTTGGATTAGTCTGTAAGTGATATGTATATTAATTAAATAAATAAATAAATAATAAAGTTTGACAAGTAAAACAATCTAAAGAAAAAACAATTTATTCAAGAGGAGTATCTAAGTCGGCGGGGTCAAAAGACGATTTGGAATCAGATCCTAACAATTTAACTACCTGAACTAATGTCTGTTAATACTACTTAATCGATCTAGATAGGCAACTTGGGGGTGTTCAAATAAGTTTGACAAGTAAAAAAAATTAAAGAAAAATAAATTATTCAAGTGGAGTATCGAAGTCGGAGGGGTCAAAAGTCGAGTTGGAATCGGATCCTAACAATTAAACTAAGTGAACAAATGTCTGTTAACACTATCTAATTGATCTAAATGGGCAACTTGCGGGTGTTCAAATAAGTTTCACAATTAAAAAAATCTAAAGTAAATAAAAATTATTCAAGTGAAGTATCTAAGTAAGTCAGAGGGTTCAAAAGTAGAGTTAGAGTTGGATCCTAACATTTTAATTGCCTGCGCAAATACTATTTAACTCTACCTTATCAATCTAAATAGGTAACTTGCAGGTGTTGACCTTTCAAGTTTGACCAATGAATTTTTTTAACAAAAATTTTACTAGTCAACTGTTGTATTAAGTCGAAGGGGTTAAAAGCCGAATTGGAATAGGATCCTAACGATTTAACTTCCTACACAAACGCCTATAACACTGCCTAATCGACCTTGATAGGTAACTTGCAGGCGTTCAAATAAATTTTATTTTACCAGTAAAAAAAAAAAAGTTATAATCAAATCATAACGATTCAACTACCTGAACAAACGTTTATTAACACTTCCTAATCGATCTATATAGGTACTTGAGGGCGTCACAGCTTAAGCACAATTAAGGGGGAAAGCCAAGGCAAGACATAAAATTTTGTACGCAACTCGGTCGGTGATAGAAAGAGCCTCAGATCCCATGTTTAAAATCCTCGCCTTAGGGTCCTAGGCTTGGGCTGCAAATGCCTGCGATCTGGGATGGTTTTTATTTTACCGCCTTATATGCATAAAGCAGACTAAATAATGACCGTCTGCAATATACTTACTGAGAAAACATACAGACTTCCTACTAATATTTACACCAAGGCGCGACGCCATCGCTCGAAGCGCAGTCGAGCGTCGTGATTGTCAGTCGACGCGTAATGAACCCATGTTGAGCAAAATTGGTCAAGACTTGTTTACTTATTATTGTACACCAATCAAACTTATATTTTTGGAAAGCTTATAAAATGATCTACTTATTTTGTAATAACATACATTGCTCTAAAGTTATTATTTATTGAGTTATAAGCATCTTTTATCTGTACTTATGCAATCATGCAGGGTAAAAAAGCGGAAGGAGAAAACACAAATCTATACCCTTGCCTAGAACTAAATCGAAATTTGCTAGAAGACAATTTACAAATCAATCAACTAGACTATATAACATAGTTAATAAGGAATGTAATATATATCCAATGCAAGTTTTTATCTGTAAAAGAACTGTAACATCATGGTTAAAAATGTTGACATATGAACAAATTGAAGCATTAATAACATAAATAATTGTAATAAATCTTAAAATAGCACACATCTGAGAACACTTAAATGAACATGAAATGAACAAACAAAGACACGCACACAACACACAGGCACATACCATAAACCAATATGACTGCATTTCTCCTGGTACAAGTATCTCCTTACTTAATAGGAGGCCCCAGCCATATTTGTGACAGAAATTTTATAAAAACCAATAAACTTTTTTCATTATTTCATTTTTCAAAAAAATCACATTTTATAAATTATTTCAAAAATGACTTTTGTTATGGTATAAGTGTCAAAGAAGCAATTATAGTAAGTTTAATAAGCTTTCAAACGACGCCTCACAAGAACCGATTGGTAAAATAGAACCCGAGATTTTGACATAAATCGACGACGGTCGGCCGCCATCTTTATGACGTCACAGCTATGTGTGTTCCCCCCTCCATGAACTAAAACAGGTAGATTCGTGTTCTAGAGACAACAAGGAACACATCCATACCACTTATAGGTATATAGAAGAGATGTCGACGAAAATCGTGAAGGAGACGACTTTTTGCAAATTTATTAATTCCTTGTTTATTACGGAACCATAAAAAATATTTCGTTTATGGAGACTCATTTTGTACGTGCAGTTGTATAATAAAATATTTCATTACACCATAGATAGAGCATGGACGGTTCAGCTTTAAAAGTTCCTATTTATTTATTTATTAAGGTTCGCCAACAGATATAACACAATATGCCATTGTGCAATGGTCCAGAAGTTCGAGTTCATAGATTATATTAGACAATTATAAAATATAGATTGATTGCTCAGGTGTGGGGTGTGTTTCGCGACGCGCGCCGATTCTGGCGCGTGGGCAGCAAGTGGTCCCGCGGGCGCGGCCCGGCGGAGGCCGACCTGCACCCCTCCGCGCTGGAGCGCCCGCTGGCGCGCGCCGCCTCCGACATCGCGCCCGAGCCCTCTGCGCCTTTGTGTAAGTATTGATTACTTTTGGGTGTGCGCACAAAACAGAAGTTGTGTACCACTTCTGCCGCGTGGGCAGCAAGTGGTCCCGCGGGCGCGGCCCGGCGGAGGCCGATCTGCACCCCTCCGCGCTGGAGCGCACTGCCTCCAACACCGCGCCCGAGCCCTCTGCGCCTTTGTGTAAGTATTGATTACTTTTGGGTGTGCGCACAAAACAGAAGTTGTGTACCACTTCTGCCGCGTGGGCAGCAAGTGGTCCCGCGGGCGCGGCCCGGCGGAGGCCGATCTGCACCCCTCCGCGCTGGAGCGCGCTGCCTCCAACACCGCGCCCGAGCCCTCTGCGCCTTTGTGTAAGTATTGATTACTTTTGGGTGTGCGCACAGAACAGAAGTTGTGCACCACTTCTGGCACGTGGGCAGCAAGTGGTCCCGCGGGCGCGGCCCGGCGGAGGCCGACCTGCACCCCTCCGCGCTGGAGCGCCCGCTGGCGCACGCCGTCTCCGACACCGCGCCCGAGCCCTCTGCGCCTTTGTGTAAGTATTGATTACTTTTGGGAGTGCGCAGAGAACAGAAGTTGTGTACCACTTCTGCCGCGTGGGCAGCAAGTGGTCCCGCGGGCGCGGCCCGGCGGAGGCCGACCTGCACCCCTCCGCGCCGGAGCGCCCGCTGGCGCGCGCTGCCTCCAACACCGCGCCCGAGCCCTCTGCGCCTTTGTGTAAGTATTGATTACTTTTGGGTATGCGCACAGAACAGAAGTTGTGCACCACTTCCGGCGCGTGGGCAGCAAGTGGTCCCGCGGGCGCGGCCCGGCGGAGGCCGACCTGCGCCCCTCCGCGCTGGAGCGCCCGCTGGAGCTCGCCGCCTCCAACACCGCGCCCAACCCCTCTGCGCCTTTGTGTAAGTATTGATTACTTTTGGGTGTGCGCACAGAACAGAAGTTGTGCACCACTTCCGGCGCGTGGGCAGCAAGTGGTCCCGCGGGCGCGGCCCGACGGAGGCTGCGCCGCCACTAATCTACGCCTAAGCTCTGAGCCCTCCGCGCTTTTATGTTTTTTTTTCTAAATATATGTAGTTTTATTTATTTATTCGTAGGAGAACCAACAGCAATAAAACTAAGTAACAACATTATTAGTTACAACAGAGCCAATTACAGGATCTCACATACTTAAATACATAGAAAACATCCAAGACCCAAGAACAAATATCCGTGATAAATGCACAAATAAATGCCCTGGCCGGGATTCGAACCCGGGACCTCTAGCTTCGGAGGCAGAGTCACTACCAACTAGGCTAAACAGGCCGTCAAATGATTAAAAACCCTACCTACAATTAATATTGAATTGTATTTTCTTAATAACTTTAACTGTACTTAAACAACATAGGTTCACGTTATCCATGCATTATCCTGTTGCACAAACTGGATAATAATTATTTATAATAGAAAAAAATAGTTTATTAACACGGTTCAATCTGATGTTGCAGGCCGCTGGGCTGAGGTGGACCTGGACGAAGAGGCGGAGGTCGGCGTGAGTCGCAGTGACTCCACCTCCTCCTCCGGCCACTCTGAGTGCACGGAGGAGTTCCGTGCGCGCGCCAGCACCGACTCGCGCCTGCCCCCTCGCCCCGCCCGGCTGCGGCACCCGCCCGTCGTCCGCACCGCGCTCCCGCCGGTCAGGAGAATGAGCGTGGCTATGAGGGGAAATAATGCTAGTACATACTGAGCATCCCTATAGACAAGCTTCGGCGACGAAACAAACTCGAAGAAAGAACAACAAATCCCGAAGACAATGTCTTTGATAGTATTTAGTTACCTACAGAAAATGAACAAAAAGAAAAAAGCATGACCGTTCGAGAGAAATTTAAGCTTCTTAAATTTCATTCGTATTATCTTTACGAACTAAAAATGCAGTCATATTGGTTTATGGTATGAGATTTAGATTTTTTTATTCTATGTGATCATAATATGTACCAAAGTATATATCATGAGCATGTGCTATGGAATTAAAAGAATGTGTGTGAAATGTAGAGGTCTGTGCCAGTCTGTGGGTCTGAATATCTTCTCCGCTTGAGCCTGCAGCACGGCGAGATGTCAATTTATGAATTGCAGCGTCCATACAGGTACAGATGTATATGGCTGGCGGGACTAGACGCTAGTGGCGCTGGGTTCGAATCCCGGTCAAGGCATACAATTTATTTGTGTGATGAGCGCGAATAATTAATTTGAGCCATGGATGTTTTCTATATATTTAAATATTTATATAAATACGTATAGCAGATTGTATGACTAGGGTCCTAAAATAAGCCATAATGCCACGAGATGGTTGTTTTACCGAACGAAGAGGGGAAATTATTCGAAGGGTAGTATGGCTTTTAGACCATATACCTACTTTTAACTTCGATTGCGAGAAAACTTTACAGACAAAATTAATTTAACTAATTTTTATGAAAAAAAAAACGACTTCAGTTCAGTGGGGGAGGCCGGTGAAAGATTATTATACATAGATGGTGCACTCTTAGATTCCATACAATGATATAAATGGATATAATAATAAGAATGGCTATGAGTATGTCTATAATGGTAGAAGACTAAGTACCCTCAATTCCTCATGAAATCCTCCATCAGAACTCAAGCTTGACAAAAATGTGTCTTGAAAACCTAGCTTGCTTGACAAACATAATGAAGAAAACAAATCGCCAAACGTGAACTATGCGTCGTTGAAGAGTTCTGTTCTGATCATGATATAACTGCTTCATTTGTTTATGAAAATACTAAAATCACTATATGTATGCCTTTTACATTTGAGGAGTTCCCTCGATTCCTCATAGATATCATCATCAGAACTCGAGCTTGACAAATGATTGTCTTGAAAATCTAACTTGCTTAACAAGCACAGCGAAGAGGACAATTCGCCAAACGTGAACTATGCGTCGTTGAAGAGTTCCGTTCTGATCATCATCAGCAGTTCCACTTCATCAAATGTCACTTTTTTGAATGAAAATGTTTGATTAGTTCATGAAAATACTAAAATCACTATATGTGTGCCGTTCACATTTGAGGAGTTCCCTCGATTCCTCATGGATCCCATCATCAGAACTCGAGCATGACAAAAATTAATCGTGAAAATAGCGTGAATAAACAACCCCACTGACTTTCCATTGAGCGCTTCAGACATGTGCTTCAGAGCGTTGCTCAAATTATTTAATCACTTTTAGGGTTCTGCAGCCAGAATGGCGAAAACGGAACCCTTATAGATTCGTCATGTCTGTCCGTCCGTCCGTCCGTATGTCACAGCTGATTTACTCGGAGACTATGAGCAGCACTACAATTATGAAATTTGGTAGGAAGGTGTATGCTATGAACCGCTATAGAAATATGATGTTAAATTAGGAAAAAATATTAAACTGGGGGGGGGGGGGCACCCCATAAATGTAACAGGAGGGTCAAAAAAAATTATTCAATGTACACAGGCGTGTGGGGTATCTTTGGATCGGCCTTCAAAAATGACATGGAGGATTTTAAAAAACTTTTCCATTTAAGTCAACCGTTGGTGAGATATTAGCTGTCAAAGTCGTAAAAAGTGTGTCCCCCCCCCTCTAATTTCCAAACTATGAAATTTAAAATCCTGAAAAAATCAAGATGATGTACAATTGATGTACAAACGAGATAGGTCTAACGGTTTTTGAATTATTGCTGAAAAACTGTCTTGCCAAAACAAAAAGGCTTACTCGTAGTGTCCCCCCCTCTCTAATTTCCAAACTATGAAATTTAAAATCCTGAAAAAATCAAGATGATGTACAATTGATGTACAAACGAGATAGGTCTAACGGTTTTTGAATTATTGCTGAAAAACTGTCTTGCCAAAACAAAAAGGCCCCAAAGGAAGGGGACTTCCCTATGAAGGTACGACCTTCTGTGATTTACTGTATTGTATAGTAGTTTTAAAAAACACTGTTTATTTTATAAATACGTTATAGTTTCACAAAACTTAACTACTAATCTTAATAATAAAACATTTTATTAGTTAAGGAGTCCTCCAAAAAAATCATTAACACATAGATAACTTTATTGCAAGAACACTTTCAGAATTTTATTACTTTACTTACATATTATGTTTTATATTTTTTTGAAATATATAATGCTTAATAATAGTTCTAATTTGCTGACTTATTTTGCCGTTTATTTTACATATCAATTCATTAGAAAACTTATTTAAAGTGTGAGGGAGAATTATATTCGATACCCTCCGACCATATTCATTATTACTTTTAGCCACCTCAAAGGTTGGAAGATTAGATCATTTTCGCAGCCGTTTAGGTGTATTTCACTTTTTAGGTCTTTCATGTTGTTATTGTATTGCTTTATTATTGCTAAATCTACTTTATCAAATACAGGGTGAGTTCGGGGTCGTGGATCAAGAACCAGTTTTTAGATTTGGTATCTGTTAGCCATTTCAAAAAAAATTGTAGTGACACGAAACAAACACATTTCATTTTTAATTTATTTTGATGAAAAAAATACAAAATCACAAAAACACATGGTTACCCTACTCTCTTTGACGGATGGTATGGAGAGTTGACAGTGGGGTAGGGTGACCAAGTTGTATGAAAAAGTATTATTTTCCATTAAAATTTGTAAAAAAAGAAAATTATTTCAGTTATAAACCTTCATACCGACTGTGATGTTGTCTACTTTGAATTTTTGACTATGTACAATTATTTCGGATGACGACCCCAAAATCATCCTGTATATTCAACACTTTGCAGTGGCCAAAGAGGTCTTTGTAATTATTTCTATATTTGTATTTTATTTAAATAGGTTCAATCGTCTTTAATAAACGCATTTGTAGGTTGTATGTATATCTTGTCTAAGTAAGTTTTATAGGTTCTTCCATAACTTTCTAGACCATCTTCTATACATATAATAAAGCTGAAGAGGGTAGAAAGTCTGTGCATGGAAGATATTCGAAAAAAAGTTGGCTGGGGATACTTAGAATCGATAACAGAACACGTTCCAACAGTTTTTAGAATTTTTGTCTGTTTGTCTGTTTATCTGTGTGTCTGTTTATATGAACGCGCATCACGTGAAAACGGCTGAACGGATTTTAATGAAAAGTTTACTAATCTGTCGAGTAAATACCTGGTCAGATTTTAGGCTATAAAAATTGTGTAGATTTGGATTGAAAGGGGGTAAAAAGAGGGGTTGAATTTTGTATGGGAACTCCTATAATCCATGAGTTACAGGTATGAAAATTGGTAATCATATACTTGATGACAAAGTAAAAACATCCTCATTCAAAATTTGTGAAATCTTAAGATAGAAACTGAAAAAAAAAGTAAACTCAAGCGCTGCGCCGCGGCGCTGCCCAGTGTGCGCGCCAGCCACCACGGTCTCTTCAAAACATGCAATTACAATGTTACTTTGGCCGTTCACATCATGTGCACTCACTTTATACCATAATCCCACTACATAATATTATAAATGCGATAGTTTAGATGTTTGGATGTTTGTCACTGAATCACGCAAAAACGGCTGAACAGATTAAAGTGCTAATATAGTCCGGGAAAGAAACTTTCAGTTGTTCGAGAATTGCACATTAAATCCTACACTATATATTTTTTTGCAATCTGATAGAACATTATTTTGGGATAATAAGTCAAAGGTTTTCCCCAAAAAATATATTAAGCTTTTCGGAAAAAAAATATTTAAAGTTTATATTTTTCATTAAATTTAAACATTAAATCCTACACTAGTGATTTTTGATCTAAATGGACAAACATATTATTAAAAACAGTATTTTAAAAAATCACCTCTTATATCGTAGAGCATATATAAATAATAATAAAAATATTGAAATAAATTAATAACAGCTATACATTAATTCAAAAGTTGGTGATTTTTGACTATACTGTCAGGACAATTATTTTACCCATTCTTGAAAAAAGAAAACCACCGGGGACTTTATTATTACTATTTTTTAAACAATTTTAACTGATTTTAGTACATGCGCATTAATTCTACAGTAGTCTTTTTTAATACACCTTATGGCTATAAATTAAACCTACCATAATATCAAATAATCCCTCGTTATCACCCTGAGCATTTACTACAATTGCCAAATTATTGATTTTCGAAATAAACGTGATCGGCGTAGGGCGCGAATCAACAACGCTAACAAGGCGAGTCTCTAGGTACGATACGATTCTAACCTGACTGCACAAGGGTTTTCAAGCGTTTGCCCAGTAGATACGTCTCATATTTGAATGGCGCCATCCGGTCGGAAGCGGTGTGAATAATTATTAAACAATTTTATTAATTATGTACCAAATCGGTTTAATACAATTACAAATGATTGTTATGTATAACATATGAGATGTAACTAGAGTGCTCAGCCCGTTTGGTGTACAAATCACATCAAAAACATTATTTACCTACATGTGAAAAGATGGAGAAAGATTCTTATACCTATTTACTACAAAAAAGTTTTGAGATGTAATGTTAAACCAAGTCAATTATTTTAGTCAGTACCGGGGAGTGTCAATAAATGTTGTTACCTACAAACCTAAAGCATACAGGGTAGAAAAAACAATATATTCATTTTAATTTAGTAGTGTTACGGAGTTACGGATGCGGTTTTTTATTTCACCTTTTATTGTAATGTCGTCTACTATTTCTGCGACTGATACTCATTAATGGTTAAGCGTTTAAAAATATTTAAAAGCTTAGAGAAATAGTACATTACTACAGAGGCCGGGACGAAAGGGGTTGCCGGCCAAAGACATATAGACGGACGAGCGAAGCGAGGCCGGATAGGTCTAAGGCGGGCAACCCCATATTTCCCGCCGAGGTATGTATAGTGCTTTTCTCAAACATGCAATGAAATAAACAAAAAAAATCAAAGTTTTATTTTTAATACGCATAGTGGCAGAATGTCATGATGCCTGTGCCACAAATTTATGTGGAATGGAAATTAAAAAAGAGGACTTTGCCGGCCTAGGCCTGCATGATTTGTATGAAATTCCATTAACGACCTCTTGTCCTAGCCGCTCCTGAAACGTCATACTTCGCAGCCTATTATAAGGAACATAACATCAATATTTCATTGCATGTTTGAGAAATAGTACATTACTACAGAGGCCGGGACGAAAGGAGTTGCCAGCCGAAGACATATAGACGGCCGAGCGAAGCGAGGTCGGATAGGTCTCAGGCTGGCAATCCCATATTTCCCGCTTAGTGCTTTTCTCAAACATGCAATGAAATAAACAACAAAAAAATCAAAGTTTTATTTTTAATACGCATAGTGGCAGAATGTCATGATACCTGTGCCACAAATTTATGTGGGACGGAAATTAAAAAAGAGGACTTTGCCGGCCTAGGCCTGCAACATTTGTATGAAATTGCATTAACGACCTCTTGTCCTAGCCGCACCTGAAACGTCATACTTCGCAGCCTATTATAAGGAACATAACATCAATATTTCATTGCATGTTTGAGAAAAGAAAATTACGATTGCGTCCTTTTTGTAACGAAAGTGGATCATACCTACAAAATATACGGGTAACTTAACGAAGGAATCAGTTAAGTTTGGTTTTAATTTAAGCCCTTAACTAGGTAAATTTCTATTAATAACGACCCAAATAGAACAATTTAAACGAATTAAATCGCAAGTACGGGATTTTATTAACTCAAATTGTTTTATTGTTTATAACTAATCATCAATGTCTTACCTCTTACACTTAACAATGTCGGCTCAAAATGATCAATTACAAGGGCAAACCCTAAAAATCGGCCCAATTCTCATAAAAGCAGCATTATAACTTTTATGTAACAATTACATAAAAGTAACATATAAGTACTTAAGGTAAAAGCTAATACATAAATTTGATTCAAGATTTCGAGCTAACAAGGTCACACTAGAATATTGTTAAGAACGGGGTATTTACCATGTATATTTGATTATTTATCATCAAAAAATAACCAATATAAAATATGCCTAATAGTCGATGGTGATGTAGACAAGGTAAGTAAAACTTTCACTATACGAAATTATGCGACCACTTACCATCCAACAACACCCCACACCGTAGGCTTGAAGCAAAAAAAATCATCCCCACTTTACGTGTAGGGAACCCTTAAAATATATTTTTTTGGATTTTATTTTACAACGTTGTCAGTTTTATATCATCATCATCATCATCATTTCAGCCGAATGACGTCCACTGCTGAACATAGGCCTCCCCCAAAGACTTCCACAATGACCAGTCCTGCGCCAGTTTTATATATCGATGCTAAATTGCAGCTTTCTAGCACTAACAATCACAGGGCAAAGCCTCAAACAGACAAATAGACACACGGACATGGCGAAACTATACGGGTTCCTGCTTGACTACGGAAGTATGGAACCCTTAAAAAAGGTTTTAATTTTTGTTGACCAATGTGGAATTGACCTCATACCACTATTAAGTAACGCTACATCAGAAATCGGCAAAAAACGTTACATACGTCATATAATACCGACCCTCACACACTCCAAATCGATACAAAAAAATTAATTTTATGACATTACAACGCATAGATTAAATGTATAATGCAAACTTCATTTTACATTCATCATAAACATGACGAAGCAGTGTCCACTCGTTTTCACCGCCCGTAAACGACTAAATATGGCCAATAAGAAAAGCTATGTTTATGCGGTAGATAATAGACTGCGTTTCCAATGTACTTCATCTATTTATACCAAATAATTGGTAGATTTTAATGAAAAAATATGGTAACAAAAGTTTTGTTCCATAAAAACGTGGATTCAGGGCACATAAAGTTTTTTTTGATAAAATTGGGAGTTTTTCAACGCTTAATTAAGCTGAGAGCGTAATAAAACTATTTTAAGTCTAAGTAAAATACTGAAAAGTACATCGAATATGCTCTAAAATGATGAGATTAAAAAAAATTGCACGAAAGCACATTTACAATTTGTATAGAAAAGCGTCGTCACCATCAATTATAAAATCCAAAAAAAAATATTGTTAATCTTCTTTTTGTTGATAGTTGAGGATTAAAAAAATTGCTTAAAATACTATTTTATGACATACAGACATGATACTATTATGTATAGTTTTTATAAAACATCAGAGCACATTTTTAACCGACTTCAAAATTTCAAAAGAGGAGGTTATCAATTCGGTTGTATGTTTTTTTTTTTTTTTTAATGTTTGTTACTCCATAACTCCGTCATTTCTTAACCGATTTGAAAAATTTTTTTTGAATGTATGTATATATATATCCAAGTTGGTCCCGTTTTTGTCAACAGGCAGTTCTGATGATGGGATCCATGAGGAATTGAGGGAACTCCTCAAATCTTTAAGGCAAACATATAGTGATTTTTGTGTTTTTATCAACAAGTCAAGCATTTGCATCCAAAAATGTGACATTGGATGAAGTAGAACTGCTGATGATGATCAGAACAGAACTCTTCAACGACGAAAAGTTCACGTTTGGCGATTTGTCCTCCTAGCTGTGTTTGTTAAGCAAGTTCTATTTTCACGATTAATTTTTGTCATGCTCGAGTTCTGATGATGGGATCCATGAGGAGTTGAGGGAACTCCTCAAATCTTAACGGCAAACATATAGTGATTTTTGTGTTTTTATCAACAAATCGAGCATTATCATACAAAAATGTGACATTTGATGAAGTGGAACTGCTGATGATGATCAGAACAGAACTCTTCAACGACGAAAAGTTCACGTTTGGCGATTTGTCCTTCTAGCTGTGTTTGTTAAGCAAGTTCTATTTTCACGATTGATTTTTGTCACGCTCGAATTCTGATGATGGGATCCATTAGGAATCGAGGGAACTCCTCAAATGTGAAAGGCACACAAATAGTAATTTTAGTATTTTTATGAACTAATCAAGCATTTTCATTCATAAAAGTGACATTTGATGAAGTGGAACTGCTGATGATGATCAAAACGAAACTCTTCAACGACGCGTAGTTCAAGTTTGGCGATTTGATCTCTTCGTTTTGTTTGTCAAGCAAGCAAGGTTTTTCCATGATTCCATGAGGAATTGAGGGTACTTAGTCTTCTACCATTATAAACATACTTATAGCCATTTTTATTTTATTGTATGGAATCTAAGAGTTCACCATCTAAGTATAATAATCTTTCACCGGCCTCCCAACTTGAAGTCGGTTTTTTTTTCTTAAAAATTATGTATGTAAAGAAGTCCAATTTTTGGGCCTTGCCCGCAAATCAGCGGAACCTATATGGCAGGTATATTAGAAAAATACAGGTAATTCATATTGGTTCATGCTGCGGCATAAAAAGAAGTTATTTTTACCAGTCATGCTTATAGTAGTAAGACCCGAGAAGCAAACAAACTTACACCTCATCAAATGAAAGCTTTTCAATAGTTATTTCGAAACCTAATTAATTACTTTAGCTGGATTCGGATAAAGTTCAACTTTGTACACTCCTATCCAAGGTAAACATGTGAAAATGGTGTGTTTAGTGTGGTAAAAAGCATTATTTCAAGCCTTTACAACATAATAATTGCAGATGTAAAAACCAAATGTGATTGATTGATCATTTCTTAAACATTAACTATAATATCCTTCCACAAATCACTATGTTTAATATACGCGCTCTCTTCAACGCTCGAGAAGAGATTACGTGTCCCAAATTTCGTTACATAAACTCAAATATTTTTCATTAGAATACGCCATTTTTTAAACATTGTTTTTATTCAATTGGCAACACTGTTTTCTTATTAGTATATCTATGGATACCCTACCTGCTGTTGACCATAATAACTTGTATACCAACATTTGAAGTGAACGTTCATGAGTGTATCCAGTTTATGTAACACAGTATTATTTGGTAATTTTAGAGCTTACTTTGCATTCATTTGTTTTATACATACATAAACTCACGCCTATATTCCCAAAAGGGATAGGCAGAGCACATGATAATTATTTTTCTGTGCCCTTTTTAGCAATTGCAGGTTTGTTTTATAATGCATACAAATAATATATATCTTGAAAATGTTATGTCTGATGTATGATTTAGGTCTCGTGCATGAATCGTATGTAATAATAAAAGAATATATTCAATACAATACAATATAAAAACTCTTTATTGCACACCTCAATAAATTACATAGCTTATTATAACAGCGTATAAAACTTAAAACTAGAGGTAAACAACAGGCGGTCTTATTGCTAAAGAGCAATCTCTTCCAGACAACCTAGCGCAAAAATAGCAACAAACGTATTAAAAGTGGGTGGCAAACAAAAAAAATACTGAATTCAAACTTATGTACAATCACGTAAATATTAAAGCACACATACATAAATCATACTAATTAACATAAATAGATACATTCCTACACATATAAATAAATATGAATATACATATATATATATATATATATATATATATATATATAAATATGAAAATAATTATATTCATTGGGATGTCTCAAGTTATGAGTTTGTATTCCTTTGGGAATTGTTTTCGTCACTTTTATGTAGCTATGTAACGCTTTTATGAAACGTATGTAGCACTTCTGGTCAGTTTTTTACGTAACACACTCTTACATAAAGAACTGACCATAAAGGTAACGTAAAGGCGCCATCACATTGGTTTATCATCATCACACTTAAAAAATACTTTAAGTTTGATGATGAGGAAGATAAACCGATTTAAACATAATTTATATAAAAGTATACTTACGAATATCATTGACACACAAAATACAGGAGTTTTAACAATTACGATATTTCTGGTACATATGAATATAGGTACCTTCCTTTGGAATTATGCTACTTTGCATTTTGTTACTTTTTGTATTTTTTTAGGGTTCCGTATCCAAAGGGGGCGTAAAACGGGACCTTATTACTCAGACTCCGCTGTCCGTCCGTTTGTCTCTATCTGTCCGTCTGTCACCAGGCTGTATCTCATGAACCGTGATAGTTAGACAGTTTTTTCACAGATGATGTATTTCTGTTGCCGCTACAACAACAAATACTAAAGCCAAAATAAAATAAATATTTAAGGGAGCTCCCATCCAAAAAAAATACAAAAAGTTGCTCGTTGTATTCATCAGGCGCTGGGTCTCAAAATGTATGGGAAAACTAAAATCCGACTCGCACTTGACCAAAATTCTACTTGATATTATTTATTACTGATAAAATATATTATTATTTAAATTAAATTAAAAAAGGTTATAATAAAGTGTATAATGTTGTATAGATAATAGTACGCAACCCTTCGTGTGCGAGTCCGACTCACACTTGGCCGGTTTTATAAAACATATACCATGTGTTTTAATTTATGTGACACTGTTAACATTAACGCCTATTGTTGCTTTTATGTTAGGTACATAAATACTTAATTATAATCACGCTCAAAATTATGCTACATTATTTTGCGCACTGTTTGTATATGTAAAACAAATGCAACGACTATATACCTAATTATTACCAACACTGTCGTCCGACGCCGGCCGGATGCGCCGCGCTCGCGCGGTATACTCGTACTTACAACGAAAGTATACCTCTCCTTTTCACTCACATCATCGGAACGCGTCCCACCAATATAGACGGCATAGGCTAGACACATAATAGTAGGCAAATTCGCGCGAAAGCGGTGTTTTTAAAAAGTGAGCCGCAAATGATTCGCTGTTTATTTCGATTACTCTTGAAGCACTTGATATTTTTCGGAGATTTTTTGAGTACGCGTGGTAAATAAACAGACAATTGAAGAAATATTTTAATCTCCAATGTAGGTTTTAATGCAAATATAGTATAAGCAAATAAAAACCAAAATTCATCATAATAAATAGATCCAACTAAGTCACCTTGGTGAAAAATTACTAATATGTTTAGATTCATATTTGTAGCCAACTACCAAATTTTCGAATTCTGTATGAATTTGTAAGATCCATTTATAGCAATTATAGAAAAAAAATCAGAAAACTGAGTTTATTTTGATAAACTCGATGGACAAACAGGGGATAATTTTATCATTAGTCATAACTTATTTGAACATATATAATTGATAAATAATCCCGAGTGTAGGAATTAGTGAACACATTGTGCCAGTGATTGACATTAATATCTTCAATTTACTGAAATGCTCAATTGCTGCACTGGGGATAAACGCATAATGATAATCTGAAGACCTTATTTAATGAATAGAAAAAGCTTCCAAAACTGTAGGTTTTAATGTGAGTAAATTTTTTTCTTTCCCCGACTAATAGTATATAATCTGGATTCACTTATATATATTATAAGTGTACTTTTTGTCCCGATGATCTTCCATCAAAGGGATATTAAATCAGGGATGCAAGTAAGGTCCATGAAACGGGGTGGTTTAATCCTCATACGCGTGTCAATTGACGATTCATTATGTCACAACCGAAGTATCATAATTCCTTCTGATTGTTGACGCTATTTTTGAGCACAACCTTTTCGCAATTAGTTCTACTTTGCGTGTACATCAAAATGCATTTGCTATACTTTGGCATTGTTTTTATATTATTCATATGCTTAAATACAAAAACAGCTGTTTCAATGACTATGTATCGTCGGTGTACCATTTAATTTTGTCGTGCGTTATTTTTTACGTAATTGTTGACCCTTCACACCATAAAAACTGTTTCATATAAGAGATCACTTGAGCTGAGCAGCCCAATCGTCAGCATAGACAGTTGGAACATCTTAGATGTACACTTAGAAGAGGGTCGAAAGTCTGTACGTTTACATGGAAGATATTCAAAAAAGTTGGCTGGGGATACTTAGAATCGATAACAGAAATCGTTTCAACAGTTTTAAGAATTTGTGTCTGTTTGTCTGTCTGTTTATATGTCTAGGCATCACGTGAAACGAACGAATGGAGTATAATTTAACCTCATTAATATGACAACTGGATCTTCGGCGACGACATAGCTCGGCCTTCGGCCTCGCATGCCTTGCCACTCTCCTTCGGATTTTCAGTCATCAACCTTACATGAAGAATCTACTCTGTTGGGAGGCTCGGCCTTCAGCAGCGCGTGTCTCGCCTCTCTGCTTCAGGCCTTCGGCCCTCAGCCTTACATGAGAAGCCCGCTCTGTGTGATTATTCTCGCATGCCTTGCCGCTCTGCTTCCGGCCTCCGGTCATCATACTTACATGAAGAACTCGCTCTGTTGGGATAACGTTTTACGGCAGAACTGCGTAGCGAGACTTTTACAAGTGTACAATGTACATGTAATGTTTTTGACGAGATTCATTCGTCTAGAATCGGTACATTTGATATTCCGAAATAAGCACTCTTAATCATTCGTTTTGACAATAGGTTTTCTAGGGAATGTCATATTGACTGTAATCATTTCTTAAGGGGGTGTAAAGAAGGGTGAAAGATAGTATCATCGTCATCATCATCATCATAATCTGAGGCGTTATAGCCGCGGGTGGGCCCTAGGCTACCCTGGTCAAGCAAATATCTCCAGTCCGATCTATTCGTGGCTTTCCTTCTCCAACATGTCACCCCTAAGTTCCTGGTGTCCACCTGAGCTTGAGAAAGATTGTATGGGAAAACAAATCATTCTAAGGCGAGAACGAATTATACGCGGACGAAGTCGCGGGCAAAAGCTAGTACCTTATAATTGAATCAGCTAGGGACATATAAAGAAGTCTTAACGTGTTGTAGGGAACTTTATGTTTAAGTATACAGAGTTTTGAAAATATTGATCTTAATTTGTTACATACTTGTTCCACGTGCGGACCCCAGTTAAATTTGTGGTCTATTTTCAATCCTAAGTAGGTATGTTCATTTACAAGTTCAAAGTGATTACAATTACAAGATGCAGTGGGCTTATGTAAACAACTGTGATCGTGGGCCACTATCTTAGGCGTAAAACTGCTTTTGTTATACGGTGAGTGTATGTGCATGAGTTTAAATTTCAAGTAGTTTAGTGACAAACAAGATCGTGAGCCCATTTACACAACTTGTTAAAATCAATCTTAGGCGCATAAAATTAGCTAAACCTGGACATAATTCGATAACTGTAATTTTCTTTTTCTATGATTTAGAGTATAGTTAGTTATACTTAAAATATAAAGAATTAAACATTTTAAGGCTCCGCGTCAATGTTAAAAAACAAAAAACTATTTTTTCTAACATATTTTGATTTCGGACGTGTATAATGATATGAAACAATATCATTTAATCAATTATCGAGAATATTTTTTGTTTAATATAAATTAATAATAAATAAATATTGGGGGACAATCTTACACAAATCGACCTAGTCCCAAACTAAACAAAGATTGTACTATGGGTACTAGACGACGAAATACATACCTATATAGATAAATACATAGAAAACATCCCAGACCCAGGAACAAAATCTTGACCGGGATTCGAACCCGGGACCTCTAGTTTCGGAGGCACTGTCACTACTAACTAGGCTAAACAGACCGTCAACATTTTATTAAGTAGTACTATAAGAAACAATTTAAACAAAAAATATCCATGATAATTGATTAAATAATATTTTTTCTTATCATAATACAGGTACTTTTACAAAGTTATTTAATATGGTTTATTTACGAAATCAAAATGTGTTAAAAATTTAGTTTTTTTTATTTTTTTTAACATTGACGCGGAGCCTTAAAATGTTTAATTCTTTTTATTTTAACTATAACTAACAATACTTTAAATCATAGAAAAAGAAAATTACAGTTATCGAATTATGTCCAGGTTTCGCTAATTTTATGCGCCTATCTGCAACATGCCCTGGGCAGTCTCCAAGTCACTACGAGCTGTTATTATACACGTGTCGTCGGCAAACTGGTACACAGAACCATACTGAAATATCTTGTGCATTTATTGCATTGTTTTAAATGTAGATTAGGAGGTGTCGGTACGGAACCCTTCTTTGTGCGTGACCCAACACGCACTAGGCCGATTTTTAACTACTTATTGTGAAATACTTATACTAAAAAAGCTTAGTTTTGAGAAATTAATACTGTTTCCTGATTGGTCAATTTTAGTATAGCTGATATATTAATACGAAATACAAAGTTTATTAAAACAAATAAAGTACCTAATAGGTAATTATATTGTGATAAGTGTATTCGGTGAAGTATTTTGATTGGTCAAATTCATGTCAAATTAAAATGCTTAGTAAATCATGAATAATATATTCTATTTTTCCTAGGGGCTCAGTACTTACTACTTTTTAGTTTATTTTATTTTTGTTTATTTTTACGAAATGGAAAAAAGTTCGAGGGGAACTCTTCTTTTCACTTCAATAACGAGAAAATAAATCAATAATTGAAAATTTTAACAAAAATAAAATGGACTTCAACCGAGTTATTCGTCCACTTGTCGTGCACATACTCGTACTGCAAATTCAAGACCAAAGAGAATATAATACTCCTTACGGAGAAGAGACGTAACTGCCTAAATACTGTCATCCACAGTAATTCGTATGTTTCTGTATATCTTTGATGTTCATCGCTATAAAACTAACTGTCACTGTAGTGCTGTGGAGTTATCGATAGTATTGAATAGTAAATGCACTAGTGATGTGCGTGTCTTATCGATATTCGATAAAAATTGCTTACGTAGGTATTGCTATTTACATTTTGCCTTTTACCAGCGTTAATACTTAATGCGAAAACAATCGTGTTGTTTGTTGTAAATAGTAAATAAACCACGTCAAGCTTATACAATATTATTTATTTACACACAAAGGAGTTATCCCTTTCCTTCCATTAAATCTTAAAGATATTTACATTATCTTGTTATTAGCTCATCTTTGGGAAAATTAGCAAATAATTCTCCCCTGAGGCTTTCCCTGACGCTACATACTTCACAGCGTCTATTTTTACGTCTATTACCGCCCATTATGAGTCACTTACCACTATTTCGAGTCTCTATCTCAGAAATATCACGAGTCCACGTCTCTTAAATAAAATAACACACACACAAAACAATACGAGTCCCTGTCTCTAAAAACCGCGCGCACACGCGAAATAAGCGCAGGAGCAAATTTGGTCAACTCTACGCCACTACTTCAAGTTTCAAAAGTATAGCGAATAAAATAATTATCATTAATGGACGTCGGTATTTCAAGATTTTCAAGTGAGAAAAATATTTTTAATGTACATATTTGACTTTGTCAAGTTTGTCAGATTGCCATGACAACCCATTATCCTGTAGGTTGGCATGACAGGCGCTCCAAAGAGAATATAATACTCCTTACGTTAGTTCGATTAGATTGGTATTACTAATTCTATCATTTCATACAAGTTGTTTTTTGTTCTAAGTTAAGATGTTCAAGACTTATATGGTTTTGTCATGGATGACATTGTCAGAACTGACACCAAATTGAAATGGGACCACACGAGAAGCACCAGTTTACAAATAAAAAAAGAATCATCAAAATCGGTTCACCCAATCGACAGTTCTGAGGTAAAAAACATAAAAAAACAGTCGAATTGAGACCCTCCTCCTTTTTAGGGTTCCATACCCAAAGGGTAAAACGGGACCCTATTACTAAGACTCCGTTGTCCGTCCGTCTGTCTGTCTGTACGTCTGTCAGCAGTATCACGTCTATCTCATGAACCGTGATAGAGGGTTGAAATTTTCACAGATGATGTATTTCTGTTGCCGCTATAACAACAAATACTAAAAAACAGAATAAAATAAATATTTAAGGGGGCTCCAATACAACAAACGTGATGTTTTTGCCGTTTTTATAGATAATGGTACGGAACCCTGAGCTCGCACCTGACCGGTTTTTTTGAAGTTGGTTAGCAAAGTTTATGCACCCAAAATGATTAAGAAATTCCACGACGAACATATTGTGTATTGTGTACCATATTCTGTGATTTGGCGGTCTGTTCGATTTTTTTATAAAGTGATTTGAATACAGATACAAATAATAGGCACCACGAATAAACATCAATGGCCGTCAATTTAGCGATTCAATGCGTTGCACAAACGATTAAATATTCATTTTAATTGTTGTGAAAGAGGAATAATAAATAGCATCTAATGTTTTTAGGAATTACATTAATCAAATAGTATCCGTAGGTAGCGAGTAGGTTTCTGTCAAACATTTAATTCAATTTCAATTTGGTTTATTTGTAAAACATGGGTAAGTACAACAGAGATCTTAAATAAGTACAGTTCTTAAGTCCCATTATGTATTACCGTTAGGCATACAAAATATTTGACAGAAGGTAGGTGGTCTGTTATTCCTTATATTATAATATGTCAAACAATAATAAAACATAACTTAGCTCGTCAATATACAATATAAAATAGTACTTATTGAAATATGTCATGTTCAGAGTATTAGAAAAATGAATTACAATAAAATTAAAGTTGTCCCCATTTGTCAGTCATGAATTCATTATTCATTGCTTTCTTAATTAACAGTTGATTTAAATTACGTTCACAGTACATATGGTGCTACATTACCGCACGAGTGCTGTAATCAGCAGATTACATGCATATGTCGAAACTTTAAAGAGCCATATGTACTGTAAAACGTTGTACAATACACGTGCGAATAGGTAATTCGCAACTCGTATCGATTTAAAACACTCCCTTCGCTCGTGTTTTAATTTATCACCACTCGTTGCGAATTTCCTATTTTCTGCACGTGTATCGTAATGTACTATTAATTTGTCCTAATGTATCCAAGTCTCTAATACATATTAGGGATGATATTATAAATTTTTGAAGCCATACCCAAAATACTTCTAGAGAGAGATGCGCTTTTTACCAATTCAGGTTGTATGATACAAGCTTTTATTGTCGACTGAACTTTTTTGCATAGTCTTTAACTACTCGTTAAAGGGTTCCAGTGAGCCCAAACACGACGAGTTTATCTTGTCTAGTTTAAGTGTTGCTATGGCCATCTCTTGTCTCCATCATCAAGTCATCAGATCAACTCGGATATAATATTGTATTGTTACCGAACTTATTCATATAACTATAACAAAATTCAGCTCAATCAGATACCGGCAAGTGACAACTTACATACTTATATTACTTACGTGCGCACAGTGCAAGTTAAATATAAAAGGTACTAAAAAAAACTCAACGTTATGTATTGTGTTTCGTGGATTTAAAATGGTGAAGATTGGTGGGGTGGGGTGGGTGGTATGGGGTGTATTTTATTAGTCAAATTAAAATGTTGTTCATTTCTCATACTCTGAAAGCGTCTATTAGTTATTAACCGACAAACCAGTCTGTCCACCTGGTTGCACGGTTAGTTTTTTTTTAACTGACTACCTGGTTGGACCGTTAGTATTTTTTTTCCTAACCGACAACCTAGTTGGTTAGTTGTTATTTTTTTTCTTAACTGATCACCTGGTTGGTGCCTTGATATATTTTTCCTCAATTTGACTATTATAAAAATATGGTGAGTTTTGGGAGAACGTACGACGTTGTACAACGAATTTTCTTGAAGGTAAGGAATTTTAAGCTAGACGAGGCCACCTAAAATAATTCCCACGCTTGCTCCGCCCATCACCCGCGCCAACCCGCCACCCGCTAGATACACTCATTCGCCATGCTCGTGCGGCGCGTGTAGTTATCAAAACAAAAAGTGGAGCAAGAACATAGAATGAATAGAGATTTCATTTATTGAAATACGTTAACTATTTTTTTTCATGGTGCCATTTGAACCAGTTTTTGATGACAATCAAATGTCATTATTGTAGTTGGTCAACAAACAAAGAACAAACCTAGCTCGATGCTAGTGGCCTCCGAAAAGGCTCCTACAATATGACGTCACGTGCCACTTATCAAACCAACAGTTGTATGGGAAAATAAGTACCCATCAAAAACATAAACGTGAAAATGAGAGCCAATTTCAATATTAAGAATATGCGACGCGTGAGAGTATGTTATAATACCATGAAAGCTGTTGGGTATTTAAGAAAACTGCCAAGTTTAAGCTCAAAATGCATTAAGCGGCAATAAATTAGTTTTACTGTAAAAAATCTAGTGCCAGACTTGGCACCTTTATAGTTAACGTAAGTTGGTGCAACTCAACCTTAATATAGTACATTACGATACAAGTGCAGAACAGGAATTAGCAACGAGTGGTGATAAATTGAAACACGACCGAAGGGAGTGTTTTTGATCGACACGAGTTGCGAATTACCTGTGCGCACGTGTACCGTACAACGTTTTACAGTATATATGGCTCTTTAAAGTTATGACACATGCACGTAATCTGCTGATTACTGCACTCGTGCGGTAAAGTAGCACCATATGTACTGTAAAAAATGTTATCTAATAACTACAACTTAGAAAAGTAAAAAAAAACCCCGGCATTTTCATTTCAAAGCTCAAAATCTCAAAAACGGCTGAATAGGTTTTCATGAAACATGGCTAAGAACACACGGGATTAAATTAAATATGACACAAAAAAACTAAACGAAAATCGGTTCCTCCGTTTGTGAGCTACGATACCACAGACAGATACACAGACACACAGATACACAGACAGACACGTTAAACTTATAACACCCCTCTTTTTGCGTCGGGGGTTAAAAAGGATGCCATTAACAAAATATTTTCGGAATATCCGATATATTGGTACCAAATCGCAATGGAGAAGTGATTGGTATTATAAGAATTAGTATTACCGTGAATTAAGATAACGATGATGATTAGAATAAGGATCTTTTTATTTCATAAGTTGAAATGACGACAACTGAAATATAGTACATTACTACAGAGGCCGGGACGAAAGGGGTTGCCGGCCGAAGACATATAGACGGCCGAGCGAAGCGAGGTCGGATAGGTCTCAGGCGGGCAACCCCATATTTCCCGCCGAGGTATGTATAGTGCTTTTCTCAATCATGCAATGAAATAAATAACAAAAAAATCAAAGTTTTATTTTTAATACGCATAGTGGCAGAATGTCATGATGCCTGTGCCACAAATTTATGTGGAATGGAAATTAAAAAAGAGGACTTTGCCGGCCTAGGCCTGCAACATTTGTATGAAATTGCATTAGCGACCTCTTGTCCTTGCCGCACCTGAAACGCCATACTTCGCAGCCTATTATAAGGAACATAACATCAATATTTCATTGCATGTTTGAGAAAAGTATATTTTCAAGCTAATATCACAGTCTTACTACCTACAGTCTGCCGACTCAGCTCTTTTTGGGCCAACGATGCGGGGTACGCAGAGAGTTGGGCGGCGTGGAAAAAAAGCTCAAACTCATTGAAGGGCTGTCAAGTTTGAGAAATTGAAATTCTGACTTCATGAAAGGTTCGGTTAAAATAAGGTTATAGGTTTTATTTTTAAATCAGTGCCGATCCGAAACGATTTCGATAAACATCGATATCTGAGCGTCCGAGTGGTCCCCTAATACGAAACCGAGGTAAATTTGGAAAAAGTGGCGGCCATATTGATTTTTCTCATACACGTCCCGATTTCGTTCAAAATCGATATCTAAGCGTCGGAGAGGCCGCTTGTAGGTTATTTTATGTAGTGGGGTTATTAATAGAGTCTAACTCAAGGTCCGCACTAGCCCTACCGACTCTACACAGAAGGTTGCACGGAAGGATATTAAAATAAAAACGTGTTGTTTGAACGAGTTATATTCCAGACTGTCAACTTACTTAGCGGTACAACCGCTGCTATGTTCCTATATGTAACATAATACTCGTATACATAGTAAATGCATAATGTGTGCACGTACATCATTCCTCCTTCCCTTTTTTTAAAAATGTTTTTAAGAAAGTTCACTCATACTACATTCACGTTCTAAAAATAACACAAACTATAATCCACATACATGAATGCACTGTAACACTTAGTAACTAAACACCGTGCCACGCGTACTCGGAGCGCTATGCATATCCCGCACGCGGCGCCGCCTGCTGCGTCATTGGTGTAGTTATTAACTGTTTCTGCACCCAATCTCTGGCTGTTTTTCTGCAGCGGTACCACAGAACGCACACCAGAATGATTCCAAACATAACCGACACGGCTGTCAGTACTAAGCTTATGGTTCCCAGCTGGTACTGGAAGTCGTTCGTCACGGTCTGTGTTTGAGTCACAACACTACCTAGGTACTGCTCTTATCGCCTTCCTTGCTTTGTCCCCAACCCATGGTTGTAACAAAATAATTCTGACTTCAAATTTCCGAGTTAAAATAAAACGTAATAGCAGTAGTTCGTTGTTTCAAATCAAAAATTACAATGTTTAGTTTAACATATTTGGAAGTTGTTATATATTCTTACAAAAATCTTTTTTGCTAATTAATAACATATTCGTAACCTAGATCTTGAAGATCTCAATACTAACATTACACATCATAGTAAAATATACTTTATGTTAACTACTTAACGCACATAATATCTTGTAACACTATGGCTGTGTCTGTGTCGGTGCACGACTTACGATCACAGACCGATCAACGTTAAATATGGCGTCGGCAGCTGTCATCCCATAGAAACTTGTCAAACTCTCCATACATTCAAATTTTAACGAACAGTTACGATTACAGACGGTTTGGTGCAACCCAGCCTATATCTGCCGCATGAAAACATTATTTTTGTAACTAGCTCGATGATGCTGTATCGGCAAATCGTACTGGCCTCTTTATCGTACGGCCACTGCGCGTTGTTTTCACTGGTATAGGGTTACTAGATGTGTTATTGTTATTCATTGTAGAATGATTCTGTATGTTATTACAATTATTTGGTAAACTCTGGACGAGGCTTTCGTCCGTAGTTTCCGCGTCACTTATAACATATGCTGGTTCCAACCTGTCTATTGAGACAGTTTGCTGCCTATTCTCCAATTGAATAACAAATGTTTTACCTTGCCTGCTTATGACGCTGTAAGGGCCATCATAAGGAGGTTGAAGGGATTTACGCACTAAATCATTCCTTAAAAATACATATTTACAAGTTTTTAAATCGTTATGGACTAACAATGAACCAAGGCCACCAAGTCACAGTAATAAACTGTGACTTGGTGGCCTTGGCTTCAACTTACTCATGGAATCTCTCAGCTTTTGCAAGTATTCCGAATGCGAATCACTAACCTTAACCTCGTAATAAAATTCACCGGGCAAACGAATTGTTTTTCCATATATTAATTGAGCTGCGCTCACCCCCGTGTCACTTCTAGGAGCGGCACGTACGCCTAGCATAACCATGGGCAATTCATCGATCCAAGAAGTGTTATCATTTAGGCGGGCCTTAAGGGCAGTTTTCATTACCCTGTGATATCTTTCGATAATCCCGTTGCTCTCAGGTCGATAAGGGGTAGTACGTAATTTATGGATACCTAAATATTTCATTAACTGTTTAAATAAGTCACTTTCAAATTGCCTACCACAGTCGCTTGTTAGTCGCGTAGGACAACCAAATCGAGCAATCCAACCTTCATAAACTATTCTGGCTACTGTCTCTGCCGTAATGTCCGGAACGGGATACGCTTCCGGCCAACCTGAAAATCTATCTATCATTGTTACACAATAACGATAACCTTCGCTAGTAGTCTCCAAGGGTCCCATAATATCGATATGCACATGAGACAGACGATCAGATTCCGCAAATGGTTCTAATCCTGAAACTGTATGACGAGTTATTTTCGCTTTTTGACATTGCATACATGCCCTAGTCCATCTAGTAACATCCACATTCATTTTCGGCCAAATAAATCTCTCGGTAACTAAACGTTTCGTAGTTTTTATGCCGGGATGACTTAGGCTATGTATAAAATGCCATGCTTGTTTCCTAAAACACTCAGGTAAATAAGGTCTAATATTCTTTGTTGAAACTTCGCAGTATATCATTTTCTCACAGTCGGGCAAGCTAACTTGCTTGAATTGCAAAGTATCATGTGACGTGCCTAAGCTGTGTTGTAAATAATTATCGCTGGCCTGACTTTCTGCCAACTCTGCGTAATCAATGCCCGTGGGACAGTAAATGGTATCTATACGGGATAGGGTGTCAGCTACTACATTATCTGTACCACTAATGTGGTGTATATCCGTAGTAAATTCGCTAATGTATGACAAATAACGAACTCTTCTAGGACTTTCCTTATCTCCGTTTACCTTAGTGCTTAAGCATATGTTAAAGGTTTGTGATCTGTGTATATGCTAAGATCACGACCCTCTATCAAGTTGCAAAAATGTTTTACAGCCGCATATATGCCTAATAATTCCCTATCATACGCAGAATATTTCTTTTGCGCGTCAGATAGCTTACGGGAAAAATATCCTAAGGGTTGCCAGATACCGTCAACCTTTTGTTGTAACACACCTCCAAGGCTTGATTCTGACGCATCGGTCATCAGAGCAAGCTTGGTGTTCGGTAGGGGATGAGAACGCGTAATAACGCTTTTCAAGCTCTCCTTACACTTCTCAAATGCTTCATTAGCCTTATCCGTCCATTGTATAATTGTTTTATCACGCTTCTTAGTGTTATGCAAATACTCGTTAAGTTCAACTTGCTAGTCGACAGCCCTAGGTATATGCAATCGATAGAAATTTAACATAGAATGTCGAGCAACTTCGACGCTTTCTAGGTAGAAAGCGTCGAAGTTGCTCGACATTCTCTGGTTTCGGAATATCGACTATAGCTTGCACTTTGTCGTCCAAATATCATTTGCTGACACTTCGTAACCTAAAACATTGAGCGTGGCCTTGCCAAAATCGCATTTAGATACGTTAATTGTTATTCCATATTGATTGAATCGTTCAAAAACTAATTTTAACTGCTCTTTGTGTTGTTCTTCTTATTTGCTCGCGATTATGACGTCATCTATATAGCTAAATATAAACTTTAAATCTCGTAGTACCACAGTATCCATAAAACGCTGAAAAGTCTGTGCACTATTACGTAATCCAAAACACATACGCGGAAATTCGAACAAACCAAAGGGCGTTATAATGCTAGTTTTTTCTATATCCTCCGGGGCCACCGGTATAAAATGATAAGCTCTATTTAAATCTAAGCGCGTAAATACCTTTTTATTGCCTGCCAACAGATACGTAAAGTCCTGTAAACGAGGAATCGGGTAGCGATCAGGCTTCGTTATTGCATTAAGCCTTCTGTAATCCCCACAAGGACGTATTTCCCCATTCTTTTTGGGTACAACGTGCAAGGGGCTTGCCCAAGGGCTACTCGAAGGTCTACAGATGCCAAGGTCTGCCATCAACCTGAATTCCTCCTTAACTTTATTATTACGGTCTGGTGGTAAAGGTCGAGCTTTAGCGTATACCGGAGGTCCCGTAGTTTCAATATAATGAACCACGGAATGTTTTGGGGTGTCCTTGTAACATACAGGTTTAGTTAAATCAGGATAACCCAACAATATTTCATGCCAAGGGTTTTTTATATCCACAGACTTAATAGATAATTCAGCCAAGACTCTTCATATATCTTTAAAAGTCGCTCCTTTAACGCGTTATATCTGTTGTTCGGAGGAGGTGATAATAATAGGTCGCTCACCTGCTTAATTGCATGCTTACTAAGTTTCGTCACTACCAAGTTCTGCTTGGCCGAATCACCCAGGCACTGATTCTCCACAGCGGCCTCGAATTGTAAAAACCATAGTCTTGGCCTATCTGACCAAAATTCGGGAATCCTCGACAAAACCGTGATGCTGGCGAGTGCCGTATCCCCCATATCATTGAGTCTCGGCACTGGTTCTGGAGTCTGCACAGGAGCCGAAATACCCGCAGTCGCCGGCGGCACCGTAGTTGGAGCCGTAGTCACTGGAACCGGACCTTGTGCTGTACCTGGCGCAGATCCTTGGTTTTGTGCAATGGGTATGAATCCTTGTTTTCCATTCATGGTTCACTTCGGTAAATATCCTTTACTTGCCGTTTATTAAAGTTCAAATTTTCGGGTCACCAGTGTAGGTTATTTTATGTAGTGGGGTTATTAATAGAGTCTAACTCAAGGTCCGCACTAGCCCTACCGACTCTACACAGAAGGTTGCACGGAAGGATATTAAAATAAAGACGTGTTGTTTGAACGAGCTATATTCCAGACTGTCAACTTACTTAGCGGTGCAACCGCTGCTATGTTCCTATATGTAACATAATACTCGTATACATAGTAAATGCATAATGTGTGCACCTACACCGCTTAATACGAATTCGAGGTAAAATTTAGAAATAGTGGCGGCCATATTGATTTTATCATATGTATGTATGTATGTAAGCACTTTATTGTACACAATTACAGGTTGAAACATAAAGAGGTCACAAAGCGTTAAATTACAAAGGCGAGCTTATCCCTATAAGGACCAATTCATATATGTCCAATTTCGTTCAAAATCGATATCTGAGCGTCTGAGAGTACTCTTATAACGAATCTAAGGTAAAATTTGGAAAAAGTGGCGGCGATATTGATTTTCCTCATATTCGTCCTGATTTTATTCAAAATCGATATCTGCGCGTCCGAGAGGCCTTTTAATACGATTCCGAGGCGAAATTTGGAAAAAGTGGCGGCCATATTGATTTTCCTCAAATACATCCCGATTTCATTCAAAATCTATATCTGAGCATCCGAGAGGACCCTTATAACGAATCTAAGGTAAAATTTTGAAAAAGTGGCGGCCATATTGATTTTCCTCATATACGTCCCGATTTCGTTCAAAATCGATATCTGAGCGTCCGAGAGGCCTATTAATACGAATCCGAGGTAAAATTTGGAAAAAGTGGCGGCCACATTGATATTCCTCATATACGTCCCGATTTCGTTCAAAATCGATATCTGAACGTCCGAGAGGACTCTTACAACGAATCTAAGGTAAAATTGGGAAAAAGTGGCGACCATATTGATTTTCCTCATATACGTCCCGATTTCGTTCATAATCGATATCCGAGCGTCCGAGAGGACTCTTACAACGAATCTAAGGTAAAATTTGGAAAAAGTGGCGGCCATATTGATTTTCCTCATATACATCCCGATTTCATTCAAAATCGATATCTGAGCGTCCGAGAGGCCTTTTAATACGATTCCGAGGTCAAATTTGGAAAAAGTGGCGGCCATATCGATTTTTCTCATATACATCCCAATTTCGTTCAAAATGGATATGTGAGCGCCCGAGAGGACTCTTATAACGAATCTAAGGCAAATTTTGGAAAAAGTGGCCGCCATATTTATTTCCCTTATTTACGTCCTGATTTCGTTCAAAATCGATATCTGAGCGTCCGAGAGGTCTCTTAATTATAACGAATCTAAGGTAAAATTTTGAAAAAGTGGCGGCCATATTAATTTTCCGCATATACGTCGTGATTTCGTTCAAAATCGATATTTGAGCGTCCGAAAGGACTCCTAATACGAATTTGAGGGAAAATTTGAAAAACAGTAACGGTCATGTTGATATCCTTTATTAATGTTCTTCTGATTTTGATTAAAATCGACATCTAAACGTCCGAGAGCTAGCCTAAGACAAAAATCAAATGCTTCTGGTTTGATTGACTAGTGTCCTTACCACTTGGCCACCTAGGGCTAGTGTCATCACGTTGAATCTTCGTCTTGAATTCTCAACCGCTACTACTAGCAACCGCTTTATATTTTCTTCAAATGTTTACCGTCCGCTACTCTGGTAGGTAAGCTATGCGCTTAGCTAAATTCCAACTGGACCACATCAGGTCTGCCACACAGCCTCTGATTAGCGATTGAGACGGCGCCGTTTTTTACACTATACCTAATTATTATTGAAACGCTCACTGCGTATTCACTCGCTCTCCTCAATGTCGTGTCCATAAATGCCCCACAAATACATCAAATTTGCGGATATTTATGTCAGCACTGGTAAAAAATTGTGTGTTTTTAAACAAATATTGTAATGAATAAACCGGACGACTATGGCGTAGTTTATACAACTAATGGCTTTATTTCAGAATAAATTTGTATCAATTCGTATGCTAAAAAACTGTGACAAATATGCAAGGAAGAACGTAACTGATTAGAACGGTTAGAAGTTATAAATTTTTGCTTTAGACGAAATAATTTGATTTGTGAAAATAAGCACCAATTTGTGTATCGACAGTTTACTAACGCACCACATGAACTGTTTTCCGACAGGAAATGAGATGGTTACTACCGAAAATAGCCAAGAAATAAGTTACTCAATAGTTTTAAAAAAACTTGTTTTGTAAAGAGGGTTAAATATACTAATTCCGCACACAGAAACGACTATTGTTTGTAGTTGATTTTTAGGGTTCCATACCCAAAGGGTAAAAACGGGCTCCCATACAAAGAACGTGATATTTTAGCCCTTTTTCATGGCTAACACTCGCCGAGCTAGATCTCAAGAACCGTAATAGCTAGACTGTTGAAACTTGCACAGATTATGTATTTCTGTTGCTGCTATAACAACAAATATTAAAAACCTGCTAAGTGCGAGTCGGACTCTTTTTATACATCATGCGGTACGGAACCCTTCGTGCGCGAGTCCGACTCGCACTTGGCCGGTTTTTTAATCTTATTTATAGTCATAAAATGATGCCGATAGATATCTTAAACGGATCCATTTTTGTCACACCCTAACGACAGCAACAGAGTAATGTTACATGGTATAAAAAATATACATTGGCAAATGCAAATGTATTATATAAATATGTAGATTAAACTATGCAAATCTTAATATAGTAATATATAGGTACATGTAGTTATTATTGTAGATGTAAACGTTACAATGCTGTGTATAAATAAATAGCACTATATGGTAAAAAATGTGTTAATTAACATGAAAAACTGAAACACACATATTTTTACCACAATACAAGTTAGAAGTTTTATAATAATAATAAGAAAATGAGAAGTTTTATAAATGTGTAAATAAATAGCTCATACCAACTGTGGAAAAAAAGTAAATACTTAACAAAAATAACTTGAATGTAAATATACAAGTTAACCAAAACTTGTTTTAACTTATCTCTTAAAAAAAAGTAGGTACAATCGGTCTATATTTACAGAAAATCAATATGGCCACCCCTTTTTTCAAATCTGACCTCATATTCGTATTTAGAGACCTTTCGGATGCTCAGATATCGATTTTGAACGAAATCGAAACGTATTTAAGGAAAATCAATATGGCCGCCACTTTTTTCAAATCTGACCTCATATTCGTATTTAGAGACCTCTCGGACGCTCAGATCTCGATTTTGAACGAAATAGGAACGTATTTAAGGAAAATCAATATGGCTGCCACTTTTTTCAAATCTGTCCTCATATTCGTATTTAGAGACCTCTCGGACGCTCAGATATCGATTTTGAATGAAATCGGAACGTATTTAAAGAAAATCAATATGGCCGCCACTTTTTTCAAATCAGACCTCATATTCGGATTTAGAGACCTCTCGGACGCTCAGATCTCGATGTTGAACGAAATCGGAACATATTTAAAGAAAATCAATATGGCCGCCACTTTTTTCAAATCTGACCTCATATTTATATTTAGAGACCTTTCGGACGCTCAGATATCGATTTTGAACGAAATCGGAACGTATTTCATGAAAATCAATATGCCCGCCATTTTTTTCAAATCTGACCTCATATTTGTATTTAGAGACCTCTCGGATGCTCAGATATCGATTTTGAACGAAATCGGAACGTATTTATAGAAAATCAATATGGCCGCCACTTTTTTCAAATCTGACCTCATATTCGTATTTAGAGACCTCTCGAACGCTCAGATATCGATTTTGAAAGATATCTGAACTTGTTTAAAGAAAATCAATATGGCCGCCAGTTTTTTCAAATCTAACCTAATATTTGTATAAAGAGACCTCTAAAATAAAAATAAGTGCAATTTAAATTAGTTCAATTTAAAAATGTAGGAATGTGAAAGCAAAAACACAATTAATAACTCTCTTAATTTTTTTGACAACCCTAGAGCAGTTACGCTACGCGCGTGCGTAATTTCGACAGATGAATGAAGATTGCCTACTGGTAGTAGTTCTTTATACTGTGCAAATATTAATGTAAATGCCAAAAATTGTTTTTTTTTTTTTTCTCTTTTACAAAAAGGATTTATGCTTGTTTTTTGGCAGTGTTAGAATGGTATAAGAATAAAATGTAACAAAATCCACCAAATATTTTTTTTTTGTATTTGACACTTTTCCTTTTTGATTTTAAATATCAAACTAATATGACTGATAAAACGTAAAATAATGCTTTTTAGACATGGCATTTAGAGTGGTAACTCCTTCAGAAATGTAAAAAAAAATGCAATTTTCACTTGCGTTTTTTTACAGAAATGTTAAAGATAGAGACTCAATTTTCTTACAGGACATACATACTATTTACTCATCAAAATTAAAAAAGTAAATATGATAAAATTTAATAGTTTTATAGTAATGTCATAATTCATGAATTCGGATTTTATTTTTTCCCGGTCGAACCACTGGGAATTTTTTAACAAAACTTGGCACAATAGTACAACTAGATGTAAGTAACTATAGAAAAAAACCAGCTCTTAATCATGAAGGGCATTTTTTCTGCCCTTGTCCTGCTACGGCCTTTATATCAAATACTCAGGTCTACTGTCCTTTGGAGCTGTGAAAAAAATCTAACTTCTCAGCCAACGCAATCAAAAGATACAGCCGTTTATGCCGCAATTTTCCACAAATTTTCGACCCTCGCAAGGGAATCAAAACCTACAGGGTTCCCGTGAACTCAGAATCTTGAAATTTGGTACGAAGCAACGTCTTATAGCACAGATAAAGAAAATATTGCGAAAACCGTAATTTTTTAGTTACATCATATAATAAAAATACTTTATTTTCGGAACCCTCGGTGCGCGAGTCTGACTCGCCAGGTGCGGTTTTTTTTAGCAAAATATACCAAATATGGTCATTAGGGGTGGTAATGACTGCCCTTAAATTATTTATGTTCATATATTGAAGTCACGCACTGTATACCGATTATAGTACTAAAAGTAAATATCTAGACACGCGGCAGCGTGTTCAGCCAAGTTCCCAGGAACTGGCGGACAGCAGCCGTGTGTTATTTTACACGAACTGTTTGGAGCTTCTTGTGACCCCCAATAACTCCACATCTATATATAATATCGGACTTTCTGAGGGATAGATATATTCGAGTGGTCAATGATGGCTGCTCATCAGATCTAATGGCTGTCAACGCCGGTGTCCCCCAGGGGTCAGTGCTCTCTGCGACTCTCTTTCTGCTGCACATCAACGACCTGCTATATCCTGGTATCTTTGGGTACGGGGACGACAGCACTGTCGTAGAGAGTTACATATCCACAGCGCGTGCCAGTGCGGTCGAAATCCAGTCTCACAGAGAAGGCATGGTTGAGCGTTTGATGCCAATCTGGTTGGGTTCAATGCCGTAAAAACCGAGGCGTGTCTGTTTTCCGCTAAAAAGAGGCCATTTGATCTGGCCCCTACTTTCCGAGATGTAACCGTGCCGATTACCGACCGCCTCGGGCTTCTTGTCGTAACATTGTTTCCGACTCTCAACTTTGGCTCCTTCATTGAGTCTAAGGCTCAGTTAGCTGCCAAAAAAGCTGGGCATCCTCTAAAAAGTACGACGGTACTTCAAGCCGAATGAGTTGCTTACTTTATATCAAGCACAGGTACGAGCGTGCATGGAGTACTGTTCGCATCTATGGGATGGATAGGCTAAATACCAGCTTGAGGCGTTGGAAGCAATCGAGAAACGCGCCAAGAAGCTCATAGGAAAAGACTCTCTTTGCAATGCGAGACTGCACACTTTAGAACATCTCCGCAAAGTTACCAGTCTTTCGGTTTTCTATCGGTTGCATTTCGGGGAGTGTGCTGAGGAACTGCACAGAACACCGTTTTACGGTGGCAGTTCCAAAAACTCGCACGAAGCATTTCGCTTCCTTTTTTAACCGACTTCAAGATTTCAAAAGAGGAGGTTATCAATTCGGTTGTATGTTTTTTTTTAAATGTTTGTTACTCCATAACTCCGTCATTTCTCAACCGATTTGGCAAATTCTTTTTTTGATTGTAAGTATATAAATCCAAGTTGGTCTCGTTTTTGTCAAAACGCAGTTCTGATGATGGCATCCATGAGGAATTGAGGGAACTCCTCAAATCTTAAAGGCAAACATATAGTGATTTTTGTGTTTTTATCAACAAATCGAGCATTATCATACAAAAATGTGACATTTGATGAAGTGGAACTGCTGATGATGATCAGAACAGAACTCTTCAACGACGAAAAGTTCACGTTTGGCGATTTGTCCTTCTAGCTGTGTTTGTTAAGCAAGTTCTATTTTCACGATTGATTTTCGTCATGCTCGAGTTCTGATGATGGGATCCATTAGGAATCGAGGGAACTCCTCAAATGTGAAAGGCACACAAATAGTGATTTTAGTATTTTCATGAACAAATCAAGCATTTTCATTCATAAAAGTGACATGAAGTTTATGAAGTGGAACTGCTGATGATGATCAGAACGGAACTCTTCAACGACGCGTAGTTCACGTTTGGCGATTTGTTCTCTTCGTTTTGTTTGCCAAGCAAGCAAGGTTTTTCCATGATTCCATGAGGAATTGAGGGTACTTAGTCTTCTACCAATATAAACATACTTATAGCCATTTTTATTTTATTGTATGGAATCTAAGAGTGCACCATCTAAGTATAATAATCTTACATCTACTCGGCCTCCCCCATTGAAGTCGGTTTTTTTTCTTAAAAATTATTATTGTGAGAACAGCCAAGCTGTGGAACTCCTTGCCGGAATCCTTGTTCCCCTGAAAACACAACCTTACGGTCTTCAAGACGAGAGTGAACCGGTTTTTACTAGGTAAGCGCGCTCCATCCTAGACCGCAATATCGCTTACCATCAGGTGATTTGTGGTCAAGCGCAAAGCTATTCAGATTAAAAAAAAACTATTTAACATAAAAATATGAAATTTGGTATAATATAAAGATCCTTTAGAACAACTAGAACCCCAAATTTATATTAAAGTCCAAAAAAATAGTTTTATTATTATTATTTATGCTTGTTACCTCAGAGCTTCGTTATTTCCGTAGGGGCTAAATGTATTGCTTTACCCCGCTTGATAAGCTTAATACACAGAACATTTTGTGGCTTATTAAGATATGACACTTCGAGCTTGAGAAATGATAAACATGTTATTTGCCCCCTCCGCCGCTCAGCTATTACTTATTCTGTGCGCTCGGGTTGAGTGACTCGGGCCGTACCGGTCTACTCAGTACCCTAACCTACCACCTATTTAATCTCTCTCTGATTAAGAATTGATTCGTATGTGTTTACTGTTTATATCAAAAGTTTATTATTGTGTTATTTAGGTTATCCTAAAGACTAGGTTCTCTAAGGTGTTCACAAACAAAGTAGCAAAGACCTACGTTTTACTCATTTTTTATACTAAGTACGAATACAAAGGAATAAGGCGCCTTCCTGACTTGTCGATGCGGAGGCGGTACGATATGAGAAAACTGTCAGCTATCAGTGTCAACCGATATCAATGCAGTACTGCCCCACTTCTGCGCATCGTATTAGTACTGCGCAAACGTAATACGAGAGCTGTTCCGAAAGTTTTTAGCTGCTCTCACTCTATTCATGCGATATATTTTTAATGATACCATTATGCGGGTAATTTCGATACATATGTGTTGGGGTGAAACAGTTGATGAAAGTCGCTTGGATTTTTTTTATGCCCTATCGAATATGCGATGAACGGGACACAATACCAATTTTGTGTTGCGGGCCAATATTAATTAATACGTCACCACAACTAAACGGAACTTTATACACCTCAAACTATGAATCTTCCCTGTCTCTACCCACGTAATCTGTTTCGATTGCATGAAAATCAGCGACAATGAGCAGGTGTGTCGAATATTAGTCTAGATCGCGAGACGAGGGACTGGTCATCATCAAAAAATAAACTTAAATGAAATAAAATCATTTAGTGTTTTTACATTAAAATCAGCAAAACTAAGTTAGGAAGTCATCCCGAGCATTTTTCAACACAGTTCTTAGGGATTTTGATGCCAAAACTATTTTTAGGTATCAAAAATAGTACTATTTTCGCAATTTTTTAAAGGCCCATACAAAAGGCTTTTTAGTAAAAAAAAAGTTGTGAAAAAAATTCTTGCTACTTAATAACGATTTTATCCCAGCCACAGAATAAGTAATAGTACAACTAATGTTTGTATTTAAGACCTTTCTGTACTATTACTATTATTTCAAGCAATAAATGAATTATGAATTATGACATATCGATCCCGCCCCGCCAAGTCAGGAAGTCGCCAAAGAAAATTTTAGCTGTGATTATGATACCTACAAGTCGTCGGAAATATCTGCGAACCTGCTTGGAAACAATTTGTTTCCAGCCAGGTTCGCAGATATTTCAGACGGGTTGTACGTTACCTACTGTCATGTCGTGAACTTTAAAGCTTCTGTGTAGATTTGTAGCGTCACTTCTCTTCCGCCATCTGTCAAATATGTGTAAGGACGGTGTTAGACCTAGTTTACAGGCAGGTGACGCGTGCGCCGCACCGGCCGCGCATAGGTTCCTTCACTGTAAGGTTAATCCCATCAAAAACATAAATGTAAAAATGGGAACCAAGTTCAATATTTAAAATATGCGATGCGTGGTTGTCGTCTTCACCAACAAAAGAATTGAGATCTTAATGGGTGCCAAGTTCCGTAGATTTTGTGAAAAGGTGCCGAGTCCGGCACTAGCCTGTTTACAGTAAAACTAATTTATTCCGGCTTAATGCATTTTGAGCTTTAACTTGGCAGTTTTCTTTAATATCCAACAGCTTGCATGGTTGCATAAAATTCTAAAACACCCCACACCATAGGGTTGAAGCAAAAAATTATAATTCATCCCCACTTTACGTGTAGGGGAGGTACCATTATTTTTTTAGATTTAATTTTATGACCTTGTCAGTTTTATTGATTTATATATCCATACCAAATTGCAGCTTTCTAGCACTAACAATCACAAAGAAAAGCCTCGGACAGACAGACGGCCATGGCGAAACTATAAGGGTTCCTAGTTGACTACGGAACCCTAAAAAACTCCGCTCCTTTAAGATCCGATCCGCGTTTGTTGCTAATGGACTACCTATGTGACGTACTGACAATTAAAACTTACTCGTATATAAGCCTACCCAAGGAAACGGTATGTGAGAAACAAAAGATTGTGCTATGTGATTTCTATGCTGAAAATGAAAAATATTTTATTGCTTTCTTCATGGGGCAGATACAAGGTCGGTTGAGACTGAGACTGAGTAATTAAATATACTTGTATCAGGAAATCCCGCTCTTCCACTTCATTTTTGTGAACAGTATCACGTTTAGAACTAAAATTTATTTTGAGTTACAATATTTGATAATAAAATATAGTATAGTAGCATGCTACAAATGAAAATGAAATTGATGTCTGGACCGAGATTTGAATTTCAAAATGTATTTATTTATTTACAAAAGCTATATCTGGGGGCACAATAGTGCCCCCGCCAAGACGAGCCAAGCGAAGCGCAAGGGCACTACCTACCTTTTCTCGAAGTGTTTCGTCGTTTTTTTGAACCCTCATAAAGTTCGTTTCCGATGTACCAGATAGTTCATATTCTCACGTAATATCAATAATAGACTAATTAAACATACAAAGTCTCATCCGAATAGCTCTAATACTTTAGATTTTATTGGTATCTAAAATACACCGATTTCGTCACTGACACACTGATGATAATCAAAATGTTTGGCTACTTCCTGAAGTGCTACAAAGCTGAAATTTGGTATGTAATCTAAGTTTAGTATACAACCAACAAAAAAATTCATAAACTTATAAGTTTCGCCCCCCATCCCCTAAAATGGGGGGGTGGTTGTTTATATGAGACTTTCACCAATTTTATGAATTACGACATGAAAGTTTACACGGGACTGTAGACAGTAACTAAAAAACCTATTAATAAGAACTTACAAGAACCTCCGCCTTACAAAAAGAACTGAAATCACACCAAAAACATTTCATGTAAAATGTTGCCAAGACGACCACATAAGGTTTGCCCTGTGAAAAAGATATCGGATCTCATGTAGAGCAAAGCTTCTGAATCTACACGGCCTAACTCTACCAAACCTAACTTCAACAAATTCTACATATTAGCAAATATGTATGACTTGGCTGTTTCGTTACTTCAGATCAGAAACTAAATATTCGCATGACCTCCACGACGGTAGCGAAACGGCGAAGCCATACGTATTTACTGATATGTAGAATTTGTTGACGTTAGGGTCGGTAGAGTTAGGCCGTGTAGATTCAGAAGCTTGGCTCTACATGAGATCTGATATCTTTTTCACAGGGCAAACCTTATGTGGTCGTCTTGGCAACATTTTACATGAAATGTTTGGGGTATATATATATATATATATATATATATATATATATATATCACTTACAGATATACCAAAACGTGATATATGTGACACGTCCCTAGCATACCATAGGGATATCTCTCTGTTTCGAAATGACACCTTCCCTGAGACATGCGCGGTCACGTGACACTGCAAGTCGAATAACGGCCCTGATTTGATGTATTTATGTTGTCTGGTGAAGTATATGTACTTATAATATTCATATATCGGTACGTCCTATTTGTGCTGTGTACGTATTTATTTACTAAATTCTAATTTAATTATAGGCATAGTTCCTAAGACATATTATGTTAAATATAATATATATTTGTGGAGTGGTTATTAATGAAACTTTCTACCTCAAATACTTTGTTGTTTACTTATAAATCCTATAATGTGAAAGTCCGTAGTTCGGCCCAAAAAAATAAATAGGTTTTATTTTGCACATATTATGGGCACATCGTACGCAGGTACGTAGGTATATGGTACTTACCATTTAGGACATGAATAGTCATTCAATACGGATTCATCTGAAGTAGTAATAGGTTTCTGCCAAAAAGAAAAAACTCTTTTGGTAAGTTTTTAAAAGAAAAGACAACTGTCCTTTTTTCCACACTCGCTAAGCCAAAACACGACAGGTTTATCTTGTGTAGTAAGTAGTTATACTTAGTACCGGCAAGTGACTAAAAAATGATTGCACTTACATACTCGTCCTTAGGTACATACACTACCGCTCATAAGTATTTAGGCAGTTTAGGCACCCATACGTATCTGTATACAAAAATGACTTTCAGAAATACACTGCCAAGTCAGAGTCCCTTGACAGTTTTCCGTGCATTTTGCATTTTTTATTTAGCTGACTTATTGAGCCTTCAATCGGTGCCAGAGACCCCCCTTTTAAAAAGGTAGTTTTCTTTTTGCAATGACTTACATAACTACTAATCGCCGGTTCATACAAACACACTACACTTTTCTGTTAGGAGGGAATCTGTTTAAGCGTAATTAAAGAATTGGCTCTTGAAAGGTCTTCTATGATATTAAAGAATTTTTTGATAGTGCATGTGCTTAAAATAATTAAATTCAATTAACATTTTGTAGTAATATTATTGTATAGTGTATTTTAGGTTAAATATTAATATTGTATGCCCGCACAGGGTAGCTGTTGATACATTTTACCTGTTTAACATCTACCTTGTACACAGTGAACAATAAATCATTCATTCATTCATTCTGCAAGTTAAATGAATGGTTATAGGCAATAAAAGGACTTAATCGGAACTGAAGCAACAATATAGTAATGACTAATTTTGGTAAGCATGCTTTGGTCAAATTGGCACTTTAAGTTATCAAGGCTGGTACGGTAGTAGTTATAAGAAATTTATTTATTACCCACAGGACATTATGTTAAGCCGACTGTACATAGCTGCCATATTTTCTGCTCATATATCTAGATATGTGCGTTGCCTAGTGGCGATCCTTAATGATGTGAGGATTGATATCAAGAGACCAATGCACCTCCCTCAGTATTAACACAGCACATCCTTGGGAAGGATAATTTCAATGTATAATGGCTGAAGCCTTCCGTACAGTGGATGTACATTTCTCCAGTTAGCTGTTCCCAATTTGAGCGACATGGCATTCCGATTTCCTTGATGACCTTTCTCATATTATAATTAATCATTTCTTATATAATTATCACAAAACAGTTGCTTTCGCAATCAAATTGCTTGCAATGCAACAAATTTGAGTGAGTAAGATTGGATATTTACGCCACTTGGGTACGGTTACATAATCGCGATTAGTCATGAACTATATAACACACGTGTCGAAAAAATGCACTTATCATCGTAAGGTCACAGACGTGTCCAAAGATCAATAAATCATACCTTTTATCAGTTATGTCTGAGAATGTGTCATATTTGCACCGTTATGCAGTTCACGATATCGATATTGCACGTTTCCGTGTAACTGATTGTTTTAGGATTACGAGTATGGAACCCTTTTTAGTATGGACCAAAAAGCAACCTTTATATGGCGCGACTCCAGTTGTTCGTCTGTCACAACCATGTACCTATCTCAGAAAGAACGAATGCTATCTAACTACACATTTTGAAATTGGTATTTCTTTTTTGTAATATAGGTTTAATTTCGATTATGAAGTATAATGTTTCAAAATACTACCCTTTTTGCCTACAATTTATATATTGATGTAAATTCTCGTATTTCAGGAAAAATAATTGACCAGCGTATCTCTTTCAGTTTGGCCGAAAACGCTTTCGAATGTCAGATGTTCTCTCTACAGCATTTCAAAACCGATTCACGTGAATTTTGTGATTTCTTGATTTCAAAATATCCTAAAAGCAAATCGACAAAGATAACATATAATTATCGCCTTGTGAGGTTTACACTCAGAGCCACGCATTATTTAAAATGTAGTCTGTGTGTATGTTTGTGTGTGTGTCTAGTTTATTTTATTTGTCATAAAAAACCTTTATAATCTAAATTTCAAGCCAGGTCAGACTCGCACTTGACCGGTTATGGCGGTTATGTTGTGTTTACACACAGTAGGTATACATTTTATTTCCACGTAAGCCAAGGACTACATAATTCCGGGATCCTGGCACTCTGGCGCTCCACCTTCGCTTCGCCGACAGCCAGCATGGCGCTGACGGGATTTCGAATGCTTGTAGGTAATCTGAGCATGCGCCCGGGCATAGAATACGGCTATGGTATCCTCTGCCCGTCGTACAAGGCGACCAAAAGGGGGTCCTTGGGATCGAATACGGTCGCAGTTGGGGGCTGCGATCGTCCAGGAAAACAGATGGTGGGACTGTGGGAGGAGTGGGACCCACAGAGATGTGACTCCAGGGCAGCGCTAGTGCGTACTGAAGGAGGAACCCATACCTGTCCGAAATGAGTCGAGGAGGACTATCGGGGGGGTTTTAATCGGTGCAAGCCCGACATAACCGCGGAGGCTTTTCCCACGGTGCGGTGGTATCCATAACGGATTTTCTCCCCGGAGAAAATTAGAAGGTAATGTAATCTGAGCCTAGGCCCGCATACACTTTGACTTTGATTAATGTTTAGTGCGAGTTCCTAGAATAGGAGCATGTTCTATTTTTTTACGAGTTTGTAACCCGCGCGTAGTAATTACTGTTTGTACCAGAATTTCAATTTCCTTTGTTTTCGAACAAAATTTAAATTGCAGTGTAAAGCAAAGTCAATTGTCAAGACAGTACAAATAATGACAGCTCTTAATGTTTTGTTTACTACGACGTCATCTTATTTGAATCATATTTATTTGAATTAACTATACAATTAAAAGAACTTTATTTGTATAGTTAATTCAAATAAATATAATTTTCTAATACATTCAAACAATTGCTAATGAAACATACTATTGTCCGTTATTAAAAAAGCCCGCTGCTTGCCGGTAACGCACTTTATAGTGAGCGTCAGGCGCAGCGATGACAGGACCATGATAGATTTTTATATCGAGACTAATTCCAAGTTTCAGTACCTTTTTTGTACTATTTGGTACCTGACATCATAAAAATTTTACCTCGCTAAACATCCAGAAATATTGAAAATAAAGTGGTCAGCCATTCTGACGTCAGGTTGACAGGACCAAGTCTAGTTCCCCTAGTTGCAGGCGTTATACCGAATCCATCTTTTCGTAATTATTTAGTACCTAATTTGTACCTTAATTCTCAGTGTGGGACTAAGAGTGAGGTTGTATTCGATGCACTAGTACTCTCACGGTTCAACTACTGTGATACGGTATACGGACCGGCGATTTTGTTTTAACATCCCTCGACGTGCTCATGTGACGCCTTACCTAAATCTAAATCGTGTGATGAGAATGTCACTCCGTCAAAAACTACATTTAGCTTCTCTTTTATTTGGTATAAAAATAAAAAATAAAGTAAAAGTAGTTTATTCTTCAAATTAGGCATATTACATACCTATGAACGTCAATAAACTACCAACGGTTCGGAAAAATATACCTCTGCCACGATAAGAACCGGCGTAAGAAACTCGGCGAGGTGTAATTTTTTCAAAACAATATACATTAAATAGTTAAATATAAAATTACACGGTCAGTTTGTAATAACTTAAATAACAATGCTACAGTAGAAAATATATTTTCGCGATTACCCGTGCAGGACGCTATCTATCACTGCCAAACATCCCATCCATAATAAACTGCCAGTTGCCTTCGTAACTTTATTTATAGTAAGTTTATCTGGGCGCATAAAACAAGGTTCTTGGAGGTCAGATCCGTTAGGTATCTGAAACTTGTTTTTCCTCGGCACCAGCGGCATTTCGTGGTAGTTTTCGGTACGCTGCCAGAAAGTGTTGGAATAATCTCCCACCTCCGATCCGTGCTCTAAAAACAATTTCGACACTCAAAACAAAATGCCGTGAGTATTTTTTTTCAAATGCAATAGGTAACATTACATAAAGTGAGTTATTCCACTGTAAATAGTTTTTATGTAGGTATTTTTTTTTCTTTTTTACCTTCTCATATGTTATCTGGTGCAATTTATATTATGGGTTTTAGCGTAGTAGCCAGTAGGTTGCTTACGTAATTAATGGCAGTTGGCATGGTTCGTTTTCTTTACATACGTTTTATGTTTTTATGTACGCCTTTCTAAAAGGCGGTCTCCCTAAGGGGCGTATGTTACTTTTTTTATTTTTTTTATAGTGTTAATCCTGTCGTTGGCGTCTGTGTCGCCTCTTATCTTAGTTTTTAAGTAAGGCCCCCACCGAAAATCTTGCCGTGGCTTCATGCGGATTGGAGATCCTTTTTAACGTCTTTTTAGGGTTCCGAAGTCAACCCTTATAGTTACGCCATGTCCGTCTGTCTATCCGAGGCTTTGCTCTGTGATTGTTAGTGCTAGAAAGATGCAATTTGGTATAGATATATAAATCAATAAAACTGACAGTCATAAAATAAAATCTAAAAAAATGTTACATGGTAGGTACCATTTAACATTTACCCCTACACGTAAAGTATGTTTTTTTTTGTTTCAATCCTATGGTGTGCTATGTTGTTGGATAGGTCCTTCAAAATAAATAAAGGTATTCATCTAACATTTTTAGATCAAGTGAATATTTTCGGAAATATTCACTCCAAAAGAAATGAAAAACTTCCCCCCTTTCCCAACTTTTGATCCATGGGTCCAAAAAATATAAGAAAAATCATGAAAGTCGAAAACTATAGCGCACTTAACAGCTAAGCGTTTTTAAGTTATTGTAAGAAGTCTTCCCTTCTTAGTAAAAGACGTATGAAACGCTGCGAAAGTATTCCCTTTTTTAACCGACTTCAAGATTTCAAAAGAGGAGGTTATCAATTCGGTTGTATGTTTTTTTTTTAATGTTTGTTACTCCATAACTCCGTCATTTCTTAACCGATTTGGAAAATTCTTTTTTTGATTGTAAGTATATATTATATCCAAGTTGGTCCCGTTTTTGTAACAACGCAGTTCTGATGATGGGATCTATGAGGAATTGAGGGAACTCCTCAAATCTTTAAGGCAAACATATAGTGATTTTTGTGTTTTTATCAACAAGTCAAGCATTTTCATCCAAAAATGTGACATTGGATGAAGTGGAACTGCTGATGATGATGCTGACTTGAGCGAAGAACTTCTTGACAAGCTAGATCGCCTGCTCAATAACTGTATTCGCTTTGTCTTTTGCCTGAGGAAATATGATCATGTCTCATTGTTCCGATCTCAGCTTGGCTGGCCCACGATCCGTCAACGACGTAACATCCGCATCCTTTGCACTGTCTTCTCCATTCTCAAGGATCCACAATGTCCCGAATATCTCAAATCCCTCTTTAAATTTCTTGAGGAAACTCATGAACGCCATCTTCGTTCGTCGGGCAATCTCTCTCTGGCCATACCGCTTCACCGTTCTGGTTTTATGTCTAATTCTTTTTCCGTCCAGGCGGCTCGTCTATGGAACGGTCTTCCACCTAAAATAAAAAATATTCCCAGCAAATTTGCCTTCAAAAAAGCTGTACGCGTTTTTGTTGCGGGTAGTCTACAGAATTCTTAGGGTATCTGTTTAGTAGGTATTCGTTATTATATAAGTACCTATATCTATTTATCTATAATTATGTATTTGTGTATGTCTATGTAATAGTTTAAATAATTATTTATGTAACTATATGACAGATGTATGTATTTGAATCAATATTTTGTATACAAGCTTACCAAATTTGTTCTCTGGTATTTTATAGTTGCACCGCCTACAGTCTTTCTGTTCTGCCTAAAGGTTGACTGGTAGAGAATGCCTCATAGCATTAAGTCCGCCTTTTGTACGTTAAGATTTCTTATTGTGCAATAAAGATTAAATAAATAAATAAATAAATGATCAGAACTTGTCCTTCTAGCTGTTTGTTGAGCAAGTTCTATTTTCACAATTGATTTTTGTCATGCTCGAGTTCTGATGATGGGATCCATTAGGAATCGAGGGAACTCCTCAAATGTGAAAGGCACACAAATAGTGATTTTAGTATTTTCATGAACTAATCAAGCATTTTCATTCATAAAAGTGACATTTGATGAAGTGGAACTGCTGATGATGATCAGAACGGAACTCTTCAACGACGCGTACTTCACGTTTGGCGATTTGTTCTCTTCGTTTTGTTTGTCAAGCAAGCAAGGTTTTTCCATGATTCCATGAGGAATTGAGGTTACTTAGTGTTCTACCATTATAAACATACTTATAGCCATTTCTATTTTATTGTATGGAATCTAAGAGTGCACCATCTAAGTATAATAATCTTTCACCGGCCTCCCCCATTGAAGTCGGTTTTTTTTTCTTAAAAATTATCTTACTACTACACTGAGCATGGCCCGACACGCTCTTGGCCGATTTCTTTATATCTGTTTGCATTTTTCATTTCTTGTGTGACGTTAAATAAATGTATTTTCTTTCTTTCTATTTATATCTAAGTAATCAATGGAAATTGTACGAAAGTTTACTTTTTCAAGAAAATTTCTTAAGTTTGGCTATTACTCGTTAACGAACGACGTAATGTCTATTTAGCTGTGATAGTTATTCTTTTAAATTCATTACATAATACTACTACCATGATTTTTTTCACATACCCAAAGGCGGAACACATGACTGCAACAAAAATTTGACCTTTGAAGTTTAATATCACGCAAAAAGATTCCTGAATCACAAAATGATCCAAGAAAACCCATATTACTTTTAAACGAGCTATCCAACGACACCCGACAATCGCAACATGATGGGTTTTGCAAGAAAACAATTGCATCTCCACTTTAGATAGCTACGCATATGAAGGGAGCAAAACTCTTATTCCCTTGTAATAAAAAAAATTAAAACTTTTTAAATGCGTAGCTACTTTTGATGCTGACCGTACCCTAGGTTTTGCTAAATTTTACTCTACCATTTTGTCCGGGTGATTGTATACCAAATTACAGCTTTATAGTAGTAACGGCTGAACTGTGCCGCGGACAGGCGGACGGACGGACGGACGGATAGGGTAAAACTGTAAGGGTTCCTTGTTTACTACGAACCCTAAAATTAAATCAATAACTAAGGCCCGAACGACCGTCGCCAAAATGTTGTCATGCTCGATATACTGTTCTTGTACGTCGAGTTCATAACTATATGAGCAAATCCAAGCCTTCAAAAATAAATGTACATAGTAACGTACAAGTACATCTAAACAGATTTATCATTCGAAAATATATACCTACACGTGTCATCCGTCATATTCATATGAGCAAGCCTCTCAATAATATTTAAGCAACTGAAACCTAATAAATATCTGTACTATGATTTTTACAAAATTATTTAAACTAGTGGAAGCACATAACTATTGACACAAGGGTTATTTTCAAATATTTGTAAACAGTAGTGGCACATAAATATATGTACTCACGTTTTCCAATTAGTTGTGAACAAGTAGGAGCTCATAAATATCTGTCCAGATAAAACATTTTGAATTTTCACAAATGACAATCACCGAAAAGAGTACCATACTGCCATATGCACGCCATATGATACATTTGTCTCTTTCAGTTGAGTGGCACGTCATAGAACTGTCATTAATCTGTGTGCTTGCTTCCTTTGACTATGGAATTCAATGGACCGGGCGTATTGTTCTATTTGTACCAAAGCTACTGAGGCTCAAAATCGCCATGTTATGTTCCCCGGTACGTCAATCATACGTCAATTGAGCAGTACACGACCTGTCAGTGAGTGGAATAAATATTGAGAAATTATAAAATAAACAGTGTTATTAAAATAATTTTTAAGAAAAAAAAACCGACTTCAATGGGGGAGGCCGGTAAAAGATTATTATACTTAGATGCACTCTTAGATAGATATACAATAAAATAAAAATGGCTATAATGTATGTTTATAATGGTAGAAGACTAAGTACCCTCAATTCCTCACGGAATCATGAAAAAACCTTGCTTGCTTGACAAACAAAACGAAGAGAACAAATCGCCAAACATGAACTACGCGTCGTTGAAGAGTTCCGTTCTGATCATCATCAGCAGTTCCACTTCATCAAATGTCACTTTTATGAATGAAAATGCTTGATTAGTTCATGAAAATACTAAAATCACTATTTGTGTGCCTTTCACATTTGAGGAGTTCCCTCGATTCCTAATGGATCCCATCATCAGAACTCGAGAATGGCAAAAATCAATCGTGAAAATAGAACTTGCTTAACAAACACAGCTAGAAGGACAAATCGCCAAACGTGAACTTTTCGTCGTTGAAGAGTTCTGTCCTGATCATCATCAGCAGTTCCACTTCATCAAATGTCACATTTTTGTATGATAATGCTCGATTTGTTGATAAAAACACAAAAATCACTATATGTTTGCCTTTAAGATTTGAGGAGTTCCCTCAATTCCTCATGGATCCCATCATCAAAACTGCGTTTTGACAAAAACGGGACCAACTTGGATATATATACTTACAATCAAAAAAAGAATTTTCCAAATCGGTTAAGAAATGACGGAGTTATGGACTAACAAACATTAAAAAAAAACATACAACCGAATTGATAACCTCCTCTTTTGAAATTTTGAAGTCGGTTAATAAAAACCACACAAGACTTTAAAGGAATGTGAAGTTAAATGCTGCGATCATGCCTTAGTGTAGCATAACAAGATGTGGCTTAAGACAAAGCCAGAAACAGAAAAGTTTGTCGTTGCATAACTTTGTTATGTTTTTCGATTGAAATATTGAATGATTTGAACATTGTCGAGAACAAGGCACATAAATAGTTGCTTAAATATTATTGAGAGGCTTGCTGTGAATATGACGGATGACACGTGTATATATTTTCGAATGATAAATCTGTTCAGATGTATTTGTACGTTACTATGTACATTTATTTTTGAAGGCTTGGATTTGCTCATATATTTATGAACTCGACTGTAGCACGCGCGCGGAAACTTGCCAAAATCAGCATATTTTTATTCGTCAAAACGAATCAATCGAACAATTAGAAAACCAAGTTAAAATACAGTCAGCTGCAGAAAAACGTGATCTTTTTTATTTGAAAGTTGAAAAGAGTGCTCATTAATAGCAATGGTTCCTGAATTATAATTGCCTGTTTTAGCTGGGGCAAAAATGCTTTCGTGTGTCCGAAATGGCCGGATGTCCAGCTGTTTCCCGCAAGACATTGCATTTTTCAATCGATTCTCGTGAAATTTTGTGAGCAGGTTCGATAATTATACATTATAATTGAAGGTTACTTACCTGACTTGAAGTTTGACCATAATTATACGAAGCGTAGCATACAACGACATTTGGTTTACATCTTAATGTACTAGGAATCACTTATATTAGAGACTAGCTGTTGCCCGCGACTTCGTCCGCGTCCTCGCTCCTATTGGTCGCAGCGTGATGTTATATAGCCTAAAGCCTTCCTCGATAAATAGACTATCCAACACAAAAAAAATATTCAATACGATCCAGTAGTTCCTGAGATTAGCGCGTTCAAACAAACAAACTCTTCAGCTTTATAATATTATATATAATATATATATATATCATCATCATCATCATCATGTCAGCCGAAAGACGTCCACTGCTGAACATAGGCCTCCCCCAAAGACTTCCACAATGACCGGTCCTGCGCCACCCGCATCCAGCGGACACCCGCGACCTTCACCAGGTCATCAGTCCACCGTGTGGGGGGCCTGCCCACGCTACGCCTTCCGGTACGTGGTCGCCACCTAAAATCTATATATATATATATATATATATATATATATAGATTTTTTTTTAAATTGGTGGGTAGTTTAGGCACTTCACTCGCTCGCCCGCTTACCCTAGAACCTCATTTTTTTCTTTAGTGTCTAACAATAATCACGCATTTCATTATACTTAATGTCAATTGGGTTAAAAAAATATTGGTTTAATGCTCTTCAGCAGTCAAATAACAGTGAAAAAAGAATGGAAAATCAGAAACGTGTGCGTCTATAATGTTACTATACTATAATAGGTAAAGCGACACTGCATTTTATCCAAATTCCAATATGACCCGTCCGAGTGATTTTGCCACTAGCAAATATTTACGTAACACGTTACGTGCTATGCCGAGTCCGACAGGGGTGCGCCAGCTGATCAATGCAATTGCTAGCGAATTCATACACATGGCTTATACTGCGTGATGCGGCCACGTCTGATAATACCATAGCCGAGCTGGAATCGGACGCGTCAGCTGACCCTAGCAACTAGCAAATACATAACATGGGTTTTAACCCATGTTATGTATACCCACTTAGTTTAAAGTGATGCGATCGTAACACCATACCGAGCAGGGCCGGGGCACGCCGGCTGATCTTTGCAACTAGCAAATACATAACATAGGTACGTTATGCCACGTAATGCGGTCACCTTTGTTAACACAATGGCAAAGCCGGACCAAGGTAAACAGCACTTTGCAACTAGCAAATACATACGTACCATGACGTGATTACCTTTGATACTACCAGGGATGGCCTAGCCGCGTGCGCCAGTTATCCTTTACAACAAATAGATACATAATATGGTTATACTGCGTGACGGGAACATGTTTGAACACCTAGTCTCATGTTGTAACGTGATTACAATTTATGACTTTAAGCAATACCACTGCAATACAGAATTAAAACATCGCCCGAGTGCGGTAGTTTACTGGTTTCGGGGAACTGAACACTGTGTAAACAAATCGCTTCCCAGCTATCCGACCAAGACTGCATAGTGGCCTGGCTGGCAAGTTCGGCCACCCGACCCTGGACCATAAAGTGGGTGGGCATATCTACAAGCGGGTGGGGCTGTAAAATTCAACACAGGTATGTGTCATTCAAAATAATTAAGAAAATCGTCGATTTTTTTCAGGGTTATCGGCGTAACTTTCAAAAACTATATTTATTCTTGCAGTGCAATTATAGTTTCTGTTACATCCTTTTTTTTATCATCTTTTTTATTTTTTCTTGATAGTTGGCAGGTAAATAACTTACGAAATTCGTGTCGAGAACAGTTTGGAAAGGTTTTGTTAACAATCCAATTAGTATTTGTACTCTGCGAAAACGCCGATATAAAGTTGTCACATTTTTCGTTGCAAGTATCAACATTTGTAAGTTTACACTGCACTTGTACATGAAAATTATCTTGACTCTTCTCCTCTAACTTCAAATAGATAATATTTTCGCCCAAGATATCACTCAGCACTGTTTTTATCATGATTTTGCATTCGCACTGTACATAACCTCAATATCAAAACAAAGTTACAGCGGCAACCATAAATAAGAGTATAATATACTGCGGCAACTACGAGTAAACTAAAACAATCACAACAACAAAAATGAAGTAAGGTACAAATCGTGCCGACCAATCACGTTCGAGATAAACAAATATGGCGGTGAACCTCTATTCGACTAGGTTTTGTTCGCAAATAATGTTAGAAACTATCGCTACAAAAGCTACTTTATTTGAGTGAATATTCTTTACTCAGGTAGATTAGATATTGTCGCATAATATGCATTAGCAAAAGCTCAACTGTTAGAATATGACTCGTGAAATAAGAATGGAGCCGACTTAGTAAGCGCAATAGCAATCGACACTAAAATGACAATTTGGTCCTGATTTTTTAGTTGTATTGTATCAATCAAATTTGCAACAATCTTGAGTACACATCGCACCACGTAAAAGACTGCGGAGTTTTGGAACTTTTATCACTTAATGTCCTATTATATACTATGCGTTTTATTAATAATAACATATTCATAGGATTTAATTGAACGATTGTTTTCAGAATATTCTGGGGTTTTAGATAATAGGAGTCATAAAGTAATAAATTGACAAAAGGGTAATTAGTAATTAGGTCATTATCACTCGTGTAAATCATAAACCCTAAGTAGCTACATTTTTAACTTTGTATTAAATATTATTAATCCAGTAATAGTTGCTTAAAATCTGCTCTCTAATAAAATACCTACTTTAAAAAAATCGGTCAACCATTTAAAGTTGTCACAGCTAAACGACTCTTATCTTTTTTGTTAATCAAATATGAATTGGAATGGAAACTTTGAATATTTTGCACTGCCACCAAAGCTAATCGTCGGTATATTGGCATGGAGTCTCGATTACTAACGAAACTCAATTTTATTATGTTTTAAGGACAACATATGTATACTTTCATATATATAGCGACAAACGATGGTTTTTAAGAATTAGATGTAGTAATAAAATAATGATTCTACGCGGGTTATAATTATAACCTCACAGGAAATTAACCGAATAAGATCGGTATTTACATTTTCACTGTGCCTTAAATTAAAATAATAACAAATCATGAAGTTGCACGACAAATAGCGCCACGAGTTCAATTTCGCGCATCGATCGAAATATACTAGCATTTGTAGCTGCAATACTAGTATGAATCTAGCTAACAAAGTCTACGCCATTTCAGTAGATGTTTGTACTGTAATAGATTAGGGTTTTGACAGGGTTTTGCGTAAACAAAAGCTAATCCAGTTCAGTTCTGATGCCGACTGAAATAGTATAGGCTTTGTAAATTCGCTATCTCAAAAACTATTAAACCTAGACTTTTTCAGGTTTTCCTGTAATCTTTAGGTAAAGGACTGTTTTGTGCATTCATTTTCAAAATTTTAGGGCTTGTACTTTCGGAGATCCATTTTCGTCTATTTTCTCAAAACACTTGTCTTCAAAACTATTTATCAAATATTTATAAAAAAAAATAGTTTCTTACATTAAGACCTTTTATTTGAAAGGTATATCACACGATATAGTTTGAAAACTTGTTTTTTGTTTTCTAATTTACCCCTCAAAATTGGCCCCATGTCTAAAATAAATATTTGGTCCACGAGTGATACTTTTTTTTATACCACGCCTGTGAGAAACAAGCGTAATAAGGGTTCCGTTTTTTTTTCTTTTTGAGGTACAGAACCCAAAAAACGCAAAAACGTAAATTGAAAGACAATGAGGTATCTACATACATTTTGACAGAAGTGCGGAAAATATGTTCTTCATAAGTCCTGAGAGATCTTGCCACGAGCAATAGTAACCCTACTAATCGACACTCAGAGTTTTACATCCTAAAGCACGATGTAGTTCTAGTTTCGTCATGTCCGTCTGTGAGTCCGTATCTCATAAGTAGACATTTTAATCAAAAACTACTCACAACAAACAAAGAAATAAAATTTAGAATAAAGATGTTTTGTAAGGCGCTACGTAGTAAAATAAACAAAAAATAAAATAAGTTAGGCACTCCATACAAGTAACTGAAAAAAAAAAAAAAACTAGGTTAACATGTGGCACAGGGGGGTCGTCGCTGCGCGCTAAAGAATCAACATCGTTTCATTGCCGCTCCGCTAATTTTAATCTAAATGTCGAACTAACAGCGACATTACCTACACAAAAAAGTCATTGTGATAGTTAATTACCTAAAATTTATAGTGACATCAATAGTGCGTCTCATAGTGGCTTTTTTGAACAAATATTATAACATTCATTTTGAAATCGTATTTCTACCGTGCCGTGTCACTGTGCGCGCGATTTGGCCGTGCGGTGAGTCATACATAGTTACTATTGCCAGCTGCGGTCGGTCGTCGTGTGTTCCCGCACCACGTAACTAGCGATAACTTAGCGACCGCTCTAAGTGCAATCACGTGGTACGGAGGAATTTGAAATGAGTGGAAACAAGCATTTAAATGCAAAAAATTGTGCTGGCTGTAGAGATAAAATCACGGATAAACATTTCATCAGCTGTAACTCAGTTAGTTGTAAAAAACTATACTGTAACCAGTGTATCAACCACACCACCCTATCCAAGGAAGGCAGAGACAAATGGATCTGTCCTGAATGCCTATGTACTGTGAAGAAGGGAGGGGACAACTCTACTACGCCTGCGCGAGGTAGCCTGACCACGGATAACGTTACTCGGAGAAAAAAGGACACCAGCGCTCCGGTGGAAGTGGAAGGGCCTGCGCAGTCGAGGGACCCGCTCTCTGTACTTACCACCGAAATCAAGTTGTTAAGGGAAGACATTACCTGTATGAAAACGAAATTGGATAACGCGGTCCTTGCAATAAGCAGGTGCGAAACACAATTGTACCAGGTTACGTCTAAACTTACCGAGTTCGAAGTGCGTCTGGAAGCAGCCGAAGAAAAAGCTGCAGAAGTCTTGATCCTCAAAAACAAAGTCTTTGAGCTGGAGCACCAGCTCAACTACCAGGCCCAACAATATCTAAGAAGTGAGGTCGAAATTGTTGGCATCCCGGAGAACCAGAGCGAGAACCCGCAACACATTGTTTTGGTCACAGCTGCAAAGATCGGTCTGAATATCCAAGAAACGGACCTCGAGTATGTCTTCCGATCAGGCCGGCGCAGGGAGGGAAATAGCTCCAGACCTCTTGTCGTTCGTTTCACCACAAGGCGTACGAGAGACAAATTTTATAAAGCGGCAAGATCACGACGTCTCAACTCTCATGATATCGGCCCTCCTGTTAAAATTTATTTCAACGAACGTCTCACTCGCGAGAATAGAGCCCTGTTCCGCGAAAGTCGAGCCCGAGCAGCCGAAGCAAATTTTAAACACTGCTGGACAAATGGTGGAACAATTTACGTCCGGAAACGAGAAGGAAGAGGACCCGGCTCACAAGCAATCCCCGTTAAAACTACAGACGATCTCGATCGGATATTTGGACAGGACGTCATCGGAGATTCGGAACAGTCATAAACGATATTTGTACGTGGAGAAGCTATCCCAAATTAGTATTTTCTTTAGTATTAATTATAGTTTTAAATGCAATCAATCTTGGAATGAAGAGAAGAAGAAGAAGAAGAAGAAAGATATTTATTCGGATAACACACTATGACATTACAAGTAATACAGCAAAACTTAAGAACTAAAAACAACAGAGATGTGCTACCGAAAAGGCCTCCACTCAGCAATGCAGTTGACACAGTACTGCCAACGGCGCTGGTTTTCAGTGGATCCAGTAAGGTGTGCGGGATAGCATACTTACCGCAGACTGCGCGACTCGTGTTAGGATATATAAATGCATAAATGAACAAATAAAATTAGCATAGTTCATTTATAAAGAGGTACTTATAAGATTCAATTATATACTTTCTACATTCACACAGTACTACATTACACACTACACTTTCACAACTCACGGGTCTTCACGTTGTGTGGCTGGAATCTCAATCACCACATTGAATTTACTCATACCGATAGATGTCATTTGTTACATTCTTAGATCCTAGCATACTGCAAGAAATTGATATCGCTGAAACTCCATGCCACACAATAGAATCTCCCGAAGACTGTATAAACATAATTGTCAAATTTTCTTTCAGGGTGCTTACCTTCAACATACGAAGCTTAAACAAGAATTTTGATTCCTTTCTGGTGCTTTTAGCCCGGTTAAAAGTTACTATAGACGTTATCGTCCTCACCGAGTGCTGGATACATGATGACTCTATAATTCCGCAAATAGATAGTTACACTTCTTATAGAACTACGAAGTTTATTAATCAGGCAGGTGGAGTCGTGGTGTATGTCAGCGATCGGTGGGAGTGCGAAGTGAAGGAACCGGATTTTACTGATGCCAATTGCCTTAACGTAAACATAAATAATCAGGTAAGTCTGTATGCAATTTATCGCTCGCCTTCATTCACTAACATCGAACCTTTCCTTGAGTCGCTCGAAAATAATCTCAAATGTACCAGTAATACTCGTTGTAAGATTATTGCGGGAGATATTAATATATGTCCGGCACATTACCTTTGCCTACTGGCTGAACTCAACCTATCCCCCACAGTAACTAAGCCCACGAGAAAAGATACATGTCTTGACCACATTCATGTCTCCTCAAATATTTATTCTGAATCCTTAGTTTGTAACTCGGATATCACAGATCATGACGTTGTAATTGCTGGTATTAACTTAAACCGAACTAAGAAAGTCAACAAAACCCGCACAGCGAAAAAACTGGATTACCAAGCAATCGAAAGAGATCTGGAAAAGGTGGACTGGTCTGTTGTAACTTCCAAAACGTCAGTGAACGACGCCGCCTTTGAGTTTTATTCATCTTTGAATAAAATTATAGACGCTAATTCAAAGATTGTCAATGTAAGTCGGTCAAAATTTACAATCCAGCCCTGAATGACTCCAGGTCTCTTAAAATGCTCAAAACATAGAGAATAATCCTAAAGATAACACTGCTAGAACTATATATATCCGATACAGAAATTTTTACAATAGTTTACTGCGAAAAGTCAAGAATGCATATGACTCAAATAACATAAGACAACACAAAAATGATACTAAGCAGCTCTGGAACACCATAAGGAAAATAACTTACAGTAACAAACCAAAAGCAAAATGTACTGAACTTCTCAAAACTAAGGACTCAGATCGAGAATCATTAAACAAGTGTAATGAGTACTTTACTGATGTAGGTCCAAGCTTGGCTAACAAAACTCTTTCTGAAATAAATACAACCCAGGACGATCTAGCTAATAAAACAAAGTTGAATTATAATCCACCGACTTCCCTTTTTTCAAACCGACAGATGAATCAGAAATCGAAAAAATAATCACAGATTTGAAGTCAGACAGTGCACCAGGTTTAGACGGCATCACAAACTCACTACTAAAAAGGATTAAAAATCAGATTATATTGCCCCTTACATTTATATGCAACTTAAGCCTTACAGAGGGCTCATTTCCCAATGCATGGAAGGTCGCAGCTGTCACTCCAGTTTATAAAAGCGGTGACAAAAGCAATTTTAGTAACTTTAGACCAATATCACTATTGGGATCCTTGTCAAAGATCTTGGAGAGAATCGTTAACAAGCGGGTAGTAAACTTTTTAGAGACCAATAAAATATTCTCCTAGAAACAATTTGGATTCAGGAATGGGAAATCTACCGAAGGTGCAATCAGTCAATTAACGGATAAGATCGCTGAACATCTAGATCAAGGTAAAACCTGTGTCGGAGTGTTCCTTGACCTTGCCAAGGCCTTTGACACAGTATCGATTCCAATACTTATTAGGAAACTTGAGATGTCAGGGATACGCGGAACTCCGTTGAACTGGATGCATAGCTATTTGTCGGGTCGCTCACAGTGTGTTAGGATTAATGAACAAGTTAGTGATCTCCGAAACATTACATTTGGTGTGCCTCAAGGCAGCATACTTGGCCCAACACTGTTTCTGATCTACATCAACGATTTGGCTTCCATGGACTTAACCAATGCAGACATAGTGTGCTACGCAGATGATACGGCAATCCTCTTTCATGGTGCTACGTGGGATTCTGTAAGCGCCTCCGCGGAGAGCGGGCTAGCCTTGGTGGCAAAATGGCTTCAAAACATTTTGTTAACCCTGAACGCGGACAAAACTAAGTATCTGTGTTTCCATAAAACGGCGGCGTCTACCCCGAGTCCCCTAGGCGCGTTAAAGGTTCATTCATGCATTAGGAACCTCGCTTCATGCGACTGTAAAAGTATAGAAAGAGTTTCCTCTCTAAAATACTTAGGTGTTATTTTGGATGAGAGGCTCACCTTTGCAGAGCACATACAAATTACAGCCAATAGGATCAGAAAGTTAGTATATATTTTTAAAAGATTAAGAGATGTTGTGGATAAACCGCTCCTTAAAACAATCTGTCACATTACCTACTGCATCTCAGTGTGGGGAAGTGCGGCCACAACACACATGATTCTCCTAGAGCGATCGCAACGATTATTACTTAAGATGATGCTTTCAAAACCAAGAAGATTATCAACTCAATGTCTGTATAAAGAGAGTGAAGTTCTAACTGTCCGGCAGCTTTTTATCCTCCAGAGTTCTACCATAGCTCAAAGTCACATCCTTAATATGCCAAATTATGGAAAATTACTAAAACAACGTACTTTTCTCTTTCCCTTGCCAGCACTAAAATCACATTTTGCGAAAAGATTCGGGTTATACAGGCACTTATCAGTATACAAGAAAGTCAATTATAGTTGTGACATAAAAACTTGTTCCATAAGAGAGGTTAAACATAAAGTCAGAGCTTGGCTAAGCACCTTGAATTACACTGAAACAGAAAAAATAGTATCACAACAATAGACACCAATACACACACACACACACACACACATACACATACACACTTCATTCTCACACAAACATATGGATCTCCAAACGCCACAAACTATTTGTAACGATATAACTACTAGAAAACGTAATCTTTAGTCTTTAGTTGTAGTAAATTGATCATTGTTCTCTTACCTAAACATGTAAATTCTTTAGCGCTATAATCGTATAACGGGTAATCAAACGCAAAGTGCCATCCTGCGAGACAGGCATCGCCTAGTGCAGGTGACACGGGCAATCTATTTATTTATTATGTTACATTATAGCAGTGATACATTATAGTGAACCAATTAATTATAGAAAAGATTTTTTTTGGATCACTGTATAAATAAACTATTTTGATTTTGATTTTTAATTTTGACATCAATCGATCGGTCTTCAAAAATAAATAAGAGGTTTCTTAGCAGTTTTATTGATTAAGTGAATATAATCGGAGATAATCGCTCCAAAAGTCACAATAATAATTGTTTTCCTCCCCTAACTTTCGAACCGTGGAATCAAAAAATATGAAAAAATTCATGGGCACTATGTCCATGATTTTTTCTTATTAAATACTGACACCGATTTTTTTTTTGATGATGCTCACTTCTAAGGTTTAGAATTCTCTGCCGGCGTCTGTATTTCCGAGTTCATATAACCTTGACCTTATTAAGCCACGAGTGAATAGGCATCTTCTGGGTGAGCTCGCTTAACCGTCGGCCTCATCTTTGCCCCCTGGCTAGATGCTGGCCAAGAGCAATCCCATTTTTAATAAAAAAAAGAAGATAAGTTTCTAAGTCAGGTATAGCTAGAGCATGGAATATCGGAGCCTTTTTCGAATACCGGTATTTTTTCGATATCAAAAATTCGAATTTCGGTTTTACGACATTTTCGATATTTTTTCGATACTGGAAGGAAATGGCTGGAATAAAATAGGCAAAAAATAGCATTATCATACAAAATTGACATTTATTGACCGAGGGAGTGTAACGCCCCCCCGCTCCCCCTTGTGTATTTTTAATTAAATGTATAATTTTGACGATGTGATTTTATTAAACTAACTACAACTTAAACTAGAAATGGCCAACGTGAATCGTCTAGGGTAGAACCCAATAATGTTATGAACCGAAAACCCAAATTCTTTTATGTGAATACTTGTCAGGTTCTGGACTTGTCTTCCTAATAATTGAATACCAATTTTATATGATCCTTAAGAGATTTGCCATCCCTACAAGCTCTATGTACCTAGCTTCCGAATAGCTCATATCCTGTTATGTATTGCTTATTTACAGATTCGTATAAAAATAATCAATTTTATTGATTGGTGTAAGGTAGGGCTCCTCCAGCCGCCCTAGGGATTGCTATCCCCCTCCGGTACTAACCAGAGACCCGTGGCTCTCGACCTTAGACATGGACAAGCCCCCGCCAATCTTTTATTTCACTATGCGGAGTGTAAGACAATTTCGTCCAAATGACCTAAGTTACTTTAACAGGAGTACTCTGCTAGGCTTATCCGATCAATTCGTTCGGATGGCCTTTAGGAGCACTCGGGATAAAATCAGTTTGTAAAAGAGACTAAACCATAAGAATATGGTTCTACCTAGCAAATGCATCTACTAGCGCTTCGGAAGACGCGCCGTATGATGAGGAGAATCGCCGCAAGGCCTCATCATCGGAAGCGGGCGAAATCCTGGTGATTCCTCGCCAGAATCTGGCCCTGACCCTGAACAAGCTACTCTCCCTACTCCTCGTTACCTAATACCTATGAACTACTCTGCCAGACCTTTAAATAAACTAAAAGAAGTGAACAGCTCGTCTCATTGGAAAGCTAAATTCAATTATCTGCTCAGCTTGTCACTAAATTAGCTTATCCCAGTGAACTGCTCTGCTTGTCACTTTGTAAAAGTCAACTTTAGTGATCTGCTCAGCTCGTCACTAAATTAGCTTATGCTGAGTAAATGTTAATCATTTTGCTAGAAATCGCAACTCAAGAAACCACCATTATCTATACCAAAAATAATAACTTTATCACAGCTAAGTATTCCCAAAACCCCAAAATTAACGGCAAACCTAAAATAATTATTAAACCCTACTTCCCAAATAAATGTGTGTGTAGCTACCCTACTGTTCCCCAGTAAACTCGTTAAACTGAAAGAGCATAAATCCCTTACCAAATTCAGCTCTTTTGACTGCGAATCCCTAACCTATGCAACGAAAGTTCAGTGGGCTAAACTGAGAATGGCAAATCTATGGCCCGTGTTGGATGTCTCCCCCCACTGCGCCCGCAGGCTAGGATACAGTGAGTAAGACGCCCTATTGTGTATATAAGATATATATATAAATATATTTAACAAGACCGTTCCTCAAATACTGAACAATTTCGACAAGCGAGGTATACACCTCTATGCTGAGACCCCATATTGGCAGCCATGTCTACGTTGTCAGCTGGGCATTGAAGGAACGTAAGGGATTTGATTCGTCTCCATGTAGGTAAAAGGTAGACGCCAGACCACCCTTAGATCTGGTAACTAAAGACTCTGAACCCTGCTCGTTGACACCGTTAGGCGAGCAAGACTCCTCAGGCAAACTGAAGCCTGGACAAGATTCTGGTCTTTTGAAATACTTGAAATAGCACAAATCCCCATAAAATATTAGATAAATTTGTCTAAGAATGATTCCTCATCATGAGGAGTAACCCCTCATAACGATGAACCACCCCTAGGACAGCAATTTCACCCACCAAATATTTACTATTACGCAGACCAGAGATCTTGACAGTCTGAGTGATGAATTCTAAGTGATTTTAATACAAATTCGAGCCCCTTTTATACCCAAAATTGACAGAGACTCTTACGTCCTTTCGTCTACTCCAGCTATGGTAGAATTTCGAAATTTGAATTGGAATAATTGGAGTTCTAAATTTAAACTACAGCAGGTAGAATCGTCATTATGACCTATTTTTGATTACGTTAAAGGCTTTTCCAACCATTGAAGTACTAGGGTCCCATAGCTCTCAGCTAGTGGAGTTCGAAATTTAAACTAGAACGGTTCTGTCTTGACCTATTTTGATCTTATTGAAGACTTTCCAACCATTGCAGTACTAGGGTTCCATAACTCTCAGCTAGTATGATTCGAAATTTAAACTTAAAATATTTCTGTCTCGACCTATTTGGTTATATCGAAGACATTTCCAACCATAGAAGTACTAGGATTACATAAGTCTCAACTAGTGTAATTCGAAATTTAAACTAGGTTATTTTTAACAAGTAGTTTGAACCATCGACAAGATCTCCAGGGACTTTTCTAACCGTTAAAGTACTAGGATTACATAACTCTTCTACTGGTAGAGTTCAAGTTTTGATATTAATCCAAAGTTTGTTAAACCTTTCGTGAATTCTGTGTTCCTGGAAAAATGTCTACGATTTTATTTAATTCTTACGTTTGACATTCGCTAGTACTTTCAAAACTACTTTATTTTCACGAAGTTTAAAATAACTAATAACTTATTTTACGTTCCGTTATGCGTATAGTCTAATTGCGTTCCGTTACAGGAGCAAAGCGTCTCCGTTTCAGCTTTCGACAAAAATCCTTTCGTATGTCTGTCTCTCTATCCGGATCACTGACCACTTAACCCTATAGACACCGCTTCATAGAACTTTGTCTTGAATCTCAAACTGCCAAATTGGCGGGGCGCGGGGGGCGACAAGTGCACTGTGATTGGCTAGTACAAGGTCAACGAGCAATCACGTGTACGGTGCGTGACGCGCGCCCATTTTGTGTAGTGATGGGACACACTCGAAAAATTACTACAGAATATAAGTGTAAATTTAAGTTTTTAATTGGAATCAATAAAAATACGAAAAGCAATTTAAATTGTTTTTAATTCAAAGATACTAACTAAATATAAATGCATATTGTTTAATGTACAGTGGAGGAATTTGATTTCTGGGCCACTTCGTACCTTGTCACAGTGTCAAGTCATATGAGATTTCTAGCAGCTTTCACATTGATTTTCACTGTGACAAAGTACGAAGTGGTCCAGAAATCAAATTCCTCGCCTGTACAGTCGGTAGAGTATACAGTAAGGTGACTTGAGACAGTTCATATGTTATTCCTATCTATCCTATGGTATGGTAATAGGAATAAAAGTATAAGAACAATAATCATAATCATTAACACATATAAAATGAATGCAAATACAAATAAATAAATAAATATTAGAGGATTTTTTTACACAAATCGAACTAGTCCCACAGTAAGCTCAATAAGGCTTGTGTTATGGATACTGGACGACGATATATTTAATAGATATATACTTAAATACATAGAAAACGTCCAAGTCTCAGGAACAAACGTCTCTGCTCACCACAGAAACAAATTCCCTTACCGGGAATCGAACCCAAAGCAAAGACTACCAACTAGGCTAAACAGAAATACAAGGAAAATATAATATGCTATTGACTCTTAAAGTGTATTAGTTTCGTGTATTGGCTATGTGCACGTCTGAAACGTCAAACGTCAAAGGTCCCGAGACAATGTCAAAACTCAGAGATGTCAAATAATGACACATGAATATTTTATTTACTTTAGTAAACGAGAAAGACCCCGTATTGGAAATTTTACTGAAATAAATAAGAGAATAAATAAATACATACAAACGAAACGAATCGTAGGTAACCGTTAAGAAACCAATAGAAAACGTGAAAGTAAATTTGACAGTGGTCCCCGGTAAGTACACATTTCTGCCATGGTGTGCGCTACGATCGCCTAGCCAATATGCGTCTAATAGCAGAGATTATAGATATTAAAGAGTCATGTTTCTCATTATTATTAACTTATGTATCGTTTTTTTTTTTCAGGATTAATATCTTTAATAAGTAGCGATGATTTTTCTCTAAAATTACAACTATCTGTTCATCTGCGGTTTAGTAGTTTAGACGCGCAGAGACAGATATACAGACAGAGTGACTTTCATATTTGTAGTCTTATAGTTAGGATATAAATTTGATTTGAACACACTTTTATGTATTTATAATTGTACATATGCATGTAACATAAATTTCCATTATTTAATTCAAAAATATAAGTTTGTTCTGTATCCTATGTATATTCACCATAATTAAATATTGTTTCACGAGTATCAGTTAAGTACGTAAGTTTAAATAATCAATCAGTCACATCACTACTTGAGACTGCAATGGTTAGACAAAGACAGAATTACAAAAATTAGTAAGCGAAAGAAAGAGACAGACATTGAAAGACATCAACGCGTTGCCAGGTTTACAACCTTTACTTGATAACCTTGACTTTTTAATTATTATTGTTTTATCGTGGTAAAAAAGTAAAAAATAGCTTACCTGCGGAATGAAATCCCATCTTTTTGAAGACTAGATGTCTTGCTACACTTTCCACACAATTTAACCATACAAAAAGGCATATTTAGAGCACTTTATAAGCCAAGTAATGCGTCGAATATTGCACGTTACTTCGTCAACGATCGGCCGCATACTAAGAGCATATTTGGGGGCGTGTTGACCACTTGACGTTTTTTGAGCTTAGGCTTGGCTTACTTTGAAAGTTTGTGAGCAGATTCGATAATTATATAGAATTTTTTTCGACTCATTTTCTGGAAATTTTGAAATTTGAAAAAATAAATGCGAAATCTACAGCTCACAGAGCCATTAGTATATTATTAATCAGGCATTTACATTTTTGACCGAGCAAGCGAAGCGTCTCTGTTCAGCTTTCGACAAAAATTCTTTCTTATGTCTGTCTGTCCGCATGTTCACCTCTACAGGTCGCATTTCTCAACCGATTCTCGTGAAATTTTATGAGCAGGTTCGATAATTATAGTTTTTTTTTGTCAAGTCATTTTTTGAAAATTTTTAAATTTGAAAAAAAAAATTGCCAAGTCTAATGCTCACAGAGACACTAGTTATTATTACTTGGCCTCTTACTCTAATAATAGGTTAGACTATTTCACAAACTTCAATTACTCAAATAATACAAATAATACATTACTCGACCAGGCCAAGGCCCACCCAGGGCTGTAGAGCCTCAGATGATGATGATGAAGTAATTATTAGATTTCTCTCAAAACGGTCAGAGTCAAATATGTTACAGTTTGTTAGTTTTGATAATCCTAATTTTAATTATATTTAATCCAAAGATGCAGCCGCTCGCTCGTTTAAATAATCAAAGTAGCGTCTCATTGATAATATTGCATTATATTATAACCCAATATTCCAGGCGAACACACCCAAGCGGGTACAATATCCAAGTACACGTGCACGCGTATCGAAATCATGGCCACTTATGTAATTGTCTTGTATTGCGATGCATGTTTTTCTAGGAGCCCTGCACCTATGCAATTCACAAATCTATCTACAGCACAGTAGGTTGACCGTTATAGAGCCGACGTGCGATCATGCGTATTTTTGAAGACTTTAGAGGTCTAATAATACTAGGGAGTGGTTCGCAGCCAAGTAGGCACAGGTTTCTAAATATGGGGCAGGATATCGGCAGGGCCGCTCTCGCTGAATTAGCGTAACCGGGTCGCGATCGCCTATGAGACCGAGACACCTAACCCTTGCCTAACCCGCACCAACTAGTGATGTGCCAGTTCCGTGAGTTCCATTAGTACCGGTAAAATACTGACTCTTACCATGGACCACAAAGCTTATTAAAATAAAACAAAAATTTAAGGCCCCTCATCTCATTGGTAATATTGGTAGGTATTAAATAATAATAAAAAAAAACCGACTTCAATGGGGGAGGCCGATGAAAGATTAATATACTTAGATGGTGCACTCTTTTTTTGGTGGATGGAGTATTCCATACAATGAAATAAAAATGGCTATAAGTATGTTTATAATGGTAGAAGACTAGGTACCCTCAATTCCTCATGGCCTCCTGCATCAGAACTCAAGCTTTACAAAAATGTATCTTGAAAACCTAGCTTGACAAACATAACGAAGAGAACAAATCGCTAAACGTGAACTAATGCGTCGTTGAAGAGTTCCATTCTGATCATCATCAGCAGTTCCACAAATGTCACTTATGTAAATGCTTGATTTGTTTATGAAAATACTAAAATCACTATGTATGCCTTTTACATTTGAGGAGTTCCCTCGATTCCTGATGTATCCCATCATCAGAACTCGAGCTTGACAAATGATTGTCTTGAAAAACAAACTTGCTTAACAAACACAGCAAAGAGAGATTCGCCAAACGTGAACTATGCGTCGTTGAAGAGTTCCGTTCAGATCATCATCAGCAGTTCCACTTCATCAAATGTTACTTATTTAAATGTAGTAAATGCTTGATTAGTGCATGAAAGTACTAATATCACTATATGTGTGCCTTTCACATTTGAGGAGTTCCCTCGATTTCTCATGGATCTTAACTCGAGCATGACAAAAATTAATCGTTAAAATGCGTTAAATTAGAACAAACCAAAACGAATGTGTTGATCAAACTCACGCCTTAAAAAATCTGACAGGATTTCAAGTTTGGGGTGCCCCGTAGTATCCTGAGCCGCAAAATCTGTCCACCGTATTTTCACAGTAGGGTTAAGTTTTCCGGGGACAGCATGACTCGGGTGAACACAAATATTCAAAATGATTTAGCAACTTTATTGTAGAAATAGGGACCCGGGTACGTCCTTAAACTACGACCAAGACCACCGGGGGATGGGCAGCAGTATCCCTGGAGTGCGGTGGATATACTGCGATCGCCAACCCGCATGCCAAGCGTGGCGATTATGGCATTTACCCCCTATGGATAACACAATAAAGCCACGGCTCCGAGGTTCCGGCGGCCCCCAGTGCCCTGGTTTTGGTAGCGGCCAGGGTACTAGCGGGGCCAGGGGTTCTAAGAATCTCCGGCAAAGGTCCGGCTACCACCACCGACGACTCCTGGCCCTGGCGACGTACAACACCCGTACACTGCGGACCGACGAAAAGATAGCGGAACTAGAGGAAGGACTGAGCAAGTTGCGTTGGGATGTTGTGGGGTTATCTGAAGTCCGAAGAGAGGGGGAGGACACGATAACCCTAAAGTCTGGCAACTTGCTCTATTTCCGGGAGGGCGACCAACAGTCCCAGGGAGGTGTCGGGTTCATCGTCCACAAGTCCCTCGTAAACAACGTGGTGAAGATCGAGAGTGTGTCGGCTAGGGTGGCGTACCTTATACTCAGAGTATCAAAGAGATACTCGTTGAAGGTCATACAGGTATACGCGCCGACCTCGGCACACTCCGACGACGAGGTGGAGGCTATGTATGAGGATATAACTAAGAGTGGGGCAATTTGGAGTTGGGAGTCGGAACCAACGGGGCCAACTACTGGCTGGTTTCTTGGAGAAGGAGGGACTCTACATGATGAACTCCTTCTTCAAGAAACGCGAGCACAGGAAGTGGACCTGGATGAGTCCCGACGGTGCAACAAAAAACGAGATTGACTTCATTATGTCGACGAAGAGGCATATATTCAATGATGTCTCTGTGATCAATACGGTTAAAACCGGAAGTGATCATCGTCTGGTAAAAGGCACATTGAATATATGCGTCAAGCTAGAGCGCTCTCGACTGATGATGTCTACGCTCATCCAGCAGCAGTCCAAATCCAAAACACCGAGAGCTTTCAGCTGGAACTCCAAAACCGTTTTGATTGTCTAGGCAGCGACGTGGACGAATTCAATGACGGGTTTGTGGAAGCTGTCCATAGCATTGGGTAAGTTCTTTAAGGCCCAACGGAATCACAGAGCCAAAAGGCTTTCTATCTCCACTCAGAAATGATTCTGCAGTCTTCAGCCGATGCGACATTATACAGGCAGCTCAATAAACGGATCTCCAAGTCCCTTATCCGCGATCTGCGCCAATTCAATACAAATCGTATTGAAGAGGCCATCGAGCAGAATAAGGGCTCTAAAGTGTTCTCACTGTCTATTGGGCAGAGCCAGCTCGCCAAATTAAAGACTGAAGACGGTAGAATCGTTTCATCCAAACCCGAGCTTCTGAATGAGACAGAATGCTTTTATGGACAGCTATACACGTCAACTAGCAGACCCAAAGTTGGTCTAGCGGAAGACCCTAGAGCCAGACTAACCTGGCACTATACCGAAAATATCCCGGACATCAGCCTGTACGAGATTAGAATGGCTCTTAAACAGCTAAAGAACAACAAGGCACCCGGTGAAGATGGAATTACAGCTGAACTCCTGAAGGCGGGTGAAAAACCGGTCCTTAGGGCCCTTCAGAAGTTGTTCGACTCCGTCTTACTGGAAGGGAAAACTCCAAAGGCGTGGAGCAGAGGTGTGGTGGTGCTGTTCTTCAAAAAGGGTGACAACGCCTTACTGAAGAACTACCGCCCCATCTCACTTCTGAGCCATGTCTATAAGCTGTTTTCAAGAGTCATTACGAATCGTCTCGCACGCAGGCTAGATGACTTCCAGTCTCCCGAACAAGCCGGTTTCCGAAGAGGCTTTAGCACCGTAGACCAAATCCATACGCTTCGTCAGGTTATACAGAAGACTGAGGAGTATAACCTGCCTCTCTGTCTAGCGTTCGTGGACTACGAGAAAGCCTTCGATTCGATTGAAACTTGGGCTGTACTACAATCTCTCCAACGGTGCCAAGTGGACTACCGCTATATCGAAGTGCTGAAGTGTTTGTACGAGAACGCCACTATGTCAGTCCGACTCCAGGACCACAACTCGAAACCTATTTCGTTGCAGCGGGGAGTCAGACAAGGAGATGTTATTTCTCCTAAACTGTTTTCCGCTGCACTGGAGACCTTCGGTTTGCTGACGATATAGTAGTCTTGGCTGAGACCATGGAGGATTTAAATACAATGCGCAATGACCTCAGTAAAGCCTCCGAGCGAGTTGGTCTAAGGATGAACATGGATAAGAAGAAGATCATGTCAAATGCCCATGTAGCACCAACTCCCGTAACAATCGGACACTTTACGCTCGAAGTTGTAGACGATTACATATACCTAGGACAGACTGTTCAGTTAGGCAAGTCCAACTTCGAGAAAGAGGTTAATCGTCGAATCCGACTCGGCTGGGCAGCGTTCGGGAAGCTACGGCACATCTTTTCGTCCAATATTCCGCAGTGTCAAAAGTCTTTGACCAGTGTGTGTTGCCAGTGACGACATATGGTACTGAAACGTGGTCGCTTACTATGGGCCTCATAAGAAGGCTCAAAGTCACCTAAAGAGCAATGGAGAGGGCTATGCTGGGAGTTTCTCTGCGTGATCGCATCAGAAATGAGGTCATCCGTAGCAGAACCAAAGTGACCGATATAGCCCTTCGAATCGCTAAACTTAAGTGGCAGTGGGCGGGGCACATAGCACGTAGAACCGATGGCCGTTGGGGCGAAAAGGTTCTCGAGTGGCGACCACGTACCGGAAGGCGTAGCGTGGGCAGGCCCCCCACACGGTGGACTGATGACCTGGTAAGGGTCGCGGGTGTCCGCTGGATGCGGGTGGCGCAGGACCGGTCATTGTGGAAGTCTTTGGGGGAGGCCTATATCCAACAGTGGACGTCATTCGGCTGAATGATGATGATGATGATGATGATGATTGTAGAAATAGAATTACGTACCCGATTGGATAGAACTGAGTTCTTTGAGATCGTAACCTACACGTGGAAGGTTTTTCAATGAATTGACCTCCTTGTAAACGATGAGCTCGGGGCGCGCGAATTTATCTTCTAGAGCGCGCATGACTTCTTCCGGGTCCGCCGTTGACATTAACAGCGCCGCTAACGGCCTCACGCGCGGGCCCGCGTAGCGCAATATCAAGTCGATTAATATTATCTAGCGGAGAAAAATTAGGTTTGGTAACATTGTAGGTACGTTTGAATAGTAACCAATGTAACGTATTGCCGTAAAACAAGGGTAATTCTAGTTTTTTTAACACCAAAGGCAGAAGCAAGAGCTCGCACTCCTCGATCTGCTGCTGTAACGCGGCGAGTTCGCTTTCACGTTGACGCTCAAGTTCGGCGAGCACTTGGTCGCGGTTGCGTTCGTGGGCGGCCAGCTCCTGCTCTCGCTCGAGGCGGCGACGTAAGAGGAGCGCTTCAGCCGCCACTTTTTGCGCTCTCACAGTTGCCGACAAACGTGACGACAGGCTTCGCGCAGTATGCTCGCTCTGTACGCTATGGGCTGGACCTGGTAAACGGGAGCTATGAGGCTGAGGAGCAACTGAGTCGGGGTCGGCATTCGCCGACATTATTTTTCCCTTGCTACGGGTGATTATATTACGTGATGTGATTGTGAACTAAATGGAAGGTGAAACTACGTGAATGTAAACAAAAGGTAAACAATGAAATTAAAGTAAGTGGGTAAAGAACTACTATGTGTGATGAAAAATAGGCACTAAAAACTAAATGAAGGACCAATGAAAAAGAGGTGAGGATAATCATCGAATGTGTCTTTAGATTTTGCAGTTCAAAATGCCATAAAGTAACTATTCGTATCTTTTCATACGAAATCCTTGTACGAATACTCGAATCTATCTACTTTAAAAATAATACATTCTCCATAGAAATTTCAACCTATGTAGAGAAGGAGGACTTCTAAAGGGGTTAAATAGGTAACACAAATTTGACTATTTAAATCGTAATTTTACGACTACTGATAAATAAATTATATCGGTGCAGTTTGTTCATATTAGATGCATACCACTGTACAATTATGTTTTTGTTGTGGCAACCCACATTGGTCTTGAAACGGGGCCACCGAATAGGGCATTGTTTACAACAACGACAAGAGCTGGCTACAGAACTGCTGCTTTACATTACCGCTAGCCGAATTGAAGAACGTAAATGGCGGCTATGTTTTGTAAAAAGGCTAGCCGTAATGCAATACGGCCAGTTATACAATCCGGCTGCGTCAGATATATCATTCAGGTGTACGCGTACGGGTTATTTGACTCTTTTGTCATTCGTTTACTTGCCTAATGTTAATTTTTAATGTGCTCGTCTGGAAGATATCGCTTTAAAGTGATAACACCGCCTGTTATTATGTTCTTTTTTATAAGCTTTTTTGAAATCTATTTTAGCATTTATTTTTGTAGCATTTCGAAGATATTCAAGAATTCATTTTCGTTAATTAACACCCCTTAGTATAGTATAAACGATCCTTAACAATTAAACAATTTAAACAATATTGACGTGCGTATAGTCATTCGAATTCCGAATGGTGATGCGAGGGGTATTCAATAAATTCTCGGTATTGACATCTTTTAAACCTCTTTGGTAAACTTTTTAATACTGGCCGGTAAAAGTCATTCAAAAAAAGTAAAATTCAAACGGCGATGTTCTTTTGTTTTTTTTGCAAGTACCGAACAAACGTGATCACTATAAGCGTTTTTTCAATGTTGGTTAAATTAGAGCACCGAGCGGTAATAAAATTCTTGACCAAACGGGTAAAAAATCAATAAGCTATAAAAAAGAAATGGATTATGTTTACCGTGAGTCTGCTCCTTCTTTATCAACAATTCAGAAGTGGTCAAGTCAATTTAAGCATGGCGGAAAGAGTATCGAAGACGACCATAGAGCTGGTCGGCCCGCCGAAAGCTTCTTCATAAGTAAATTTAAAAAAGTGGAGAAAATTATATCTGAAGATGGTTGAGTAAAGGTGAAAGCAATAGCTTAAAGAACCAACCTTTCTATTGGTACTAGACACGATATAGTTCATGACCATCTTAATATGTCAAAAGTCAGTGCGAGATGGGTACCGCGAATCCTGACACCGCTTCAGAAGAATACGTGTGTTGCTCGTTGTTCCGAATTTCTTGAGGTGTGCGGTGAAATTCCTGATAAGATACTGAAAAATTTTGTATGTAGAGATGAAACGTAGGTTCATCATTATGACCCTGAGAGCAAACAAGAGTCCATGCAGTGGCACATTAAAGGAACTCGTCATCCCAAGAAGTTCAAGGTCGTGCCTTCAGCTAGCAAGGTCATGATCACAAAATTCTGGGATTGTGAAGGAATATTGCTGATCTATTATACAGAAAAGGGTGTAAGTATTAAAAGGAGAGCACTACGCTAATATTATATGCCAAATAAGGGAAGCAATCAAACAACAGAAGGGGAAAATTACCGCCAAAGGTGTTCTGCTTCTTCACGACAACGCCTCTGTGCATAGTGCTTAAATTGTCAAGGCTGCTGCTCTTGAATCTGGACTGGAAACTATTACATACCCACCGTATATTCGAGACTTGACCCCGACTGACTTATATTTGTTTCCCAATCTCAAAAAGAATCAACGTGGAAATTAATTTTCTAACGATGAAGCATTGAAGACAGTAGTGTAGGAGCATTTTGACACCAAAGACAAAAAATATTTTTATGAGGAGTTAAAAAAACTATTTGACCAGTCTTATAAGTGCATAAACATAGGAGAGGAGTATATTGAAAAATAAAAATAAAACACCTATAATAGAATTTATTGAACGCCCCTCATACTTGACATTACCTTTTGCTTAACTCCACGTTAACTCTTAAGGCCGTTTACATTTACCCTTGGTGATATAATTAATTGTGGGTTTAATTTTATCATTTACCTACCTAATAAATGCATTTTCATATGCTTGAAGAAACGGAAATCAATAAAACACCCTATAACGGGCGGAATGGTGCAAAAATATATATGATTAATTTATTATTACTAATTTAGGCTCTGCAGATTCTGAATCAATTATTTTGGTTTACATTATGGCAAAATTTTGATTTACAAAGACTTGAAAAAATACTATTTCCTCTTTACTGGTTTATGAATATTCCTATGACTATGGCACATCACTAAGGAGAGCCCACACTATTTATAGCCTTTGACTATGGAATTCAATGGACCGGGCGTATTGTTCTATTTGTACCAAAGCTACTGAGGCTCAAAATCGCCATGTTATGTTCCCCGGTACGTCAATTGAGCAGTACACGACCTATCAGTGAGTGGAATAAAAATTGAGAAATTATAAAATAAACAGTGTTATTAAAATAAAAACCGCACAAGACTTTAAAGGAATGTGAAGTTAAATGCTGCGATCATGCCTTAGTGTAGCATAACAGGATGCGGCTTAAGACAAAGCCAGAAACAGAAAAGTTTGTCGTTGCATAGCTTTGTTATGTTTTTCTATTGAAATAATGGATGATTTGAACATTGTCGAGTACAAGGCACATGTATCATAGCATAATTAGTGTACAGATTAAGATAATTTATATTTTGTAGTGGGATTTAGCTTTATTTTCAATATTTTCGTACTAAAAGTTACTCTGAAGTAGTAGCTAGCTACAACCCTAGGATTTTTCCTGAATATATCGATAGTGAATTGTGATGACTTACTATACCTACTCATTGATTCGGTGATTTATATTTTTAAAGGTTGCCAAGAAGTGAATATCAGAAGAAAAAATGGTTAGACGCTATTGGAACTGAGAATGAAACTAGTGGTAGTTGTTAGATTTGAAAAATAAAGACCTGGGTAAATTATTAATATAAAAATATCCTGATTGACAGTTCGCGTTCAGAGTTTCCTTAGTCATTGTTTATAGCACATTTGGCTGCGCTTCTCCTGTCACGCCGCGTACACGCCTCGAGCCTTCACGGGCTTACGCCACAACATGACACGCATGTGTTTATGATACATATATGACACATAGCTAGTTAATAATTCCATTACTTTGTTACAACGAATTCAATTCAACTCTCAAAGAAATCGACCGTAATAAGATGCATAGCAAGATCAAGATGCGTAATTAGGAAAACTAAAGCTACACCCTAAATCTAAATCAAAATATGGTTATAAATTTTGGGCAAATATGGCAGCGTCCTTTTCCTTTACGATATTAAAGAAAGAGATGCAACACGAACATGCACACACACATATATGGACAGACGCATAGCTATTTAAACTTAAGTTAATAATTCCACTACTTTGTTACAACGAATTAAAGTACAATTCCACTCTCAAAGAAATCGACCATAATAAGATGCATAGCAAGATCAAGATGCGTAATTAGGATAACTAAAGCGCTACACCCTAAATGAAAATCAAAATATTTGGTTAAATATGGTTATAAATTTAGGGCAAATATGGCAGCGTACTTTTTCTTTGCGATATAAAAGAAAGAGATGCAACACGCACGTGCACACACGGTTTAACGGTGCCAACTTCCTCTTCAAAATTTTACAACTGTTCATTCACTTTTAAAGCTGTTCGACTGTGGAACTCTCTCCCTTTTGACATAAGACGGGCAAAAACGATTGATAGTTTCAAATCCCTACTTAAAAAACATTATCTGTCTCTTCCTTAATATCGACTACTAATAGAATTTTTTTTTTTTTCTTTTTTGGCTGACCATACTCGTATATTTGTTTTACTATTTCTTATTTGTTTTGTGATATTGGTATATATGTACGGTTTTGTATGTATGTTTATATATAACAGTATATAAGTAGGTATATTATAAATATGTTTAACTTATTTCATATTATCTGTGCACCACCTACTGCATATATTATTTTCTTTTTTTCCGCTACCCAAAGGTTGTCTGGAAGAAATCGCTCTTTAGCGATAAGACCGCCTGTTGTCTACCTCTACCTACATACTATTGTGTTTTCTTTTTTTCTGTTTGTAACGTTTCATTTGTGTGAGGTGTGCAATAAAGAGTATTCGTATCGTATCGTATATATGGACAGACACATAGCTATTTAAACTTAAGTTAATAATTCCACTACTTTGTTACAGCGAATGAAAGTTCAATTCCACTCTGAAAGAAATCGACCGTAACAAGATGCATAGCAAGATCAAAATGCGTAATTAGGAAAACTAAAGCTACACCCTATCAAAATCAAAATATTTGGGTAAATATGGTTATACATTTTGGGCAAATATGGCAGCGTCCTTTTCCTTTACGATACTAAAGAAAGAGATGCAACACGCACATGCACATATTTGCTCAAATACGGCTACTGAAATGCTATTTTAAGACAGACCGCAGGTGCTATTCTATAAATAGACGTGAGACGTAAACCGCAGATGTCAAAATATTGTATCTACGGTTAGGTATTGTACAATTGACTACATTACCCAGTCACGCGCTTTTGTTTATTTACTTTGCATTAAATCCATTAAATATCTGAACGAACTAAGGCTGGGATTTATCCGTCAAAAGTCCAAAATGTCAGATCAAAAGTTGGTACAGATGCCGTCAAACTTCTTGAACACTAGGCGCGGTGGTGGGGGAGAGTTTGCGCATCGTACACATACGTGCAAAAAAAGTACCTAATTTTTATTTCAAATCTCGGTATAATTATTGAGCCCACAACACAAGTCTTAGTGAGCTTATTGTGGGACTAGGTCGATCCGTGTATAATCACGCCTTTTTCCCGCAGGGATAGGCATAGATTACGGATTTCCATATACTACGATCCTGACATACTTCCTTCGCTTCACATACTCTCATAACCCTCTTCATACATCCTGATCAGTTATTTTATAGTTTTATATTTATTTATTTATTTAATTATATTGATAGTTGTATGGAACACAAGTTGAGAAATAAAACATAAGATATATATGTTTCAAATGGCTGTTATTGAAAAGTCTAAAAATGTCATGTTTGCGGTATTCAGTCTTCTTCTAAAAAGGAAATTCCTTCCATTAAGTTAGTTCCAGCGCTGGTACTAGGTCTTGGTTCAAGGGAGTTGGAGCTAGTTCGTGTATCTTGACTATCATTATCTTCATCATCGGAATCACTATCGGACCCTTCGTCGGAGTCACTTTGGTCATCGGCATAAATTACAAATTCGTCAGTGACCAAATCTATCACGTGGTCATTTTTTATGTACTCTTGTTCGATATCTTTAACCTTGTGGCACAATTTTTCCCATTCGATGGGACCCATTGACGCAACTTTTTCTTTCACGAGGTCGATTACCTTGGTTATGTTCCAGTTAACATTTTTGCTGCCAACATAACCCTTAATTGCTGCCCAAGCCATCTCGATCGGGTTTAGGTCAGGGTGGTAAGGTGGTAAGCGAACCACTGAGTGGTTGTGTTCGGCTAAAATTCTGTCAATGCTGTAATTCTTGTTTTGTTGTTTGTGCGCTAGTACGAGTTTGTATAGCTGTGGCTTGTACATTTTTTCATCATACTGTACTCCTTTATGGTTTTTTTAAACCTTGCGTAGACTCGTCGGTCCACGCCTTGCTGCTTGCATGTGACGAGTCGACATATGACTCGTCAGTGTATATTATAGGTCTTCCTTCTTGCCTATATTTACAAATTTTCTGTAGATACTCAATTCGTAACAATCGTATGTTACTTTTTTCTATTAAAAGTTTTCTGTTGTTTTCAGTTTTTTTCCACCTGAAGCGTAACTGTTTTAAAATTCGACGCAAACTTGCTTGCGAGCCATCAAAACTTATATCGTCTTTTAATTTTTTTCTGAGTTTTTCTACGGTGGGGAATTCGTTATTTGTTTTATGGTAATTGTGAATGCACCTCCGAATAACCGCTTGATCAAAACTATCAATGCCCGTTACTTTCTTTTTGCCAGATCTTTTTTTTCCTGGGGTTCGAAAGACAGCGAGCAAGTCAGAGCCCTTCGCTTCATTAATAATTCGGCGGACTGTGCTCACAGACGTTTTTGTGGCGTTGGCAGTGTTTTTTACAGTTTCAATAAAACCCTTTCCGTCCTTCTTAAAAAAACAGTACACATCGTACACCATCTTCTGCGCTTGTCTTTTTAAAACTGTATTATTTTGACGTGGCATTATAACGTCAAAGTCAAGCAATAACTATAACAATAAATAAACTCAACAAAAAAATTTACAAGAAACTCAACAATAATGTTCAATACCTATAACAATACTTTAACAAAAACTCAACAATTTTTTTTAATAAGAAACCCAACGATAACTGCCGCCCGTCACGCCGCCACCGCCCGCCCCCTCCCAACGACACCTAAAAATCGCATCTGCGCATGCAAGGTCAAATGTTCAAGAAGTTTGACGGCATCTGTAACTCAGTGTTATTATATAATTTGGATTATTAACATTATTATGTTCCTATGATTATTATTATTTGATAAACAATGTTCAGATGTCACTAATTGTATACTAAACTAGCATTTTCCCGCGGCTTCGCCCGCGTACGAAACATAATTTTTAACCGTCTACAAAAATGAGGTTCTCTGTTTGACCCGTATCGATATACATATGTACGTATGTAGGTATGTATGTATGTTTGTCCACGATTTTCTCGCGTTTGTCTGAACCGATTTAGTTGCGGTTTCCAGAAATGTAGTTGTTACATTCTGGGGGTTTCGGTATACGAAGTTTGGTGATTGTGATTCATTAACAGATGAACAGATGAAAAGTCAGTATACATTCTGAGAACCGGCAAACTGTTGAATTTCATTTGATTTTGGCAAAAATAAGGATCGAAGACTATTATGATACATTTCCGAGAGGCCGAAGGGGAAAGGGCCGATGAAATAAAAACATGTCTTAAATGGCCCTTAGTAAAAGTATCTGTATACTACAGTAACACCAATAGAAGGTCTGATAACGACCAAGCAGCGGTCATAAACTCTGGTCCTTTGAAGTACAGAAATACGGCTTGTTCAATATCACGTGTAACCCTTATTTTTCCTAAAATTAAATTTAATAGTTTTTAGGTTTTGCCAGTTCCCATTGGAGCATCCTAAAAGAAAATTTGGCCTCACTTCCATTCGCACTCCTTACTATTTGCTCGTAAACTGACTTTTGTTCATCTGTTAATGAATCATAGTTATGCCTAACTAACCCCTCTAAAGCTATCACATCATACCGAAAAATCTGTTAGGATACGCGGGGCTCGTTCCGCACCTCAAAAGCAAAAAGAGACACTTATTCCCAATGGCTGTCTGTCAGTCCGTCTCTTACAACCGATTTGCTTTAAAACTACTGGACCGATTGAATTACAATTTGGCACAAACTATCAAGAATTGTAATGTCCATAATATTAAATTAAAACCGTTCAAGTGCGTGTCGGATCACGCACAAAGAAGGGTTCCGTGCCGACACCTACTAGTCCACATTTAAACGACTATAAGAAACTCACGGCACTTAAGTCCTTTTGTTTCGGCAAGACGGTTTTTCAACGATATCTCATAAAATGGTAAACCTATTGTGTTGAAACTAAAAGTCGCTGAAAGTATTTACTAATATGCACCATTTTTTTTTCAGAATCTTAAACTCCATCGTTTGGAAATTACAGTGAGGGGACACAATTTTTACGACTTAGACAGCTAATCTCCATTAATATTATAAAAAGGAGAGATTTGATTGTTTGTTTGCATTGAATAGGCTCCGAAACTACAGAACCGATTTGAAAAATTGTTTCACTGTTGGGAAGCTACACTATTCTTGGGTGACATTGACATTGGCTATATTGTATATTCAAAAAATTAAGGATTCTTATTAAAACTCCCATAATGTAACCCAAGGTGTAAAAAAATACCTTTAATATTCTTTACATAGCGTGCGCTGCGAAAACTATTAATGATAGAATAACTAATTTTAATTATTTGTATGGGCCGGGCTGCTAGTATGTAATACTAATCCAAAGGTTGATTAAAATGGAAAAAAAAAAAACAAAGATACCTCTATGTCGTTTTTAAAAGCCAATCCATAGACCCCACACGCCTATATATAGTAACATTAAACTTTGCTACGCACCTCACACACAGCACCACCGCACGGCTACGTCATCGGCATACCGCCAGCATACGTCACCGCGCAACGTCATCAGCACCACGTCGTGTCTAGGTATATGCCTACGTCACTCCATTACGTTGTCCGCGCCGCAGCGCATTATCAATATTGGGCAATCACTCTGATCGCCTTAATTAAACCCTTTGGTACCGTTTAGTAGCTAAGTTATGTAACTGGCTACGAACAGGGATTTTCGGATTCCCATTTTGTAGCTGGCTACCGGATGGGCCTGCGTAGTTCCGTTTCGTAGCCAAGTTTTGTAACTGGCAACAGAAAGGGAATTTAAAAAATCCCTGTTTGTAGCCGGTTGCGTAATGCGCCTGTCTCGTGCCGTTGTATAAAACCTTGGGCTGGTTTGTAACTGCGGTTACTAATCGGTAATTTAAAATTCCTGTATTGTAACCAGTTACAATACGGGTTTTTTTCCTCTTTCGAAGCTGGTTCGTAACCACGGTTACTAATCGGTAACGCAAAAGTCCCGTTTTGAAGCCAGTTACCGAATGCCTTTTTTTTTCCCGTTTCGAAGTAGGTTACGAACTTTTAGTTACCAAACGGTACCAAAGGAATAAAACGGAAGCACACGTTCGCCGGGCGCTTTTGAGATACCTAACATCGGGTCTTAGGACAACACAAAATCGTTCGTGTTAGATTAAGTTAATTATTTTAACTTTTATATTAATTAAAACTTCATTTATTCGCCATCTGAATATAATTTATCTCCTCCACTGCTGCCTCCCTATATAATTCGCTCAGCTCGATTTTGAACGAAAGCGGGACAGAAAAAAAGAAAATCATTATGGCCGCCACTTTCACAAATTTTACCTCGGATTCATATTAAGAGACCTCTCGAACACTCAGATATCGATTTTGAACGAAATCGGGACGGAAATGAAGAAAATCAATATGACCGCCACTTTTTCCAAACTTTAGCTCGGATTCGTATTAATAATTCTCTCGGACGCTCAGATATTAATTTTGAACGAAATCGAGACAGAAATGATAAAAACAATATGGCCGCCACTTTTCCCAAATTTTACCTCGGATCGTGTTACGAGGCCTCATGGACACCCAGATATCGATTTTGGGAAGGAAATGAAGAAAATCAATATGGCTGTGACTTTTTCCAAATTTTAGCTCGGGTTCGTATTAGGGGACCTCTCGGACGCTCAGATATAGATTTTGAAGGAAATCGGGTTGAAAATAAAGAAAATCAATATGGCTGCCACTTTTTCCAAATTTTACCTCGGATTCATATTAAGAGACCTCTCGGACGCACAGATAACAATTTTGAACGAAATCGGGACGGAAATGAAGAAAATCAATATGCCGCCCCTTTTTCCGAATTTTACCTCGGAGTCGTATTAAGAATTCTCTCGGACGCTCAGATATCGATTTTGAACGAAATCGGGACGGAAATTATAAAAATGAATATGGCCGCCACTTTTTCTAAATTGCACCTCGGATTCGTATTACGAGACCTCTCGGACGCTCAGATATCGATTTTGAACGAAATCAGGTTGAAATGAAGAAATACAATATGGCTGCCACTTTTTCCAAATTTTACCTCGGATTCGTATTAAGAATTCTCTCGGACGCCCAGATATCGATTTTGAACGAAATCGGGACGGAAATGATAAAAATGAATATGGCCGCCACTTTTTCTAAATTATACCTCGGATTCGTATTACGAGACCTCTCGGACGCTCAAATATCGATTTTGAACGAAATTGGGACGAAAAAAAAAGAAAATCAATATGACTGCGACTTTTTTCAAATTTTACCTCGGAGTCGTATTAGGGGAGCTTCCGGACGCTCAGATATCGATTTTGAACGAAATCGGGACGGAAATGAAGTAAAGCAATATGGCCGCCACTTTTTTCAAATTTTACCACGGAGTTGGTTTAGGGACCTCTCGGACGCTCAGATATCGATTTTGAACGAAATCGGGACGGAAATGAAGAAAATCAATATGGCCGTTACTTTATTCAAAGTTTAGGTACCTCGGATTCCTATTAAGAGTCCTTTTGGACGCTCAAATATCGATTTTTGTCGAAATCGTATCGGACGGCACTGATTTATAAAACCATTTACAATACATTGAATCAAAAAAGGTCGTATCTTCATAGGGAACTCACGGCACTTCATGCACCTTTAGACCTTATAAGGAACTTACATGCCAAATTTGGTATCTCTCGAACCGCCAGTTTGCGCTGTGCAGTGATATGTAAGTCTCTCAGTCAGTCAGTTATTTCTTGAGATTTGGCACAATTTTTCAAAAGTTTTCATGTCCACAATATTAAATTTCAAAACCGATGCCATTTTCGTAATTAACGTCCCCAAAAACCATAAAAACGACACCCATATTAATATTTAGACATTTCATCCCCCTCGGACCCCAACAGAGGGTATGGTATTTCACGTCCTCCACGTGTAATTTTAAAATCATTGTTCTTTTCGTTATCAGCGACCCGGTATATCATAAAAACAATACCCATGTCGATTTTCAGAATTTGTCACCACCTTTCCCCCTTTTAGGGGCTGATTTCTCTAAAAACCTGAAACAGGTATTTACTCATTTATCATTAGGAATACTCCTGTGAAGTTTCGAATAAAATAGTCCAACTAATCTTGTTTCCCCATACAAACTTCGGATCCTCATTTCACCCCCTTAGGGGTTGAATATTGAAAAATCCTTTCTTAATGCACCTCAAGACCTTATATGGAACCTTCATACTAAATTTGGAATCTCTAGAACCACCAGTTTGCGCTGTGCGGTGATATGTCAGTCTCTCAGTCAGTCAGTTATTTCTTGAAATTTGGCACAATTTTTCAAAAGTTTTCATGTGTACAATATTAAATTACAAAACCGACGCCATTTTCGTACTTAATGTCCCAAAAAACCATAAAAACGATACCCATATTAATATTTAGACATTTCATCCCCCTCGCATCCCAACAGGGGGATGTTATTTCACGTCCTCCACGTGTGATTTTAAAATCATTGTTCTTTTCGTTATCAGCGACCCGGTATATCATAAAAACAATACCCATGTCGATTTTCAGAATTTGTCACCACCTTCCCCCTTTTAGGGGCTGATTTCTCTAAAAACCTGAAACACGTATTTACTCATTTATCGTTAGAAATACTCCTGTGAAGTTTCGAATAAAATAGTCCAACTAATCTTGTTTCCCCATACAAACTTTGGACCCCCATTTCACCCCCTTAGGGGTTGAATTTTGAAAAATCCTTTCTTAGTGCACCCCTAGACCTTATAAGGACCCTACGTGCCAAATTTGGAATCTCTAGGACCAGCGGTTTGGGCTGTGCGTTGATATGTCAGTCAGTCAATCAGTCAGTCAGTCAGTCAGTCAGTCAGTTTCTTCTTTTATATATTCAGACTAGCATTTGCCCGCGGCTTCGCCCGCGTACTAAGCGAAATTTTTAACCGTCTACAAAAAACAGGATCGTGTCATTTATATGAAACCATGTTTCTGAAATAAATTATTTGATTTGATTTGATATTGATCCACGATTATTTCGCGTTTGGCTGAACCGATTTAGATGCGGTCTCCAGAAAAGTAGTTGTTACATTCTGGGGTTTCGCTTTGTTTGGTGATTGTGATTCATTAACAGATGAACAGATGAAAAGTCAGTATACATTCTGAGAACCAGCAAACTGTTGAATTTCATGTGATTTTGGCAAAATTAAGGATCGAAAACTACTTACATTATCATACATTTCCGAGAGGCCGAAGGGGAAAGGGCCGATACAATAAAAGCATGTCTTAAATGGCCCTTAGTAAAAGTATCTGTGTACTACAGTAACACCGATAGGTCTGTAAACGACCAAGCAGCGCGCAGCGGTCATAAACTCTGGTCCTTTGAAGTACAGAAATACGGCTAATTCAATATCACGTGTAACATTTATTTTTCCTAAAATTAAATTTATTACGAAGGTTTTGCCAGTTCCCATTGGAGCATCCAAAAAGAAAATTTGGCCTCACTTCCATTCGCACTCCTTACTTCAGTCCGTCTGTTACAACCAAGTTGCTTTTACTGGACCGATTGAAATGCAAATTGGCACAAACTATCAAGAATTTAGAGCGCTCGTGGCCCAGCGGCACCCGCCTACCGCGTGCGGTGTGCGAGGTTAAGCAATGTGGGCGCAGGTCAGTTCTTGGATGGGTGATCACTTTGAGTGGTTACTAAATGACTCTCGTGCTTTGGATGGCACGCTAAGCCGTTGATCCCGTCTGCAATCGTTAAGCCAAGTTAGAGGCCTTCGAGCGGCTTGCGAACTTCTAACAGTCAAGTTGCCCACTCACTTGACAAAGGAGGGTCGAAGTTGCACCACGTCCGTAGGGAGTACCCACCGTTACCCTACACGTGACCCCTGGGTGGTGCTAAAAGTGCAACCAAAAACTGGCAACCGTACTTGTCTTCTCGAAAATCTCACGGATCGTAAATAAATGCCATACGATTAAAAAAAATCTAAAGGTTCATTTAAATGGAAAAAAAATATCAAAACCTTTATGTTGTTTTTAAAAGCAAATCCATAAATACCCCATACGCCTAAATAGTAACATTAAACTTTTTTGCATACAGGCATGTATGGAGTGCCAAATTTTACCTCAGATTCGTACTAAGAGACCTCTCGGACGCTCAGATATCGATTTTGAACGAAATCGGGACGAAATAAAAGAAAATCAATATGGCCGCCACTTTCACAAAGTTTACCTCGGATTCGTATTAAGAGACCTCTCGGACACTCAGATATCAATTTTGAACGAAATAAGGACGAAAATGAAGAAAATCAATATGGCCGCCACCATTTTTCAAATTTTACCACAAATTCGTATTAGGAGACCTCTCGGACGCTCGGATATCGATTTTGAACGAAATCTGGTTGAAATGAAGAAAATCAATATGGCTGCCACTTTTCCAAATTTTAACTCGGATTCATATTAAAAATTCTCTCGGACGCTCAGATATCGATTTTTAACGAAATCGGGACGGAAATGATAAAAATGAATATAACCACCACTTTTTCTAAATTTTACCTCGTATTCGTATTACGAGACCTCTCGGATGCTCAGATATAGATTTTGAACGAAATCGGGACGAAAAAAAAGAAAATCAATATGACTGCGACTTTTTCCAAATTTTACCTCGGAGTCGAATTAGGGGAGCTCTCGGACAATCAAATATCTATGTTGAACGAAATCAGGACGGAAATGAAGAAAAGCAAAATGGTCGCCACTTTTTCCAAATTTTACCTCGGAGTCGTATTAGGGGACCTCTAGGATGCTCAGATATAGATTTTGAACGAAATCGGGACGAAAAAAAAGAAAATCAATATGACTGCGACTTTTTCCAAATTTTACCTCGGAGTCGAATTAGGGGAGCTCTCGGACGCTCAAATATCGATTTTGAACGAAATCAGGACGGAAATGAAGAAAATCAATATGGCCGTTACTTTATTCAAGGTTTAGGTACCTCGGATTCCTATTAAGAGTCCTCGCGGATGCTCAAATATCGATTTATGTCAAAATCGCATCGGACGGTACTGATTAATAAAACCACTTACAAAACATTGAATAAAAAAAGGTCGTATCTTCATAGGGAACTCACGGCACTTCATGCACTTTTAGACCTTATAAGGAACTTACATGCCAAATTTGGTATCTCTCGAACCAGCAGTTTGAGCTGTGCGTTGATATGTCACTCACTCAGTCAGTCAGTTTCTTCTTGCAATTTTGCACCTACTTTTAAGTTTTCATGCCCGCAATATTAAATTTCAAATTCAATGCCATTTTCGAAACTAACGACCCAAAAAATCATGAAAATCACACCCATATTAATATTTAGACATTCCAACCCCCTCGGACCCCAACAGAGGGGATGGTATTTCACGTCCTCCACGTGAGATTTTAAAATAATTGTTGTTTACGTAATCAGCGACCCGATAAACCATAGAAACAACACCCATATCGATTTTCAGAATATGTCACCAGATTTCTCCCTTTTAGGGGTTGATTTCTCAAAAAACCTGAAACACATGTTTACTCATTTATTTGTAGAAATACTTCTGTGAAGTTTCGAATAAAATAATCCAACTAATCTTGATTCCCCATACAAACTTCGAACCCCCATTTCACCCCCTTAGGGAATGAATTTAAAAAAATCCTTTCTTAATGCACCTCAAGGCCTTATATGGAACCTACACACTAAATTTGGAATCTCTAGAACCAGCAGTTTGCGCTGCGCGTTGATATGTCAGTCAGTCAGTTATTTCTTGAAATTTGGCACAAACATACAAAAGTTTTCGTGTCCACAATATTAAATTTCAAAACCGATGCCATTTTCGTAATTAACGTCCCAAAAAACCAAAAAAACGACACCCATATTAATATTTAGACATTTCATCCCCCTCGCACCCCAACAGGGGAATGGTATTTCACGTGCTCCACGTGAGATTTTAAAATCATTGTTTTTTTCGTTATCAGCGACCCGGTATATCATAAAAACAATACCCATGTCGATTTTCAGAATTTGTCACCATCTTTCCATCTTTTAGGGGTTGATTTCTCAAAAAACCTGAAACACGTATTTACTCATTTATCGTTAGAAATACTCCTGTGAAGTTTCGAATAAAATAGTCCAACTAATCTTGTTTCCCCATACAAACTTCGGACCCCCATTTCACCCCTTTAGGGGTTGAATTTTGAAAAATCCTTTCTTAGTGCACCTCTAGACCTTATAAGGATCCTACCTGCCAAATTTGGAATCTCGAGGACCAGCGGTTTGGGCTGTGCGTTGATATGTCAGTCAGTTTCTTCTTTTATATATTTACTAGCATTTGCCCGCGGCTTCGCCCGCGTACTAAGCGAAATTTTTAACCGTCTACAAAAAACAGGTTCGTATGTTTGTCCACGATTATCTCGCGTTTGGTAGTTGTTACATTCTGGGGGTTTCGGTATACGAAGTTTGGTGATTGTGATTCATTAACAGATGAACAGATGAAAAGTCAGTATACATTCTGAGAACCGGCAAAATATAAGGATCGAAAACTATTATCATACATTTCCGAGAGGCCGAAGGGGAAAGGGCCGATGAAATAAAAGCATGTCTTAAATGGCCCTTAGTAAAAGTATCTGTGTACTACAGTAACACCGATAGGTCTGTAAACGACCAAGCAGCGCGCAGCGGTCATAAACTCTGGTCCTTTGAAGTACAGAAATACGGCTAATTCAATATCACGTGTAACATTTATTTTTCCTAAAATTAAATTTATTACGTAGGTTTTGCCAGTTCCCATTGGAGCATCCAAAAAGAAAATTTTGCCTCACTTCCATTCGCACTCCTTACTTCAGTCCGTCTGTTACAACCAAGTTGCTTTTACTGGACCGATTGAATTGCAAATTGGCACAAACTATCAAGAATTTAGAGCGCTCGTGGCCCAGCGGCACCCGCCTACCGCGTGCGGTGTGCGAGGTTAAGCAATGTGGGCGCAGGTCAGTTCTTGGATAGGTGATCGCTTTGAGTGGTTACTAAATGACTCTCGTGCTTTGGAAGGCACGCTAAGCCGTTGATCCCGGCTGCAATCGTTAAGCCAAGTTAGAGGCCTTCGAGCGGCTTGCGAACTTCTAACAGTCAAGTTGCCCACTCACTTGACAAAGGGGGGTCGAAGTTGCACCACGTCCGTAGGGAGTAACCACCGTTACTACACACGTGACCCCTGGGTGGTGCTAAAAGTGCAACAAAAACTGGCAACCGTACTTGTTGATTTAAATGGAGAAAAATATCGAAACCTCTATGTCGTTTTTAAAAGCAAGTCCATAGATACCCCACACGCCTTTATAGTAACATTAAACTTTTTTGCATACAGGCATGTATGGAATGCCAAATTATACCTCCGATTCGTATTCAGAGACCTCTCAGACGCTCAGATATCGATTTTGAACGAAATCGGGTTGAAATGAAGAAAATCAATATGGCTGCCACTGTTTCCAAATTTTACCTCGGATTTGTATTCGGGGACCTCTCGGACGCTCAGATATCGATTTTAAACGAAATCGGGACGGAAAAAAAGATAATCAATATGGCCGCCACTTTCACAAATTTTACCTCGGATTCGTATTAAGAGACCTCTCGGACACACAGATATCGATTTTGAACGAAATCGGGACGAAAATGAAGGAAATCAAATGGCCACCACTTCTCCCAAATTTTACCTCGGTTTCATATTAGGGGACCTCTCGGACGCTCAGATATCGATTTTGAACGAAATCGGGTTGGAAATGAAGAAAATCAATATGGCTGCCACTTTTTCCAAACTTTACCTCGGATTCGTATTCGGAGACCTCTCGGACGCTCAGATATCGATTTTGAACGAAATGAGGAAGAAGATGAAAAAATCAATATGGCTGCGACTTTTTCCAAATTTTACCTCGGATTCGTATTAAGAGACCTCTCGGACGCTCAGATATCGATTTTTAACGAAATCGGGGACCGAAGGGGAAAAAATCAATATGGCCGCCACTTTTTCCAAATTTTACCTTGCATTCGTATTACGAGACCTGTCGGACGCTCAGATATCGATTTTGAACGAAATCGGGAAGAAAATGAAGAAAATTAATATGCCTGCGACATTTTCCAAATTTTACCTCGGATTCTTATTAAGAGACATCTCGGACGCTCAGATTTCTATTTTGAATGAAATCGGGACGGAAATGAAGAAAATCAATATTGCCCCCACTTTTTTCAAATTTTACCTCAGTGTCGTATTTGGGGACCTCTCGGACGCTCAGATATCGATTTTGAACGAAATCGGGACGAAAATGAAGAAAAGCAATATAGCCGCCACTTTTGCCAAATTTTACCTAGGAGTCGTATTAAGAGTCCTCTCGAACGCTCAAATATCGATTTTTGTCGAAATCGTATCGGGCGGCACTAATTAATATAACCACTTACAATACATTGACTCAAGAAAGGTCGTATCTTCAAAAGGAATTCACAGCACTTCATGCGCCTTTAGACCTTATAAGGAACCTACATGCCAAATTTGGTATCTCTCGAGTCTCGAACCAGCAGTTTAGGCTGTGCGTTGATATGTCACTCACTCAGTCAGTCAGTTTCTTCTTGCAATTTGGCCCATGCCCGCAATATTAAATTTCAAAATCAACGCCATTTTCGAAATTAACGACACAATAAATCATAAAAATCACACCCATATTAATATTTAGACATTCCAACCCCCTCGGACCCCTACAAAGGGGATGGTATTTCACGTCCTCCACGTGGGATTCTAAAATTATTGTTGTTTTCGTAATCAGCGACCCGATAAACCATAGAAACCACACCCATATCGATTTTCAGAATCCACCTTTCCCCCTTTTAGGGGTTGATTTCTCAAAAAACCTGAAACACATGTTTACTGATTTATCGTTAGAAATACTCCTGTGAAGTTTCGAATAAAATAATCTTACTAATTTTGATTTCCTATACAAACTTCGGACCCCCATTTCACCCCCTTAGGGGTTGAATTTTGAAAAATCCTTTCTTAATGCACCTCAAGACCTTGTATAGAACCTACATACTAAATTTGGAATCTCTAGAACCAGCAGTTTGCGCTGTGCGTTGATATGTTGGTCACTGAGTCAGTCAGTTATTTCTTGCAATTTGGCAGAAAATTTCAAAAGTTTTCATGTCTACAATATTTAATTTCAAAACCGATGCCATTTTCGTAATTAACGTCCCATAAAACCATAAAAACGACACCCATATTAATATTTAGACATTTCATCCCCCTCGCACCCCAACAGGAGGGGATGGTATTTCACGTCCTCCACGTGGGATTTTAAAATTCTTGTTTTTTTCGTTATCAGCGACCTAATAAACCATAAAAACAATACCCATGTCGATTATCAGAATTTGTCACCACGTTTCCCCTTTTTAAGGGTTGATTTTTCAAAAAACCTGAAACACGTGTTTACTTATTTATCGTTAGAAATACTCGTGTGAAGTTTCGAATAAAATAGTCCAGCTAATCTTGTTTTCCCATACAAACTTCGGACCCCCATTTCACCCCCTTAGGGGTTGAATTTTGAAAAATCCTTTCTTAGTGTACCCCTAGATAAGGAACCTACGTGCCAAATTTGGAATCTCTAGGACCAGCGGTTTGGGCTGTGCGTTGATATGTCAGTCAGTCAGTCAGTCAGTCAGTCAGTTTCTTCTTTTATATATTTAGACTAGCATTTGCCCGCGGCTTCGCCCGCGTACTAAGCGAAATTTTTATCCGTCTACAAAAAACAGGTTCGTATGTTTGTCCACGATTATCTCGCGTTTGGCTTAACCGATTTAGATGCGGTCTCCAGAAAAGTAGTTGTAACATTCTGGGGGTTTCGGTATACGAAGTTTGGTGATTGTGATTCATTAACAGATGAACAGATAAAAAGTCAGTATACATTCTGAGAACCGGCAAACTGTTGAATTTCATTTGATGTTGGCAAAAATAAGGATCGAAAAGTATTATCATACATTTCCGAGAGGCCAAAGGGGAAAGGGCCGATGAAATTAAAGCATGTCTTAAATAGCCCTTAGTAAAAGTATCTGTGTACTACAGTAACACCAATAGGTCTGTAAACGACTAAGCAGCGCGCAGCGGTCATAAACTCTGGTCCTTTGAAGTACAGAAATACGGCTAATTCAATATCACGTGTAACATTTATTTTTCCTAAAATTAAATTTATTACGTAGGTTTTGCCAGTTCCCATTGGAGCATCCAAAAAGAAAATTTAGCCTCACTTCCATTCGCACTCCTTACTGTCAGTCCGTCTGTTACAACCAAGTTGCTTTTACTGGACCGACTGAATTGCAATTTGGCACAAACTGTTAAGAATTTAGAGCGCTCGTGGCCCAGCGGCACCCGCCTACCGCGTGCGGTGTGCGAGGTTAAAATGTGGGCGCAGGTCAGTTCTTGGATGGGTGACCGCTTTGAGTGGTTACTAACTGACTCTGGTGGTTTGGAAGGCACGCTAAGCCGTTGATCCCGGCTGCAATCGTTAAGCCAAGTTAGAGGCCTTCGAGCGGCTTGCGAACTTCTAACAGTCAAGTTGCCCGCTTACTTGACAAAGGGGGGTGGAAGTTGCACCACGTCCGTAGGGAGTACCCACCGTTACTCTACACGTGACCCCTGGGTGTTACTAAAAGTGCAACAAAAACTGGCAACCGTACTTATCTACTCTAAAATCTCACGGTACGTAAATAAACGACATACGATAAAAAAAAAATCTAAAGGTTGATTTAAATGGAAAAAAATATCGAAACCTCTATGTCGTTTTTAAAAGGAAATCCATAGATACCCTACACGCCTATATAGTAACATTAAACTTTTTTGCATACAGGCATGTATGGAGTGCCAAATTTTACCTCAGATTCATATTAAGAGACCTCTCGGACAGACGCTCAGATATCGATTTTGAACGAAATCGGAACAAAAATGAAGAAAATCAATATAGCCGCTACTTTTCTAAATTTTACATCAAATTCGTATTAGGGGACCTCTCGGACACTCAGATATCGATTATAAACGAAATCGGGTTGAAATGAAGAAAATCAATATGGCTGCCACTTTTTCCAAATTTTACCTCGGATTCGTATTAAGAATTCTCTCGGACGTTCAGATATCGACTTTGAACGAAATCGGGACGGAAATGATAAAAATGAATACGCTGCCACTTTTTCTAAATTTTACCTCGGATTCGTATTACGAGACCTCTCGAACGCTCAGATATCTATTTTGAATGAAATCGGGACGGAAATGAAGAAAAGCAATATGTCCGACACTTTTTCCAAATTTTACCTCGGAGTCGTATTAGGGGACCTCTCGGACGCTCAGATATCGATTTTGAACGAAATCAGGACGGAAATGAAGAAAATCAATATGGCCGTTACTTTATTTAAAGTTTAGGTACCTCGGATTCCTATTAAGAGTCCTCTCGGACGCTCAAATATCGATTTATGTCGAAATCGTATCGGACGACACTGATTAATAAAACCACTTACAATACATTGAATCAAAAAAGGTCGTATCTTCATAGGGAACTCACGGCACTTCATGCACCTTTAGACCTTATAAGGAACTTACATGCCAAATTTGGTATCTCTCGGACCAGCAGTATTGGCTGTGCGTTGATATGTCACTCACTCAGTCAGTCAGTTTCTTCTTGCAATTTGGCACCTACTTTTAAGTTTTCATGCTCGCATTATTAAATTTCAAAATCAATGCCAATTTCGAAATTAACGACCCAAAAAATCATAAAAATCACACCCAGAAATATTTAGACATTCCAACCCCCTCGGACCCCAACAGAGGGGATGGTATTTCACGTCTTCCACGTGGGATTTTAAAATCATTGTTGTTTTCGTAATCAGCGACCCGGTATATCATAAAAACAATACCCATGTCGATTTTCAGAATTTGTCACCATTTTTCCCCCTTTTAGGGGTTGATTTCAAAAAACCTTTCTTAATGCACCTCAAGACCTTATATGGAACCTTCATACTAAATTTGGAATCTCTAGAACCAGCAGTTTGCGGTGTGCGTTGATATGTCAGTCACTCAGTCAGTCAGTTATTTCTTGAAATTTGGCACAAACTTTCAAAATTGTTCATGTCCACAATATTAAATTTCAAAACGGATGCCATTTTCGTAATTAACGTCCCAAAAAACCATAAAAACGACACCCATATTAATATTTAGACATTTCATCCCCCTCGCACCCCAACAGGGGGGATGGTATTTCACGTCCTCCACGTGAGATTTTAAAATCATTGTTGTTTTCGTTATCAGCGACCCGGTATATCATAAAAACAATACCCATGTCGATTTTCAGAATTTGTCACCTACTTTCCCCCTTTTAGGGGTTGATTTCTCAAAAAACCTGAAACACGTATTTACTCATTTATCGTTAGAAATACTCCTATGAAGTTTAGAATGATATAGTCCAACTAATCTTGTTTCCCCATACAAACTTCGGACCCCCATTTCACCCCTTTAGGGGTAGAATTTTGAAAAATCCTTTCTTAGTGCACCTCTAGACCTTATAAGGAACCTACGTGCCAAATTTGGAATCTTTAGGACCAGCGGTTTGGGCTGTGCGTTGATATGTCAGTCAGTCAGTTTCTTCTTTTATATATTTAGATAGATATTTAGATAATTGATCTGTTACTTGATTTTGTCACGTAAAGTAGTTTAATTAAATAAATGACTATGATTATTATTATACGAATATATGTATACTAGCATTTGCCCGCGGCTTCGCCCGCGGACTAAGCGAAATTTTTAACCGTCTACAAAAAACAGGTTCGTATGTTTGTCCACGATTATCTCGCGTTTGGCTGAACCGATTTAGATGCGGTCTCCAGAAAAGTAGTTATTACATTCTGGGGGTTTCGGTATACGAAGTTCGGTGATTGTGATTCATTAACAGATGAACAGATGAAAAGTCAGTATACATTCTGAGAACCGGCAAACTGTTGAATTTCATTTGATTTTGGCAAAAATAAGGATCGAAATCTATTATCATACATTTCCGAGAGGCCGAAGGGGAAACGGCCGATGAAATAAAAGTATGTCTTAAATGGCCCTTGGTAAAAGTATTTGTGTACTACAGTAACAGCAATAGGTCTGTAAACGACCAAGCAGCGCGCAGCGGTCATAAACTCTGGTCCTTTGAAGTACAGAAATACGGGTAATTCAATATCTCGTGTAACATTTATTTTTCCTAAAATTAAATTTATTAGGTAGGTTTTGCCAGTTCCCATTGGAGCATCCAAAAAGAAAATTTGGCCTCACTTCCATTCGCACTCTTTACTGTCAGTCCGTCTGTTACAACCAAGTTGCTTTTACTGGACCGATTGAATTGCAATTTGGCACAAGCTATCAACAATTTAGAGCGCTCGTGGCCCAGCGGCACCCGCCTACCGCGTGCGGTATGCGAGGTTAAGCAATATGGGCGCAGGTCAGTTCTTGGATGGGCGACCGCTTTGAGTGGTTACTAACTGACTCTCGTGCTTTGGAAGGCACGCTAAGCCGTTGATCCCGGCTCCAATCGTTAAGCCAAGTTAGGGGCCTTCGAGCGGTTTGCGAACTTCTAATAGTCAAGTTGCCCACTCACTTGACAAAGTGGGGTCGAAGTTGCACCACGTCAGTAGGGAGTACCCACCCTTACCCTACACGTGACCCCTGGGTGGTGCTAAAAAGTGCAAAAAAAAACCGTACTTGTCTTCTCGAAAATGTCACGATTCGTAAATAAATGCCATACGATTTAAAAAAATTATAAAGGTTGATTTAAATGGAAAAAATATCGAAACCTCTATGTCGTTTTTAAAAGCAAATCCTATATAGTAACATTAAACTTTTTGCATACAGGCATGTATGGAGTGCCAAATTTTACCTCAGATTCGTAATATGAGACCTCTCGGACGCTCAGATATCGATTTTGAACGAAATCGGGACGAAAAAAAGAAAATCAATATGGCCGCCACTTTCACAAATTTTACCTCGGATTCGTATTGAGAGACCTCTCGAATACTCAGATATCGATTTTGAACGAAATCGGGACGAAAATGAAGAAAATCAATATGGCCGCCACTTTTTCCAAATTTTACCTCGGATTCATATTAAGAATTCTCTCGGACGCTCAGATATCGATTTTGAACGAAATTAGGACGGAAATGATAATAATGAATATGGCCGCCACTTTTACTAAATTTTACCTCGGGTTCGTATTACGAGACCTCTGGAACGCTCAGATATCGATTTTGAACGAAATCGGGACGAAAAAAAATATCAATATGACTGCGACTTTTTCCAAATTTTACCTCGGTTTCGTATTAAGCTCGGAGCTCTCGGACGCTCAGATATCGATTTTGAACGAAATCGGGACGGAAATGAAGAAAAGCAATATGGCCGCCACTTTTTCCAAATTTTACCTCGGACTCGTATAAGGGGACTTTGATTTATGTCGAAATCGTATCGGACGGCACTGATTAATAAAACCACTTACAATACGACATTGAATCAAAAAGGTCGTATCTACTTAGGGAACTCACGGCACTTCATGCACCTTTAGACCTTATTAGGAACTTACATGCCAAATTTGGTATCTCTCGAACCAGCAGTTTGGGCACGAACCAGCGTTGATATGTCACTCACTCAGTCAGTCAGTTTCTTCTTGCAATTTGGCAGCTACTTTTAAGTTTTCATGCCCGCAATATTAAATTTCAAAATCAATGCCATTTTCAAAATTAACGACCCAAAAAATCATAAAAATCACACCCATATTAATATTTAGACATTCCAAACCCCTCAGACCCCAACAGAGGGGATGGTATTTCACGTCCTCCACGTGGGATTTTAAAATCATTGTTGTTTTCGTAATCAGCGACCCGATAAACCATAGAACCAAAACCCATGTCGATTTTCAGAATTTGTCACCAGATTTCCCCCTTTTAGGGGTTGATTTCTCAAAAAACCTGAAACACATGTTTACTCATTTATCGTCAGAAATACTACTGTGAAGTTTCGAATAAAATAATCCAACTAATCTTGATTCCCCTTACAAACTTCGGACCCCCCATTTCACCCCCTTAGGGGTTGAATTTAGAAAAATCCTTTCTTAATGCACCTAAAGACCTTATATGGAACCTACAAACTAAATTTGGAATCTCTAGAACCAGCAGTTTGCTCTGTGCGTTGATATGTCAGTCAGTCAGTTATTTCTTGAAATTAGGCACAATCTTTCAAAAGTTTTCATGTCCACAAATTTAAATTTCAAAACCGATGCCATTTTCGTAATTAACGTCCCAAAAAACCATAAAAACGACACCCATATTAATATTTAGACATTTCATCCCCCTCGCACCCCAACAGGGGGGATGGTATTTCACGTCTTGCACGTGAGATTTTAAAATCATTGTTGTTTTCGTTATCAGCGACCCGGTATATCATAAAAACAATACCCATGTCGATTTTCAGAATTTGTCACCACCTTTCCCCCTTTTAGGGGTTGATTTCTCAAAAAACCTGAAACACGTATTTACTCATCTATCGTTAGAAATACTCCTGTGAAGTTTCGAATAAAATAGTCCAACTAATCTTGTTTCCCCATACAAACTTCGGACCCCCATTTCACCCCCTTAGGAGTTGAATTTTGAAAAATCCTTTCTTAGTGCACCCCTAGACCTTATAAGGAACCTACGTGCCAAATTTGGAATCTCTAGGACCAGCGGTTTGGGCTGTGCGTTGATATGTCAGTCAGTCAGTCAGTCAGTCAGTCAGTCAGTCAGTCAGTCAGTCAGTCAGTCAGTCAGTCAGTCAGTCAGTTTCTTCTTTTATATATTTAGATATATATTAGTATTCAAATGAATTTTATTTCATCATGTTTCTCTTAAGACATTGACGATAATACCTCTACAAACAAACCTTCAAGAAATTGACCATAATCCTTAGCACAATTCTCTCCGCCAGGATTCCACGGTGACATTCTGACTGATGAATATTTTATTACTCATCATGTGTTTGCTCGCTGCCCACGGGCGCTGTTGATGCGCTGACACGACCATAATATCACATTAGGGTTATAGTAATCTCATATTATCCTGTTACGTCAGATATTAGATAGAATAATAGATCTGATTCTGAACTTCATGTCCTCTCACTACATTATAGTGGTAGCCGTACAAGCCCGATTTCAGAGAAATACTGCAAATCGATGTACAGTTTAGCCGTTTGGCACACGCATACTAGAGGTCAAAACAAAATTTTTGACCCGCAGTTCCTAAAAAAAATTCCCTTAGGGTGGGAGTAATGAGAAATTTTACTTTTTGTATGGTTTTTTTTTTTCAGAAACCTATCGTGTGTAAGATCATATGAAAGGGCTTTTTAAGGCGATTCTAAAAATATACCACATCATTACATTTCAGCCATATTTTTTAATTAAACAAAAATAATTTTTGAAACATACCAAGTTGTGGCTCATCCAGACACGATATGGCTGATTTTTTTTAAATACAATATACCACAAATAATACGTGATATCCTCATATCTAATCTCCAAAAAGCAATTTTGAAAATAATGTCACTAAGTATTTTTATTTTATTTTTCAATATTACTAAGTGACACAGTTCTACTTCAATACCTATTTTACGTGACTTATGGAACTGTAGTGCAGATACGGTACATATTATTCATAAAATGATACGTAGTATCCATATATCCAACGGGAAATACCGCTTTAACCCTTTAACTGCGCCTTTTCATCAGTTTGTTTAGTTTTTGACATAAAATATCAAGGTTGGACTCCTTCAGATACGATATACCCAACTAATTAGGTTAGATATCAAGATATGACGTATCACAAATGATACGTTATATCTTAATATCTAACCCCAAGAAAGCAATTTTGAAAATAATTTCATTTAGTATTATTATTTTTATGTGTATAATTTTTCAATATTACAAAGTGGCACAGTTCTACTCGAATTGTATTAAACTGTGCTGTATGGTTTATTATTGGTGTTATCTAAGTGATAATAACGATCAAAACCGATAAATTCTTTGCCCCCCCGACCGTCACTCAAGATCTGAGTTCCGATTGCGAGTTGCATTTAGTTAGCTAGTAAATGTGCTAGGTAGGTACTTAAACGTACAACATGAATCGTAAAAAGACTAAATACTTATACATAACCCTGTGCATTAGTAGGCAGGTATAGAGAAAATTGATACATACCTTAAAATTGTTGAAATATGTGTGTGTACACCCCACATTGGAATACCATAGGCAAACATCTTACTTCTATAATCTATGCTAATTACGTCTCTTCCGAACTGTCAATTCGTCCCATTCCCTGCAACTCAAAAATGGCTCTAACTTGTGTTCTCATAATGTAATCTAAGTGCATCTAATGTATTTTAATCGAATCATGGACTGAAGATGTTGGGGTAATATTTGTGAGTAAATATAAACACAACATTGGCTGGATTTTCACTTTTTATTTCTCACCTCATAAATGCAACATAACCTCGCAGTTGATCGTTGGCTACGCACTGCCAATGCGCTGCCCTCATTCTCTGTCTAACAGGTTATGGGCCCAGAAATAGACGCCACTTGATCGCTGCAAACTATTAAAACCGAGAAAGGTAAAAATTTACTGTGAGAGATTTTGAGGTTAAAACGTGCACTTATCCCCTCGTGCAGTTTAGCGTTAGTGAAATCCAGCCAAAGAACAAACTTCATTCAACATGAGCACTACAAAGAACACGGACAGTTCTTTCCCCATTGATAAGCTAGAAGGTATTAATAATTACGCTAATTGGAAGTTCGCATTACAAATGCTTCTCACCCTGGACGGACTTTGGAATTGCGTGGAAGGCAATGATACTGACACGACACGCGACAGCCGTGCTTTGGCCCGAATATGTCTGGCCATCAAGCCAAATCTTTATCAGTACGTGCGTGACGCGAAAAACTCTAAAGAAGCGTGGAAGAAACTAGCTGACACCTTTGAGCCGAAGGGCCTCTACAGGAAAGTGCTATTGCTTAGGCAACTACACAGGATAGAATATAAGCAATACAGCAGCATGTCTGAATATATAGAAAATGTAATGCGTTTAGTCCAGCAACTTGCAGATATCGGAAAAACAATAGAGGATGATGAAGTTGCTGAGATTCTACTTAGTGGGCTTCCTCAGGAATTCGATACATTAGTGTCAGGCCAGGAGACTGCCTGCCTCACTAGTACGCTTACTAGTGAGCTTGTCAGGACACGCCTTGTGCAGGAAGAGCATCGGCGGAGTGGTGACCAAGAAGGTTCTACCAGTGGCGTGCCTAGGGTTGCAAAGAAGGGCAAGCCGAGGGATATTTTTTTGTATTTTTTTTCACACACAATATCATTAAATCTATCTACTACCTTGACACCTTGCCATATTACCATACTAGTAAATCTTCAATCTTCATTATCACTTTATCACTAACTGGTGTGGCGTAGACAGGACAGACCAACAAAACACACTGAATGCATGCTATTACTAGATAAAATTGTACAGACATCTCAGCAATCGCACCGATCTTTGAAATTGTCGTTTATGTGACTTGCTTATCTGAGAAATACTCAAGTCAGGCATAGGTTTCAATGAAAAAATAAGTTGCTTTTTTAGTGCAAAGTTTAGCGTGCCTACCTTTTCTGCGCCGATAACTTGTGCACATTTTAAATCGTCACACGGAACAACTTCATCCATCGTCACTTTCCACTTTAATAAACTTTTTAATACAAAACACTATCCAATCAAACAAATTGTTCCGTTTCAAGTAATGTACATAATTGTAATCAATGAAGTTAGCATCACAATCCATCCAGAAATGAACGCGCACGCGCGATAATCGCATTTGACTAACATCTGTTGATAACTTCACTTCGAAAGCCGGGCTTCTAGTCACAAACTATTTGCTAGATCTAGCTATAGATACGTATCTCTCGTTTTGTAGCAGTTTTCATAGATAAGAAAGAGAAAAAAGATATCAGCATTAAAGCCCGCTTGCAAGCCCGCGCGTGCGAGCGAGATGACTAGCCCGTGTCTCAACTCTATCGTGTTAAGACCGCTCGGTTCGCGCGGCAGTAGCGCCACTTGCTACGGTCGAATTTTGTACTACTACCCTGACCGCGCGGATTTTAATTTAGTTTAAAGTGGAAAAAAGAATTAGTCGTACATATATTTGGTTTTGGCTAATTTAGTAACGCAAGCCAGGCTTTTGGGCTTTTAAGGCCGTACCGCCACTGGGTTCTACGGCTTACTATACTAGGAAGAAGAAGAATAACATGTTTTGTAGCTACTGCAAAAGGAATGGACACACTGTCAAGCGATGCTTCAAAAAGAAGAAAGAAGAGCAAAAGGGGGATCATGCTATGTTCGCCTCGGCCAATGCGAACACTGTCACCGAGCAGGAGCAGCATGAATTCGTCCTGGACAGTGGGTGCACATCGCATATGACTTTTGACAAGGATTTATTAAGCGAAGCTAAAGGTAAACATTCTGTTGTATATGTCGCTAATGGTCATAAACTTGTCAGTGATTGTAGCGGTAGGGTTCCTATTTCTCCTAATGTAAGCCTAAATAATGTTCTCCACGTGCCTGACCTTACTAGCAATTTATTGTCAGTAGGACAAGTTACTGAAAGGGGATATACTGTCATATTTAGTAAGCATAACTGTCAAATTTATAATAAATGTGAAATTGTTGGCAACAAAGTCTTAACAGCTAGGAAAGAGAATGGGTTGTATAAAGTGAACGTGCAAGGGCAGCCTGTCTTTGAGGAGGAGCTTTCCAAGCCCATGCATCATAGGCAAGGGACAGAGAAGGCTCATGCTGCATCAACTGTGTCCCTGGAAACGTGGCACAAGCGTTTGGGTCACCTGTCGGAACAAGGTATGCGCATATTGGGTGATGGGAAACACTGCATGGGTTTTCGATTTCAGGAACTGAAATGCATACATGGTAGCTGCGTGTCATGCCTGACAGGGAAGATGCACAATGCACCTTATCCTTCTGTTGGCACTAGTCGCGCTACTGATGTCCTACACCTCATACATTCCGACGTGATCGGCCCTATGCATGTAAGCAGCTGGGGCGGAGCTCGCTATTTGCTGTTGTTCACGGATAATTGTACCCGAAAAACTTGGGGATACCTGATGAAAAACAAATCTGAGGTGAGTTCACATTTCATCACTTTTAAAAACCTAGTTGAAAAACAATCTGAATCATCAATTCGAATACTTCGTACAGATAATGGATCTGAATATGTAAATAATAGCTTCAGTAATTACCTTAAGACACATGGTATTATTCACCAAACCACCGTGCCGTATTCTTCTCCTCAAAACGGCCTTGCAGAGAGAGCCGGGAGAACAATTTTCGAGAAGGCAAGGGCCATGTTACAGGAGTCTGGCCTGTGTAATCGCTACTGGGGAGAGAGTGTGATGTGCGCTATTTACCTTAAAAACAGATCTCCTACCAGAGCATTGTCGGGTGACATTCCTGAACGTTTATGGTCCAAGTCTGATATAGATATTAGCCATTTGCGCGTTTTCGGCTGTCTTGCTTACGCCTTTATTCCCAGCCAAAAGCGTCGCAAGCTTGATCCTAAAGCTAAAGCCTATGTATTTGTTGGTTATGGTGAGAATTGTAAAGGCTATCGTTTGATTGATCCTGCCAACCCTCGTAAAGTGATACTTTCAAGAGCTGTCACTTTTATAGAGGATAAATTTTATGCAAATATTGAGTTGCAAATCAAGTTGCAGGGATAATTTTTATTTTTATAACATTGACATTAATAATACCAATCTTAAATCGAACAAATCTAGTCATGAATGTATTTTAAATAATGAATCTAATAATGAATTGAATTTGAATGGACAATCGAATTTTAATAATGAAAATGACAAATCTGGTAAATCTTGCTCAATCAGTCCTCATATAATTTCAGATGCGGAGTCGCCGACGCCACCTGCGTGGTCACCGCTCTCTGAGAGATACTGTACTGGCGATGAAGGTGATGATGACATGTATGGCGATGAGGATGATGTCCCATTGGACGCTGTGTCTTCACTTCCTAAGTCATCACTTAATAGTAATAATGAAGGTAATGGAGCTTGTGTCCCATTGGACGCTGTGTCTTCTGTGCCGGAGTCAGCACCTGATGAAGAGTCGATGTCGTCTGCAGTTTCCGACACATCTCACTCACGCCCCGTACGTAGTACACGAGGTACTATTCCCGAGCGATTTAAGAATTATGATTTATCTTTGATGTCAATGATGGCTGATGGTTCGATGGACGAACCTCTGTCATACGAAGAAGCTATACAGTCTCCTGAGAAGGACGATTGGAGCAAGGCGATGGAATGTGAGTATGACTCTATGATCAACAATAATGTATGGACATTGATTGATCGCCCTAGTAATGAAAACATTGTTAAATGTAAGTGGGTTTTTAAAAAGAAATTTGATACGTTAGGAGTGCCTTCTAAATTCAAGGCAAGACTTGTTGCCCGTGGTTTCAGTCAGAAAGAGGGGATAGACTACACGGACACCTTCTCGCCCGTGGTAAGGCATAGCACGTTGAGAATTTTATTTTCCATAGCGACAGAATTAGACTTAGAAATTGATCATATCGATGTTACTACCGCATTCCTCAATGGTGAGCTGAATGAAAAGATAATAATGGAACAGCCACCAGGTTTTAAAAATAATGACAAAGTCTGTTTGCTTAATAAAAGCATCTATGGTCTAAAGCAAGCGAGTAGGATGTGGAATGTAAAAATACATACAATTTTGTCACAGAATGGTTATGTACAAAGCAAGTGTGAACCATGTATTTATACTAAGAAAACTGAGTCAGAATATGTCATTATTGCTTTGTATGTCGATGACTTTTACATCTTCCATAACAATTGTATCAAAAATGTTTTAAAATTATTAAAAAGTAAAAGTAAAAAGTAAAAAACTGTTTAGGCATGAATGTTCATAGAGAAAATGGTATCACAACATTAAACCAATCAGCATACATTAGGCGTTTATTAGCAAAATATAATATGTCTGATTGTAAATCAGTTTCTACACCACTACCTGTCAATTCTAAATTTGAAAAATCTGATAAAGCATGTTTAAGTGATGATGCTTATAAATATAGACAGTTATTGGGTAGCCTAATGTATTTATCTGTATGTTCAAGGCCTGATATTTCTTTTGCATGCAGCCAGTTAAGCATGTTCAATAATTGTTTTGATGATAACCACTGGCGCGCTGCAAAGCGAGTTCTGCGTTATTTAGCGGGTACAGCCAATTATGGACTCTACTTTGTAAAGAGCAATAGTTTTGATATTAATGCTTACACAGACGCAGACTGGGCAAACGATATATCAGACCGTAAGTCTTACACTGGGTTTGTCATAAAATTAGGCAATAATGTTATTAACTGGGAAGCCAGGAAACAACGCTGTATTGCACTATCAAGCTGTGAGGCCGAATATATATCTATCGCTGAAGTATGCAAAGATATTTGTTTTGTTAAAAATTTCATTTCTGAAATTATAGACAAAAATAGTAGTATAATTGTGTATAACGATAGCCAAAGTGCACAGAAGTTACTTCTTGTTAAAGAACACTCCCACAAGCGAACTAAACATATAGACCTAAGGTATCACTTTATTAAAGACCTAGTTCAAAAGAAATACCTAAGTGTGAGATATTTGCAAACGGATCGCATGGTGGCAGATGTACTAACAAAGCCATTATGTGCTCAGAAACATAACAACTTTGTAAAGGCATTAAATCTTAAACAGTTAAATAGTAAATAAGCTCTTATTGTGATATTATGAAAGCTCACTTTGCATTGTTCCTTTTGTAGTCTGCTTGCTCGTTTGAATTGTCTAATAGGACATTTTGCTCTTACTTTTATGCTCTATTTGCTTGTTTGCATTATTTAATAGCATAATTATTATAGTATGTCTTTCTCGTGCTCTACATGTTCAAATATTATTTTATTTATATGAATGTAGAGTCATATTTGCAGTTTCAGGATTTATATAATCCAATGTGAGGCGTAAGGAGGAGTGTTGAAATATGTGTGTGTGCACCCCACATTGGAATACCATAGGCAAACATCTTACTTCTATAATCTATGCTAATTACGTCTCTTCCGAACTGTCAATTCGTCCCATTCCCTGCAACTCAAAAATGGCTCTAACTTGTGTTCTCTTAATAGATAATGTAATCTAAGTGCATCTAATGTATTTTAATCGAATCATGGACTGAAGATGTTGGGGTAATATTTGTGAGTAAATATAAACACAACATTGGCTGGATTTTCACTTTTTATTTCTCACCTCATAAATGCAACATAACCTCGCAGTTGATCGTTGGCTACGCACTGCCAATGCGCTGCCCTCATTCTCTGTCTAACAAAAATTTAAAACTTGCTATGTGTATAATACGAAGTTACGAACACGTGATGCACTGCCGACTGTAATATACCTACACGTCAGAAGTAACCGCTGTGATCGACCGAACGCTATAATATATTGCAAAATTGTACACATAAAAAATAAAAATAAAAATACTAAATGAAATTATTTTCAGAATTCCTTTCTTGGGGTTAGATATTAAGATATAACGTATCATTTGTGATACGTCATCTTGATATCTAACCTAATTAGTTGGGTATATCGTATCTGAAGGAGTCCAACCTTGATATTTTATGTCAAAAACTAAACAAACTATACCAACTGATGAAAAGGCGCAGTTAAAGAGGTATTTCCCGTTGGATATATGGATACTACGTATCATTTTATGATTAATACTAGCATTTGCCCGCGGCTTCGCCCGCGTACTAAGCGAAATTTTTGACCGTCTACAAAAAACAGGTTCGTATGTTTGTCCACGATTATCTCGCGTTTGGCTGAACCGATTTAGATGCGGTCTCCAGAAAAGTAGTTGTTACATTCTGGGGGTTTCGGTATACGAAGTTTGGTGATTGTGATTCATAACCAGATGAACAGATGAAAAGTCAGTATACATTCTGAGAACCGGCAAACTGTTGAATTTCATTTGATTTTGCCAAAAATAAGGATCGAAAACTATTATCATACATTTCCGAGAGGCCGAAGGGGAAAGGGCCGATGAAATAAAAGCATGTCTTAAATGGCCCTTAGTAAAAGTATCTGTGTAATACAGTAACACCGATAGGTCTGTAAACGACCAAGCAGCGCGCAGCGGTCATAAACTCTGTTCCTTTGAAGTACAGAAATACGGCTAATTCAATATCACGTGTAACATTTATTTTTCCTAAAATTAAATTTATCACGAAGGTTTTGCCAGTTCCCATTGGAGCATCCAAAAAGAAAATTTGGCCTCACTTCCATTCGCACTCCTTACTTCAGTCCGTCTGTTACAACCAAGTTGCTTTTACTGGACCGATTGAATTGCAAATTGGCACAAACTATCAAGAATTTAGAGCGCTCGTGGCCCAGCGGCACCCGCCTACCGCGTGCGGTGTGCGAGATTAAGCAATGTGGGCGCAGGTCAGTTCTTGGATGGGTGATCACTTTGAGTGGTTACTAAATGACTCTCGTGCTTTGGAAGGCACGAGCCGTTGATCCCGGCTGCAATCGTTAAGCCAAATTAGAGGCCTTAGAGCGGCTTGCGAACTTCTAACAGTCAAGTTGCCCACTCACTTGACAAAGGGGGGTCGAAGTTGCACCACGTCCGTAGGGAGTACCCACCGTTACCCTACACGTGACCCCTGGGTGGTGCTAAGAGTGCAACAAAAACTGGCAACCGTACTTGTCTTCTCGAAGATCTCACGGTTCGTAAATAAATGCCATACGATTAAAAAAAATCTAAAGGTTGATTTAAATGAAAAAAAAATATAGAAACCTCTATGTCCTTTTTAAAAGCCAATCCATAGATACCCCACACGCCTATGTAGTAACATTAAACTTTTTTTTTATAATCCCTGGCATATATGGAGTGCCAAATTTTACCCCAGATTCTAATTAAGAGACCTTTCGGACGCTCAGATATCGATTTTGAACGAAATCGGAACGGAAATGAATAAAAGCAATATGGTCGCCACTTTTTCCAAATTTTACCTCGGAGTCGTATTAGGGGACCTCTCAGACGCTCAGATATCGATTTTGAACGAAATCGGGACGGAAATGAAGAAAATCAATATGGTCGTTACTTTTTCCAAATTTTACCTCGGAGTCGTATTAGGGGACCTCTCAGACGCTCAGATATCGATTTTGAACGAAATCGGGACGGAAATGAAGAAAATCAATATGGCCGTTACTTTATTCAAAGTTTACCTCGGATTCCTATTAAAAGTTCTGTCGGACGCTCAAATATCGATTTATGTCGAAATTGTATCGGACGGCACTGATTAATAAAACAACTTTCAATACATTGAATCAAAAAAGGTCGTATCTTCATAGGGGACTCACGGCACTTCGTGCACCATTAGACATTATAAGGAACCTACATGCCAAATTTGGTATCTCTCGAACCAGTAGTTTGGGATGTGCGTTGATATGTCACTCACTCAGTCAGTCAGTTTCTTCTTGCAATTTGTCACCAACTTTTAAAAGTTTTCATGTCCGCAATAAGAAATTTCAAAATCAATGCCATTTTCGAAATTAACGTCCCAAAAAACCATAATTATGACACCCATATTAATATTTAGACATTCCAATCCCCTCGGACCCCAACAGAGGGGATGGTATTTCACGTCCTCCACGTGGGATTTTAAAATTATTGTTTTTTTCGTAATCAGCAACCCGATAAACCATAGAAACAATACCCATATCGATTTTCAGAATTTGTCACCACATTTCTCCCTTTTAGGGGTTGATTTCTCATAAAACCTGAAACACATGTTTACTCATTTATCGTTAGAAATACTCCTGTTAAGTTTCGAATAAAGTAATCCAACTAATCTTGATTCCCCATACAAACTTCAGACCCCCTTAGGGGTTGAATTTTGAAAAATCCTTTCTTAATGCACCTCAAGACCTTTCGGCTGTGCCTTGATATGTCACTAACTCAGTCAATCAGTTATTTCTTGAAATTTGGCACAAACTTTCAAAAGTTTTCATGTCCGCAATATTAAATTTCAAAATCGATACCATTTTCGTAATTAACGTCCCAAAAAACCATAAAAACGACACCCATATTAATATTTAGACATTTCATCCTCCTCGCACCCCCACAGGGGGGATGGTATTTCACGTCCTCCACGTGAGATTTAAAAATCATTTTTGTTTTCGTTATCAGGGACCCGATATATCATAAAAACAATACCCATGTCGATTGTCAGAATTTGTCACCACCTTTCCCCCTTTTAGGGGTTGATTGCTCAAAAAACCTGAAACACATATTTACTAATTTATCGTTAGAAATACTCCTGCGAAGTTTCGAATAAAATAGTCCAACTAATCTTGTATCCCCATACAAATTTCGGACCCCCATTTCACCCCCTTAGGGGTTGAATTTTGAAAAATCCTTTCTTAGTGCACCCCTAGACCTTATAAGGAACCATGCCAAATTTGGAATCTCTAGGACCAGCGGTTCGGGCTGTGCGTTGATATGTCAGTCAGTCAGTCAGTCAGTCAGTCAGTCAGTTTCTTCTTTTATATATTTAGATAGATGTGCCGTATATGCACTACCGTTCCATAAGTCACGTAAAATAGGTATTGAAGTATTAGAACTGTGTCACTTAGTAATATTGAAAAATAAAAAAAAATACTTAGTGACATTATTTTCAAAATTGCTTTTTTGAGGTTACATATGAGGATATCACGTATCATTTGTGGTATATTGTATTTAAAAAAAATCAGCCATATCGTGTATGAGCCCAAACTTGGTATGTTTTGAAAATTATTTTTGTTAACTAAAAAAATATGGCTGTAATGTAATGATGTGGTATATTTTTAGAATCGCCTTAAAAAGCCCTTTCATATGATACTACACACAATAGGTTTCTGGAAAAAAATTTTTTTTTCCATACAAAAAGTAAAATGTCTCATTACTCCCCCCCTAAGGGAAATTTTTTTAGGAACTGCGGGTCAAAAATTTTGTTTTGACCTCTATCTAGTATGCGTGTGCCAAACGGCTAAACTGTACATCGATTTGCAGTTCTTTTAAGCGTACAGCTTACACTATAGCGCATGAACAAATTAAATTTTACATGCATTCTAAAAATGAGATTACTTAGACCATTAAAATAATTGGTGGCTGGCGAAGACTGGCAAGGACCATATACTAACTCGTCAGTCGATTCTTTGGAACGAGGAGAACTAACTAGTTAGCTATCAAAGTTTGCCGTAAGTAATTGTTCACCGGACAAGATAAACGTAAACAAGTGATTTAATAATTGTGTTAGAGAACATGCTCGTTGTTGCCTTGTTTTTAAGCCTTTCATGGTAACCTATAAATTTTCCTATTTCAACCACTTGCAGTCCATTACTCCAAATTACGACTTCTTTGTACGGAGTGAAGCGCTTTTGATGTTACAATGTTGTGATAAGTAAGCGAAATCTACTATACCTAGGTACGGCTTTCTCGACTTTGTTTACTACACGGCCGTTGGTACCTAGAGCTATAAATAGTCCGCCTTTGCCAGACATCGTAAAATAATAATGAATACAAGAGGTTGTTATTGGAATTCTCAACGACCGTGCGCAGCAGTTCCGATCTTACGGCTATCTCGCGGGAAGGTGATCATTGCCTTTTCCTAGAAATGTGTGTTAAGTATCTACTTGGAAGATGCGTTAAGGTGAGGGTGTCCGAGACTCTCAATTTACTTGTGGTTGCCAACGCATAAAAAGGTCAGGTCGCAGGGCACCTCCCAGCTACTTTTATCACATAGTTGCATCTAATGAGGCGTCGTTAATTGGATGTTAATAACAGAACAAAACACTAGTCGATATCTGGCCTTGTCACGTTCCAGATTGTGGTCATCAATCATATGCATTTTGTTTTAGCTCTGTAAATAGATTGTTGTCGCTCTAAATCAGAGCATCAAAATTAGGGCAATAGTTTGATAACAGATGTTGCGAAAGTTCATTCCGGCGTAGGAATAAAGCGAGTGAATGTGACCAGAGAATCTGGCAGAAATGAAAGTCATAAACCAAAGCAAAATCATAAATAAAGCAAAGCAACGCGCCGACACATGTGATAGACACATGACCTATATAAAGAGAGGTCATGCAGTTATGAGCAATATTAGATCAGGTTCAACTCAATTACTAACGATTTATCAAAAATATCATTACAATAACAAAGCAATAAAACCTATCAGACGATCAATCTATTTACCGACCACTTACCGTACCTACTTAAGATCATGTTGATGGGAATGGAACATAAATTGCGAGTAAAAGCATATAACCAAGAATACATATTCAAATACTTACTGCTTGGCGGCTAATTATAATCAGTGATCGTAACTTTCGTAGCATTTTCGGTGCAGCGTAATAGTGTAATTGGGATAAATTCTTGTAATTCATTAGCACTAAAATATAAACCTTAATTAACCGTTTCAATTGTATATGTCCATACCAACTCCGTTAACGCCACTACGCTGCACCGAAAATGCTACAAAAGTTACGATCACTGATTATAAAACATCTGTTATTTGACGTTCGTCGTCTCGTTTGTCTTAAGAAACCGTTTTCACAATTAATCAGATTATAAAATAGCCAATTAGTAACAGAAACTATTTATTTATTTTAATCAATAATTTCAATATTACAGGGAGTCTATTAATAGACAATAGCCAACTGCAAAATAATAGGCTATCCCAAACACGTCTGGAGGCGCCAACCACCGCTCTTGACAGCTTTCAAGCTTATCGTTGCCAATTAATTGTTGGAACAGACACCAGATAACGTATTGTTTGTGTAAACAGATTACATCAAAATCAAATACCAGCAGAAATAAGGCATGTATGAAGATATTTACGACCAGTCGAATCGGGAAATATACAAGCTTTCTTTTCTTTCCTATACCCGAAAATTACATAAGTGTAGACTTGTAGAGCTTAAATTTCGATTTGGCCTCCCTACCTGTATAAAAATTATGGATATCTAAATCTTCCCATGTCATGGCCCATCTGGGACAGGGAAGACAAAATTAAGAACTTAAACATGATTTTTTACTTCTTTTCGACTTCATGATTTGTGTATTTTGATGGGCATTAGTTGCTACGAGTACGTCAACGAGATCTCATCGGAATCAGTGAAGTGCCTAGTCCCACATAGTTCATTGAGGAGTTCCATGTATCATCTGTGGCCATCATCATCTGACTGGTGATTTCCGAGAGCAAGCATTTCATTACCTGCTAAAAATACTAAAATCATCATATGCTATTCGTGTCTATCGCATTTGAGGAGTTCATCAGACCTTCACCAAAGTTATATGGAAACATATCGAGGGTACCCTGCTTTCGGAACAAATAATCAGATCATCAAAACGGACCATATGGTAAAGAATTAAACACAAGTAACCTATAGGTATAAAAACTGACCAAGTGCGAGTCGGACTCGCGCACGAAGGGTTCCGTACCTATAAAAACGACAAAGAGTCCGACTCGCACTTGGCCGGTTTTTAATATTTGTTGTTATAGCGGCAACAGAAATACATCATCTGTGAAATTTTCAACTGTCTAACTATCGCGGTTCTTGAGATACAGCCTGGTGACAGACAGACGGACGGACACACAGCGAAGTCTTAGTAATAGGATCCCGCTTTTAACCTTTGGGTACGGAACCCTAAAAATTACAAGCTGATTGCAAGGCCACCAAACAATGTATAATGATTGAACGATTTTATCAACATTTTGATAAGTAGGTATACCCTCAAGAGCGAAAGCCTGGCAGAGCGCGGACGACACACTTCTTCGGTAATTAATTCTCATTAGCATCCAGTCCATCCGTCAATATTGTCACCTTGTTTACTATAATGTCTATATTGAGCCCTGCGGATGATTGCAAAGAATCTGGTATTTATAGCTGGAGTGGAGTCAGTGACTCGACAGGGGCAGGTCGGCGTCTGGCGCGCGGCACACAGTCACTGACACAACACAGGTTTAGCGGGATATTCCATCCCCAGCGCGGCTAGCACGAGACAAGACGAGCGAGAAAAGGCGTGCGTGGTGCGGGCCTCGATGCGGTTCACACTTGCCCGCAATGCGAACTATAGGCGATCTTACAAAAGGGTTTTTTACTGTAGATTCTGTTCTGTTACAGAGTTGATCTTCCACTCTCCCCAAATACCATTCATGCCATTTTTGCCGGTTCTGTGTCATTTCTGGGTCAATTCCCAACGTCTTCAAATCGGCGGAAATGTTTCGCGTCCAGGTAGCGGGAGGGCGTCCTCAGTCTCGGTTGCCCTCTTCAATAGCTTTCAATAACTTTGCGGGTTATGTGGTTTTCTTCTCGCCGCATGATGTGTCCGTACCACCATAATCAAGTTTCTCTCAGTTTGGATGCTATATCAGCAACTTTAAAGGAACCATGAATAAGGAAATTTGTAACAAGTTGTTCTGGTTAATAAAGAACATAAATAAATAGTAATAATAATAATAATGTGCCCGCGGGGGCAGCTTGTGGCGAGCTGACGGTGAGTGGCGACACCGCGGACCCCTATTCTCCAGAGGGCCCTTTCCATCTGGCCCTGGCCTCTGTGCTTGCCTTAATTGGCCGGCCAGAGTAGAGTCGCAAGAGCGAGACCTATGCTCTAGGTTGGAAGTATAAAATGTCATAACGCCGGCGGCCTGCTGATCGGATTGCCGGGATCTGGCTACCGCAGACTCACCTCTCGACAGCCTTACAGCCGCTCAAAGAGATGTTGCCCCACTGTCGCACTGTGCGTGCGACTGTTATGTGGAGCCCACTCAGCGAGTGGCGAGTCACCGCCTGCCTTTTACAATATTGAGACTGATTGTCACGGCAGGTGTCCGCTAGTCTCCTCCAATAGCCCATTATCCAGCCCATCCAACATTCAACACAATAGCCCATGACCTTAGTTTTCATCGCAGCACAGAGATGCACTGCAATAGCACAGAATAAGGAATATTACAAGTAGTAATGGTCTATTGGAACACGTCACAGCTAAAAGGGCCTTTTCTTAAATATTTTTCTTATAGGTAATGACTTTTGAAATTCACACTTTTTAACCCTTGGAACGCCATCATATTTGAATGAATGAAGTGATCATTCAGACGCCAAGGTATCAAAAATTTATGTAACGTTTAAACAAATAAAAACCATTCATAATTGATTTTTTTCATGATCAAAGTACACCTTCACTCCGACCTTTTTAGTGGTTGTTGGCGTGGTGGGCACGACGACACACGACCACTTTATAGGCTTTTGGCGTTCAAAGGGTAAAATCTGTGCCGAAATTGCTAACACTAGCCTCCATTGCGAATGTTAAAATATTTTGACGTCCATGATTACAAAACGGTCCATTTTACGTATTCCATCAGGGTAAAAAGAATATTTATCGACGGGGTACATAAAATAAAATATAAATTAAAAATCCAATGATTATGTAAAACTTAGGGATTACTTTTAGCTACTTTTCAACATAAATTCTTAGACCCTATTTGAGACACTTGGCTGTGCCGCACAGATCGTGACCCATCAATGGTCCTGCCGGAAGACCAGCGCTGACTCCTGAGTCAGCACCATGCTGAGGCGGGACCATTTCATGGTAAACTTTGAAAATTGTAAAACTTTTTTAACATTTTGTTTGTTTGCCATGAATAAAGCTTTTCTATTTCTATTTCTATTTCTATAGACACTAAATTCTCACTAGTCATCATTCGGTGTGGACAGGATGCTAAGAGAAAGAGTGACGAATTTGCCCTAAGGGCCAGGGCCCGAGTCAAACAGTATAGTACTGAGAAAGGGGCGGTCGTACTTATTACATGGCCTGGAGGCTAGGGCGGTAAGACTACAAATCCGCCACTGGGTGCTGGCTAACTGCTAATAAGAATAATGACTCAAACCTAGTGCGAAGGTGCAGCTTAGAAACCTAAACACAATTAACAATGTTATGAGAACTAAAAATTTAGGGTTAAAAATCTTTTTAGGGTTCTGTATCCAATCCTACCAAAAAAGAACCCAACGTATTGTGATTTGTGGATTTAATGAATATGGTGAAACATTTAGATTGGTCAAATTAAAATGTTTTGTAGGCATCCATAGGCTGCGGTGTACGCTTACCATCAGGCGAGCCGTAAGCTTGTTTGTCACCGACGTGGTATTAAAAAAAATCATAAAACTGTAGGCATTCATATTCATATTTTCCCTAGGGGCTAAATGTACTAACTTTAGCTTCGCTTGATATACCTAATAGTTATGGCACACTTATCGAGTAAGGGAAGCAAATAAATTTTGTACGGAACCGTCGGTGTACAAGTCAGACTCGCACTTGACCGGTTTATATATTTCTCATGGATTTTTTAAAAATCTTTATAGTGCGCACTTGTGCTAGCCTTACTGTCAATGTTTACACTCGCATCACCGCACGATAAAGCGTCGACGTGTAGCTAACAAATCCTTTGCGAGTGTTTGCGATTCACGACCCGTCCCGACTCACATTACTTAAGTACTCGTACAGATGTAGTATATATAATACTCGTAATGCTTTCCCATCGGCTGAACTCGGAATGTGGCTACACCCGAAGTGGCTATCAATTACCGTATTGAATGATTGACAAGTTCATGTCTGAATGTCTGAATCAATGATATTTTTACTTAAAATATCATTGGTCTGAATGGTGAAATTATTAGTCAATGTAGAATGAAAACTAGTAGTATTTTGCCATTCGCGCAAGTCATGATTTGAGTCGGATATTCAATGTATTACCGATGGCCGTTGGGGCGGAAAGGTTCTCGAGTGGCGACCACGTACCGGAAGGCGTAGCGTGGGCAGGCCCCCCACACGGTGGACTGATGACCTGGTGAAGGTCGCGGGTGTCCGCTGGATGCGGGTGGCGCAGGTCTTGTGGAAGTCTTTGGGGGAGGCCTATGTCCAGCAGTGGATGACTTTCGGCTGACATGATGATGATGATTCAATTTATTAAATATTGATATATTTAATTGCAAAATCCCTTCTCAAAATATGGAGGCGTCGTATTTTCGCTGACATGCTACCTATGTTTTAAGTTTTATCTCTCTCTGTAGTCGTTCCTTCAAGACTGAAGATCGTGATCATCCGACGTCTTTTTGGACAGTACGATCTGCTTCCACCGGCTTCTATTAGTGGCCATCCGCACCACATCGTAGAACTTGCTGTTCTTCTCCTTAACTTGGTCGGTCCATCGCGTTGGAGATCTACCACGGGCTCGTATACCTAGTAGTTCCTCGACGCTGTTGTCTCCGCGCCTTGCAACGTAGCCAAAGTATGAAAGAATACGTCGGTGGCATATAGTGGATAGGCGGTCTTTTATCTGGAGTTGTGTGAGGATCGACACATTAGTGCGTTTGGCAGTCCACGGTATTCACAACATTCTTCGCAAGCACCATATTTCGAATGCATCGATCCTTTTCCTTTCCCTTGCCAAAATAATCCACGTCTCTACACCATACGAGAAAATGGGAAACACAAGTGTCTGAACCAGCCGCATTTTCGTTCTGGTCGTGATTCCCCGTTTTCTCCATGGCTATCCGACGTTTGATTTCAGGAACACAGCTTCCATTGTTGCAGATATAGGTGCCAAGATGTATGAAGTTGTCTACCGTCTCAATGCCCAAGCAGGTGTTTGGTCCTATTAGACTCCCCGCAAGGTCGACTATCATCATTTTGGTCTTACTCCTGTTAATAGACAATCCCACAGCCTCACTTTCTGTAGTCAGCCTCGGCAACATATCCATCTCTACCATTGACAAATGTTAAACGCTGAGAAAACTAACCTACTTGTAATACACTCGCACTCGCCATATTTAAAAATACCAAATCCGGCTATCCACCTAGATGCCCATAGTTACCACTGCCTGCATACTAACCTAGTCAATTACCAATGTAATACTATAGATGAGTAGACTGTGTAACGTATTTAGGACTTAAAATAGATGCTAGTTTTTCCTGGACTTAACATATCTAGACACTCGGCAGCGTGTCCAGCCAAGTTCACCCCAGGAACTGGCGGACAGCAGCCGTGTGTTATATTACACGAACCGTTTGGAGCCACTTTTGACCCCCCAATAACTCCAAATCTATCTAACATCAAAAAAAATGAAATTTGGTACATGTATTAAGATCCTTTAGAACAACTAGAACCCCAAATTTCATAAATATAGGTTTAATAGTTATTGAGATATTAAATTCCAAAAAACGGCATTTTTACCACTGACTGACTGACTGACTAGTAATCAAAAACCTAACCCACTTCCAGATAACATAGAAAGCTGAAATTTGGCATACAGTTTGGTAATTATGTGTATACACCAGAAAAAATGAGAAAACAGTGATTTTATTATTATTATTATTTATGCTAGTTACCTCAGAACTCCGTCATTAATTAACCGATTTGGAAAATTCTTTTTTTGTCTGAAACGGTATACTTCCGGGGTGGTCCCATTATCGTCGGGTCAGAATCTGATCATAGGGTCCTGGAGAAATCGAGGGAACTCTTCAAATATTTTAGGTGCACATATAGCGGTTTGGGTATTTTGTATAGTAACTCGTGCATTCGCTCTGGGACACAATTTAACGAAGTTTGACAAAAAGTAATGATATCCCATCAAAAACATAAATGTGAAAATGGCAGCCAAGTTCACCGACAAAAGAATTGAGATCTAAATGGGCGCCAAGTTCCGTAGATTACCTATCTGAAAAGTTGCCAAGTTTGGCACTAGATTGTTTACAGTAAAAGTAATATACTGCGGCTTAATTCATTTTGAGCTTTAACTTGGCAGTTTTCTTAAATATCCAACAGCTGTTATGGTATTATAACATACTGCATAGAAAACTGCCAAGTTAAGGCTCAAAATGCATTAAGCCGCAGTAAATTAGTTTTACTGTAAACAATCTAGTGCCAAACTTGGCAACTTTTCAGATAGGTAATCTACGGAACTTGGCGCCCATTTAGATCTCAATTCTTTTGTCGGTGAACTAGGCAGCCATTTTTACATTAATGTTTTTGATAGATTATATCTGTGATAAATTCATCCAGAGTGTTCCTGGGTAAATTTTACCATCTATCTTAGTTATAGAGTTAGTACTTTAAAATGTTTATATTTCGCGCTAGTAGATTCCGTACTAGGGTATGCTCTTGACTGTTATAGTCTCACATTTAAAACTTATTTAGATAAACTACAATCCCTGCAATAACGATTTTTAAATTTTCTTGTCCACCAGAAGATAAAAAACAACAACAAAAAAGATAACCGAAAACTGTTCAAAATGTATTATATATTATATTATAAACCTTTTGGCTATTAACAACCATGACAGCCGGGAGTATGACCTACTCACGAACACGGTACGAGATCGGTTTCCCTACCAACGCCAACGTCAGACCAATCTCAATACTACCGGCATTAAGTTTTTGAAAAACTTATTCTTAATCAGCTGATGTCCTATTTTAAAAGGGTGCAGTGCGTTTGGTTCTCCATACAAACGTATGGCGTTTTAAAATGAGAGCATAACTCTCATTTTAAAACGCCATGCTAGAATAACATGAAACTTTGTATACACAATGGGATCCAGCTTGTCTAGGGCGGACCAAAGTTTCTGTTGCTTGAAATTATAATGGAGAAAAAATACAACGATTATTAAGGTTTTCATACAAGCCGTAAAAAGCTCAAAAAACCGCTGTATTTTTTTCCTTTTTCAATTTCTAGCAACAGAAACTAATTTTCCACCTAGGTAGGATCCCATTGTGTATACAAAGTTTCATGATATTCTAGCATGGCGTTTTAAAATGAGAGCCTAAATACGTTTGTATGGAGAACCGATCCACACCGATCGTACTGCGCCGTCTTAATAGCAATAAACTACTCAATAGCAATCAGTTCGGGTTCACTAAAGATCGCTCTACCACTGATGCCGGTGTGATACTAATTATATTTTTGATGCCTGGGTAGAAACTCAAGATGCTATTGGAGTATTCTGTGAACTATTTAAGGCATTCGATTGCGTTAATCACGAGAATTTAATTAGGAAGTTAAGACATTATGGGATAAAAAACGGTGCCCTTCACCTTGTTACATCGTATCTGTCAGAGAGAACTCAACGGGTAGTCATAAACGGAACTCAATCTGCAGGGGCAACGGTTGCTCTTGGATCTCAAGGATCAATTCTGGGCCCATGTCTGTTTCTAGTTTATATTAATGATTTACCAAACCTTGTAAAAGATAAACATGATATAGTGCTATTCGCAGATGATACGTTGCTTATCTTCAAGGTAGGCCAAGGTAGGTAAGAAAAAATTTCGACGGTATTAATGAGGCACTAAGTTTGCAAACAAATGTACGGCCCGCCTCAACAGGTGTTCATGTGCAACTCCAGGGGTGTCACATGCGCGCTGCCGACCCTTTAAAAATTTATACACTCTTTTCTTGAAGAATCCCATACTGTAGTTCCTCAGGAAAACCTCGGCAGGGAGCTCATTCCACAACCGGAGCGTCCGAGGGAGGAAGTTCCTCTGAAATCGTACCGTACGCCACCATTTAGGTTCTAAGGTGTGAGGCTGAATGCCCTGCCGACGGCGAGCAGTGCGATGACAGAAAGCGGCCGTGGGCATCATATCGAACAATTCTTCGGAGCACAACCCATTATACAAGCGATAGAACACGCACAAGGAGGACTAAGTACTGTTGTGAACTGGTTTACAGCAAATAATTTGCTCTCATATTCTAAGAAAACAAAGTGCATCAAATTCACTATGCCTAATGTCAAGCAAGATAGAACAGTGTTTTTAGGTGTCACCTTAGATTTAAAACTGCAATGGCATGCGCATATTGCCACTCTGGCCGGCAAACTTAGTTCTGCGGCCTATGCAGTAAGACGTATTAGACAGTCAACTAACGCTGGGACGCCCAGGCTGGTATATTACAGTTACTTTCATAGTGTTATGTCCTATGGAATCCTGTTGTGGGGAAAAGCGGCTGACATCCAGACCGTCTTCGTGTTACAGAAACGAGCTGTACGCTCCATCTACAATCTTAAGGCCAGAGAATCTCTCAGAGGAATTAAAGGAGGCAAATATTCTTACTGTGACTTGTCAATACATTCTTGAAAATATTATGTATGTTCGAAAAAATATTCAAGAATTCAAACTTAACAGTGATATCCACTACTACAACACTAGAAGTAAACACAAGATTGCAGTGAAGGCCAGTCGCACGTCGTTTGTGGGGAACTGTATACGATTTTATAATAAAATACCCATCGATATAGTTAATTTGCCACTCAGTAAATTTAAGTCTCATATTAAACGTTATTTGTTAAGCCAGGCCTATTATACTGTCAACGATATCTTAAAACACAAAAATGCTTTTACGCCAGTGATTGTTAAATTCTGTTAGTTTTAATATACCTATGCTTCACTTAGCATATTTCCTTGTATAAATAGCTCTTTCGTTGCATTTTATGAAACATGATGCTGTTTCTCGCCGAAGAGTCATTTTAATTTTTGATATTATTAATGTCCGGCAGCCTGAATATGTCATGCTCGCTTAAAGGGCTTTGCTTACGGTTGCTTACGGTGGGAGGCGATGGCTGAGATACGCGTCATACTCGTGATCGGGTGCTGTTTGTGGAGTCCGGTCTGTTCATGCTTGCAAGGGCCTATGCCTTAATACTGGTGTTATTTTATTGTAGATTGAAGAGAGACATAATCCTGTTCTGGATTAGTTTAATTGTTATTGACGCTTAGAGACCTTATACATTACTAACAATATTAAATTTACTTATTTTAATGTTGGCGCTTAGAGACCATTGAAATAATTGTTATTAATCGTATTTGGACGCTCAGAGACCATATACATCTCTGAGATTGAATTAATTTTATATACTTTTTGTTTATTCGGACACATCTCGTATTCAATATTTGTAAATTTATTTTCATTGAATTGTTAATTAGTATATTTTTTAATCATTATTATTAAGTAAGATTGTCAGTTTTTTTTAATTGTATAAATTCACGCTTTGAAATGTACTCGTAAAAGTGCCCTTGGGGCCTATTTGCAGAATAAATATTTGATTTTGATTTGATTTTGACGACTAAACCACAGAATAAGGAATAATACAAGTACAGAAATTTCACTTCCTAACAAAAACGGCGTTTAGGCATAATAACGTGCCTACTCTCTGCATCTCTGTCTATCCCATAACTTGTATTCATTCACGCGCGGCACGTGTAGCCCTAGGGTTGTCACGCCAAAAATACTTCAATGGGGCAAAACATGTTCTACCTCACCAGATGTCGCTTAAGTAGAGTGAACCGAAATTAATTAAGTACATGTTACTTCACATGAATAGAGCGTTCATGGCCCAGTGATAGTTTTTAGTTTTCATTGTATACCTATACTACTACCATGTTTTTTCCACATATTATCTTGCTTGTGGAGAAGATATGGAGGCTTGGGGGGGGGGGGGGGGGGGGGGGTTAGTTGAGGGCGGCACCTAACTGTAACAAAAATTGACATTTTATAAATTACTAGCTGTTGCACGCGACTTCGTCTGCGTCTCCTATTGGTCGCAGCGTGATGTTAAAAGCTAAAGCCTTCCTCAATAAATGGGCTATCCAACACAAAAACAATTTTTCAATTCGAACCAGTAGTTCCTGAGATTAGCGCGTTCAAACAAACAAACAAATTCTTCAGCTTTATAATAGTATAGATTACGCTATTCGTTTGCGTGATATCTATACTATAATATTAAAAGCTGAAGAGTTTGTTTTTGTGTTGGATAGCCCATTTATCGAGGAAGGCTTTAGACTATATAACATCACCCTGCGACCAATAGGAGCGAAGACGCGGACGAAGTCGCGGGCAACAGCTAGTCATTTAATAAATCTCATATTTTTTTAACGAACCATCGAACGTTACCAAACACGGTGGGTTTTGCAAGAAAAAAAATGCATCCCTATTTTACGTGTAGGGGAAGTACCTTCAAACTACATAATATTGGGGGACAATCATCAAAATACATAATATCGTGTTACATATGGAAGAGCTCATTGTGTGCATCTCAAATATTTTTTTTGTCATTTTAATATAATTATTTAGAAATTATTCAAGAAAAGAGCCAAAATATTACCATTCCCCTTCATCTCTCAAAAAAAAAATACATTTCAAATCATCAACCAACAGGTTTTGTCGGACATACAAATCAACACAGCACATACAACAGGTCTTCTTCTTAAGTTTCTCAGGTATAGGTACCTACACTTGTCCGTGTTTCAAATGCTATGGCCACAACACAATAATGGACAACTATCTAAATAGGACAACTATTATGTAGCGAATCAAGTAAAATAAATTGAATAACGCGTGTTTCATTTTAAATAAAATTACAGTTAAGTACTTAATAAGTAAATCGGCGGAAATGTACCTAACAAAGTAACCAGGTGGTTCGTATCGTATTCATTTGTATTGTTGTTGTACATTGTAACTTACGACTTGATAATTTTAAACACCAAGGTTATACTAAATAAGTACTTATTATTACATATACCAAACTAAAAGAAAAACTTACCGTTCACAATTTGTAGGTAATTGAAAAAAAAAACACCAACGTTCCTTCGGGTATTTAAACAACCATATACAGAACATGTGGTGCCGGTTATAGGTTTCATCGTGTTTTTTTTAAATCACACGAAAAAATACGTTAGCGCGGTTCGTCGCGATCAAGTCGGCGGCGCGCGGCAGCGGATCACGACGGGCACGTACACGCTCGGACCGGACGGCGACGGCCCGCGACTGACAGCTAGTTTCGGGGATTTCGAGCGTTAGGTTATTAACGCGGCGCGCTCCACCCATTGCAAGCCCCTTGCTTAAGGCCCTCTAGTCCTGCGAGAGTAGGTATTTAGCGCTGTCCTGGCGGTGCGTGAACAAGCCCGCGCGGACGAAGCGACTGTGAACTCGGATGACCCCGCTAGCTTCATACTGGTCACAGTATAGAAATATAACTGTATTTTGACTTAAGAAATGCATTAATTATGATTAAACTTTAGTATGTATTTGATATATTTTTTTTAATAAATCGGTAGAAATAAATAATTGAAAGTCGAACTTACGGTAGGATCCATTATAATGGAAAAAGAACAGAATTCATAGTACAACCCTGAAATTCGTTATTTAATCTATGAAACCTAAGAAATATGCCTTATACCTCTCTACTCGATTTGTTTAATAGGTCATGCAATTTTTATCTATTTGTGTTATATTTATACAGGGTGTTTGTTATATTTATCCCATCAAAAATATAAATGTGAAAATGGGAGCCAAGTTCAATTGTCGTTTTCACCGACAAAAGAATTGAGATTTAAATGGGTGCCTAGTTCCGTAGATTCTCTGAAAGGTGCCGAGTCCGGCACTACATTGTTTGCAGTAAAAGTAATTTACTGCGGCTTAATGCATTTTGAGCTTTAACTTGGCAGTTTATGTTGATGCCTAGGCTTCTCCAGTCCAAAATCTTGAAAACATCCTCCAGTGCAGCGGAGAACAGTTTGGGAGAAATAGTATCTCCCTGCCTGACTCGCGGCTACAACGTAATAGGTATCAAGTTCTTGTCCTGGAGTCGGACTCACATAGTGGCGTTGTCGTACAAACACTTCAGTACTTCGATAATATCGGTAGTCTACTTGGCACCGCTGGAGAGATTGTAGTACAGCCCAAGTTTCAACCGAATCGAAGGCCTTCTCGTAGTCCACAAACGCCAAACAGAGGGCACAGGTAAAAGGTTATACTCCTCAGTATAGTGTAAAACCTGACGAAGCGTATGGATATAAGCTGATAATGTTCAAATTCTCATAAACAAAGGCCCAGTAGTAGTGAACCACGACTGTCATAAAATTATTACTAATATAGTTTTTTGACCGAGCGAGCGAAGCATCCTCGTTTCAGCTTTCGACAAAAATTCTTTCATATGTCTGTCTGTTCGAATGTTCTCCTCTAAAGGTCGCATTTCTCAACCGATTCTCGTGACATTTCGTGAGCAGGTTCGATAATTATAATGATTTTTTGTCGAGACGGTTTTTGTAAAATTTGAAAACATATTTTTTTTGCGTGGTCTACAGCTCACAGAGCCACTAGTTTAAAGCTTTATTGTTGCTTGCTCTCAAAGCATAAAAAACATTGCGAAGTTTTGACTTTTTACTATTTATGCGAAAGATTACCGTATTCTTATAAAATAAATACCAGAAATGATTTTTAAATAAAGATGATAAAAGAATCAATAATATGGTATATGAAATAATACCAAACTTGCCACGGTAGCTACCTGGAAATGGGTAGATCTTTTAAAAGAAGATTAGCTAGAAAGATAGATAGTGTATAAATTTTAAAAGGGTCGGCAACGCGCATCTGACTCCTCTGGAATTGCAGGCGTCCATAGGCTGCGGTGATCGCTTACCATCAGGCGGGCCGTACGCTTGTTTGCCACTGACGTGGTATTTAAGTCGACCGGAATTAATGTGGTGAAGCTAATAGCTTAAAAAAATATTCAAGTGCAAAGCAGTAGATCTACAATTTCTGGTAATAAACATTTCATTTATAATTTTACCAACTTTGGTTCCATTTCTGCAGGGGTTTCAGTTCAGTTGTTATACTGTCATTTTTATACTGTGGCACTATGACCATAATTTATTTGTTAATAATTACGACTTTTTTCATTTGGGTTTTTATTGCCCTTCCTAAATTATTTGCAACAATTATATAAATTCGTCAAAAACTGCTTGTTTGGTGCACGAAACGGTCGCGGATAAAACTGACACAAGTCCGTTGTCTGTAAGCGCCAGCGCGCGACTGATCGGGCCTGCCGAGCCTCCGCGCTCGCGCATTTTGTAGGTATTTAAACATATTAATTAATACAATTATTTTATCTTTTTAAATTCTGCAAAAATGTCTAGAAATACTGAATGGTTTTAGTTTAGTTCAAAAACTTTATTTAAAACATCAACAGTTTAGTCCTCAGATTGTAAATGCTTTACAAAAAGGAGTAATTTTGGGGTCTCTTTCTATCGAGCGAAGTTCATTAGATCGTGTATCTGAGTGCAACTTTGACTAGACTAGATCTTAAGTAATACATATAATTTTTGCAAATTTTTAGACCCCTTTTTCTACGTTTCAGATTGTTTTTAGAAAACTCGAAAACGCTAACTCGCTTGACAACCTCCCCTTAAAGCTTGAAATGCACAGAACGCGGCGCAGCGTCATTGCGGAGCGGAGGCGGCTTTGCGGTAAAGAAAACGCGGTCCGGGGCACGTCGCACCAAAAAAACCGCGCGGTATTCGGTAGCGCGGTAGAGCGGAGGCGGCGTCTGTGACAAATGCAGCAGTAATCGACAAAAGTATGTCATGAAAAACCGCCTCCGCGCCGCGCCCGCTCTGTGCGTTTCGAGCTTATATCGTACCTTTTCCTTTTTTATATCATTTCATAATTCAATATCTAAAAACGTCTGACATCAGACTTTTTCAGAGGTCATATGAGTTACTCGTATAAGGTTTTCGTTTTTTAGGGTTTAGGGTCAAATAAGGTCCAAAAGAAAAAAAAAGTGTCTCCCCCCGCCCCGAAAAAAAAGTGTCTTCCCCCCCAACTTTTGAACGAATGAAACTTGCGAATGAAAATATCATGAAAGTAAAAATTAATAAAGAATCAACGAAAACTATAGCGGACATGATCAGTTAAGCCGTTTTTGAGTTATCGCAAAAAGTCTTCCCTTCTTAGTAAAAGTCGTATGCACTGCGAAAGTATTCCCTTTTGCTTGTTATTGTTTGTTTTAGAGTAAGTTCATTGGGCAACTACGGAACCCTACACTAATCATGGCCCGACATGCCCTTGGCAGATTGTATGTAGTACTAGCTGTTGCCCGCGACTTCGTCCGCTTCTTCGCTCCTATTGGTCGCAGCGTGATGTTATATAGCCTAAAGCCTCGATGACTGAACAACTCAACAACAACAACTGAACAACTGAACTCGATGACTGTTGATGAATGGACTATCCAACACAAAAAGAATTTTTCAATTCGAACCAGCGTTCCTGAGTTTAGCGTGTTCAAACAAACAAACAAACTCTTCAGCTTTATAATATTAGTATACCTCTAGATAATTAATCGATAAATAAAGATTCTTAAATCATCAATGAAATATCTTTTTGTCATTTATATTTCCAGATATTTAGCATTTTCTTTTAGGGGGTAGAGTTTGGCTACTGAAATATTATCTAAACTAAGGGTTATCCTGTAAGTAGGATAAACCTTCAAAAATTGCCCCTAAAGCTTTGAGTTCGAAACTATCAACAGTTGATGTCCCGGCAAGAGAAAATACTTTATACCAATTTTTAACCCTCTACTGCCACCTGGAACCTCACGGCATTCATTTAACCCCAAAACGTTTTTTTTACGTTTGTAATTTGTTACAGTACAGTCAACGACGAACACATACGTTTACACTGACCTATTCACCATATACCATTGTAACAAGGCGAAAAATTAAATGTAATAAAATAATCTATTCCGGTGTCTGTCTTGTCTGTATGAAACTTTAAGCAAGCAAGCAAGCAAAAAATCAAGCAAATGAAAACACGCAGAAAATGTGTTCACATTCACGTTTAAACGAGGCCAATTCTTGGGCCGTTCGAGATGATGTCTATTCAAAATAATCTCGATTGGCGCAATGTCTATTAAAAAATCTCACCAAAATGTCGAACAGAGCGAAATTTCTTATTCTAGGGGACGATCGAGATTATTTCGAACGAGGATCTCAATGTCCATTGTAATACGCGTTCCGTTTTTTTCGATTGTGTTAGTTTACAATCTAGTGTATAATAATAAATCATTCCATAAGTTTTTCCACTTAATTAAATATATCTTATTTCAAAAACTAAAGTGTTATTAATTTTTCAATAATCTAATACATAATTATGGTGATTTAACACCTCAAACACATTTACGAGTATTCCTCGTTTATGAACTACGTTACGTAAAATGGAACGCATAAAAACTGTTTTGACTTGACAGTTTTGAATCAAAGACTACTAAACTACTTGCAATATTTGAGAACTGTCAACATTTTCTGCCAATCGCCATTCCACCACTGAACGTATTTAAGTCTTTAAGTCTTTAGCCATTAAATTATTTAAATGAATAACATATTTTTCGCAAATATTTTTCATTTTGTGCTGCTGTAAACTGTCGATCAACTACTTAAGTTGTCAATATTTACCGCCACTGGCAGATCAAATTTCAAAAAATTTGTTATAAAACCATCTCGATCGCTACTGAACAGTCGTTGCATCTCGAACGCTGGGAGTAGACGTATCTCGACTGTGAGATTTCGAGAATACGCAAATGGGGTTTGATCGATAATCGCCATTTTTTATCGAGATATGTCTAATAGACATCATCTCTAACGGCCCGAGAATTCTCATCACGTTCAGGATCAATGGCGCGTGTCGAAGCATCGAACTATGTACCTATTAAAAATGACCGTAGACGACGTACAAAAATAGTTGGTTTAAAATGTTTAAATTAAGAGTCCGTAGTACGAGTAAGCTCGGTTCTCCATACAAACGAAGTTTCGCTCTCATTTTAAAATGGCATGCAGGGACCCGGTTATGTCCTTAAACTACGACCAAGACCACCGGGGAATGGGCAGCAGCATTCCTAGAGTGCGGTGGAGATACTGCGATCGCCAACCCGCATGCCAAGCGTGGCGATTATGGCATTTACCCCCCATGAAATTGGGGGAGGCCTATGTCCAGCAGTGGACGTTCTAGGGCTGATATGGTGGTGGTGGATGGTGGAATAATTTGAAACTTTGTATACACAATGGGATCCGGTATATCTAGGTCGGAAATTAGTTTCTTGTGTTTGAAAGTGTAATGTAGAAAAAAATACAGCGATTATTAAGGTTTTCATACAAGACCAAAAACATCAAAAACTCGCTGTATTTTTTTACCTTTCTAACTTCTAGCAACAGAAACTAATTTCCGACCTAGATTTGGCGGATCCCATTGTGTATACAAAGTTTCATGTTATTACAGCATGGCGTTTTAGAATGAGAACGAAACTACGTTTGTATGGAGAATCGATGGATAGCTCGTTCGTCGTCTGGGATGAATATATGTATATCATTGGCAAAATACCAATTCCTGCGGCCGTCTACGCCCAGACATGTCTAATAATAATTTTTCTTACTCTATATTTGTTCATAATTTCAATTAAATATATTTTACTATAGTTATTGTGTTTTAATTATTTTTCTCATAAAAGCAGTGAAAAGACAACTATTACGTGGTAGCAAAAATATTTTACATCTCGGTTACGTGGCTTGAATACCTCAGTATGATAAGAATAGAACTATTATTAACCGACTTCAAGATTTCAAAAGAGGAGGTTATCAATTCGGTTGTATGTTTTTTTTTTTTTATGTTTGTTACTCCATAACTCCGTCATTTCTTAACCGATTTGGCAAATTCTTTTTTTGATTGTACGTATATATATCCAAGTTGGTCCCGTTTTTGTCAAAACGCAGTTCTGATGATGGGATCCATGAGGAATTGAGGGAACTCCTCAAATCTTTAGGGCAAACATATGGTGATTTTTGTGTTTTTATCAACAAGTCAAGCATTTTCATCCAAAAATGTGACATTGGATGAAGTGGAACTGCTGATGATGATCAGAACAGAACTCTTCAACGACGAAAAGTTCACGTTTAGCGATTTGTCCTCCTAGCTGTGTTTGTTAAGCAATTTCTATTTTCACCATAAATTTTTGTCATGCTTGATTTCTAATGATGGGATCCATGAGGAATTGAGGGAACTCCTGAAATCTTAAAGGCAAACATATAGTGATTTTTGTGTTTTTATCAACAAATCGAGCATTATCATACAAAAATGTGACATTTGATGAAGTGGAACTGCTGATGATGATCAGGACAGAACTCTTCAACGACGAAAAGTTCACGTTTGGCGATTTGTCCTTCTAGCTGTGTTTGTTAAGCAAGTTCTATTTTTGTCATTCTCGAGTTCTGATGATGGGGAGGATGGGAGCTAGAGAGTTGAAATTTTCACAGATTGTCTATTTCTGTTGCCGCTATAACAACAAATACTAAAAACAAAATTATAATAATAATTAAGGGGGGCTCCCATACAAAAAACGTGATATTTTAGCCCTTTTTCATGGCTACCACTCGCCGAGCTAGATCTCAAGAACCGTAACAGATAATTAAGGGGGGCTCCCATACAACAGAGTAGTTGTTGGCGTTTTTTGCTGTATCTCATGAACCGTAATAGCAAGGAGGTTATTTCTTGTACGGAACCCTTCGTGCGCGAGTCCAACTCGCACTTGGCCGGTTTTTTTTTTACTTAAAAACCTTTAAGTACATAAGATTTCGATACAACGGTTCTACCCTTATTTCACCCCTTAAGGGTTGAATTTCGAAAAATTATTTCTTAGTACACGTATCTAGACATGCGGCAGCGGGTCCAGCCAAGTTCATCCCAGGAACTGGCGGACAGCAGCCGTGTGTTATATTACACGAACCGTTTGGAGCCACTTTTGACCCCCCAATAACTCCAAATCTATCTAACATCAAAAAAAATGAAATTTGGTACATGTATTAAGATCCTTTAGAACAACTAGAACCACAAATTTCATAAATATAAGTTTAATAGTTATTGAGATGCCGTACACATGCCAAATTTCAGCCTTCTAGGTCACCTGGAAGTGGGTTAGGTTTTTGATTACTAGTCAGTCAGTCAGTCAGTGGTAAAAATGCCGTTTTTTGGAATATAATATTTCAATAACTTTATTTTTTTATTTTTTATTGATTCAGGAAACATACAGCACACAATAATACAAAAAGTTAAACAAATAGTAAAAACATAAGCCAAAACAGTTTCCACTTATAGCTAATACAAAATTCCTTTGCTCTGAAAATATTAAACATGAAATACAGTAACAAAGGCGAGTTAGAATTTAGCAGCTTAAATAGAATACATTTATTGATTACGAAATAAAATTAACATGCACAACCATAAATTTATTTAGGCGCTTAAACATGTGCAATAAGATTAAAAGAAAAATGAAAGTAAAACAATAATTTGGGTTCCTAATGAAAGGTAAAACAACAACAACAAAAGAGAATAAACACTAATTACTAGCAATTACTAATAATTTGTATTGCATTAACATTAACTGATCGCATTTTTTTGATGGCAGAAACAAAACTATTATAATTTAGCTGAAATAAGTCAATGTGCGAATATTTCTTGTTGTAGGTATTACAGACTCGTGCCAAAAACTTATTTTTTACGAATTTTTGCGAGTAAATGGAACAGATAGCAAATCAGTGGACCGTGTTCGAAAAGTGGGACATCTAAATAATATGTTGCTGACGAGATATTCGGAATTGATTAAATTATTTAATAATTTGTACAAAAACATTACATCTTTCTTTTCTCTTCTCACCTGCAGGGTCTCAATATTCTCAGGCTTAAAAGATTTAAATTTACTTCATACGATTGAGATTTTTTTTTTTATATTTTCTAATGAAGTAGTATGTACCAAAAAGTTGGGACTCCAGACTGTAGATGCATATTCTAAATATGATCTTACAAATGAATTATATAAAAGCAATAATGTTGTTGGGTTTTTGAAATCTTTACTTTGTCTAAAAATAAAAACCGAGCATTTTATAGGCTTTAGATGTTATCTTGTCTATGTGAGACACCAATTGAATTTCACTGTCCAAATGTACTCCTAAATCTTTAACTCTGTTAACTCTAGTGAGGGGTTGGTTTCCGATAGTATAGTTAAAGTTGATAGGATCGAGCTTGCGCGTAAATGTAATAACCGAACATTTATCGATGTTTAAATAAAGCTTATTACACATACAATAGTTATTTAATCTTTTAAGGTCGTTCTGCAAATTTAGGCAATCAGCTTCGGACTTTACTATAGTATAGAATTTTGTATCATCAGCATATAATAGTACTTTAAAATATATAAAACAATTAATGACATCATTTATATATATGTTAAATAGAAGTGGGGGTTAAATAGAGGTATGTTAAATAGAAATGGGAGCCTTGGGGGACACCTAACGTGATAGGGACAAAACTAGAGGTGTATCCTTTAATACTAACTGCTTGAGTTCTATCCCGCAAGTAAGATGTAAGCCAACGCAACAAGTCCCCATGAATACCAACGTTTTTAAGTTTGTCTCATAAAACAGAATGTGAAATTTTATCAAATGCCTTTGAATAATCGGTGTAGACTGCATCCACTTGAAAACCCCCGTCCATTGCGTTTAGGACATAGTCAAGCAGCTCGCACAAATTAGACTCTGTTGACCGCTTATTAATAAAACCGTGCTGCTGCGTTATTAACATCGGTCTTATAGTTGGGTATAGTGTGTCATAAATTATTTTCTCGAATAATTTTGGAAGTACTGATAATTTGGATATGCCACGATAATTTCTAACGTTATGTTTATCGCCGCATTTAAATATAGGCACAACGATAGATTTTTTCCAAACTTTAGGTAAGGATCCAGATCTAAGCGACATATTGTAGAGTAAAGATACCGGTAACGCAAGAGACTCACTGCATCGTTTCAAAAATACAGGGTGAATCCCATCTGGGCCACTACCCTTTGACTCATTTAAGGTGATGAGATATTTTTCCACTAGAATAAAGTCAATTTTAACGCTATTAATTACACAAGTTCGGGAGCTATTGATACTAGGCGTAGAAGAATCAGTCGGCTCGAATACCGACTGGAAAAAGTCATCTATCTATCTATCTATCTATATATATATTACGCGAAGCCGATCTTTGTAATGCCCATCAGATCTACAGTTATGGACTGATTTTGATAAATACTATACCATAGGATTCTTCCCATGCTGCAGATGTGCAATAAGGTCTTAGTTTTTTGATTTTTATCCTGGAAAATTAATAAAATGATATTTACGAAAAATCCTGGATACCCCGACAAATATAAGCCTCAAAATCGTGTTCGATGACGCTGCATACAAGCGAGGGGTCAGCTTACCTTGGTAGAATTGTACGAGGTGTCAAAATTTAGCTTGGTTAACACGTGACTTAGAAACTAGCTATGGTATGATTCCGGATGACATAAAATTAAATAGGAATTAAAATGTTCCTGTAAGAAATATCTGGTACTTACAGCATTACAAAATAAAACTTTTGAGTCGAGAAAAACTCAAAATTATTAACTATAAACGAAAGTTAAATTACTAATTCGGTCTAAGTATTTACAGTTTATATGAATGACAGACGTATTGTGTCAACTTTTTTTTTATTGTGCTCTATTATGTTAATATTAAATTGTCATGGTTTATACTTCAAAGAAGTTGGTATACAAACCAATGACGTTTCAAATATACGTTCCGTAATCTTGACTGATACCTGCCAAAACAATGACAAACCAAATTAAACTTTACGATAATCATCGACAATATCGATGGGGCCATAAAACACAAAGATTGATTGATTGAAACTTTACGATGTGAGTTACAGAACTGTTTCTGAGTTAATCATAGATAAGCTACAAAACATTTTGCAAGAGAAGAGACTCGCTGTGTCTAAGTGTGTCTCTCTTCCACCTATTGTCATACCAGTAGCAGTAGGGTGATAAAGTGATCATAAGCAAAGAAGTTCTCATTGGAGTAGACGTTACTTATTGGTGGATTTAGATCAAACGAACGATTAAACAATGTTGCACTAATTAACCTTTACGACGCCAACAACGTATTCGAAGTATATGCGCACTATCGATTCAACACAACGACGAATATATTCGTCATGGCGACAGCGTCAAGTGCGATATCAACCTAGATGCATTTCTATAGATAATGCGCTTAAAAGGTTAAATAAAATAATTACAATTTAATTGCCGAGAACACAGGTGTTATGACGTACGTTGTCAAAATCACCTTCGTTCTTTATACTATGGTTCATATTCTATCTCTTATGGAAAATGAGTTGGCGTGTAAGTGTCACTGTCGTTCATACATTATGGCGTTCTAAAGGTTAATTTGCTATTCATCAATGTTTATCTGAGGATGTCAAACCCTACAAAGTTGAACCCTACAGAAATGCATGTAGGTTGATATCTCATTAGACGCCATGATGGATATATGCGTCTTTGGCTTCGGACCGTTGGTGCGCAATATAGGTACGTTGTTAGCGTCGAAAAGGTTAATAATACTGGACAAGTTAGAGGACATGTACCTATTTTTCTTTTAGTTACGTTTCAGTAAACATGTCTAAAATAAGGGGGATGATGGTCACGTTAAACTGCCACGTTCTAAAAGGGCGAAGGTACATAGAAAGGATGAATGAGATGACTACTATAGTGGTCGGCGGTTATTTGTGTCACCTGCAACAGTGACAGTGCCGGTTTTCAGGGTGTCTACCCCAAACACCCGAAGATCGAAGTTCATATATTTCCTTCTCTATCACACCAATAAGCAAGTGTTATAGAGATGGATATAACGAAAAATTTTAACCCAGTTACTTCACTTGACAAAATAGACCTCACAACTGTCATGCCAGAACCACATGATGGGCCATGATGGGCCACGTACAAGAAGCAGTCATGCGGTGGATCGAGATGCAAATATGTTTTTTGATTGACTGTGACACGAATGTTTTTAAATCGACTTTGTAATCGACTTTCCGAGTAGATAGGCTATCCCGCGGCTTCGCTTGCATTCTTCGTAGTACGTCGACGCGGCGGTGCCGCGCGGGTAACTAGTTAAATAAATTAGCCGTGCTAAGTCCATCATTAACCGTGGCATTATCCAAATAGAGTGTATCAGGGATACCACTACAATCCTTTTTAACCGACTTCAAAATTTCAAAAGAGGAGGTTATCAATTCAAATTTTAATGTTTGTTACTCCATAACTCCGTCATTTCTTAACCGATTTGAAAATTTTTATTTTGATTGTATGTACATATATCCAAGTTGGTCCCGTTTTTGTCAAAAGGCAGTTCTGATGATGGGATCCATGAGGAATTGAGGGAACTCCTCAAATCTTTAAGGCAAACATATAGTGATTTTTGTGTTTTTATCAACAAGTCAAGCATTTGCATCCAAAAATGTGACATTGGATGAAGTGGAACTGCTGATGATGATCAGAACAGAACTCTTCAACGACGAAAAGTTCACGTTTGGCGATTTGTCCTCCTAGCTGTGTTTGTTAAGCAAGTTCTATTTTCATGATTAATTTTTGTCATGCTCGAGTTCTGATGATGGGATCCATGAGGAGTTGAGGGAACTCCTCAAACCTTAAAGGCAAACATATAGTGATTTTTGTGTTTTTATGAACAAATCGAGCATTATCATACAAAAATGTGACATTTGATGAAGTGTAACTGCTGATGATGATCAGAACAGAACTCTTCAACGACGAAAAGTTCACGTTTGGCGATTTGTCCTTCTAGCGGTGTTTGTTAAGCAAGTTCTATTTTCACGATTGATTTTTGTCATGCTCGAGTTCTGATGATGGGATCCATGAGGAATTGAGGGAACTCCTCAAATGTGAAAGGCACACAAATAGTGATTTTAGTATTTTCATGAACTAATCAAGCATTTTCATTCATAAAAGTGACATTTGATGAAGTGGAACTGCTGATGATGATCAGAACGGAACTCTTCAATGACGCGTTTGGCGATTTGTTCTCTTCGTTTTGTTTGTCAAGCAAGCAAGGTTTTTCCATGATTTCATGAGGAATTGACGGTACTTAGTCTTCTACCATTATAAACATACTTATAGCCATTTTTGTATTTTATTGTATGGAATCTAAGAGTGCACCATCTAAGATTAATAATCTTTCACCGGACTCCCCCATTGAAGTCGGTTTTTTTTCCTTAAAAATTATTTGACTTCATAAACGACCAAAACGACTTAGAATTAATTCTTATGTTATTTTCGGTTCTGGAAATAAATAAACTGTAGCAAGATATTTCTTCGGTTTTAACTTTGGTGCGTAAATTCGAAAAAGCATTGTAGTCAGCTATTCTTCCGTACACCTTCCATCTTTTGTGTATTTTGTTTTTTTTTTCTTAATTAAAATAATTAAATTGTGGGAATACCAAGATGGAAAGTTACTCTTTGTGACGGTTTTGGATGGAACTAATTCGTCAATAATTTTATTTACAGTAGAATAAAAGTTATTAACAGCACTTTCTATATCATTTGTATCCAGTAGAGCCTCCCAATCAATTTCGCATATTTTTGAGTTAATTTTTGTATAGTCCGCTGCAAAAAAACGACGAACTACTCGTGGTGCTGGTTTCAAATGACGCTCAGTCGAACCAACATCAATCATAATACTAAGGACTGGGTGATGAGCGTCTATTGGGACAAGAGGGTCTGCGCTAGCTACCTTACACAAGTGGTTAGAAAGGACCAGATCCAATAGCCGACCATTTTTTTTAAATCATCAATTATGTGTTTACACTAGGAAAAACAGAAAACAGTGATTTTATCATTACTTTTATTATTATTATTATTTATGCTAGTTACCTCAGAACTCCGTCATTTATTAACCGATTTGGAAAATTCTTTTTTTTGTTTGAAACGGTATACTTTCGGGGTAGTCCCATTGTCATCGGGTCAGAATCTGATCAGGTCCTGGGGAAATCGAGGGAACTCTTCAAATATTTTAGTTGCACCTATAGCGGTTTGGGTATTTTGTATAGTAACTCGTGCATTCGTTCTGGGAAAGCACCATTGGATGAAGTTTGACAAAAAGTAATGATATCCCATCAAAAAAATAAATGTGAAAATGGCAGGCAAGTTCACCGACCAAAGGGTTGAGATCTAAAAGGGCGCCAAGTTCCGTAGATTAATAAGCAGCAGTAAATTAGTTTTACTGTAAACAATCTAGTGCCAAACTTGGCAACTTTTCAGATAATCTACGGAACTTGGCGCCCTTTTAGATCTCAATTCTTTTGTCGGTGAACTTGGCTGCCATTTTCACGTTTATGTTTTTGATGGGATATATACTATAAACAATATATTATTTACGTATATATACTATAAAGAATATATTTGTCAAATTTGATGCTCATATCTCAAGCGGTTTAAGCTGTGCGGTGTCTGGTCAATTTTAACTTTAGGGTCTTTCGCCAGAGCAACTTCGGGTCTGCTAGTTGACGTGTATATCTCAGTTTTTAATTTGATTTTCAGTTTTTAGCTCTGCCCGATAGACTTTAAAGCCCTTATTCTGCTCGATGACCTCTTTAATACGATTTGTATTGAATTGGCGTAGATCGCGGGTAGGGGACTTGGAGATCTTTCTTTTATACAACGACGGTGGCAAACAAGCTTACAGCCTGATGGTAAGCAGACACCGTAGCCTATGGACACATGCGACTCCAGAGGCATCACAAGTGCGTTGCCGACCCTTTATTGACTTGGAGACGCGCTATGTTGAGAGTGAGGGACCCGCAGGTGTCTCTCTGTTATTGAGCTGCCTGCATAATGTCGCATCAGCTAAAGACTGCAGAATCATTGTACTCCTTTCCTTGGTGAGCCTTTGAATGAAGATAGAGAGCCTTCTCTGTGTGTTCGTTGGGCCTTAAAGAACTTAGACCCAGTGCTGTGGAAACCACAATACTCTTTGTGATCATCATCTGCAGGATATAAAGCGCTCCATGATACTCTTAAATAAAGAGTAGACAGGTATCATGGTACGAGTATGATTATCATAAATTATCATCTGAAGAATATGCATGACTATTTTGGTATTAAAATTGTAATAGTTACAAAACAAACAACAAGTTTTGTATTGTAATAGTTTAATAAAATGGTTACAAAACTAAGTAGGTACTCAATTACAAAACAGGGGCCTTACCTAAATATAGCGATTCTCAAGTATATTTTTGTACAAACCTAAATAACTGGTAATTTATTAGTGTTTTAAAAATTCGTCTTCAGAACCTGGTTAGCTTCGATGATTAAGGATAATGAAATTTATCCTTTAAATTAAGTAGTGAGAGCTATCAATTCCTAAGATGCCTGAAGTTATGATATGTCCTAAGAGAGATCGTTAGATGCCTTCGGGCGGCTCGTGAACTTCTGACAGTAAAGTTGCCCACTTCCCAATAAGGTCTAGTTTCTCTCTTGGGTTGGAAGGTCAGATCGCAGTCACTTGCGTAAAATCAAGTGCCTACGCCAATACTTAAGATTGGGTAGCGGACCCCAGCATCTTTCAGGATACAACTGTCCTGGGATAACACTAGGACGATTATGATGATCCTAAGATGCCTGAAGTGTTTGCAGATGGTGGGAGGAGCGGGGTCAGCGGGAGCGCGGGGCGTGTCGCGCCGCCCATCGGCGTTATTTAAGCGGCGCGCGCGCACGCGGCCCGGGCAGCCTGAGCCCGCGTGCGCCGCAGTACTAGCGCCCTAGCGCCTCAAATCCGCGAACTCGGACTCGTGACTCGCCGGTTTCTGGCGATTGGCCTTGCCATCGCCTCGAAAGCAGCTCACGTTCGTTTCTGCATAAAAGGTAAGTGCATTTAGTGTTGGTGCAGTACCTGTTCTAGGATTTCCATTTGAAAGTGTGTGAATTTTCTTTTGCAAAAACGGAATTATAAATGGAAATACGTGATCGTTGCCGGTATTTTGTTGTATTAACCGTGTAACAATACGAGTAACAAGGGACAATAAACTCCAAAGTTCCAACTTTGATAAGTGTAAAAATGTACAGACCTACTTATATGTATAAGAAATTATTTTGAGAAAATTCTATTAGTTTTCAAAAGCCTTAATTTATCAAATCGGGAATTTTTATTTTAGTTTATCAAATCAATTTTGTAGTGTACATATTTGATACAGGGTGATATGACCTGTAATAAATTATATTTAGATGCATATTTTTAGGTAACTTCAAATTAGGTTGCAATGCATTTTTGGTTGTTAAAGGTTTTATTTTTATTTTTATTGCTTTTAGAATAATATCACTCCAGAAGAGTAAAAGGAATACACGTAAGCTATTTTTAATAAATAAAAACCTTATTTTTTCAATTGAATCCATTTTGAAATAATTGTTGACTAGCTAGTGTATCGTTTATTTTTTTAGACCCTGAACAATTGTTATTTTACCACCACCACCACCATATCAGCCCTATCAGGACGTCCACCGTTGGACATAGGCCTCCCCCAATTTCATGGGGGGTAAATGCCATAATCGCCACGCTTGGCAGGCGGGTTGGCGATCGCAGTATCTCCACCGCACTCTAGGAATGGATGTTATTTTACAATTCGGACTAATTAAAACGGCTCAGTGTGTAAGGACCCCATTTTATGTGCTCTTGACCATAGTTGCCTTCAATCTTACCAACAAATCATCGCCAATAATCGCGTGACCTACATAATGTTCCTAATAAATATATTATGAATAAATGTTATTATAATGGTAACTTTTAGATGAAAAAAACCGGCCAAGTGCGAGTCGTGCCTCGCGCGGTGTAGGTTTCCGAAGGTGTCGTACGTCACAAATATTGAGTAATTTCCTATGTTGCTAAAATCCCATACACTTTTTATAGATTCATATTTCGTTTAGTTCATTTTTTTTTGTTATTGTAATTCGTCCGTAATAATACGTTAATTGCAATAACAAAGTGTTCCTGTAATCGAAAGGTGAAAAACTATTTAATACCTGTTTTTTTGGCGCAGTAGTTTCTGAGATAAGGATAAGGACGCGAAATGGTAAATTATTAGGTACCTATTTCCTTAAATTACTTCAATGGATTTGATCCCCAATATCAACCCCCTCCCCTCTTTTCATCAGTGCTTAGGTACCGCCCGGCTAATACGAGTATACGCAAACACGGCATTGTTGATTGAATATTGGGTTATCATATATTTGCCTTTGAGCACTAATATGAAAATTTCTTTCGGTAAAACTACAAAATTACACTGTACACGAATCTAAATCGTTTGACTAATGTTTCAGTTAACTTTTATTAGTTAGCAACATTTTACATTGTGTATGAAAATAAATATACGTTGCAACATTAGCATGTTAGCTAATTGACATAAAATCTCCGCCGCGCGTATAATTATGACGTGTTATATGGCGGAGCATATAATTGACCGAGCGAGCGAAGCATCTCCGTTTCAGCTTTCGACAAAAATTCTTTCGTATGCCTGTTTGTCTGTCCGGGTGTTCTCCTCTACAGGTCGCATTTCTCAACCGATTGTCATGATATTATTTTGTGAGCAGGTTCGATAATTATATAGATTTTTTTTCTCGTGACAGTTTTTGGAAATTTTAAAATTTGATAGAATATTTTTTTTGTTTCGAGGTCTACAGCAGTTGGGAGTTTTCTGCGCAGTATTTTATAATACTATGGGAGCTTTTTTTTTAATCGTATGGCATTTATTTACGAACCGTGAGATCTTCGAGAAGACAAAAGTATTACGGTTGCCAGTTTTTTGTTGCACTTTTAGCACCACCCAGGGGTCACGTGTCGGGTAACGGTGGGTACTCCCTGCGGACGTAGTGCAACTTCGACCCCACTTTGTCAAGTGAGTGGGCAACTTGACTGCTAGAAGTTCTCAAGCCGCCCGAAGGCCTCTAACTTGGCTTAACGACTGCTGTCATAGACAGCAGCCGGGATCAACGGCTTAACGTGCCTTCCAAAGCACGAGAGCGCTCAGTAACCACTCAAAGCGGTCACCCATCCAAGAACTGACCTGCGCCCACGTTGCTTAACCTAGCATACCGCACGCGGCACGCGGGCGCCGCTGGGCCACGAGCGCACTATGGAAGCTGTTGGATATTTAATAAAACTGCCAAGTTAAAGCTGAAAATGCATTAAGCCGCAGTAAATTAGTTTTACTGTAAACAATCTAGTGCCAGACTTTGCACCGTTTCTGATAATCTACGGAACTTGGCACCCATTTAGATCTTAATTCTTTTGTCGTTGAAGACGACAACCACGCATCGTATATTGAACTTGGCTGCCATTTTCACATTTATGTTTTTGATGGGATAGAAATACCTAAACCACAAAGGTGCACCTAAAATATTTGTAGAGTTCCCTCGATTTCTCCAGGACCCTATGTCAGATTCTGAACTAATGACAATGGGACCACCCGGGAAGTATACCGTTACAAACAAATAAGGAATTTTCCAAATCGGTTAATAAACTAGTGGATCTGTGAGCTGTACCTACAATGCAAAAAAAATTCAATTGTCAAAATTTCCAAAAGCTGGCTTTTTTTGACAAAAAAAAATCTATATAATTATCGAACCTGCTCACAAAATTTCACGAGAATCGGTTGAGAAACGCGACCTGTAGAGGAGAACATCCGGACAGACAGACATACGAAAGAATTTTTGTCGAAAACTGAAACGGAGACGCTTCGCTCGCTCGGTCAACTAGTGGCTCTGAGAGCTATAGACCTCGCAAAAAAAATAGTTTTTTTTTCGTACTACAAAATTTCCAAAAATTTACTCGACAAAAAATTCTATATAAATAATTATCAAACCTGCTCACAAAATTTTACGAGAATCGGTTGAGAAATGCGACCTGTAGAGGAGAACATCCGGACAGACATAAATACGAAATATTTTTTGTCGAAAGATGAAACGGAGACGCTTCGCTCGCCTGGTCAATAAAACTAGAAAAATCACTGTTTTCTGATTTTTTTATGTGTACACCCACAATTACACCAAGCTACATGCCAAATTTCACCTTTCTTGGTCACCTGGAAGTGGGTTAGATTTTTGATTACTAGTCAGTCAGTCAGCCAGTCATTGGTAAAAATGCCGGTTTTTGAACTTTAATATGTCAGTAACTATTTCACCCATATTTATGAAATTTGGTGTTCTAATGGATCTAGTCTAGTGGTTCTAATGGATAACAAATATAACAAATTAATTTTTTTATGTTAAATAGATTAGGAATTATTGGGGGGTCAAAAGTGGCTCCAAAGGGTTCGTGTAAAATAACACACGGCTGCTGTCCGTCAGTTCCTGGGGTGAACTTGGCTGGACACGCTGCCGCTTACATTACTTATATTTGCCGTTATTTTCAAGAGAGACAAAAAAGAAAAGCATTATGACATCTTACTAACAAACATTGGACAATTAATCATTTTGTTATTAAAAGAACCTAATTAGGTTAAGTATCGATTTTTTATTTTTATCTCTGTTTTTTTTACTCGCAGTAATATTCCTGGGGTAAATAACAAGAACACTTGATAATGGAAAATAATAGTAAAGTATAGTGTTGCATCGCACAATGTAAACTAAAGTTGCATTGCCAGTTTTACATTTTGTAACATTCAAGCTGCAAGCTAGCAGCTCAAACGCTAAACAATAGCATAACTATTGCAAATTACTCTTTTTTTTAGGGAACCCTAAAAACGCAGGTGGAACCGCGGTCTAAAATGTAACCTATGTCAGTCTTGGAACTTTTTCAACAAACAATCTGTATGCCGGCAAATTAGCTGGTTATTCAATCACGCAAAAGATGGATGGATTTGTGTGAAACGGCACACAAATATTGGAATTTTGAGTGAAGTAGGATGATGGGTTTAAAAGTTAGCATGAGAATTAACGCGAACGAAGTAGCGGCCAAACGCTATGAAGTAGGGTAGGTAGGTACATACGAACTGGGTAGTGTATTTAAAAACTGGTTCCGTTGGGAATATTATGTTATGTCACAAAATGTACATTCTGTATTCGAATTCCAGGCTAGTCTATCTGGTCTAGTTGAAGTCCAGATTCCTAGTTAATTTTATAATGATACTAGGTCCCACGAACCAGTCCGGGGTAGACTGCATTTAGGCGCTAAATCTCAAGAACTTTGCCAACCGTACCTATTTAGCTGGCCCATGATTTATAGGTTACATCTCGGAGCATCATTGACTATGTAATTACTAATTTAAATGTGGATGTCACTAAATAATAATAATAATTGTATGGCATTTATTTTCGAACCGTGAGTTCTTCGAGAAGACAAGTACAGTTGCCAGTTTGTTGCACTTTTAGCACCACTAATAATCCTGGGGTAGGTACTCTGACCCTGGTTAGCTACAAAGAACCCGTATTAAATAACATAAAGAACAAGGTACATTCATATTACAGGAGAAATTTACACAAATCGAACTATTTAGTTCCTTAGTAAACTCAATAAGTTTTGTGTTATGGGTAGGTACTACATAGACGACGATGTATTTGATGGCTAACTTAAATACACAGAGAACAACAGAGTTGAAGGAACAAATGTTTTCGATCATCACATAAACAAATGCCGATTCGAACCCGGAACGTCTAACAGACGAAAACCTGCTTTTATAATAATAATAAAAAAACGCATCGGTCCGGTTTACCCGTTTAAGAGCTACAATGTCACAGAGATATTCATGTTCATTTATTTGTTATCAATCATACACTGTCGTTGCACAGTGTCTTTGCCATTAGGGATTACATGACAATTTATGACAATAAAATTAAAGTTTGTATACACACACATACACAGATACACATCTTAAAATTCAAAACAGATACAAATAGACATGGACATAGATTTTTTTTATTTAACACCACATTGAAAAATGATTACAGACAATGCTACAGAACATTGCAAGCCTTAAAATAAAACTTAAATAGGCACAAATTTATATGTTTACATCAACAATTATGATGTTAATAATTTTTAAGAAAAAAAAACCGGCTTCAATGGGGGAGGCCGGTAAAAGATTATTATACTTAGATGGTGCACTCTTAGATAGATATACAATAAAATAAAAATGGCTATAATGTATGTTTATAATGGTAGAAGACTAAGTACCCTCAATTCCTCATGGAATCATGAAAAAACCTTGCTTGCTTGACAAACAAAACGAAGAGAACAAATCGCCAAACGTGAACTACGCGTCGTTGAAGAGTTCCGTTCTGATCATCATCAGCAGTTCCACTTCATCAGATGTCACTTTTATGAATGAAAATGCTTGATTAATTCATGAAAATACTAAAATCACTATTTGTGTGCCTTTCACATTTGAGGAGTTCCCTCGATTCCTAATGGATCCCGTCATCAGAACTCGAGCATGACAAAAATCAATCGTGAAAATAGAACTTGCTTAACAAACACAGCTAGAAGGACAAATCGCCAAACGTGAACTTTTCGTCGTTGAAGAGTTCTGTTCTGATCATCATCAGCAGTTCCACTTCATCAAATAACATATTTTTGTATGATAATGCTCGATTTGTTGATAAAAACACAAAAAGCACTATATGTTTGCCTTTAAGATTTGAGGAGTTCCCTCAATTCCTCATGGATCCCATCATCAGAAATCAAGCATGACAAAAATTAATCGTGAAAATAGAAATTGCTTAACAAACACAGCTAGGAGGACAAATCGCCAAACGTGAACTTTTCGTCGTTGAAGAGTTCTGTTCTGATCATCATGAGCAGTTCCACTTCATCCAATGTCACATTTTTGGATGAAAATGCTTGACTTGTTGATAAAAACACAAAAATCACTATATGTTTGCCTTAAAGATTTGAGGAGTTCCCTCAATTCCTCATGGATCCCATCATCAGAACTGCGTTTTGACAAAAACGGAACCAACTTGAATATATATACTTACAATCAAAAAAATAATTTTCCAAATCGGTTAAGAAATGACGGAGTTATGGAGTAACAAAGGTTTTTGATTTTATAAATTTAACAAACAAATACCCGGGTAACATATCCTTACACGACGCTTCAATTAAGATATTGAAATCATATAATAACAAATTAAAAAGTAAACGCACTATATATTTCAATTCATTAATTAGTAACAACCCCAATAAAATAAGAGCAATGTGGAAGGCCATAAACATCGAGCTAGCTCGGGCGCCGCGCTCGCGCATCGACTACACCGAGTTGCTCGTGGACAATACCGGCCACCCGTTCGCAACCAAACAAACCATGTTAACCATGAATTCGTAACGGCCGCCGCCGCATGTGGCGCGCCCGCCGCCGACCACAGCTGCTGTATCGCTTCCTTAGCAAACGGGTATGCCGCCAGTGATTGCTCTATAGGCTCAAGCCTTATAGAGCAATCACTGGCGGCATACCCTAACAGCAGATGAAGTCGAAAACATATTTAAAACTTCCATCGCGGCCAAAAATAGTACCGACGTATACGGCCTCTCTGCAAATCTTCTAAGGCGTGCTAGTCCCGCAATCAGCTATGTTCTTTGTGAACTATTCAATAGCTGCATGCGATCAGGAGTGTATCCAGAGAGCCTGAAGAAAGTCAAAATATGTCCACTCTATAAAGGAAAGGGTAAAAAATCGGTAATAAAATCCTACCGCCCGATATCCTTGGTCCCAGGCCCCAGCAAATGTTTCGAAGTAGGGTTGAACAAGAGGCTACTCGGTTTCTGGGCACCAAGGAATATGCTGTCGGACAGCCAATATGCCTACCGACACGGCCGGTCCACCATGTGTGTATTGTGCGCCCGCGAGGCGGGCCGTCATGTAGCTGTCATCTGCTGTGACCTGTCCCGTGCCTTCGACACGGCAGACCACGCACTCGTCACCAATAAGCTGGCCCACTACGGCATCCAAGGCCCAGCCACCAAGCTAATACTGTCCTTTATGACCGACAGAGCGCAAGTGGTGGTAGGCGACAGTGGGAAGGTTGTATCTGCTGAGTTACAAAATTTGATGGGGGTCCCTCAAGGATCGTGCCTCTCCAACACTCTGTTCAGCGTTTTGCTGAACGATCTGCCGACCGCGATTAAAGGGGCTGATATATTCATGTACGCCGATGACGTCACGGCGGTCGTCAGTACAGGCGCTGAGCAGAAGTTGGAAGCGGCATTAAATTCCGTCATGGAGCAATTGCACCAATGGTTCCAGACAAACGGTCTTGCTCTAAACAAAGAAAAAACCAGCTTCATGGCATTCAAGCTGAACGGCCACGCAAGCCCAACCATGAGGGTGTGCGCCGGCGGTGCCCCTATACAGCATGTGAGCGGCGCACGCCTTCTCGGTTTCCATCTCGACAGCGCGCTAACATGGGAAACGCACATCGATGAACTGTGCAAGAGAGTGGGGAGTGCGTGCTTCGCGCTGCGGCGACTGACAACTACCGCCGGGAGGAATGCGGTGCGAGAGTGCTATTTCGCAACAGTGCACTCGCTCCTGACTTACGGCGTTGAGCTGTGGGGCCGCGCCTCCGACTGGAGACGTGTGTTCTCGCAGCAAAAACGCGCCATCCGCGCCATGGCCGGTAGGCCACAGGATGCCCCAGCGCGTAACCTTTTCCGCGACCTCAAGATCCTGCCTCTGCCTTGTTTACTCATATACCAGGTTTCAGTGTTCACACACGGTAACTTGGATATGTTCAAGCGCAGAGGCATAAACACTAACTATAACCTGCGCAGTAATAGGCACCACAACAGGCTGGTCGCCGATTCTCACAGACTTGCAAAGTCGGAGCGATCCGCGTACTATGTAGGCCCATCTATTTACAATCGCCTGCCAGACTCTGTAAGAGACGCAACTTCCACCGCATCATTTAAAGTTAGGCTGAAGACGTGGTTGACGCAGGAGTCATTCTACTCATATGATGAGTTTTTTAGTTTACCGAAAATTCTTTAAAGGTAAAAAATATGTGTCATAATAATATTCAAATATGAAGAAAATTAGTATAAGTATAAAGTGAACAACTATAATGTAATTATTAATTAATAATATTTAAGCACTATTGCAAAAATTGTAAACTCAATATTGTATGTATCTCGACTTATAACAATTGTTATTAATATATTTCATTTCATTTCATTTCATTTCATTTCAAACATTAAAAAAAAAAAAACATACAACCGAATTGATAACCTCCTCTTTTGAAATTTTGAAGTCGGTTAAAAAGGAGCGAACCTCAGCATGTGTTGCAGCAGGCTTATCTACTACAACGCTGGTTTTCAGGCCGACCCTTCGTACAATACGGATTTGCTTGCTGCTTGTCGGAAACTGTATGGCTAAGACTATTATAGTTTGTGTAGAAAAAAATATAGGTATGAATATATATGTTTATGTTCATGGACGTATTATATATAAAATTATACTGTATGATAGTATGACATATGTGAAGATAGGTTTGATGTGTAGGCTAAATATACGTTGGGTAATAAAGTACATATTGAGGAAATAAATAACATGAATGTAATAAATTTAAAGTTGAACGGCGCATATTACGATTTCGACCACTATAGATATGACGGTTTTACTCTAGTACCAGGAGATAGCGTGCTTTGAAATTCTAGAAGTTGTTGTTTGAGTTTCAATTTAAAAGTACCAATTGTATTTAATATTTTGATAGGTGGCGGTATGTTATTCCAGCATTTTGCTGCTGAGTATTTAAAGCTGCCTTTGAAAACGGAAAAGTGACAACGAGATAGTAACAGATCTTCGCAAACCGATCTGATTCCATACAAGCTTGACCTGCTATCGCGAAATTTAAACTTATTAAACAGATACTCTGGTTTAGACGTTTTAAAAACACCAAATAACAGAGATGAAAGATGCAATTCTCTACGTAGTGACATTTTAAGAATACGTGCTGAGTTCAAATATGGCGTCACGTGCTCTCGTGGGGCGACTCACGGTGGGCTGAAAATCGGCCTCCATAGAAATAGAAACCGAAGGCTTAATTTTGAACTTTTTTTATTGGAATAGCTTTTGTTGGGTTTTATTATGTCCCAAAATGAATCTTAGCTAATTCGGTTGGAAAAATAATTAATTATATTTTTTTTTCAAAATCTTTGTATGGCGCGTATCAGAAAAATCGAGTTTTCTCCGAAAATAAAAAGTTAACCGTAATATCCTGACAGGTTATTTTAAAACCAATTATTCTTGATTTTTCCACATAATTAGAATTTTCCTACGGGGTTTTTTTTTTAAATCGATTTTTTTTTTTTATTACGGTTAAACTCGTTATTTTGAATACAAATTATTTTGAATTTGAGTTTGATCGAACCAATAACTTACGCGTAGTGAATTTTTGTTCTAAGCAAATGTATGGAGCGTACGAGTAAAACGTTTTTTTTTTCGACCCTTACCCCAGACCTGCAGGGCCTTATATGGTGGGTCCCCATCCCACTGGCTCTACTGAGGGATTTCGCGGCTAATGAATTGCCGCCGCCCTCTCCCCACCCATCTGCGCCGGAGCGGGTGCGCGTCAGCTCTTTCTTCGCGCTCCCGCTCCGCTTTCTCTCCTCTCCTTCCTATCGAGCCACGCCTCCATTGATGGGAGAAGTGCCCCTATGGTTCGGATGCCATAGGGGGACTCCTCCAACATCTCTTTCCACCGATCTCTTTCTCCGTTCGTTGACATACGGCGTCTCGCGGCTACCTCTTGTGGGGCCAGACCCTCCTCAGATGTCCTAGCCTCGACCCGCTCCTTATGCCGCTCCGCCAGCAGCCTGGCATCGAGGTCCCATGGCAGGGTGCCGGCGAGAGCGCAAGCCACCGCGAACGCTACCGTCCTAAAACATCTGCTCATTCGTTGAGCTAAGATAACCCTCTGTGGCCTCCGGAGGAGGGCTTTCGTCTTTTCCTTCAGCCGGTCTGCCCATATCGGCGCCCCGTAGAGGGCCATACTACGCACGACGTTGGCAAAGAGGCGCGGACATGGGGCTTTAGGGCCTCCTATATTTGGTAGGAGGCGGCCCAGTGTGGATGCGGTACCGACGAGTCGGGGAGCCAGTTGTAGAAATAGAAAGTGCTCCCCGAAATCCCACTTGCGATCCAGGATCAGGCCAAGATATTTAATGTGGGCCTTAACCTGGACCGCTTCGCGGCCAACAGGGATGGTCTCACCGGCATGCACCCGCCAGCCCCTTCCTCAGGTGCAACATTACTCTAACCTAACCCATGTTTACTTAACCTCCTAACCTAAAGTAACCGTAACCCAATGGTCACTTACAGACGCTTGAAACTTATAGAATATCAAATTGGTATTTGACATTCTGTGAGCCAGCTGTGGCTGTTGGCCATTGATTGGCCAATTTTGTAATTCTACCATTATTTATTTATTAGGTTCACCACTAACTGTTACACTGAGAGTAAACATTATATAGAAATCACATTAAAAACTAGATCTTAGTGTATAATAAGTTGGGTAAACACTGCATGCATAATAGTAAGTTCTACTACAAAAAAAAACAAGAATAAAATAAAATGAATAGCGTGTAGTATAACTAATAAACGGTCCCCTTTACAAAATTAATAATCACAATACTGGGATCTCAATAGTATCCCGTGTAATGAAATTAGGTGTTTAGAAAGGAATTAAAACCACTTATTTCATTTACAATGACACGTATAATTTATTCACTAAAATTATGCCAGACTCTTTTTATATTATTCATAACACCGCCTTTTAATAGAAATAACCGAGCACAGATTTTACAGTCAAAGGTAGCAAAATACAGACATATTACGATAAGTTATAGTTCAAAAAGAACGCATAAGCCGAAATTAGAATTGTACCACGTGAATGTATCTACTGACGGGATTTCAGTACCAGGAATATTAGGTAAAATCTTAACCACTTAAGCGGTCTAGTAGTAGCGTTAGACAGCGTATATATCGAGGGTAAGTTAATATGGTAGGTAGATGTTTTGCGAATGAAATGAGATGAAGGTGAGTTTAATGAATGGTTTCGTTGACGGCCAAAATAAGAAATCGAAATATATAGAATGCACGATGGCGAAATTAAAGCCTTTTGGAATTTAGAGAAATGAAATAACGTAGAAAATCAGGTGATAGAACCACTGTAAATCACCCAGCGATCGTGAGCAAACTTTTATATGCTAAAAAATGGCTACGGTAATATCGTCAGAAACAACACGGGTATTAATCAAAACAACCGAATATTATGGTAAATTTCCCTAGTCCGCACAATACACCACACTTAGCTGTAATCGTCCGTTGTTCGAGTTTCTGGGAATAGTTTCTGGATCGAATATCCGTATTAAAGCGGTATACAGATGTACACACGCTGCACAGTCAAAAATTTGGACTTGCTCCGCCTCTCAAGCCGCGGTCGTATAAATCCTCACGGCACCTTGGAGAGGATGGTTTCGTTCCTTAACGCCCGCACCTGACAGCTATTGAATAAATAATATGGAATTACACACTGAAAACCAACCCGATAAAGTTATCACCAAATTAGACGAAATAACGCACAAAACTCACCCAGTTTAACTGGCCCTTATAAAAAAACCACTGCTTCACATTGGCAGAATAGTGGAAATTCCTTATTAACGGAAACACTCTTGAGATTGGTAGTAGTTGACTACGATTTAATCCGTATTACGGTTCACACGAATTTCCTAAGGGAAAAATACCCAATAGAATTCCAATTAATTTGGCACGGAAAAAAAAGGGTTTGTTAGATGGATTTTCCGATATTTTTAATTTCTTGTATAAAAAATTCCGATCGCCTTTCTTTCCAGTATTTGTATTTTCTTGTATAAAAATTTCCGATAGCATTTTTTCCATTATTTTTGTTTTCTGTATAATAATTTCCGATCGCCTATTTTTCCTGCCACTTGATTTTCTACACTCACAATTTCATTTGCGTATATTTTACTTTTCGCAAAATTTTTCATACGCGTAGTCTCTTCATTGTAATTTTTCACTGAAGAAAATTTATATTTTGCTTATTGTTCCGTATTTTTACGTCTCAAACTAGCACAAAACACAGCGTGTTTTATTCATTTCAAAATCGATAATTTCTTAATCGAATGGATGATTTTTGGGACGTATCTTATTGCTTTTACAAAAAGCTAGCAACACTGCCTACATATGGCAGTACTCAACTTGCAAAAAAACCGGCTACGCGACCGTTCGACTCGCTCTAAAAGCTTTAGTCAAAACCCTATAATAAAACTAGTGCCTACAACCAGCAACAGCGTGAGAAAAAAGCCAACTAATTTCCTATCTGGAAATACAACGTCTGGGGCGCCCCAAGGAAGATTCACACTTCATCAAGGTAAATAAGGTTCATAAAGGTCCTCATAATTTCATCCATATCGAAGAGAAATACTGCACACTTATGTCTAAATTTATGGTATGGAATATTTCCATCCACGTTGTTCAAATTAGTCCGAATCGTCTTAGTGTTATCTCGGTTACATTCTTACCCTGGATCCGTTTACCTTATCTAAGAATTAGTAAAGGCACTAATTTTTGCGGAAGTGACCGCCATCTGACCTGCCAACTCCGAGGAGAAACTAGTCCTGATGGATTTAGGCTATTCTAGTTCCATCTATATGACAAAAGTGGTCATCATCACCAGTTCCACTTCACTAAATTCGTGGTTTCCGAGAGCCAATGCTTGTTTATCAACAGAAAATACCAAAATCGACATATGTGTGTCTATCGAATTCGAGGAGTTCCCTCGATTTTCCCTAGATTACATCATCATCATCATCATCATTCAGCCGAATGACGTCCACTGCTGGACATAGGCCTCCCCCAAAGACTTCCACAAAGACCGGTCCTGCGCCACCCGCATCCAGCGGACACCCGCGACCCTTACTAGGTCATCAGTCCACCGTGTGGGGGGCCTGCCCACGCTACGCCTTCCAGTACGTGGTCGCCACTCGAGAATCTTTCCGCCAAAATCGGCCAACGTGGTCAAGAGTTATCCGGAAACATATTCATACATATAAAACAGCAAACATGCGGACGAACTTAGAACCTCCTTCCTTCTATTTAAGTCGGTTAATAATAACGATTCACCTTACAGCTAAAAATAGTAATGTTTAATTTGATCTGCCGCAATGAATGTGAAAATTTTGTTTTTACTTCATATGAAAAAGCGGCCAAGTGCGAATCGGGCTCGCGCACCGAGCGTTCCGTACAACTAAAAAAGAAATGTGATTTGTCAATATATTGGTATCTGTTGGTAAAATAAATATACGTAATAATAAACATTATCACCAAATTACAAGTTCATAGGTGAACGGGAAGTAAAAAACTTGTTCGGTTTTTTTTTAAATAGCTTAATTTTGTGATCTCTCATTCATTTGTTTTGCAATATTTTTTGAAACAAAAACTTCAAGTACCTATCGGCATAAAAAGTTTTAAAAACCATACCCTGCTCGATGGGGTAGGTTTAAAAATTCTTTTTCAATAATAAAAAATTTTTTTTGTCATTTGAGGACTACATATGGCTCCCACCGGTTGGCTGTAAAACCTGTGTGACAGACGACAGACACGCGAGCGACAGCAATAAGGCTCCATTTGGAGCCTTCGGGCACCGGAACCCTAAAAAAACGAACTTTACCCGACTGAGACGGAAAAGTGCCAAATGTCAAACTCCAATTAACCGTGTTATAACGCGAGTGACAAAATTGCGTAAGAAATAATTTTCTATTGAGAATATAATCTACTAGAAAATATTCGATTAGATAAAAAGGCTGGTGCGATATTTTGCGACAAGTAACATATACGCATAAGAAATTGTACGTGTAGAAAATCAAGTGGCAGGAAAAATAAGCGATCGGAAATTTTTATACAGAAAACAAAAATACTGGAAAAAAGGCTATCGGAAATTTTTATACAAGAAAATACAAATACTGGAAAGAAAGGCGATCGGATTTTTTTATACAAGAAATTAAAAATATCGGAAAATCCATCTAACAAATCAATATTCATCAATATTCACGCGGTACGGATCGCAACATAAGTGTTTCGCATGACAATAATCACCGTGCAAATGGCCCTATACAACACCAACCATTATTATTTTTAAATTGTATTGTTTTGAAGTATCTCGGTTTCCGATTGAGTTGAAAAAAAGTAGAATGATCACTTTAGTACCTTGTCATTTTCACTACTTTGACGGACCCCAAGTGTCGCAGTTTTGTTACGCTAGCGCGACAAAGTACTAGAATGATCATCTATATTTGCTGTTGACTGTAGTTATGTATTTTTTTTGGTGATGGATAATTATTACGGTATTATCGATCTAGGTCTTATTTACACTACATTTAATTTTTCGCCTTGTTACAATGGCATATGGTGAAAAAGTGTAAACATATGTGTTTTTCGTTGACTATACTGTACACAGTGATAAAAAATATGTGGACTGACTTTGAGTGCACGTCGACGTATATTTAACTTATTTCCTTCAAAACTATAATTCCTACTACACAAAGTGTGACCTGCCCAAGATTTTTTGAATTTCCCGCCAAAAATACGTGTATGGGTAAAATTTCAGTAGCCAGACTCTAGTCAGTCACATCGTAAATTACTTACATTCATAATCTTCATTGGTATTATATTCATAAAATCGAGCAGTAGGTACCTAATCATTGGGATTGTGTGGGACCGAGAGCAATAATTAATAAGCTTACAATTATTCACCTAAGGCGATAACTAGTTCATCGCGGGCGAAGTCGCGAGCAAAAGCTGGTATTGGTATAAATTGGTATAAACGATTTACAAATGTACATACTACATGAACAAAATAACGAAAATTTGAGGCCGTAGTGCTTCAAAAGGATATATTGTGGTTGTGAAAAATCATTTAATAATCGGATTTTCTAATAACATTTTAAAGTTTTAAGCCTTAAGGAAAACTACTGTCGGTTAATCGGGTAATTTAGCTACCTAACTAATTATTGCTACCTACCCAAATTTGAGGCCATCAAAAATTTAGGACTTTACTTTTTCCCTTACCAAAAGTAAGAAAGGAACCTTTAATGCAAAATGTTACAGAATTATTAGATTAATTATAAACAAATCTATCCAGTATCAGTATGGCTCTATCCGATGATAGGTATGTTTACAGCATTTAGGTGGTTTCAGGGCGCAAGACGCATTTTAGATGAAATTATATTATGATGCAAAGGGAATCTTTTAGTACCATGTATGCACTGAGGTACTTACATTGATGTTCCGGGAACTATGATGGCACCCGCCAAGCAGGAGAGTTATAGGCGCATAAAATTAGCAAAATCTGGACATAATTCGGTAACTGTAATTTTCTTTTTCTATGATTTAAAGTATCGTTAGTTATAGTTAAAATAAAAAGAATTAAACATTTTAAAGCTCCACGTCAATGTTAAAATAACAAAAAACTAAATTTTTAACACATTTTGGTTGAGTAGGTAAGCCATAATAAATATCTTTGTAAAAGTACCTGTATTATGATAAGAAAAAATATAATTTAATCAATTGCCGTGAATATTTTTTTGTTTAATATGTTTCTAATAATACTAATAAAATGTTGACGGCATCAATTGTTTTTGACGTAGTTATAAGTATTTGGTTTTTAAAAATTACCCATATCTGCGACTTCAGAGATCTCCAAAGAGAAGCCGTTTAATTTTTAATAATTTATCACCTTATTTGCAGATCTCTGCATAACTACATACGTCAAAGGTGTTTAATTGATGCTGTCAGAATTTTAGTACTATAAGAAACATATTAAACAAACACAAAAAACATCCACAACAATTGATTAAATTATATTTTTTCTTAATATAATACAGGTACTTTTACAAAGTTATTTATTATGGCTTACTTACGAAATCAAAATGTGTTAAAAATTTAGGTTTTCATTTATTTAACATTGACGCAAAGCCTTAAAATGTTTAATTCTTTTTATTTTAACTATAACTAACAATACTTTAAATCATAGAAAAAGAAAATTACAGTTATAGAATTATGTCCAGGTATTGCTAATTTTATGCGCCAGTTTATTACTATTATAGAATTTAATCAGGGAAAAGTTCGCCTTTGTACCGATATATAACCGAATTTCTCTGTTTTTTTTTACCTGTGTTTTGTGTACAAAAATTCAAAGCCCAAGGAATATTGCATTCGATCAATAGTCTTCAACGTTGCCCTGCTCAGTCCTAGAATCGTTAGGTTGGATGGATATTGCGTTCTATATGATTGACTACATCTTTCTGTAACCCTAAATGTATAGCACTTGGCACACGAAACGGCTCTTGCTAGGTTAACAATTATTAGGTGCAGGGATTTTAACACTAATGCATGACGCACGGGTACGCAAGTATTCTGAGGTACGAGTAGCTAGTTACAAACCACTGACCTAGGTATACATCTAAGCAAAAGAAACATCGACATGACGAAATGATAAATAACAAAGTAACTAACTGTTGCCTTCGTAAGTGTTTGACAGGACAAACTCTAAATTGGGGTCGAAGGCAATCGGTCTCGAAAAATCACTATATCCGATGTCACGACCGACCTCTGACATATGACCTGTAAGTTTTCTCATTGAGTGGGTAATCGATGCTCAAAACATCTAATGTTTTCGGATGAAAACAGATCAAACATAGCGATAGCAAAAATATTATATACCAAGGCAAAAAACCCTATTTTGTAGTTTTAGGTATACGAACAGTAACCTGGAACTGGGTAGTAGTAGTTCTTACAATAAATTAACTCTACTACTTACGTACTAACATAGATTATACTACGAATTAACAATATATGGATCACAAGATCTGAAATAAAGTTTTTGAATAGAAAACGGACTTACTTAACGAAACTGCATAGGCTTAGGAAAATGAACGCAAATTATGATTCTGATTCAAGACAAGATGTAATCGTAACGATAATTGGCAATGTAATGACCATAATGTTTGATTAAAGCGTGAGACTGTGCTATTTCGGTTCGCGGCAAGACAATTCGCGTAGGCAGACGGGCACTAGGTTAGGTACCTAGGAACATATCAGATGTGAGGTGTCCCGTCGCTAGAGCACTGACCGCCCGCAACTCACCAATTGGGAGAGCCGACTTTACACTTGACCCCGCAAACTATTAAATTGTCTTTTGTTACGAGCTCAGATTTAGGTGCGTGTGGTCCGCTCGGCCCGTTGTTGCTACGCTTGCCAGGTCCGCCACGTGGCTTCATCGTAACATCAACTTACGTTACCTAGACGCGATCCGTCCTGATCACTTCAAAGTAAACAACGTGTGCGCGTTGCGTAGGTATACTCGTAGGTACTGACTCGTACTATGCAACTTGAGAATCGGACCCATCTGCAGCGGCTCAGTACCCGTTTCAAATCCTTAGGTTATTATTAGCAAACTGTTAAGTTACAAAACAGTGAATACCGGTTTTCACTATTTGTAGACTGGCAGTATAAGTAATAATTAAAATAACGTATAATATACCTACCCAAGTAATCGTATCTTAGCATAGAGAGGTATAATTTTATCCGTCTATCCCATGTCTATCCGCACTTAGCCGCTTGCGCAACGTCTCGCGCGAGCATGTAAGAATTAAGTACTTTTAAGATAAATTTACGCCTAACAACTCGCTAATCAAGGGTATGGGTAGACTAGTAGGTGCGGGTTCTATTTATATAATGAACACATGCAATTAGATACGAAGGTGACTTGGTGGCGGTTATCATTTGTAATAATCTTAGCCGCGAGCATACAAGATTCACGAGTGATTCATAACATAAGATTTTCCTCGACGAGATTCCATTAAGCGAATTGCCTTAAACAGTTTCACGTTAACCGTTTACATTTGTAAGAGTGGATCTGCTAAGTAGCATAAGGTAGCGCGCGGTACAGCAAACAAAGCAATGCTGCAAATGGAGACAGGGATTCACGTAATTATTCAATCGAGTGCTGCTGCACCGAGCGAGACGGAGAGCCCCGGCGAGCACGCGCCCTGCGAGTGACCGCCGCGCCGCGCCGCCGCCGGCTCTGCGGACAACACCTCGTAATTCGCGCCGCGGCTCCTGTTCCACCAAACTGTGCGTGGCACTTTTAACACCCGCTGCGCGCAATCAACACTCGCGTTCATGAAATAGGTTGGTACGTCTTGTCATGTACTTTGCTGATCATGAGTACGTTTGCGCGTCGTAAGTATAAGCACCGATATAAACCACCCATGTACTCGTAAATAAATAAATAAATCTGGCATATCTCAAAATGATCAGCATATGAGTTCTATTCCAAAACTACTAGGTTGCATCTAATATCTTTAAACTATAGGTAGATGATTGAAATCTCGAAAACCGCTCTAATGATTTTTATTTAAATTTTCAATATAGGCCCTTTATTGTAAATTTCATCAAAATCGTTAGAAACTCCTAAATTATAGGGGTTTCCGGAAATGTAAAAAATATCTACCTAGGTGTCGTCTGGGTCTGGTGGCTAGGGGTCGGGAAAACTCGTATTCCCCGGAAAACACGACAAAACTCGTTCGTCCAAGGTACTCAATATATTTAAACGAGCAATTCTTGCTATGTTATTATACATATGCATATGCATATTGTTGTAATATTTAATTCGGGGATCTCGAAAACAGCTCAACGATTTCGATGAAATTTACAATTCAGAGGTTTACGGAGGAAAATCGATTTAGCGAAGTCTTATCTCCGGAAAAAATGAAGGATGCCGAGCAAAGCTCGGTCGCCCACTGGCCGAGCAGACTTCGGCCCTTCTCTGAACTCAGAAGCAAACCATCGTGCATCGTGAGGAAACCTGCATATATCCCAAAACAAAGTCAAAGCCGTGTATATAAAGTCTCCACCCAGCCTGCAGCTGCCCAGCTCTCTCATACGCATGGGGAGGTCCGTGCCCAGCCTTGGGACATATAACTACTCTTAGGCTGATGATGATAAAAGCGAGACATTCAATAAAAGACAGACTGACTGAATAACAGGCAAAACCATTAATTAGGTTATCCCTCACAAGGTCGCAAATCGCAAGCGATGCCAATGACCGAAATGCAAAACAAGTAATCTCTTCCCTCCCGTATTAGGTGTACGTATACGACTAAAGGTCGGATCGACTTCATTTGTTTATGTCTACTGAACTGAACCTGCCTTTGTACCGAATCAGTTGTGCCGTGTGAGTACACGTGTTGCTATAGGTAGTTGATATTACTTCAAAGTTCAATCTATCAAATTATTGTAGAGTCAGAGGTCGGTCACACTTCGCTGTAGGTAGATATATAATAAATGCGTCGAAACGTCCTACGACTTATATTACACCATGATGTAAGCAAAACCGAGCAGCATATAGCAGTAGCACCCACCCTATATTATTTTTAGCAAGGCACTTACAAAAAGGAAGAGGCTGATTTGCATTTTTATCAACGAGGAAGGTGAAGTCATCATTGTTCCGTTAAATCGTTTGAGAGCTCTTTAGCCACATAAGTTGCAGCCAACTTAAGTATTATTAGATGCATCCGAACGCTGAAGGGAATAAGGAAAGTTCGTTGTTATCTGAAGTGACACACAAACGGGCCAAACGTTATTCTGAATCTTAGTAATAAAACAATTGTATTGTTGTGCCAGTTCTATAAATGGACTGTTCCATATAAAATGACCGTTGCAAAGTGGTGTTATTTTCCTGTTTACGGCGCGGGACGCTAAGTGGCAATCTAAGATGCAACAGGGCTGCACGTGGATGCTACTACACGAATACTCTCGCAATTGGTGTCCCTGCAGCCCGCACCCGCTGCGCCCGCGCCGCCGGTCACTAATCATCAATGACCTGGACTGGACCATTCCATTTCTAGTTTTGCAAGAGATACATGTGCGCCCTCACTACCATTGAGTGAAATGAAACTAACTGGTTAAAACGCGTGTAACTCAAGCAAGACATTTAAAATTACGTAACAAAACTTAGTAAACACAGGTTTATTGAACTGATACCAATTGTCGCTTAACAGCTCATTCATCGTTGATGAATGATGATAACTAGAAACGTCTAATACTCATAATTTAACCAAAAGTTTACTTAATAAATATACAATTGAGATGATATCATTTGTTTATAATATTTAATTACGAGTAACACCGTGGCATTGGTAAACAGCGTGAATCAATCGTGCTCCGACCTGAACGTTAACTCTTTAAAATAACAAGTGCTTACTTGGGAATCGAACTTTGTTCACATACTCCGCTCAACGTTTAATGCAACTGTTTGCTGATAAACACTGCCGATATGAACCGGTTTCGATCAGAAATAAATCATTACTGCAAGCGCTACTGATAAAATGCATTTTCACTGCCAAAGCGATACACTTAGGAAATGAAAGAAGTGTTTAGGACTCAACGATTACGCTGGGCGGCGCCCGGATCAGGTTACCGCTACCCTTCCCTATAAAAGAGCGGCGCTACTCGGATTACGTGCATTCGATATTCACCTTACTACATGTTACATATGCGAAAACGCATTGTCACTAGGTAAATTACCTTCAAGTTTTCGTATAGTTCATATAGTTTTAGTATATTAAAGTATTCGTAAATTACCTTCAAGTAAACCCTCATTTCAGCATTTCACGACGAGCAAAACATAAGTGCCTAATAAATCTAATATAATCTTACGAAACCCCATATAATTATGCTACACTAATACGCACAACAGGGGCGAGACAACTAGCTGTAGAATTCTATTCTCACCGCCTCGTCTATATAACGACTATTGAGTACCTACGTGTACCGAATCCTTCAGCTATTAAGCAAGAGTAAACTAAATTACCTCTTGACGCCATTCCACAGGCGTCTAAACCATGGCTTATAAAATGTGTGTTGTTTCAGTTCTCGCAAGCATGTTTATGATGAACGCTGTGCAGTTGCTGGTGGTGGCGTGGGCGCTGCAGCCGAGCGAGGCCGCCACCGCCGCGAGTGTGAAGCTGTGCGGCCGTAAGCTCAGCGAAATCATGAGCAGGGTCTGCCACGTATACAACAGCCCCTCCTGGGATGATCCCACCGGTTAGTCTCAATATATACTTCATCAGTCACTCGATATCAGGTAAGATGAACAGTGTTTTAGGTGGCGTTTCATTATGGGTAACTTGAGTTTTCGAATTTTCCTAGTCTTCATCTTATCCCACCTCATAAAGTGTACGAGTATCATACGCATAAACAAGGTTTGAACGCTATAAAATGCGATCCCTAATAAATATTCTGATGTTGCTCGCTCAACGCTAACCCCAACATGTTTGACCTATCACTTACGTATTACATACGGCAACACGACACCATACATAGGGAAGAATAAAATAGCATTTATAAATTCTTCCTTCTGGCGACTATTGTTTTCAGATTTAATTATAAACGCCAATGGATTTTATCAACTCTCTCGAAATGTAAATCGTACCTGAATCTGTTCTAACTCCTGCGATGGGAGTTCTGTGTCTGTGGCAATCTTTATTAAGGATTTCTTATTGTTGTTCGACCTTACCATAGCAATAAAAAATACAGGAAGAGAATCATCGCCTCGTAAATAGAGTCAAATGCAGGCATACGAGTACCTACACGCGTCCTCCTAACACAACGAAACGACCATTAAGTAATAATAACTATAAACTGCTCTTGGGCTTTGAAATTTTTCTTTCAGACCGCTTTGATTTGCTCTGGACTCTTGGTCTAGTCTAGTTGGTTGATTGGTTTGGTTGGTTGGTAGTTTGGTTTGATATAATAAATATACATATAAATATTTATTTGATAAATAATTTCCATTTCATGAACATTAATATCAATTCCCTTATATCTTTCATAAGATTTTCTGTATCAAAACCTAAGTAATATCTGCATAGGTACCTGCATAATAGTTAGCGATCGAGACATGATAATTAACCTGGCATAAAGAGATTAGATATGCATGATATAGTTATAAACATAAGGAATCTTGGAAGCGCTCTCAGAGGTTTGTTTTTTTTCCTTCTGCAAATAAAATGAAAAAAAACTAATTAATTAAAAAAACCCGAATGCGTTTCTGTGTAATTTAGAATTCGGCGCCTAAATTCGCCATTTTTTTTTCATTTTTTTGATATACCCAGTGTCACTCTCTGCCAAATAATTATACATACATACATTCATACATACTCTCGAAAATAGGCCTTGGAAAGTTAAGCAATATTTTTCCAAAAATGTTCAATAGTTAGCGCGCGGGCATCGTAAATTGATAGTATTAATTAGATAGGTGGGAAAGTAATTAGAAACAATAATCTATATTACACGAGTCGTCCGAGACATATCTGACATCCGCAAAGCAACATCGGTTATCGATACATCCGTGAAGGTCGCGGATTGTACGACGAATGGATTGTACAGATCTCGTCAACAACAGTTAATATGTGGCCGCCGAAAATATGCTGATTATTTCAATTTAATTAATTCTTCAGATATTCTAATTTTATACTACGAGTTAACTTAGATACTAGGGGTTATCGGGGTGAGACAATGTAACAGGGGCAAAAAAATCTGAACAACCCTTCGTTGAAGTAGGTACACGCAAATAGTTTTTCGATTCTAAGAAATTTTTACTTAAAGTTATGGAGCTCATGTCTTCAGAGTCATCAGTGGGTGATGTACCTACTCGTACTTTCGAGATTTTATTACAATTAGCTTAAGAGCCCTTTCTCGAAACACTTGATTTTCATAAAATTCCGAAACCATGCACAGTCGAAAATACGAGTCCACCTCTTTAGGGTTCCGTAGGAGCACAGAATAAGGAATAGTACAAGTAGTAGACAATCACGCCGAGAAAACGGTGTAATAAATAAATGTTGTTACAAATTTTTTTAGAACACCTTCCTTACACGTAAAATTGGGATCCATTTTTTTTAAAACCCATCATGTTTGCTATTAATGACTAGCTTTTGCCCACGACTTCGTCTGCGTAGAACTCTTTCTCGCTTTAGAATTATTTGTTTTCCTATACATCTTTCACCCTGCTTTACACCTTACACCCCCTTAAGAAATGATTACATTCAATATGACATGCTCTTTACCGCGCACAGCAAATTTTAATAGGAATCCTTTTTTCAAAACGAATCATCATCATCATATCAGCCGAAAGACGTCCACTGCTGGACATTAGCCTCCCCCAAAGAGTGACACAATGACCGTTCCTGCCATCCGCATCCAGCGGACACCTGCGACCTTTATCAGGTCATCAGTCCACCTTGTGGGGGGCCTACCCACGCTGCGCCTTCCGGTACGTAGTCGCCACTCGAGAACCTTTCACCCAACGGCCAACGGTTCTAAGAGCAATATGCCCCACCCACTGCCACTAAGTTTAGCGGTACTTTGGTTCTACTGCGGATGGCCTCATTTCTGATGCGATCACGCAGAGATACTCCCAGCATAGCCCTCTCCATTGCTCTTTGGGTGACTTTGAGCCTTCTTATGAGGCCCATAGTAAGTGAACTGTGGCGTTTCAGTGCCATATGTCATGATTGGCAACACACACTGGTCAAAGAGCCTCGTCTTGAGACACTGCGGAATATTGGACGAAAAGATTTGCCGTAGCTTCCCGAACGCTGCCCAGCCGAGTAGGATTCGAAGATTAACCCCTTTCTCGAATTTGGACCTACCTAACTGGACAGTCCGTCCTAGATATATATAATCCTCTACAACTTCAAGTAAAAGTGTCCAATTGTAACGGGAGTTGGTGCTACGTGCTTGTGCTTTCAAAACGAACGATTTAGCTTATTTCAGAATATCAAATGTACCGATTCTAGACGAATAGGGCCCGTAAAAATATTACATGTACAATGATAAAAGTCTCGCTACGCAGTTCTTCCGTAAAATGTCTCAACAGAGCGGGTTCTTCATGTAAGTATGATGGCCGAAGCCCGGAAGCAGAGTGGCAAAACATGCAAGGCGGAAGGCCGAGTATTCACACAAAGCGGGCTTCTTATATAAGGTTGAGGGTCGAAGGCCTGAAGCAAGGAGGCGAGACACGCGAGGCCGAAGGCCGAGCTTCACAACAGAGTGGATTTTTTATATAAAGTTGATGACTAACGGGCCGAAACGGAGTGGCAAGGCATGCGACGCCGAAGGCCGAGCATTCACATAGATCGGGATCCTTATATAAGGCTGAGGGCTGAAGGCCCGGAGCGTCCCAATAGAGCGGGCTCCTTATGTAGGGTCGAAGGCCTGAAGCAGAGTGGCAATGCACGCGAGGCCGAAGGCAGAGAGTCCCAACAGAGCGAGCTCCTTATGTAGGGCCGAAGGCCTGATGCAGAGGGGTAAGGCATGAGAGTCCAAAGGCAGATCATTCACACAGAGCGGGCTCTTCATGCCGATCATTCACACAGAGTGGCAAGGTACAGAGAGCGGGCCCGTCATGTAAGGCTGAGGGCCGAAGGTCCGAAGCAGAGTGGCAATGCACGCGAGGCTGAAGGCCGAGAGTCACAATGCCAAGACATATAAACAGATAGACAAACAGACACATACGAATTCTTAAAACTGTTGAAATGTGTTCTGTTTCGATGCCAAGATTCTTTAGTGTACAGATTTTCGACCCTCTACAGCTTTATTATATGTACGGATAAGTATAGATCCAGGAGCCTTTCAGCTCGAAGTACGAATTTTTCTATGGCAATGTTAGTTTAACTTGTTTGTACCAGATGCCACTGGGTGCTATCTCTATTGCATATTGAAGTGACAGAGATGCAGCGGTCGTGAGGTTGGTTCTTCCTAAATACACAACGGCGCTACGTTCTAAGTGGAAATTTCACCGGTATCTCTATATCAGTATATATATTGTACTTTGTGCATAGATCTAAGGTGCTTCAACTGTCAATGTTGACGATTGGGCTGCCCAGCCCAAGTCATCGCCTATATCAAACAGTTATTATGGTGTGAAGGGTCACCAATTACGTAAAAAATAATACACGACAAAATTTAACTGTACACCGACGATACAAACACTGCATTGAAGCAGCTGTTTTTGTATTTAAGCATATGAAGACAAACAATTCCAAAGTATCGCAAATTTATTTTGATTTACACGCAATAATAGACCTGATTGCTAATAGGTTTGTTCAAAAATAGCGTTATCAATCAGAAGGAATTATGATACTTCGACTTTGACATATCGAAACGTCAGCTTGTTTACAATACGTCAAATTCTGCTATGGTTAAGTTAAATTTATTGACACGCCGTTATACTCCCAATCGGCTGAAACTTAAAAGCTTTAAGAATGGCGTATGCGGATTTAAATCGACCCGTTTCATAGACCATATTTGCACCCCCGATTTCATCCCTTTAAGGGTGATTATAGGGATAAAAAATATACTATATTTGAATCCAGATTATATACTGTTAGTATACAAAAAATAATCTTGATCTGTTCAAACATCTAAACTTTCGCATTAGATTAGATTAGATTAGATTATTTTATTTCATGATAAGGAATTAGAATATAAATTTGCATACATGTCAAAATTATACGAATTGCTATCATGATCGTCATAACAAGGAACATAATGATAATAATAGCACAATGTCAACATAGGTAAAATAATATAAACGATAAAAAGTAAAACAAATGCATCTTCCATTTGGAATCGTCAAGCCAGTTAAAAAATAATTAATGTCCATATAAATACATTTAAAATTAAATTGATTCAATACAAACATCAGTAATTATTATTTACATTTCCATATCCATATACTCTTTAACAGAGTATAATGGATTTTCCAATAAAAGGTGTTTCAGGCGGTGTCGAAATGCTTCGTCAGATGGTTCAAGTCTAAGATCAGCGGGCAGTCGCTCGTAGTACGTAGGCCCAATGACACGTGGATTCTTGCCTGCAAGTGCCATGCGACGGGGAACTGTTCTCAAACGCCCTGTGCGGCGGAGTGTTTTGCCAATCACATTTACTCTATTAAAATCAGAAAGATTGGTCCTTACGAACATTATAATTTCGAATACATAGAGAGAGTAGTGTGTCATAATACCATGTCTTGAAAAGTGGTTTTATTTTATTATGTCGTTTTATTTTATTTAATTGTGAATCAGTATATTTTTTAAATCATTATTATTAAGTAAGATTGTCAGTTTTTTTTAATTGTATAAATTCACGCTTTGACTTGTAAAAGTGCCCTTGTGGCCTATTTGCAGAATAAATATTTGATTTTGATTTTGATTTTGATTTTGGTTCCTACATGAAATTCTGGATTTTGCTCCGATCATCGCACGCACGGCACGTTTCTGCATGAGCAGAACTCTGTTGGCATCCGTTGAGTTTCCCCAGATGAGTGTGCCGTACGACATCAGCGAATGGAAATGGGCAAAATAAACCTGCTTCAAGGCATCATCGGAGATGATTGGCTTTAACTTACGTAACGCAAAGACTGCACTACTCAATCTATCGCATAATTTGTCCACATGGCACTTCCAGTTAAGATTAGAGTCCAGAGTGAAGCCAAGGAACCTACATTCATCACTTATCGGCATAGGGCTGTTCGCTACACACGGGGGAATTGTAATTTTGCGGCCTGTGAAGACCATGATGCTGGATTTAGCTATGTTCAATAGTAAGCCATTGGTAGAAAACCACTTCTGCAGTTGATCACACCCGTCATGAACCTTTTCCCCAAGCTGTTCAAATGTACGCGCACTAACTACCACCGTGGTATCGTCCGCGAATAAGACTGAGAGGCCAGCCGTGATGGCAGCGGGAAGGTCGTTCATAAACGTTAGGAAGAGGGTATTTCCTAACGCTGAACCTTGAGGAATTCCTATATTCACTTATATTCATTTATAATATTAGTGGGATTACAAAGTTATATATGACAAATATTCAAAATTCTTTATTTCTTTAACAAATAATATTAATCTTATAGTGACCGGCGTCTCCTTGTAGGTTGTTTGCAAAATAACCTGTGCCAGGAGGCACCGCTCTTCCATATCTACAATTTATTATTTATTTATTTTATTTTATTTTTGTTTTACAATTTTTATACTTAGTGTTGTACTATTCTTAAAACTATTCTCCTTAGTTATTATAATAGTGTCTTTATGTTAGTGAGTGGATATGTAGTTTTTTTTTTTTAATCTAGAAAACGGGACTGAAATTTGGGTTTAGAGTCACAGTTACTTAAATGGAATAAATCATAATAGTGTTCAAAATTTGATGAGACCGTGGTGGCTGGCGCGCACACTGGGCAGCGCGGCGGCGCCGCCCTTGCGTTTACTTTTTTTTCAGTTTCTATCCTAAGATTTCACAAATTTTGAATGAGGATGTCTTTCCTTTGTCGTCAAGTATATACCTGTAACTCATGGATTATAGGAGTTCCCATACAAAATTCAACCCCTCTTTTTACCCCCCTGTAACCCAAATCTGCACAATTTTGATAGCCTAAAACCTGACCGGGTATTTACTCGACAGATTAGTAAAGTTTTCATCAAAATCCGTTCAGCCGTTTTCACGTGATGCGCGTTCATATAAACAGACAAACAGATAAACAGACAAAAATTCTAAAAACTGTCGGAACGTGTTCTGTTATCGATTCTAAGTATCCCCAGCCAACTTTTTTTCGAATATCTTCCATGTACAGACTTTCGACCCTCTTCAGCTTTATTATATGTACAGATTTTTATTAATGAAGCTATTCGTTTGCGTGATATTAATTTTTTAAATGCCGACTTTTGTTGGAGTAAGTGTGTCCTCCTTCCTACTACCCTCCATGCACAATATGCACAATATGCACTTTGGTCGTCGATGGAACAGATACTCGTAATGTCATCTCCTAAATATGTATTGTACGTAAAAGTATTTCCAATGACGTCAACACTACCAATTTATCACTTCTGTTTTTTCCACGAGTTCGTAGTTTTTGATACATACATCGACGACGACAATGTTTACAAATATTTGTGGTTTAATGGCGCGCGGCAACTTTTTAACCGACTTTAATAGAAGGAAGGAGGTTCTCAGTTCGTCGCCATTTTTATTTATTTATGTATGTATGTTCCCCGATAACTCTTGACCACGTCGGCCGATAGTGATAATTATTTTTTTGTTTCAAAGCAGGTACCCCCAAGTTGGTCTCATATAAATTTGGTGAAGTTTTGATGATGGGATCTAGGAGGAATCGAAGGAGCTCCTTGAATTTGATAGGCACGCATATGCTGATTTCCGTATTTTCTGTAGATAACCAAGCATTGGCTCACGGAAACCACAAATTGTGGCATAGCGAAGTACAAAATTGGAGTCTGTTATTTTTTGGTATAAATTATTTTCGTACACTTTTGCGCTAATGCGCGTAGGAGCAAGGAGCGGTGCTTACCGGCCTATAAGGGCTAAAGTAAAACGATTGCAGCCCGGCTAGTATGATAGCAATATGACAACTTGTACGGTCACGTTTTATCGTGAATTCATTCGGGTAATTTTTTTACGCGAATTGTCTAATATGATACACAGTCATATAAACCGTCATGCGTAAAACGTGGCCATTCATTCATACATTTTGTCTAAATTTTAACGTCATGTGCTAGCATAGTTATTGTCATTCAGTGAATGAAAACAAATGCATTTTTCATTCGCTGTTGTCATGGACATATAAATATGTAGGTTACTCGCGAGCTCGGGACCCCACTTAAAATTTAACACTATGGAGAATACGAGTATTGACCGGTGGTTCTGAATTGATAGAAACACAAACAATATATATAATCAAATCATTTATTATATTAATAACTATGTAGGATGATACAGGTTACTTATACGAGCAAGATGCAAAAACTAGGTTTAATTTAATTGCTAACCATAAATCGTAGTATATTATAATAAGTAATATACTACAATTATCACAATAATTACAGCAAAGATTGTCTAAACAACGTATTTTCTTTTAGGAAAACCCATCTCAATGTTAATCTTCACTTAATATTGGAATGGATTTGACTTGGGACACATTGCAATATTTAAATTAACAAAGTATATCGAATTGGAACTGGAACGATCGATACTGATGTGACCGTCTTCGATGCTGGTGAAGGCAAAAGTGCCAGTGCCAGCCTGACGCTCCCTCCTCAACACGACTCGGTGCCGCTTCGTATGGCGCCACCGTCGATTTGCGGTTGGTGACCTACCAGTCTTTGGGGGAGGCCTATGTCCAGCAGTGGGCGTCTTTCGGCTGACATGATGATGATGATGATGACGATGATGATGACCTGCCATCAACTTCATGATGCTCTGAGTTTCTGTTTTAAGCTGTGTAGATGGCGCTGTCGGCAGTTTAGTGGGCATAAAATAACTCGGCGACAACAGAATCTCCACATAAATAATTTATACCAAAAAAACCGACTCCAATTTTGAACTTGCTATGCCTTCATTTGTGGTTTCCGTAAGCCAATGCTTGGTTACCTACAGAAAATATAGAAATCGGCGTATGCGTGCCTATCAAATTCGAGGAGTTCCCTCGATTCCTCCTAAATCCCATCATCAGACCTTCACCAAATTTATATGGGACCAATGCCGGGGTACCTGCTTTTAAACAAAAAGAACTATCAAAATCGGCCAACGTGGTCAAGAGTTATAGAGGAACATAGGTACATACGAGTACATAAAAAAAAAACAAGCAAACATGCAGACGGACTGAGTACCTCCTTCCTTCTATTGAAGTCTGTAATGATCTCAAACGAATAATGAGTCTTTATGATTATGTCTTTGCTTTTGAGCACTAATATGACAATTTCTTTCGATAAAAACTACAAATTGAACGAATGGTGAAAAAATGAAAATATTTTTTACCAGTTAACTAAGTTAAGTAAGTTGCCGGTTGCCGTTTACGTAAATTTTCTATATGAAGATAAATTATACGTAGCAACAGTCTCATATTAGCTAATTGAGATAAAATCTCCGTCGCACGTATAATTATGACGTGTTATATTATATAAATAATAAAATAAATAAATAATAATAAATATTAGGGGACATTTTTTTACACAAATCGAACTAGTCCCACAGTAAGCTCAATAAGGCTTGTGTTATGGGTACTAGACGACGATATATTTAATAGATATATACTTAAATACATAGAAAACATCCAAGTCTCAGGAACAAATGTCTCTGCTCACCACAGAAACAAATGCCCTTACCGGGAATCGCACCCGGGACCTCTAGCTTCGGAGGCAATGACACTACCAACTAGGCTAAAGAGGCCGACAAATAAATATTGGGGGACAATCTTACACAAATCGACCTAGTCCCAAACTAAGCAAAGCTTGTACTATGGGTACTAGAAGACGATATACATACTTATATATTAGATAAATCCACACTTAAATACATATAGAGAACATCCAAGACCCAAGAACAAAATCCGTGCTAAATCACAGAATAAGTAATAGTAAATAAATAACAATAGTAAATAATAATAAGTAATATTAAATAATAAATGCACAATTAATGCCCTGGCCGGGATTCGAACCCGGGACCTCTAGCTTCGGAGGCAGTGTCACTACCAATTAGGCTAAACAGAGGGCCTACTCCGTACTTCGAAAATCGAACTTCGTATCGTGCCGTCCCTTTCCGTCATATAGTGTATAACACGAGAGTGAAAGGGAAGGCACGACACGAAGTTCGATTTTCGAAGTTCAGAGTGTGCCCTCAGGCCGTCAAAATATGTCGTAGAACCGATGGCCGTTGGGGCGGAAAAGTTCTCGAGTGACGACCACGTACCTGAAGGCGTAGGGTGGGCAGGCCCCCACGGTGGACTGATGACCTGGTGAGGGTCGCGGGTGTCCGCTGGATGCGGGTGGCGCGGGACCGGTCATTGCGGAAGTCTTTGGGGGAGGCCTATATCCAGCAGTGGATGACTTTCAGCTGACATGATGATGATGATGATATGTCGGAGCATTTAATTGGTCGCGATTACCATGCTAGCCGACCATCACATCACAGCGCACGCCGTGGCAGAAATAAGTATCCTTTTTCACTTTCAAAGTTACGAAAGTGTGTGCGACTCAAGGCAGCGTACCCTTATAACGTAAATAGATAAATTGGCATTCCTCATTTTTTCCTTGCAATTCTTGCAAACCCCATCGTGTGGGTTATCGATCGATATTTCGTAATCCTCAACCGATTGAGCTGAAATTAGGCATACCTAATTAAGTAATTATGTAATTTCGGTGACAGGTAGTACAATATTATGGTACATAGGTACCACCGAACTAATCTGATGTTGGACACAGAAGGTGGTAATATTAAATATCAACTCCAACCTACACAAGATTGTTTCCCTAATGGAACCCTCTCAACAAGTACCTGATGCCTGTGAGAAAAAAGGTACTGTCCGCAATAAACGCTTATAATATTTATTTTTTTACTGAAACTTAGTTACGTAATCTATACCTGTTATCAGGCACGCCCTAATATGTTATCTTTGTATGTACTTACACCCAAGTTGAGGTTTAAGGTTAAACGTGATTTCAATGTAAAACATAAAATTCTTGATAATATCATTAATAACTAATAAGAGATCCGGCTACTCATTTGTTTTTAGTCTTTCATAACTTAATTGTACCCTTGGGATTTCTCGTACCTAAATAACCTAAAATATACCTACCACAGGCTATGTATAAATTTACCTATTCGGTTAAGGTGATTTGAAGGAAATAAATTTAAGGTAGGTACTTATTTATATAGGTAACCGATTAATTGTGAATACTTAACTAACTACACACCTGATGAGATAAGACAATGTCCAGAGAGAATTTTGCTCAAAAACTACCGTAAAAGTGGAACTAAATAATATTGGAAGTCAAAGTGTACAGTTTATGGTCAGTCATAAATTAAAAAAAGTACATTGTGCATTAAGGGCGGTAAGAGAGGTATTACGAACGAGTATATTCGAAGCCCGACGCCGAAGGCACAGATGGTACCTACACCATACGAAATATATGGTGTAGCGAATTATTTGGCCACTGACTGTACTATACACAAGGTCTTTTTGCAGCCAATTCAAGTAGTATTTTTCTGTTGAAAACGCGACGTTTTTGTTTGTGTGTGAAATAATTTGCGGAGTTGGTGGAAATATACAATTGCGATTCTGTATTAAAAATCCCATCAAAAACATACATGTCAAAATGGCAGCCAAGTTCAATAAGCGATGCGTGGTTGTCGTCTTCACCGACAAAAGAATTGAGGTCTAAATGGGTGCCAAGTTCCGTAGATTCTCTGAAATGGTGCCAAGTTATTTACATTGTTTACAGTAAAACTAAAACTACTTGTTTACAGTAAAACTAAAACTAATTTACTGCGGCTTAATGCATTTTGAGCTTTAACTTGGCAGTTTTCTTAAATATCCAACAGCTTTTATGGTATTATAAAATACTGCATAGAAAACTGCTTAGTGGTTGTCGTCTTCACCGACAAAAGAATTGAGGTCTAAATGGGTGCCAAGTTCCGTAGATTCTCTGAAATGGTGCCAAGTTATTTACATTGTTTACAGTAAAACTAAAACTACTTGTTTACAGTAAACTAAAACTAATTTACTGCGGCTTAATGCATTTTGAGCTTTAACTTGGCAGTTTTCTTAAATATCCAACAGCTTTTATGGTATTATAAAATACTGCATAGAAAACTGCCAAGTTAAGGCTCAAAATGCATTAAGCCGCAATAAATTAACCGTTTGTAGCCACTTTTGACCCCGCAATAACTCCAAATCTATCTAACACAAATAAAATTAAATTTGGTACATGTATTAAGATCCTTTAGAACAACTACGAGTAGAACACCAAATTTCATAAATATAGGTTTAATAATACCCACTTCTAGGTGACCTAGAAAGCTGAAATTTGGCATGCAGCTAGGTAATTGTGTGTGTACACCAGAAAACATCAGAAAAAAGTGTTTTTTTTTATTCGTTTTATTATTATTATTATTTATACTAGTTACCTCAGAACTCCGTCATTTACTAACCGATTTAGAAAATTATTTTGTTTGTTTGAAACGGGACACTTCAGGGGCGGTCCCATAGTTATCACGTAAGAATCTGATCATAGGGTCCTGGAGAAATCGAGGGAACTCTTCAAATATTTGAGGTCCACCATTGGGTCCACCTATAGCGATTTGGGTATTTTGTATAAGTAGTAACTCGTGCATTCGCTCTTAAAAAGCACTATTTGGCAAAGATTGTCAAAAAGTAATGATTTCCCATCAAAAACATAAATGTGAAAATGGGAGCCAAGTTCAATATTAAGAATATGCGATGCTTGGTTGTCTTATTCACCGACAAAAGAATTGAGATCTAAATGGGTGCCAAGTTCCGTAGATTCTCTGAAATAGTGCCAAGTCCGGCACTATTTCAGAGAATCTACGTTGTTTACAGTAAAATTGTAGGTAGGTAATTGTACAATAATAGAGTTTTTGAATATATATTTTATTGTTCCAGTAGTTGAGCAACCAGGAGCGGGATCTGTGCGTCGAAAACGACAGATCGGCATCGCGGACCAGTGTTGCACATTTGGATGCACCTGGGAGCAGCTCAACGAGTACTGCGCGATTAGTTCTAAGTAAGTTACACTACCGGAAGGCGTAGCGTGGGCAGGCCCCCCACACGGTGGACTGATGACCTGGTAATCGTCGCGGGTGGCCGTTGGATGCGGGTGGCGCAGGACCGGTCATTGTGGAAGTCTTTGGGAGACAGCAATGTTCAGCAGTGGACGTCCTTCGGCTGACATGATGATGATGAAGTTACACTATAGCACATTGTACCGCCGGAGCCACAGTACTCGTAGGCGGTGTTATAAGTTTAAACATGTGTATATGTGCGTCTGTCTGTGGCATCGAAGGTTCTGATAGGTAGATATATGTAAATATGGGTAGGAGGAATAAAAGAGCAGTCTTCTTCGAGATCATTATCATCATAATCGTCAGCTGTCATTGGATCTAGTGATAAAAATCAGCCATTATTGAGGTTAAATATTTCATTTGTTTTCAATTATTTGATACAGAGAAGAAGTACTAAATAGAACCGTGATCTCGCACGCAGCCTAAGATGGGAATAGAACCCACGCCTCTGGTTTGTCGGACCAGCTTTTTTACCACTAAGTACCCAGACCAATACGTGACCATAGCGAATTGCATACTCAACTCCTCTGTATTTTCTTCAACGGCTCGTAGCCGAGATCACGTTAATTTTTTTTTATTCTCTGCGTCAAATGCTAATACAAAAGTTGACCGCGGCTATTATTTATTCTGTGACCAGTACCTAACTTCCAGGTAATTTGATTTGTGAAAAGTAGTAGTGCAAATGTTTTATACCATTTACAAAACGCGGGTCTCGTGACGACTAGAGCTACTTTTGTTACACACCGCCTGTGGGTCTTTCTAGCTGTTCATGTGTATATAGAATATACTATAACGTATGCAATAGAAAGCGGGTTTGAAATGTAAACATTACTTATCTATGTACAGTTCGGAATCGCCGTTGGGTGACCTGGAGGCGCACGTGATATCGGAGAGCGGGCGGGGCACAGAGCACAAGCGCGCAGCGGAGGTGGCGCCGGGAGCGCTGCCGCCGCCGCCGCTGTCGCTGTCGCTGCCGCAGGAGGCGTCGCCCGAGGTGGGACGCGGCCGGAGTCGCGGGTACGGGCGCAGGAGGGGCCGCCGTTGTTGGTGCCGGCGCAAGCGGCGCACGGGCCGACGGCGTACTCTCATGGGTAACATGGTGTGTCTGTCCTTCATCGCTTATTGTTCTCTATACCCTGACATCAGGTACTGTGCCCAAATATATCACAGTACGTTGCTTTTTTTTTGTTATATGGTACTGCCTATGACACTGTCGTGCTTTGGAAAGCACAGTAAGCCGTTGATACCGGCTGCAGTCTATGACAGCAGTCGTTAAGCCAAGTTAGAGGCCTTCGGGCGGCTTGAGAACATCTAACAGTCAAATTGCCCACTCACTAAAATATTTATTTACAAACATTATTTACAAAAAATTAACAAAAGACTATTAAAATTAAACTAAAAGATACTAAATAACTTTAATAAGTATTTGCTCCGACAGAACACGTGTGCGATCACTTGACAAGGCTAATCCCAATAAGGTCTAGTTTCCCCCTTAGGTTGGAAGGTCAGATGGCAGTCGCTTCCGTAAAAACTAGTACCTACCTACGCTAATTCTTGCGATTAGTAAGCGGACCCCGGGCATCACTCGGGATGCAACTGTGCTGGGAATAACGCTAGGATGATGATATGATACTGCCTATACAGTCAAGTCAGTGCATATACAATACATGCAATGCAGTCTATCTTTTAAAATTTATATGTAACTCTCATGTAACTTTGGAAATTTTCGAATAGAGGACAATGAAGCGATGGATACTAACAATTCATTATTAACGCTTTGCATGTTGGACTCTCTAATAATAAATTATCACGTAACAAAAATCGTCATGAATTCTTGATACACGCATGAGTTCCGTGGCATAATTGTGACATGTCTCACAAATGCTCACAAAGTACAATATATATACTGAGATAGAGATACCTGTGAAATACTCCACATAGATCGTAGCGCCGTTGTGTATTTAGCAAGAACTAACCGCACGACCGCTGCATCTCTGTCACGAGATAGCACCCAGTGACATCTGGTACAAACAAGTTAAACTAACATTTCCATAGAAAAATTCGTACTTCGAGTTGAAAGGCCCCTGACATGTCTGATGTCGATGTCGGCACTTCATCACTTTGACATAATTCTTGCAATCATTACCAGGGGCCTTTCAGCTCGAAGTACGAATTTTTCTATGGGAATTTTAGTTTAACTTATTTGTGCCAGATGTCACTGGGTGCTATCTCTATCGCACTTGCCTATTGAAGTTACAGGGATGCAGTGGTCGTGCGGTTAGTTCTTACTAAATACACAACAGCGCTACGATCTATGTGGAGTATTTCACTGGTATCTCTATCTCAGTATACACGGTGATATATATTGTACTTTGTGATCATTACTCAAAGAGTACATCTGCCCGGCTAGTATGATAGCTTATACCGTTACGTTTTATGTGACGTCTCAGTACATTTTTGCCATATAACGTGACGGTATATGCTATCATACTAGCCGGGCTGAACGTCGGTCAAATTAAACCAGCTTGACAGATCTGGTTTACCACGAGGTGTTGCATGTCCGAGTATTTGCATTATTCGACCGAAAACGACCATGTGTGGTGGAATTATTTGTCTATATCTGCCTATTTGCACGAAAAAGACAACACACACAAATAGGCAAAAATACGGGTAGCGTGGGCAGGCCCCCCACACGTTAGACTGATGACCTGGTAAGGGTCGCGGGTGTCCACTGGATGCGGGTGGCGCAGGACCGGTCATTGTGGAAGTCTTTGGGGAGGCCTATGTCCAGAAGTGGAAGTCATTCGGCTGAAATGATGATGATGATGATATTCACTTGCCGATTATTGGTCTCGCATCAAAGAAATAAAATATATCAAATATTTGCGTTTTCCTTTAGCGTTAACAGATTGGAACTAGGTAAAAACATATTCGCGCGTGTTTGATATATTTGCTGTAGGCATCCCAAGTGTGGATGTCGTGTTGGTGATGCTTGGAGATTAAATACGAATATTTAGGCAAACGCGAGTGAAGTGCAACCGGGTATGTCCTAAAACTACGACCAAACCACCGGGGGATGGGCAGCAGCATCCCCGGAGTGCGGTGGAGATACTGCGATCGCCAACCCGCATGCCAAGCGTCGCGATTATGGCATATACCCCCCGTGAATTTGGGGGAGGCCTATGTCCAGCAGTGGACGTCCTTTGGCTGAATGGTGGTGGTGGTGGTGGAGTGACGTGTCACCGGGATACCATGGAACTCATGCGCGTCACATTTACTGTCACGCTTTTCATAATCATTCCTGAGGACTGGTCACTTTAATATCTGAGTTTGATCTACACATCGTCCTCTATAAATTGGGAACCAATATTAGACATCATGAAATGGATGCATCAGTATTACGAAATTTCACTATATGCATTTATGCATGTATTTCCCTAGCATACCTACATCAAACATAATACATTATTGATTGGCAACCAACTAAATAATCCTTATGGAATATTAGAGAATAGGTACCTAAGTGTTATTTTATTACGTAGCTATGCTTGTATGTTTTAATAATTATATGTATCAACAAGTAGCTAATGATACGCGTTAACGAGGTGGACAAGGTCGCGGTCGCCGTAGGGCACAATGATGCGCCTTGAGCGTTTTCTTTTCATTAATTATAATGATTAATAATGAACAATGAGAACAATCCATTGTTTAATGTAAATGCATCAACAATGTAATAAATAACGACCCGTAATTTTGCTGACGCGGACGTTTCTTCTCGTTGTTGCAGAAGCGGCCAAACATTAACGACAGCCCTGACCCTGTCGTCGGAACTGTGTCCCCAGTGCTGACGTGGGGCCGCACCCTCAACACGGACCTGCCTCCTATGGAGCGCGACCGGTACAACTATATCGCCGTCTACACGTAAATTGCGCGCGTGAAATTATTATTTTTTTATTGAGGATCTGAACTTATTTGTCAGGGCCTTTAGCCAAATGGCCCTCGCGATATCGCGGTGGAACCATGGCAGCGACGACAGACCATGCGCCTGCTTTAAAAATGGGCTACAAATGGCTTATTGGCTGATTTATCGATGGTAAGAGACTCGGATGCGAAGATATATGTCTCGTGTTCTTTCTTTACCCAAGCGTGTTGAAATCAAGCATAATAAGAATATCTGCTGATGTCACATGTAAAACTCCGTTCGAAGGATCGAGATAATGTACAAAAAGACGATAGCGGAGATCACAATTATTAACTCAGAGAAGACGCAGTCGCAATTATATCAGGGTACACGTTATATTGCAGTGACAAGGCGTCACTTCACGTGTTTGTAGCAACGGCACCGGGTACTGTATATTTGTTGTTCGGAATCGAGTTCTATTGACACGTTTTGTTTATGCTGTTGAGTGTTACGCTATCAACATTACCCAAGCTACCTACCGATTAATAACAAAATTATGAAGAATTATTTATTTTTATTAGAATTTGTGTAAAATTTTCACACTGATGTAGTTTTTTAATTGTGCTTTATTTTATTATGGGTATGGCTGGGGCAGTCGAAGAATAAAAAGGTTCGCCTCTTCCCGCGACTGTTGGAATACATGAAAATAGTTTGATAGCCGCCAAAGTCTGTACGAAGTCGGAGTTCCTTAAATTAAAATCCATAGAAATATTCTGACAAATTGAAACTGAAAAACTGGCCAAGTGCGAATCGGACTCGCGCACGAAGGGATCCGTACCATTATCTATAAAAACGGCAAAGAGTCCGTCTCGCACTTGGCCGGTTTTTAATATTTGTTGTTATAGCGGCCACAGGAATATATCATCTGTAAAAATTTCAACTGTCTAACTATCGCGGTTCTTGAGATACGGCCTGGTGACAGACAGACGGACGGACAGACAGTGAAGTCTTAGTAATAGGGTCCCGTTTTTACCCTTTGGGTACGGAACCCTAAAAAGCATAAACGCGCACTAGAGACAACGTATTTTGAAAGGTTAAAAAGCTCCTAACTGTACCAGCTCTACATACATTGGCAACTTAAGTATTCATTATTATATAAAATAACGTATTAGAAAGCTATTAAAATGTCAAGATACTAATGAAGTGTTTGATCAAATTTTGCAATATTTTTGATGGGTATACAAGTCCGATCACTGTCCGATGCAGTGGAGTTCTTCTAGGAAGAAACAATTTTGACACTTATTTTAATATTTATTACATGTTTAGATTAAAATGACTGAGTAATGAGACCAATAATACTATGTTTAATGTAGTTTATTTTAATTGTTTAAAAAATCCATAAGACTTCAATTATTTTAAAAATGTTTATAAAAACGATTGTCCAATGTCGGCAATGTACAAACCATATTGAGCTCTCCTGCTGCACTCATGGGCTCGAAACAAAATTGTTAGTACATGGTTAAAACTTTTTTAAAATCACGATTTCCACTTGAAAGATTCAAGTGGAAATAGTGATTTTAAAAAGTTTAGTAGCTGTGCCGTATCTTTAGCACAAACAAGTTTCAAAATGAAAATCTAATAATTTTTCTCATCATAAATTGGTACTTTTTGTGCTCTAATTTTGCTAGTGTAAAATGAAATTAATATAAATAACACTATATTCAGAGCAATGACGCGTAGTTGCAGTATCCAAGAAGCAGCCGGGTGGCTCACAGTATTTGAGCTCCTGAAGACTGTCGTGGAACCGCCCTGTACATGCTGTAGGTTAGCTGGAAGAGATCCCTTATAGGGATAAGTTCGCCTTTGTGCTTTTACATTTTGTTATTTTGTTTCGATTTTTATTGTTTTTTTTAGTGCAATAAAGTGTTATACATACATACATATATTTACAACCTGAACTGAGCCAACTTGACCTTCACTTTTTTCATATTTCTCGTGTCCCCTCCCTCCTTCCCTCGTGCTGCCTCTTGGATACTCGTACTGCAATTACGCGTCAATGCTAATACTACTAGTATTAAATGGTGTTTAGCATTTTTTCTAAAAACAAATGAGTTGTACAAACGGAACCTAATATAAGAAAATGCTCTGACTATAGAGCACGAAAAATAAGAATGGTCTTTTGACACATCGTAATGCCAATATAATGTAAATTGGCACTGCTCATCGAAATAATAAAATAAAGATTCAACAGCTTACGAGTTATAAAAATATGTACATTCAACATGCAAGCTCTTTTTAGCACTTATGAAATGAATATATTATTTTTTAAAGAATATTCGTGCAGAAATTTGCATTGAAATCTCGGTACGCAAACAATTACGTTCTACTTCTACGACATTTTTTTTATTGTGTTGTACCGATCCAATCGTTTGGAGCCTGCCAATATATTAGTAAATCGGTATGAATCACGAAAATAACAATATTTTAATTAATTACTTTTAACATAAAGTCACGATAATACGAAGTAAAATCACGTGCATCGACAAAACAGACATATTTGATTGTGTGCAAAATGTTTCCTAACGCGCGTAATCCGATCTTATAACTTAATCTGATTCTAATAATATTATAAACGTGAAAGTTTGTGCCGATGTACGTCCCTAACGAACAGATTTCTGTGAAACTTTCCAATTATGTAGCTTAGACATACGAATAAAGTATGCCATAATTCAACGTTACACCAAAAATGATCGGCTAAAGGATTTTAATAATCCCACCACCACACGAAAGGCACCCGGATTTGATACATGTAATTTATCAATATTAAGTGTTTACACTGTGCGTAATCTAGGGATTCTCATGGACTGTCATCACTTGCGGTTCGAGGAACATGTTCTTGACACTGTCCGCAACTGCTTTTATAGATTAAAGGTGCTTAACAACAATCGTCAATTCCTCTCAATAGAAATGAGAATTAAACTTTGCGAGTCACTCATTCTATCTAAATTTAATTATTGCGACACAGTTATCACTGATCAGTCCTTGTTTATATAGTAAAACCCAAAGCTGACTCAAGGAGTAAAGAATGCTTGCGCCCGTTTTTGTTTCAAAATACCACAGCGGACCGCAGTATCACCTGGCCTAATCTAAATGTATTTGCACTTGTAACACACACACACTGACACTGTTGCTCACAGCAGACTGTGTGTCATAGATAACCCCCTCTAGATGGCCCCTATGAACGATTTAGTTCGAATCGAAAGTCACCAAGGTTAGCGGTATGTGCGGATCGCGGGGAGGTCGGTAACGTCGCTGCCATTGGCTGTTTCATAGAGCGCGCGCTTGGGTTCAACATGGCGTGCGCGGCGTAGGGATGGGACGCGTTGTTTATTACCGGCTTTTACCGGTAATGCCATTTATTTTAGGGTAATAATTTTAAATAGCGTATATGCTCATCTATTGACTTAGTATCTAGAATAATATTTTTAGGCAGCGCATAGTGTAATGTAGTATAGGTCGATTCACAAGACCTGGCGCGGAAAATGTATGAAACTGTCATTAATTTCATAGACATTCCGCGCCAGCTCTTGTGAATCGGCTTACACGGTTACAGCACTGATGAATGTAAAAATTGCGGAATATTTTGACGACCACTTTGGCTTAGTTGGTAGTGGTCCTGCCTACGAAGGCGGAGGTCCCGGGCTCGAATCCCGGCCAGAGCATTTATTTGTGAGATGAACGAACACGAATATTTGATCCTGAGTCTTGGAAGTTTTTCTATATAAATAAATTTGTTTATCTATATAAATAAATACAGTAGAACCACAAATATCAGTTACATCGGCAATCTTCGTTCACGCCGACGAGTGCAGACAAGTACCGAATGAAATCGAATGTACGACCAATTCAATAAAGACCTTGTTGCATTATACGTAAGGTCAAGGTAGAATATGCAATGACAGTTGAACTAGTGCTCTCGTGCTTCGCGCAGCCAGACAAAATGGCGGTCGCCGGCGTCGCGCGTAAATTGTTGGCCAATGGCTGTTGAGGAATTTACCCACGCAAACGCACTGCCTTGTGATTGGCTAAAATGTTTTCAAAAAGTTTGCTTACCAAGACGATTAAAAAAACCCAATTGTAATGGCTCCTTCTCCAACCGATTCCGAGATCCCTTATACTTCTTCGAGGTCCAGCATAGGGTCCACCTCGTGACACTAGTCCTAATTGCTCACCAAGACGAAACGAAAAACCAAATTGCAATGGCTCCTTCTCCAACCGATTCCCAGATCCCTTATACTTCTTCGAGGTCCAGCATAGGGTCCACCTCGTGACACTAGTCCTAATTGCTCACCAAGACGAAACGAAAAACCAAATTGCAATGGCTCCTTCTCCAACCGATTCCGAGATCCCTTATACTTCTTCGAGGTCCAGCATAGGGTCCACCTCGTGACACTAGTCCTAATTGCTCACCAAGACGAAACGTAAAACCAAATTGCAATGGCTCCTTCTCCAACCAATTCCTTGATCCCTTATACTTCTTCGAGGTCCAGCATAGGGTCCACCTCGTGACACTAGTCCTAATTGCTCACCAAGACGAAACGAAAAACCAAATTGCAATGGCTCCTTCTCCAACCGATTCCGAGATCCCTTATACTTCTTCGAGGTCCAGCCTAGGGTCCACCTCGTGACACTAGTCCTAACTGCTCACCAAGACGATTCGAAAAAACCCAATTGCAACGGCTCCACCTCTAACCACTTCCGAGATCCCTTATACTTCTTCGAAGTCCAGCATAGGGTTCACCTCGTGATACCAGTCCTAATTGCTCACCAAAACGATTCGAAAAAAACCCAATTGCAATGGGTCCGTCTCTAACCGATTCCGAGATCCTTTATACTTCTTCGAAGTCCAGCATAGGGTCCACCTCGTGATACCAGTCCTAAATGCTAGGGAAATCTATGTCCTACTTAGTGGTAATACTGTTACTAATTTGTTATTTCATTAGATATACATACTCGATATTAAATAGCAATAAATATGATACAACCGGTTAATAAACTTTATAATAAAATAAAACTACACATTAACTACTTCCAAACTAAATATTCCATTCAACTACATTGTTATGTACCCGTATCGTACCTATAGCGTATAAATAAAATAGAACGAGACACTAATTTACTACATTACTACTTTAATTAAAAGAACACTGGCAACACTGACAGTTTAATGTAAAATAACTAATGACCTTTTCCAATAGAATTTCAATATTAATAAAACAGCGCAACAAAACGCGGACGAATACATAATTAATTGAAATCGAGACTTATACGGTAATGTCGAAAGCGTCACTGGCACATCACTAGCCCGAGCATGTACTTTCGTCAGAAGGGAGAGTATATTGACATTTGAATTGGTTGGAAAGGGACAAGAATACTTCTGTACTTCTTACTGGCTAATGTAAAATGAACTCCGCCTGGCAGAATAAAATATGCCTTTTGTAATTAATTTAACTTCTCTGTGAAATGTTATTCCGTCATTCTTGTACTTTGCTGTTCGAGAGCTTTTCCCACATAACTTTACACAGCAAAACACCATTTCTAATGGATAAAATCGATTTTCAATGCTCGTTTATCTGACGTACGTATAGATCGCGAACCTGGACGAGTCTGACTGAGAACGCGAGGCGTTTCTGCTTACATGTACTAGTGGTACATAGGTGAGGTGACCGCACGTCGCCCTATAATCTCCATCTAGAGGGGGTTATCTATGCTGTGTGTATAGGCTCTTTATTTGATTTCCTAATAATAATTAAGTAATTATGACACAATAATCAATCTATTCCTTTTATTAGCCACCATTAATCGTAATCGGATATTATGACAACCGATTCGCATTAGCCAATGAAGTAAGGATAAATGCTGTGGCTCTAGTGAAAAGGGGTACAATACAAGTCCTTTACAATTGTACGGCACTTATACCCTTTTTCACTAGGCTCACATTTATGTTTTATGCATTAGCCACATTACTAAAAACGTGTATTTCGAATTGTCAAAAGACATTCTTATTTCTCGAGCTCTATAGACGAGAACTTATGCATTGGGGCTTGTACATATTTGCTCTGTACGAGTATTGGTAGATCATATTTACGAAAATAATTAGTGTTTTAAATTTAGTAGTTTGACTGTGTTCAATTGATATTAAATAGGTCTAATTTATAAGCTAGTTGTGTTTGATTCTACTTTCTAATACTGATTCTTCATTTTACTATTTAGTGATATTTCATTATATTACTCCATTCAGTACCTAAGCTAAGTAATCAGATTCAAGTTGAGGGTAGTATGATGTGCAAAGAACTACTTTAACAAAGATAATCATTTGGAAATGTAAAATAATAAATGGTATGATCCATCCTTCACTGTACATTACATCATGTTTACTAATAAATTGCATAACTAGTTATATTAATCTAAGGTTCTAATGTAACAAATGAATTCTACAATTTAGCACTTAAAGATCTCCAAAGCATCTGTGATAATTCCAACCGACATAACTTTAATTTATCTAGCATAAAGTATTTCCCTTGGTATGATGGCAAATGGATTATGTAATATATAGGTATAGGAACAAATTTGGCTGAGTAAATGGATGCTGTGTCAGGAAAATCATAATCATGTACATTCTATTATTTAATATTTCATTTAAAATACAAGCATCTAAGCAATACAGCTGTTTATGAATAATAAAATAGAAGATTTAAGCTATCATTTTGCTTTTTATTTCTATTTACATCACTTGGACGTTAAATGCGGTCAAATATCGTATTTTTGGTGTTAATATTATCTGATTTCCGAGTTTCATCACTGCTGATTCCTTTTTTTGGGAAATAATATTTTTGTAAAATAACATAGGGTCATTTCGCCTTTTCGCGTCCACCGTCCAATTCGCGTCCAAACGACGGATCACTCTTTAAAAACAGTGGAAAATAACCATACCAATACACTAACAAAAACGAAAGGCATTTCTTAGAATGCCTGGATTTATGACAGGTACAGACACATAAACAAAAGCTCCTAGTGCGCCCACCCTTATTGCGTAGAAATAAACTAGTTTCGCGTGTGCAACCAAAGAGTGCGGATGTGCGTAATGTTAGGAAAAAAATAGTGAGCAGTGGCGCGTTTCATGGTAAGTTTTTATTGATTAATATGAAATATGGGATTCCTTGTTATTTCTAGGCCTTAACCATGAGCCATACAATAAGGATAATGATGTTTGTGCTAATATTTTGTTACATGACCGTTAAAATAAAGTGGTCGCGAACTGCTACACTAAATTTATAAATTATCCACTTTGCGTCCGCAGTGGACGCGGTCTGGTCTAATTATCTCGAAGTTGGATGTTTATGATAATACGATAAAATATTAAAGACAATGTACATGTTATATTAGTTTTAACTTTATTCACATGCATATTCTGATGGCCAATTTGCGTCCACATTATCACGTTTATAGAAAAAGTTACAGATGTCGAAAATCATACTGGACGCAAACTGTACCTATAGTAGAGACCATAGAACTGATTGCGTCCATCCAATATAATACCTTATTTTCTTAACTATGTTTAATTTATGTATTTGAAATTTATAATTAATTTTTATTCCTAGACCTTAATTATGAACCATATATTAAGGATAATGATGTGTGTGGTTGAATTTTATTACCAATAGCGAAAATAAGTGGACGCGGACTACTCCCGCTATCTCTATGTTGATTTTTCATTATTATACGATAAAATATGATTTTTTTAATACACTTAATATTAAATCTAATATTATTTACATGCATATTGTAATGACCAATTTGCGTCCCCATTATCACGATTATAGAAAAAGATACAGATCTCTAAAATCACACTTGGACGCAAACTGTGCCTATATGAGAGACCCTAGACTAAATTGCGTCCATATTCTAATAGCACGAATATATTATTAGTCAAGAAAGTATTTTGTTGCAAAAACATCATTATTCGAATTTTATGTTACAATTTAAGATTAGAAGAATGATTTGAATAGAACAGTACTCAATCGTATTTTATTTTAATTTTAGATGAGCTCTGCACAGGGTGCAAACAAAAAGAAAAATAATATATATACAGAAGCGGATTTAAAGAAAGCGTTGGACGACGTTCGTGAGAAAAAGAAGTCAATAAGACAAATATGTAAAGATTATGGTATTCCTAAGACCACCATATTGGACAAAATAAGTGGGCGCAGACCAGATGGAATAAAGAAACCGGGACCGGAACCAGTGTTAGGAGTAGAAGGTGAAAAAAAGATAATAGAATGGCTTGTTAATATTTCCAAATGTGGATTTCCTGTTAAAAAAAATGAATTATTAGATACTGTTCAAAAGATAATTCGAGATGGGGAGTTTAAGAACAGATTCAAAGATGATCGCCCAGGCCAAAAGTGGTTTGATAAATTTTTGACAAGAAATAAGGAGGTTTCGCTCAAAAATGCTGAGGGTATTAACAAAGCTAGAGCTCAAGTCACAGAGGAATCAATAAGACTTTGGTTTAAAGAGCTTGAGGAATATTTGGGCAATATACAGCAAAAAGACATTTTAACCGATCCAGAAAGAATTTTCAATGGGGATGAAAGCGGATTTGCATTTTGTCCGAAGACAGGAAAAGTTTTAGGTCCAAGAGGATACAAGAACTTGTATCAAATAAAGCCAAGTAATGAAAAAGAAAACATAACGGTGTTATTGACATTCAATGCGAATGGAGATTTGTGCCCACCCTGCGTCGTATTTCCATACGTAAGACCACCCAAAGCCGTAGTGGATAGTATGCCTAAAGAATGGTGCCTGGGCAAGTCAGAGACGGGATGGATGAGAGGAGACGTATTTTTCGAATATGTGACAAACGAATTTAATAACTGGGTCGAACAAAAAAACATCAAAAAACCTGTGCTGCTGCTAGTAGATGGGCATAAATCGCACATGTCCCTAATGCTTAGTACAATATGCGAAGAAATGCAAATTATTTTGTATGCTCTGCCGCTAAATACTACCCACATATTGCAACCAGCTGACGTGAGCGTATTCGCACCAGTAAAGACTTACTGGAAAGCTACTGTGCGCGAATTTCTGTCAAAACCAGAAAATATTAATTCTGCAGTCACAAAATCAAATTTTTGTACGCTACTCAACCAAGCATTAAAACACCCTAACATGCCCGAGAATATAAAGAATGGATTTAAACGATGTGGCCTTTACCCATTCAACGCAGACAGCCCAGATTACACTAAATGTGTAAGAAATACGTTAGAAAATGTACAACCGACTGGAGAACTAACGCACAATATCAACCATTGTGATATTAAAAGTTTTAAAAAAGTTTTAAAACATTTGAGGCCAGTTCTTAAAGAAAAAAAAATTAACGTTCGAACTATCTTGAAAGAAGTGAACGCTTTGAAAAAGTCTCTTCCAGGTGAACTGGGTGTTGGAGAAATTTCGATCGAAACAGAATCAGAAAGTTCACTGATTGATCTTTCAAATAAAGAACAAAATCACACACATTCCGCTTACATTGATTGCGAATTAGATGCAACAACAGAAATCACAATTTCTTCAACACACGATGAAGGCAAAGATCGACATATACATGCTGACGATAATAACTCTAGTCCCACTCTACAAATAGAGACCGTTTCAGCCCAAATTCATACTGCTTCTAAACCATCTACTAAGCCTGACACATCGAAGCTAGACAAAAGAAATCAAAATATTGCACCAGTTTCTACCATTAATTACGATGAAATCACAGTTTATTGTGATATTTCTCAAAAAGATTACGTGACGCACGATTGTAATAAAAAACATTCACCTACTGAAGACTTACCTATGATTGGAGTAGACGAAAATGTTGACACTATTTCAACATTACACCTGTCTGGGCTGACTGGGAGCTACCTTGAAGTGGGCTCGATTGTTTCCTTAGACGATATCCTAATTTTACCACTTCCTGAAGATGTAGCAACTCCCACTACAGTTCCGAATCCGCTTACTAAGGAACCAACGCCTCAATCGCCTATGAATTCACCATTAGCTGTGTTCCGAATCTCACCATCTCAGCCTCTGACTGAAAAAAATGCGTCTTTTGCTTCATCTATTTCGCTTACTGAAAAGCCTCTTGAATCGCAACCTTCAACTTCAGCAGTAGTTAGAGATTTACCGCTTAAAAATATATCGAATCCATTTAAAAATCACCTGATGCTACCCGGGATCCCTGACAAGGCTAGAAAAACCAGTCAACGAACTCCTGCAGCTATATCTTCTGCCGCATGGAGAAAGTACTATGACGATAAAGAGGAGATCAAGAACAAAAAGCAGGAAACAATAAGAAAAAGAAAGTTGGAACGAATAGAAAAACAGGAACAGAAAAAAATATTAAAAGAAAGTCAGAAGGCTCGTAAAGCTGGTCCAAAACGAAAAAAAAAGACAAGAATCACGCCAGATGACTCCCTAAAGACACCAGACATAGATATGCTAGATTTGGAATCGCAGAAAGAAAATTTACTAGCTGGGGATGCAACAAAGTGTGCTGAATGTGACGACATCTTAATTTCAGATGTAGAAGACGACGATGAAAAAAACATTGGCTGTGATAAGTGTGTCAGATGGTTCCACCTAAAATGCACGCCATTTGTAGGACTATCTTATTTAGCCGTCAAAGACAAGTCTTTCGAATGTAACTTGTGTGAACTGTGATTAGAACAAATTTTATTTCAGTTTATTACTGATATTTCTGATTATTGCAAAATTTTAGACATTTAATTAATATTACCAAGAGTTCTTTGTATCTGTGATTGTTGTAAGAGTTATTTTTATGTAGGTATTTATGTTTTGTTTTTTAGAATTTCTATTATATTTTCTAATTAATAGTGCCTCTTGGTGAAGTAAACTGGACTGATTATTGTACACTTACAGAGATTTAAATAATGTTACCAAAGATTATAAAAAAGATCTACTTAGTGACTTTGTGACAAAGTATAATTTTTTTTTTTACTTTTAAGTTTGATCAATGTATAGAAGAATCGTTTATGTTAATTTTTAAGTATTTGCAGGGTTTGATTACGTGCTTTAATTTACAATTAAAATTGTTGTTTTAATTTCTGTAATGATTCTATTAATAATTATGATTATTAGGTATAATTTCTGATTACTAGGTAGCGCATTTGTAGTGAGGATTGAAATAATGTTACTAAAAAAAAAAACACACTTCTAATGACTTAGTGACGAATTAAAATATAGGTATATATTTTTATTTTGTAGTTTGATCAATATTGTGAAAAATAATTTATGTTAACTTTTAATACCTGGGTAAATATCTGCAATAATTAAAATAAATATAATTATTTATTTAAATAAAGGATTTGATTATAATCACAATCTTTCCTTTACAATTATGCTACTTATCTCTTCTATTTCCCTCTTCTGAATTGGTGGACGCTAACTGGTCCACAGGCGGACGCAATCTGGATTTTTTGGACGCAAAATGGGTAAAACGCCTTTTTCAGCTATTTGTCAATTTATAAAATAAAACAAGGGATTTTTTTTTCAAAACTGTGCAGTAAACTTAAAAAGACTATATAAGGAATACATGACATCCATTTTTCGTTCAAATCTATTACACAAACTATTTTATTTTCGCTCTCAAACTTACCAACTCCACTAAGTGGACGCGAACAGGCGAAATGACCCTACTTGAGAGTGAATATGGCCAGCAGCCCAATGCCTAGTCATAGTGGTCCCTTGTCCTCGGACCCAGGGCTCATGTTGTTGCCCGCCTGACTGCTTGCCTCTTTTGAAGGCAATATCTGAAACCTCAGGCTGTTACCTTTGTTTCTTTTTTGAACCACCTTCCCAATGGATTTTATTCCTTTTTCAATGACAGAGTATATCTTTTCCTGGAAATAAGAAGACATAGCTTCAAAAATTTAAATGGCACCAAATGTGTCAATGCAGGGACGTATATAAGGGGGGGGGGGGGGGGGCCTTCCGGCCCCCCTTAGGTATCGATGGTACACTGGTTATTCCTAGAGCCGGAAAGGAAACCCACGACCGCAATTGAGGCGATTGATCTGTGCAAATTTTTCCTAACATGCGGAAATGTAATTTTCACTCGTTCCGATTCTTGCCACTTGACTCGCCCTATACCCAGTGGAATCGTCATTAAAATCGCAAAGCACGATGTACTTCGGATTATAGTATGGATCAGTGAGGGTAGTATTATGTCTAGATTGGCAGCATCGAATAATTTGAGCCCGAGGTCACGCGAGGAACTGTGAAATTTCGCAACTTGTTCTAAAAGTCATAAACCGTGCGTTTTTCTACACCAAAATTGACCATCTTGGGAGGGCCATAGCTTTGTCCCTAAAAGGGCTAAAAGGCTTAGCTGCCCAATTTGGCTTGAATTGATGTAAATTTAATGAACTTAAAAAAAGTACTACATTTTGCGATCGACAAACTTACAGTTTATGATTTAGCTTTTAGAACATTAATAATTAAGTGAAAAAGTTCGCAGTTTTTCGCGTGGTGCACAACAAGCTCAAGTTTTACGATGTTGCAAGATTGGATGATCACTTCTCTTATTGATCCATATATCATACTAAATAAAAGCAGCCAAGTGCGGTTGGGGCCGCGCGCAGGCGGGGGGTTCTGTACCTACTACTACTGGTCCTAGTTTAGAACCACTATCCTGTACTGTGAGTTAGAAGGGATCGTATTTTTATAGGAAACTCATGGCACTTTTAGGGCGAGGCAGTTTTTCAGCGATACCTAACTCAGAAACTATTGGACCTATTTTTTTCAAATCATTTTTCGGTGAAAGTAAGTATTTAATCCCATCAAAAACATAAATGTGAAAATGGGAGCCAAGTTCAATATTAAGAATATGCAATCCCTGGTTATCGTCTCCACCGACAAAAGAATTGAGATCTAAATGGGTGCCACGATCCGCAGATTCTCTGAAATGGTGCCAAGTTCAGCACTACATTGTTAACAGTAAAACTAATTTACTGCGGCTTAATGCATTTTGAGCTTTAACTTGGCAGTTTGCTTAAATATCCAACATCTTTTATGATATAATAACATACTCCATAGAAAACTGCCAAATTAAGGCTCAAAATACATTAAGCTGCAGTAAATTAGTTTTACTGTTAACAATGTAGTGCTGAACTTGGCACCATTTCAGAGAATCTGCGGATCTTGGCACCCATTTAGATCTCAATTCTTTTGTCGATGAAGACGACAACCAAGCATCGCATATTCTTAATATTGAACTTGGCTCCCATTTTCGCCATTTATGTTTTTGATGGGATATCATTACTTTTTGTCAATCTTCGCTAAATGATGCTTTTTAAGAGCGAATGCACGAGTTACTATACAAAATACCCAAATCGCTATAGGTGCACCTCAAATATTTGAAGAGTTCCCTATGATCAAATTCTAACCTGATAACTATGGGACTACCCCTGCAGTATACCGTTTCAAACAAAAAAAGAATTTTCCAAATCGGTTAATAAATGACGGAGTTCTGAGGTAACTAGTATAAATAACAATAATAATAAAACTAATAAAAAACACGCAATTACCAAGCTACATGCCAAATTTCAGCTTTCTAGGTCACCTGGAAGTGGGTTAGCTTTTTAACTACTAGTCAGTAAGTCAGTCAGTGGTAAAAATGCCATTTATTGGAATTTAATATATCAATAACTATCAAACCTATATGTATGAAATTAAGGGCTCTAGTTGTTCTAAAGGATCTTATTTCATTTTTTTATGTTAGATAGATTTTGAGTTATTGGGGGATCAAAAGTGGCTCCAAACTGGTGTCCGCCAGTTCCTGGGGTGAACTTGGCTGGACACGCTGCCGCGTGCCATGTGCGTAATCTCTTTTGCGACTAAATTATCTGGTAGGGGTATAGGTACCTTATCCTTGATTTTTCTATTTTCTAGTATGAAGTACCAACTGGATTATTTTGAAAAATATATATATTGTTGACCTTTATATAACGAAGAACTGTTGGTGTCGCTCGTCTAGAGAGCAAGAAAAAAAATACTGAAGTTATAATTCCTACATTTAGCCAAGATTTTTAAAGAAAAATATAATATTATTAAAAAAATATGTGAGTATCTATACAGAGATTACCGTACCAAAAGTTTACGTAAATCGCATTTGCCAGTGTGGGATTTTTTTATTATTTATAAAAAAGTAAAAAAAAATCATATCTCAGCAAATAACAAAGATAGGAAGCTGAAACTTACAGGAAATAAAACTTGTCATGAGGGCTCTTAATAAAAAAAAATACTGTATACATTTCATGGAAGGGCCGCTTTTCCATTAAAACACGGTTACACTCTTTTATTTCTTTGTTTGTTGTGTGTAGTTTTTGATTAAAATGCCTATGAGATACGGACCGACAGGCGGACATGACGAAACTAGAACTACATCATGCTTTAGGATATAAAACTTTAGTGTCGATTAGTAGGGTTACTATTGAGTAGTGTGGTTACTAGTAACAAGATCCCTCAGGACTTACTTGCCGCACTTCTATCAAAATGTATGTAGACCTTATTGTCTTTCAATTTGCGTTTTTGCGTTCTTTGGGTTCCATACCTCAAAAAGAAAAAAACGGAACCCTTATTAAAAGAAAAAAACGGAACCCTTATTATGATTTAAGAAAATAGACGAAAATTGATCTCCGAAACTACACAAAATAGTCCTTTACCTATAGATTACAGGAAAACCTGTAAAAGGTCTATAGGTTTAATAGTTTTTGAGATATCTATATCATGTGAATTTCCTATGAAAATGTGTCATTTTTTAATTCAAAGTACAGGATAGTGGTTTCACATACAGTGTAAGTGGTGGGAATGGAGCCCTTCATTGTGCGTGGTTCGACACACACTTGGCCGGTATTTTTGGTAAAGAAAAATTTCTCGCTCGCTGTGCTACATGAATTCATTTATTGTGTAATGTCTTGATGGCCCACCCGTACGTCTCCCCCCCCCCTTAGAATTTCTATATCTACGTGCTTGTGTCAATAGCACACTTTATTTTACAAGCTTTTCTTTATGGTACCACCAAGCTGATCTGATGATGGAGACAGAAGGTTACCATAGCAACTCCTAAATTACACAAGACAAACCCATCATGTTTGGGATCATTCACACCATCTTAACAAGTAGTTGATGATTGTAGAAAAAAGTAAATAAAAACTTGTACCAAAAATGAAATTAACAAACTTATATAATTCTGTAGACCAATACATACTGTACTCTGAGTTTCCTGGCCATCTTCACCAGCAATGACCACCCTGACCTGGTGCTGCTTTTCTAATAGCTTCATCATCTTCTTCACACCCGTTGACAGGTCATGTTCGCCAATTTTAGTAGAAAGTGTCAGCAGTTTCTCCCCTTTCATGACATTGTTTTGGCGTGAAGCCTGTTTCTGTTTCCTGCTCTCAAGTTCTTCACTGTGGTACTCTGCATTTGTCATCAATCTGTAATACAATGATTTTGCCCTAGTAAGGAAATGACAAAATTATAATTTAGTGAACACCTCTCAAGACTACATACTTGTACACAGCCCTTCTAGTTTTGGCATCCTCATCTTGTAATTTGACTAGTTTTAACTCTCGCTTCTGTGAAAGATTCTGAGCATTCTTAAGATCGGTAATACTGACAGAGTTATCAGGACTAATCAATGTTATTCTGTTCTCAAAATTCTTACGTTTCGGGATTTCTTTACCGTCTGCCGCAAGTCTGGCTACATTACGACATTCTAAAATGGGTCTAAATATAGTTAATCTCATTAAAGTATTCATTATTCTGCGATTTATGATATATGATTGTTTTTATCTAAATATAGATTCACATTTACTAGAACACAACTCACGCACACAATAATTTTACATTACAGCGTAATTACAGCACAGCTGACAATTGACAGCTATGTCATTGGGCCCTTTACATAATTAATATTATCACAATTGCTTCAATATTCATCAATATTCGTATCGTATCGTGATATGAGTGTCTCGCGTGATAATAATAATCGTGTAAAATAAGCCACAGACTAATAACAGAAGAGATACAGCCACAAACCACGGCTGTTTATCTACGTAGAACGAAACGTGTATGATAGCCGCCATATTGTATCAAAAAGATTTTGACGATTTACCGAGCTGTAATTAGCTACTGCCGTGACTTATGTTTTGATTATTGGACGTGAAAACAAAGTGACAAATCAAAATGGCATCTCCTCGGAATTTCATTTGGTAGTCTAAGACCATTTTTTTTTAAACGTTGCAACTTTGTCTTCTTTATTATGAAGTTAACAAACGAAACAGTGTGTAGCTAATCGAAAATTCATGTGGAAACGCGTAATAACCATTGTTTGGACAACAAATAGAAGATAGTGAAGTGCGTCGTATGTGGCATGTCATGCAAGTTCTCATTTTGCAAAAATGTTAGTGTTGTGGTTGTAAAACGTAGAAATCTGTGAAAGGACGAAGACATATTATCGTTTTCCCGGATATGAGATGAGGTACATTAAAAAATAAATCTGTTGATATATAAAATGTTGTTTAATTTCATTTAAATAATATATGGCACAAAATAGTTCACGGTATTTCAATTGTACACCATTTTCATTTTACATCGGACATTGGTGTTCAATTGAAAATGCCGTGAATTTCTACACAAAGTTAAATTTAAATGAGCTATAATATAATTCTAGAGCTATGATCTAATATATTAATCGTTAGATGTTGACAGTAAGTTCCATTGCCACAAAAATCTACCAGCGGGTACAGATTAAATATAGTTGCTTACGGTCTATATATTTTCTTCGTGAGTTGGCGGTCTGAACTCTTGCTAGTCTGTGTCTGTGTCTACAAAGTTCTTTTCTTTTGTTCGTTCAAATCGTTCGTCATTCATTCAATTCATTGTTACCAAAACAAAATCAATCGTTCACTCAGCCATTTTGTTTTGACAGCTGACGGCGTGAAAATGGTTAGGAGAATTCTAAATTTAAATCTACAATTATTGTGATAATCCAGATGTTTAGTTAACATTATTTTACTAATTCTGTTTATTTGCAATTTCAGTCGGCTCACAAGACATTTATTATCAAGCGCAAGCTTGCGAAAAAGCTTAAACAAAACCGGCCGATTCCGCAATGGGTCAGAATGCGCACAGGAAACACTATTCGGTAAGTTTTACACTTTTCTATTCATTAGATTTCCCCATTTGGCATCCGTTTCGGCTCGTTTGTAACTTTCAAAGTTGATTAGTTTTTACTGTTAATTTAATCGGTTTTGCTCTTTTACCTGAAGCCAGGTTTATGGTCGGACTCGTGTATATTTATCTTGACATATTTCGGTGAAGCGTATCTAGTATAGTGATGGAAACAAAACATTCAAATTACTGTGGATCACGAGTTTTTTTTGTTTCATTAACTGCCTTAGTCGCTACATGAGTATTGTCTGTTCTGAATTAGTCGTTAGCTACCACCTGAAGTTTTTTTTAATAATAGGTCGAAACGCACAGAGCCGGTGCGGCGTGGAGGCGATTTTGCATTTTTGATCTTTCCGGAACTCTACTGTCATTACAGCTCCACATGTCACACACTCCGTCTCCGTTCTACCGTGCTACCGATTACTGAGCGGATTTTTTGGTAGGTCCCCCGAACCGCGTACGCTTCACCATAAAACCACCTCCGCCACGCAACGACGTTGTGCCGCGCTCTGTGCGTTTCAAGCTTAAAGAAATTATTACAACATTACTTGCATGCATTTTATTTGGTAGTTATTGAATCCATTAAAAGACTGAGGCAAAATCCTTTTAGTTCTTCAACTCATCCAAGTGGTTGCAAACCGACACACCACATTAGCTGGTTGCTAACTGGCCTAGCAACCCTATCAGCCCTGAATTGTAATATCTCCAACTGGTTAACAGAAGTTCATAGGTATCACCTCCCTAGCCAGATACAAGTTACTATTTTTATAAATGGAATCTTGAGTTTTGTTAAATTATTAAACCGTTTCAAGTATAATAAATATTATTAAATATATAGGTTTGGGCTGATAAATGTACTAGGAAGCTATAATAATTTGCTCTTGAACTTTTTTGCTGCCATTGGCTTGTTATAGAGTAATGTAATTAAATAAATGTTTATTGCGAACCATGGTGTTTATAAAGCTGTTGAAAAAGAAGAAATAGAATCACATGGACCCTGGTAGGGTGTAGCAATAGTTCTTAGGATATTGGTACAATTTAGAGATCAGTAATGTCAGCAGGACTTTTGATTGTGACGACCTGTTTAGCCTAGTTGGTAGTGACTCTGCCTCCGAAGCTAGAGGTCCCGGGTTCGAATCCCAGTCAGGGCATTATTTGTGTTTCGCACAAATATTTATTCCTGGGTCTTGGATTTTCTCTATGTATTTAAGTATGTATTTATCTATATAAGTATGTATATCGTCGTCTAGTACCCATAGTACAAGCTACGCTTAGTATGGGACTTGGTTGCTTTGTGTAAGATTGTCTCCCAATATATATATATATACACACCAAGTAGGAATTTGGTTGGGCAAAGGTACGGATAATCCATACAGTCTCCTGTACAGAAAGCGAAGAAACGTTTTCTGCATTTTCTCAAGCATAAGCACATACTTAGCCTCATTAGGCTATACCAGAACACCAAAAAAAATTGACAAATTATAGTTTCCATTATTTTGAGATATATTTGAACTAAAGTTTCAGACAATATTTTTGTAGTCATGAGTGAATAATTTTTTGGGTCCTCTTTAACTATGACCCGACTGTTATTGGGTTAAATATAACGCAGTAGATTATAATGTAAAAGGAATTTATTAAGTGTTGTTTATATAAGCAATGATTTTGATCAACTGACTTTTTCTAAAAGTAAACAAACAAACTGTAGAACCGTTGCTATCTCAAATACAAACTTTGACAGGGTTCTATAGCCAGTAATGTTATAGCTAATACACTATCTACGTAAGTAGGTCATATATGCACATTACCACATCAAAGTAAGGATCTTCAATACGCCCCCTTAATGTGTATATTCATAATAAACGACAATACAATAAAACACGTATATAAAGCAAAGTAATATCAAAGAACAACTATTATAAATAAACGATCAACAAGCAATGCCTAAACCATGCATGCACGTATAGTGCTTCACTCTAGGCAAAGCTTTCGTTAAAATGTCTGCAAGCATCGAGTCCGTTGACAAATATTTCAACTCAATACCTTTGTTGCTCTTTAATAAATACACTTCTTATAAAGTGATACCTTATGTCGATGTGTTTACTCCGAGAATGGAACATTGGATCACCGGCAAGACAAATCGCCCCCTGATTATCTACATGTAAGCAAATTGTTTAGGTAGATCGCTTCCTTCATTGATGATGCCAAGCTTACGTATTCCGATTCACAGCTAGAAGTTGAGACGCACTTTTGCTTTTGTGATTTCCAGGACACGCATCCACCACCTAACATAAAAATATAACCCGAGTAAGATCTATCAATCAAACATCCACCCCAATCGGCATCTGAGTAACCTGCAATGACTTACCTGTTTTCGTAAATATAAGTCCATACTTTCTCGTATGCTTTAGGTACCGTAGTACACGTTTCGGTGCATCCCAACATTGTTTATTAGGACAATCCAAAAATTGGCTTAAAATAGCCACGGTATTCGTGATGTCAGGTCTTGTTCCTGTAGATAGATACATCAAAAAACCGATTAATTCGCGATACGGGTACTGCTCACTTTCACTGCATTTTTCGGTAGATTGAACCATCTTACTCTTCACGTCCATTGGTGTAGATATAGGTTTACATTGTTCCATTTTAAATTTAACTAATAAATTATCAATGTATTTTTCTTGTGACAGTTTTATGCCAATGTCACATTTGTCAAACTCTATGCCTAGCATGTATTTCGCAACGCCATAATCTTTCAATTCAAACTTAGCGGCCAGTTCCTTTTTGAAACTTTCGATGCATTCACCTCTTTGCGATGCAACTAAAATGTCATCAACATAAACTAATACAAAGAGTTTTGTTTGTGAATCGATGTCTTTGAAATAAAGACACGGCTCATTTAATGAGGCTTGTAACCCCATGCGCTTCAGCTGCTCATCCAGCCTGATGTTCCACTGACGACCAGGTTGTTTGAGCCCGTACAACGACTTTTTCAGTCGGCACACATCGCCCCCAGTCTTCAGATCACATAATATCTTGCTGGCTCTTTCATGTATAGCTGAACCTGGTTGTTCCGAATGTATGAGATCTTGCAAACATTCTTCTAGAAGATCTGGCACCTTCATGTAAATCTCCTCCTCTAATAAACCATTCAAGTACGCCGTATTGATGTCCAGCTGATGGATTTCAAGATCGAATTCCGCTGCTAGTGCAACTAGTAATCTTACGGTGTCAAGTCTGGCAACAGGCGCAAAGGTGTTCTGATAGTCAATCCCATGACGTTGACTGAATCCTTTTGCTACGAGCCTGGCTTTCTTCTTTTCAGTCTTGTCTACATTTAGCTTTGTTGTCAATATATAACGGCAACCTACGACATTTCGGCCTTTAGGTTTATTAACTATATCGAAGGTGTCATTCTTGATTAGACTTTTAACTTCTGAAAGTATTGCGTCTTTCCATCCCTTTCTCTCATTACCAGATAAAGCCTGTTTAAGGGTAATTTCTGCGACTCCAACAAAATCCTGACAGTCAATATACTCCTCAGTCGACTCTACGCCTTCTTCAGTAGATGCTTCGGGCTCTACGTCAACCATATGATATATTTTCCGTGGGCGCCCCACATGACCTCGCTCCAGCCGCGGTCGACCTGGACCTCTCTTCATTGTCCTCCCCCCATCAACAGGAACGTCATCTTGATGAGGATCTTGTTGAAATGGCTCTGCGACAATGTCTGGATCGTCTGTCATTTGACGGGCTTCAACGGATACTTCTAGTTCTTCATCTCCTCCCTCAGGTTCAGCAATCTGGTCTATGCATTCACCCTCGTGATCAGAGATTTGCACAATTGGATTTTCATGACATGGCGTAGGATGAAATTGTACTTCCACTGTCACAGGTTGATTCGAAGTATTTATTGAGTTTTCTTGCGTAATACTGAAGGGGTCAATCTGCAAATTTATACTTTCTTTCTCTTGACTCTTCATTTCTTGGAATTTGACTGTCAATGACATCTCTTGACATGATAACTTGTCGTTGTTTAGGCATCCATACTCTGTAACCTTTTCGATCTCTAGGATATCCAACAAAGATTCCTTCCAAGCCTCGTGGCGCGAGCTTATCTTTCCCCGTTGACTTATCCAACACGTGTACTTTCGACCCAAACTGTAAGTAGTCTAGTTTGACAGGTCGTTCGAACCACTTCTCAAAGGGTATATCTCCTTCAAGACTTCTTGTCGGACAACGGTTTCGTATATGGCACGCTGTCGCGACAGCATCTGCCCAGAAACCTGGAGAAAGTCCTGACGAAATCAGCAGACATCTCGCCATTTCCACCAATGTCCTGTTCTTCCTCTCAGCAACAGAGTTCTGTTGAGGTACTCCAGGAACTGTCAATCTTCTGGCTATTCCTTCTTTCTTCAAGTAATCATCGAAATCTCGATTACAGTATTCACCTCCGTTATCCGTATGAAGGTACGTTATCTTTCGTCCTAACAGGTTCTCTACGTGGTTCTTATATACTTTGAATGTAGTGAAAACTTCACTCTTCTTGCTAAGGAAGTATACTTCACACCATCTTGTACAATCGTCGATAAACGTAACAAAATATTTTGCTCCATTTATTGACGTATGTCTCATGGGCCCGACCACATCAGAATGTACTATTCTCAGTTTTTCACTGCATGGCCCACTCGAACTAGAAAAAGGTAACATACACATTTTTCCTTTCATGCAAATATCACAATTATGCAACTCACTCACATCTGTCATCTTTACATTCATGCCAGATTTATTTAAAACTCGGACGAGGTCCTTCGCATTTAGGTGTCCTAAACGCTCATGCCACAACCACACGTCAACCTTCTTCTCAGAAATCGCTGACACTCTATCGCAATGTTCCTCCACGTAATATAAATTACCTTTACGCTTAGCCACAAGTTTAGTGTTTCCATGGCTATCTTTAACACTAGCTATGTTATCCGTAAACGTAACACTAAACCCCTGATCAGTTATTTTTGCTACTGAAATTAGGCTACATCGTAAATCCGGTACAAATAGAGTATTGGGCAATTGAACTAAAGTTTTAGAACCATTATTACATGTAAGTAACCTTACCGTCCCCACTATTGGTTTAAATATAACGCAGTAGATTATAATGTAAAAGGAATTTATTAAGTGTTGTTTATATAAGCAATGATTTCGATCAACTGAATTTTTCTAAAAGTTAACAAACAAACTGTAGAACCGTTGCTATCTCAAATACAAACTTTGACAGGGTTCTATAGCCAGTAATGTTATAGCTAATACACTATCTACGTAAGTAGGTCATATATGCACATTACCACATCAAAGTAAGGATCTTCAATACGCCCCCTTAATGTGTATATTCATAATAAACGACAATACAATAAAACACGTATATAAAGCAAAGTAATATACTATTGGGTTAAATAAAACGCAGTAGATTATAATGTAAAAGGAATTTATGAAGTGTTGTTTATATAAGCAATGATTTCGATCAACTGACTTTTTCTAAAAGTAAACAAACAAACTGTAGAACCGTTGCTATCTCAAATACAAACTTTGACAGGGTTCTATAGCCAGTAATGTTATAGCTAATACACTATCTACGTAAGTAGGTCATATATGCACATTATCACATCAAAGTAAGGATCTTCAATAACTGTCCTTATAGGACATAATAGTTATAGTCATATCCGCCCAAGATTTTGAGTTGAAATTTGTATGTGTTAGAGTTTGAAGTGAAACTTTCAGGGTATAATTATGATTATATTAGCATGTGTTTTAGATTTCAATTATTTGTCTGCCTTTTGTTCTTTACAAAGGCCTTTGGGCCATAATTACTAGATTAAAAGGAATTATTAAGTGATGTAACATACTAGACACGAAAACTTAGTAGTGTAAAGAGTATTAAATTATTAGTGAAAGATAAGTATCATTTTTAGGGTTCCGTAGTCAACTAGGAACCCTTATAGTTTCGCCATGTCCATCTGTCTGTTTGTCTGCCTGTCTGTCTGCCAGAGGCATTGCTCTGTGGCCGTTACTGCTAGAAAGCTGCAATTTGGTATGGATATATAATTCAATAAAACTGACAAAGCCCTAAAATAAATATAAAAAAAAGAAATAAATAAGCGTACCTCCCCTATACATAAAGTGGGGATGAAATTTTGTTTTAGCTATGTTGTTGGGTGTTGTTGGATAGGTGTTTCAAAATGAATAGAAGTCATCATCAAACATTTTTTTTTTTGATATTTTAATTTGATAAAGTGAATAGTTTCGGAAATATTTATACGAAAAGAAAAAAATATCCCTCTAACTTTTGAACTATGGGTCCCAAAAATATGAAATAAATTATGAAAGTGAAACTTAATAAAGACTTTCAACAAAAACTATAGCAGACATGATCAGTTAAGCCGTTTTTGTGTTATCATAAAAAGTCTTCCCTTAGTAAAACACGTATGAAACGCTGCGAAAGTATTTCCTTTTGCTTGTTATTGATTTTTTCAGAGTAATTTCATTGGTTAACTACGGAACCCTACACTGAGCATGGTCCGACATGCTCTTGGCCGATTTTTTATATTAGTAATATTTCAAAATAAAGCCACAAACTAAAAACATTCAGATATTTTTAGTACTAGCTTCGACCCAAGCGACTTTACAAAGTACATATTATTTCAACCCAAGATTTCGCAGAATTTCAGCTCTAAAAATGCGAACTAATTATCTCCACTTAAGAATTACCTATTCATTAGCAACTTTTACCATAAAAACATACTCGACAGTCACGGATTATAATAAAAAAATGCAATTTACTTTTCACGTGTTCGTGAGCCAGCTATACCGCCGTCCATTTTTCAAAAAATGACATCTCAACTGTGATAGCCAATGGTAGCATACCGGAAACTGTTCCCTAATATTTCGTTCAGAACTCGAATTAAATTATTTCTTTAACCCACGAAATTTCAAAAATCTATACAGATTTTATTAATATGGCCTTCTGAAAGGCGCATGGGCAGTGATTGAAAGGTTGAATAAAGTTCTGGGCTGGAGTCACCATGTTTATTTTGGGTTATCAAAATAAATAAATAAAATGTAGTAGTATATAGCCTACCAAAAAATCAAATAAATCGCAAAGACCAAATTCAAGAAAATAATTAAGGGTCCCCCCCACATCTAGCGACTCCCGAACGTTGACGCCTCACCAACGCTCCCGCAGAGCCGACGCGATGCTGCGGCGCGGCGCCTCGAACGTCGACGTCGCAGTGACGTCCGCGCGGCATCGGCGCCGCGCCTCCTCGACGTCAGTGGCGGCTGTCGAGCGTCGGAGCGTCTTGTCGGCACCCACGCAGCGTCACTGCGACGGACAGAGCACGCAACCCACCGCGTCTCAACAATATCAGTTGAAAATTAGGCACCAAATAGGATACGTATTTACTGTTCGAAATTTATATCGACAATATTTTCTCTTCTTTTTACTTAATTTCCGTTTCAACAGTAACGTTAACAGCAGTGTTTCTTCGTCGGAATCCATGACTTTTTTGATAATCGAACAAATTTCGAACAGTAAGTACGTGTTTCCTATTTGATGCCTAATTTTCAACTGATATTGTTGAGACGCGGTGGATTGCGTGCTCTGTCCGTCGCAGTGACGCTGCGTGGGTGCCGACAAGACGCTCCGACGCTCGACAGCCGCCACTGACGTCGAGGAGGCGCGGCGCTAACACGGCGCCGACGCCGCGCGGACGTCACAGCGACGTCGACATTTGAGAGGCGCCGCAGCATCTCCATCAGCGCAGGTTTCTAAAAAAAATGCCCCAGACCCCCCCCCCCCCTCTAATTTCAAGTGTAAAATTCTGAAATAAATTGAGGTGATTAACATGGTTTCAACAAGATAGGTCTAATGGTTTTTGAGGAATCTCTGAAAACTGTCTTGCCCAAGCAAAAGGATTTAAGTGCCTGAGTTCCCTATGATTATACGACCTTTTTGGGTTTAATGTCTTGTATAGTGCTTTTAAATGCGGACTAGCAGATGTCGGTACGGAACCCTTCTTTAAATGCAATTTACTTTTCACGTGTTCGTGAGCCAGCTATACCGCCGTCCATTTTTCAAAAAATGACATCTCAACTGTGATAGCCAATGGTAGCATACCGGAAACTGTTCCCTAATATTTCGTTCAGAACTCGAATTAAATTATTTCTTTAACCCACGAAATTTCAAAAATCTATACAGATTTTATTAATATGGCCTTCTGAAAGGCGCATGGGCAGTGATTGAAAGGTTGAATAAAGTTCTGGGCTGGAGTCACCATGTTTATTTTGGGTTATCAAAATAAATAAATAAAATGTAGTAGTATATAGCCTACCAAAAAATCAAATAAATCGCAAAGACCAAATTCAAGAAAATAATTAAGGGTCCCCCCCACATCTAGCGACTCCCGAACGTTGACGCCTCACCAACGCTCCCGCAGAGCCGACGCGATGCTGCGGCGCGGCGCCTCGAACGTCGACGTCGCAGTGACGTCCGCGCGGCATCGGCGCCGCGCCTCCTCGACGTCAGTGGCGGCTGTCGAGCGTCGGAGCGTCTTGTCGGCACCCACGCAGCGTCACTGCGACGGACAGAGCACGCAACCCACCGCGTCTCAACAATATCAGTTGAAAATTAGGCACCAAATAGGATACGTATTTACTGTTCGAAATTTATATCGACAATATTTTCTCTTCTTTTTACGTAATTTCCGTTTCAACAGTAACGTTAACAGCAGTGTTTCTTCGTCGGAATCCATGACTTTTTTGATAATCGAACAAATTTCGAACAGTAAGTACGTGTATCCTATTTGATGCCTAATTTTCAACTGATATTGTTGAGACGCGGTGGATTGCGTGCTCTGTCCGTCGCAGTGACGCTGCGTGGGTGCCGACAAGACGCTCCGACGCTCGACAGCCGCCACTGACGTCGAGGAGGCGCGGCGCTAACACGGCGCCGACGCCGCGCGGACGTCACAGCGACGTCGACATTTGAGAGGCGCCGCAGCATCTCCATCAGCGCAGGTTTCTAAAAAAATGCCCCAGACCCCCCCCCCCCTCTAATTTCAAGTGTAAAATTCTGAAATAAATTGAGGTGATTAACATGGTTTCAACAAGATAGGTCTAATGGTTTTTGAGGAATCTCTGAAAACTGTCTTGCCCAAGCAAAAGGATTTAAGTGCCTGAGTTCCCTATGATTATACGACCTTTTTGGGTTTAATGTCTTGTATAGTGCTTTTAAATGCGGACTAGCAGATGTCGGTACGGAACCCTTCTTTGTGCGTGATCCGACACGCACTTGGCCGGTTTTTTTTCTACAATTTAATCATGGAATTGAAAATTTTAAAGTAATGATACTGCAAAAATACTTATCGATTTAATCCTCTCATAAATACGTTCCGCAACCTTACTCCGCCGACAAGACATATTTTTGAGTAAGTGGTATTGCACATTGCACCCATATTTTTGCAGTTGACTTTTAGGTTATAAACTCTATGGAAATGACTGGTGTCAAGTTTGTCTTCTTAACCGCCATACACAAATAATGTAGAATTACATCGTTGGGCTACAGTATGGGCCTCCCTGATGATTAGGCTTAATCTTTTTTTATAATTAGTTTGACTGTTACAGATACAACGCTAAGAGGCGCCACTGGAGGAGGACGAAGCTTAAGCTGTAAGCTTCAATCATCTGCAGCTAAGCTGAATAAACTCTTCTAAATCCACTTATTATTTTCATTTGCTAACACCCTTTTTAGCCCCCGACGCAGAACGCAATTTTTATCGCTGAAAAACTGTCTTGGCCGAACTAAAGGACATAAGTGCCCCGAGTTTTTCCCTCTGAAGGTACGACCTTTTTTAGGGTTCCGAACCCTTACAGTTTCGCCATGTCCGTCTATCCGAGGCTTTGCTCTGTGATTGTTTTTGCTAGAATGCTGCAATTTGGTATGGATAGATAAATCAATAATACCACAGTTGAAATATAAGTTACTTCGTAACAGATACTGCACTTAAAAAGGGCAGGGTACACTGGAAAGGGGGCGTGTCGGCGCGGTGATTATGCCCGTCTCGCCAGGGTAAATAGTCTCGCTCTAACGTTAAGAAGGCCGGCGTGACGTCATTCGCCGCCGCGCTAGGGCTGCAGCGCTTTCTCTTTTTAACCGACTTCAAGATTTCAAAAGAGGAGGTTATCAATTCGGTTGTATGTTTTTTTTAATGTTTGTTACTTCATAATCATAACTCCGTCATTTCTTAACCGATTTGGAAAATTCTTTTTTGATTGTAAGTATATATAACCAAGTTGGTCCCGCAAAACTCAGTTCTGATGATGGGATCCATGAGGAATTGAGGGAAATCTTAAAGGCAAACATATAGTGATTTTTGTGTTTTTATCAACAAATCGAGCATTTTCATACAAAAATGTGACATTTGATGAAGTGGAACTGCTGATGATGATCAGAACAGAACTCTTCAACAACGAAAACTTCACGTTTGGCGATTTGTCCTCCTAGCTGTGTTTGTTAAGCAAGTTCTATTTTCACGATTAATTTTTGTCATGATTTATGATGATGGGATCCATGAGGAATTGAGGGAAATCCTCAAATCTTAAAGGCAAACATATAGTGATTTTTGTGTTTTTATCAACAAATCGAGCATTTTCATACAAAAATGTGACATTTGATGAAGTGGAACTGCTGATGATGATCAGAACAGAACTCTTCAACAACGAAAACTTCACGTTTGGCGATTTGTCCTCCTAGCTGTGTTTGTTAAGAAAGTTCTATTTTCACGATTAATTTTTGTCACGCTCGAGTTCTGATGATGGGATCCTTAGAAATCGAGGGAACTGGAAGAGAAGCCAGACACACTCACTTAGTACGTGTATGAAGTCATTATTGAGTGTACTCTATTCCAGTGAGTGAGGAGCTGACCGTCTAGCCTGTCCGCTATAACGGCCAGGAGGCTGTCTCGCAGGCGCCGTAGTGCGGCTGCGCAGGATGGCCGGGAAGCCATCCACACGCGCGCGCGCGCGCGAACATCCCTGACCCACTACACCAGCGGGGCAGCCGCAACAACGCCCTGAACGCATTGTTATATTGAATGGAATGGATGGGAAAAACTCGGGGCACTTATGTCCTTTAGTTAGGGCAAGACAGTTTTTCAGCGATAAATTTGAAAATGAATACACAAAACGGTCCTTTACCTAAAGATTACAGGAAAACCTGAAAAAGTCTAGGTTTAATAGTTTTTGAGATATCGATATCATGTGAATTTCCTATGAAGATGCGACTTTTTTGATTCGAAGTAAAGGATAGTGGTTTCACATGTGGAGTGGTAGTGGTGGGAATGGAGCCCTTCATTGTGCGTGGTCCGACTCGCACTTGGCCGATTTTTTTTTGCTCAAGAAAAATTTCGCATTCATTGTGTGATGTCCTGATGGCCCGTCTGCCCCCCCCCCCCCTTAGAATTTCTATATCTAAGTGCTTGTCATACATACATTACGTACCTAAGTTATGTCACAGAATAAGTAATAGTACAAGTTGTACAAATAATCAGCGTAGTACCACTTTGTCGTTTTTTCATTTACCTAAAGAGATAGAAAGGTAAGTTTTTTTACTATTACTTATAAATTCAAATTATAAAAATGTTGAAATCAACTTAGATCATCATCGTCCTCCTAGCGTTATTCCCAGTACAGTTGCGTCCTGAAGAATGCCTGGAGTCCGCTACCTGATCCCAAGAATTGGCGTAGGCACTAGTTTTTACGGAAGCGACTGCCATCTGACCTTCCAACCCGAGGGGGAACCCGAAGGGGATTGGGAACAGGCTTGTCAAGTGAGTGGGCAACTTGACTGTTAGAAGTTCTCAAGCCGCCCTGAGGCCCCTAACTTGGCTTAACGATTGCTATCATAGACAGCAACCGGGATCAACGGCTTAACGTGGCTTCCAAAGCAAAAGAACTTAGATATTATTCCTTAATTTAAATGAAATGAAAATTGTTTTGTGCTCATATGGGTTGTATATAAACAGATACAATTATCCCTTTATTTCATTAGTACGCGAGCGGTTGCATCCTTACGTTCTGCTACCATTAATTCGCACCAAGCGATTTGCTCCTTCGTAAGGACTGGAATTTACTGCCGCTGTCTGTATTTCCTGATACATACAATCTGGCATCAAAAATCCAACAAAACATGTTTGATGTTTGCAAACACGACTTTCTTTTGTCGGTGAAGACCGACAACCAACCATCGCATATTCTTAAAATTGAACTTGGCTCTCATTTTCACATTTATGTTTTTGATGGGATAGGACCTTACTCTGAGATGTGAAGTGCAGCTGACACCGATATTTTATACATGTGAACACGGATTTGACTAAGGAATTCAATGTACCGGGCGTATTGTTCTATTTGTGCCAAAGCTACTGAGGCTCAAAATAGTATTATATTCTTTGCTCAAAATCGCCATGTTATGTTCCCAGGTACGTCAATCAGACGTCAATTGAGCAGTACACGGCCTGTCAGTGAGTGGAATAAAAATTGAGAAGTTATAAAATAAACGGTGTTATTAAAATAAAAACCGCACAAGATTTTAAAGGAATGTGAAGTTAAATGCTGCGATCATGCCTTAGTGTAGCATAACAGGATGCCGTTGCATAGCTTTGTTATGTTTTTCTATTGAAATATTGGATGATTTCTAAGATGGATATCACTGTAAGCCTCCATAAGACGTTGTAAGAGCTGAGGGTGGTTACTTTGCTCCGACAGCTCAGTGGCTAGAGGGATTGGACGTATATTCCAGATGTCGCTGGTTCAAATACTGCTCAAAACACTGAATTTCCAATTTTTTCCTTTAATTTGGAATTTAAAAATCGTTTTTAGCGTTACCACCACATCAGCCGATGGATGTCCACTGTTGGACATAGACCTCCCCCAATTTTATGGGGGGTAAGGGGGATGGGCAGCAGCATCCCTGGAGTGCGGTGGACGTACTGCGATCGCCAATCCACATGCCAAGCCTGGCGATTATGACATTTACCTCCTACGAAGACGACAAAAAAGCCACGGCCCCGACGTTCCGGCGGCCCCGGGTGCACTGGTTTTGGTAGCGGCTAGGGTACTAGTGGGGCCAAGGGTGCTAAGAATCTCCGGCGAAGATCCGGCTACCACCACCGACGACTCCTGGCCCTGGCAACTTACAACACGCTTACTCTGCAGACCGACGAAAAAATAGCGAAACTAAGGATTGAGCAAGTTGCGTTGGGATTTCGTGGGGTTATCTGAAGTCCGAAGAGAGGGGAAGACATAATAAACCTAAAGTCCGGCCACTTGCTCTATTTCCGGAAGGGCGACCAACAGTCCCAGGGAGGTATCGGGTTCATCGTCCACGAATCCCTCGTAGACAACAGGCCAGGGTGGCATACCTAATTCTCAGAGTATTAAAGAGATACTCGTTGAAGGTCATACAGGTGTACCCGCCGGCCTCGGCACACTCCGTCGACGAGGTGGAGGCTATGTATGAGGATATAACTAAGGCCATGCATAGTTCCAAAAACTACTTCACCGTTGTTATGGGGGACTTTAACGTGAAACTGGGCATTGAGCTGAGAGTTGGGCAATTTTGGTTTCACTTGCCTAGGCGGCGATGTAGACGAATTCAAGGAAGGGTTTGTGGAAGCTATCCATAGCACTGGGTCTAAGTTCTTCAAGGCCCAACGGGCCAACAGAACCAAATGGCTCTCTTATTCCACTCGGAGGCTCATCGAGGAAAGGAGTCAAATGATTCTACAGTCTTCGACCGATGCGATATTATACCGGCAGCTCAATAAACGGATATCCAAGTCCCTTACCCGTGATCTGCGCCAATTCAATACAAAGATGCCATCGAGCAGAATTAAGGATGATTCACTGTAGGCCGTTCCGTGTCCGGGCCGGGCCGTTTTCTTCTAGAAAAATACGCCGGCCGTTGCATTTGCTGTCATAAAAAACGGGCCGGCCCGGACACGGAACGGTCTACTGTGAATCATTTCTTAGGGCTCAAAAGTTCTCTCAAGTGATCTTTATATTGGGCAGAGCCAGCTCGCCAAATTAAAAACTGAGGACGGTAAAGTCGTTTTCTCCAGACCCGAGCTTTTGAGGGAGAGGCTAGATGACTTCCAGCCTCCCAAACAAGCCGGTTTCCGAAGAGGCTTTAGTACCGTAGACCACATCCATACGCTTCGTCAGGAGACTGAGGAGTATAACCTGCCTCTCTGTATAGCGTTCGTGGACTACGAGAAGGCCTTCGATTCGATCGAAACCTGGGCTGTGCTACAATATCTCCAGCGATGCTAAGTTGACTACCGCTATACCGAAGTGCTGAAGTGTTTGTACGAGAACGCCACTATCTCAGTCCGACTCTAGGACCAGAACTCGAAACCGTTACAGCGGGGAGTTAGGTAAGGAGATGTTATTTCTCCTAAACTGTTTTCCGCTGTACTGGAGGACGTTTTAAAGACTCTGAACTGGAGAAGGCTAGGCATCAACATAAACGGTGAGCAACTCACTCACCTTCGGTTTGCTGACGATAAAGTAGTCTTGGCTGAGACCATGGAGGATTTAAGTACGATGCTCAATGACCTCAGTAAAGCCTTCGAGCGAGTTGGTCTAAGGACAAACATGGAATAGGTCGAATGCCCATGTCGCACCAACTCCCATTACAATCGGCCGTTACAACTTCGAGATTAAAGTTACTCTCGGAGTTGTAGACGATTATATATACCTAGGACAGACTGTCCAGTTAGGTAAGTCCAACTTCGTGAAAGAGGTTAGTCGTCGAATCCGACTCGGCTGGGCAGCGTTCGGGAAGCCACGGCACATCTTTTGGTCCAATATTCCGCAGTGTCTCAAGACGACAGTCTTTTTACCAGTATGTGTTGCCAGTGATGACATATGGCACTGAAGCGTGGTTGCTTACTACGAGGGCTGCCTTTTAAGTTCTGTCGTTTGCAAACCTCCCGTGATTGCATAAAAAAGAACTAGTGTCATCTTAAAATATTTGAATTTAGAATTCGAAAACAAAAGAATGACTCGAAATCGGCCCAACCGTTTTAGTACAGCGTTCGTTCAAAGTTGTCAAGTCAGAAGGCGTACCGCGAACTTCGAACTTCGTGTCGTGCCGTCCCTTTCACTCTCGTCTTATACACTATATGACAGAAAGGGACGGTAAGATGCGATGTTCGATTTTCGAAGTTCGCGGTACGCCCTCAGTTGTGAAAATGGAAATTTCGCAGGAAAATTTACGTGCGATATTTTTTTACTACTTCAAAAGGGGCTTAACGCGACTTCAGTGCTTCGAAGAGTTGATTACGGTTTTCAATGATAAAGCACCATGCCTCCGGACTGTGGAACGCTGGTATTTAGAATTTCAATGTGGTTGCTCTAGTCTTGGTGATGGACATCGTGAAGGTCGACCAAAAACAGCCGTAACCCAGGAGAACATTGATGCTGTACGGCAACTGATCGTCGAAGATCGCCATGCGACATACCGTGAGATAGAAGCTTCCTTAAGTATTTCAGGGACCAGTGTTCACAGTATTTTGCATGATCACTTAGGCGTAAAAAAGTTGATCTCACGCTGGATACCACATTTACTCAGTGAAGACCAAAAAACGGCTCGCGTTCGATGGTGTCGCAAAACTCTGCGGCAATTCAACCGAGGAAACTCGAAAAATATTTACGACATCATCAGTGGTGACAAATCTTGGATATATGTCTACGATCCCGATTATAAACAGCAGTCGACTGTTTGGGTGTTCCAAGATGAGCGAAAACCGACCAAAGTAATACGCTCACGGAGCACTTCGAAAAAAATGGTCGCCACGTTTGTGGCAAAAAGTGGCCACGTTGCCACCACCGTGCTCGAGGATCGTAAAACGGTTAATGCTGACTGGTATACCACTGTCTGTTTACCAGAAGTCATCGGCGAGTTTCGAAAAAATAACTCAAGACGTCGTATGAGACTGCACCACGATAATGCGAGCTCGCACACCGCCCGGCAAACAATTGCATTTTTAAAAGAGCAAAACGTCGAAACTCTGGAACACCCGCCGTACAGTCCAGACTTAAGCCCTAACGAATTTTATACTTTTCCAAAAATCAAGCAACGACTTCGTGGTCAACGGTACCAGACGCCTGAAGAAGCGGTTGAGGCATACAAAACGGCCATTTTGGAGACCCCGACTTCGGACTGGAATAAATGTTTCGAAAATTGGTTCGATCGAATGAAAAAGTGTATTACATATCACGGTGATTACTTTGAAAAACAATAAATACCAATTAACACTTAAATTGTCTTTAGTTTTTCCAAACGACACAACTTAAAAGGCAGCCCTCGTATTAGCCTCATAGGAAGGCTCAAAGTCACCCAAAGAGCAATGGAGAGGGGCTATGCTAGAAGTATTTTTGATCTCTGCGCGACCGCGTCAAAAATAAGGCCATCCTTAGTAGAACTAAATTGACCGACATAGCCCTCCGAATCGCTAACCTAAAGTGGCAGTGGGCGGGGCATATTGCACGTAGAATCGATGGCCGTTGGGGCAAAATATTCTCGAGTTTCAACCACGGACTGGAAGGCGCAGCCTGGGTAGGCCCCCCACAAGGTGGACTGATGACCTGGTAAAGGTCGCAGAAGTCCACTGGATGCGAGTGGCGCAGGATCGGTCATTGTGGCACTCTTTGGGGGAGGTCTATGTCCAGCAGTGGACGTCTTTCGGCTGATACGATGAAGATGATGATTAATATACAACGTTAAATGATAAAATTTAACGATTAATGAACAAGTCGTTAAATTATAAAATTAAATAATAAAAGAATAAAAATAATTTTAAATATACCTTATTAAAAATAAGGGGTGCGCAGTGGGGGGGAGACATCCAACACGGGCCCATAGCTTTGCAATTCTCAGTTTAGCCCACTGAACTTTCGTTGCATAGGTTAGGGATTCGCAGTCAAAAGAGCTGAATCTGGTAAGGGATTTATGCTCTTTCAGTTTAGCGAGTTTACTGGGGAACAGTAGGGTAGCTTCACACACATTTATTTGGGAAGTAGTGTTTAGTAATTTTAGGTTTGCTGTTAATTAGGGATTTTGGGAATACTTAGCTGTGATAAAGTTATCATTTTTGGTATGAATAATGATGGTTTCTTTTAGAGTTGCGATTTCTAGCTAAATGATTAACATTTACTCAGCATAAGCTAATTTAGTGACGAGCTGAGCAGATCACTAAAGTTGACTTTTACAAAGTGACAAGCAGAGCAGTTCACTGGGATAAGCTAATTTAGTGACAAGCTGAGCAGATCATTGAATTTAGCTTTCCAATGAGACGAGCTGAGCAGTTCTCTGGGTTAAATTATAGTAGTGACAAGCAGAGCCGTTCATTAATATAAGTCTATTTATGAGACAAGCTAAACAGTTCTCTGATTATACGAGTTTTAGGATATGGTTAGAAAGACTACTAAATAATAAATACTGTAACATAGACTGAAGAGTTTCTTGGTGTTTCTTCTCTTCAGAAAACTAGGTTCCGAAACACTGGTAGAGTAATATGTCAGGAATACCTATTTATATAGGATCTGAATAAATAGGTATTAGGTCCCACCCAGGCGTATTCAGTAGCAAAGTACGTATGTAAGTAAAATACAAACCATTCACCTAAAGAGCTAACTAGGGCTGAATTAGTGTGACACTGAATTTCTTTTAAATAGTTCATTGAAAATGTGAAAGTTTTTGTATTTAGGATTATTTCGAATATAGTAGGGTTGCTACTGATGCGGTAACGGATCACGTTAGGGCCTGGTAGGGGACGTTCTACCAAATAAATAAATTATTTTTATCTTAATTTAACTTTCGGTGTATAAACATTTTAGCCAAGATTCCTTAAGAAACTTTATTCTATTATTAAATTAGGGTAAGCTAGAGTTCAATTATTAGGAAGACAAAGTCCAGAACCTGACAAGTATTCACATAAAAGAATTTGGGTTTTACGGTTCATAACATTATTGGGTTCTACCCTAGACGATCCACGTTGGCCATTTCCTAGTTTAAGTTGTAGTTAGTTTAATAAAATCACATCGTTTAAAATATACATTTAATCAAAAAGTTGCACAAGGGGGACGGGGGGGGGGCGGTACATTTGTGCTGTGATATATATTTATTTGATATTTGTGCTGTCCCAAAACTAACTTTTGTGTAGTGTGGCCAGTGTATTAAATTAAAAATGTCTTTATTCTGAATAAGGAAAATGAAAATAATTTATTCCAGAACATTGAATACATTTGAGATACATAAAATTGAAATTAAAAATAAACAAACAAAAACAGATTTATTATCTGGCCCTGGATTTCTCCGCATCGCGTTACCTCGATCCCACGACAACAGGCCTATGGTACTCCCTCCAACGCTCATGTAGCGGGCTGAAGTGATGTATTACAATAATGAAGTGCACCGCTCTTAAATTTCATAAGCATGATAATAGTTATTTTTTATGCAAGGCTGCAAAGTTATTGTTTGGCGCAAGTGCTTGTATTGAGAGCCGAGCTAGCGAAGAATTGCAAGATTGAACGACGAGCGAAGTGAATAGTTCAAAAGTACAATCCTGAGCTTAGCGAGGCTTTCAAGGCACGAGACGCAAAACAATTTTGCTGCGAAACACACAACTTTTAACCTCACCACCGCGAGGAAAATTGTACTTGATTTTTTAGAATAAAACAATAACATACAAACCATATTTTTTAAACGGTGCGTTCCGATTGCACGTAGCGTAAAATTATTAAACAGAAAAATACATTTCAAAAATGTTTGTCCATCGTTTCTATACCTATCAATGAATCTAAATTGTTAGGTATTGAATACCTATTATAAAATTCAGCTAGAAAGAGTCAACTCATTAATTTTTTTTCTATATTTATACGGAATAGTCCCATTACAATTATCATATATTTCTTTTATACGCTAAATGAGGACCCTACCTTAAAAAAAGTTGGAACTTGATAGCGCATCAGCATTACGTTCGGATTTCAAAATCTAGACACGCTACAGCCAAGGTCACCCCAGAAACTGGTGGACAGCAGCCGTGTGTTATATATATTACACGAACCGTTTAGAGCCACTTTTGACCCCCCCCCCCCTCCCCCCCAATAACTCCGAAACTATCTAACAATAAAAAATGAAATTTGGTACATGTATTAAGATCCTTAAGAACAACTGGAGCCCCAAATTTCATAAACATAGGTTTAATAATTATTGAGATATTAAATTCCAAAAAACAGCAGTTTTACCACTGACTGACTAAATAAATTCCAGCTTGATACCTCCACGCGTTCCTGAGAAAAAGGGTCTTGACAGACAGACAGGCGGACGGACAAAAAAGTGATCCTATAACTAGTTAACTAGGAACCCTAAAATAAACAAAAAGATAGATACCTAGATTGTATCTTTAAAAATATGCAAAATTATATCTTGTACAATTTGCTGGCAACACTGCCTCACTGGTATATATTTTTTTTGTTTTTTTTTTTGGCGGGAACTCAAAAAAGGCGGTCGTATTAAATTTTCAAAAGTTATTTTATTTCATTTTTATTGTATTAAGTGCAGTAAATATATCAATTCGTATTGCAAAAAGCTTAACAAATGGACGGGAATGAGGGGGGCGGGGATAACCCGCCCAACTCCCACAAGCGTACTCGGAACGATGGAGACAGCGTCGGCGGTGATAGCGGCGGCGGTGAGCGAGACTTTGTACCATATTTTAAACCGAATTATAAGAGACTTTATCCAGAGAACTCCACCAGAACTGAATTTAAAGTGTTCGTCGAGCACGTCAATCATAAAGACAGAATTGGAAATAAAAGTCCAATATATCTGAATCATATATTTACCACGGATGTAAAAGGTGTGATAGCCATCCAACGGCTGAACGCAAACAAAATTGCAGTAGTTTTTAAACAGTACAACACAGCAAACAACTTTTTGAACAACACTGCTTTTTTAGAAAAATACAATGTAAAGGCTTACATACCGGCTACACAAATCGAAAAAACTGGCATCATACGATTCGTACCTGCGAATATTTCCAATAAGGACTTATATTGTAAATTGAGCTCCGTGTATGAAATCATCGCGGTAAGGCGTTTCACAAAAAAAGTAGGACAAGAGAGAATTCCACTACAAACTGTTAGTATTACATTTTTATCCAACGTATTACCAGACAATGTACAGTATGACCTATTCTCATACAGAGTATTTGAATATGTACCTCCTCTGCAACAATGTTTCAAATGTTTTAAGTTTAATCATTCGGCAAAAATATGCAACGGCAAACAAAGGTGTTCCATCTGCTCAGGTGAACATATCTATAAAGATTGCGACAAACCAAACGAGCTCTGTTGTTCCAACTGCAGCGGCCCACATCTAGCCATCTCGAGACAATGTCCCATTAAAATGACTAAAATATTAGAAAAAAAGAGTAAAATTACGTACGCAAGTGCAGCACAAACAATAAAGAAACCTCAGATTGAATACCCCTCATTGCCGTTGCCAAAACAAACCCACGTTGTAAATAGCAAACCTGTAAATACCCCTGTAAATAAAACTGTAAATAAATCTGTAAATAAGTCTGTAAATAGTGTACATAACAAGCCGGTACAACAGACCGCAGCCACAAATGACCAGCCTATGGACATTAAAGCCCAGGTTCTATTAAGTGACGATGTACTGTCGGCCCTAGTACAAACACTGGTAGAGCTGGGCAATAAAAGTGATCCTACGCCGATCACTACTGCATCCATTAAAGACATGCTAATTAAAAATTTGTCTTCATAATGGATTTAAGTTCCCCTAGAGCATCCCAGTTAAGAATTGCGCAGTTTAACATTCAAAGTGCAATCAGTAAAAAGCCTTTACTAACTAAATGTATGCAGGAACAATATATTGATGTATGTTTACTTAATGAAACTTGGTTTAAAGAACACCATAATTTTAGAATCCCCGGTTATAATCTTCATCACAGAATATCTAAAAATTCTCACAATGGTGTAGCAATATTAATTAAGCCACACATAAAATATAATATTTTAAACACAACTTTCTATGAGGACATTCAAACAATAGCTGTGTCATTATCTACTGAACGTGGTAGTGTTACTATACTCTGCGTATACTGTCCTCCTTCCAACGGGCACATCAGAATGAATAGGCTGCGCAATATAATTCGTAACCTCCCTAAACCTATTTTTATGAGTGGAGATTTTAACGCACATCATATTGCATTTGGTTGCTTATCTACTAAAGGTCGCGGTCAAGATTTATATGACGTCACTGACGAGTGTGATTTGTGTATATTAAATGATGGCAGTTTCACTACAGTGAACCGCCCTAGAAATAACCCTTCTGCGATCGACGTCAGTTTTGCTAGCGCATGTTTAGCACCATTATGTGAGTGGTCTGTTCATGACGATTGTATGGGAAGTTACCATTATCCAACTATAACTGAAATATCTTTATCCATACACAAGTACCAAATTAACCCTCCTGTTGACAAATTTCTGTACAAAAGAGCTGATTGGCGCAAATATAATGAACTATCAGAAAATGCTTTTGGCGATTTAACTGTTAATTCAGAAGACTCACTCCCTTCTTATAATGAATTCTGTAGACGTCTGGATGCCCTTATGCAAATAGTTGTCCCAAAGTTCACTAAATCTGTCCACTTTGCTAGCAGACCTCCTGCACCTTGGTGGAACGAGGTTTGCGAACAAAGTGTAATAGCTTCCTACAATGCACTGAAGCTGTACAGAACTGATCCTACAATAAATAATTATATAAATTATAAGAAACTTGATGCATTAAAAAAGAGAACCATTTCTGAGCAGAAGAGTACTGGATGGAATAAACTGTGCAACACTTTTAATAGAACTACACCTATAAGCAAAATTTGGAACATGATCAAGATGTTTAAAGGTGTTAAATCCAATATTAAATGTCACAAAGACGAGTTCATACCATCCTTTTTAGACAAACTATCTGATAATAGTGGCTTAAAAGATACTAGTAACTTAAATAATTTCTTTATCAGTAACAACAATAATAGTAATTCGAAATTTCTATTAGATCCATTTACATGGAATGAATTTATAACAAGTTTGCAATCTAGGCGTAACACTAGTCCTGGTCTAGATAACTTTCCATATATTGTTATTAAAGAACTCCATTCATCTGTTCAACAACTCTTCCTTGATATTCTTAATGCATTATGGCATAAACAAATTATCCCTGAGTCATGGAAAATCCAGTGTGTTATCCCAATTCTCAAGCCAGATAAATCTCCAGAACATGCTAGTTCCTATCGTCCTATATCCCTATCTTCTTGTCTTGGTAAACTATTTGAAAATATGATTAAAGTCCGCCTGGACTGGTTTGTAGAGGCTAATGGTATCATCCCACATGTGCAGTATGGCTTCCGTCGTGGACGAAGTTGCGCTGACAGCTTCATATCACTCGTCTCAGACCTGAAAATAGCAAATAACCTAAAGTCACCCACTGTTTGCGTATATTTAGATGTCCAGGGAGCTTTTGATAATGTCGACCCAGGTATCTTGGTCAACATTATGTCAGACGTGGGTATACCTGGTCGACTATGTGAATGGATTTATAATTTTTTAAATAATAGAACCTTATATGTCAAATATAATAACATCTTACATGGACCTAGAACTGCATCAAAAGGCACAATGCAAGGTGCCACTCTTTCACCATTACTGTACAATTTGTATACTTGTGAAATATGTAAATATGTTAATACTAGTAATGTAAATATATTACAATTTGCTGATGACATTGTTTTGTACAGTAGTAATAGAAACTTAGAAGTCGCCATGGCAAATATGAATAGAGCATTACACCAGTTGAATTTATACTATAATGGTAGACTGCATCTTAAGATTAATGCCACAAAAAGCAGTTTAATGATTTTTGGTAATCACAACCCACCAAGTGATATTTTGTACTGTGGACAACCTATAAGTAGAGTTAGTTCTAAAAAGTTCTTAGGTGTCATCATAGACCAAAATCTAACGTTTGAAGAACATGTCCGATATATTTCAAAGAATGCTTTAAAGGCTATTAATATAATAAGATGTCTTGCTGGAGTGAGATGGGGTGCTGATCCTAAAATATTGTCTATCTTATATAAAGCTATTGTGAGAAGTCATTTTGATTACAGCGCTATGGCATATATGAATAGTTACCATGCGAAAAAATTAGACATTTTACAGAATAAATCTCTTAGAATAATATCTGGTGCAATGTGCTCAACTCCCATAAGGGCCATGGAAGTTGAGACTAAAATTATGCCACTGATGTTGAGACGTCTCCTACTAGCTGAACGATATTGCCTTAAACTATTGTACTCTAATAACATACAAATTATCAACAAGATAATACCTTATAGAATTAATATGTCTGGTCCTCTAGCAACTGGTGAGAGTCTCCTCATTGGTACCTCTCCAATGCTATTCCATGTTTTTCTGGAAATAGAAAACAACTGTACTAATATCAAAAAACAGTGCCCTTGGCCCTGCTATTCTTCTCAGTATAAAAGCATAATGCACCCAATAATAGTAATTGATTCAGTCACAAACAATTCAGATATGTTACAATTTTTGTCAGAAAATGATTATTACACTATATATACAGACGGAAGCAAAGGTAAGGATTATGTGCGCTGTGCTGTGTATGATCCTCAAACAAAATCTTCTCAGAGCTTTCTCTTGCAGGATGTATGTACAATATTCACAGCAGAAGCCTATGCAGTCTATCAGGCTCTTCTACTAATTGAAAATGTAGATAATTGTAAATATTTTCTAGTAATAACAGACTCTTTAAGCTTGATTAAAGGATTAATCCACTTAAAAATTCACTTTAAAACAAATTTCATATTGTACATAATTAAAGAGCTATTATATAAATATCATCTTAAAGGTAAAGTCATTTCATTTATGTGGGTGCCTTCTCACAGAGGAATCACTGGAAATGAAATGGCAGATAGAGCTGCGTATGCAGGTGTTAATTCACTTAATGTTTCTAATGCTATGTTTGTACCCATGACTGATTATTTAAGTAATGTAAGATTAGCTATAACAACTTTATGGGATCAGATGTGGAAGAAGAACCAAGAGACGAAAGGACGGTGGTACGGCAGCATACAAGAAGACTTACCAGTAAGGCCGTGGTATGATAGCCTGCAAAGAGCCAGTCGTGATTTTATCACGACCATGAACCGACTACGTTATGGACATAACAAAGCCCCATCACATTTGGCAAGACTTAACATAATTCAGAGCAATGTCTGTATACATTGTGGAGTTGAAGAAGGAACAGTGGACCACATTATATTCAGCTGTCAAAAGTTCCTCATTGACAGATTGGTACTCGCGAGTGAATTAAGTGAAGTGTGTCAAAACAAATATTGTGATTTTTCTTCCCGCCCGCCGCCGCTTAAACAACTACTGAAAGACATTGAAACCTATAAACCCATTTTCAAGTTCATTAAAAATACAATACAATCAATTTAAAATCTGCGAAGTGATAAATAAGTGATTCTACCAAATAAAGACTTGGCTTAAAGGTCTCAGTAACCAGGCCATTAAAATCCACAAAAAAAAAATATTTTTTTGTTTTTTTTTTTTAATTTAGTACTTTATTTGGAAAAAATTAAACAAAATAATATTTACAGATGGAAAGTAATATTATATTTTTATAGACTAGATGTTTGGGATCTCTTTTTACAGGTAAATACACTGCAAATCGGCATTTTTCACTGACCTCGTTCCGCGCTCACCGTGACATGTTGAATGACGCGGACGAATGTCAACTAGTTGTGAACGACCGGCGGGCGTTCTTCCAGCTTTGGCAGAGGGGAACGCCTGTCAGCGTCTACTCCGGTTGGTTTAATGCTCTAAGACACAAAGTTATTCCAAAACTAAACTAATGGGATACATCCAGCATACTTGAGGGTGTCTCGTAGGTTTTTATTATTGGTGACGGGCAGATCTATTTATGCTACATGCCGTTATTGTCTGCATGTAATTAATACACGATATTTAGTGAAATAGTAAAGAAACTCTTTACTACTAACTTTAATCATGAAATCCCTTAAAGTAAATGCCTGTTTCATAGAATGAATCATTAAATAAAACTGCATAGAAAAGAGGTCACTATTATTCATATATATCTAATAACATCCTAGGAAACCAATACGTTCTAAGATCTGTCTATAATATCGATAAAAATGTTGATTATCGGGACAGCGCTACATCCGCCATGTTTAGTTCCAATATGGCCGCAAAACACAGATATCAGAGAAAAGCAGATAAGCGCTAATAAGTTGAACGTTTTCTATACTTCCGATCTATTCCCACTAACGTACTTATCAGTAAGTAAGAAAGAAATAGATATCATGTAGTCTGACAGGTCTTCATCTGTCATTGTCTCAACTATTCATCGCTTCGTGACGAGAGTTAGTGCAGTGAAAGATAATTTACTACGAAATATCGACATCGATATTCAATTATTATTGATATTCTTAAGTCGTATATCTTACTCCTATACTTTGTTGAAATATTTATGAAATTAAAAACACAAACTGCATTCAATGTCAATAATAAATATAAATAAATATTAGGGGACAATCTTATACAAATCGACCTCGTCCCAAACTAAGCAAAGCTTGTACTAACCATGGGTACTAGACGACGATATACATACTTATATAGATAAATGCATAGAAAACATCCAAGACCCAGGATAAATGCACAAATAATGTCCTGACCGGGATTCGAACCCTGTCGTATGCAGGGTCACTACCAACTAAGCCAAAGTGGTCGTCAAACGTCAAAAGATTCTAATATATCCTACAAATTAAAATTATGTAGTTATGTAGTAGGTAATGACTAATGATTTTAAGCATTTTATACTCAAATGTTTATTTGAAACTTTAGGTTAGCTCCAGGGCGCACCGGCCAGAACCCTTCCCCTTCCCCCAGACCCGCGAGGGTCCAGAGGAACTGGAAGAGCCCAGACACTCTTGGAGGTTACCCGACTAGCGCCCCATCGTCGTCTAGACCATAACACCAGCCTTATTGAGCTTACTATGGGACTAGTTTGATTTTTATAAGAAATTGTCCCCTAATATATACTTATTTATTTATATATGCGTTTATAATCCAGTTTTGTCATAAAACAAATTATCTTAGCTCATTTAGATCAAAATATTTCTCTCAGATAAAAAAAATATTAATGTATGCAACGTCTTAACATATTATGCCTAAACCTAAACCAAACCAACTCATCTGAAGCGGTCCCTGAAAATTCAGTAAATAAATATTGATCTTTCCCAACTTACCTCAAGGGGCATCTGGAATATTGTAGGTATTGCATCTGGCAATAATAATCTTTTATTGTTCTTAGTAACATAAAAGTCACTTTTAAAATGATTGGAGCAGATTCTGTGATGTTTGGTCGGCGTCCAATTATTGCGTCCTACTGCGTCAATCCATTTTTGAAGTAAATTATTATTTGGAAATCTAAAGTTGACAAATAACCATGTAATTAATAATTTAACGCAATAATATCTCGTCTAAATGCTTACGTAAATAATTCATATCGATAAATTGTCGACATATTTTTTTTTCATTAAGTAACAGCACTAGCCCTGTTCACGACAGATGAATTTTTACCAAAAAACCTTTCTGAAATGAATTTGGAACTACGCAAAAGGTACATTTTGTACTATCCAGCATCTGTAGTCTATCTCAGACTATTATGTTGCATAATGTTCGTGCCATTTTTGAAATAATAGCAAAAGTTTCTTACCAATGATAACTGATATTTTCTCCGGACATTTTCACTGATTTTAAACTGCTCCGGCACCATTGCACTACGTACCACATTTCTGCTTACTTGTAAATAAAGATTGTTGAGTTTTGATACATATAATTTCGTAATTTTCACAATATCTATTGCACTTTCGGTACCGTTTTGTTTTTGACGTATCGTTGTTTACTAAATTCACTCTGGTGTGACATGGTGTGTTTTTTAAATCGGGACAATTCGTTAATATCGTACTAGTTGTCCCATTCTAACTCATTTTGGTGTGCCATAAGGATTAACGAGACAACTATATGAAAAATCGTCTGGCTTAATACTGCGAGTCTGCTTTTATATGTCTGTGCCGCAAAATGGACTTCGCATCGTACCGTCCCTTTCCTTCATATAGAGTATAACACGAGATTGAAAGGGACGGCACGACACGAAGTTCGATTTTCGAAGTTCGCGGTAGCACAGCAGTTTCTTTAGTCATTGACACTGAACACGGTCAACTAAATGTTATGACAGTTGACAGTTATGAGGGTTGGGAGGGGAAGGGTACTCAACCTCAACTCATTATTGATTGAGCTTACAAAAAACAGTAAATGATAATTTTAAGTACAAAAGTTAATTGTTACTTTATTACCCGTTTAGGAATATAAATCAAATTAACCATGAGATCTCATTCAGCAGTTATATATTTCTTGGGGTTAATACATTTAGCCGTAAGTTATCTTAATAAGTTTACATCTATTTGATTATATTGAAGACCCCATTGAAACACAAATTGTATTGTAATTGTGGTATTATGTTGAACCAGTGGAACACATTCTCGTTGATTCAGCGATCGGGAATATTGTCATTCCACTACATCATTAATATACACAGTATATTGGTAGTACGGAACCAACAGCTATATAACAAGAGAACTATATAAGAAAATCCAGAATGTATTTGTTATATTATTGCCAACAATCATTTAATCGGATGTTAAAATCTAGTAACTTTTTATACTTTCAGGTTTGCATTGACTTTGATGGCTGGCTGAATATTAAAATACAGCATACGTTAAATTGCAAGGGTGAACAGTACTGTTCTCGTGGAAATATCTCTTTGAAGAGTATTAGGTCAGGGACTTCAGTTATTGAGCAAATACACTTTAATAAACAACATATTGAAGAACTCAAGGTATTCCTGTACTTCTCATCTGACAATTATAATATGTATAATGTTATATATAACTAGCTATTAGGCTTAGATTCATTGACCAAATGAAACAAAGGTTTCAACTTCGACATAAATGCCAGGAGGATTTCCATCTGTTCTTCTCTACCGGTTGCAATTCTTAACCAATTCTCATGAAAATTTTGAGTGCAGGTTTGACCATTATATCAACTTGTCAGTTTGTGGAAATTTTGAAAAAAAAAAAATGCAATGTCTACAGCTCACAGAGCTACTATTATTTTAATGATATAAAAATTCATATTTATGATTAAATTTTGAATATTGGGGGATCATCTCATACAAACTGACTTTGTCCCAGACTTGGCAAGGCTTGTACAGTCAGCGTCATATAGTATGTAGCAGCGAGTGGCCATATCAAATAGTTTGGTACACCATATTTTTTGTGTGGTGTATTAAACTATTACTAATATTAAGCTGACTGTACTATTTGTACTAAACAACAAATATATAGAATACATCCAAGAATCGGAAACAAATGACCGATTCAGCCTAGTTGGTAGTGACTCTGCCTATGAATCTGGTGATCCCAGGTTTGAATCCCAGTCAGGGCATTTATTTGTGTGATGAGCATCAATAATGGTTTGTGAGTCTTGTATGTTTTCTATTTATTTAAGTATTTATCTGTCTATTGATATTCCTAAATATGTATCATCACCTAGTACCCATAATACAAGCTTTGCTTAGTTTAATAAGGTTGTCCACATATATTTATATATTTAATAATTCTTGTTCATCACACAAATAAATGTGCTAACCGGGATTCAAACCCAGGACCTCCAGCAGCAGCCAGGGTTGGCACTTGGCAGGGTCAATATCAACTAAGCAACAACTATTTATTATTTATTCCATATAAGTTAAAACCTCATTGAACTTATTAATATTTAGGTGTTATGATTAATGCTATATTTCAGAAATTGGCAGAAACAGATGGATTCTACTCAATAAAGACTTTGGTTACATCTACTGATAACAAGGAAACAGAATATCTTTCATCAGTTAAAGCCCAAGCCTTCCTAGACAATGGCCTGTCAGATGTGATAAATGCTTGGATCCTGCCCAATGGAGCTGTGATTGCTGTGAACTTCCAAGTGGCAAATGGTTCACAGCCACTGGTGCAAGGAAGCAACAATGACTACAAATTGAAGTCAAATTTCTACCTTCGTCACATAGATCAAGCACCAGTGTATGTTATTTTTATCCTTAGTTGTAGACATAGTAATTATAATTAAGGGTGGGTCCCATTCAAAAAACGTGATATTTTAGCTGTTTTTCATGGCTACCTATGTGGCTACCACTAGCCGAGCTAGATCTCAAGAACCGTAATAGCTAGACAGTTGAAATTTGCACAGATTATGTATTTTTATTGTGGCTACAACAACAAATCCTAAAATCAAAATAATAATAATTATTAAGGGGGGCTCCCATACAACAGAGTAGTTGCCACTAAAACAACAAATACAAAAAAAAACACAATAAAATAAGTGTTTAATGGCACCAGCTTTTAGCCTTTTTTCTGGTACGGAACCCTTCGTGCGCGAGTCCGACTCGCACTTGGCCGGTTTTATAGATTCGTACGAGTATATTCCCTAATACTAACTAAAATTTATATTAACAAACAATGTGTTCACCAGGAAGAAAAATAAAATGTGTGTCGCCTATGACGGCAAATATCTTGCGTTATTCCCAGTCCAATTGCATCCTGAAGGGTGCCCGGGGCCCGTTACCTAATCCCAAGAATTGGCGTAGGTACTAGTTTTTACGAAAGCGACTGCCATCTGACCTTCCAAACCAAGGGGGAAACTAGACCTTATTGGGTTTGGCTTGTCAAGTGAGTGGGCAACTTGACTGTTAGAAGTTCTGAAGCCGCCCGATTGCCTCTAACTTGGCTTAACGAATGCTATCTACACACTAAAGAGTTAAAATGAACCTTAAGTACTTGATACATAGGTTGCCCTTACATCTACTTGATATGAAGTCATGGCGTGTGGGGCACTAAATGTACTGACTTTTTAAATAACTCGATGGCGGGAAAAAGTGGAAAAACGGTTACAGAGTTTTAATCCAAACTGTGAAGTAAAAATAAGTTGGTACCTACCTTATTAATTTGTAATTTATTTTAGGCTTAAATTAAACTACCACTACCATCATACATTTACCTCAAATAAGTTGGTTGTAACTACAGTGAACCATATCCTAATTATCTATATATGTCTTCCATTTAATAATAAATAGCTACTGATTATACATAGGACTATAAAGGTTATCCCATTTAATCAATCAACCCAACCCAGGCAAGAAATATTTATTCATTGCATATCAAGTATGGAGACCCTTAACATCCATGACTTCTATACTGCCTGCCCAATTTTCATGAATTAGTAATTACATTAAAGATAAACATTTTGTAAAAACATGAGTGAAAGAACATAAAGCTTTAATTTGCATTAATATTTTTTTTAGGCCAGACACAGCCTCCTACATACAGAAGCTCGAACGTGAAAGAGAAGCCAGAGAAAAGGGAGAGATGAAAGATAACAGATCTTTCTTAGCTAAATATGTAAGTCAAAACTAATACTTAATATATTCCATGTGTTACACGAGAAAGCCTGGAAATTTTCGTATAGGTGTGTCGAGACTGCAAGACCCAGGTACTTCCTGAGATATCATCATCCTCCTAGCGTTATTCCCAGCACAATTGCATCCTGCATCCTGAAGGATGCATGGGGTCCGCTACCTAATTCCAAGAATTGGCGTAGGCACTAGTTTTAGTACTTCCTTAGATATAAATCTGTAAATGTGTGGGTTGTGGATGGAGATCAGTAAATACTTTTATTTTCTTGGTCTGAGATGCGTGAGGGTAGCAGGAACGGACATGGCACAACCAGTGTCAGTTTGCGAACACATGAAGGAAGACTTTTTTTTCTATTAAATATATTAATATTTTTCTTGGTCTGAGCCCCATATGCCTAAAATTAAGGCAACAAGTGACACTAGGTACTTTTAGATAGTTTGATAACCTGATATTAGTTTTGTTTACCTTTTTTGGACATACGATACACCTAATTACACATACAAGCAAACTCGTTTTTCCTTGCGCGATTAAATATTAACCTTATTTGAAAGCATAAAGGTGAGTTTGACCATGTCCAACAAAAGCCTTAAGGCTTTATTGGCACCGCGACCGAACCACGCAACACCTTTTTGCTTCTGGCATCCACAGATTTACATGGGAATTTTAATTTTTGCCAATAACAAAATTTTATTTTCAGTGGATGTACATTGTTCCCATCGCAATCTTCGTCATGATCTCGGGCGCCACCAATCCAGAGGCAGGAGCACCTGCTACGCGTTGATAACTTTTTCTCTCATAGCTCATAGCCCTCAATCAAATACCATCATCATAAATTAGACAGAACCAGTGTAATGTAAGTGGATAAAGTTGTAAACTGTAAACAAATATAAAATCCGGTTTTTATAGAATAGTTTTAATTATGCCTTTTACAATTATAATCTTATTGACAGTGGAAAGTAGTGTGGCGTTCTATGCATTGAGAATACTGTATACTGTCAATATGTAATAACTAAGAAAACAATGAATATTTAAAAAAAACAGTTGTTCTTATCATAACAATAGAGAATTCAAGCCCCAATCTTCTCAATTTCTTCTGCATCCTCAATGTCAAGTAACTGAATCTTCTTGCCAAAATGTTTTTCAATTGCTAAGCAAATCTGCATAGCTAGAGCAGAATCAATTAAATTGATTGCAATTCCAGCCTTTCCAAATCTTCCCGTGCGCCCAATCCTATGCAGGTATGTTTCACAATCTGCTCTCTTCTCAACATCCATAGGCATATCAAAGTTAACTACAAGAGTAACTTGCTCCACATCAATGCCCCTGGATAGCACATTAGTAGTGATAAGAACTTTCTCAAGACCAGCTCGGAAACGATCAAGGACTGCTATTCTTTGTTCCACAGTCAACTCTCCTGACAACACTGCTACAGAGTGTCCATCTTTAGACATTTTTTCAGAGAGCCAGCCAGCAGTCTTTCTTGTGTGACAAAATATGATTGCTTGTCCAATAGTAATGACTCCATAAATGTTGCAAATTGCCCTGTATTTCTCATCTGGGGTTTTACATTTCACATAATATTGCTTTATGTTATCTAGTGACTCCTCTTCTCTCAATAATCTAATAATGATTGGATTAGGCACTATGATCTCTGCAAATTCCATAACAGCAGCATCATAAGTTGCAGAGAAGAACATCATTTGGCAAGTGGATGGTAAACACTTGTGGATTCTAATACACTGGTCCTGGTGGCCCTGCCGATCAATCATCACATCAGCTTCATCCAATACAAACACTTTGATCTTGCTAAGTTCAAACATACCAAACTTGACACTCCAGTCCAGCATCTTGCCTGGGGTCCCAATGATGATGTGGTCGGTAATTTTGGTGCCCCTTGGCACTTCTTCTCCTCTTACAGCATACTTCAATTTAATCTCAGGACAGAACTTGGCCATTTTGGCAGCCACTTCACCTGTTTGGATTGCCAGCTCATAGGTAGGGCTGAGACACAACACCTGGGGATAGTTGTGATTGGTGTCCACTCTACTCAGCATTGCCAACACAAATGCAGCTGTTTTCCCCGTTCCTGACTGAGACTGCGCAATCATGTTTTGAGGAGGATCAGCTAAAAGAGTAGGTAAGGCAGTTTCTTGAATTTTAGAAGGTGCGTTGAAGCCCATAGAATATACACCTTTAAGCAGATTTGGTTTCAAATGCAGAGCTTCAAAAGTCTTAACAGAATACAGAGGTGAATTTGGATCTTTCCTTTGCACTTCAATATCTAACTTGGATTCCACTAGACCTTGCCGTATAATTTTCATCAAGAGTGACGTTTCTGCTGGATTCGCTGCATCACCTCCTTCTTCAGAATCTGTTGTCTGGTCATGTGGCTTTTGTTTTAAACCTAAACCAGCAACTTTGTTGGAAATTTCCAATTCTTCCGCTTTTTGTCCCCATTGGTTTGCCATATTGAACCTGAAAACCAGTTTGAATTCTAAATCAAATTGGTTTTTAATTTTAATTACAAGATTTCTATATCTATGAGATTTCACAATAATGCTTAATTTCTCTTAACCTCTAGCTAATAATTCACGAGTAATAATCATAACGTGAGTTTCTGAGTAGCGAACTTACCAATAATCAATAATCAGCGGCAATATGGCAATATACGTGAAACCAACACAAATTTCAAACAAAAAGCCGCTTCGGCTCAACTTTCAGTTCAATTGCTCAAAACAACTCGATACGCATTAGATGTTAGGTTACCAGCATAACAATACCATTATTTCGGTATCTCCAGAAAATGTAGTAAACTAGTGTAAAACCTTAATTAGTTTACACAACTTGTTTTCGATAACCACGCAAGGAAAAGTGCAACATACTACGTACTTATCTATGGAAAAGTAATCCGACATGTAATGTAAGTACATTCACAGACTAGTAAAGTACATTCACCACAGACATTCGAGTAACAGTACATTACTACAGCCCGGCTAGTATGATAGCTTATACCGTCACGTTTTATATGACGTTTCAGTACATATTGGCCATATAACGTGACGTTATAAGCTCTCATACTAGCCGGGCAGAGGCCGGGACGAAAGGGGTTACCGGCCGAAGAAATATAGACTGATATAGGTCTGAGGCGGGCAACCCCATATTTCCCGCCGAGGAATATATAGAAGAATATATATTCTCAAACATGCAATGAAATAAACAACTAAAAAATCAAAGTTTTATTTTTAATACGCATAGTGGCAGAAAGTCATGATGCCTGTGCCACAAATTTATGTCGAATAGAAATTAAAAAAGAGGACTTTGCCGGCCTAGGCCTGCAAGATTTGTATGAAATTCTATTAACGACCTCTTGTCCTAGCCGCACCTGAAACGTCATACTTCGCAGACTATTATTGGCTATGTGCGAAGTAGGTGGTGGGGGTAAACTAAGCGATCGCAGCGCACACCATGGCAGAAATGTGCAATTTCCGGGGACCTATATGTCAACTTTACTCCGACGTTTCCTGTTGGTTTCCTACGATTCGTTTCGTTTGTATTTATTTATTTATTTTCTTATTTATTTCAGTCAAATTTCCAGTAAGGGGTCTTTCTCGCTTACTAAAATAAATAAAATATTCATGTGTTATTATTTGACAGCTCTGAGTTTGACATTGCCCCGGGACCCATGACGCTTGACGTTTCTGACGTGCACATAGCCAATAAGAAACATAACATCAATATTTCATTGCATGTTTGAGAAAAGTTAAGTTGGCTATGTGCGAAGTAGGTGATGGGGGTAGCTAGCTCGTAGCGCACACCATGGCAGAAATGTGCACTTACCGGGGACAACTGTCAAATTTACTTTCACGTTTTCTATTGGTTTCTTAACGGTTTCCTACGATTCGTTTCGTTTGTATTCTCTTATTTATTGCAGATAAATTCCGTATTGGAAATTTATCTGCAATAAATAAGAGAATACATATGTCTAGTTTACTAAAGTAAATAAAATATTCATGTGTCATTATTTGACATCTCTGAGTTTTGACATTATCTCGGCACCTTTGACGTTTGACGTTTCAGACGTGCACATAGCCAATAGTGGTATTATATTATTATTATTAATCTAAGACATTCACGAATGAAATGAATTGAGAATGGGGCCGTTTATACGGTTATTATTATCACGCGATTCACTCATATCATGATCCGTATCATGTGTATACAACAGCCCGGCTAGTATGATAGCTTATACCGTCACGTTTTATGTGACGTTTTAGTACATTTTGGCCATATAACGTGATGGTACAAGTTATCATACTAGCCGGGCAGGGGGCGATACGGATCGTGATATGAGTGTATTGCATGATAATGGTTGCCATGGTTGCAACGAATAAATGATTATGATTAATAATAACAGGGGGTCTACTCCGAAATTCGAAATCCGAACTTCGTATTGTGCCGTCCCTTTCAGTCATATAGTGTATGGCAGGAGAGAGAAAGGGACGGCACCATACGAAGTTCGGATTTCGAATTTCGGAGTAGACCCTCAGGCCCCAGACTACTAAAAAGTATACTACGTATCAGACGGCCATCGGATCGCGTAATAATAGTCAATAGTGACCGTGTAACAGGCCCCAACCCAACGCGACGCGACACAACCAGCCCGGCTAGTATGATAGCTTATACCGTCACGTTATATGGCCAAAATGTACTGAAACGTCACATAAGACGTGACGTTATAAGCTATCATACTAGCCGAGCAGTACCACAATTAACGCAACGGAACGCAGCAGTATGACCCGACCCACAGATTACTTAAGATACTATTATCGCCTGATAATAATAATAATAATGTGACCGTATAAAAGGCCCCACGCCTGCGGAGCTGTCAAACAAAACAACTGTAAATAAATAGGCAGTCAAAGGAAGAGAATCAGTATTGCCAGGTCTCCTGATTTATCAGGAGATCTACTGATTTCGGGCTATGTCTACTTATCTACTGAATTTTCAACGGATTCTCCTGATTTTCTCAGTTTACATCTCTCTTAAAAATATATTACCCTAATTCATAAACACTAACTACTGCACATTTAAAATTGATGAAATTGGTCGCCGGAGCTGGATTTGATTAAGTATATAATAACTGTGAATACCAACCGCTATGAACGATACACGAGGTACAAAATATCTTCTTTTTACATAGTCTGTGCTGTGGTCGTCGGTCGAGTCATAATAAAATTGAAAGCACACGATTATTTTAATTGCAGCTGAATTTTCAGTGGATTTTACCAATAGTGTACTGACAATCAGATGATTTGAGTAACATTTGAAAAAAATAACTTGTTATTGGCTAGATAGAGTTGATGGCCCCCGAGCCTGAGATGTAAAAGAAAAGTGTAATCCAGATATTTTCATTTCAAAATGTATCTATCCTCGAGTAAAAGACACTTATACACGGATCTATACCTAAACCGGATTGAGTACTGTGACCAAAAAGTGTGACCGACAGAGAAGCCAAACTGGAGGATTGCATCTCGTTTTAATTAGGGTGACCAAGTACATCTGTGGATATAAGGATTATTTCTAATATAGGTTCTATGTATAATGAAATTTAAACTAAATTAGGTAGTAAATAAAATAAGAATATTTTTCAAAGAAATATTTATTTTCACTAGTTACAAGTTTGTGTATCCATACATTGTTAAACAATATAGTCTTGTGTAATTTATGCCTAAGCCCTACTTTATTTTCCAATTTCCAAATCTGTTAACAAATGTGTTTTCCCGTGATGAGCCATGCGTAAATTAAAAAAAGACGTGGACGAGTTTTAATTCACCATCATCAGATCATCACGGTGGTGCCATGATACACGAGTTCGGTAGGTAACAACACAATATAATAATATTACATTGTTACCGAACTTGCCCGTATCTAATTGAGCTGAAATTTAGCATACTGTATAATTTAGCAATTTAACAAATTTAGCATACATAAGTATGCTAAATTTCAACTCAATTGGATACCGGAAAGTAGCTGTAAAATGGTAAAAAATTGCAACGACAACTTAAGTACTTGCACAGTTTAATCACATACAGTCCAAGTTAAACAAAATCTCATAATGATAACAAAATTGTAAAAAGATTGAATTTCAATTGACCTTTAGAAAAGGTTTTCTCACTAAACACTTAATAACGAATATTTCTGCAAAACCAGCCCAAGTCATAGTCACCCTAATCAGTCTGACATTTGTCTTGTCGTTTTATCGTAAAATATAACAAATTGTTCCTTACCTGTGAAATGATATTCCACAATTAATAAAACTTTCACTTTTGCAACCCTTTACACAACATGTTTTCACAATTTTCAACTAATTTCATCAGTTGCTTATTTTCGTAATTTCAAATTTGACACTATCACAGACTAGTAAGGGACACTATTAACATTGGGGATACCAATTAATATTTGAAAAATACTACTATATTTATTGCAATACTAGGTTTTAGTCAGTTAATAATGTTGATATTTTATACAATTACAAATCAGGTCAAATGTAAATTATCCCTGATAAATATGCAGTACCTACTAGTTACTACAAGCAAGTAATTATTTTCAGTATTCTAAAATACCACAACATATTTTTTTTTTTACATTGGCAACTTGTGCGAGTGGGACACCGTCCTCCGGTTGGTTGCTCTCGCTCGGACCACTTTCTCTAGTCTGTCTGTCATAACAGGATATTAACTGTATTACGCGGGAATATGGTTCAATTTTGACTGGCTCATAAAAGTTTGTACTCTATCCGGTTTAGGTATAGATCCGTGCACTTAACACAACCACCACCAAGACCTCGTTGCGGAAAAAACACATGCGCCTTTGTCACTAAAAATGACCCTAAATACCACTATGCCAGCTTAGTTTCAGCAAAGCTTTGGAACCTCATTTTTTAAATTTGAAAACGAAACATTGTAGCACGAAACCACATATCAACTTTTAAATAGGAGATTTATTTTATCACATCGTATCTATGTGATGACCGGCCCGGTAACTCACGGTTCTTTATCAAGTGCTGTGACCATTTGTGGGACTCACTCTTCATGGGCGGTTTTGAGATTTAAAGTCCACGTAAAGTATCTTCTGTTCATTCCTAAATTATTTGTAGCTTTTATGTTACCTGCCCTGCTACATTTATAATATTTAAAAACACTGAATGAACATTTATTTGTCTTTTTTCCAGAGTACTCATTTAAAAGCCACCCTGAGCGGAATTTACAATTTATATTATGACTCTTGCTTACGTTCTTTTTATATAAAGCGGATTTATATTTTTAAAATAGCACACGAAATTCTGAAATAATACAGAATATTAAATTACATTTTTCTTCAAGGGATATTTTGTATCTATCGAACAAGCAATTACTTTTTTGAGCGGCATTGGAAATTTCCGAAGTTGAGCACTCGTATGGCAGACATGGTAGCCTTTTTCTGCGTGCCGTTCAAATTCTCAGAGAGTTTCTAATTGTGTACTGTACTTGTAATGACAACTTTTATTGCACTTTATATCTAAGGCTCGGAACGTATCAATTGCCTCTAGTACAAACAATACATGTCTTCTAACACTAGCTGACTGTAATGACGTATATTTTTCACTATCTGAATAATATTTTCATTGAAATAGTTTTTTTTTACTTTGTACCAATTGCGTATGTAATTACATACAATCAGATAATTAAAATAACACTTAATGAGAAAAAAAAGTTATAATTTGCAATTAGATAGGTTCTTTCACAATGATATAAATAATCTACTGATTTTCTTTTTCTGATATCCTGATTTTCAGGAATTTCAGGGTACAGTTCTACCGACTTTTTCAAATAGAACCTAGCAACACTGAAGAGATGTAAAATATAGTCACTAGAGTCTGACTAGCATAAGTCTGCACCAGCAATTTTAATTTAATGTCTGTAAATCGGTATATGATAACACTGAAGATAGGGCACTAATTAGTCTTGATACTTGTGTAGATCTTTAATATTTAAACAAGTGAAAATAATAGTAGTAGTAGTGAGTATTAGTATGTATGTATGTATATATAAATAAATAAATAAATAATGTATGTCAGCCTATATACCTACGCCCCACTGTTTCGTACAAGCCTTCTGTCATTCTCGAAAATTGCATGTTTGTGTGCTGGAAACGTACGTTTTTTGTCATGTATCACTAAAAGGATATTTTTTTTATGGCAGTTTTACTGATTAGGCCACGTAATTTTGATGTTGGTTGAAAAAAAAAAACATTATATTGTGCGTTTTGTTTGCCCTATGTCAAAACTACCACAATTATACTCAACTTACACATCACTACTTTTATTACTTATACACACCAGGTTTTCCCAGAAGAAAATTGTCAATCGGTGACCAAAGATATTGAGATTTTTTTCTGTAGGGGATGAAGATAGTTTGAAGTAAGTATTTGCTTAATATCTTCGAGACCTTATCTGTCAATTCACGTACAAGCAGTAAAACACTGGAAATTTGAACAAAAATAATACTTAGTGTTTACTTTGAGTAAGTTAGTTCAACATATACATAAAAAAAAAAACTAAACATTTTCCATATGTATGGTAGTACGGAAAACATACAATTTTCAAAATAAAATGGTGCATATCTTGGAAACTAAGAGACTTTATACTAACGCATGTTGTGTCTAAAATATTTCAAATTTGGTGATGAAAGAGGAGGTCCTCTATCATCCCTGAACGTATTTGCACCTAGTTACCAAACAACCTGTATATGTTGTAAAAACCGTCAATATTAGTAACTTTTACAAAAAAGGGATTACACCCCGTATAACTGTTAGCTTAGCTGCAACATAATTCTCGTTGCGGGTTCTGGTAGACGAGAGGTTTTTAAAGGAATTTCATACAAACATTGAAAAACTACCAATATTGTTTGATAAACTCACCGGTCAATGACATGATGAGATGTAAACATTGCCGGTTTTCTGCGATAGTCACCTCTCGTTGTTCTCTCTCACGGTGTCATAATGATTGAGCATTCGGAATAATAATTCTCGCTCGCCACTTTTATACGGTTTGCCAATAATTAGTGCTAACAATCGTAAACAATTTAATTCGTATGACACATTCACATTTGACATCTGCGCATAGAGTAAATTATATATACTGAAACATCTGCGTCAAATCTATATTAATAATTTCGTGCAGGGGTACGGTAGACCCGAACGAGACCTGTCTCAAATTGAAGAACGTATAAAAATAACGATTTTTGAGTTGAACATATGTATCCGCAAAATTCGGATTGTCGCGTATTTTGCATTTAAAAGTGTTAATTGTATGACGAAAGGTCGGCCATATTAAATTCGTTGGTTGACACCGTCGGCTTGGGTACGTTCGGAAATTGTTAACTATGTTTGCGTCCGGTGTGTTGGCCAGGTTGCTGGGCTGCGTTCTGGGTGATGGGCCATCATCGCCTATTGTGTGGATTCGGCTAGCCGCGTCTGCAGCTTTTTGTTTTTGTAGTTTTCAAGCGTTCTATACACCTATCAGCCTAGCTGGCACGATAACTTATACCGTCACGTTATATGGGTGAAATGTATTAAAACGTCACATAAAACGTAACGGTATAATCTATCGTGCTAGCTAGGCTGATTGTCACAACAACCGCCTTCAAAGCGAATGTATGGGGCCAGAGGGCCTACTACGAACTTCGAAAATCGAACTTCGTATCGTGCCGTCCCTTTTCGTCATATAGTGTATAACACGAGAGTGAAAGGGAAGGCACGACACGAAGTTCGATTTTCGAAGTTCGTAGTAGGCCCTCTGTTACATGGTTATTATTATCACGTGATACATTCATATCACGATAAGTATCATGTGAATATTGAAGCAGAATCCATGCAAATTTGAAAACTGCGATAATATTGTCACCCCAGTATTGTGATAATATTAATCGTTTAAAGGACATCACTTGAATGTTTGCTGAGTCTGTCCGCCATCTTAAAGCTGCGTCTGTATTTTGTTGTGACAAACTACTAGGTGACTTATGGCTTTTAAACGTCTAGCAAAATTCTATCCCTATCTCGCTCTATCTTATAACTTAGTGGTACTGGGGGTCTACTCAAAAATTCGAAATCCGAACTTCGTATGGTTCCGTCCCTTTCACTCATATAGTCTATGACAGGAGAGTGAAAGGGACGGCACCATACGAAGTTAGGATTTTGAATTTCGGAGTAGCTGGGGAGCTCATGCCGTTCGCCGCGCTCGGACGTTAGAGGCGCTACCGCGAACCGAAAACGAAGTATCTGCCTCTCTCTCGCACATGTATATTCGAACGACAGAGAGGTAGTTCGTTTTTGGTTCGCGTGGTTTTAGGCCCTCAGGCGTCAACTTTAAAACGAATAGGGTATTTTACTATAAGAGAAATAAAATTCAAAATGTAATAAAAACCAGCCAAGTGCGTCGGAGTCGCACACTGAGGGTTCCGTACAACTAAAAACTAATGTGATTTATCAATATATTGATATTTTTGGTAAAATATACTTCATAATAAACATTATCACCTAATTTCAAGTTCATAGGTCGATGGGAAGTTAAAAAATTATATGTGTGACTGACAACACACGGAATGTTCTTTGACTTTCTTCGACTGTCCGCCGCGCTCGGACTAAGGTGCTACCAACCGAAAACTAAATATATATGCCTCTCTGTCGCACTTGCATTTTCGAGCGCGGAGAGGGAAATACTTCGTTTTCAGATCGCGGTAGGCCCTCTGGTCTGACGGCTCCTATTCCTGGATGGCGCGCGTATCGGAAAGTGAAATACCTTTGGCAAAACGGAACACGTTGTTAAATAGCTTCCATTAATTGGAGAAAATATTACCAACTGTTAGGTATTATTATCACGCGAAACACTGAATATTGAAGCAACATCCATAGGGGCCTGTTATATGGTTATTATTATCACGCGATATACTCATATCACGATCCGTATCACGTGCAATGAATACTGAAGAAAAATCCATACAATTCTGAAAACCACGATAATATTGACACACCAGTTTTGTGATAATATTAAGCGTGTAACAGACACCATACAATTTTAAAAATCGCGATAATATTGACACATAATATTGAGTGTAAAGGGCCCCACTTAATATAATTTGGTGGAGAATAGAGAGCTGCTACCGCGAAACGAAAACGAACGAACATCGTGTATTTCCCTCTGTGTCGCTCGATTTTGCAAGTTCGACAGAGAGGGAAATACACGAACTTCATTTGTTTTCGTTCGCGTTAGCAGCTCTGACTTCGCACCAAAAATACTGACTGGCACATCAATATTTAACAATTGCACATCTGAACTGAATTTTAATAAACGATTAGTATTTTAGCTATACAAATCAGTACTGATTACGGTGTCAAAAGTACCTTTAAATACTACCCTTATAAAAATGCTTAGGATTAACTTGCAAAGATACTAACCTTTGCCCGTGACGTCGTCAGCGTAATCTTTTACTCCCTATTCCATATGTTAATCCAGAGTACAGACTATATTTCTATACGAAGTTTCATCATAATCCGTTGTTGTAAAATTTTAATTTTATACATTTTTGTACACTATTTCTTTCGTCGTTTGCATAACTGTCACGAATAAATGTTTACTTTATTTCTTTCTTATTTATTTCACCCGAGCGAAGCCGGGCTTTCATCTAGTATAAAATATTGCCATACGTAATTTTTAAATGGTTGACAGTTCATTTGCTTGGAAGAGATATACTGGTCTGACTCTACGTTTAGGCAGAGTTATATTCAAATCAAAGAGTACTTTTGTATATATTAGTGTTATCTTGTTATGGGAATATTTTTATTGTCGTAATCGACACATTGGCTAAATCATTATGGAAGAAGTAGATTCTATTATATTGCATTTTCTTCGTCAGCTAAATGTGTAAGTAAAATGTAAAATAACAACATAATGTTACTTTTGTAAATGTTATAAAGTGTCGTACATCGAAATAATGTTTTTAATTAACTTTCCAGAAACATAGATGAAGATGTTATGAACATTTGCGATCTCCCGGTAGAGGTTATTATAGAGTCTGCGTCAAAATGTCTCAGCTCTATCAGTACGTCCTTAAAGGTGCCGACAAAATTACCATCAGGGATATCACACAGAATTGAAGTAGCTGCACAAATTGCTTTAATATGCAAGGTACTATTGTAGTAAGCTAATTTTCACACGGTCTCAATATTTGGTTAAGTAAATATTTTGTAATTGAGTGGATAGTAGGCCTCACTCTTCAGACCTCTGTAGGAATAAAAATATTCCAGCTGTCCCATGTATTCAAGGATTATTTTTTGCCTTTTATGCCCACATTCCTAACCATATTCCCCATTGGTATAAGCACATTGGCTTCTCCAGCAAGAGGTCCTATTACATCAAACTATTATACTTAACTCTATTATTAAATTCTAGCTGAGTATTGATTTCCATTTACAGACAATGGTAGTATAGGTCAGTAAACATGTGTATCCACTAGTGGGGTAATTTACCAAAATTTTTTTATGTTTTTTTTTTTTTAACAAAGCATGGTCATCCATGCTGGGCTCTGCAGCTTTGCCCTGATGGTCGCCAGGCGACCAGGTTCAGCCGCTGCACCTCCCACGGTTCCCGCGCTTTGTCACAGCGGGCGAGGGCTGCTCTCCCTTTGCGCCTTCAAATTTTTATATACACTCTAGGGGTAGGGCAGACAAGACCACGTGGATAGTGGGGTGCTCTGATTCAGTTCTTGATATACCTACGCCCCAGTAACGAGAGTGACATAAATCATCTAACTGTCATGGCGTGGTATTAATTACCGATTTTAGTCTAGAAACTGCCCAATTTTTAGGGTTCCGTACCTAAAGGGTAAAAACGGGACCCTATTACTAAAACTTCGCTGTCCGTCCGTCCGCCCGTCTGTCACCAGGCTGTATCTCAAGAACCGTAATAGCTAGACAGTTGAAATTTTCACAGATTGTGTATTTTTCTGTTGCCGCTTTAAGGTGGAACGTTTTCAAAAATTTTCATACAATTTTCGTTCGGACTACATTTCAATTCTAGCGATGTCACGGACTTGAAATTGTAATATTTAGATAATATATGACCTTCTGCTCCCGCAGTTTGAAAAACTAAGCGAAAAAACCACTAATAATTAAAATATAGCCGTTTCAAAATACATTAATTTTCACTCGGAGCCTTGTATGTGTGAGTGAGTTTTATACTATCCGTGTAAAGAAAATGGCCGCGGCGAATGACAGGTCGTTGCCAAAAACCTTCAATAGATGGCGCAGATGTCAATTCCAAGCATCCAGGTTTCAACGTTAGATACAACTATAAGTAGTACTTATTAGCTTTATAGGTGGCGACACTGTTCGAAACACTTATTTTCTGAAGAAAGAGACGGCAGTATTTTTTATCGTGCTACGCTGTTCATTTTTGTAGTGACGTAACAGCCATGTCATTTGTTTTTTGATAGAACGAATTTCAAACTGCAAATAAATGTGAAACGAAGTTGGATACTTCATTGAGATTGCATTCTTAGGCGTAGGAAGGAACGGTCGGCCTCATAAGGGGCTGAACACCTTTGTACCTTGTCACTTTAACGTCATGTTTAAATTGTCATACTAAATGTCTAACGGCTGAAAGCGACAAAGTCCCAAATTGTCCAACTGCTTAATGAGACCGCCTGTACTACTTACATACGTAAACTCACGCCTATATGCCCAAAAGGGGTAGGTAGAGCCCATGAAATAATATTTTTCAGTGCCACTTTTGGCTATTACAGATTTATTGGACGAAGAAAATGTGATATTGCAGTGACAGGTGGCTAGCCCATCGCCCATGATTGGAGTATGTGGATAATTATTGTTTTAATAGTGAAATATAAAAAAAATATGTATACCTATCAGGCACTCGCGATACAAAAACTTCGACGAAAATAATTAATGTTCGCATCAAAGTAAAGCAGCGTTATAGTTGTCATACAGTTTATTAGTATTATGTTGTTACCTTTTATTTTCCTTTTGGACGATTAAGAAAAAAACATAATTTTCCGAATTTTAAAGTTATTAAAACATCTTTTATATTGTAATTTACTATTTGTTGTGATATTTTGATGATTTATTATCCATAGAATGGCACCATATTATACATTGTAACACGTATCAAATACTCGCTTTTTCTGAACGAATGTTTGTCAATGCTTTACTTTGATGCGAACATTTTTTCCGAAGTTTTTGGATGGCGAGTGTCGAATGAGTAGAAGATACCTAAGCTTATATTTCCGTATAAACAGCTCTCACTACAAATCTGAATAAATTAATGAAGTGACTGTATATTTTTTATAAATTCACCACTATTTTACACTATTCTTCTTCTTCTGTATAAGGACCGCCTAGAGCGGTGTAAGCCTCCTCCAAAACTTTTCAGATTTCTCTGTTTTTTGCTGGTCTAGTCCAGCAACATCCAGCTACCTTCTTAATGTCATCACTCCATCGTGAGTGTGGTCTTCCCTTTCTTCGAGTGTGCTCCATGGGTTACCAGTTTGTTACGATTTTTATCTACCTTTCATCTGTCACTCTTTGCGTGTGCCCCGCCCATCTCCATTTGAGTCGGTGTGCCTGCCTGGCCACATTTGTGGTTCTGGTTATTTTTCTGTTTTTTTTTTACCGACTTCAAGTTACTCCATAACTCCGTCATATCTTAACCGATTTTGAAAATTCTTTTTTTGATTGTAAGTATATATATTCAAGTTGGTCCCGTTTTGTCAAAACGCAGTTCTGATGATGGGATCCATGAGGAATTGAGGGAACTCCTCAGATCTTAAAGGCAAACATATACTGATTTTTGTGTTTCTATCAACAAATCGAGCATTTTCATACAAAAATCTGAAATTTGATGAAGTGGAACTGCTAATGATGATCAGAACAGAACTCTTCAACGACGAAAAGTTCACGTTTGGCGATTTGTCCTTCTAGCTGTGTTTGTTAAGCAAGTTCTATTTTCACGATTATTTTTTGTCATGCTCGAGTTCTGATGATGGGATCCATTAGGAATCGAGGGAACTCCTCAAATGTGAAAGGCAGACAAATAGTGATTTTAGTATTTTCATGAACTAATCAAGCATTTTCATTCAAAAAAGTGACATTTGATGAAGTGGAACTGCTGATGATGATCAGAACGGAACTCTTCAACGACACGTAGTTCACGTTTGGCGATTTGTTCTCTTCGTTTTGTTTGTCAAGCAAGCTAGTTTTTCAAGACACATTTTTGTCAGGCTTGAGTTCTGATGGAGGATTCTATGAGGAATTGAGGGTACTAATCTTCCACCGTTATAAACATACTTATAGCCATTTTTTTATTTTATTGTATGGAATCTAAGAATGCACCATATAAGTATAATAATCTCTCACAACAAGATATGTGTAGGCTGTCTGTTCGTCGTTACTTTGGTTTTGTCTTCATTTACATGTAGTCCTACTTTTTTGCTTGTGACTGTAGCATCTTTTCTAATTCTTTGGGGTCTTCAGGCAGCAGCACAAGATCCCAGTGCAAGGTTCGAAAAACAAATTCTAAGACAGCTATAAACAATTTTTTGGGACAGTGGGTCCCCTTCTCTTACCCCTTTTTAACCGACTTCAAAATTTCAAAAGAGGAGGTTATCAATTCGGTTGTGTTTTTTTTTTTTTGTTTTTTTTTTTTTTTTTTTAATGTTTGTTACTCCATAACTCCGTCATTTCTTAACCGATTTGAAAATTTTTTTTTGATTGTATGTATATATATCCAAGTTGGTCCCGTTTTTGTCAAAAGGCAGTTCTGATGATGCGATCCATGAGGAATTGAGGGAACTCCTCAAATCTTTAAGGCAAACATATAGTGATTTTGGTGTTTTTATCAACAAGTCAAGCATTTGCATCCAAAAATGTGACATTGGATGAAGTGGAACTGCTGATGATGATCAGAACAGAACTCTTCAACGACGAAAAGTTCACGTTTGGCGATTTGTTCTCCTAGCTGTGTTTGTTAAGCAAGTTCTATTTTCACGATTAATTTTTGTCATGCTCGAGTTCTGATGATGGGATCCATGAGGAGTTGAGGGAACTCCTCAAATCTTAAAGGCAAACATATAGTGATTTTTGTGTTTGTATCAACAAATCGAGCATTATCATACAAAAATGTGACATTTGATGAAGTGGAACTGCTGATGATGATCAGAACAGAACTCTTCAACGACGAAAAGTTCACGTTTGGCGATTTGTCCTTCTAGCGGTGTTTGTTAAGCAAGTTCTATTTTCACGATTGATTTTTGTCATGCTCGAGTTCTGATGATGGGATCCATTAGGAATCGAGGAAACTCCTCAAATGTGAAAGGCACACAAATAGTGATTTTAGTATTTTCATGAACTAATCAAGCATTTTCATTCATAAAAGTGACATTTGATGAAGTGGAACTGCTGATGATGATCAGAACGGAACTCTTCAACGACGCGTAGTTCACGTTTGGCGATTTGTTCTCTTCGTTTTGTTAGTCAAGCAAGCAAGGTTTTTTCCATGATTTCATGAGGAATTGAGGGTACTTAGTCTTCTACCATTATAAACATACTTATAGCCATTTTTGTATTTTATTGTATGGAATCTAAGAGTGCACCATCTAAGATTAATAATCTTCCACCGGACTCCCCCATTGAAGTCGGTTTTTTTTTCTTAAAAATTATTCAATATTGAATGCTGGTCCGACATCTTCCATTTTTATACTGGCTGTGCTTTTTCTGTATATTTCTTTTATTACGAGTATGTCTAAATAATGCTTGTTTAATCCTTGTGCTGATAGTGCTTCCCATATTGATTCATGAAATATAGTGTCGAATGCTTTGTAGTCGATAAAGCTGATGTAAAGTTTTGTAATATGTGTAATAATGTGTTGGTTCTTTCCTTTTTTTTGTGGATACCTTAGAGCTTATAGTTATGCTTTTTTCTATTTCATTATACTGGGCTTGAACTGACTGGTTGCTGTTATGTTCATATTTCGTAAGTTGGGTTTATACTTTCCATAGTCTATGAATTTATTTTAAGTTCGGTTTTTTGTATTTTGTTCTAACATATATCTAAATACATAAAAGAAGAAACTGACTGACTGACTGACTGACTGACTGACTGACTGACTGACTGACTGACTGACTGACATATCAACGCACAGCCCAAACCGCTGTTCCTAGAGATTCCAAATTTGGCACGTAGGTTCCTTATAAAGTGTAGGGGTGCACTAAGAAAGGATTTTTCAAAATTCAACCCCTAAGGGGGTAAAATGGGGGTCCGAAGGTTGTATGGGGAAACATGATTAGATGGACTATTTTATTCGAAACTTCACAGGAGTATTTCTGACCATAAATGAGTAAATACGTGTTTCAGGTTTTTTGAGAAATCAACCCCTAAAAGGGGGAAATGTGGTGACAAAGTCTGAAAATCGACATGGGTATTGTTTTTATGATATACCGGGTCGCTGATAACGAAAACAACAATGATTTTAAAATCTCACGTGGACGACGTGAAATACCATCCCCCCTGTTGGGGTGCGAGAGGGATGAAATGTCTAAATATTAATATGGGTGTCGTTTTTATGGTTTTTTGGGACGATAATTACGAAAATGGCATCGATTTTGAAATTTAATATTGTGGACATGAAAACTTTTGAAAAATTTGTGCCATATTTCAAGAAATAACTGACTGACTGAGTGAGTGACATATCACCGCACAGCCCAAACTGCTGGTTCTAGAGATTCCAAATGTAGTATGTAGGTTCCATATAAGGTCTTGAGGTGCATTTAGAAAGGATTTTTCAAAATACAACCCCTAAGGGGGTGAAATGGGGGTCCGGAGTTTGTATAGGGAATCAAGATTAGTTCGATTATTTTATTCCAAACTTCACAGGAGTATTTCTAACGATAAATGAGTAAACATGTGTTTCCGGTTTTTTGAGAAATCAACCCCTAAAAGGGGAAAATGTGGTGACAAATTCTAAAAATCGATGTGGGTGTTGTTTTTTTAGTTTATCGGGTCGCTGATTACGAAACTACCAATTATTTTAAAATCCCACGTGGCGGACGTGAAATATCATCCCCTCTGTTGGGGTCCGAGGGGGTTGGAATGTCTAAATATTAATATGGGTGTCATTTTTATGGTTTTTTGGGTCGTTAATTTCGAAAATGGCATTGATTTTGAAATTTAATATTGCAGACATGAAAACTTTTAAAAGTGCCAAATTGCAAGAAGAAACTGACTGACTGAGTCAGTGACATTAACGCACAGCCCAAACTGCTGGTTTGAGGGATACCAAATTTGGCATGTAGGTTCCTTATGAGGTCTAAAGGTGCATGAAGTGCCGTGAGTTCTCTATGAAGATACGACCTTTTTTGATTATATACGATTTCGACATTAATCGATATTTGAGCGTCCGAGAGGACTCTTAATAGGAATCAGAGGTACCTAAACTATAAATAAAATAACGGCCATATTGTTTTCTTTATTTTCGTCCCGATTTCGTTCAAAATCGATATCTGAGCGTCCTAGAGGTCCGCTAATACGACTCCGAGGTAAAATTTGGAAAAAGTGGCGGCCATATTGCTTTTCTTCATTTCCGTCCCGATTTCGTTTAAAATCGATATCTGAGCGTCTGAGAGGTCCCCTAATACGACTCCAAGGTAAAATTTGAAAAAAGTGGCAGCCATATTGATTTTCTTCATTTCTTTCCCAATTACGTTCAAAATCGATATCTGAGCGTCTGAAAGAATTCTTAATACGAATCCGAGATAAAATTTGGATAAAGTGGCAGCCATATTGATTTTCTTCATTTCCAATCCGATTTCGTTCAAAATCGATATCCGAGCGTCCAAGAGGTCCTCTAATTTGAATCCGAGGTAAAATTTGGAAAAAGTGGCAGCCATATTGATTTTCTTCATTTCCAACCCGATTTCGTTCAAAATCGATATCTGAGCGTCCGAGAGGTCCCCTAATACGAATTTGAGGTATAATTTGGAAAAAGTGGCGGGCATATTGATTTTCTTCATTTCCGTCTCGATTTCGTTCAAAATCGATATCTGAGTGTCCGAGAGGTCTCTTAATACGAATCCGAGGTAAAATTTGTAAAAGTGGCGGCCATATTGATTTTCTTTTTTTTCGTCCCGATTTCGTTCAAAATCGATATCTGAGCATCCGAGAGGTCTCTTAATACGATTCTGAGGTAAAATTTGGCACTCCATACATGCCATAAAGAGTTTTATGTTACTATATAGACGTGTGGCGTATCTTTGGATTGCTTTTAAAACCGACATAGAGGTTTCGATATTTTTTTCCATATAAATCAACCTTTAGAATATTTTTTAATCGTTTGGCAATTATTTACGAACCGTGAGATCTTCGAGAAGACAATTACGGTTGCCAGTTTTTGTTGCACTCTTAGCACCACCCAGGGTTCACGTGTAGGGTAACGGTGGATACTCCCTATGGACGTGGTGCAACTTCGACCCCCCTTTGTCAAGTGAGTGGGCAACTTGACTTTCAGAAGACTTAGCTTAACGACTGCTGTCGTAGACAGCAGCCGGGATCAACGGCTTAACGTGCCTTTCAAAGCACGAGAGCGCTCAGTTAGTAACCACTCAAAGCGGTCACCCATCCAAGAAATGACCTGAGCCCACATTGCTTAACACCGCATACCGCACGCGGTAGGCGGGTGCCGCTGGGCCACGAGCGCTCTAAATTTTTGATAGTTTGTGCCAAATTGCAATTCAATCGGTCCAGTAAAAGCAACTCGGTTGTAACAGACGGACTGACAGTAAGGAGTGCGAATGGAAGTGAGGCCAAATTTTCTTTTTGGATGCTCCAATGGGAACTGGCAAAACCTACCTAATCAATTTAATCTTAGGAAAAAAAAGGGTTAAGGATGATTCACAGTAGACCGTTCCGTGTCCGGGCCGGCCCGTTTTCTATGACAGCAAACGCAACGGCCGGCGTATTTCTCTAGAAGAAAACGGGCCGGCCCGGACACGGAACGGCCTACTGTGAATCATCCTTTACACGTGATATTGAATAAGCCGTATTTCTGTACTTCAAAGAAACAGAGTTTATGACCGCTGCGCGCTGCTTGGTCGTTATCAGACCTATTGGTGTTACTGTAGTACACAGATACTTTTACTAAGGGCCATTTAAGAATGCTTTTATTTCATCGGCCCTTTCCCCTGCGGCCTCTCGGAAATGTATGTTAATAGTTTTCGATCCCTATTTTTGCCAAAATCAAATGAAATTCATCAGTTTGCTGGTTCTCAGAATGTATACTGACTTTTCATCTGTTCATCTGTTAATGAATCAAAATCACCAAACTTCATATACCGAAACCCCCAGAATGTAACAACTACTTTTCTGGAGACCGCATCAAAATCGGTTCAGCCAAACGCGAGATAATCGTGGACAAACATACATACATACCTACATACGTAAATACATACATACGGGTCAAACAGAGAAGCTCTTTTTTGTAGACGGTTAAAAATTACGCTTAGTACGCGGGCGAAGCCGCGGGCAAATGCTAGTCAATAATAAGAATGTAAGAAACTTAGAACTAAATATAAATAAATAAAATTAACTAAATTACACTCTAAAACATGTCCCCCAAGTCTGTTCCCCGTGGAACTGTGCCCATAAGGCTGGCTGCATTCCCCCGTTGAATGGCGATGCCTATTGTTTGTCCGAGGAATGAGCCAGCCTTAGGGTCATGTGTGGTTTCGATTAGTCTTTTTTTCAAACTTTTAAATAGTATATGGGCATCCTGACTCCACGGCCCTAATGTCTCCACTGCAACACAAAAGCCGCAAATATATGATTGTGCATTAGATCGGCATATTTGCGGCGTTTAAGGGCCTGAGCCGCTGCCGCCGCCCCGCCCCAGCCCTCAAAGATGTGGAGGCTAAATGAGACGGCGCTAGGGTGTCCACACAAGTGGCATCCCAAATAAGCGGTCGTCCCATTTGCCATGGGATGAGGGTCATTCCATCGGGCCTCTTGCCGTCGTCGCGTCCCAAACCGGGTGGTTCTTGATTTATTTAGCAAATTTCAAGTTGAATGTAGCTCGTACTAGCCGGTAATCACTGAGTAAAAAACTGCCTCAAACACTAAGGCGGTTTTTCACATGTACATTTTCAACCGTCTCAGGACAGTTAGTTACTATGAAATCAATTTCATTTTTAGTTCCACTATCTGGTGTTTTCCAATTCCATCTCAGCTTGTGCGGTTTTTTGTACATTGTGTTTGTGGTTTTTAATTTGTGGTACATACCTACAGAAATTGATAAATATTTTATTTCTTTTGTCATATCCATATAATTTCACAGGAAAATATTTTCATAACCTTTTGGCTCTCCTATTTTTACATTCGTGTCTCTGATCATTCTAGTAGATTTTTTTCATATTTTTTTTGTGAGAAACATAAAAAGCTTTTATTTCATTTTCTCTTGCCCTCATTGTTGGTGCTTCGCTAACATACATTAGTGTTGGCACCAACACTCTTCTATGCACAGCCAGCCGCGCCTTTTGTGACACTTTCTGGCTGCTCCTAAAGGCGTGAAATACCCCATTCACTCGATTCCCAGCTATCACTCTCCTTTCAATATCTTTCTCATGCTTACCGTCTCTCCCGAACAAAATCCCCAAGTACACAAACTCATCCAGTTGCTCCAACCTCTCTCCATCTACCGCAATTTCACAAACTGTAATACACTCATCTCTTTCAAATACCATCACTTTCCTCTTGCTTACATTCATTTTCATTCCTTTTCTCGCAAACAATCCGTGCATGCTAGTTGCCATCTTCTGTAGCTTCTCAGCCGACGACGCTAATAATATAACCCATTCACTTCCAACCCACATTCATCGTCTTTCAAATCTTGCAAACAACTGTCCAGAAAATAAATATAAAATTAAACAGCCACAGTGATTCTACACATCCCGGTCTAACACCCTTTTCGATGCTAAACCATTCAGTGTAGGACCCGTTTACTCTTGACGCAAGCAGTGGAATCCTCGTAGAGAAATTTCAGAGCTTGAACGAGTTGGTCGCTCACTCTATACCCGGACAGTACCGAACCGACCAAAGTTCATTCCTCACCACTCTGTCATAGGACTTCTATCAACATGTGCAAGTACTTGTTTTAGAACAACCTTATAATACTATCGCATCAATTTTATGTTTTTTAATTCAAAGGGGGAATTATTGGCGCGAAAAACTTTAGTACGAAAGATTTTTGAAATATAACCACTTTTTCCGCCATTTGAACCTTTTATTTTTTTTCGACAGATAAATTATTTATTAGAAAAATCTAAGTTATTTGCTTTCAACATGCCATAGACACTTTTGAGATGGAATCAAACGTGAATCGGCTATTAAAAAACCGGCCAAGTGCGAGTCGGACTCCCGCACGAAGGGTTCCGTACCAACACATCCTAATCTACATTTAAAACCACTATACAATACATTTAATCAAAAAAGGTCGTATCTTCATAGGAAACTTACGGCACTTCGACCCTTTTGTTTGGGAAAGACAGTTTTGCAGCAATAACTCAAAAACCGCTAAACCTCTCTTGGTCAAACCAATTTTCGTTGAAAGTATTTATTAATTTACACATTTTGATTGTATCAGAATTTTAACGTTCATAGTTTGGATATTAAAGGCCACACTTTTTACCACTTTGACAGCTAATATCTCGCCAACGACTGATCTATGTCATTTTTGAAGGCCTATCCATAGATAGTATAGATACCCCACACGACTATGTGCATTTAAAAAAAAATTGACCGCCCATGTACATGAATGTACTTGATGTGGCAATAAATCCTTTTTTATTTATGTATGGGGAAATTTTGAAAAAATATTACTGGGGGGGCACCCCCAGTATAATATTTTTTAAAAATTTCACATCTTATTTCTATAGCGGTTCATAGCATACACCTTTCTACCAAATTTCATAATTGTAGTGCTCATAGTCTTCACGTAATTCGGCTGTGACATACGGACGGATAGACAGACAGACATGACGAATCCATAAGGGTTCCGTTTTTTGCCATTTGGCTACGGAACCCTAAAAAAAAAGGGCCCTTCAAATGAAGATGGTGGCAAACGCACACACGGCTCAAGGTCGGGAACATGGTTTTTTTTCATGACTTCATACGCTACCAATATAATTCAAAACTTTGTCATCTCCACCTTTTACGAGGAAATGTATGGAGGCGAATCCTCTCGGATTGGATTACTACACGAGAAAACCAAAGAGATTATTTACCAGTCTCCATAACAGATAAGACATACGAAAGAATTGTTGCTCAAAATGGCACGGAGACCTTTGTTCACTCAGCCAAGTAACTGCCCGCATAGAAATTAAAAACGAACGTAGGCCACGGCTTTCGTTGATTCACGAGCACCTTGGCTTTGTTGGTAGAGACCCTGTCTACGAAGCCGGAGGTCCCGGAACTCCCGGGTTCGAATCCCTGTCAAGGCATTATTTGTGCATTTATCAAGAATATTGTTCCTGAGTCTTGGAGGTTTCCTATACGTAAGTATTTATCTAATTAAGTATGTCGTACCTATTTCGTCGTTTAGTACCCATAGTACACAAAAACTTTGTTTAGTTTAGGACTAGGTCGATTTTTGTAAGATCGGTTCCCTCATCATGTCAATCGAATACTTGGCGACCATTTTGGCCTAGTTGGTTGAATCCTGCCTACGAAGCCGGTGGTGACGGGTTCGAATCCCGTTCAGGGCATTTATTTGGGTGATGAAAACGATATAATCAATATGTTTTCCTGAGCCTTGGATATTTAAATGTATTTATTATGTATTATATTCATGTATCAGATGTTTTTTTAAATATATTATTTATTTGATAAATACAACAAACATAATTAAATATTGATCGTAAGATACGAAATTATAATACTAATAAAACATTACAAATAAAAACACAACCTAAAAATACTACCTATACCTAATGGCTAAGTGTATCACAAAAACTGGCCAATTCGAGTCGTTCACGAAGGGTTCCATACCATTATCTATAAAAACGGCCAAAAAAAATTCGCAGCGTTTCATACGTCTTTTACTAAGAATTAGAGACGATTTTTTACGATACCTACCTCAAATGTTCCCTATAGTTTTCGTTGAAAGTCTTTAATAAGCTTTACTTTCACGATTTTTTTCATATTTTTGGACACAGTTCAAAAGTTAGAGGGGGGACATTTTTTTTTCTTTTGGAGTGATTATTTCCGAAAACATTCGCTTTATCAAAAAAAATGAATACCTTATTAATTGTGAAAGACCTATCCAACGACACCCCACACCATAGGGTAGAAGCAAAAAAAATTCATCACCACTCAAATAGGGGAGGTACGACGATACGACGTTGTCAGTTTTATGGATTTAAATATCCATACCAAATTGCTTTCTAGCACTAACTATCACAGAGCAAAGCCTCGGACAGACAGACGGACAAACAGATATACAGACAGACATGGCGAAACTATAAGGGTTCCTATAGTTGACTACGGAACCCTAAAAATATGTAGCAGGTATTTTCTAAATATTTCATTCAGTGTCATCTTCATCATCATTAAGCATGCATTTTGGTAATATTTCAATAAATATTGAACGACACTCTTCACTCGGCACAGAAATCGACCTAGTCCCAAAATAAGTAAGTAAAACTTGTGCTATGGGCATTATAATAGACGTCGGTATATCTACATATTATACATGCAGAACCAACATGGCAACGTCGCGTCATATGTACCTAGTGCAAGCTGGCAGCGACGCACGAATTCATTCAATAATTTTGGATGGTATAATATGCAACCCCGTCTCAACCCATTATTGGACTTCGAATTATAAAAGTTGACGCTTCTCGAGAAGAGTCCCATTCTGTCAACTGATCTATTTATCTCTTTCTAGGTCAGGCATATTGAAGAAGTTTCATATCAATTTTTAAGACTGGCCACTAGTAAATTAAAAACAACGAACAAGATTGCTATTCGCAATGCTTACCACAATCGCTACAAGCGAACTGAGGGGCTAGTATGATCGCTTATATGTCGGACATATAGCATTCGTCCCGTACTGTCAAGTATGTAAGTGCGAGAGGGACGAATGCTATATGTCCGACATATAAGCTATCATACTAGCCGGGCTGATGTTATATTTTACGTTTCTAGCTATTATTGTTAAGAATGTTGGGATCAAATAGTTTCAGCGTTGAGTTCACAGGCGAATACAAAACATTTTGTGAACCAATAGTATATTTTACCTTACAATACATGCATGTCCATGTTGTGGCATTGTACGGATATTTATTTCTTTGCTTTGATTTGTCTGCTGAAATTGGATAAAATGTTTGTACACTATTTATTAATTGTATGACTCAAAACGCCATACTTCGTACACTTACTCGTATCCATACAGATATACGAGTACTTGTCTATATTTCAGTAGTAGAGCATGTAGAGGATTTTTAAAGATCATAAACATATGTTTAGTATCTTACTCGATTGTACTATATACAAGGAGTTGAATGGATAAAAATAAAAAAAAACTCATAGCGATAAATTAGATTCAATTTTTGTTACAAATTTGCCTAAGTCAAGTCATATGAATTTACATCACTGTCTCAAAATAATATAAAAAAATCGAAATCTTTAAAGCATAACCATGTAAGAATAGCGAGGTAATACTTCCTGTAAGTTCCTATAACTGGCTTTCTATTTTATTTGTAATATCACAGCTGTTGGATCTCCAAATAAAATAAATAAATAAATAATGCTGCCAATGTCTTTGTTACGATGACGCGGGGCTTAGTTTTTATAGTTTCTATTTTGTACTATTATTTCATATTTTATAAAATTAAGGTTTCTTAACGTAATTGATATTGTTTACGTGAAGTAAATTAACTATAGCATTAAATACACCCATCACAAAAATAATAAAAGCACTTCGGAGAAAAATAAAAACACAAAAAGATGATGGTTCCCAAGGATCGAACGCGAGTATGACTCTAGCGTTACACTGAGATAAAAGTGAAAGAGAGTTCCACAAGACCACCGTATGTCATCTCACAGGATCGAAAACATCGTTCTATTTATTCCGGTTTTTTTACATATGTCGTAGTTCTCTTGTTTCGCACTAGAAGCTACTTTCTTGATTTATTATTGCGCCCTCTATTTTCAACTTTGTATAATGTTTGACAGTAAGTTACTTTCGCACTGACATTAGGTACGCATGTGTGCGTGAATGCAAGAAATTGCAATATTTTGCATTCGTTTACAATACACGTTTAAAATAAACACTGTTTAGTGCAGATAGATTGCGATTCATACGTAGGATTTTTTGCTTCTTCCGCAGTTTGAAAATCATCAAATGTAATATAGTCATTTTGCGGAAAATTATGAAAAACCACCAAATGGTCTCAGTGCCGCCATCTATTAGCAGAACTTCGGCAGGAATCCGTGACGTTCCGCCTTAAGGCGGAAGCAAAAAATCCTACGTATGAATCGCAATCTATCTGCACTAAACAGTGTTTATTTTAAACGTGTATTGTGAACGAATGCAAAATATTGCAATTTCTTGCATTCACGCACACATGCGTACCTAATGTCAGTGGGAAAGTCACTTACTGTCAAACATTATACAAAGTTGAAAATAGAGGGCGCAATAATAAATCAAGGAAGTAGCTTCTAGTGCGAAACAAGAGAACTACGACATATGTAAAAAACGCCGGAATAAATAGAACGATGTTTTCGAACCTGTGAGATGACATACGGTGGTCTTGTGGAACTCTTTTTCACTTTTATCTCAGTGTAACGCTAGAGTCATACTCGCGTTCGATCCTTGGGAACCATCATCTTTTTGTGTTTTTATTTTTCTTCTAAGTGCTTTTATTATTTTTGTGATGGGTGTATTTAATGCTATAGTTAATTGATTTCACGTAAACAATATCAATTACGTTTAGAAACCTTAATTTTATAAGATATGAAATAATAGTACAAAATAGAAACTATAAAAACTAAGCCCCGCGTCATCGTAACAAAGACATTGGCAGCATTATTTATTTATTTATTTTATTTGGAGATCCAACAGCTGTGATATTACAAATAAAATAGAAAGCCAGTTATAGGAACTTACAGGAAGTATTACCTCGCTATTCTTACATGGTTATGCTTTAAAGATTTAGATTTTTTATATTATTTTGAGACAGTGATGTAAATTCTTATGACTTGACTTAGGCAAATTTGTAACAAAAATTGAATCTAATTTATCGCTATGAGTTTTTTTTTATTTTTATCCATTCAATTCCTTGTATGGTACAATCGAGTAAGATACTAAACATATGTTTATGATCTTTAAAAATCCTCTACATGCTCTACTACTGAAATATAGACAAGTACTCGTATATCTGTATAGATACGAGTAAGTGTACGAAGTATGGCGTTTTGAGTCATACAATTAATAAATAGTGTACAAACATGTTATCCAATTTCAGCAGACAAATCAAAGCAAAGAAATAAATATCCGTACAAAGCCACTACATGGACATGCATGTATTGTAAGGTAAAATATACTATTGGTTCACAAACTGTTTTGTATTCGCCTGTGAACTCAACCCTGAAACTATTTGATCCCAACATTCTTAACAATAATAGCTAGAAACGTAAAATATAACATCAGTTCGCTTGTAGCGATTGTGGTAAGCATTGTGAATAGCAATCTTGTTCGTTGTTTTTAATTTACTAGTGGCCAGTCTTAAAAATTGATATGAAACTTCTTCAAAATGCCTGACCTAGAAAGAGATAAATAGTTCAGTTGACAGAATGGGACTCTTCTCGAGAAGCGTCAACTTTTAAAATTCGAAGTCCAATAATGGGTTGAGACGGGGTTGCATATTATACCATCCAAAATTATTGAATGAATTCGTGCGTCGCTGCCAGCTTGCACTAGGTACATATGACGCGACGTTGCCATGTTGGTTCTGCATGTATAATATGTAGATATACCGACGTCTATTATAATGCCCATAGCACAAGTTTTACTTACTTATTTTGGGACTAGGTCGATTTCTGTGCCGAGTGAAGAGTGTCGTTCAATATTTATTGAAATATTACCAAAATGCATGCTTAATGATGATGAAGATGACACTGAATGAAATATTTAGAAAATACCTGCTACATATTTTTAGGGTTCCGTAGTCAACTATAGGAACCCTTATAGTTTCGCCATGTCTGTCTGTATATCTGTTTGTCCGTCTGTCTGTCCGAGGCTTTGCTCTGTGATAGTTAGTGCTAGAAAGCAATTTGGTATGGATATTTAAATTCATAAAACTGACAACGTCGTATCGTCGTACCTCCCCTATTTGAGTGGTGATGAATTTTTTTTTTGCTTCTAACCTATGGTGTGGGTTGTTGTTGGATAGGTCTTTCACAATTAATAAGGTCTTCATTTTTTTTGATAAAGTGAATGTTTTCGGAAATAATCACTCCAAAAGAAAAAAAATGTCCTCCCCTCTAACTTTTGAAATGTGTCCAAAAATATGAAAAAAATCGTGAAAGTAAAGCTTATTAAAGACTTTCAACGAAAACTATACGGGACATTTGAGTTATTGTAAAAAATCGTCTCTAATTCTTAGTAAAAGACGTATGAAACGCTGCGAATTTGTTTTTTGCCGTTTTTATAGATAATGGTATGGAAACCTTCGTGAACGACTCGAATTGGCCAGTTTTTGTAATACACTTAGCCATTATGTATAGGTAGTATTTTAAGGTTGTGTTTTTATTTGTAATGTTTTATTAGCATTATAATTTCGTATCTTACTATCAAAATTTTTATTATGTTTGTTGTATTTATCAAATCAATAATATATTTAAAAAAACATCTGATACATGAATATAATACATAATAATAGTACATTACTACAGAGGCCGGGACAAAAGGGGTTGCCGGCCGAAGACATATAGACGGCTGAGCGAAGCGAGGCCGGATAGGTCTAAGGCCGGCAACCCCATATTTCCCGCCGAGGTATGTATAGTGCTTTTCTCAAACATGCAATGAAATAAACAACAAAAAAATCAAAGTTTTATTTTTAATACGCATAGTGGCAGAATGTCATGATGCCTGTGCCACAAATTTATGTGGAATGGAAATTAAAAAAGAGGACTTTGCAGGCCTAGGCCTGCAAGATTTGTATGAAATTTCATTAACTACCTCTTGTCCTAGCCGCACCTGAAACGTCATACTTCGCAGCCTATTATAAGGAACATAACATCAATATTTCGTTGCATGTTTGAGAAAATACATTTAAATATCCAAGGCTCAGGAAAACATATTGATTATATCGTTTTCATCACCCAAATAAATGCCCTGAACGGGATTCGAACCCGTCACCACCGGCTTCGTAGGCAGGATTCTACCAACTAGGCCAAAATGGTCGCCAAGTATTCGATTGACATGATGAGAGCTGTTACATATCAAAAATAAAAAATATGGGGGAACAATCTTACAAAAATCGACCTAGTCCTAAACTAAACAAAGTTTTTGTGTACTATGGGTACTAAACGACGAAATAGGTACGACATACTTAATTAGATAAATACTTACGTATAGGAAACATCCAAGACTCAGGAACAATATTCTTGATAAATGCACAAATAATGCCTTGACAGGGATTCGAACCCGGGAGTTCCGGGACCTCCGGCTTCGTAGGCAGGGTCTCTACCAACAAAGCCAAGGTGCTCGTGAATCAACGAACGCCGTGGCCTACGGTCGTTTTTAATTTCTATGCGGGCAGTTACTTGGCTGAGTGAACAAAGGTCTCCGTGCCATTTTGAGCAACAATTCTTTCGTATGTCTTATTTGTTATGGAGACTGGTAAATAATCTTTTTGGTTCTCTTGTGTAGTAATCCAATCCGAGAGGATTCGCCTCCATACATTTCCTCGTAAAAGGTGGAGATGACAAAGTTTTGAATTATATTGGTAGCGTATGAAGTCATGAAAAAAATCCATGTTCCCGACCTTGAGCCGTGTGTGCGTTTGCCACCATCTTCATTTGAAGGGCCTATTTTTTTTTAGGGTTCCGTAGCCAAATGGCAAAAAACGGAACCCTTATGGATTCGTCATGTCTGTCTGTCTATCCGTCCGTATGTCACAGCCGAATTACGTGAAGACTATGAGCACTACAATTATGAAATTTGGTAGAAAGGTGTATGCTATGAACCGCTATAGAAATAAGATGTGAAATTATGAAAAACATAAATAAAAAAGGATTTATTGCCACATCAAGTACATTCATGTACAGGGGCGGTCAATTTTTTTTTAAATGCACATAGTCGTGTGGGGTATCTAAGGATAGGCCTTCAAAAATGACATAGATCAGTCGTTGGCGAGATATTAGCTGTCAAAGTGGTAAAAAGTGTGGTCCCTCTTTAATATCCACCAAGAGAGGTTTAACGGTTTTTGAGTTATTGCTGAAAAACTGTCTTTCCCAAACAAAAGGGCCTTAGTGCCGTAAGTTTCCTATGAAGATACGACCTTTTTTGATTAAATGTATTGTATAGTGGTTTTAAATGTAGATAAGGATGTGTTGGTACGGAACCCTTCGTGCGGGAGTCCGACTCGCACTTGGCCGGTTTTTTTAATAGCTGATTCACGTTTAATTCCATCTCAAAATTGTCTATGGCATGTTAAAAGCAAATAAAATTTCTTAGATTTTTCTCATAAATAATTTATCTGTCGAATAAAAATAAAAGGTTCAAATGGCGGAAAAAGTGGTTATATTTCAAAAATCTTTCGTACTAAAGTTTTTCGCGCCAATAATTCCCCCTTTGAATTAAAAAGCATAAAATTGATGCGATAGTATTATAAGGTTGTTCTAAAACAAGTACTTGCACATGTTGAAAGAAGTCCTATGACAGAGTGGTGAGGAATGAACTTTGGTCGGTTCGGTACTGTCCGGGTATAGAGTGAGCGACCATCTCGTTCAAGCTCTGAAATCTCTCTACGAGGATTCCACTGCTTGCGTCAAGAGTAAACGGGTCCTACACTGAATGGTTTAGCATCGAAAAGGGTGTTAGACAGGGATGTGTAGAGTCACCGTGGCTGTTTAATTTTATATTTATTTTCTGGACAGTTGTTTGCAAGATTTGAAAGACGATGAATGTGGGTTGGAAGTGAATGGGTTGCTTATCAAATGTCTACTCTACGCCGATGACCAGGTTTTATTAGCGTCGTCGGCTGAGAAGCTACAGAAGATGGCAACTAGCATGCACGGATTGTTTGCGAGAAAAGGAATGAAAATGAATGTAAGCAAGACGAAAGTGATGGTATTTGAAAGAGATGAGTGTATTACAGTTTGTGAAATTGCGTTAGATGGAGAGAGGTTGGAGCAACTGGATGAGTTTGTGTACTTGGGGATTTTGTTCAGGAGAGACGGTAAGCATGAGAAAGATATTGAAAGGAGAGTGATAGCTGGGAATCGAGTGAATGGGGTATTTCACGCCTTTAGGAGCAGCCAGAAAGTGTCAGAAAAGGCGCGGCTGGCTGTGCATTGAAGAGTGTTGGTGCCAACGCTAATGTATGGTAGCGAAGCACTAACAATGAGGGCAAAAGAAAATAAAATAAAAGCTTTTTATGTTTCTCACAAAAAAAATATGAAAAAAATCTACTAGAATGATCAGAGACACGAATGCAAAAATAGGAGAGCCAAAAGGTTATGAAAATATTTTCCTGTGAAATTATATGGATATGACAAAAGAAATAAAATATTTATCAATTTCTGTAGGTATGTACCACAAATTAAAAATCACAAACACAATGTACAAAAAACCGCACAAGCTGAGATGGAATTGGAAAACACCAGATAGTGGAACTAAAAATGAAATTGATTTCATAGTAACTAACTATCCTGAGACGGTTGAAAATGTACATGTGGAAGGTTTTTGTTTGAGGTTAGTGTTTGAGGCAGTTTTTTACTCTGTGATTACCGGCTAGTACGAGCTACATTCAACTTGAAATTTGCCAAATAAATCAAGAACCACCCGGTTTGGGACGCGACGACGGCAAGAGGCCCGATGGAATGACCCTCATCCCATGGCAAATGGGACGACCGCTTATTTGGGATGCCACTTGTGTGGACACCCTAGCGCCGTCTCATTTAGCCTCCACATCTTTGAGGGCTGGGGCGGGGCGGCGGCAGCGGCTCAGGCCCTTAAACGCCGCAAATATGCCGATCTAATGCACAATCATATATTTGCGGCTTTTGCAGTGGAGACATTAGGGACGTGGAGTCAGGATGCCCATATACTGTTTAAAAGTTTGAAAAAAAGACTAATCGAAACCACACATGACCCTAAGGCTGGCTCATTCCTTGGACAAACAATAGGCATCGCCATTCAACGGGGGAATGCAGCCAGCCTTATGGGCACAGTTCCACGGGGAACAGACTTGGGGGACATGTTTTAGAGTGTAATTTAGTTAATTTTATTTATTTATATTTAGTTCTAAGTTTCTTACATTATTATTAATGATATATGTTAGAACAAAATACAAAAAACCGAACTTAAAATAAATTCATAGACTATGGAAAGTATAAACCCAACTTACGAAATATGAACATAACAGCAACCAGTCAGTTCAAGCCCAGTATAATGAAATAGAAAAAAGCATAACTATAAGCTCAAAGGTATCCCTATCCACAAAAAAGAGGAAAGAACCAACACATTATTACACATATTACAAAACTTTACATCAGCTTTATCGACTACAAAGCATTCGACACTATATTTCATGAATCAATATGGGAAGCACCATCAGCACAAGGATTAAACAAGCATTATTTAGACATACTCGTAATAAAAGAAATATACAGAAAAAGCACAGCCAGTACAAAAATGGGAGATGTTGGACCAGCATTCAATATTGAAAAAGGGGTAAGAGAAGGGGACCCACTGTCCTAAAAAATTGTTTATTTCTGTCTTAGAATTTGTTTTTCGAACCTTGCACTGGGATCTTGTGCTGCTGCCTGAAGACCCCAAAGAATTAGAAAAGATGCTACAGTTACAAGCAAAAAAGTAGGACTACATGTAAATGAAGACAAAACCAAAATAAAGACGAACAGACAGCCTACACATATCTTGTTGTGAGAGATTATTATACTTATATGGTGCACTCTTAGTATCCATACAATAAAATAAAAAAATGGCTATAAGTATGTTTATAACGGTAGAAGACTAAGTACCCTCAATTCCTCATAGAATCCTCCATCAGAACTCAAGCCTGACAAAAATGTGTCTTGAAAAACTAGCTTGCTTGACAAACAAAACGAAGAGAACAAATCGCCAAACGTGAACTACGTGTCGTTGAAGAGTTCCGTTCTGATCATCATCAGCAGTTCCACTTCATCAAATGTCACTTTTTTGAATGAAAATGCTTGATTAGTTCATGAAAATCCTAAAATCACTATTTTTCTGCCTTTCACATTTGAGGAGTTCCCTCGATTCCTAATGGATCCCATCATCAGAACTCAGCTAGAAGGACAAATCGCCAAACGTGAACTTGTCGTCGTTGAAGAGATCTGTTCTGATCATCATTAGCAGTTCCACTTCATCAAATGTCAGACTTTTGTATGAAAATGCTCGATTTGTTGATAAAAACACAAAAATCACTATATGTTTGCCTTTAACATCTGAGGAGTTCCCTCAATTCCTCATGGATCCCATCATCAGAACTGCGTTTTGACAAAAACGGGACCAACTTGGATATATATACTTACAATCAAAAAAAGAATTTTCAAAATCGGTTAAGATATGACGGAGTTACGGAGTAACTTGAAGTCGGTATAAAAAAAATAGAAAAATAACCAGAACCACAAATGTGGCCAGGCAGGCACACCGACTCAAATGGAGATGGGCGGGGCACACGCAAAGAGTGACAGATGAAAGGTAGATAAAAATCGTAACAAACTGGTAACCCATGGAGCACACTCGAAGAAAGGGAAGACCACACTCACGATGGAGTGATGACATTAAGAAGGTAGCTGGATGTTGCTGGACTAGACCAGCAAAAAACAGAGAAATCTGAAAAGTTTTGGAGGAGGCTTACACCGCTCTAGGCGGTCCTTATACAGAAGAAGAAGAATAGTGTAAAACAGTGGTGAATTTATAAAAAATATACAGTCACTTTTGTAGTGAGAGCTGTTTATACGGAAATATAAGCTTAGGTATCTTCTACTCATTAGACACTCGCCATCCAAAAACTTCGGAAAATATGTTCGCATCAAAGTAAAGCATTGACAAACATTCGTTCAGAAAAAGCGAGTATTTGATACGTGTTACAATGTATAATATGGTGCCATTCTATGGATAATAAACCATCAAAATATCACAACAAATAGTAAATTACAATATTACAATATATGTTTTAACTTAAAAATTCGGAAGATTATGTTTTTTCTTAATCGTCCAAAAGGCAAATAAAAGGTAACAACATAATACTAATAAACTGTATGACAACTATAACGCTGCTTTACTTTGATGCGAACATTAATTATTTTCGTCGAAGTTTTTGTATCGCGAGTGCCTGATAGGTATACATTTTTTTTTTATATTTCACTATTAAAACAATAATTATCCACATACTCCAATCATGGGCGATGGGCTAGCCACCCCACCTGTCACTGCAATATCACATTTTCTTCGTCCAATAAATCTGTAATAGCCAAAAGTGGCACTGAAAAATATTATTTCATGGGCTCTACCTACCCCTTTTGGGCATATAGGCGTGAGTTTACGTATGTAAGTAGTACAGGTGGTCTCATTAAGCAGTTGGACAATTTGGGACTTTGTCGCTTTCAGCCGTTAGACATTTAGTATGACAATTTAAACATGACGTTAAAGTGACAAGGTACAAAGGTGTTCAGCCCCTTATGAGGCCGACCGTTCCTTCCTACGCCTAAGAATGCAATCTCAATGAAGTATCGAACTTCGTTTCACATTTATTTGCAGTTTGAAATTCGTTCTATCAAAAAACAAATGACATGGCTGTTACGTCACTACAAAAATGAACAGCGTAGCACGATAAAAATACTGCCGTCTCTTTCTTCAGAAAATATGTGTTTCGAACAGTGTCGCCACCTATAAAGCTAATAAGTACTACTTATAGTTGTATCTAACGTTGAAACCTGGATGCTTGGAATTGACATCTGCGCCATCTATTGAAGGGTTTTGGCAACGACCTGTCATTCGCCGCGGCCATTTTCTTTACACGGATAGTATAAAACTCACTCACACATACAAGGCTCCGAGTGAAAATTGATGAATTTTGAAACGGCTATATTTTAATTATTAGTGGTTTTTTCGCTTAGTTTTTCAAACTGCGGGAGCAGAGGGTCATATATTATCTAAATATTACAATTTCAAGTCCGTGACATCGGTAGAATTGAAATGTAGTCCGAACGAAAATTGTATGAAAATTTTTGAAAACGTTCCACCTTAACAACAAATACTAAAAATAAAATAATAATAATAATTAATGGGGGCTCCCATACAACAGAGTAGTTGGCGTTTTTTGCTGTATCTCATGAACCGTAATAGCAAGGAGGTTAAAATTTTCACAGATGTTGTATTTTTATTGCCACAATAATAACAAATACTAAAAATGAAATAAGAATAATATTTAAGGGGGGCTTCCATACAACAAAAGTATTTTTTTTACCATTTTTTTCTGGTACGAAACCCTTCGTGCGCGAGTCCGACTCGCACTTGGCCGGTTTGTTTTTTACGCTTCCGCAACTTGAAAATTTGTGGAAAGCTTTCTAATCATTGAGTACTGTTTTTTGTTTGTCAGCTAAAACTCACAAATCTTAATTTTACTTACAGGATTTGGGTTACAAAAATGATGTAGGCTATCAAACCTTTTTATATTACAATGAAGCTGAACTACGGCAAGTTTTTATGTTCCTCATAGAGCAGTTACCCACAGAAAATAAAGCACCAAACTCTGCTCTTGGCCGCAAAAGATCCTCACTCATGCAAGCTATCAGTAGTAAAATTCAGGAGGAACTGGCTGGAGTGTGGATCCCGCCATGTTGCAATCCTACCAATACACAATCAATTGGAGATTATGTTCAGGGTTCATTGGGTAAGCCTATCTTCTATCTATATACCAGTTGCATGTTGAATTATTTTTAGTTTTTGAAATAATAATAATAATACTTTGGGGCGACAGAGGGGGGTATTAACCTATCCGCGTATCGTGACTGCGACGCTTGATCGGCTCCGCCTGTAGGCACTCTCTGCTCGCCTGGCCTCCACCTCGGCGCGGGACCTACCCGCCGCGACGCCGGCTGCCCACATTCGACACGGCACCGGGGACGTCGCGGGTCGATCCCAGTGCCGACGAGAACTGTGCGAATCAGAGTGTGAGTTCCCAGGCCCATGAGGAATTGAGGAGGGGCCATCGCGGCGTGCCGTGTTGCTCGCGTCAAGTTTCCGGACGCTGACCGTGCACCTAGGCCCGCCGGGAGTGTCCCTACCTGGCAAGTACGAATTGAGCGGCGTGTCGATACGTATAGGACTCTCATTGCAAAGCTGATCTGCTTCAGAGGGGGCAATAGCCGCCCCCGAGTCATGCACTTCGTGAACCAGGCCTTCGCGGGGACTGGTGTCAGGCCCCGTGACTACATGGCCTGTGTCACGGAGCGCATTGACTTTCTGAAGCAGAAAGTTTTTGCATGGGCAAGCCGTATTCGTCGCTACAGGGAGCGTCTGGACCGATACCAGCAGAATCGCCTTTTCCAAAGTGACCAAAGGAAGGTATACCGGAAGTGGAATGGAACCGACCATCGTGTGTCCGACGGACGGCGGCCGGATGCTACTGCCATGGTTAACTTTTGGCGTAGTATTTGGTCCGTGCCTGTTGAACACAGAGGGTCCCTGGATCGGTATTGTCGAGCGTGAGTGTGAGTCCATCGAACCCATGAGGTCTGTCACCATCAGCCCCGAGGATGTAAGTTGTGCCATCCGTACGGCTCCGAACTGGAAAAGTCCCGGACCGGATGGATTGCACAACTTCTGGCTAAAATGGTTTCGGTGTTCGCACGCACGTCTGGCAGCACAGTTCTGGTAAATAAAACATTTTTTAGATTTCGCTAAACGTACTTTTGGGACGCAGAGCTTATGCCTGTTTCGAGTCGGGTATTTATGAATGTCAGATACTTTTTTGACCCGGACCCGGGTATGTCCTTAAACTACGACCAAGACCACCGGGGAATGGGCAGCAGCATTCCTAGAGTGCGGTGGAGATACTGCGATCGCCAACCCGCATGCCAAGCGTGGCGATTATGGCATTTACCCCCCATGAAATTGGGGGAGGCCTATGTCCAGCAGTGGACGTCCTAGGGCTGATGTGGTGGAGATATTTTTTTTATACCCTTCAGGTGTTTGCGAGCATATAATAGGTTCTTAAAAACAAATAGTGAGTAAAATGACATTATCCCCGCTTGTCTAAAAATATGTCGGCAGGTCTCTCTCACAGGAAGACTAAAAATATTTCGGATGGCTCTTTTTTGTAGTATAAAAACTCTCGAGGCGGTCGATGCATGCCCCCAAGTTAATACTCCGTAAGACATAACGGAGTGAAAATATGCGTAATAGACAGATTTACTAGCCTGGATACCATATACCATAATTTTTTTTACAGAGAAGGCCGCTTTTGTAAGTTTCTTACACAGGTGGTCTATATGCTTGTCCCACTTCAAACCACTGTCTATTGTTAACCCTAAAAATCTAGTCGCCCTTGTATTTAACAATCTGTTTCCCTCGTATTCCACGAGTAGGTCGTCTCTTGTAGGTCTGAGACTGTAATGCATAACTTGTGTTTTATTTGCATTTAGCTTCAATTTGTTAGCTGAAAACCAAGTCTTCACCAAATTAAGAACACTTTTAACATTGGCTAACGTGTTTTCGATTTTGTTATTCGACGTTACAAGAGATGTGTCGTCAGCATATTCTACAATATTACAATGTAGATTGCGAGGGATAGCATACGGGAGATCATTTGTATAAATTATAAATAACAATGGACCCCTGGGGCACACCTCTCGATATTCCTTGGTTTTGTGATCTAGCTTCGTTCACTTGCACAGTTTGATCCCTATCGCTTAAATATGTGCGAATCAATTTTAGGTCGAGGTCTTTAATACCATAAAAGTACAATTTCTTTAACAATATATTATGGTCCACCATGTCAAAAGCTTTTGACAGATCACAAAATACGCCCATACACTTAAACTTATTTTCTAATCCCGTGTGCACATATTTTATAAATGCTGCAATCGCGTCTTCTGTAGAGAGCCCTTTACGAAAGCCAAACTGTTCCGGGCAAATAATATTATTGCATGTGAAAAAAGTACTCAGTCTGGAAAACATCAACCTCTCAAATATTTTACTAAAAGTGGGAAGCACTGATACTGGTCTATAATTATCTGCAGGCATTGAGTCCCCCTTTTTGAATATCGAGACTAGTTTAGCTTTTTTAAGAGTGCTTGGAAATATGCCGTGTACAAAGCATTGATTTATAATGTCTGTTATGATGTTTGCTATAGGTATTAGGGTTGATTTAACTATGTATGAAGATATGTGCCATAAGTCATATGTTTTTTTCATTTTGAGACTTCTGCAAACCATTAATACCTCTTTGACGCATGTTTTTCTCCATTTGAAAGTTTCACGAGGTGGGTCTAATTTCATTAGGTCGAGAGCATTTGTATCTGAAACAGGATCCGAGGACGAAGTCGATTGTATTTCGGAGAAAAAGACACTGAATATATTTGACACGTCTCTTGGATCTTGAAAAAGTTGTCCCTCGTGAAACAATCGTATCTCATCACTTTTTGGCTTAGCGAAACCTGTTTCGTCTTTAATTATATTCCAGGCGGTTTTGATTTTATTTGTTGATTTTAGGATCCTATCCCGAAGCCACTTTTTCTTAGCTATCACACAGACTTTTTTAAAAGTACGTTTATAGTCTCTGAAGTACTGCTTAAAGGTTTCATCATTACTAACCATGTACATAGAATTTATTTCAAACATCTTTTCCTTACTTAACCTTATTCCCTTTGTAGCCCAATCGTTAAAACTTTTTTTCGATAGAACTGAAACATTTTGCACGGGCATTATACTGTTGACAATCCTTAGGTAGGTATTGAAAAACCCCTTGAAGTTGGATTCAGGATCAAGACCCAAATCAAAATCACAGAATTCGTACAACAGCTTATCGTTCAGTTGATCGATTCTAGATTTCGAGACAAGTCTTTTATTGATGCGTCTAGGTTTGAATTGTTCTTGAGTTTTTCGATCCATTTGTACGGTTAAATATTGACCTGTGTGGTCCGAGCAAGCGACAGACATATTTTTAATTGTATAGTTCTCGAAATTAGTGAAAACATTATCCAAGCAGGATGACATTCTTGTTTGGAAATGTACTGTTTGTAAGTACATCTGTCCTCTGACTGTGTATTAGTCCGGTAGTACCACGGAAGCGAAGAACTACAGACCCATCACGTGCTTACCTACGCTATACAAGCTCCTTACATCCATTTTGAGGGCAAAAATCAACGCACATATAGTTGCGAACAATATTTTGGCCCCTGCTATAAATGGATGGAGGGTTGGGTCACGTGGTACTAAAGAGCTCCTCCTTATAGACATGATCATCTACCAACAAGTCCGGCGGAACGGAGGGACCCTCTCAGCCGGCTGGATTGACTATAGGAATGACTATGATTCGGTGCCTCATTCATGGTTGGGGAGGATCTTAGAGCTGTATAAAGTTGATGCAGCTCTTAGATCCTTCTTACGTGCTTGCATGAGACAATGGACCACTGTCCTTCGTCAACCAGGAGGGGGGGATGGTACCTCTGTCCCGCAAGACTCTAACAGGATTGAGCGAGGTATATTCCAGGGTGACAGTCTGAGTCTATTATGGTTCTGCCTAGCGCTGAATCCGCTCAGTACTCTGCTGAAGGATTCAGGATTTGGTTGCCAGCTGCGGAGAGAGGGTGAGGTCATTTCTCATCTGCTCTATATGGACGACCTTAAACTATTTGCACCAAATACACATGACCTGTTGGAGCTACTGAAAACCACAGAGGTCTTCAGTAGTGCTATCAAAATGGAATTTTGTGTCGATAAGTGTGCGGTCATGCATGTACAGCGGGGGAAAATTGTAAATTCAACAAATTTACAGCTTTCTGAGAAAACGTCACTCAGATCTCTCTCCAAAGCAGATACCTATAAATATCGTGGTATGTCACAGTCTTTGGGTATCGAGGGCGAGGGCATCAAGCGGGTGGTGAAGGAGCGCTTTTTCTGTCGCCTGACAAAAGTACTCAATAGTTTTTTGTCGGGCGGCAATAAGGTGCGCGCCTTCAATGCCTGGGTGATACCCTTGCTCACATACTCCTTTGGCATATTAAGGTGGACTCAGACCGAGCTCGATTTACTGGATCGAAGGGTGCGTGTATTGCTCACTACGAACCGTATGCTACACCCGCGCTCGTCTGTTATGAGACTACATCCCGCGGAAGCTTGGAGGCCGCGGCTTCTTAAATGCCAAAGACCTCCACAACCGCGAGGTGTGCAGTCTCAGAGATTATTTCCTAAACAGCGAGTGTGGGATGCATCGTGATGTGATGGCTGTAGACACACTCCTCACCCCGCTCTCCATGGCAAACGAGAACTGGCGCAGACTTAAAGTGCTGAGCACCGAGGACCGCAGGGCGGTGTGGAAGAGTAAGGAGCTACATGGGCGGTTCTACAAGGCCCTTACGGGGCCCGACGTAGACCTGCTCGCATCAGTGAACTGGCTACGTTTTGGGGATCTTTTTGGGGAAACTGAAGGTTTTGTCTGTGCAATTGCAGACGAGGTTATCATGACGAACAACTACCGGAAGTATATCCTGAAGGACGGTACTGTCGACATTTGTCGGGCATGCCGCCGTCCCGGAGAGTCACTCAGGCATATTATTTCCGGTTGTAGTCATATTGCTAACGGCGAGTACTTGCACAGACATAACTTGGTGGCCAGGATTATTCACCTGCAGCTTGCACTTCTATACGGTCTTGTGGACTTCGAAGTTCCGTACTATAAGTACACACCTGCGCCAGTTCTCGAGAATGGTCGTGCAACGCTCTATTGGGATCTATCTGTCATCACGGACAGGACTATTGTAGCCAACAAGCCTGATATCGTGCTAACGGATCGATTGAAGCGCCAGGCAATACTCGTTGACATCACCATCCCCCATGACGAGAACCTCGTGAAGGCTGAGAATGACAAATCCAGCAAGTACCTATACCTGGCACACGAGGTAACCGCCATGTGGGATGTTGATTCAACGATCATTGTCCCGATAGTCGTCTCTGCGAACGGTCTAATAGCGAAGAGTCTCGACCAACATCTCAAGAGACTCTCGTTAGATGGCTGGGTCAAGGGTCAGATACAGAAGGCGGTACGAGGGTAAAACTGAAAGTTTCGGGAATAGAAGAAAATATGCAGTATAAGTGAGTTTATTTATTTTTATTGTTTTTCAAAATATTCTCCTTTGTATTTCATGCACTTATGCATGCGTTCAAACCAGTCCATAAAGCACTTTTTGAACTCTGAAGTAGGGGTCGACAAAATGGCTATTTTATAGGCCTCCACTGCTTCTTCTGGCGTCTGAAACCGCTGACCACGCAGTTTGTCCTTGATTCTGGGGAATGTAAAAAAGTCGTTGGGACTTAAGTCAGGGCTATATGGAGGGTGGTCCAATATTTCGACTTTTTCACCGTCCAGGTACTCAGTTGTTGTCCGAGCGGTGTGTGGGCTGGCGTTGTCGTGGTGAAGGATGATGCGACGACTAGGGTTTGTTTTTCGGAGTTCAGCAAAGACGTTCGGCAAACAAATAGTGGTGTACCAATCAGCATTGACTGTTCTACGATCCTCAAGAGCCACAGTAGCTACGTGACCAGATTTAGAGATAAACGTAGCCACCATCTTCTTAGCCGTACTGCGAGAACGAACAACTTTTGTGGGTTTGAGCTCGTCTTCGAAGACCCATACTCGGGATTGGTTTTTAGTTTCAGGCTCATAAGCGTATATCCACGACTCGTCACCTGATACTATGCTAAAAACAGCATTTGAGCGTCCCTTGTTAAATCTTTTCAAAGTTTTGCGGCACCAATTGACACGGACTATTTTCTGCTCGTCAGACAATAGGTGAGGTATCCAACGGGAAAATAACTTTTTCACGCCTAATTCTTCTTTTAAAATAATTTGTATTTGACTCATTCCAATACCCAGGTGCTCTTGAATTTCCCGATATGTCACATGTCGGTCTTCATTTATCAGACGACGCACAACATCGACGTTTTCTTGCGTGACTGCCGATTTTGGTCGACCTTCACGCACTTCGTCGGTGAGGGATACACGGCCACGTTGAAATTCTGAATACCACCTGTATATTGTAGTCTTTGAAGGAGCTTCAATATTAAAAGCAGCAACCATCCGCTCTTCACATTGTTTTTGTGTTAGTCCACTTTTAAAGTCATAATAAATCATAGCTCTGAAATTTTCACGGCACAATTCCATTTTAAGCAGTGACTCGACGACTTCAATAAACAATTGAAACCGAACCATACTTTTTTTTTTCTAAGTGGCCAGTGTGTTGAGATAAGGAGGAGGTATAATACATGTTAAAAATAAATTAATAAGTATTCGATTCCCGCCACTTTCAGTGCAAGCCTCGTACTTCTGGACACGGCGCGGATAGTCCGGAGGTTTCTCTCTCTGTCGCCCTAACCACCGGTAGCTTAGGCCCTGCCTCGCTGCCGGTGGCACCCTAGGTTAGGTTTTTTATAATGCTTTTATATTTTGTATGTATGTTTATATATTTTGCTTTTATAAAGTTATTGTAAAAAACCTAGCTTAAGAGAAATAAATAAATAAGGAGAATAATAATAATAAGCCCGCGGGGGCAGCTTGTGGCGAGCTGACGGTGAGCGGCGACACCGCGGCCCTAATCTCCAGGGGGCCCTTTCCATCTGGCCCTCGCCTCTGTGCTTGCCTTAATTGGCCGGCCAGAGTGGAGTCGCAAGACCTATGCTCCAGGTTGGAAGTGTAAAATGTCATAACGCCGGCGGCCTGCTGATCGGATTACCGGGATCTGGCTACCGCAGACTCACCTCTCGACAACCTTACAGCCGCTCAACGGGATGTTTCCCCATTGTCGCACTGTGCGTGCGACTGTTATGTGGGGCCCACTCAGCGAGCTGGCGAGTCACAGCCTGCCTTTTACAATATTGAGACTGATTGTCATGGCAGGTGTCCGCTAGTCTCCTCCAATAGCCCATTATCCAGCCCATCCAACATTCAACACAATAGCCCATGACCTTTGTTTCCATCGCAGCACAATGATGCACTGCAATAGTCTTTGCACCTGGCGGGGACCATCTCTGGATGTATCATATTGTGCGTTCGGGAATGGTATCCGCCATGTGTATCCCTTTGCTTTTATATTAAATTGTCTAAAGGGGCCTCTGCGCTGTTGGCTTCGGCCCCACGCACGCCTTCCAAAGGTCCGGGACCCCATGGTCCCGAGGTAAGGAAAAGACATACGAATAATAATAATAATTTATTGATCAGAAAGTTGTATACAATTTGGAAGCCTCTGACTTCTGAACTAGGTATAAACCTGTATCTCAGTTGCCAGCGTCTTCTCCCTTTATCACAAATAAATCACTTACAGATACCAGTGAGATAATATATATATACTCTTTTCAACATGCAAAACCATTTTGTGTGTGTGTCTGTGTCTGTGTGTGTGTGTGTGTAATAAAAGGGAAGAGGGTAATAATTTAATTTTATGTTTAATTTATTATACAGATATATGGAGAGAAAGCGTCGTTGCCTCCTAGCAAAACTAGTGCGACATTTAATAGATTTTACAACATTAGGGATTATACGTTTATTTCGGCATAGTTCTGAATCAAACGGGGTAACACGATGTTGTTTCGTTACAAGACTATAAATATATAATTGTCTTACAGTCAACACTTGACAATTTTCATAGAGTTGCGTGGTAGGGGATCTAAAAGGACTAAAAGTCATGGTTTTCAGCAAAGACCTTTGTGCCCCTACAACTTGTATCATGCGGGTTTTACAGGTGCCACCCCAGACTCCAATACAGTAATCAATTACAGATCTAGCCAAAGCGAAGTAGATAGTTCGTAAGAGCGCGAATTCTGCGACATGTCTCAGATTTTAAAAACCCATGTGAGTTTCCTAATACGAGTTGAAACAGCATCTATATGAGAGTACCAGTTTAAATTCTCATCCAATAAAATTCCCAGATATTTAACTGTTTCAAACCTGACTATATTGAGACACGAGCAATTTTGAGCATCCACACTACATGAGTGTACTTTGAGTTCGACATTTTTTGGTTTAGATCTGTGCAAATGAAATTGAATATATTGGGACTTAGAAATGTTAAGAGATAGGAGATTTCTGCCAAGCCAATTGTGAACCGTACGGAGACCTTTTTCCGCATTGTCGCAGACCTTCGTCCAAGTCTCTCCTTGGAAAATCAAAGCTGTATCATCGGCATACGTGAATATTTTACCGTTATTTATAGGCACTGTACACAAATGATTTATATTGATCAGGAAGAGACTTGGGCCAAGGATACTGCCCTGCGGTACTCCGTAAGTGACGGCAGCATCGGAGCTGATCCACCCATCAATCTTGACTCTCTGTACACGATTACGCAAAAAATCTTTAAATATCAAGAGTGGTGTTCCGCGAATCCCAATGCGCTCCATTTTGTTGACAAGTAAGGGGATCGAAACAGTGTCAAAGCTTTAGCTAGGTCAAGAAAGACCCCGACGCATTTTTGTTTATTATCAAGAATGGCCGAGACGTAATCTGACAATTCACTGACGGCATCTTCTGTACTTCGACCAGACCTAAAGCCAAACTGAGAATCTGCTAAAAGCTTATTGTGCTACAAAAAATATGTGAGTCATTTGTTTAAAAGTTTTTCTAATAATTTGGAAAGCGCCGGTAGTATAGAAATTGATCTGTAATTTGTGGCACTGTTTTGATTCAAGGGAGGGGCCCTTGTGAATGGGAGTGATAAGAGCTCGTTTAAAAATATCGGGGAAAACACCTTGTTCGAAACATAGTTTGAATATTCTTGTTAAAGGTGGAATTAGAATATTTTTAGTTAATTTAAGGAATTTGTTAGATATTGAATCCCAACCAACAGCAGAGTCATTTTTAAGATTCATTATCAACGATTCAATTTCACTCTCATATATAGACATATCGTGACTATCACTACCATAGACATATTGTGACTATCACTACCATTAAGATGAGGGGTTGATATATCGTCAGCCAGTTTACGTCCTATATTAGCGAAATTAGTATTAACCGTATAAATGTTAGCACTGGGGTCGTCACCTAATAACTAAAGGGATGGAGGTCGCAACCGATTTGATAGCTGTCCATAATTGTTTGCTGCCTGAGGCATTTTGAAGTAACGATTTATCATATGCTATTTTAAGTCTTCTTAGTAACGAATTACAGAAGTTTCTATAGCGTTTATATGTAACCCGTTAAATAACGTTATTGGGATCTTTTTTAGGTTATGATGTAATTTATCACGGTGTCGTATGCATCTGAGCAGCCCGGGTGTAATCCATTGCTTAAGAGTCCTTTTACGCCTAGTGTGTATTCCAGTGTATTTTATTCTTGTGTATTCCTTTTGATAGCCGAATGCAAAATATCAACAAATTTAGTGGCTGCATTACCACCAGACGTCAGGTGCGAGAAATCTATGTTCTCAATTAACTTTGTAGTTTCCAGATAGTCTATTTTAAGTAAATGTTTATCTTTATTGTTGAAATTATTGATACCGTATATCATATTCACTATAACCAATGCATGATCTGCGACAGATGAATCAACAACCACGATTGTCGTTGGAGAATTGGTTTTAATCATTATGTGGTCTATGAAATTATTGATTCTAGTTGGGAAAGTATGTCCTGGCAAAAGGCCTAGCTCTGCAATGAGATTCAAGTACGACGAGCTATTTCTATCGCTATTGTCTGGTTTCACATCAATGTTAATGTCACCGGTCAGAATTACATTTCTTGCTTTTACATTCCGTAAAATGTTATCAATTGACTGAAGGAAACAATCTATGCAATAAATTGAAGGAGACCTGTATACTGCAAGAATAACAGTATCTGAATTTAATCTTAAAAATAAGAAATTGGCACCGTCTGCTTCAGGTTCCTCAATAGTATATTGATATCCATTTTTAATATAAACCACTATTCCATCGTTTTGGTTTAAATATTTCTGAGATGCAAAAGACACGTAGTCATTTAATAAAGGTAGCGATTTATGCTTGTTTATCCAGCACTCAGTTAGAATTATTATCGCGGGATCAAGGTTTAATCTGGCTAGTTGAGCAGTGAACCCATCGAAATTCTTATATATGCTCCGCTCCGGATGTTTTGTGTAATAATGTTCAAGCACCTGTCTGCACGATTAACTAGTGACGAGCAGGTTTCCGTGTCGCATGTGTAAGAATTTGTGACAGAAATGTTATCAATGTCTGACGACATATTGTTTATCCTAGTAGCCATTTATGAAGTGTGATAGTATCGAATTCACAACTTAGAGTTTTTAAAGTGGGGAGGGGAGAATGAAAGCAAAAATACGTCTTTGGAGACATAAGGGTATCAAGCAAAGTACGAATTTGCATGTTTTTGACTGAAACAACCGCGCAGTAGTATTTTTGAGTAAAAAATTGTAAGTGTTCATGTGTGTTTTAGAGTAAGTGATGGTCAGTATCAAGGTCAATAATATTATTGTGTTTGATTGCCCGTGTAACAACCTATTTGACACTTTTTTAGTATAAAACAGTAGTTTGGACACAAAATCTTGGTTTTTCAATGCATACAAAATACAAGAAAAAAAAAAAAACAAATAAGATTATTAAGTTACGTGTAGAATAACAACAATAGAGTCATAAGGATATTCGTAGCTTACTTAGATCCGATTCACTGTTAATAGCTGTATAAGGTTTTCCCTCTTCACGGCGCAAGTACACTCTGTTAAAGGATACCCAACAATACTTGTAGCTATGCTCCTTCGCAAAATTACGTGCAAGATAGAACAAACGTTGTGCTTTGGGAGTTAAACACTCGGCTACGTAGATAGGTGTTACCGGCCCGCTCAAACTCAAGTGTGATGTGTTCAGCTTGTTCGTGTTGTTGTTACTGTTGAATATTCTCACGCCTTTGAGAATTTTCTCTTTTTTTATAGCACTAGCCAGATCTACACATATAGCCCCTGGACTTCCATTCTTACTTTTTGTGCGGTAGATGTCCTTGATTTCTTCCTGCAATAGGGGGACCTCCAGAGCATGGTCGAGCATCGGCCTTAGTGACGATTTCGCATAGGTCCTACTTGCTCTCGCTGTCTTTCCGGGGCACATTTTTCAGCTCAAGTTTAGTGGAACATAAGGAAAGTTCCAGGGTCTCAACCTTTTGTTCTAGGTGACAAATATATGATTGGTCTTCATTGCGGCCTTTCTCTATGGTGGCAACCCTGCTCGCCAGTTCGTCATATTGCTTTGACATAAAGGCAATAGAGTCTTTTATTTCAGAATTTTGTGCGATGATCTCATCCATAGCGGACTGTAATTTCGTAAATTTTATATCAGTTTTTCAGATGTTTTTTTCAATAATTCCCGAATTTCATTCATGAATTCTTCTATGTTTGTAGAGGTAGTGTTTTGTTTTCGTCGCAATGTTACATTGTCATCAACGTTCGACCGCGGAATAGTTTGATCACTGAGGCTCCCTTTCTTAACCTCCTTTACTCCAGGAGTGGCCGGCGTAGGCGGCGGTGAACGCTGCGTGCGCCTCATTTCTATTGTTGCTCACTGTACAGGTCTCGGCTTAACAAAGTACCAGGAACACAGCCCAAGCAAAGAGCTAATCGGTCTGCCAGCTAAAGGCGAAGGTGGTATATCTTCTTAATGTACCAGGGGTGATTCCTGTTTTTTTTTTTAGAGATTAAAATAAAACTCGATAAATTGTGGGTAGTTAGGCACTTTACTCGCACGGACGGATAGCAGCCCTAGATACGGTTTATTTTTTATTATATTTAATAATTGCTTTTCTGCCTTGTTCTTTCTGTTTCTCTACTTCGATCTGGAGTGTTTTGCGTTTGTTTAGTACCTCAATATGGTAATCTTCCTTTATGTAGTATGATGTGGGTTTTAGTTTTCTATGATTGTGTTGTTTTTAAACCCATTAGTGTATATACCATGCACATAGTTATTTTTTAAGTTATATTGATTAAATATTGTATTTGAACGATCACTATACGATAAGTAATATAAGCCGAATGTAATTGTATTGTATGAACATGGTATAATAAGATTAATAAGATATAATAAACTAAACTAAACATTGTGAGCATTGTTACAACTATAGGTCTTACTTTTTCCGTTTTCTTCCAAGCCTCCTGACATATTCTATGGAGTTGTGGTCACACTGAATTTCCATGGCGTTTCTTATGATATGGAGATTTTTTTTCTCAAGTGGTAGTTATTTTCGGTTTCTTCTAATCCGAAGAATATTAGGTTCTTACGCCTTTTGAATCGTTCCATGTTGTCTATTGCATTTTTTGTTTTTCCAGGTTTTGTTCGAGTTGCTCGTGTTTTGTTTCCAAATGTTTAAATTTCTCGTTAACGTTTCTGTTTACTGCTGGAAATAGGCCTCCCCCAATTTCATGGGGGGTAAATACCATATTCGCTACTCTTGGCATGCGGGTTGGCGATCGCAGTATCTCCACAGCACTCGAGGGATGCTGCTGCCCATCCCCCAGGTGGTTTTGGCCGTAGTTTTAGGACATACCCGGGTCCAAAATGTATCGTTTTAATGTATAAGTTTTACACAGAATTTAAATTTAGTCCCTCCCATATTACACTTTCATGCTAAAATTGCTACGTCTCTGAATATTGGTGATGAGCATGAGTATTTGTTTCTGGGTCTTGGATATTTCCTATGTATTTATGTATTCATATCTATTATTATATATATCATTGTTTAGTACCCATAACACACACCTTATTTGTGTAAAATTGACTCATAATATTTATGTATTTTATTTGAATACATATTTCAAAAACTCCCGTCTCCCCCCGGACACTGCAGAGTGCAGACGTAAATATGGCGAAGCCTTTATTGAAATTTAAATGGAATTAAAATATATAAATGAAAAATTAAATCAAGCCAAAATAATAGGAGCTCAGAAAACGGAAGGAGTAAACGAGAAACACCTAGTATAGCAGTGAGTCGCGCAGTTTACTCTTATCAGTATTTCGTATGTGTAGTGGCAGGTGTCTAGTTTGACTGGAAGGTCAGCAATTTTATACCAAATCGTCGATTGCCTCCATTTTAAGTTGACCTTCGCCTTTAGCTGGCAGACCGATTAGCTCTTTGCTTGGGCTGTGTTCCTGGTACTTTGTTAAGCCGAGACCTGTACAGTGAGCAACAATAGAAATGAGGCGCACGCAGCGTTCACCGCCGCCTACGCCGGCCACTCCTGGAGTAAAGGAGGTTAAGAAAGGGAGCCTCAGTGATCAAACTATTCCGCGGTCGAACGTTGATGACAATGTAACATTGCGACGAAAACAAAACACTACCTCTACAAACATAGAAGAATTCATGAATGAAATTCGGGAATTATTGAAAAAAACATCTGAAAAACTGATATAAAATTTACGAAATTACAGTCCGCTATGGATGAGATCATCGCACAAAATTCTGAAATAAAAGACTATTGCCTTTATGTCAAAGCAATATGACGAACTGGCGAGCAGGGTTGCCACCATAGAGAAAGGCCGCAATGAAGACCAATCATATATTTGTCACCTAGAACAAAAGGTTGAGACCCTGGAACTTTCCTTATGTTCCACTAAACTTGAGCTGAAAAATGTGCCCCGGAAAGACAGCGAGAGCAAGTAGGACCTATGCGAAATCGTCACTAAGGCCGATGCTCGACCATGCTCTGGAGGTCCCCCCATTGCAGGAAGAAATCAAGGACATCTACCGCACAAAAAGTAAGAATGGAAGTCCAGGGGCTATATGTTTAGATCTGGCTAGTGCTATAAAAAAAGAGAAAATTCTCAAAGGCGTGAGAATATTCAACAGTAACAACAACACGAACAAGCTGAACACATCACACTTGAGTTTGAGCGGGCCGGTAACACCTATCTACGTAGCCGAGTGTTTAACTCCCAAAGCACAACGTTTGTTCTATCTTGCACGTAATTTTGCTAAGGAGCATAGCTACAAGTATTGTTGGGTATCCTTTAACAGAGTGTACTTGCGCCGTGAAGAGGGAAAACCTTATACAGCTATTAACAGTGAATCGGATCTAAGTAAGCTACGAATATCCTTATGACTCTATTGTTGTTATTCTACACGTAACTTAATAATCTGTTTGTTTTTTATTTTTTCTTGTATTTTGTATGCATTGAAAAACCAAGATTTTGTGTCCAAACTACTGTTTTATACTAAAAAAGTGTCAAATAGGTTGTTACACGGGCAATCAAACACAATAATATTATTGACCTTGATACTGACCATCACTTACTCTAAAACACACATGAACACTTACAATTTTTTACTCAAAAATACTACTGCGCGGTTGTTTCAGTCAAAAACATGCAAATTCGTACTTTGCTTGATACCCTTATGTCTCCAAAGACGTATTTTTGCTTTCATTCTCCCCTCCCCACTTTAAAAACTCTAAGTTGTGAATTCGATACTATCACACTTCATAAATGGCTACTAGGATAAACAATATGTCGTCAGACATTGATAACATTTCTGTCACAAATTCTTACACATGCGACACGGAAACCTGCTCGTCACTAGTTAATCGTGCAGACAGGTGCTTGAACATTATTACACAAAACATCCGGAGCGGAGCATATATAAGAATTTCGATGGGTTCACTGCTCAACTAGCCAGATTAAACCTTGATCCCGCGATAATAATTCTAACCGAGTGCTGGATAAACAAGCATAAATCGCTACCTTTATTAAATGACTACGTGTCTTTTGCATCTCAGAAATGTTTAAACCAAAACGATGGAATAGTGGTTTATATTAAAAATGGATATCAATATACTATTGAGGAACCTGAAGCAGACGGTGCCAATTTCTTATTTTTAAGATTAAATTCAGATACTGTTATTCTTGCAGTATACAGGTCTCCTTCAATTTATTGCATAGATTGTTTCCTTCAGTCAATTGATAACATTTTACGGAATGTAAAAGCAAGAAATGTAATTCTGACCGGTGACATTAACATTGATGTGAAACCAGACAATAGCGATAGAAATAGCTCGTCGTACTTGAATCTCATTGCAGAGCTAGGCCTTTTGCCAGGACATACTTTCCCAACTAGAATCAATAATTTCATAGACCACATAATGATTAAAACCAATTCTCCAACGACAATCGTGGTTGTTGATTCATCTGTCGCAGATCATGCATTGGTTATAGTGAATATGATATACGGTATCAATAATTTCAACAATAAAGATAAACATTTACTTAAAATAGACTATCTGGAAACTACAAAGTTAATTGAGAACATAGATTTCTCGCACCTGACGTCTGGTGGTAATGCAGCCACTAAATTTGTTGATATTTTGCATTCGGCTATCAAAAGGAATACACAAGAATAAAATACACTGGAATACACACTAGGCGTAAAAGGACTCTTAAGCAATGGATTACACCCGGGCTGCTCAGATGCATACGACACCGTGATAAATTACATCATAACCTAAAAAAGATCCCAATAACGTTATTTAACGGGTTACATATAAACGCTATAGAAACTTCTGTAATTCGTTACTAAGAAGACTTAAAATAGCATATGATAAATCGTTACTTCAAAATGCCTCAGGCAGCAAACAATTATGGACAGCTATCAAATCGGTTGCGACCTCCATCCCTTTAGTTATTAGGTGACGACCCCAGTGCTAACATTTATACGGTTAATACTAATTTCGCTAATATAGGACGTAAACTGGCTGACGATATATCAACCCCTCATCTTAATGGTAGTGATAGTCACAATATGTCTATGGTAGTGATAGTCACGATATGTCTATATATGAGAGTGAAATTGAATCGTTGATAATGAATCTTAAAAATGACTCTGCTGTTGGTTGGGATTCAATATCTAACAAATTCCTTAAATTAACTAAAAATATTCTAATTCCACCTTTAACAAGAATATTCAAACTATGTTTCGAACAAGGTGTTTTCCCCGATATTTTTAAACGAGCTCTTATCACTCCCATTCACAAGGGCCCCTCCCTTGAATCAAAACAGTGCCACAAATTACAGATCAATTTCTATACTACCGGCGCTTTCCAAATTATTAGAAAAACTTTTAAACAAATGACTCACATATTTTTTGTAGCACAATAAGCTTTTAGCAGATTCTCAGTTTGGCTTTAGGTCTGGTCGAAGTACAGAAGATGCCGTCAGTGAATTGTCAGATTACGTCTCGGCCATTCTTGATAATAAACAAAAATGCGTCGGGGTCTTTCTTGACCTAGCTAAAGCTTTGACACTGTTTCGATCCCCTTACTTGTCAACAAAATGGAGCGCATTGGGATTCGCGGAACACCACTCTTGATATTTAAAGATTTTTTGCGTAATCGTGTACAGAGAGTCAAGATTGATGGGTGGATCAGCTCCGATGCTGCCGTCACTTACGGAGTACCGCAGGGCAGTATCCTTGGCCCAAGTCTCTTCTTGATCAATATAAATCATTTGTGTACAGTTCCTATAAATAACGGTAAAATATTCACGTATGCCGATGATACAGCTTTGATTTTCCAAGGAGAGACTTGGACGAAAGTCTGCGACAATGCGGAAAAAGGTCTCCGTACGGTTCACAATTGGCTTGGCAGAAATCTCCTATCTCTTAACATTTCTAAGTCCCAATATATTCAATTTCATTTGCCCAGATCTAAACCAAAAAATGTCGAACTCAAAGTACACTCATGTAGTGTGGATGCTCAAAATTGCTCGTGTCTCAATATAGTCAGGTTTGAGACAGTTAAATATCTGGGAATTTTATTGGATGAGAATTTAAACTGGTACTCTCATATAGATGCTGTTTCAACTCGTATTAGGAAACTCACATGGGTTTTTAAAATCTGAGACATGTCGCAGAATTCGCGCTCTTACGAACTATCTACTTCGCTTTGGCTAGATCTGTAATTGATTACTGTATTGGAGTCTGGGGTGGCACCTGTAAAACCCGCATGATACAAGTTGTAGGGGCACAAAGGTCTTTGCTGAAAACCATGACTTTTAGTCCTTTTAGATCCCCTACCACGCAACTCTATGAAAATTGTCAAGTGTTGACTGTAAGACAATTATATATTTATAGTCTTGTAACGAAACAACATCGTGTTACCCCGTTTGATTCAGAACTATGCCGAAATAAACGTATAATCCCTAATGTTGTAAAATCTATTAAATGTCGCACTAGTTTTGCTAGGAGGCAACGACGCTTTCTCTCCATATATCTGTATAATAAATTAAACATAAAATTAAATTATTACCCTCTTCCCTTTTATTACACACACACACACACAGACACAGACACACACACAAAATGGTTTTGCATGTTGAAAAGAGTATATATATATATTATCTCACTGGTATCTGTAAGTGATTTATTTGTGATAAAGGGAGAAGACGCTGGCAACTGAGATACAGGTTTATACCTAGTTCAGAAGTCAGAGGCTTCCAAATTGTATACAACTTTCTGATCAATAAATTATTATTATTATTCGTATGTCTTTTCCTTACCTCGGGACCATGGGGTCCCGGACCTTTGGAAGGCGTGCGTGGGGCCGAAGCCAACAGCGCAGAGGCCCCTTTAGACAATTTAATATAAAAGCAAAGGGATACACATGGCGGATACCATTCCCGAACGCACAATATGATACATCCAGAGATGGTCCCCGCCAGGTGCAAAGACTATTGCAGTGCATCATTGTGCTGCGATGGAAACAAAGGTCATGGGCTATTGTGTTGAATGTTGGATGGGCTGGATAATGGGCTATTGGAGGAGACTAGCGGACACCTGCCATGACAATCAGTCTCAATATTGTAAAAGGCAGGCGGTGACTCGCCAGCTCGCTGAGTGGGCCCCACATAACAGTCGCACGCACAGTGCGACAATGGGGAAACATCCCGTTGAGCGGCTGTAAGGTTGTCGAGAGGTGAGTCTGCGGTAGCCAGATCCCGGTAATCCGATCAGCAGGCCGCCGGCCGGCGTTATGACATTTTACACTTCCAACCTGGAGCATAGGTCTTGCGACTCCACTCTGGCCGGCCAATTAAGGCAAGCACAGAAGTCAGAGGCTTCCAAATTGTATACAACTTTCTGATCAATAAATTATTATTATTATTCGTATGTCTTTTCCTTACCTCGGGACCATGGGGTCCCGGACCTTTGGAAGGCGTGCGTGGGGCCGAAGCCAACAGCGCAGAGGCCCCTTTAGACAATTTAATATAAAAGCAAAGGGATACACATGGCGGATACCATTCCCGAACGCACAATATGATACATCCAGAGATGGTCCCCGCCAGGTGCAAAGACTATTGCAGTGCATCATTGTGCTGCGATGGAAACAAAGGTCATGGGCTATTGTGTTGAATGTTGGATGGGCTGGATAATGGGCTATTGGAGGAGACTAGCGGACACCTGCCATGACAATCAGTCTCAATATTGTAAAAGGCAGGCGGTGACTCGCCAGCTCGCTGAGTGGGCCCCACATAACAGTCGCACGCACAGTGCGACAATGGGGAAACATCCCGTTGAGCGGCTGTAAGGTTGTCGAGAGGTGAGTCTGCGGTAGCCAGATCCCGGTAATCCGATCAGCAGGCCGCCGGCCGGCGTTATGACATTTTACACTTCCAACCTGGAGCATAGGTCTTGCGACTCCACTCTGGCCGGCCAATTAAGGCAAGCACAGAGGCGAGGGCCAGATGGAAAGGGCCCCCTGGAGATTAGGGCCGCGGTGTCGCCGCTCACCGTCAGCTCGCCACAAGCTGCCCCCGCGGGCTTATTATTATTATTCTCCTTATTTATTTATTTCTCTTAAGCTAGGTTTTTTACAATAACTTTATAAAAGCAAAATATATAAACATACATACAAAATATAAAAGCATTATAAAAAACCTAACCTAGGGTGCCACCGGCAGCGAGGCAGGGCCTAAGCTACCGGTGGTTAGGGCGACAGAGAGAGAAACCTCCGGACTATCCGCGCCGTGTCCAGAAGTACCGCCTTCTGTATCTGACCCTTGACCCAGCCATCTAACGAGAGTCTCTTGAGATGTTGGTCGAGACTCTTCGCTATTAGACCGTTCGCAGAGACGACTATCGGGACAATGATCGTTGAATCAACATCCCACATGGCGGTTACCTCGTGTGCCAGGTATAGGTACTTGCTGGATTTGTCATTCTCAGCCTTCACGAGGTTCTCGTCATGGGGGATGGTGATGTCAACGAGTATTGCCTGGCGCTTCAATCGATCCGTTAGCACGATATCAGGCTTGTTGGCTACAATAGTCCTGTCCGTGATGACAGATAGATCCCAATAGAGCGTGTCACGACCATTCTCGAGAACTGGCGCAGGTGTGTACTTATAGTACGGAACTTCGAAGTCCACAAGACCGTATAGAAGAGCAAGCTGCTGGTGAATAATCCTGGCCACCAAGTTATGTCTGTGCAAGTACTCGCCGTTAGCAATATGACTACAACCGGAAATAATATGCCTGAGTGACTCTCCGGGACGGCGGCATGCCCGACAAATGTCGACAGTACCGTCCTTCAGGATATACTTCCGGTAGTTGTTCGTCATGATAACCTCGTCTGCAATTGCACAGACAAAACCTTCAGTTTCCCCAAAAAGATCCCCAAAACGTAGCCAGTTCACTGATGCGAGCAGGTCTACGTCGGGCCCCGTAAGGGCCTTGTAGAACCGCCCATGTAGCTCCTTACTCTTCCACACCGCCCTGCGGTCCTCGGTGCTCAGCACTTTAAGTCTGCGCCAGTTCTCGTTTGCCATGGAGAGCGGGGTGAGGAGTGTGTCTACAGCCATCACATCACGATTATATCGACCTCCAGCAAGTAATTTCGAAACTTTCGGAAAAAAAATGGAGGAAGTTTTGAGACGAGTGACTCGGGGTGTAAAACATGTAATCGTATGTGGGGATTTTAACGTTGACCTCTTAAAGAACACTCCTGAGCGCAAGAAATTAATTTATTTGTTTAAATGTTTTAATCTTTACCACTTATTTAAGGATCCCACCAGGATAGCTGCTAGTTCTAAGACATGCATAGATAACATTTTTTATACCAATAAATGCGAATCCAAGCAAATAATAAATTGTTTACGGTCGGATCATACAGGTCAGCTGGTCACGTTCAAGTTGCTCGCAGAACATAATGCTCCAAGTACGTATGATTATAGGCCCATCACTAATAAAAATATTGAAATTTTTCGAGATAACCTAAAGCAGATACGTGTACATTCATCTTGTGACGTGTCTGAGCCTGATCCTACGCCTAATGGTTGCTACGCAGAATTTGCACATAATCTATCTAAAGTTTTTGTAGAAACTTTTCCTCTAAAAAGAGTTAAAACTAAATTGAAATTACACTTTAATGATTGGGCCACAACTGGAATTCGGGTAAGTCGAGACCATCTATTTGAATTATACAATTTAAAATCCGTGTTTGGTAATAGTAATGCCTCTTTGGCTGAATTTGTAAAACAATACTCTAAACTATTTAAAAAGGTCTGCGTAAAAGCCAAGTCAATGTATATTGGCAATAGAGTTAAATCTTCAAGCAATAAGATTAAAACAACTTGGACCATTATCAATGAAGAATTGGGCAAAACAAAATCATGCAAAACGAAATTACAACTAGTAGTTGATGATAAGATACTAACCAAAGGTAATGATGTCGCAAACTCCTTTGTGGACTTTTTTGCAAACATTCCTGTAGAATTGACTAAATATCTGGACTCAAGTGCTACCGTAGCTGAACACATGTTAAAGGAGAATGTTGCCGAAGGGCCTAGTTTTGGTTTCCATTACATTACTGAAGTGAACTTAATAAAAACTTACAAATCTTTAAATATGAAAAACACCAAGGATATTTTTGGACTATCTGTGAAGTTACTCGATGCAGTTATTGATATTATAGCTCCTGATTTATGTATGATTTTTAATTTATGTGTTGATAATGGTTCTTTCCCTGATCTTATGAAATGTACTAAAATAATCCCGCTGTTAAAATCCGGTGACCCCAAAGACCGTACTAATTTTCGACCCATATCAATTTTGCCCGCATTGAGTAAGGTATTTGAGAAAATTATTTTGAATCAGCTGTTATGTCATTACAATTCCAATAATCTTTTTCATACCCACCAATTCGGTTTCACTAAAGGCCGTTCCACGACGGATGCCACAGTCTGTCTCACAAAATACATTTTCAATGCCTTGGAGGAATCGCATGACGCCATAGGTGTTTTTTGTGATTTGTCCAAGGCCTTTGATTGTGTGGATCACTCAACATTGCTCGCAAAATTGAAACATTATGGCATTAAGGGAAAGTCTTTGGGTGTCCTTAGCTCATATTTAAGCAACAGAACTCAATGTGTCGATGTTGACGGTTGTAAGTCAGAGGAATTAGCGATTAAAATGGGAGTCCCACAAGGGTCTATATTAGGTCCATTCCTATTTTTAACCTACATCAATGATTTGCCTTATGAGCTGGAAGGTTTGACAAATACGGTCTTATTTGCGGATGACACGTCTCTTTTGTTTAAAGTTCAGAGAAATGATCCTAATGCTGAAACCACTATTAATTCTGTTTTGCGGAAAACTTTGCATTGGTTTTCAGTAAATAATTTGCTTTTGAATCCCAAAAAAACCAAATGTATCCGTTTCTCTACTTGCTTGCCGAACCGAAATCCTAAACTTAAATTGATTCTGGGGGAAGACGTGCTAGAGTTTTCAGACCACACAGTTTTTCTTGGTTTGACTGTTGATTCTAAATTGCAGTGGGAGTCACACCTCACTTCCTTGGGAAGCAAATTATGCTCAGCTGCCTATGCTATTAGGAAAATAAGACAAATTACTGACATACATACAGCTAAATTGGTCTATTATAGCTACTTCCATAGTCTGATGTCTTACGGCATCTTACTGTGGGGTAGATCCGCCAATGTAGACAAAATATTTGTTCTTCAAAAACGAGCAGTGCGCGCAATCTACAATTTAAAACCACAAATTTCTTTAAGGAACTTGTTTAGAGAAGCGAACATAATTAAATTGCCATCATTGTTTATTTACGAGGCAATCATGTATGCAAGAAAAAATTATCAAAACTTGCCAAAAAATTGTGACCTGCATAAGTTCAATACGCGAAACAAAGATAAACTAGCCGTACGACGTATCCGACTTGCAAAATTTAGGAAATCATTTATTGGGCAATCAATCCATTTTTATAATAAAATACCTTATACTATAACTAAACTTCCAGACCATAAGTTTAAGAAAGTTGTCAAACTTATATTAACTAGGAAATCGTACTATAAAGTGTCAGATTATGCAAGAGACAAAGATGTTTGGAATCAATGTATATAATGAATGATTCATAATAATTAGTTTTCACGATTTTATCTAATGTAAATATCGACGAACATAAGTGTATCTTTGTATACCTACATGAGAAATAAATGAACTATGAACTATGATGCATCCCACACTCGCTGTTTAGGAACTAATCTCTGAGACTGCACACCTCGCGGTTGTGGAGGTCTTTGGCATTTAAGAAGCCGCGGCTTCCAAGCTTCCGCGGGATGTAGTCTCATAACAGACGAGCGCGGGTGTAGCATACGGTTCGTAGTGAGCAGTACACGCACCCTTCGATCCAGTAAATCGAGCTCGGTCTGAGTCCACCTTAATATGCCAAAGGAGTATGTGAGCAAGGGTATCCCCGTATAGCAGAATATATAGTTTTGGTCTTCGATAATGTTGTTTCCAGTTTTCCTTACTTCAGAAACTCCAATTATGTCGTGTTTGATGTTGCCAAGAGAGTATTGTAATAGTTCCATTTGTTGTGGTTTCAACAGTGATCTTACATTATATCTACGAAACGTATATTGTTCGTTGCATTGGAGGGTTGTAGTCTTTATGTCCCGCGGTGACAAACCGTGGTGGGAGACCGAGAGAGAGGGGGCGTTAGTTGCTATTTTTGAATTTCAGTTTGGTTTGTATTAGTTTCGTCAGGGTTAAAGACGAGCTTTTATCTGGGTATGTGAATGTTGGGGTTTTTATAATGAAATTTTCCATGTTGGTTTTATTGATCTTTTTCGGCAGGTTTCTATTTTGTTTGCTACAATCAGTGAACGAAAAAAGCATAGAACGCGAGCTTCCTACAAAAGTCCGCTTTGAAACGGGGCATTTATTCGTAATGCGCACGCGCGGTGTTGTACCAATAAGAATTGCCAAAAATGTCAGCCGATTTTCTATTACCCAAAACAAATAAACGTGATAGGTAAATTTCAAAATGACTGGTTTCTGAATTTCAAAATTCAGTTTGTCTTTATTTATAAGTTTTAGTTAAGTTGTTTTAGCTTTTACTTAACAAACTTAACTAAAACTTATAAATAAAGACAAACTGAAGAACCCAAACTCGGTATGATTGTGTTAACTTATTACAGAGTTCCTATGACCACTTTCAGGTTCCATCATCAGATCAGCTCGATAATAATATTATCATAATATTGCATTGTCACTGAATTTACATATATGCAGTAAGCTCGGTCTCCATACAAACGTAGTTTAGCTCTCATTTTAAAATGCCATTCTAGAATAACATGAAACTTTGTATACACAATGGAATCCGGAATATGTAGGTCGGTAATTGGTTTCTGTTGCTTGAGATTATAATGGAGAAAAAATACAGCTATTATTAAGGCTTTCATAAAAGACGTAAAAACTCAAAAACTCGCTGTATTTTTTTCTATTACAATTTCTTGCAACAGAAACTAATTTCCAACCTAGGTATGGCGGCTCCCATTGTGTATACAACGTTTCATGTTATTTCAGCAAGGCGTTTAAAATGAGAATTTATGGAGAATCGAGTTCAGCCGAGCGTACTAACGTCAAATCAATCAATCGGAAATCGAGAAGTGGGTCTAATTTAGCTTCTAAGATTTGACGCACACAAACAAAAAAGACAAGTTACTGACACGGGAAGTTAAATAAAAGCTTGTAAAAAATGAGTTTACGTACGTATGTTAAATGTTTGCGTTGGCTGAATATACTGTAAAAGTTTCGATTACGAGTGGTTGCTGTTCTCTATGTCTAACGGTGTTTAGCAAGCTATAAATTATGTACATGGTCGTCCAATATGCATAGTATAAGTCTGGTACGGCTTAATTAGCGACTAGATAGATTTTCGTAAGGTTATCCTATGATATTTAAAAATAAAATAAAGCTTAAATTCAAATTTAAATAATACGGCGGTTTTGCGTATGAAGATGACTTTTTGTTGCATGCAACCATCCACCCGCTAAGCGTTGTCGTTATCGCCGCCATTTTGACACATAAAACGTAGCGCTAGGATACCGAACACAGCCAGTCATTTTGAAATTTACCTATCACGTTTATTTGTTTTGGGTAATAGAAAATCGGCTGACATTTTTGGCAATTCTTATTGGTACAACACCGCGCTTGCGCATTACGAATAAATGCCCCGTTTCAAAGCGGACTTTTGTAGGAAGCTCGCGTTCTATGCTTTTTTCGTTCACTGATTAGCAAACAAAATAGAAACCTGCCGAAAAAGATCAATAAAACCAACATGGAAAATTTCATTATAAAAACCCCAACATTCACATACCCAGATAAAAGCTCGTCTTTAACCCTGACGACACTAATACAAACCAAACTGAAATTCAAAAATAGCAACTAACGCCCCCTCTCTCTCGGTCTCCCACCACGGTTTGTCACCGCGGGACATAAAGACTACAACCCTCCAATGCAACGAACAATATACGTTTCGTAGATATAATGTAAGATCACTGTTGAAACCACAACAAATGGAACTATTACAATACTCTCTTGGCAACATCAAACACGACATAATTGGACTTTCTGAAGTAAGGAAAACTGGAAACAACATTATCGAAGACCAAAACTATATATTCTGCTATACGGGGAAAACTCAAGGATTAACTGGTGTTGGATTCTTGATAAAAAAAGAACTCAAACACAACATTGAAAGCTACGCTGGAATATCGGAAAGAGTCTGCCTATTAAATCTCAAGTTTGGTACAACTAAACTATCGCTCATACAAGTATATGCCTCCACCTCCGAAGCATCAGACGAGGAAATTAGTATTTTCTACAACCACATAGAAATCGCCAGAGAACAGGCAAGTGGAAAAGAAATATGAATGGGAGACTTCAATGCAAAAATAGGGCAAAGAAAACCTGGAGAAAATGCAGTTATAGGCGTCTCATGCTATGGCAATACAAATTATAGAGGCGACAGACTGGTTCAGTTTGCGTTCGAAAACAATTTCACTATAATAAACTCGATAAAACTTGAACACGCCAAAATGTGGGCACAAGTAACTACTTATATTTTTTTATTCACACACTATGGAAACTTCTTAGTATTATAAATATAAACTATTTGGTATGACGAAAAAATATTGTGACAGCTTACCAATTCATTCATTTGTTTTCACGATGGCGAGCTCTGAACACAAGCATCGCGAAATTATTTTGCTCAAAAATACTGAAAAACCGCAATTAAATTATAGAGCACTAGCAAAACTTTTAAAATTACCACAATCTACCGTTTGTTCGGTGTTAAAAAGGTTCAGAAAGCGTCTGACATTAGATCGGAAGCCGGGCAGTGGAGGAAAACAAGGCGTAAAGGATTAAAAAAAAGAAGCCCGTGTCTTGCAGCTTTTTATAGCGAATCCGAAGTTATCCTCACGTGATGTCGCAAAAAAAGTACAAATGTCGCAGTCTTATGTGCAGAAAGTCAAGTCTAGAGCAGGCTTGAAATCGTACAAAGCTCAAGCGGCACCCAATCGTGATGCTAAGCAGAATTTGTCCGCAAAACGAAGATCACGAAAGTTGTACGATGATTACTTGACAAAATTTGGATGCATTGTACTAGATGATGAAACGTACATCAAAGCAGACTTCCAGCAGATACCAGGGCAAGAATTTTACACTTCTATGAATCGTAAGGATGCCCGGAAGATTACAAGATTAAAAAAAGATCAAAGTTTCCTAAAAAAATCCTATTATGGCAAGCTATTTGTAGTTGTGGTAAAAGAAGTCGTTCATTCATCACTACAGGCACGGTAAACGAGAAATTTACAAAAAAGAATGTTTGCAAAAGCGTCTTTTGCCCTTTTTACGCAGTCATAGCTCACAGCCATTATTTTGGCCAGATCTTGCGAGCTGTCACTACTCCAAAGCAGTAGCTGAATGGTATAAACAAAATGATGTCGTTATGGTACCGAAACAGTGCAATCTTCCGAATTGTCCTGAACTGAAGCCAATCGAAGAATATTAGTCAATAATAAAAGGGATTCTAAAAAAGAAAGGTGGACAAGTTAAATCAGCAGCTGAATTGCAAAAAAAATGGACTTGGGCTTGCAAACAATATCCGGATAGTGCTGTGCAGGACTTAATGAGTCGCATTCGACGCAAAGCACCCTGTATGGCTTATTCAAACCAAATTTAATAATTGTATATATTTGTAAAAATGTGCAATGGCCTTGTAAATAAATGCAATAAAATTTTTATTCAAATACTTTTCAAAATACTTTTTTATTTCTTACTTTATATGCCCACATTTTGGCGTGTTCAAGCTTTATTCAATAAAAAAAAAAAAAAAAAAAAAAAACAAAAAATATGTGGACATGGATCTCACCAGATAAAAAAAAACAAAGAACCAAATTGATTACATACTGACCAATTGCCCAAAAATATTAAACAACAAATCTTCTCCCAGCCACCATAGAATGTTAAGAGCAAAAATACAGCTAGATAAACAAAAGAAATGTAGAGCAAGCTTCGGCAGGACTCAAACCTAGCAAATGATCGAAACAGATCTGGGTACCTCTCTGCATTATCTACGCGAGTGGATGGAATACGTTGGGAAAACAATGATGACATTGAATCTTTCTATTTAAATATACTTCGAGTCATCCATCCAACAAAGCTTGAACGCGGTTAAATCAGAGGAATTAAAAAAAGTATATTATCGGAAGAAACGAAGAAACAAGTTGAAAAACGTGCTACGTTACTGAAAAAACCGTCAAAGAATAAGAAAGAAAAAAATGAACTTACGAAACTCTATAAAACTACAAACAAATTATTAAAAAGAGATTATGAAAACTATAGACTAGAAAAAAATAGACTAGAATAGAAAAAAACCTACTTAAATCGGGAAGTCAGAAGAAAGCTTTTAGACAACTCTAATCTTAAGTCTCGAAAAGCGACAAAAAATATTCAAACACTAGAAGAACTCGTACAAGTAGCGTCGGATTTCTATAAGAAGCTCTACAGTGGTGATGAGAACTCTACCTGCAACTACGAAAAAGAAAATAATAAGTATACAACAAACACGAAAATTTCACCCTTCGACGCTCAAGAAATATCAAAAAAAATAGACCTTTTAAAAAATGAAAAAAGCTTGGGATCAGACAAAATACCCTATGAAGCTTTGAAAGTCGGAAAACTCATACTAGTCAGACCACTTATGACATTGTTTAATAAAATACTAGAACAACAAATAATTCCTAAAAACTGGACGGAATCAAGAATTATTCTCCTACTAGATGAAAGCCCGGCTTCGCTCGGGTGAAATAAATAAGAAAGAAATAAACAAAACATTTATTCGTGACAGTTATGCAAACGACGAAAGAAATAGTGTACAAAAATGTATAAAATAAAAACATTACAACAACGGATTATGATGAAACTTCGAATCGTATAGAAATATAGTCTGTAGTCTGGATTGGGAATAAAAGTATGGAATGGAATTATATGGAATTGGGAGTAAAAGATTACGCAAACGACGTCACGGGCAAAGGCTAGTATCTTTGCAAGTTAATCCTAAGCATTTTTATAAGGGTAGAATTTAAAGGCACATAAAAAATTTGACACCGTAATCAGTACTGATTTGTATAGCTAAAATACTAATCGTTCATTAAAATTCAATTCAGATGCGCATTGTTAAATATTGATGTGCCAGTCAGTATTTTTGGTGCGAAGTCAAAGCTGCTAACGCGAAAAACAAATGAAGTTCGTGTCGCACTTGCAAATTCGAGCGACACAGAGGGAAATACACGATGTTCGTTCGTTTTCGTTTCGCGATAGCAGCTCTCTATTCTCCGCCAAATTCTATTTAGTGGGGCCCTTTACACTCAATATTATCGCGATTTTTAAAATTGTATGGGGTCTGTTAAACGCTTAATACTATCACAATACTGGTGTGTCAATATTATCGTGGTTTTCAAAATCGTATGGATTTTTCTTCAATATTCATTGCACGTGATACGGATCGTGATATGAGTATATCGCGTGATAATAATAACCATGTAACAGGCCCCTATGGATGTTGCTTCAATATTCAGTGTTTCACGTGATAATAATAACAGTTGGTAATATTTTCTCCAATTAATGGAAGCTATTTAACAACTTGTTCCGTTTTGCCAAAGGTATTTCACATTCCGATACGCGCACCATCCAGGAATACGAGTCGTCAGACCAGAGGGCCTACCACGATCTGAAAACGAAGTATTTCCCTGTCCGCGCTCGAATATGCAAGTGCGACAGAGAGGCATATTATATTTAGTTTTCGGTTGGTAGCACCTTAGTCCGAGCGTGGCGGACGGTTGAAGAAAGTCAAAGAACATTCCGTGTGTTGTCTGTCACACATATAATTTTTTAGCTTCCCATCGACCTATGAACTTGAAATTAAGTGATAATGTTTATTATGAAGTATATTTTACCAAAAATATCAATATATTGATAAATCACATTTGTTTTTTAGTTGTACGGAACCCTCAGTGTGCGACTCCGACGCACTTGGCTGGTTTTTATTACATTTTGAATTTTATTTCTCTTATAGTAAAATACCCTATTCGTTTAAAAGTTGACGCCTGAGGGCCTACCGCGAACCAAAAACAAACTATCTTCCTCTCTGTCGTTCGAATATACATGTGCGAGAGAGGCAGATACTTCGTTTCCGGTTCGCAGTAGCGCCTCTAACGTCCGAGCGCGGCGAACCGCATAAGCTGAGGGTCTACTCCGAAATTCAAAATCCTAACTTCGTATGGTGCCGTCCCTTTCACTCTCCTGTCATAGAGTATATGAGTGAAAGGGACGGCACCATACGAAGTTCGGATTTCGAATTTCGGAGTAGTCCCCCAGTACCACTAAGTTATAAGATAGAGCGAGATAGGGATAGAATTTTGCTAGACGTTTAAAAGCCATAAGTCACCTAGTAGTTTGTCACAAACAAAATAGAGACGCAGCTTTAAGATGGCGGACAGACTCAGCAAACATTCAAGTGGTGTCCTTTACACGATTAATATTATCACAATACTGGGGTGTCAATATTATCGCATTTTTCAAATTTGTATGGATTCTGCTTTAATATTCACGTGATACTTATCGTGATATGAACCCATGTAACAGGCCCCATACATTCGCTTTGAAGGCGGTTGTTGTGACAATCAGTCTAGCTAGCACGATAGATTATACCGTTACGTTTTATGTGACGTTTTAATACATTTCGCCCATATAACGTGACGGTATAAGTTATCGTGCTAGCTAGGCTGATAGGTGTATAGAACGCTTGAAAACTACAAAAACAAAACGCTGCAGACGCGGCTAGCCGAATCCACACAATGGGCAAAAAATAGTTCACGATTTTCGAACGTAGCCGACACTGTCAACCAACAAATTTAATATAGCAATATAGTCTGTGTGCAATATGGCCGACGTTTTGTCATCAAATTAACACTTTTAAATGCAGAATACGCGACAATCCGAATTTTGCGGATACATATGTTCAACTCAAAAATGGTTATTTTTATACGTTCTTCAATTTGAGACAGGTCTCGTTCGGGTCTACCGTACCCCTGCACGAAATTATTAATATAGATATAAAAAGGGTGACCCAGCTGATATTCATAATTATAGACCCATCAGCTTACTTCCAACAATCTACAAGCTTTTTGCAATGTGCCTGGAAAAACGTATTCAGTCTCATATAGAGAAAAATCAACCAAGCGAGCAAGCTGGATTCAGACCGGGATACTCTACAATTGATCATATCCATACTCTGGAACAAATTGTAGAGAAACACATGGAATACAACAGCCCACTCTACCTCGTCTATATCGATTATGCTAAAGTGTTCGGCTCGATAACACACGAGAACATTTGGCAAGCATTAAAACACCAAAACATTCCAGACACATATATTATTTAATATCATTAAAGAAATCTACAAAAAAGCACGAGCCGTGTGAAATTGGATAGAATAGGGCCTATAATAAATATAAGTAAAAGGTGTTAAACAGGGAGATCCACTCTCTCATCAAAAGATTTCATTGCGGTTCTGCAATACATAATGAAAGACCTAAACTGGACACGAAATGGAGTCTACATAGATGGCAAATACTTATCTAATCTCAGATTTGCAGACGACATAGTACTGTTTTCAAAAACAACATCTCAGCTGGAAAAGATGATAGAAGAACTATGCAAAGCAAGCGAAGGGATTGGACTCGATTTGAACACCTTAAAAACCAAAGTTGCCACAAACCGACCCAAAGTTCCTATAACGGTAAATACTGTTATAGGAACTTTGAGTTGGTTGGAGTTATAGCTATATATACCTGGGAAAGCAAATATCTTTTAAAGGTTCCAGGCACAAAGATGAAGTAGAAAGAAGAATAAATATCAGCTGGAAAAAATTTTGGGCACACAAGGAAGTTTTCAAATCAAAACTGCCACTTAAACTGAAGAAAAAAGTGATGGACACTTGCATATTGCCAAGCCTAACATACGGTTCACAAACCTGAATTTTTAATAACCAAATAAAACACAAAATACAAACATGTCAAATGTCAACGCTCAATCGAAGGGAGCATCTTGAACATTAAACTCAGCGACCGGCAAAAATGTACAGATATGGATGTGGGCAGGGCATGTGGCACGCGCACCGGATGATAGATGGACGAAACGTGTCACTTCATGGACAGGACCACGTAATATCAGAAGCAGGGGGCGCCCCAGAGAGCGTTGGGTCGATGACATACAAAAAATTGCCGGAATAAATTGGAAAAAGAAAGCAGAAGACAGAAAGGAATGGAGACCATTGGAGGAGGCCTATCCCCACAAAGCGGGCTTTAACTGAGTATTGTTACGTGTATTTCACTCTAATGAAAAATATATTAGTTCATAGTTAAGGAAATAAAGGCTTATTATTATTATTATTGTACGTCTTTTCCATATCTCGGGACCATGGAGTCCCGGACCTTTGGAAGGCGTGCGTGGGACCGAAGCCAACAGCGCAGAGGCCCTTCAAGACAAAATAATCTAAAAGTAAGGGGTACACATACATCCCCGCCAGGTGCAAAGACTATTGCAGTGCATCACTGTGCTGCGATGGAAACTAAGGTCATGGGCTATTGTGTAGAATGTTGGATGGGCTGGATAATGGGCTATTGGAGGAGACTAGCGGACACCTGCCGTGACAATCAGTCTCAATATTGTAAAAGGCAGGCGGTGACTCGCCAGCTCGCTGAGAGGGCCCCACATAACAGTCGCACGCACTGTGCGACAGTGGGGCAACATAATAATAATTTTTATTCATGACAAACACAATACAATTTACAAACATACATTGATAACATTTTGCCACGAAATGGTCACAGCTCAGCGTAATGCTGGCAGAGCCAGCGCTGGTCTTCCGCTGTGACCATTTGGTGAAATCACGGAGCCATGACGACGCACACATACACACAATTACGAGAAACAAATAATTAAGAAACAAAAAAGTACAAATAACACTAAAACACTTAAGAAAAAAAAAAACGCCTCTTTGAGCGGCTGTAAGGTTGTCGAGAGGCGAGTCTGCGGTAGCCAGATCCCGGTAATCCGATCAGCAGGCCGCCGGCGTTATGACATTTTACACTTCCAACCTGGAGCATAGGTCTTGCGACTCCACTCTGGCCGGCCAATTAAGGCAAGCACAGAGGCGAGGGCCAGATGGAAAGGGCCCTCTGGATATTAGGGGTCCGCGGTGTCGCCACTCACCGTCAGCTCGCCAGAAGCTGCCCCCGCGGGCTTATTATTATTATTATGTCTAGCAGTGGACGTCCGTTGGCTGATATGGTGGTGGTGGTGGGATACATTTCATTGAATGATTGATAATTATGACCTATTGCTTTACAACTTCACACCGCACACATATGTTGATGTGGAGACGATTCTCTTGACATATAATAATATAGCTTTTTTATTTCCACAAACAGACAATTTCCATTTCAAAGTATTTGTTAGAATTGTTAGTTTTTTTTGGTTCCTTATGTTAAGTGTTAGTACTTAGCTATTCAGTTGTGGATCCCTTTCCGGTAAAAGCCTCCTCACCCCTCTTCCGTTTATGCCTATCTTGGGCTATTTGAATCCAGTTTGTTCCTGCTACTGAAAGTATATCGTCTGTCCATTTCTTTTTTGTCTTCCTCTGTGTCTTTTTCCATCTCCTGTCTTTGTACCTGGATATGTCTTGCCATTTGAGACGGAGAGCCTGCTGGAGTGCGTCTGTTAATTTAGTTACAAGTACGTATCTTCTTAAGTACCCAATTAACAGAATTTATAAAATAACATCCATACAGAATCCCTTCGTCCTTCGATAGAAATTTTCTCATGGATATGGTTTTTCTCTTGTCGCAATCAGCTGTTCAAATTTGTGGCGGCCATTTTGTGACTTAACAGAGAGATAAAGAAGGGTCTACGGGCCTCTTAACTTTCGAACCATTTAGCAGAGCATTGAAGGACCGATTAGCGTTGACAGAGGATTATAAATCATGTTTTTTAGCATCGGGCCTTCAAGGAGCCTCTAACTTTTTATGAATAAGGCTGTAAGGCTGTAAGTCTTCAGCACCACGGCCTGCGACCAAGCACGTAGATATAGAAGTTCTAAGGGGGACGGACGGGGCATCAGGACATCACACAGTAAATGAATGCGCGAACGTAGCGAGCGCTAAATATTTCTTTAGCATAAAAACCGACCAACTGCGTGTCGGACCACGCACAATGAAGGGCTCCGTTCCCACAACTACCACTCCACATGTGAAACCACTATCCTTTACTTCGAATCAAAAAAGTCGCATCTTCATAGGAAATTCACATGATATCGATATCTCAAAAACTATTAAACCTAGACTTTTTCAGGTTTTCCTGTAATCTTTAGGTAAAGGACTGTTTTGTGCATTCATTTTCAAAATTTAAGGGCTTGTAGTTTCGGAGATCCATTTTCGTCTATTTTCTCAATACACTTGTCTTCAAAATTATTTATCAAATATTTATTTAAAAAAAATAGTTTCTCACATTAAGACCTTTTATTTGAAAGGTATATCACACGATATAGTTTGAAAACTTGTTTTTATTTTCTAATTTACTCCTCAAAATTGGCCCCCGTGTCTAAAATAAATATTTGCTCCACGAGTGATACTTTTTTTTATGCCACGCCTGTGAGAAACAAGCGTAATAAGGGTTCCGTTTTTCTTCTTTTTGAGGTACAGAACCCAAAAAACGCAAAAACGTAAATTGAAAGACAATGAGGTATCTACATACATTTTGATAGAAGTGCGGAAAATATGTTCTTCATAAGTCCTGAGAGATCTTGCCACGAGCAATAAATAGTAACCCTACTAATCGACACTCAGAGTTTTACATCCTAAAGCACGATGTAGTTCTAGTTTCGGCATCTCCGTCTGTGAGTCCGTATCTCATAAGTAGACATTTTAATCAAAAACTACTCACAACAAACAAAGAAATAAAATTTAGATTAAAGATGTTTTGTAAGACGCTACGTAGTAAAAAACCAAAAAATAAAATAAAATAAAATAAATCGGTCTTCAAAAATAAATATGAGCTTTCTTAGAAGTTTTATTGATTAAGTGAATATAATCGGAGATAATCGCTCCAAAGCTCACAATAATAATTGTGTTCCTCCCCTAACTTTCGAACCGTGGAATCGAAAAATATGAAAAAATTCATGGGCACTATGTCCATGATTTTTTCTTATTAAATACTGACACCGATTTTTTATTTGATAATGCGCACTTCGAAGGTTTGGAATTCTCTGCCGGCGTCTGTATTTCCGAGTTCATATAACCTAGATCTTTTCAAGGCACGAGTGAATAGGCATCTTCTGGGTGAGCTCGCTCAATCGTCGGCCTCATCTTTGCCAAAGAAGATATATACTACGTAAAAAGAAGCGACACCGAAGCATGTGTGCTGTAAACCCGTCTCGCGGCTATGTGTGCGTGACCGGAAGTAAAGGGGGTGCGCGAGGGGCGCGCGGTGTGTGGACAGCTAGCCGCGGCAAGATGAATCGCAGGGGTGCCACTCGCTTCAACATTCGCTCGCGTGACGTGCGCTCACACAACAGAGATCGATCGGCCGGTAGCGGGTGTGTAGTTTTACTTGAAATTCGTTAGAATTTATTATTTGTAATTCAATGTAATCAACTATAGCTGGAGCTTTTTATTGCTTTGTCTACGGTTGTGACAGTAATACCAAAATCCACAAAGGAAAAAGCTACTTTAGGCTACCTACCGATCCAGATAAGTGAGTTATAAAATTTTATATGTTGTGTCCTTCCCTACATTTAGAATTAAAACTTTACCTAAACTCCGGTTTTTTTAATTCGAAAGACTTGATATGGGTAGGTTAGTATGAGTATGGATGCATTTTGACTTGCAATACATTAAGAAGTATCTACATCTTCGGAATAAATTAAAAAAAAAATAATTAATGAAATGGCGAAATAGATGAAATGCCAATTAAGTCTTTCAAATTATACTCAACGCGGGTGTCGCGGTCGCAGTGAATGACTTCATATCATGTCACATATTTTCTATGGATTGAGGTTTAATAAAATAATATTTTATTGTTATTATTTTAGCATACAATTATATTCATGTGAAGCTTACACAAGAAAAGTAAGTTTCCATATTATGAGAAGTTTTGTAGGTACCTATTTTACGAGCTTTTAGTAAGTTTTCTCCTGACCCAGTGCGTCTGTCTGTAATCAAAACTTACAGATTAAATTTGACTAGCTTCCCGGTGTTTGATTGATGAATATCATGATCATTGAATAAACATTATTTCCTCTTGCCAAGGCAGCTACATTGCCAACCCTATGCAACAGACGTGCCGTTACAAGGTCACCGGCGCTCGACTCACACCGATAGGCCGTGTCGCCCCCCTGTCTTTGCCCCCTGGCTAGATGATGGCCAAGAGCAACCCCATTTTTAATAAAAAAAAGAAGATAGGTCTAATAGTTTCTAAGTCAGGTATCGCTGAAAAACTGGCTCGCCCTATAAGTTCCATGAGTTTCCTATAAAAATACGACTCCTCCTAACTCACAGTACAGGATAGTGGTTCTAAACTAGGACCAGTAGTAGTAGGTACAGAACCCCCCACCGCGCGCCGCCCAAACCGCACTTGGCCGCTTTTATTTAGTATGATATATGGATCAATAAGGGAAGTGATCATCCAATCTTGGAACATCGTAAAACTTGAGCTTGTTGTGCACCACGCGAAAAACTGCGAAATTTTTAACTTATTCGTGTTCTAAAAGCTAAAAGTCATAAACTGCAAATTTGTCGATCGCAAAATGTAGTATTTTTTAAAGTACATTAAATTTACATCAATTCGAGCCCAACTATGCAGCTAAGCTTTTTAGCCCTTTTTAGGGACAAAGCTATGGCCCTTCCAAGATGGTCAGATTTTGCTGTCGAAAAACGCACGGTTTATGTTATGACTTTTAGAACAAGTTGCGAAATTTCGCAGTTCCTCGCGTGGCCGCAGGCTCAATAAATTATTCGATGCTGCCAATCTACTCGTAGACTGTTAACACTACACCACCCTCACTGATCCATACTACATACTATAAACCAGAAGTACATCGAGCTTTGCGATTTTAATGACGATCCCACTGGGTATAGGGCGAGTGCAAGAATCGGGACGAGTGAAAATTACATTTCCGTACGTGTATGTTAGGGGTTAGGGGGGGGGGGGGGTCCGGATGCCCCAGACCTCCCCCCCCTTATATACGTCCCTGCCTGTGACGGAACCCCCCCCCCCCAACCCCTACCACGCAACATCCCCGTGGTAGGCAAGGGGAAGCCTAATCGGAGCCCGATACCGGCTATATATGAGCGCCGCGCCGGCGCGTCGCCGTCGCCGCCAATTCGAGTCAGCGCGCCGCCGCCAAAGAAGATATATACTAACGTAAAAAGAAGCGACACCGAAGCATGTGTGCTGTAAACCCGTCTCGCGGCTATGTGTGCGTGACCGGACGTGAACGGGGGTGCGCGGTGTGTGGACCAGGGCTCGGAACCGGTTAATCTCAAAATCCTGAAATAGCCAAATATTTTTAATTAGTTTATGCTCTTTATGTAGGACTCAATAATGTATTTGGGTTATTACTTCATATTGTTAGATTGCTTGATTAAACATGAAATAGTAGACGAAAGAACGATAAGAACTAAAAAAATACCGGTATTTTTGTATGGTCAGAATACCGGTTTCCAAGCCCTGGTGTGGACAGCTAGCCGCGGCAAGATGAATCGCAGGGGCGCCAGGGCGCCACTCGCTTCAACATTCGCTCGCGTAACGTGCGCTCACACAACAGAGATCGATCGGCCGGTAGCGGGCGTGACACTAGTTTTCTTGAAATTCGTTAGAATTTATCATTTGTAATTCAATGTAATCAACTAACTATGGCTAGAGCTTTTTATTGCTGTGTCTACATTTTGACTTGAAATACATTAAGAAGTACCTACATCTTCGGATTATATTAAATAAAAAGACTTTTAAGAGGGCGCAGTACGATCGGTGTGGATCGGTTCTCCATACAAACGTATTTATGCTCTCATTTTAAAACGCCATGCTAGAATAACATGAAAATTTATATACACAATGGAATCCGGCATATCTAGGTCGGATCATAGTTTCTGTTGCTAGAAATTGTAAAAGAAAAAAAATACAGCGGCTTTTTGAGTTTTTTACGGCTTGTATGAAAACCTTAATAATCGCTGTATTTTTTCTCCATTATAATTTCAAGCAACAGAAACTATGATCCGACCTAGATATGCCGGATTCCATTGTGTATATAAATTTTCATGTTATTCTAGCCTGGCGTTTTAAAATGAGAGCATAAATACGTTTGTATGGAGAACCGAACGTACTGCGCAGTCTTAATAAATGAAATGGCGAAATAGATGAAATGTCAATCGAACCTTTAAATTATACTTAACGCCGGTACGCGGGTGTCGCGGTCGCAGACGACGCGACGTCATATCATGTCACATATTTTCTATGGACTGAGATTTTTAAAAATAGTAATATATATTATTGTTATTATTTTAACATACAATTATATTCATGTGAAGCTTAGATTTACACAAGAAAAGTAAGTTCCCATATTATGAGAAGTTTGTGGCTACCTGTTTTATGAGCTTTTAGTAAGTTTTCTCCTGACCCAGTGCATCTGTCTTTCTGTAATCAAAACTTACAGATTAAATTTGGCTAGCTTCCCGGTGTTTGATTGATCAATATCATGATCATTGAATAAACATTATTTCCTTTTGCCAAGGCAGCTACATTGCCAACCCTATGCAATAGACGTGACTTTACGAGGTCACCGGCGCTCGACTCACACCGATAGGCCGTGTCGCCCCCCTGCCGCCGCCGAGTGAAATACGCGGCGCGCCGGTGCAACAATTTGCGATTTGCTTTCTCACTCGCACTCGTAACGTAGGTAGGGAGGACGTCCATCTGCTGATATGATGAATATAAAAAAAACTTATTGAAAAGTAAATTATTATCAGTTCATTACCATCATATTTTGAGTGTGTAAAATAATTAGCAGCATCTCTCATCTCCTGGCCGGGAATATGTACGATCCAAGTATCGCACATTTCGCGCATCAGCATTAAATATGTTATGTTATAATAAATCGATGTATCGGCGATTACGCCACCTATGAATCAGTCTACGTTTATACGTGCTCCTAGCTAGTGGGTACTTATACATTTTACCTTGGTTATCAATAAAATCATACAACGCCATCAGATTATCAAATCTACAATCAACTATCAAGAATCAATCATCTCAGGTGTACTATCCGTACAATATTTATGGACTATATGGTGGTCGCGAACCGGCTCACCTCTGCCCGGCTAGTATGATAGCTTATACCGTCACGTTTTATGTGACGTTTCAGTACATTTTTGCCATATAACGTGACGGTATAAGCTATCATACTAAACGGGCTGGTCGCAAACCGACGCAGTGGTCGTTATCTTCGGACATTTTCTCAAAAATTGTCTGGTTCATAGATGAAACTATCATAAATTATTGTTTGTTTTACAACTAACCTATAGTTAGGACCAATTTACAGATTTCATATTTTTTAATTAATTTAAAGTGGACAACTCGGCGTAGTGGTCCCTAACCGACCCTATTACCTATCTTTAAAACGGTGATTTCCAGACAGTCATTCATTAAGTTTGCACGGTTCCGTTACGTTATAGAAATCCCGCGTTGAACAAAAAGTTACAATACCCACTGTTTACCAATCACTCAATTTCCAGCCAATCATTTGCCAAAAATTGATCTCAGTGAGGAGGAAATAGTTTCCCAATTAAAGAAAATGCAACAATCAAACCACAAGACACTGGAGCAGAAAACACCTGAATATAAGAAAGATTTGGAGAGGGCACTTGAAGTGGAGAATGATGGGGCACCTGTCAGCTATGAAATAAACAAATCATTAAAGGAGTTGAAGGAAACTGCAGTTGTTCTGAGGCAGAAGCTAGATGATCTCAAAAGTGACAGGAATACAATGGAAGCAGAGTTTTCACAGGTATTTATATTTAAATTTATTTGTTGATCCTTTAGACTAGGTACTTGAATACTTATATTACAAAACAAATAACAAATTTTAAAAATTGTTGCGTTTTTGTACAGGTACAAAAATCAAAGGAAAAAATAGAAGCAGATTTAAGAAATGTTCAAAATATCTTACACAGCATTGGGATCAGTGACATTGACAATGAAGATGTAGTCAATGTACTGGAGAAAGTCCAAAAAAATATGAATGTGTTGCACAGGAAGAGTGAAGAGCTTACTTCAAGTAACTTATCTTTGAAAGTAGAGATTGACAAAATCAAAAATAACATTGTTGATTCAGAGGTAACACTTTACTTAATATCAACGTATTCTTTTGTTTTCTTGACAAGTTATTTTACTTATTGTTTTTATTTACAGTCAGAGAGAAGTAAAGCTAGAAAGAGCCTGGTATCATTAAAAGAATCTGCAAAAGCTATGAAAGATGACTTTGAAACAAAGGAGCAAAACAGAAACCATCTCAAGCATAGTTATGAAAAATTAAAGGGTGGAAACAAGAGGTAAATTCCTGATTACAATGTAAATATAATAGTATTTTACTCAGTAAGTACATATGCTGTAGGCAGTGAAGGAATCAATTTATGTTTTTCATAGGTCTATTTATACCAAGAGAATCCTTGAAATAATCAGCAATGTTGACAAACAAAATATGGAAATTAAAAAAATACTAGATGACACAAGAGAACTGCAGAAAGAGATAAACACATTGGAAGGGCAACTGGACAGATGCTTTTCAATTGCTGATGAAACACTTTTTAAGGTTTGTTTCAATAATATAACCCGAGGGCCTACTCTGAACTTCCAAAATCGGACTTCGTGTCGTGCCGTCCCTTTCACTCTCGTCTTATACACTATATGACGGAAAGGGACAGTACAATATGAAGTTCGATTTTCGACGTTCGGAGTAGGCCCTCCGTTCTATAAACCTCTGAACCTATTTAATTGAATTGATTTTCAGGATGCTAAAAAAGATGACCAAGCCAAGAAAGCATACAAGTTACTGGCCCTGTTGCATTCAGAGTGCAATAGCATTGTGTCACTTGTTAATGACACAGGTACTTTTGCAAGAGATATTGTGGACATAGAAGACAATATCAAGACTGAAAAAGCGAAAAGAACAGAAGACACACTAGAAAAAATCCAACTTGACTTGAGAAGAATGCAAGAGGAATATGTATAGTTAAGAGCAACTGATATTGTGTATTAAATGTCTAATAACAGTTACACATGATTTAAAAAAACGAAAATATTGTAAACACTATTTAATACATGAATATACCATTCTCCCTCATTATCTTCGTTTTGGTAATATCTCAGGAGGAATATAGTTTTCATCAGATTTCTCCAAGGCTTCCTTCTTGGTTACAGTTGTATCCTCTAATTTTTCTTTTTCTTCTATTTGTAGATCTATTTTCTCTTCATTTTCAAAGAACCACAGTTTCTGCTCATCCTCAGACATTTCCTTCTGTCTCTTTTGAATTAATTCAACCCGTTTTGCTCTATTAAGACGCTTAGTTTGTTCTTGAAGTTTCTTTTCCCGTATTTCAACCCATGACTTGAATATCTGAAACAATACAAATAACCTATAGTAGTGGTTCACATTTAAAAAATCAATAATCTAATACAAGTTGGTATCTATACCTGCTCCTGAGAGGCTATATCTTTGTTTTGGTTTTTATTGATTGCATTTTCAATAGCAATCTTTAACGAGTGTTCTAAAGATGTTTCAACACTGCAAACTGAGCTCAGAACTGAAATACACCGGTCTACTGATTCCTTCACTTCAGCGTCTACTTTTCCAGATTCCTTTTTAAATATGTCAATGACTTCAACAAAAATCTTAAATGAGGATGATTTACTAAGTTTTTCACACAAAGCAAACAATTTGTCATATTTTTTAAACACTAGCAAACCGATGATTTCCAGATTGTGGTTAAGATTGTTTATGAACTTTTCAGAAATCCATGCTAATGTTTTTCCAGATGCAATTAAAGTATCTTTAATGTCAAAATGTTCATCATTAAAAGGGTTTCTTAAGTATTTAATTCTTATCTTTACTTCTTCAACTTTTTTTGGCTTTTCCTCTGGAGAGCTAGGCTGTGGAGGAGAGTATTCAGAGATATACTTGTAGCAAGCATACTGGCAGAGAGTGCAAGTAATTTCATTGCTGAAGTCTTCCTGAAGCATCACTAAAGACGCAACATTGGCTGCTTGTTCAAAATTTTGTTCTTTTATAAGTTTATTTAATAAAATATTTGCAGTGTATTCATCAAGAAATACACCAAAGTTAAGAGGATCATGTAATATTTTCACTAAATCATCAATATTACCGAACTCTATGTAATTTCTAATGGTGGCATGATGAGTGGATTCTAATGTGTTCTCAGTTTCAGCTGACAATCTTAACTTATGAAGAAGTTCTTTAAGTTCCTCAAGGTAAACAGATTCCTTCACAGAGTTCGCGAACACATCCACGTCTATGGCACTTATCACGCCTTTGGAAGAATAGTTCTGGTCCACGGTATTAAAAAAGTCGTGAAGATTGATTTTGCTGAGCACTGACGACGAAATCTGAGCGTTCCAGGCCCCATTGCACTGATAGTCATTGGTCAAGAAAGTTTGTCGTTGAATACATAGAAAGTAGTTTTGTTTCAATGGAATTTTTCTCAGACTTCTTATCATTATTCCGGATAGATTCCCTGAAAAAGGTAAAAGAATTAACAATACAACACAATCTTCAACCTAACCTCTAGGTCTGTGAGTAGTCACTTAGTCAGACGCCTTTGTCCATCTGTTACTGTCAAGTGTCAGTGTCATGCACAGCGTTGCCAGATGGTCACATTTGTCACGTTTTTTGTGACTTTTGATCTTGTTTTGTGACATGTGCATGACTTGTGATTTAAGGGCAATTTTCGTGACTTTTTTAAGCTTGCCGATTTTTTGCAAAAAATATTTGCAATACCTACATATTATTTAGGAATGCATCTAAAAATGTGTCAATTATTCTGTATAACCTGTGGCAGGAGGCAGTGAAATGACATAAGACACAAACTAATTCAGCAAAATGACGTTACGTCTACCAATAGTCATGAGACTCATGAGAAAATGGAACCTGTCATTTGGGTATTTCGGTGTGATTTACTTTGATTTGTTACTAATTGTCTATGTATTTAGTACGCAATGTTTCATTTCTTTAAGCCTGTACTCTGTACTCACGGTATTGCGAGTGCTAGCGTTAATTTTTTTATTCAGGCTGTGAGCGCTCTAAAACCATTAATGTATTATTTTTATCCGGGGACTTCATTCTACTACGTTAACTTTCTTTTCAATTTATATTAATGTAATATGTTTCCAAGACAAACACTGAATACTGCACGTTGAGTGTTGCTAGTTTTGATTTGATGACAAATTTGCACAATTTGACAATCTGTGAGCTCGAGCTGAAAATGCCTAGCTGATTGAGTAGCTTGTTCCGTTACGTTATTGGCTATGTGCGAAGTAGGTGATGGGGGTAAACTAAGCGATCGCAGCGCACACCATGGCAGAAATGTGCAACTTCCGGGGACATATATGTCAAATTTACTTCGACGTTTCCTACGATTCTTTTCGTTTGTATTTATTTTCTTATTTATTTCAGTCGTTTTCCAGTAAGGCATTTCTCGCTTACTAAAATAAATAAAATATTCATGTGTCATTATTTGACATCTCTGATTTTGACATTGCCCCGAGACCCATGACGTTTGTCGTTTCTGACGTGCACATAGCCAATATGGCCGAAATGTACTAAGATGTCACATAAAACGTGACGGTATAAGTTATAATGCTAGCTAAACTGGCTGACTGCCTCTGGTACCGACGATTTCTTGCTTCTTTTGTTTGTTTGTTTTGTTTTCTATACTTATACTTAGACACTTAACTACGCTCAACCACAACCAGTGATTATTACCGAAGGCCGAATCTGTTTCATTCCATTGATGGGTAAGTAAAGTCCGCTAAATATATGCAAATATTTCATAATCAAGTTTCAGTATCACCACTGTCAACGTAAAAAAATGAAACTTACCAATATTTATGTTCGAATTGATGGAATACTTTATATTTGGTAATTGTTAGAGTACTTTTTATTTTATTTATTTATTTATTTACAAAATATATATATCACTTACAGATGTACCAAAACGTGATATATATTACAAAAAACAAAAATATTTACAAAAATAACACAAACAAACACAACAACCAACAAACAAACAAAATACTTACAAACTACATAATAATTTGGTGTGCTATGTTCGAATTGTTTGAAAACTGTTTATTTGGTGATGCTAATTGAAAAGAAACCCAACAATATGGATATTTCTTATGTATTATTTTCAGTCTTACTGCACTTAAGCACCTATATCTACAAGAAAATAAAGCTTACGTATGTGTCCAAAAATAGTTTTGTATGTAGGTACCACAAAAGTTTGTAGCACTAATGGTGAATTTACTATTTTGCTAGTGATGTCGGATTTGTTAGAGAACCAGCTTTATGAGAAGTTTTCGGTAACACCATTTGACAACCAAAAATATAAAATGATAATAAATAAAATATTTTTGGCTAAACAAGCAGTACCCGCAAATAAATAAATTAGTGTCCAATTATCAAAATCAAAACATTTATTCTGCAAATAGGCCACAAAGGTACTTTTACAAGTCAAAATCTATCCGTATTCATTAAAAAATAAATAAATAAAATTAAAGTGATATATACTTTATTTAAAAAATATGGCTTTATTCAATGTTAAATTATCACAATACAGGGGGGTATTGTCACTGTCAAATATGTAAGTGCGAGAGGGACGAATGCTATATGTCCGACATATAAGCGATCATACTAGCCCCTCTGGTCTGTTAATATTGTAGCGGAATTCAAAATTGTATAATTTTGCTTCAATATTCATAAATATTCACGTAATACGTATCGTGATATTGAGTGTATCACGTGATAATAATATCCATGTAAAAGGCCCCAATTAGCTAACGTGCTAAATATTGCAACATAAATTTCTTTAAACACAAAATTAATGTAAAATTTTGCCAACTTATAAAACTTACGGTACAAACGATTTAATTTTTTTTATTTTACGGTTTAATCGAAGGAAATTTGACATTTTAGTGCTCAAATGCAATATTGAGTTATCATATGTATACCCAATATTCGTTTCAGATCACTTATATTGAGATTCCGAACCACTTGTCAATATTCTCCATAGTGTTCAATTTTAAGTGGAGCCGGTAGTGACCTACATATATTTATGTCCATGACGATTAGCATGTTAGCACATGACGCTAAAGTTTTGAGATAGCGTTTAAATGGTCTCGTTTTACGTGCGACGGTTTATATGACTGTGTATCATATTAGACAATTCGCGTAAAGTTTTTAGCCAAAGTTGACTATAAAACGTAACCGTTAAAGTTGTCATTTTGCTATTATTCTAGCCGGGCTGCCTGGCTGGCGCGGTGGCTTGTACAGTCGCGTTTTATGTGACGTTTTAGTACATTTCGGCCATATAATGTGACGGTATGGGCTATCATACTAGCTAGGCTGGTGTGCATAAGGATTGTTGTATCATATAAAAGGTATGCGAAAGTCTTTATTTTAAATATTTAGGCCTATTTATTATTTGTTCAATACAAAGACAAAAATGTGACTTTTGCAGCAAAAACGTGACTTTTCGGGAAACGAAACGTAACTTATGACTCTCTAGAGCCCTGGCAACACTGGTCATGCATAGGATAGAAATAGGAATACTACACGGCGGCCACATATGACCGGAATTCCGATTCGTAATTCCGTTTCGGAATATATTTCCGATTCGGGATTTCGAACGCAGTAAAATTAATATTATCACAATAATGGGGTGTCAATTTTTATCGTTATTATTATCGTGGTTTTCGAAATTGTATGGATTTTGCTTCAATATTCATCAAGGGACACGTGATACGGATCATGATACTAATAACTAGAGATGCAACGGATTCGCATATTCTTAATATTGAACTTGGCTCCCATTTTCACATTTATGTTTTTGATGGGATATCATTACTTTTTGTCAATCTTCGCCAAATGGTGCTTTTAAGAGCGAATACACGAGTTACTATACAAAATACCCAAATCGCTATAGGTGCACCTCAAATATTTGAAGAGTTCCCTCGATATCTCCAGGACCCTATGATCAGATTTTTACCTGATAACTATGAGCCCACCCCTGAAGTATACCGTTTCAAACAAAAAAAGAATTTTCCAAATCGGTTATTAATGACGGGAAGTCTGAGGTAACATAAATAAAAATAATAATAAAACTAATAAAGAAATCACTGTTTTGAGATTTTTTCTGGTGTACACACACAATTACCAAGCTGCATGCCAAATTTCAGCTTTCTAGGTCACCTGGAAGTGGGTTAGGTTTTTGATTACTAGTCAGTCAGTGGTAAAAATGCCGTTTTTTGGAATTTAATATCTCAATAACTATTAAACCTATATTTATGAAATTTGGGGTTTTAGTTGTTCTAAAGGATCCTAATACATGTAGCAAATTTCATTTTTTTATGTTAGATAGATATGAAGTTATTGGGGGGTCAAAAATAGCTCCAAACGGTTCGTGTAAATTAACACACTGCTGCTGTCCGCCAGTTCCTGGGGTGAACTTGGCTGGACTGCCGCGTGTCCAGATATGGAAGAAAAAGACATGCTGCACCAACCCCAAATAAATGGGAATAGGGCAAGAGAATGATGATGATGAGCAGTGCCAATTTACATAATATGGATATAACGATGTGTCATCTATAAGACAAATATAATTAATTGGACCCATGTTGATTTAACATTATTTACTCATAGTGTCGTCAAAAATACGTGGTTAAAATGTTTCTAGTTAATAGGGGCCCACGGTGCATATTTCCATGCTTTCAGCTAAATTAAAAAAAATTAGTATTAGGTACTTTTATTCTGATCCATAACAATTAATCTACAATAAATTAAAGTGGTGAAATTAATCTATGATTATTTATTGATCATTTTCAAAATCAGCAGGATTCTTGCGGCTAAGCCTGTGGTGTTCACGTTCTACTCCCTCGTAAACCAGGTATCCAATGATGAATGCTGCAACCAAGTAAATTGTATTAGAACTTTGGTTATGAAAGTGAGCAGGGACATAGGATTTTTTTTTATATATATAAGATTGGTATGCATTTGACCTCTATCTCATCTGATGGTAAGGTTAATGATGAGGAGGTTGAGGGTGTTACATACAATCTTCAAAGGGCCTATTCACTCTCATCTTGAAAAGATCCAATTTGTAAGTTTCTAGGTAAAAAATTGCCAAAAGAGAATTCCACTGTTTAGCTGTCCTCATATAAAAGCTAGAAGCGAAGCACTTTGTGCCTATCAGTGGCATATCGACTACATAAGGTCAGTGTTTACAGTGTCAGCGTTTCAAGCAGCGGTGTGGCCAGACCTTTAATGGGTTTATAGTTTAATAATTTTAAATTATAGTTTAATAATAAGTAACCAGACAATAGCCTAGGAAATAGTACTCAAAAAAATTAAAATACAGATTCTTTATAACATGAGTATTCACTTGGACATTCCTTTACCTACCTTTCACCCCCTTTAATTGCAGTAGCAATTAATGATTTTGTCTAATGAACTGTTTGTTCACAGAGGTAATGGTGATAGATGGTATTGTGATAGTACTGCGAGTGAAATAAAAATATGAGACTTACGAGGTGCAACCCTGAATACACTCTCACGGAATCTGCGGAAGATATTGGGAAGCCCGTTGGAGATTGCGCCAGCATAAGCACGTTGCTCGTGGGCAGACAACTTGTAGGTTATCAATCCCCTGATTTTAGCTAGTTCTCCGAAGTGCTTTCCCATATTTGTTGAATATTATGTAATTGTTACAGCGTAACTCACACTATCCTGTCCTGTCCACCAAGAATCTGGAAACAGTGGAAATGAAATGTCAATTTTTTTTGTCTGTGGCCGTTCCAAACAGAGTGATATAGTAATCAACACAATATTACTCGTTTAAAAATGTGAAAATAAACTATTATTTTAATATAATAATAAATATTATATACCTTGTGCTAGCACTTCACTTGGCCCACGGATCTATACGTAAACCGGATTGAGTACTGTGACGAAAAAGTGTGACCGACAGAGAAGGCAAACTGGAGAATTACATCTCGTTTCAATTAGGGTAACCAAGTACATCTGTGGATATGAGGATTATTTCTAATACAGGTTCTATGTACAACGAAATTTAAACTAAATTAGGTAGTAAATAAAATAAGAATATTTTTCAAAGAAATATTTATTTTCCCTAGTCACAAGTTTGTGTATCCATACATTGTTTATTTATTTATTTATTTATTTGGAAAGCATACAGAAATAAGCGAGTAAGAGGTAAGGTTTCTAACATGCGATGTAAACATTTCACTTATTCCCTTACAGCTCTCACTAAAACATATACGGAAGAAATACTGCACTTAACAAAATATAGATAATTACATTAACACAAAATAGAGAGTGCATGATGTGCCATGGTTATTACCAACAAAGAAAAAATTATAATAAGAACAATGGGAAAATTCTACAACAACTAAGTGTACAATATAACATGCCTATATCTATACATTAATTAGACTCCATTGTCAATTCCAGTACCTTCTTCTTAAACTGAGACTTACTGTTGCTAAATATGTCAACTGAAACCCATAACTTATTATACGCGTCACAAATACGATGCAAAGGTGCGCGAGTCCCGGCGTGGCTCGAGGACAGCGGGACGGCGAACGAGGCCAGAGACCTGAGTGAGCGCGCGCTGCGCGTAGGGACCCTAAAGTAGAGTTGCTCAAGAAGTTCGGAACTTTTGTAATAACCTCTACAGATGTTAAATAAAACTGTTGCGTCAGCTATTTTGCGTCTAACTTCAAGGGAGGGAAGATTGTATTTTTTGAGAAGATCAATGTAGGACATCTTTTTACCAGTAAGTCTACGGTGCATTGACCTCAAGAATCGTTTTTGTACTAACTCAATCGCTTTGGAATATTTATTGTATTTCGGGTTCCATATGACTGAGGCGTACTCAAGATGAGGTCTTACCAGAGCCTTATAGAGCAGTAAGTATGACGAGGCAGTTTTAAAAGGCTTTGCTGAACGTATAACAAATCCCAACATACGCATAGCTTTGGAGACAATGTTATCGACATGAACATTAAAATGCAGCTTATTATCGTACAATACTCCAAGATCACGACATTGATTTACCTTATTAATTTTAGCGTTACCAATTTTATAGTCGCTCTTGACAATGTTTTTAAGGTTCTTAGTAAAGGTTATCTGCATACATTTATCTACAGCAAGTTGCAATTTATTACGTTGGCAATAGTCAAAAAAGGAATCTAAATCACTTTGAAACAGCCTGCAATCGTTGTCATTTTTTATTGTTTTATAAATCTTGAGGTCATCGGCAAACATGACAAAGTTACAATTCCGGAAGCACGTCTTAATATCGTTGATAAACATAATATACAACAGAGGTCCCAAAATTGAACCCTGAATTACACCGGACGTGACCTCAGTTTCCATCGACTTAAAGCCATTGACAACTACAATTTGCGTTCTATTGGATAAATATGAGATAAACCAGCGAAGAAGATTACCATGAATGCCATTGAAAGCCAATTTCTGCAGCAATAGCAGATGGTCAACCTTATCAAAAGCTTTACGAAAATCCGTAAATATGACATCCACTTGCTCCCTGGCATCCATAGACTCAAACAAATAATTACTATAGAGTAACAGATTTGTGATAGTGGACTTGTTTCTCATGAAGCCATGTTGTTCAGAAAGGAGACTATTTTCAACAGAAGGGTAAACGAAATCATGAATGAGACCTTCGAACATTTTTGGGATACATGATTGAACCGAAATAGGTCTGTAATTAAGAACCTGTGTTTTGGAACCCGACTTGTGTATGGGAGTAATATAGCTAGTAATATTCCAGCGTTTTGGAAAAATGCCTGCAGAAAGACATTTGTTAAAAATTATATGTAGCGGGGTGAGTAAAGCTTGAGCTGTATTTTTAATAAAATATGGATTAATTCCGTCTGGTCCCGCGCCTTTGTTGATATTAATAGCCTTAATCCTTTTTAGGATATTGAATTTACTCAATGTGACGTCGGTAAGGTTTATGGCTGATTCAGAAAAAGGTGCTTTCACAAGGTCGACATAATTAATTGTTTGACGTGGTTCGAACACTGACCTGAAGAAGTCGGAAAACATTTCCACCATACCTTCCGGAGAGTCCGATGACATGTCATTATAGTGCATCAGTGGTGGGTAATCAGAAGATTGTTTTTTTAAGGATTTTATGTACGACCAAAATGGTTTTATGTTATACCGTAAAGACTTCTCAGTGGTAGAAATATAAGTTTTAAAACAATCTGATAACAATACTTTGCAACGTGCTCTGAGAAGGGAAAATTCAGAGTAATCGGCTAAGGACCCATAAACCTTCCAACGGTGCCAAATTTTGATTTTCCTTTTAAGAGTTCTTCTTAAAGCTGGAGAAAACCATGTGGGATATTTAAATGTCTTTTGTTTTAATAAAGGTACATTACTGTTGATTACCTGAAATAAGAGAAAGTAAAAGCGATCAATAGCATCATCTGGGCCTAGGTGAGATAGTTCAATGTCCCAATTTATTTTATTTAGTTTACTGGATATGGTAACATAGTCAGCCTTGCGATAGTCATATTTTGCCACATGTACTTTGGGAAAACTGTTTGGAGGAGAGAGATCCATCGAAAACTCTACAGGAGGGTGGTGCCTATCTATATTTGAGAGCTCCATTTCCGGTTGAGTAACCTGACAATTGATATTAGAAAATAAGAGATCTAGTATTTTATCATTCGTGTTTCTGAACTTATTATATTGACTTAATCCTAGAAATTTAACAGCGTCTAACACAGCTTTCTCGCGTTGGCCCTGGCTGTCACCAGCTAACAAGTGTTCAGATCCATCAGTAGGCTGGGTCCAACACATGTCAGGCAAATTAAAGTCACCCACAAGGCAAATATCACACTCATGATTCACAAAACTAGACTCCACAATTTTATTAGCATACGAAATATAAATATGCGGATTGGATTTAGGAGGAATGTAAATCCCATTAAGTACAATTTTACGCCCCGGAGTTAATATTTCTATGAAAATATCTTCTACACATGTAGATTCCCAATCGGGTCTACGGGTTGCTCGTAAGTACTTCTTAGTAGCTATGAGAACTCCCCCTCCGTCCTTTTTCGCCGTCACCGCCAAATTCCTATCACGCCGAAATACATTATATGAATCGTCAAACAGTTCAGAGTCATTGATTTCAGGCCTCAACCACGTTTCAGTCAACACAATAACATAATAGTTACACTGTAGTATGTTTAAGCGTACTTCTATAAGTTTAGATCTAAGTCCACCACAATTCTGATAATAAAATTTTATTTTATTTGACGACATTATTAACGTAAGGAAGAATAGTTAAGTCTGATATATAACAATAGTGGACGAGAATACATAAGTGGTGGGAGAGAACTTGTATCGTTGATGTTATGAAAGTAAATGTACATACGCTTTTTGTGTAAAATAATTGCATGTAAAAGTTATACAATATTTGAAAAATATAAGTTAAAGTAGGTAAATAAGTCATAATTGTCAGTATCATTGGTGTTGAGTTCATAAGGCATTTCGGACTAAAAGGACAAACCAAGCAAACAAAAGCACTTAGTAATACCGGTATAACAATTTGTGAAATATAAACAGTTGATGGTCCAATTGCTACTAGAGAACATCGAGCGTACCGTCACAGTTTAGACAAGTCCGACTCGCTGCGAATAACGAGCACTCGAGAGTTATCGTCTTTACGGACGAGAATTGTTGCATTTTTAATCCATACATATTTGTACTTCTTAGTTTTTGCTTCCTGGCGAGTACGAGAATATAGAATCTTATTTTTTAACGTAAGGTGTTCATTAATGTAGATCCGTGTGTTGGTAATTTTGTCATCAAGGCGTGCGCCACCCGCGCCCGCCACGGCGTCCAGCAGCTGGCCCGCCGTGAGCCCACGGCGCGCGCGCATCGCCGCTATTGTGTCGTCTCTTAAGCGGCGAGAACCCAACTCTACCACAATATTCTTTGGGCGGTCACTTGACGCGTTGTGGGCTACCCTATGTACAGTTCTTACGTTATCACTGGATATTGGCACGCCGAGTACCTGACCGATTACGGTGACAATATGTAACAAGTTCTCAGACCTACGTTCCGGTAAGTTCTGGATTTCCAAGTTACATTGGCGTGATTTTTGGTCAAGATCATTCTGCACGTCATAAAGTGCATTAAGCTGACTACGAAGCGCCGCGTTCTCCTCCTTCACTGCATTCAAGTCTAATTGCACTTCATGTTGCGCGTTAATTTGACCACGGAGCGCCGCATTTTCTTGTTTCACTGCATTTAGGTCCGATTGCATGACTGAAACTGTATTTTCTATTTCGATACATTTACTTGACCAGGCTCGAACAGATGCGGCCAAAGCCTTAATCTCGTCTTTGAAACTATTTATAAGCTCAAGTATTTCTTCGAATAGTTGGTCAAATTTCCCATTCATAGTTCTCATTAAGGCCTCTAAGTCAATACTTACAATAGAGGGCTGTAACGGTTGAAAGGCCGGTTGGTAGCTGACTGACTTTATTCATTTGTCTTTTTACAAACGTGCCAGTATTGTCATTTAGTAATGCAACATACCTATTTACATAATCCCTGCATCTCTCCCTCACAAACTAGGAACTATAAGAACAAAAACTAATTTACACTTATTATCAAGAATAGACTGCAATTTAAATCTCTAAATCCAAATAATATAGTTATCACAAACTAAACTAAAATTATGCTTAAGCACATGAATCGAGAAGTGCCTATAGATAGATATAGATATAGTACAAGAATATACGAAAGTCACCGACATTACTAATGAACCGAGTTTCTGAATCTGTAGCTTATAATAATTACAATGTTAAGTGTGTCTCGCCCAAACGCCATCGCCTGGTACATTATCAAGTGCAGCAGCGATGCCGCACTCCGTCATCTGTTCAAATGCTGAGTCCGATTTAGAAGGAACCAGAACTATCTTGGACGTTAGTTTATCGTTCGAGCACCTCTCCCTCGCACTAAAACCATTGCCCAAAGATGAGTCTCCCATTTCCCCCACGCTAGACTGTTGTGGTACGCCACGGCACGTCCGCCGCCACCGCCACCGTCGCTGCCGCCGCGCGCGTTTCAAGCCGTCTCGTTGCAGTTCGCCTGTCGGATTATATAGCACTTGCTCCACACGCTCGCGCTGGATTGCGATGGTCACGCGTTTTACAGAGGACTCGGACTTAGGTCCCGCGCGATCACCATCATGCTTAGTGTAACCTTCTGTCGATTGGCTATATATCGGTATCACCAGACCATCCTTTACCACATCTAATGCCACTTGATATAATTTTAAGGCGCGCATCCATTCGCGTCCCAAAAGAGGCCGCGCTCCATCTTTTATCACGTACAATGGCAGAGTCACTTTTACCTCGTTTAACTCCACATCCACCGATATATAGCCAAGAGGATGGATTCGTGACATATCGTAACTGCGCAGCTGTACATCGTCCATCGTTATCAGTTTTTCTGCGAATTTTTGCTTGTACGTTGTCTCGTTAATGGCAGATATGCGACTACCAGTGTCGATCTCAAACACGATGGCACGCCCGTCAACATTAACTTCACACAAGAAAGGTTTGTCTCCATCTGACTCCCGTATGTGAAAGAAATCTTCGTCGGAATCTGCACTCACGAAATTCTGTCGCTCAAATAAACGGCTCTTACGGTGCACCTTGTCACACATCAACCTCAAATGACCTCGTTGGTGGCACTTGTCACAGTTATATTGGGTAAATTTACACCTGTCGGGTCTGTGGACCTTCCCGCACCGCCAACACTCCGTCGCATCGTCACTCGACGAGTCCCGCCGGGCCGCAGCCTTCTCGCCGCCGGCTCCGTCTCGGTGCGCCCTCCCGCACCGACAACACTGCGCCGGGTCGCGCCGGGCCGCGGCCTCTCCGCCGCCGGCTCCGGTCCCGCGCCCTCCGCCGCGCCGCCCGCGCCGCGCACTCGCGTGGTGCAGGACCTCGTTCTCACCTACACCGCCGCCGCTGCTACCGCAGCCGCCCGAGGTGCTCGCCGGCGCCGCCGCCGCGCCGCTCACCTCCGCGTGCCTCTCCGCAGCCTCGAGTGCGAGAGCCAGCTCCACCGCCTCCTTGTATTGAATATTTTTCTCGGCAAATATACGCGAACGCATGGCTTCGTTTGCCAACCCCGACACGAATTGGTCCCGCAAGTTTTCTTCGAGCGTTGCCCCAAAGCTGCAAGTGCTCGCGAGATGTTTTAAATTTTGAAGATATTCGGCGAGCGGTTCGCCGACGCGCTGTCGACGCAACCTGAAAACGTGTCGCTCGGCGATCTCGGACCGTTGTGGCTCCAGGTGCCCGGTAACTAGTTTGACGAGCTCGTCGAAGGTTTTGCCTTCTGGAAGGTCCGGCGAACACAAGTCACACATCAGCGCATATGTGACATCTCCGACAACGGTTATAAGCAACGGCACCTCAAGATCCGCCTTCACTTCATTAAGCAAAATAAATTGCTTCACTCGTCGAATATAAGCTGGCCATTGTTTGGACGTTAAGTCAAACGGCTCTAATTTTCCAATTGGCATGTTAAAACTCCCGATTGCACCGTTTAATCACCAAAATAATAAATAAAATTCATCAACTCGTCGCCAATGTAACGGTTGAAAGGCCGGTTGGTAGCTGACTGACTTTATTCATTTGTCTTTTTACAAACGTGCCAGTATTGTCATTTAGTAATGCAACATACCTATTTACATAATCCCTACTCCGGTCGGTACCGGCGGTCCGTTCATTAATAGCAATGATCGGTACCGGTGTTTTCGGAGAGCAGGCGGGAGCGGACACTGCCTTTTTCGCGGTTTTGCATTTTGGACACTTCCATTTCTTAAGGTTCATAGGCAGAATTTTGTCGAACTCTGTTTTTGACAACCCTGCACACTTATAATGTTGGCTCTCCTGACATGACATACATTTGATAGATTCGCTGGGATCCAAAGACACATTGCATTTATTGCAGATCATTATGTTGCTTGCTAAAAGACGAATTATGGAAATGAAAATAGTATCACCCTCTCGGAGGAACAGAAACACTCAATTGTACGATGTCGCTTCTGCGCTTATTCAATCTAGCGCCGCGTGTAATAAAACAGCTGACCGCCAGTGCAGCTACTTACGGTCACGCAATTTACGTCCTTGCGTACTTGACACAGCTCACAGACTTACTTGCACTATTACGCGGCAATGAGTTTTTGAGTGGCGGGTAAACGCACAAATACACCGTTGCTTGAGCACTTTAGATGGAAATTACGTTGTATTTCCGCCATTGTCACAACACACTTATCAAATTTCTATGGTTCATTACACTATTTAACTATTATACTAAATTTGGTGCGACTTCCTTAATGATTACCAATATAAAAATATTTTTAAAGATGGAACGACCAAACTGTGGTGTTATGCGCAGTATCGTCAAAGAATAATGTTAAACAATATAGTCTTGTGTAATTTATGCCTAAGCCCTACTTTATTTTCCAATTTCCAAATCTCTTAGCAAATGTGTTTTCCCGTGATGAGCCATGCGTAAATTAAAAAAAGACGTGGACGCGTTTTAATTCACACTCATCAGATCAGCACGGTGGTGCCATGATACACGAGTTCGGTAGGTAACAAATGTAACGTTGCACGTACATGTTAATACCATATTTACTATTTCAATTATCATCATCATCATCATGTCAGCCGAAAGACGTCCACTGCTGGACATAGGCCTCCCCCAAAGACTTCCACAATGACCGGTCCTGCGCCATCCGCATCCAGCGGACACCCGCGACCTTCACCAGGTCATCAGTCCACCGTGTGGGGGGCCTGCCCACGCTACGCCTTCCGGTACGTGGCCGCCACTCGAGAACCTTTCCGCCCCAACGGCCATCGGTTCTACGTGCTATGTGCCCCGCCCACTGCCACTTAAGTTTAGCGATTCGCACAGCTATATAGGTCACTTTGGTTCTGCTGCGGATGGCCTCATTCCTGATGCGATCACGCAGAGAAACTCCCAACATAGCTCTCTCCATTGCCCTTTGGGTGACTTTGAGCCTTCTTATGAGGCCCATAGTAAGCGAACACGTTTCAGTGCCATACTGGCAACACACACTGGTCAAAAACTTTTGTCTTGAGACACTGCGGAATATTGGACGAAAAGATGTGCCGTAGCTTCCCGAACGCTGCCCAGCCGAGTCGGATTCGACGATTAACCTCTTTCTCGAAGTTGGACCTACCTAACTGGACAGTCTGTCCTAGGTATATGTAATCGTCTACAACTTCGAGCGTAAAGTGTCCAATTGTTAAGGGAGTTGGTGCGACGTGGACATTTGACATGATCTTCGTCTTGTCCATGTTCATCCTTAGACCAACTCGCTCGGAGGCTTTACTGAGGTCATTGAGCATTTTACTTAAATCCTCCATGGTCTCAGCCAAGACTACTATATCGTCAGCAAACCGAAGGTGAGTGAGGTAGTCGCCGTTTATGTTGATGCCTAGCCTTCTCCAGTCCAGAGTCTTGAAAACATCCTCCAGTGCAGCGGAGAACAGTTTAGGAGAAATAACATCTCCCTGCCTGACTCCCCGCTGCAAAGGAATAGGCTTTGAGTTCTGGTCCTGGAGTCGGACTGACATAGTGGCGTTCTCGTACAAACACTTCAGCACTTCGATATAGCGGTAGTCCACTTGGCACCGTTGGAGAGATTGTAGTACAGCCCACGTTTCAATCGAATCGAAGGCTTTCTCGTAGTCCACGAACGCTAAACAGAGGGGCAGGTTATACTCCTCAGTCTTCTGTATAACCTGACGAAGCGTATGGATGTGGTCTACGGTGCTAAAGCCTCTTCGGAAACCGGCTTGTTCAGGAGGCTGGAAGTCATCTAGCCTGCGTGCGAGACGGTTCGTAATGACTCTTGAAAACAGCTTATAGACATGGCTCAGAATTGAGATGGGTCAGTAGTTCTTCAGTAAGGAGCTGTCACCCTTTTTGAAGAACAGCACCACCACACCTCTGTTCCATGCCTTTGGAGTTTTCCCTTCCAGTAAGACGGAATCGAACCACTTCTGAAGGGCCCTAAGGACCGGTTTTCCACCCGCCTTCAGGAGTTCAGCTGTAATTCCGTCTTCACCGGGTACCTTGTTGTTCCTCAGCTGCTTAAGAACCATTCTAATCTCGTACAGGCTTCATGGAAAATATTCAGGCACGTCTTGCAGATTTTCACGAAACTTCCAGACGGACAGCTGACACTTTAGCACCTGAGTTTGTAGTGTGACGTTTGGGGTTCCGTAGGAAATAAAATGTACCCAAGTCAACAGCAAAAAGTATATTGGGGACACATGTCCCCCAGAGAAAAGAATAAGGGGTCGTGGGTGGTCTATGCCCTGTCTAGGTCTACCGCCGTAGAACCGGTACTCTCCTGGCTGCGGACAGATGCTGGGGTCACGCTCGGCCGGCTGTGATGCGGAGCAGATACGGCGGCGGCGAACGCCCGAAGGTTCCAGACCGGGCCGCCGAGATGGTGGTTGTGCAGTTTGTAATTTTCAATAAAAAAACGACGCACCATGCGGAACACGCACAGTTTTAAAATTTGGTTCCAGCGCGCTCGCTCTGCTTTCGTGAACACCCTGTCTTCTGGGACCTTGAGATGGGAGTAGCCGGTGCACCGTAAGCGTAAGCGTGTTTGTGTTCACAAAGCAGAGCGGAGCTACAAGAAGCCTAATGCGAAAGCATAAAAAAAGTAGGTAAGTACCTAGTGCTTCAATAACAAAGGATTGCAATTAAGATACCAATGCATTTAGCAACAACTGAAATAGATACTTCATATAAAACATTAAATCAAGGGAATGGCCACAAGTAAGCTACTTTACTACTAAAGCTAAGCTACTTATGTTCTAATTAATTATAAAATTACGTTCAACACTTTGCACTGCACTTACCAATTACGCGTGTGCTGATTTTACCAATTTATATTGGTGTACGGCGAAGTAATGTCGCCTTAAAAGGTGTCCGCGACCACCGAACAAAGAAATAATTAAGTTCGCAGGTTAAAATGTACGCGGAATGCGAGACGACACGTATGTAGTTCCGTGTGCACCCGGTACGTCGTAGGCGGCGGATCGCGGACTGGCGGGACAGCGCTCGTCTGCGCCCGCGTCGCTGCATCTAGAAATTTCTATGACGTAGGCAGCGCGCAGTGAGGCCAAGTACAGTCGCGCAGAATAGTGTGAACGCGTAAAGCATTATAAACTTAAGCATTTAATATATTCTTTTATTATTTTATATGATCTGCATTGATAATAGTACATTATTGCTTTATTATTTAATGTATTGTTGTTTTGTATTAATCTTTTTTTTTCAATTAAAATAGATTAATTTAATAAATAAATAAAATATGATTAATTTGTGTATAAATAAAATAGTTAATTTAATAAATAATTATATATCATTGTATCGTTAAAATTGTGTAGATATAAAAAATAATAATTTTATGTAATTATAATTGAAATAGTAAGTATGGTATTAACATGTACGTGCAACGTTACACAATACAATATAATAATATTACATTGTTACCGAACTTGCCGGTATCCAATTGAGCTGAAATTTAGCATATTGTACATAAATATGCTAAATTTCAGCTCAATTGGATACCGGAAAGTAGCTGTAAAATGGTAAAAAAATTGGAACGACAACTTAAAGTATTTGCACAGTTTAATCACATACAGTCCAAGTTAAACAAAATTGTTAAAAGATTGAATTTCAGTTGACCTTTAGAAAAGGTTTTCTCACTAAACACTTAATAACGAATATTTCTGCAAAACCAGCCCATGTCATAGTCACCCTAATCGGTATGACATTTGTCTTGTCGTTTTATCGTAAAATATACCAAATTGTTCCTTACCTGTGAAATGATATTCCACAATTAATAAAACTTTCACTTTTACAACCCTTTACACAACATGCTTTCACTATTTTCAACTAATTTCATCAGTCGCTTATTTTCGTAATTTCAAATTTGACACTATCACAGACTAGTAAGAAACACTATTAACATTGAGGATACCAATTAATATTTGAAAAATACTACTATATTTATTGCAATACTAGGTTTTAGTCAGTTAATAATGTTGATATTTTATACAATTACAAATGAGGTCAAATGTAAATTATCGCTGATAAATATGCAGTACTAGTTAGTACAAGCAAGTAATTATTTTCAGTATTCTAAAATACCACAACATATTTTTTTTTTACATTGGCAACTTGTGCGAGTGGGACACCGTCCTGTAAACGAAATATGTGCCTCTCTGTCGCACTTGCCCATTTCGTCTAACAGAGAGGGTGATACTTCGTTTTCAGTTTGAAGAAGAAGAAGAAAATAGTTTATTAACGCAAAAAATCGAAATATACAAGCTAAACTAAACACTGACACAAAATAAAATCACAAAAATCACAAAAACAGTAAAGTAAAATAAAGTATTCAGAGCTTAATTAAGATAATTGCGCCAAAGGGTCTTCACTCAGCTTGGTGCCACAAAGCGAATCACAGGACACGCTTTGTGACGCTGATTTCAATGAAGCCATTAAGTGGGTTAGATGGCACTGACATATCATATAATAATTTACAAAGGAAAAAAAACACAAAGAATCAACAAACATTATACAACAGGAATCAGAATAAATATTGCATTTTTAGGCTTATTATAATCTTTATGAGATTATAATACCTATAGCGAAAAAAAAGAAAAACAGGGTTCAAAAAGTGTGTGTGTGTGTGTGTGTGTGTGTGTGTGTGTGTGTGTGTGTGTGTGTGTGTGTGTGTGTGTGTGCGTGCGTGCGTGCGTGTGTGTGTGTGTCTGTGTGTGTGTGTGTGTGTGTGTGTGTGTGTGTGTGTCTGTGTGTGTCTGTGTGTGTGTGTGTGTGTGTGTGTGTGTGTGGGTGTGTGGGTGTGTGTGTGTGTGAGTGTGTGTGTGTGTGTGTGTGTGTGTGTGTGTGTGTGTGTGTGTGTGGTAGGCCTTCTGAAATATTATCTAACGGTTTGGCGGGGATTTCTAAAAATGTTAATATATATGTCTTGCATCTCTTTCTTTAATATCGAAAAAGAAAGTGAAGCGAACACGCAACCCGAAGTGTGAATTCATCAAATAGTTTGAGGCAATTATAAATAATGTTATCATACAATAAATATAAATACCTAATGGATGTAATTCAATGACCTGTAACGATGTTACTAATAAAATTTTACTTTACTTTACTTTACTTTACGATTACCCGCCCAAATTAAAGAGGTTACATTATGATAATTCGCCAGCCGTTTAAGACAAGTTCCCAATTTAGCTGCCTAAGAGGTTTTCTGTCCCTCTTGGTGGAACGCGTGTAGTATCTCTATAAACGCGTCACAGACTGGGTGTCTACTCCGAAATTCGAACTTCGTATGGTGCCGTCTCTTCTGTCACACTATATGGGTGAAAGGAACGGCACCATACGAAGTTCGGATTTAGAATTTCGGATTAGACCACCTGGAGCGGCCTGCTGTGCTACCGCGAACTTCGAAAATCGAACATCGTGTCGTGCCGTCCCTTTCACTCTCGTGTTATACTCTATATGACGGAAAGGGACGGTACGATACGAAGTTCGATTTTCGAAGTTCGCGGTAGCACCCCTGCGGTGGCGGCCTACGCCGAACTTCGTGTCATGCCGTTCCTTTCACCCTCGTGTTATACAATGATGACGGATAGGGACGGCACGACACGAAGTTGGCAGTAGGCCCTTAGTTGTAAGTATGAGAATTAAGGCCGCGTGTGTCTAAATCATGTCTAAATCACAGACATCAAATTTTGTGTTGTTGTATAACGTTGTCTTTATTTTTTTTTTCTTACATAAATTTTGATCAATATGCAATATTTTCAGGGATCTTATCGTGATTCACCAAGCACGGACTACGACAAAGAAAATATGATATACACCACGGTACATGGTCATAGATACTATAAAAGGTTTTAATTACGATACTCAATAGAACATTTTGAGAAATAAGGTTTTGAAATTGTTAAATAATAAATGCTAGTGGAATTAATTTCAATTATTGTAACTCTATTTCTCTCATTACCTATCTCAAATTTTTTAATATTATAATCTCAAATTAAATTTATCTCAAATTAAATTATTCTGAAAATAGGCCACAAGGGCACTTTTACATGTAAAAGCGTGAATTTATACAATTTAAAAAAACTGACAATCTTAACAATAATGATGAAAAAATAAACTGATTAACAATTCAATGAAAATAAATTTATAAATATTAAGGACGTATTGAATACGATCTGTGTACGAATAAACAAAAAGTATATAAAATTAATTTAATATCGCAGAGATGTATATGGTCTCTGAGCTTCAACAGTAATTGAATATCGATATCGATATTTTGTATAAAATTATCTTTCACTGCACTAACTCTCGTCACTAAGTGATGAATCGTTGAGACAATGACAGTTGAAGACCTGTCAGATTGCATGGTATCTATTTCTTTCTTACATACTGATAAGTACGTTAGTGAGAATAGATTAGAAGTATAGAAAATGTTCAACTTATTAGCGCTCATCTGCTTTTCTCTGATATCTGTGGTCTAAATGATTGTTAAGTCTAGGATTGTCATAGTGTACAACTAGCCGCCACCGAAGGCCGCTCCAGTCTGTGGAGTCTGTGACACGCTTTAATAAAAAGAAAGTGATGCTGTACGTTCCGTTCCACTCGTTACTAATTTATCACAGCCAACGTCATCTCAGATTGACACTTACTTGATTGATTTATATTATACTGACATCACATCACAATATTCACAATTTACATACTTCATGCGACAGCTGCCTATAGGCGCAAAATACATAAGCCGAATATTATTTTTACGAGTGAAGAGGAAATCAGTAAGATATCGTCACTATTTTTCTAAATGTACATCGTTTAATTTGCTCTTTATGGTTAATATCATTTTTAACTGTACCGGGCCTCCTCGCCAGTGGTAAGTACAACTTTAAAATTCTAAGCTACTGTAACTAATCATTATGAAAATAAGTTAAAAGCTTCTATTGACGCTATGAGAATAATACACGCATAGAGCCTATAATAAAATATTTTTTGTATTTAAGTTACTTATTACCTTGGAAGAAACGTCTTCTTCCTATTTGATAACAGAAAATATTCTAATCCTGTTGTTGTTAGTTAAATTTACTAGTAAGTTATCTTCTCAATACAATATATTGGATTCTAGCATGAGCTGGTTTCAAGTCCTGGTAAGTTAGTGTTAGTTCATTAGTATTGGATGTTTCTTCTTATATTTATTTGTAAAAGTAAGCATATGATTGTCTTGTATAGCCTGACCACTGCCTATTTGGACCTGAGATAATGTTGCTGCAAACAGCAAAATTATTTGGCAATAATATACATGTCATGTATAGTTGGGATAGAGTGTATTGGTTTTTTTAGTCATGTACCTTTTTTTAAATGTTGCATTGGGTCTTTTTAGGGTTCCATAGTCAACTAGGAACCCTTATAGTTTCGCTTTGTCCATCTGTCTTTCTGCCCGAGTCTTTGCTCTGTGATTGTTAATGCTAGAAAGCTGCCATTTGGCATGGATATATAAAACAATAAAGTTGACAGTCGTAAAATAAAATTTAAATTTCTTTTTTTTTTATGGTATCTCTCCCCTATACCTAGTTGGTTACTTAGTTCTGTTACTGTAATAATCCTTATCTACATAAAATATACTAACGAAAGTTAAATAAATTATATATTAAAATGAAGTACACACAATCAGGATTTACATTTGTCAATTTTATTCAAAATGGCCTCCTTGGGCCTGAACACAGGCCTTCAGACGACGAGGCCAGACATCAATAGCGGCACGCACGGTTGTCATATCTAATTCCGTCACTGTCTTGACTATGGCCCGCTTGAGGGAGTCAAGATTTGTGTGTGGGGTTTAGCACAGGCTTTCTCCTCAATAACCTGCCATATAGCATAATCCAGGGGGTTGAGGTCCGGGCTGGAGGAGGGCCAGTCTTCGTGGGCAATGAAGTCAATTTTGTTGCTTCAAAACCAGGCTTGAGTTGTTTTTGCCTTATGTGCAGGGGCTGAGTCTTGTTGAAAGACCCAGGGCTGGTTTTGAAATAGAGAGTGGCTTAAAGGCTTCACTATTGTTTCCAAAACGGTTTCCTGGTAAACTTTAGCCCCAGTTTTGACACCTTTTTCACAGAAATGGACCTGTGTTAACCCTGAGTATGACACACCTAACCAAATCATGACATAAGAGGGATGATGGCCTCGTTGCACTCTCGGAACAGCTACACTCGCTTCTTGACTGTTTTTTGCATACACTCTGTCATTCTGGCGGTTACAACATTCTTCAATGGTAAAAATTTTTTCGTCTGTAAATAATATATTTCGGTGGCCATTTTGTGCGTACCGCTTCAGTAGCACGCGACTTCTATTCAGCCTCATAGTCTTCAATCGTCCATTAAGCAAATGACCTTTCCGTCTACGATAAGCGTGTAGCCTAAGGTCTTGATTGATAACTTTTTAAAGGGAGCTTCTCTTCACAGACATCTGAATTGCCAACAACTTTTGCTTCCGAACGGGGTTTCTTGCGATTCTCGCCTTCACTGCCTTTATTAGAGCTGGGGTCCGAACGGTGCGTGGTCTTCCAGACCTCTTGCGGTCATCAAAGCTCAGGGTACTATTGTACCTATTAATGGTACGATAAACGAATTGTTTGTTGATTTTCAGATTTTGAAGCAACTTCAAAATCACGTTTGGCGGATGCCCGCATTTGTGCAACGCAATTACAGCGACACGATTTTCTTTTAGACCCCAATCCATTATAAATATGACGAGATAAGTGTTGTGTGTGCTATAAAATTATAACTGACAACCCGCCATTATATGTCATTTTTTATTTTTTCGGTAGCATTTGTTTTAACGCAAGAAAAGAGTTTGCAAATCGAGTAACAGAACTTAGTAACCAACTAGGTACATAGTGGGGATGATTTTTTTTCTTCAACCCTATGGTGTCGGGTGTTGTTGGATAGGTCTTTCAAAATGAATAAATATTTTCATTAACCATTTTTTCATAAACTGAATGTTATCGCAAAAAATGAAAAGAAAAAAACATTGTCTCTCCCCTCTAACTTTAGAACTATGGGTCCAAAAAATATAAAAAAAAGTAAAGCTTAATAAAGACTTTCAATGAAAACTATAGCGGACATGATCAGTTAAGCTGTTTTTAAATTATCATAAAGTCTTCTTTTCTTAGTAAAAGTCTTATGAAATTAAACACTGCGAAAGTATTCCCTTTTGCTTGTTATTGTTTTTTTTAATTAAGTTCTTTGGGCAACTACGGAACCGTACACTGAGCATGGCTCGACATACTCTTGGCCATTTTTTTCCATTGGCGGCAACGCGTGTAACGTTATTTTCTTTTTATATATTAGACTTACCTATACATTGAATAAGAAAAGAAGTATACTTGTTAAATCCAACCAATCTTCCCAATGTATTCAATCCTTAGTATAATATGAAATGTCAGTAGTACCGGTTATGTCAACAACTAATTTCAAAACATTGTGTGTTGGAATATTAGTCAATCCTTCATCCGTTTATTGTTTTAAATAATTAATAATATTCACAATAAGATTTCTGACAACGTTTTGGATGGTTTTCGGCATATTTATCATGAAATATTTCATCTTGATGTAAGTTTGTTTACATCTCGAAGACATTCGATGACTTCTAACGTCTGTTGTCAAAGAGTATGGCTTGCCATTAAAATAAATTAGTACCACTAAAAATCCGCAACATGGCCAGGTCCAAATAGACACTGGTCAGGCTATACTACTGTTATTACAAAACTACTTACTACTGTTAGTACAAATACTAGGAACAATTTAACACAAATTTTATCCACCCAGTCAATGATATTTTAAGTATAGATAGGTTATGCTCGAACATTACAAGCGCAAAAAGTGCTTCCAACATCGCGGCATCACACATTCGCATTTTGTTTTATTGTATACAATACGCACACTTCATCGAAAGCGTAAAAGAGATAGCTTTATCAAAATAATACATAAGAAAGAGACAGCCTTTACCCGGAACACCAATCACCGCACGTTTGACACAGATTAAAGAAACTAACACTAGGCAGAACGTGCAAACTGTTTCTACCTATTAATCGACGGATGATAGCGAGTGTAAGTAATGGTAATACCGCTATCGGGTTGTCGTTTGCGTAGCAGGCACGTCAAAGAATTACAAAATAATTGACTCGGACACGGATTTTTGAATAAATGTACAGACAGCAAAACTAATCTTGCCAAAAAATGTTTCATGCCTGTTGATGTCAATCGATTATATTTCTATCAAGCAACAAAAACTTCTTAAAGACCGACCTCGTGTAGGATACAAGAAAGGACACTTCTTCACTTTTCGTCACTGATACTCGGAGATATACTTTAAAAATTAACATTTAATAGTTGCAGCATTATTTTCTTCTAAATAAACCCGAAGAAATAAATAGGGCAGAAAGTTGAAGTTGACTATGTAACCCATATAATCTAGAATTGAATGTGATTTAGTATGACGCATCTGTTACATTAATCTATGTTCGCAGTCTGTTTGTCTTTATCACTCGCATTGCAAACGACACTAGGTAGTCTCTTTCTCTGAGACAGCGTCTTCATGGCGTCATATTTGGTAAATTGAAGGATAAAATGGAAAAAATAACACAATTTCAGCTTACTTACTTGTGGTATGTGACGCCTGTTGCCTTAGTACGTTTGGATGTATAATTAGTGCACTTTCGCAACACGCATGACGGCATTTTTAAGGTCACTTACGTCGTTGGCGGGAACTCGTGTCAACATTCGCCTCTCTCGCTTGCCCGGGAGCGACTGAAGCCAATAGGCGATGTTTAGCGTCTTTATAGCGGCACACTAGGTACGCGGGTAACGTATCTATACTTAAAATATCATTGCACCCAGTTGCCAAACCTACAAGGTCACAAGCCTTGCTTAGTTTGGAGACAAGGTGAATAAAATTTGTGTAGTGTTTACTTGGGTACAGAATGTGATTATCTTAAACTATGCAAAATTATCTTATACTATCTACAAAAAAAAATAAAAAAAATATTCAATGGTCCATAATGGAAAGTATATCCTAAAATTAAGACGAAAAAAAAGTCTAATTTATATTATTTGTTTATTTATTACATGGCTTTTGAATTACTGTGAAAAATGTTTTATTTTCTCACACAACCATTTGTGGCAGAAAATTAAAAGTAATAATGTGGTTCTAGTGAAAAAGGCTACAAGTGCCTTACATAGAATAGGACTTGGACCCCTTTTCACTAGAACCACAGATTCTAGCTATTGTTGGAGTTCAAATTTTTTATAAGACTGACTAGACTGACTCTGTTTAATATCATAACAACATAACGAGCCTAAAGAAAAAAAAAGTCCAACACACTTACGTAATTTATCCAATCTAGCAACTTTTGAGATTGAAAAAACAAACAATGAATACGGTCAACGATTCTGGAAGTGTATGCTACCGCGCATCTTAAATAGATTTTTAGATGAACTACTAAATTTAATTGAGGGTCGAACAAGTGGGCAGGCCAGACATATTTTAAAGAGATACATGTTCTTATTTATTTATTTATTTAATTTTTATTTATTCAGTAACAATATAAATTGCATTTGAATATGACACAAAACAATATTCCTAAGTACATTATATATCAAACACGTCCAAATCAAGTTACAAAAATGGTATAGATAGGCAACCATTAAACAATAAATAAAAACGTCAAATTAACATGTAACACCCCATAAAATACAATGAACACTAATTGAAATAAATTATAAACTTAGTAATAATAATAAGTATACCTATCAAAATTGAAGCTTTGTTAGCTTTGTAATTTAATTGCGATATATTTTCAGCAGATATAATAGCGTTGGTATCATCGGCAAAAACTGCTAGCCGAGTATTTGAAAGCTTATTGCTTATAAATATTATTAAATCGTTTGTGAAAACTATAAAAAATATAAAAACTGGTATGGAGCCCTGTGGAACTCCTCTTGTTAGTACAGCCATCTTAGAGTTACATACAATCTCATCATTTTCAGGAATTGATCTGATCTCTACAAATTGTTTACGGTTTGTTAAATAGGATTTGAAGAGTGATAACATTTTTCCTTTTATTCCATAATGCTCCAATTTTGTGAGTAGAATATTGTGATCTACCATGTCAAATGCTAAGAACAATCCAGCAACATTTCTTTTTTGGTTCATTTGATGGACTATGTCAGCAATAAGTGTAGTGGCGGCCTCGTTTGTCCCCTTATTCTTTTGGTAGCCAAACTGCCTCGCGTTTAATATATTGCACAGACGTAGATGTTTTACAAGCCTGTAATTTTTTGGTTCTGATTTAGAGCCCTTTTTAGGGTTCCGTAGTCAACTAGGAACCCTTATAGTTTCGCCATGTCTGTCCGTCCGTCTGTCCGTCCGTCCGCGGATAATCTCAGTGACCGTTAGCACTAGAAAGCTGAAATTTCGTACTAATATGTATATCAATTACGCCGACAAAGTGGTAAAATAAAAAGAGGAAAAAAATATTTTATTAGGGTACCTCCCCTATACGTAAAGTGGGGAGTGATTTTTTTTTATTTTAACCCTAACGTGTGATATATTGTTAGATAGGTATTTAAAAATAAATAGGGGTTTACTAAAATCATTTTTGATAATGTAAATTTTTTTGGAAATAATCGCTCCAGAAGTAAAAAAAAATGTGTCCCCCCCCTCTAACTTTTGAACCATAAGTTTTAAAAATATGAAAAAAATCTCAAAAGTAGAACTTTATAAAAACATTGTAGGAAAATTATTTTGAACTTGATAGGTTGAATAGTTTTTGAAAAAATTACAAAAATAATTTCTGAACTAAGTTTGTAATTTAACCGTATAATCCAAACTCTTTCTTTAGTTATCACCGTCCTCTGTGGGCCCGTTTTTAGGGTTTTGTGTTTCTGTACTTAATATGTCAACTTAATGTGACGGACGGAAAACTACGGAACCCTACACTGAGCGTGGCCCGACACGCTCTTGGCCGGTTTTTATGGATTGGTATGACCCTCGCAATTTTAAGCTGGTCTGGAAAAATACATTGATCAAATCATTCGTTAAAGAAATAAGCTAGTGGAACTAGTAACCGCTAGTAGTTCAAAATAAGAGAAAAAGAAAATACTGATCACAGTGATCACTGATGTACCTAACTAATAATACCTTCATAAGCAGCAATGTTATGTAATAAAAATTAAATAATAGATACTAGACTCCTTACCTCAAAAAATCTTTTATATTTAAGATTAGTAGTTAAGTCAGAAATGTAAATATATATTTTTTATGAAATAAACAGCTTAAATTTAAAACAAAATCTTTTTTTTCTGGTATGACATCTTCAATATTAAATTTTATGATTTTTATTCCGTTCTCTACAGATGAAATAGAAATTGAGAGTTAGATAACAATCATGGATGAAATGAAGAAATCACTTCTTGCATCAAACACTAATAGGAGGTCAAATATAGGTATGTTTGTACGAGGGGTGTTCAATTAGTTTTGATAATCAGTATGAACCACCCTGTGTTAATGATATTCTTTTATATGGGCTATACCATGACACTAATTAACATTAAATTGGAGTAAAAATATATAAATATTATTTATTTGTTGAGTGGTGTAGAAAAAGTCCTGATGCACTAATAAAGAATATTGTAATTGAAAATAAAACCTTGGTTTATCATCCTATGATTTAAAGAATAAGCAAGTTATCTGTGCAGTGTTTTTTTTATCTCCAGCTCTGTCACCAAATTTAGGGTATATTTTTCGACTTCTTCCTGGACTATTGAGGCCTACCAATAAAAACTGCGAAATTAGCTTTCACCAATTGAGCTCAAATATTATTGGGGAGTTGTATAACATTATTCTATCAGAGTTGTAAAAATATTATAAATAAGCTTAAGAAAAAAAAACACGAAATTCGGCAGAAATTGTACTTCAGAGCCTTCTAATTGTCAAGGGTGCTGCTCTTCGAGTAAAGATCAGAACTGATAACCGTTCCCATTGTTATTTAGCCTTAACTTCCAACTACTACTTCTCATTCACATATGTTCAACTTCAACTACATGAAAATCACGAGCTGGTGAAGACTTAGTGAAGGTATAAAATTTGAGGAAAAAAAAATATTGGAGTAAAATAAAACAATTTAATGACGTTAATAAGTATTTGAAAATATAGAAAGTGTGCATATTGTAATAAAATGTAACGATTATTCTCCCAAATTTAATACTGATTATTAAATCTCACCCCTCGTATGTATTTAATAATAACAACATGCTGTATGAATTATGTTTTGTAAATTACTAATTATAATTACTACACAAATTTGTTTCAGGGTATGTCAAATATGCAAGTTTAATTATATTAACAGTCCAAAATGCCACTTTGGGTCTCAGTATGCGATATGCCCGAACCCGCGATGTGGAGATGTTTTCCTCAGCTGCTGGTAGGTTATTAGGAACTTTATTTAACATTCTCCCTTACATTAACATTAACACATTCACTGCGAGCCACGCCCCCCAGGAACAAACTTGCATAAGAGTGAACGCACATGTTTGTTGGTGGCAGTGAATGCGTTAAGACTGGTTAGTGTCACACTGATTGTCGGCGACAATCAATCTGGCGCAGACGCGAGGCTTGTATAGCATGCTTCGTGATACTCTTAAAATGCTTCTGGCTTGGTGGCATTGTGTATAATTGTTCAACAAACCTAAGAAAAAAGGTCCACTAACTAACAATAATGAAAATTTTCAGCTGTACTATTAGCAGAATTAGTGAAGTTCATAATCTGCACTGGCCTTGTGATGCGTGAGTCAGGGAGTCTCAAGAAAGGTGCCCTCTCTATATATTCCACAGTCATATTGAATTTGGAAGACACACTGCGAGTCTGTGTCCCATCATTCCTCTACATTGTGCAGAATAATCTGCTGTATGTATCTGCATCCAACTTGGATGCTGCTACATACCAGGTAAGACTGATATTATAATTGCAATATATTGTTTAAGGCACAGGCTTTAATTATTGCTCTCCCGTACAATCTTCCACCCCCTTAAGGAATGGTTGCATGTGGGCTACATTCAATATACAATGCTCTTGCCCACGGACAGACGAAATTTGCACAGCATCCACTAAGATCACCTGCGTAGATCATCAAGGTGGTATTGGACGAATATGTCCAGCAAGATCGCCCAGGTGATCCTATTGGACGCCATATCCAGCACGAAGTAGGGCATGCAAAAACCGGTCATTAACCATGCCCTAAATCCGTACACCGGTTAACCGGTTTTTACATGGTTTTTATTCGGTTATTTTCAAGTGTCTTTAAATCTGATATTTGGCCATTTTTCGTCGTCATACGATATCCTGTTTTCTTTAGTATTTATGAAATGATCTGGGCAGTTGGCACTAAAATCTGCATATTTATATTTTTAAATAAATAAATAAATAAATTAGTACTATTTCATCGCGATTGTCTGGTAGTTCGATTTTATTAGGTAAGTGACAACATTTTTACCTACACTTTACTCGTGTGTCTGTCTGTCACAGCCAATTTGCTCCGAATCCATTGGACCAATTGAGTTGAAATTTGGTACACATATGTAAGTCGGTGACGTAAAGATGGACGTGTAACGTATATAAATGACTTTTAAATATTAAACCACTTTTGGAGGAGTCTGGTCAACCAGTCTGGCAAAAAAGGAGAATATAAATACAACAAAGTAGCCAGGGTCGATAAAAATTAGTTCCATTTCTACTCTTTTTTGCCAAACTGTTTATCGTGTGATATATCAAAATTATCAAATACACGGGCCTGTTGTGAGCATCTCAAATCAAATATATATTTTTTATAATTATGAGATAAATAGTTTTGAAGTTATTTAAGGAAATAGACGAAAATTGACCTTTCCCCCCTTATCTCCTCCTAAAAATAACTACTTACAAATAATAAAAACCGGCTAAGTGCGAGTCGGACACGCGCTCGAAGGGTTCCGTAGGTTCTACAACAAGTACTAGTAGTGGTGTCTAATTTTGTATCTATACAACATTAGAGTCTGAGTACTGGTCCCGTACGGTCCCTTAAAATATTTTTAAATACACTGAAATTAATAATCTGCCTAAGAAGCTGGATGTCCCAGAGTATCAGGGTCGAATCCTGGTATGGTGGCATCCGTTTATGTGATGGGCAAAATATTTGTTCCTGAGACTTTGATGTTTTATATGTACTTAAGTCTGAGTACATATATCTATTAATTCATTTAAACATTGTAATTAAACATAAATAAAGGTAATTTCTCTACCTATTAAATACGAGGGGTATTCAATAAATTCTCGGTATTGACATCTTTTAAACCTTTTTGGTAAAAAAATTAATACTGGCCGGTAAAAGACATTATATAATTAATATTAAAAAAAAGTAAAATTCTGACGGCGATGTTCTTTTGTTTTTTTGCAAGTACCGAACAAACGTGATCACTATGAGCGATTCTTTAATGTTGGTTAAATTAGAGCACCGAGAGCAATGATATTTTAAGTATAGATAGGTTATGCTCGAACATTATAAGCGCAAAAAGTGCTTCCAACATCGCAGCATCACACATTCGCATTTTGTTTTATTGTTTACAATACGCACACTTCATTGAAAGCGTAAAAGAGATAGCTTTATCAAAATAATACATAAGAAAGAGACAGCCTTTACCCGGAACACCAATCACCGCACGTTTGACACAGATTAAAGAAACTAACACTAGGCAGAACGTGCAAACTGTTTCTACCTATTAATCGACGGATGATAGCGAATGTAAGTAATGGTAATACCGCAATCGGGTTGTCGTTTGCGTAGCAGGCACGTCAAAGAATTACAAAATAATTGACTCTGACACGGATTTTTGAATAAATGTACAGACAGCAAAACTAATCTTGTCAAAAACTGTTTCATGCCTGTTGATGTCAATCGATTATATTTTTATCAAGCAACACAAACTTCTTACAGACCGACCTCGTGTAAGATACAAGAAAGGACACTTCTTCACTTTTCGTCACTGGTACTCAGAGATATACTTGAAAAATTAACATTTAATAGTTACAGCATTATTTTGTTCTAAATAAACCCGAAGAAATAAATAGGGCAGTAAGTTGAAGTTGACTATGTAACCCATATAATCTAGAATCGAATCTGATTTAGTATGACGCATCTGTTACATTAATCAAAATCAAAAATTTTATTGCTCTCTTAATGTGACGTAATATTACAAAGAAGTAATAAAATGGACCCCGTAAGGGCACAGCAATACTAACTTATATCTAATTATATTATTAATAAACAAGATATAGGTAGAACTTAAAAATATTATATTTTGTATACAAATCCCTCGCTTAAATTACAGACAGGATGGTAAACTGTAAAATGAACAAAAGAATACTATGTTTTTTTACTCACATTATCAAAAAAATCCTGTAGCGTGTAAAAGCTTCTTTGCACTAAATATGTACTTAATGATTTTTTGAATAGGTGAGTTTGCTCTATAGATTTTATAGTTAGTGGTATTTTATTATATATTTTTATACACATCATATGTGGACCAGAGTGATATATTTTTAAGCTAGATGTAGGAAGTTTAGCGTCTTTATAGCGGCACACTTTAGGTACGCGGGTAACGTATCTATACTTAAAATATCATTGACCGAGAGGTAATAAAATTCTTGACCAAGCTGGTAAAAAATCAATAAGCTATAAAAAAAGAAATGGATTATGTTTACTGTGAGTCTGCTCCTTCTTTATCAACAATTCAGAAGTGGTCAAGTCAATTTAAGCATGGGGGAGAGAGTATCAAAGACGATCATAGAGCTAGTCGGCCTGTCGAAGCTTCTTCATTAGAAAATTTAAAAAGTGGAGAAAATTATATCTGAAGATGGTTAAGTAAAGGTGAAATCAATAGCTCAAAGAACCACCCTTTCTATTGGTACTAGACACGATATAATTAATGAAATGACCATCTTAATATGCCAAAAGTCAGTGTGAGATGGGTACCGCGAATGCTGACACCGCTTCAGAAGAATACGCGTGTTGCTTTTTGTTCCGAATTTCTTGAGGTGTGCGGTGAAATTCCTGATAAGATACTGCAAAATTTTGTTAGTAGAGATGAAACGTGGGTTCATCATTATGACCCTGAGAGTAAACAAGAGTCCATACAGTGGCACATTAAAGGAACTCCTCATCCCAAGAAGTTCAAGGTCGTGCCTTCAGCTGGCAAGGTCATCGTCACAATATTCTGGGATTGTGATGGAATATTGCTGATCGATTATAAAGAAAAGGTGTAAGTATTAAAGGAGAGCACTACGCTAATATTCTATGCCAAATAAGGGAAGCAATCGAACATAACAGAAGGGGAAAATTGGCCAAAGGTGTTCTGCTTCTTCACGACAACGCTCCTGTGCATAGTGCTCATATTGCCAAGGCTGCTGCTCTTGAATCTGCACTCGAAACTATTATATACCCACCGTATAGTCGAGACTTGACCCCGAGAGACTTCTGTTTGTTTCCCAATCTCAAAAAGGATCTATGTGGAAATTAATTTTTCAACGATGAAGCATTTAGTGTAGGAGCATTTTGACACCAAAGACAAAAAATATTTTATGAGGGGTTAAAAAAACTAATTAACCGGTCTTATAAGTGCATAAACATAGGAGAGGAGTATATTGAAAAATAAAAATAAAACAGCTATAATATTCTTTTGTTTTCATTCTAATATCGAGAATTTATTGAACGCCCCTCGTATATCGTCGTCTAATACCCATAACACAAGGTTTACAACTGTGGGACTAGTTCGACTTGTGTTAATTTTTCCCCTAATATTTATTTATTGTTTTCTAATTTACACTCTGTCACATGACAACTCAAGATGTAAATAAAAAATCGTTTTTCTTTTCTAGGTCACATATCAATTGAAAATATTAACAACAGCATTTTTTGCTGTAGTTGTTTTGAAAAGGAATCTTCAAAGATGGCAGTGGTGTGCATTGGCATTACTAGCTGGTGGCATAGCTCTAGTGCAGCTCTCATCTGATAAAAGCTCAGCTAAAGTAGCAACCACCCACTTACCAGAACAGTCCAGGATTCTGGGATTTGGTGCTGCTTTGGCGGCTTGTTTTATATCTGGCTTTGCGGGTATTTATTTTGAAAAAGTCTTGAAAGAATCAGACATATCTGTAAGTGTTTTGATGAAACATTTAAGATTTATTGATTGATAGAATAGTAATGTCATTAATAAAAAAAAATCCTTTGTTTCAGGTCTGGATGAGAAATGTACAGTTAAGTTTGTTGTCACTTCCATTTGGAACCATTACCTATGTATTCAATGAAGGCTCTTTGAATCACCTGCTCAAAGGATTTGATGGATTTGTCTGGTATTTGGTGATCTTACAAGCCGCGGGCGGGCTGATTGTCGCCGTCGTAGTAAAATATGCTGATAATATTTTAAAAGGTTTTGCCACTTCCGTGGCGATAGTAATATCCTGTGTTGCATCTATGTACATATTTGATTTTCATTTGACCGTACAGTTTGCTGCTGGTACACTATTAGTTATTGCATCTATTTTCCTTTATGGCTATGTTCCAAAAAAGAAAGCAGAGATTCGGACATCACTGAGTGTTTAGAATTATTTAGTGTAGAGTGTAGGCACGTAATACATTATTATCAGAGCTCGGAGGGGGTGTGCTATTTAATGTCATTAGTGTCATGTCCATGTGTAGATATAAACATGGATACACACTAAAAATAAATATTAAAATAAAATAAATCGTTATTCGTTATGAATAAGTATTTATGATTAACCCTTTATTGGATATCGGCGACATATTTGCTATACATTAGTAAGTAAGTAAGTCATTTATTTGCATAAAATAGGGTACAACAAGATGGTCAACATATACAATTTAGATCAACTATTTTGTCTCACAACCATGCAAATATCAATAGATAATTATGGTTATTTAGATATTATGTCACATTAAAAACATTACAATTCAAAATATCTTTAAAAAAATCACTATCAGAAACATATTATTATAAAAAAACACAATTATTATCACAAATACATAAGGAAAAATATACAAAATAGAAAATAATTCATAGTAAATATGCAAAACATGTCAAGGCTCAATAATCCGGTTTCCAAAAAATTTCTTTGAAGTAGCCAGTTTTACAGGGCAGGTATACAAGCTTTATAATAATAATATTGGGGGACAATCTTACACAAATCGACCTAATCCCAAACTAAGCAAAGCTTGTACTAGACGACGATATACATACTTATATAGATAAATACATACTTAAATACATAGAAAACATCCAAGACCCAAGAACAAATATCCGTGAAAAATGCACAAATAAATGCCCTGGCCGGGATTCGAACCCGGGACCTCTAGCTTCGGATGCAGAGTCACTACCAACTAGGCTAAACAGGTCGTTATAAAAATAAGGCAAGCATGTTATGTTGTTTGGGACACAATTAAATATTTTAACAGCCATGCAATAACAATTATTGATGCAGAGGCTCTGCAGCTTAAAGTGTGTTTTGGGTTTCACCAATCTTGAAGGGTACCTCGTGTTAAATTTACATGTTTCTATTAATTTTTGGAACAAAGCGGGATTTGACTTAACAAATTTGGTAACTTCCATTATGTATAATGATGGCAAAGTAAGTAACTTCAGCTCATCGAAGAGTTCCCTACATGATGTTCGTGGCGGCTTGTTACAAATCGCTCTTAAACATTTTTTTTTGGCTGACAAATAGCATTTTAATATACTTACACAGAAAGTGTCGTCTTTTTTCACATTTTTGTCTGATAAATGATAAATTATACGGTCACTAATCCAAAAACAAAGAAAGGTAGTAAAGCTTAAAACTCGTAGCAGAAAGGCAGCTTAAAGAAAAACATTTAATTAGTAATTAAATTACACATGAGACAAACTACCATTAACACGTTCCCTGTCCCCATACAAAATTATCCTTCAATGTCACAAGTCCAAGTGACAGTTGTAGTTCGTAGCCGTGAACAACCCGTGGACCCACAGTGGGGACACGGACTCCTGAAAAAAAGCTTCATGTCCCCACATTGGGGGCCTTCGGACAGGGAACGTGTTAAATGACAGGGTATACATATCGTCCATGTTATGCAAACTCTAAAACATCATACCCTTTCCGAGCTCTGAATATTATAGTTATCCATGGGTGAAACTTGTCTAATTAGGAATGAGGTGACTGGATTTCGCTTACTCACGGCTGCCTAGCTAACAAGATATCTTATATCGTCACGTTTTGCGGCATAAGCTATCGTACCAGCTAGGCTAGTATTAACTAAGTAATTAATATTAAATGTCATTAGACATTAGTTATTTGACTTTAGTAAGTGTTAAGTACAAGATTATTCATTTAGTCGCAGGTAGTCCGATTTTATTTAATATTGTTTTAAATTATACATATGAGTAGTGATTTACACTTGTTGTATCAGTATAGTTTTTAAAAGGCTGAATCTTGTAGAATCTTATATGTCACTCAGGGGTTGATTATGAAGAATGTTGTGGGGGCTAGGCTACTTGTTTAGGTAAAGTAGATAAACCTATGTATTTTTAGTTTCTGAAGAGAATGGAAACTGTAATTATGGGTATTCGTACTGTTAAACGTATAAATAGTTATTTGTTATGCAAGGCTGCAAAGTTGTTGTTTGGCGCGAGTGCTTGTATTGAGAGCTGAGCTAGCGAGGGATTGTAAGATTGAACCACGAGCGAAGGGAGTGGTTTAAAAGTACAATTCTGAGCGTAGCGAGGCTTTCAAGGCACAAGACGCCAAAAAACTTAGCTGCCGAGCGAAACACACAACTTTTCACCTCACCACCGCGAGGAAAATTTCACTTATGTTATGAGACTCGAGGGAATTTGCACTGGTGCCAGAAGAGAGTTGAGCCGTAATGTGTCACCAATTGCACACCTTGCGATGCATACACACGATCGGTTGCAGTACCCGGATGGGAGTTATTTATAACTACGTAACACTACCTCCCAACATCACTCACACTGTAACAACAATTTTATAATAGTTCTTTTTTCTTTCCAATGTGTCATACAATTAGCTCGTAAGTAAGCTTATTAACAATATTGTTCACGATTTCGGTGTCGATACAAACCCGATAGGGTTTAACGACACTTTTCCGTTATAACAATGTATCAATTTTCTATTGTAAATAAATAATTAAAAAAAAAAAAAAAAAAAAAATACTCTTTGCACCGACTTTCCACAAATTAAAATTCAAATATGATTATATTCTGCACTGGACTTTTGGGCGCAGATTTTGATCGATAAAGTAACACTACGAGCTGGTGAGGTGAAATAGTTATTTGTTCAACAAGAGAGCAAAGTAGATTTTTGCTGCGAGCGTTGATGTTCAGTCAGTTCCGAGCGAGCGAATGACTATAATTAAATCACGAGCGTAGCGAGTGATTCAAAATTAGAATCTTGAGCGTAGCGAGTGATCCAAAATAAGAATCTTGAGCGTAGCGAGGGACTCAAAAGACACGAGATGCAAATATCTTTGCTCTCGTGTGATACATGCAACTTCTCACCTCAGCGGCGAGAACATATAATATAACGCAAAGCAATAGTGACAGAGAGAATGAAGTTTAAATGTTCCAAGAAATAATAGCTTAAATATAAATCTTAATCAGTTGCTTGACCTAATATTTATATGTATAATCTTAACCTACCACGTATTCGTCTAATGAGTCAGTTTAGTCCTCAGAATACCCAAAGTAGACGGCATATAATAATACCGCTAAGAGCGAGAAGATCATATACTAAACTGAATAAGAGCGACGAAGAGCGATATATCATTTGTTGTCCATCTCATATTTCCACTTTTCTTTATTTGCCTCCATGTCATCTAAACGTCAAGTCTAATAGTTTGAGGCAAATAAACAATTACCCGGCCAAATTAAAGAGGTTGTCTATTGTAAGCTGCCAGACGTTTAAAGCGTGTCACAGACTGGAGCGGCCTGCGGTGGCGGCCAGTTGTACACTATGACAATCTTAACAATCATTCAGACACACGCGGCCCAATTTTTCATAATTACAACTGGCCGCCACCGCGGCCGTCACCGTAGGCCGCTCCAGTGTGCTTAAAGCGTGTCACATACTGGAGCGGCTTGCGGCCGCGGTCAATAGTAAATTTGACGGCTAATGACAAGTTTACTATTGACCGCGCGGCCTAGGCCGCGCCAGTTTGTGACAGGCTTAAGACTTAGTTGTTAATTTAGCTGCATAAGAGCTTTTCTGTCCCCCTTGGTGAAACTTGTATAGGATCACTATAGAATCCTTACTCTGAGGTTTAGTCATATTATTGACAGAGTACAGAGTACGCAAAGGTATCCGTTTCAGTTTACGCAAAAATGCTTTCGTATGTCCGGCCAGCGGATGCCGGATTTCACTACCGATTTTGTGCGCAGGTTTGATAATTACTTATATAGTTTTTTTGTAGTCAGTTTTTGGAAATTTTGTGAATAAAAAAAAACGCGAGGTCTACACTCACAGATCCACAAGTATAATAATGTTCAAATCATTCATCAAACATGGAACCGTTATAGCCATGTCCGATCATTAGCTCAGTGGGAACTACCACTAGAAAATGTAATGTGGTAAGCGTATCATTGACATATTTATCGACTCTAAGATAGGTTTACACAGTTACAATTACGGAAACAAAATTGTACAATAAAATGGCGAGGAATTTTTGTTTTTAGGGTACCTACCCCAGAATCAATATTTCTGTGGTACTACCCCTACACGTCAGATGTAAGGTGAATGATGCAGTGAATTAATTTTTGCTGCAAACCCCATCGTGTGGATAACTCGTTCAACAACATTGTGTATTTAAAAACAAAACAGGAATCTGTTTGCGTGATATTAAGTTTTATATTTTTGTGATAGTCATGTCATGTGTCCCTTGCCAGATAAAGGGTTGCTACTGAAAAGAAACAACACTGTAGCACAAATCTGCAATTACCAGAAAATGCTGTTTTACGTCTTTTATTTATTTCAATAAAAATAAGACAATTTTCAAACTGATTATTAAAATCTTTGAAAGCAGTCAAAAATAAATTAAACATGGTCTCTGTTTTGTAAAATAAGTTCCAGTATCCTTTTTTCTACAATGTAAAATAGTTGATTAGAGTATCTCTGAGAGAGGTTAAATATTAAAAGTCTTATTTATTAATTATTGTATTTATTGAGATAGGAGATGTACTTACAAATCTACCATGAAATTTTATTGATGTATATGTTGATGTTCTTAATATTTTTCTATTATAAGTATTTAATTTACAAAGAATTGGTAACTTTTCTTTTTCTCATATCCTCCAACCAAGTGTCCAACTGCTGTTGAGGTGTGAGAGGGTTGCGCTTGTAATAGTCCTGGGGTGGTTTTCCTTCCTCTAGCCGCACAAAGTAGTGTGAGTACTTGTAGCGCACCTCCCCAAGCCTGCCTCGAGCATGTCTCCTTATTCCTTTGATGACATTCCCAAGCCCGGAGAATGATTCAGCTAGAATAAAGTTAATACAACCAATGAAATGTACTACATAGGCTTAGCTTAATATGGCCGCAACTTCGTTTGCGCGGAATTGTTATTGGGTACCTGATGCTGTATAATTAATTTGAAGTCATTCAATTCTAGTTGTAAAACGTAAGCGAATTGGGAAGTACCCTGAAGGGGATGGGACAATAAATAATAATGTTTCAGTCTGTTAAGACGAGGCAACCTAAAATAATTCCCACGCTTGCTCCACCCATCACCAGCGCCAACCCGCCACCCGCTAGATACACTCGTTCGCCATGCTCGTGCGGCGCGTATAGTTATCAAAACAAAAAGCGGAGCAAGAATACGTTAACAATTTTTTTTCATGGTGCCATTTGAACCAGTTTTTGATGACAATCAAATGTCATTATTGTAGTTGGTCAACAAACAAAGGACAAATCTAGCTCGATGCTAGTGGCCTCCGAAAAGGCTCCTACAATATGACGTCACGTGCCACTTATCAAACCAACAGTTGCCAAGTTTAAGCTCAAAATGCATTAAGCCGGAATAAATTAGTTTTACTGTAAACAATCTAGTGCCAGACTTGGCACCTTTTTAGATAATCTATAAAACTTGGCACCCATTTAGATCTCAATTCTTTTGTCGGTGAAGACGACAACCATGTGTCGCATATTCTTAATATTGAACTTGGCTCTCATTTTCACAATTATCTTTTTGATGGGATATCATTCCTTTTTGTCAAACTTCACCAAATGGTACTTTTCACGAGCGCATGCTCTAGTCACGATCTAGACACGCGGCAGCGTGTCCAGCCAAGTTCACCCCAGGAACTGGCAGACAGCAGCCGTGTGTTATATTACACGAACCGTTTGGAGACACTTTTGGCCATTTTGAATGAAATTGACAAATGTAAATCCTGATTGTGTGTACTTCATTTTAATATAGAATTTATTTAACTTTCGTTAGTATATTTTTTTTTATACCACGTTGGTGGCAAACAAGCGTACGGCCCGCCTGATGGTAAGCGGTCACCGCAGCCTATGGACGCCTGCAACTCCAGATAGATAAGGATGTAGATAAGGATTATGTAGATAAGGATTATTACAGTAACAGAACTTAGTAACCAACTAGGTAAGTTGTAATCGACAAATTAAGCTTAATATGGGTCTTGATCGATTTGTGTATGATTGACCCTCAGGAAAGAAGAAAGAAAGAAGGAGCATTACGACAAAACTAGACAACCCGATTTTTAACAATTACCTGAATTAACAATAAAAAAACACAAGGTCACGCATGCACTGCACACTAACGCTAGTTATGATTATTAAACTGCTGTGCTGCCGCGAACTTCGAAAATCGAACTTCGTGTCGTGCCGTCCCTTTCACTCTCGTCTTATACTCTATATGACGGAAAGGGACGGTACGATACGAAGTTCGATTTTCGAAGTTCGCGGTAGCACCCCTGGCGTCTGGCGTTCTTGGTCTGAGGATTTTCTACTGTCCCCTAATATTTATTTTGAGTTTATTTTGAAGATTTCGAACTCAATAACATTGATGATTGATGTCACGGCGTGTGGGGCACTAATTTTACTGACTTTATATCAAGTCAATGGCGGCGAAGGGGTTAAACGTAACATTATCATCATCATGTCAGCGGAATGACATCCACTGCTGGACATAGGCCTCCCCCAAAGACTTCCACAATGACCGGTCCTGCGCCACCCGCATCCAGCGAATACCCGCGACCCTTACCAGGTCAAGTACTATATAAATTTTTAACCATGCTTCACAATACATTCTATATATATTTCACTTAAGTTAAAAGTTTAATTTGAATTGTTCGTAATTCAAATAAAACTTTATCAGTGGGTTATGAGAGGGTTAAAATTACAATGAAGCTATTATATGACATACCTATCCATAAGTTGCTTCTAAATTCAACATTGTGCTGTGTAACAGCAAGGTCCTGAGCTTCTAGAATAGCTTTCTTGACATACTCTGCTCCCTTCTTGTTGACAAAACTTAACTGTTTCACTGCTTCATCCACTGTCATGCCTCGCACAAGGCATGCAATGTACCATAGTTTGTCAGGGCTGTACTTTATATTTGTGATTTGATGGCAAATAAACTGAAAACAAATGGTATGAGTTTTATAATCCATATTTAAAAAACCGGGTAAGTGCGAGTCCAGCTCGTGCACCAAGGGTTCCGTACAATGATCGTGTACCCATTTAATGCCATGGGTACAGAGCTATCTATCAGCGCATTATGTTACTAATGAGCGAGACTGAATAACAGATTGTATGTTGGTTTTTCAAAAATAATTCTTTATCATGTGAACCACTTACAATAATTAATTTTTCATTTGAAAGAAGGTATTCTAAGCAAAACCTCATAAGGTTTTACAGGACAAAAATACATGTAAAAGTGATTAAATTGCAATCTCCGTTTTGAAATGTTTATTGATGATATAAAAATATATTCTAGGTATAGTTATATTATTCCTGTAAAATTTATAATAATATCAACATTATGTAATAATTTCATATGTTTTCCTTGATAAACTTTGAAGATAAGAGGGCTGGTTTACAATTTCCTTCATAAATTTAAATTTATCCACCATAAAAAAAAGAATAACTGTTTCAGAATGTGCAATTCAAGCACTTTAATATGACATACCTAGTCACTTTGAATTTATGAGTCCCCCTTTGTTTCAGTAACTTTTTAAATAAAAAAAAATATTTAAAGAAACATGTTCATTGCATCTGGGTTAGCTTTCTTTATAACTATTCCTAATTTCAAATTGATACCGAAGTAGTTCTTGAGATAATTAGCTATGTAACACACAGACAGAGCGGCATCATGAGGGTTCTTTTTAACTAACTACACTTAACAGTTACTGAACACTGGACTGGACATATGAAATGGTTTGTATAGCCAAAGTTAATGTTCAAAACGTTCTTGTTCACGATACTCACAGCCGGTCTCCGTTCCTCGCCAATTTCTTGTGGAGGATATACTTTTTTATTGTATGATAAAAAATTCTTTGGCAATGTAGATTTAGTCCATGCTAATGATGGAGTAGAAGTATGAATGGTATTAATTTGTAATTTGGTGAATCCTGGCACACAAATATTTCTAAAGATGAAGTTCATGGTTAATTAATATTCTGGCTTGCAACGAATTTAATACCAGACAACTGGGAAGCCCATTAATAAATAATTCTTTAAAAATTTTCATAAACCTAACCTGTTCAAGGCTGGGTCTAAGTTAGACAATTGACATTGACTAGAACGTGTGTAGTGATTATATTCTCTTTGCTATTGACAGTTGACGTTAAGGGCAGGGTTCATTAAGGGTGCTGAGGGCCTACCGCGCGAACTTCGAACTTAATGGTTCATTACGTGCCCACTAGGGACACTCGTAAATATTTATGACTATTTTTTTAACGATCGCGACGGCACTCGTACACGAATGTTTTGTCGAATGTCGAGGCGAATAACGAACACGATTGTGTAAATCTAGTATATTTAGGTGTTCAAGCCTTCGCTTGAACCACTGTGAGAATAGCCTTCCTATATTCATACCTATATCTACGTCATATCCGTTAAGGGCAGGGTACATTAAGGGTGCTGAGGGCCTACCGCGCGAACTTCGAAAATCGAACTTAATGGTCCATTACGTGCCCACTAGGGACACTCGTAAATATTTATGATAATTTTTTTAACGATCGCGACGGCACTCGTACACGAATGTTTTGTCGAATGTCGAGGCGAATAACGAACACGATTGTGTAAATCTAGTATATTTAGGTGTTCGAGCCTTCGCTTGAACCACTGTGAGAATAGCCTTCCTATATTCATACCTATATCTACGTCATATCCGTGAATCTTCATGTGCTAGAAGAGTACACACCGATGACGTCACTATATCTGTCTCTGTCTACCACCTCCATAGCGGCGCGCGGTGGCTTGTGGCTTCAGTACGCTTTTCTATATTCACGGGTGAGCGCGCGCCCAGTAATTTTCTTCGAATATTCATAAAAGCTGTGATCTGTTCCGGTTGGTACCAACGGGTACGAGGTTTCCGACTCGATGACATGAACGAGACCATGTTACCGCTCGCGCGCTTCGGCCCAGCGACGAGTCGTACACGCCGCATCTAAGCGCGCTGTATTGACAAGGCACGATAATGTCGCCTCAAACCTCAGTTTCGCACATAGCTACACATAGCTTGTTGACAAACTATTACCGGGTTTTTCAACTCGAAGACATGAACGAGACCATGTTACCGCTCGCGCGCTTCGGCCCAGCGATGAGTCATAGACCTTGCTTTTTAAGCTCGTCGTATTGACAAGGCACAATAATGTCGCCACAAACCTCAGTCTCGCATGTGGTTGCCAACCACTTTATGGGCGTCGTCTCAATCGAGACGACGTGTCGTCTGAATCTGTGTTGTGTCGCCTCAACTTAAGCGACGCACCCTCCCGGTCCGGGCAGCATGTCGTCTCAATCGAGACGTCTTGTCGTCTATCTCTTGTCGACTACCTGTCGTCGCAATCAAGACGAAGTGTTATAAAGTCACAGTGTGGGACATCTTATGTTCTCTACCTAAGGCTTGGTAACGACTCAATTCAGACAACGTGTATTTGATTTGACAAGGGTGTCATCTCAATCGAGACAAAGAGTTATATCGACCTGAGTGGCGTCGTCTCATGATGGTTTGGCCATGTGAATAGAATGGTTTAAGGGTTATGCTAGCGCAATTGGCGCACACCAAGTGACCAATTTACCTGTATTAAGGTATACTGACTCCTGCAAGTGAGGCAGACAACTTCAGCGTTAAACTGAGCCTTGGGCAGAAGCGCGCTAAAATAAATCTTGTGATAGCAAAACACGACAAACTCTGATTAGAAATTCTCAGGCAGAAAACACTCCACAATATTGGCAAACCTCGTCAGGATTCTGATCCTGACAAACGACATGTTTTCGATCGATGGGGATAGGTGTGTCGAGATTTAAGGCTAAAAGAGGCGATTTAGACCACCGACCCATGAACGTCTTGCCTCCTTGATGCTACAGTAATCATCTGTAAAGGTTGTTGATGAGGGTGTCGTATTAGACTAAAGAAATCAGTGGTCAATCTGGCCGTTATCGTTTTAATCGTAACGACGTGTATTTAACCTAGGGAGATGGCCGCCTAAATATATCGAGGCGACGTGTCGTCTCCATCCTAGTCCAGTGTTACATTAATCGAAGCGACACCTCGTACCCGAGCCTGATTGCGAGCACTTAGTAAGCTTGTCGTAAAAAAATACTGACGTCCGAGCCTTTTGACTCAAATACGTTGTAACACAACTCAAGTGCCATCTCAAAACTAATCGCCAGTAGTCCTGAACTGCATGCCATATATGTCATTCTTTCATTACCAAGAAATAAATATGTTTACGATTATACGGTTTTTGGGCGTCGATTCAGGACGGAGTGGCGAATCAATCTAATCATTTAAAAGAAATTGTTTGTGAATTATACATTTTGGTGAAACAAGGAAAGTCTCGCCCCGTTAAACGCACGAATTGTCAACCACGGAGAGGACAGCGTCTCAACTTAGACACCCTGCTAGCAGTGTATGTCGCCTGGAGCGTTAAGCCCGGTTACCTAAATCAAAGTATCCAGTCCAGTAGACCCATCTAGGTCACGATAAGTCCCTGAGATCGCTTGAATGCTGCTAGCGGACAGGCATACGTAAAAAATCACATAAAAATTTGGTGTGTTCAATTCAGATCAATTTTACTTTTGATAGCTTAATATGTAAAACATGGGCAGTGGTCGCGCGAGAAGATAGCAAGAAGGTGCGCTACTGTACGGTATAAATTTCCGAATATGGATTGCTAAGTAATAACAATGTACACAGTTTTGACAATAAATAATTATTCTATTCTATTCTAAGTTATGGTATAACTTGATAGAAAGTAGCATGAAGTGAAATTATAACATAAATAAGAAAAACAACTTGAAAAAGTGGAATATTGCGTGATCTTTTGATTGTCTGGTATGCGGCAGAATTCTGTCGGTTGAGACTATTGCCTGAAATCATATTTCAGATCTTGAAAATGACGACTACAGGTGGAAAAATCCTAATAATAACGCCTTATGAAATCGTTGTCATCATCACGTCAAGAATTTCCCTATACGTGGGCAGTTGGGTTTCAATGTTATTTTTAGTCTGTAGTTTTACCAGGTCTATCCCACACACATTTTGACATGAAATGACACTTGTCTGCGGCAACCTCCCTTTGTATATTTGAATTGTTAAGGTCACCGGCCGAACTAATGTCAAGGCTAAAATAAAAGAAGTACCTACCTAAAATCATATCGCACTGTGTTTCATCCGTGAAAGGAGGCCTGTGCCTGGAAGTGGGACATATATTATGTAGACTGATAACATACCTAATGAATACTTTTATTGTCAAACTTCAAATGAGTAAAATAGACTCATCGAGGAGCCTGATCTGATCATAATAATAATTTTAACCTCTGTTCTTGTGTCGATCGTACAGCATCAGTAAACATGGCTTCCGTGCGTCGGTTTATCAGGATATCGTTTATCACAAGGAACAATTGGTTCTAGAACGACAATTAAATTTAGCAGCACGGTTCTTGCTTGACGGTCGTAGAGGGACACGTGAAATTCATATTTACAATGCTCATTCTAGTAGCAGTCCCTAAAGTACAATAACCTAAATTATATTAGCGCCTCGAAAGTAAAGTGATCTAGAGAAAACAAGCGTTTAAGAAACTAGGTACCAGTTTCTTTCTACTGCATCACCATTTTATGTAACGGGAATATATATAAATATAGTATTAACGTTAGTTAATGAATTCGTAGAGTAGATCCCCAGGTAGGGTATTTATAGGCGCATGTCTCCTGAAGTATAGTAGATGATACAGACTTCAGAATACTGACAGAAGCTATTTGGAAGCTGTTAAAGAGAGTCTGATGGAGTGGCACAACACAAACGACGGGACAAGTGGGGCCGGACTTTGCATCGCTCATTATGTACCCCCGTTTGGGTATACTGTCATTATCAGTCTGAAATACTGTTCAGTACTACAATCAACGTAGAAATTGACTTGGAGCACTCAGAAATTTACACGACTGGATAGAGAATTCACAATTTCTCATATGGGCTGTTCGACCTACTTCCGGAAAGCCCACGTTCTAACCCCCCCATTTTAACAGAAGTACTGACGTCTGTTGGAGGGGGGGGGGGGGGCATAATTGTCAGCTGCCTCGTAGTTGATCCACAACGAAGCTGCCGAAGGTTTAGCACAGAGATATGGTGTATTAAGTTCTTTAACACCCACTTTATACTTTGAAACGATTATACTACAATCAGACAACCAAATAACCCGGTTGAAGTACGAGGTAGGCGCGAAATCTGTTTTACCCCCATGAGAGCAGACGCGACAAGACTAATTCAGGTCTGCGAACTAATCTCACGCTGACGGATTGCTCATCGGTGAACGATAGTCTTCACTGGATACTATGAATATCGGCTACTCTAGGAATAATAACCAAGGTACCCAGGATCATTTGTTACTTCGGAAAGTCTGGGAGTCCAGAGACCTTTCACTGGGACTAATTAGTAGTTGGGTCAATATCAGTGGACGTGAGAGTGTAAAGAATACTACTGTAGTTGAGCAAGTTGAGCGACGAATGACTTAACAATTTGGGGTTTATATACCGACCACCCGAGAGAACTGTCACTCGAACGTCGGATTTTACTACGAATTACTCGGAGAATTGCAGACTTCAATATGAGTACAAAAAATCATTAGTATTCCGGAGATTTCTTCCCTCAATTTTGATATGCCTGTATATGGAAGATTGCAATTTAGTATCCTTAATTCCGGAAAAACACCGAAATTTTGGTGTACCTAAATGAGGGTCAGGGCACAAATAAAGTTGAAGGATCACACTAAATAGCAGAGTAGACAGGGAATCAAACCTCGTATATTTGGATTACTAGTCCACCGATTTCTCCTTGTCATCAACGCAGTGCAAATGGCGCTGTTGCGCTATGTCACTTGTATTGGTCTTCTATACCCATCTATTTTAAAAGGCTTGACTCTATAGAAAGGTTCGGGTTGACTTGGGTCTGCTTCAAGTTTGCTTAGTTAATATACTTTAGCATAATCCTTCGAAGCAAGTGTGAACTCCTAGGACATCTCAAAGTCCAGGCACCGAACAACTAGGCTAACCACTTAGGTATATTAACTCAATTCCCAATGCTATCTGAAGTATTTGAAGACATTATTATACTTAGTTGCGTCCTTTTCTTTACCCGACGATAAATTGCCTGGCAAGGAATCGATTTGGAATTGTTGAATTAAATCGATTGTAAATAAGGAATGGAAGCCTCAACAAGATATCTGCTCAATCTCTTCGTAACACCAACGGACACCGAAGCACAATTTTTATTAGCGTCTGGCAGAAGAGTTTATTGACTGGTACTGTTCATAGTGACAGATACATAGACGTTTAAGGATAAAGATGAAGAATCGTATTTCTTAGCCTTATCACGGCTTTAAACCATCTCAAAGAATCAAGGAGACTTCTGTGAATACTGTAGGATTCCAAAATGTCGGACTTGTGTATGTAATTTTTAATTTAAATGGAATAAAACAAGAGTGACTAAGCTAGTAGTAGCATATAGGTACAAAGGTGATTTTATCTCTGACATTACCTCAGGTAGCTCCAGAGATCAAGCATCAAGTTTTCGATAACTCGCATCAGTCAGAGATGCTTCTCGTGAATAATCTAATAAGATGTATCAACAGAGACATCCTACCTCGTGAGGTAGGATGGACTATAAACAGTTTTACTGCGATAAGGATACCTTCATCTAGAAATACTTTCCATCACCCTCTTTGTGCAACATATATCAGATATTAAGTTTTAAGTATGATGACTAAGTGTGATTATGGATACACTAATGAGACTTCAACACATTTAAGCGACCAATACTACTGGATATAATTTATCGCTTCGAATAGGGAGCTCATTTTATTCACTTAATTATCATCTAATTTTCACATATCCTAATGGGCTAACACACATTCTTTTCACAGTACGCTTAATTATTACTCTAGTCTAGCCCCGCACAGAGTACTAGCGGCACCGGCAGATAATAAACACGTCTCACAGTGGTTCAAGCGAAGGCTCGAACACCTAAATAGAACCGTTTTTCCCCCGAAGGGTATAAAACGGATATTTAGGTTTCAGCCGGAGCTTGAACCACCCTTTAAGGGCCTTGCCGGCTAAAATGTACTGAAGCCACAAGCCACCGCGCGCCGCTATGGAGGGGGTAGACAGATACAGATATAGTGACGTCATCGGTGTGTACTCTTCTAGCACATGAAGATTCACGGATATGACGTAGATATAGGTATGAATATAGGAAGGCTATTCTCACAGTGGTTCAAGCTCCGGCTGAAACCTAAATATCCGTTTTATATCCTTCGGGGGAAAAACGGTTCTATTATACCCATCAAAAACATAAATGTGAAAATGGCAGCCAAGTGGTGAACTTGAGATGACAAAGGAATTGAGATCTAAATGGGCGCCAAGTTCCGTAGATTATCTGAAAAGTTGCCAAGTTTGACACTAGTATGTTTACAGCAAAACTAATTTACTGCGGCTTAATGCATTTTGAGCTTTACCTTGGCAGTTTTCTTAAATATCCAACAGATTTTATGGTATTATAACATATTGCATAGAAACATTCGTGTACGAGTGCCGTCGCGAACTACTGTTCACACATTCGCGGGGTGTATTCGCACACGAATATGGAGGACGTGAAAATAATAGCGGCATGCGCGCTACATCATCCAAATGAGCTCTTTCTGTTGATAAAAAGAAAAATTATTTCTATAATTCGCACTTCCCTCCACTCCATTTTGTCTGCACGTCCTGTTGGGCCGGGTTCGCCTCGCCATTCGCTGGTGAATGGCGAGGCGAATAACGGACACAGTTTAATAACATACAGTTGGGCAACGAATAACGAATGTACTTGTGCAGAGCAACTGACGGGGCTAGCGCGGGTGAGCGGGCGGCGCGGGCCGTCGCCGCGAACTCACACAGTCTGCGTTCTCTAACATTCAAGGCAGGCACGTACATGTTTTTGAGTTGAGTAAGCGGTGAATTTATTAAATACAACGGTGCGCACATGTTGTACCTCAACAATGCCGTAATAAGGTTATATGATGATTGGAAGAAAAAGTAAACGTAGGCTGAATAATGATAGTCTAGAAAATTTGAGCGGCATAATACGGCAGGCAGGTGGAAACTGCAGGGAACCGACATGTATCCAGTTTGAGCGAGCATTCCGAAAATCTTTTTTATGTCAAATATTCAAATTATGTAGCAAACCCAATTGTGCTGACGAAGGTTTTATCACAATATAGTGATTTTACACAACATAATTCAATATACCACAACAGAAACCCCTTCAACAAATTTTGATATTCCTGAAAAAAATAGTTTCCTGTATTGGCTATGTGCGAAGTAGGTGGTGGGGGCACTATTTACTTTTGTCTCAGAGTACCCCAGAGTAGGCGTCAAATAGCGGTATTACGCTACGAGCGAGAGGATCATATACTAAATTCAGTAAGAGCGACAGAGAGGGATATATAATTATTTGCCTCAATCACAGAATAAGTAATAGTACACCTCAATGTCATCTAACCGTCAAGTCCAATAGTTTGAGGCTAATTAACGATTAGCCGGCCAAATTAAAGAGGTTGTTTATTGTAAGCCCGGCTAGTATGATAGCAAAATGACAACTTATACCGTCAAGTTTTATGGTCATGACCGACATAAAACAATTTACCGTCATGGCCTAATATGGTATCCCGACATAGACGTAAAATATAACAATTTATAACGTCACGCACATAAAGCGAAAATTTTAACGTTAAGTGCTAACATGCTCACGATGTAGGCACATATAAACTGACGGTATAAACTGTTGACGGACATACATTTATGCGGGTCTCTCGGGACCCTCGGTAAATTATAACGCTGTCAAAACGTCAAAACGAACAAAAAACGAATTACGGTTTTGAGACTTTACTTAGCGAGTTTGCTTGCATTAATTAGAACTTGGTGATTATTTGCTCAATGGCATTGATTATTTGATTGATACAGGTAATTGACTTTTATTTAAGACATACAAATATATGATACCTATTCGTCAAAATAACTAACATCTCCGACATTGTTTTTAGGATGACCTCACCTTATGTTTCCTATATAATCGCTTTGCAAGCCGATAAGGAGGCACGCAAATTGCATCGGCGAACTATACGAGATGCGTTTGAGTTGCCGGAGGCCAAAAGACTTGGCACTCTATATATATGTGAACAAAAAAGCGACCAACTCAATGCACAAAGCTTGCTCGTCCATATAAAGGTAAGAAACACTAATAATGCTATGCAATTATGGAAGCTTTCCATAATTACATATTCACATGAAATCAACGTGGTCTAGTTGTGCTTGGCATGGTCAAAGGAAACAAGGTCTGTTACTCCGAATTGTGACATAAACCTTCGTAACTGTACAGCGTGTACAAACACGAACTCACAATACAACCGCTTACCACGAATAGGCTCAATAGCAGTGATGACATAAGCTTGTGTCAATGAGTTTTCCCTGGAGTGTCATACTTTGTATAATTGTATCATAACTGCACAAGAAGGTTACAGGTACAACTGGGAAAACTTTGATAAGATGATGATATGTAGGTACATAAATAAAAATATAGGAAGAATAGCTATACTCCTTTGAACCAAATAAGCTGTGTATTGATGATGTTACTGTGCACTGTGCGATGCCATGTTCTATGTACAGTCAACCAATGTCAATGTCTCAATGTATGGGCCACTACTACTTACCTTGTCACAGTGACAATAATATGAGCTCTCTAGCAGCTTTCATATTATTTGTCATGGCGACAAGCTATGAAGTGGCCCAAAAATCAAATTGATGGACCGTACCTACTTGGTATCTTAGGTATATATAATTTAAAAAAAAATTATCAGGTGGATGTAGACTTCTTCATGTTTGGAGTTCTGGCACGATTCCCTGGCAGTGTGCATGATCAGTTCATCTTCAATAACTCTGTTATAAAACAGGAAATGAGAGATTGTATGAACAAAGGATCGGTGAATATATATTTAGACTGACATTTTCCCTCTATGTGACACTACTGGTCTGTAATAGACTCAAAGATGACTATGATGAGTATAATATATTGCCACCAAATACACCAATACACACTACAGATTTGAACTGTTTCCATTTTTACACAAAGTAGTTCAGTCTGGAGAGCAGTGGTCGAGAGAATCACCCATAGTTGTCGTCTTAAACATGAAGATACAACCAAAGAAGAAGTACAACTGAAATAAATATCTACTAGTAGCCTGAAGTGTATGAAAATTAATAATATGTATATGTAATATTACCTATAATATCCAATATGAAATTTATTTTATTAACTTCTTTATCGGAATTTTATTTTGCAGGCGATTTGGGGTATGCACTGGAGCCATGGCTAATGACTGCAATCATAAATGCTGTCTCAAATAGTACAGAAGAAATTTATACCAACTGGCATTGTCTTGATAATCCATCGAGTTCTTCAAAGGCTTCATCTATCATATATACATGTTGTATCCTATACAATATGCGGTAGCATTTTGGGTACGTAGGTACTTTTTAGTGATTCTAAATAATGTAATACTAACTTTTTCCCGTGACACCGTCCACGTGCAACTCGTCATATAAAAAAAAAATATTTTAATAAATAATATGACGAGTTGCACGAGAAATAATAATTTATTTATATATAATAAAAAAAAACTTAAAGTGTACCACTGCTGGACATAGGCCTCCCCCAAATTCACGAGGGGTATTTTCCATAATCGCCACGCTTGGCATGCGGGTTGGCGTTCGCAGTATCTCCACCGTACTCCAGGGATGCTGCTGCCCATCCCCCGGTGGTCTTGGTCGTAGTTTCAGGACATTAAAAATTAAAAAATTAAAATTAAAATTATTTATTTCGTAAAATCTACACGTGTTTATAATCTAGGGGATGGTGCCGCCCGGTAAGCAAAATATTGCCTGTGTTGGGAGACACCGCTCTTCCTTAGGTTATCAGATTGTTACAAGAAAATTACACTACTACATAAGATCCTAAAACAAGTGCATGCAACTAGAAACAAGTAAATGCAATTGTATATAAAACTATGTAAGTATCAAAGTTATCACGTTATCAGATATGTATTATTCAGTAATGGTTCATACCAGTATTTGTGTGTGCGTGCGTGTGCGTGTGTGTGTGTGTGTGTGTGTGTGTGTGTGTGTGTGTGTGTGTGTGTGTGTGTGTGTGTGTTAGTGCGCGCGTGCGTGTGTGTGTGTATGTGTGTGTTTAATAAGTGGATATGTGAATGTCGCGTGTTTTTAATTATTTAAATTATTTTGTTAACCTTGCAAGTTTTCTATTTCCTGGTAATTTTTTGATTTAAGCCACTTTATAATTATTCTTTTGCAATCGTAGTATGGTTTTGGGTATATGTTTAAGCATTTATTGAGTTTGTTGTATATGTGTCCAGACTTAGCATTGTACTGTGAGCACGCAAACTTAGTGTTAGTGTTTTTTATAATAGCAACGTTAGTTATTTTTCTTTTAGAGCTATAGTTAGCATTGTACGAAAGGGTTTTATGTTTTTTTAGAGAGACTTGTAAAATATATAGTTTCCTCACTGACAGAAGGTCGCTAAGCTGGTATAATAATTCAGTGGGAAAACGGATTTTTTTAAAATACATCACTTTCAAGAGTGCACGCTGAGCTCTTTCCAGGTCAATGAATCGAGTTTTGGCCGCCCCACCCCAAACAGATATGCAGTATACCAAGACAGACTGTACCAGGGACGTGTAAATTTCTTTTAGTATGTTCCGTTGTTTCAATGAGGTCGTTAATGCTCCACCTGGTACAATATGTCTTAGCGCCCCGAAAATCCAGAGCAGCTTTCTGACCCTCCCTATTACCTGGTCAAGATGAGCGTACCAATTTAGATGCTCGTCTAAAGTGACTCCTAGGAATTTAATTTGTGATACCTTTTCAATAACTGGGCAGCTACAAGTATTGGGATTTGTTCCGTGACAATAGTGGACTTTGAGATCTACATCGAAGTTGGGTTGTGTGGATTTTGTGATGCTGAAACACGTGTATTTTGTTTTATATGTGTTAAGTGTTAACAGATTTAGTCTTAACCATTTTGAAATCTGGGCTAAGCCCTGTTCAGCATTTGTTTTGGCTTCCATCCAAGTTTTACCAACGAACACTATGGCTGTATCGTCAGCATATGAGAAGACTTTACCATTAGCTACAGCCATGTCACAAAGATCGTTGATGTAAGCCAAGAACAGTGTAGGTCCTAAGACACTTCCCTGAGGAACTCCGTACGATACATACTCATTGTCACTAACGTGTTCACCTAATTTAACTTGTTGCTTTCTGTCAGAAAGGTAGCTTTTAAATAAGGAAAGCGGAGTACCTCTAACCCCCATTTTCTCGAGTTTTTGAATAAGGATAGGGATAGAGACGGTGTCAAAAGCCTTTTTTAGGTCTAGAAAGACTGCCAAGCATTTATTTTTGTTATCTATGTTATCTACAACTTCCGAAGTAAGAGCAGTTATAGTATCTTCCGTCGATTTCCCTTGTCTAAATCCATACTGTGATTTCGACAAAAGATTAAATTTTGTAAAAAAGCTCATCAGTCTGGCATTGAGAATCTTTTCAAAGATTTTCGATACTGCTGGTAAAACAGATATCGGCCTATAATTGCTCACATCGTCTCTATCCCCACTCTTATACACAGGAGTAATTAGAGATTTTTTTAGTGAGTTAGGGAAAGTTCCCGAGTTGATATTGAGGTTTATGAGGTGTGTAATTATCGGAACTATTTCTTGAGCTGTGTATTTTAGAAACTTTGTTGACACATTGTCCCAGCCAGGTGCGCTATTAGACTTCAGACTGGACAAAGTGTTGGAGACTTCGTCCTGGCTTACAGATAGTAGGACCAAAGAACTGGATTGAACAGGCAAGGTATCAAGGAATGCGTTTAAACTGTCTTGAGGATCAGGGGTAATTTTTAGAGCAAGCTCTCTCCCAATGTCAGCAAAGTACTTATTGATAAAATGAGCTGACTCAGACGGAGTACTTTTAATGTTTAATAGCTCTGTGTTGAGTTTGTTAGATTTGGTAGTATACGTTAGGTTTTTTATATTTTTCCACAGAAGTTTATTATTATGTATTGAATTTGCTAATAGCTCCCGTTCATACTTTCTTTTTAATTTTTTTATCAATTTATTACAATAATTTCTATAGCGAGTGTAGGTTATTTTTATAATTTTATTGTCAGGATCATTATTTAGTTGTCGTTGGAGTTTATTTCGGTTGCGAATACAACGCAGCATTCCGGAGGAAATCCAGGGCTTCATTATACGATTTTTGCTAGGTATAGAAGTAGTAACAGAGTTATTTTTTACTGATTCATTTAACATGTCTATTAAACGATTGGTTACAACGTCGGGGTCATTACAAAACATTAGATTGGATAAGTTTTTTTCTTTTAGATATTTTAGAGCGTTTTCAAAGTTTAAAGTAGTCTTGGTTTTATTTACAGAAAGTAGGGTTTTAGTGTTATTCTTTGCCAATGTCAAGAAGATTGAATAGTGATCAGATGTAGTCGTTTTTATAATAGCAATGGTAGGAGAATACTTAATCTTATTAATTTTTAACATAAAGTGATCCAAGCAGTTCTTTCCCCTGGTAGGTCTCGTATGTCCAGCCAGAAGTCCAAATGAGGATAACATGTTTAGATAGTTATTTCTGTTTTTGTACTCATACGAGAGTTCTAACGGCTTAGGTCTTAAGTTAATATTAATATCCCCCGCGATGATTAAGTTACTTCCTGATTTTATTGATCCCAAATGATTTTGTAGCGACTCAATAAAACTTTCTGCGTTCACAGTTGATGGAGATCTATATATACCTAGAACTGTATTATTTAGTACCTCCAGCTGAAGGCAAGACGCATGGTTTAATTTAATTTCCATGACTTTATGTTTTAAATTACTCTTTACATATATAACCACACCATCATTTTGGTTCAGCTGAAATGAAGTAGAGTAAGAGTCGTAAGCTTCTAGCTGAGGAAGAGGTTTATTACAGTTTAATCTACATTCTGTAAGTATAATGATATCAGGTTTATATGTAAATCTAGACAAGGTGATAACAAAATCGTCGAAATTGCAATAGATGCTCCTAATGTTCTGTGCTATTATCGTAAAGTCATTTTTACGTAATCGTATTAGTTTCATTAAATCCCCAACGTTGTTACATTCTATAGTGCGGGCAATTTCAATCTCGTCTATATTTGTTATAGTTTGTAAAGTGTCACTCATTACTAAAGTGGCAGAGTAAACGCGTCAATATATGAAAGTTGATATGTAAAGGAAGATTTAAATCAGTGTTGGGCATAATGAAGCGCGATATATAGGATAGCGATATAGAGGGTATAAGGTCTAAGTGTCCTATAAAATTATATAAACAACAGATAATTAAGTTATCTGTATGAAGTGCGCTAATAGCGAGTGAGTAAATGTTAGATTTGTGTTTAAGTGTATCTGCTCGTAAGTATATATGTATAAATGTGTATATGTGTGTTTGTGTGTTTAGAGTATTACTGGTTGAACATAGTTTAATTAACATAAAGGATTGTAAAATTTGACAGAGAGTTAAGTCGAACATAGAGTAAATTAAATTAACGCCGTAACCGTTGCCGGTTAGTCAGATCTGTAAAAGACGATGTACTTGATCCTCAGAGTGTATTAGGATAATTGGAGATTCGTCCGTCTCTCGTACATACACCTTGCCATATGACGTCCAGCAGTACTTGTAATTTTTTGTCTTCTTAAGGTCTCTAGCTAAGAAGTGTAGTCGGGAGCCCTTGGAAGTGAGATGCTCCGAGATAAATACTTGGACGTCCTCGTTCGTAGTGAAACCTAGGTGTTTAGCGCACAGTCTAGACGCGTGCCTACTATTAAAAGTTTTCGCCGCTTTAATCAGGTCCAATTTTAGTAAAGCGGAGTTCGTCTCTAAAATGATTGGTGTGTTTCGTTGTTCTTGAACCCTGCCTCGCACCCTGTAGATATCTTTTATATCCGATTTATTTATCTGGCAACCTAGATTTTCTGACAGGCGTATAACCATGCCCAGCAGGTCTTGCTTGGTTTCATTCTGTTTCCAAGGAACATTTTTGATCTCTATGTTAGTCTTACGGCAACCTACTTGCATTTCTTCGAGTTTATTCTCTAGGAATACCAAGTACTCGCCATCCGCCTTTGCCTGCCTTTCCACCTGCTCTAACCTTTGTCTAAACTCGTCGTTTTGTTTCGTTAACTCATGAATGGAGGCCTCAATGGACTCATTTGTGTGCTTAATCTCCTGCATGGTCTCCTTTATTTCTTTGAGTTCGGCTGTTTGTTTGGTCGTGAAGAATGTAAAGAGCTTTCTTATCTCAATTCTGAAGTCGTCTAGTTCCCCGCCTGTTACGCCTCTAGGTTCGACTCTTTGTCTAGGCTGACGCTGAGTTACATTATCGGGAGATGACTCATGTCCCGATCCCATTGCGTGTCCCTCGCAAATAGACATGTTCGATTCACTCATTGTAGAGGACTGGGATATCAGACAATAGTAGGAGATAAGCGGCGCACTGTGCGTAGTAATGGCGGCTAAATATTGAGCGTTGATTGGGCGACGGGGGCGTGGCCGCGAAACTAGTTTTACAAATGGCTTCGGTGCGGAGCTCGCTGATTGGTGTACGGCGACGCGTACGCGCAGCAGAAAAAAGGATGACTCACTCGTCTCCCGCGGAGTACCAGGCGGCGTACCAGGCGCCGCAGTTGTCACGATACCTCCTTGCTCTTATGCACTCCTATTTTTTTGACACTTTTATTTTACATGAATTACATATTTAATTTAAAAAATATTTTTTTTGCGGAACAGTGAACAAGTCTACGCCTTACGGCGGTCCGAGGGGAAGAGGTCATACCCGGGTCCAAAGTGTTATAGGCGCAGGCTTAAATATAGTTCGCCCATACAAACTTCTACACCACTTTTCACCCCCTAAGGAATGATTTCCGGAATAAAAACTATCCTGTGTCCTTTCCCGGGACTCAAACTATCTGTGAACCTAATTTCACCTAAATCGGTTTAGCAGTTTAAGCGTGAAAAGGTAACAGACAGACAGAGTTACTTTCGCATGTATAATGTATATGGATGGATGGATGGATTAAATAAATAAATAAAATAAAATAAATATTGGAGGACAAGCTTACACAAATCAACCTAGTCCCAAACTGAGCAAAGCTTGTACTATGGGTACTAGACAACGATACACATACATACTTAAATACATATAGATAAATACATAGAAAACATCCAAGACCGAAGAACAAAATCCGTGCTAAATGCACAAATAATGCCCTGGTCGGGATTAGAACCCGGGACCTCTAGCTTCGGAGGCAGTGTCACGACCAACTACGCTAAACAGGTCGTCAGGATTAATGGATTAGTTATGTTTGTCACTAAAATGAATATGCGATTTTTGGTTTCACAGAGTGGAATCTGAAGACTTCCAGGCCTCTGCTCAAGAAGAACAAGGTAGCGCGCACCCGCACAATCCGCAGTGAGGACATTTACTAAGGGTGGCCGAGGAGAAGCGGGCTAATCTAATTACTACATGTTTTAACTTATTGACAATAGTATTTTTATTATACTTCTTGTAATCATAAAACCGAATCTAATTCCTTCATAATTTCGTTCGAAGTCAGACTTTGTATCCAAACGGCAGCGGCATAGCCCAGTGGTGGATACAGGAAAAACTCAAGGCTGCCACCGGTGAGGGACACGCATGGAGGAGGGGGGAGGGGATATGTATCCGCCACGGGTTACTAATGTATTACCGAATTATTTTTGACAAATGTTCACTTCCCAAACGATCAATTGCCAAAAATTGTTTGACAACTAATCATTTATCAATATTATAACATCTTTTGCAAACGAATGTTAAGCAAATACATGTTTAGATAATAATTTAGGTGGTCCCTGGCCGGCATACGAACCCGGGACCTCTAGCTTCGGAGGCAGTGTCACTACAAACTAGGCGAAACAGGTCAGGTTATGATTAAAAAAGTTGTGAATATAAATTTTTGTATGTGTATGTGTTTTCGAATGGTTCGGAGTTATAAAATTTGGGAAAAGATAAGTTGTTTCAAAATGTTGACCAAACGAAGCCTATGGAGAACTTGACCAAACATATTTTGACCACGGTTAAGCAACTACATGTTTAGACATTAATTTAGGTGGTCAATTTTTATTTACCCGAATTCATCAGATTTCAAAACATACAACATCTAAAAGAAACATAGCAAACATATCACTTTGCAAATACATGTTTAGACATTGTTTAATTTAATCATGGTTTATTTCAGAAACGTTCGTTTCCTCCATTTATCTCTCGTGAGACGCACCCCATAATTTCATTATTTGGTTACTAATAATGTCATTACTATAAGGGCTCCCCCACATCTAGCGTCTCCCGAAAGTCGACGCCTCACCAACGCCCGCGCGGCGTCGACGCCGCGCTCCCGCAGCGCCGACGCCGCGCTCCCGCAGCGCCGACGCGACGCTGCGGCGCCTCTCGAACGTCGACGTCGCAGTGACGTCCGCGCGGCGTCGGCGCCGCGCCTCCGCGACCTCAGTGGCGGCTGTCGAGCGTTGGAGCGTCTTGTCGGCACCCACGCAGCGTCACTGCGACGGACAGAGCACGCAACCCACTGCGTCTCAACAATTTCAATAATATAGTTGAAAATTAGGCACCAAATCGGACACACGTACTTACTGTTCGAAATTTGTTTGATTATCAAAAAAGTCATGGATTCCGACGAAGACTGCTTATAATTCAAAACGATTTAAGACATCGTGATACAAAATTCAGAATGTCAATTTCACCTGAAGAGAGTCTTAAATGGTTTTGAATTATAAGCAGAAGTTCCTCAAATGTTTTTTGTTTGGCATTCTTAAATACTCAAAAAAGTGTTTTTAATTTTTTTTCACTCGTTTATACAACACAAGAATAGTCACTTTCATGAATTCCAGAACTCCATAGAGGATCTTGCCAATATCGACGACAATATTTTCTCTTCTTTTTACGTAATTTCCGTTTTAACAGTAACGTTAACAGAAGTGTTTCTTCGTCGGAATCCATGACTTTTTTGATAACCGAACATATTTCGAACAGTAAGTACGTGTATCCTATTTGGTGCCTAATTTTCAACTGATATTGTTGAGACGCGGTGGGTTGGGTGCTCTGTCCGTCGCAGTGACGCTGCGTGGGTGCCGACAACACGCTCCGACGCCGCGCGGACGTCACTGCGACGTCGACGTTCAAGAGGCGCCGCAGCGTCGCGTCGACGCCGCGCGGGCGTTGGTGAGGCGTCGACGTTCGGGAGAAGCTAGATGTGGGGGGGGGGGCTAAGAACGTTACATATATTACAACAATGTTCGATTTCCTTGGAAGACCAAGTGTGATGTTGATCAATTCCGACCCACCAGCAAGTCGACGGAGCTTTCCGCTCTGAGGCACAAGCTAACGAACGATCCTACCTGCGGAAAACCACTGTGATGTTAGGCAATTCTGGCCCGCCAGCGAGTCAACGGAGCCCCGAAATAGGGATAAGTAATACTTATAAATAAAATAAATAAATATTGGTGGACAATCTTCCACAAATCGACATAGTCCCAAACTAAGCAAAGCTTGTACTATGGGTACTAGGCGACGATATACATACTTATATAGATAAATACATACTGAAATACATAGAGAACATCCAAGACCCAAGAACAAAATCCGTGCTAAATGCACAAATAATGCCCTGGCCGGGATTCGAACCCGGGACCTCTAACTTAGGAGGCAGTGTCACTACCTACTTGGCTAAACAAGTCAGGTTATGATTTAAAAAGTTATGAATATAAATTTTAGTATGTGTATGTGTTTCCGAATGGTTAGGAGTTATGAAATGATGGGAAATGATAAGTTGTTTCAAAATGTTGACCAAACGAAGCCTATGGAGAACATTTATTTGACCAAACATAATTATTTTGACCACTGATTTATTTGCATAATTTTTTTTTCACTAAGAATATTTTGCCTAAATAACACATTTGGCAAAATAACTATTGCTCTAATGAAAGTTGCTAAAGTGTAATATTCTGACAAGTGATCATTTGACTAAATATGGATTTGGCAAATAGATATATGGGAAACATTTTTTGGAAAAAAAATGTTAACAAAGTTTGGTTGGGAAACAAAATTTGGTCAAACATATTTCGGTAAAAGAACAGGCTCCCATCCGCCACCGGCAGAACCGGCGGCAGCCGAACGGCTGCCCGCAACTCATTCAAATATATATATGCCCAAAATGAAAGTAACTTGGATTTGGTATGTGACTCAAACCAAAAACCTTTTGTTGGCATATGCGTGCCTATCAAATTCGAGGACTTCCCTTGATTTCTCTTAGATTCCATCATCCTTCACCAAATTTATATGGGACCAGCCTGCGGGTACCTACTTTGAAACAAAGAAAGAATTATCGAATTCGGCCAACGTGGTCAAGAGTTATCGGGGAACATACATGCATAAAAAAAAGCAAACATGGCGACGAACTGAGAACCTCCTTCCTTTTGTTGAAGTCGGTTAAAGGGGCCCTTTAGACAATTAATATTGTCACAATACTGGGGTACCAATATTATCGTGGTTTACAAAATTGTATGGTTTTTGCTTCAATATTTATGAATACACACTTTATACGGATCATAATATGATATGAGTGAATCGCTTGATAATAATAACCGTGAAAACGGCCCCAACAAGACAACGTTGGTTGAAGACAACTCAACTTAGTATGAGAGTACAAATATTATTAAATAAATGCAGTGCTCATCACTCTCTTTATTTATTTTTTTAATTATGGCAATTGTCCTAGACATTTTTGCCAGCATCACGTCAGTGAGATTAACGAGAGAAAGGGAACGAAAAATAAGAGGGAAATGCGGAGACTATTTGACACTCTCTTTAATTCAGTAGTATTATGTTGGTTTACTAACCATAGACTACGTTTGAACGAATGATATGAATGGAATATTTGGTAGAAATCCAGTTTTACACAATGGCAGCACTACTCTTTTTTACCTACATATATTATACGCTTGGACATGAATATATGTTGCAACATTACCATATTAGCTAAATACGGTAAAAGTCGTCACACACATAAGGTTATACGTCGGAACATATTTATATGTCCGATTACCATACTAGCCGGACTACGTTTAAGACTAATTCTCAATTTAGCTGCATAAGAGCTATTCTGTCCCCCTTAGTGAAACTCGTATAGGATCTCTATAGAAATCCTTACTCTGAGACTTTTGTAATGCAAACCGTGGTAATTTCAGCACAACAAATAGTTTCTATCAGTTTCAGCACATAAAAAAAAAACATTGAATAACCCTTACTAGTCTATGCATTTAATAGAACAACACCACGCCACGCAGGAAAAAAAGACTTTTCGAATGCGGTAACTCCCACGGCTGTTTATCTACGTAGAACGAAACGGTTACCTATCATAAAGTCGAAAATTGTAATGTCGATTATTAATACCCCGAAAACGTTTCCCGTTTTATTAATTAGCCTAAATTTTGTTTGCCCGAAATTACGTTTCCCTGTTCATTATTTTCCCCCCTTCTCAGTTCGCTGCAATTTTATTTCGCTTATGATTCGAATCAACACTTGTAAAAATTCCGAAGTATCATTTGCCAACTACTTTTTGTGGCGTAAAGTATTTTGAACGAAATATTATTTTCCCTATAACGCGCGTTGCCTATAACGCCCCGCCCATCAGATCGACAAACAAACAAACACAATTGTAAGTAAGTAAATTTGTTCGTTCGTTCTTGCAGTAATAACACGCATATAATATTTAAAAAGTGTTACTATCGCATTGCACGCAACTCAATATTAGTAATTTATTTTATTTTGAGGCTGAGATCACATGAAATGTCCTCATTATTTACTTACCTAATAGCTGAATTTAACTATACTGTATGAAAGTTTTATATAACAAGTTTTTCCGCTCTTTTATAAAAAAAAATAACCTCGAAGACGAAAGCGGGAGCAAAGCTCCCGCTTCCGTCTTCTAACCTATCCGCGATTAGAGTCGGTTTTGCCACTAAGTCCCTATTCCGGTTCCTTATTCGGTTTATTAACCTATATTCAATACTTTCTTACTTTCCTAGCAAATGTTTGTTTACGCAAGGGTCGCCGTTCTAACCTAACCTAACCCATTTCGATTTCGCGTAGCATCGGATTTATGAAAAGGTGATTAACAAATCGGTTGTCAAATAATAAATTTGGCAACCGTTCTTCTGGTTATCGAATTTCGGGAAAATGTAGATGTGGGATAGGAAACTAGAGACATTTCAAAAAATATGGTAAGCAATGTATATGGATTATAAACATTCGAGCAACCGTTTTCGGACAAGTGAAAATCGGACAAAGGATTTTCGAAACTTCGATAGGTTACCGAACGAAACGTGTATGATAGCCGCCATATTGTGTCAATAAGATTTTGATGACTGACCGAGCTCTGGGGTGCTACCGCGAACTTCGAACTTCGTATCGTACCGTCCCTTTCCGTCATATAGAGTATAACACGAGAGTGAAAGGGACGGCACGACACGAAGTTAGATTTTCGAAGTTCGCGGTAGCACAGCTGTTTGGCTACTGCCATAATGGCAGTGCCATTGGACGTCAAACGTCAAAATAAAGTGACATATAAAAAAAAAATGGCGTCTTCTCGGAATTTCGTCTAGTCGTCTCTGAACATTTTTTTCTTTGTCCAAATATTGCTATTTAAATTGATAGTTTGTAATTGATAGTTTACTATGTAGTAAACAAACGAAACAGTGTTTAGCTAATCGAAAATTCATTTGGAAGCGCGTAATAATCATTGTTTGGACATCAAATGTCCCTGATATGAGATGAGATACATTAAAAAATAAATCTGCTGATAAGTAAAATGTTTGTTTAATTTCATTTAACTAAGATACGGCTCAACATAGTTCACGGTATTTCAATTGAACACCAGCCTGGCTAGTATGATAGCTTATACCGTCACGTTATATGGCCAAAATGTACTGAAACGTCACATAAAACGTGACGTTATAAGCTATCATACTAGCCGGGCAGTCTCATTTTACATTGCACGTTGGTGTTCAATTGAAAATGCCGTGAGCTTGTACACAAAGTAAAATTTAGCTGTATATATTTATCGTTGGATGTTCACAGTAAGTTCCATTGCCGCGGTGTCATTAAATAATTTAAAAAAATTGTGGCAGCCTTGGGTGCAAAGAGTAGTATAATATAACGGGTAAAGAGAGCCCTCTCGTGTAATTTTCTTGCATCCATTTTTGAAGCGCCATCTGCATTTCTTAACCAAAACTTTATATACATATATATACACACACACACAACTACGTATGCATGTTGCATATTTTTGCTTTTTCAGTATTTAATGACCTACTTTGTTACAATTTGCTTGTTGTAAGACGTATTTAGCAAGCAATTAATGTAAAGACTAATTACAACGTTATATAAGACCTTCTTAATTATTACAACAAGCAAATTATAACAAAGTAGTTATACTGGCAAAATTATTAGATGAGTACGGGTGTAAATTAGAAATTAAACGTCGGGTAGTTGATTTTTTAATGTTTTATTTTCTATTTTTATAATGTTTTCGCTTATTGCAGCATATCTGGGCAGTCTTTTTGATTTCGTCACTGCCATTATAAATTATCTTCCCAGACAAAATCCGATTAATTGACCTGCACCAACTGTAAATTATTACATTTAACATTATGCTTAGGAAGTGCCTTCTTAAATCTTCTTCGTGTTTCTTACATTTAAAGGGGAACACGATTAACCTTCCTACCAACATTGTCATGGTTTGTTTTATGTTCGTTTTTGGCACATTTTGTTTTAAAAAGGAGACGGCTATGTGTTGAACATTTTTAAAATATTGTTCTAATTCCTTACTAGGATATCAAAGCCATTTTTTATTTTCATACTCTTTGGCTCGTATTAATGCATTGTTCCTATTTTTCGATTTCAGATCTAACAATTTTTGTCTGCAATATTGACAGTTTTTTACTACTTTTTGCAAGCATTTCTTTAATACCCAACCACAAACATAATTTCTTTGACCGGCATCATCTTCCTCAGGCGGGTTCAAGTAAACTTCACAATTGTCATGGAATGCTATCTCTGTGTCATCGGAAACATTAGGAACATTTTTTTCTGTTAAAAAAAAGTCTAATGTTCGGAGGCATTCATTAGCGTCCTGTTCACAGTTAGCTTTTCTGGAATGTGGTGAACTGAAATTATTTAGTAGGAGTGCTTTGAATGCCCCCTCAAAAGCTACCGTGTTAGGTGCAACATTTCTTGCCCCATAGCTCCTAATGTTTCCAAAAAAAAATTCTAATGGGTCTTGGTTTAGATTGCGTGTCAACATTGCATCTAATCGGTATTTGGTGGATAATATTTTCCATAACCGTTCCACGCCTTCTATGGTTTTAATCATGTTATGTACAGATGGTACAGTCGCCTCAACCAATCGGACTTTGTTCCCTTCTTTGACCTTTTTTAAAAATTTGATGGTCTTTAAAACCTCCTTGGCGTTTTGCCACAATTCATGATGAGGTGAATTCTTTTTTACAGGTCCTTTGAATTTTTTACCATTTGGTATGGACAGACTGCTGATATTTAACGTGTCAAATAAATTATCCAGCAAAAGAGTTATTTCGACAATTTTTTTTGCAATCATCGGGTAAATCCCCCCTCGCTGTCAAATGTTCTGCCACAACAGCAACACTGTGACTGAATAGCTGTGTGGCAGATTTAACACGCATCTTATTAATTTTTTCTGGAGTTACATGCTCTTCCGTTAATTTATCTAAAAGTCGCAGCTCTCCATACGATTTGTCGGCGTTATAGACCATTTGGAAATAGTCCCATTTAATGATCTTTTCCTCGCCATTGGTTGTATTGGACAGGTCCTTTGTCAATAAATTATTTCTAAATCCTCTTATTATATGAGGTGTGTCATAAAGGAGGACTATATCGTGACCCATAATGCGAAATACTTCACATGTTCCCTGGCAAGCGTTGCTTTCTAAAACCAAGTCTTTTATGGCGCCAACATTTACCGAGCTTTGATCGCAAACCGTATTTAATATTATAAGTCCGGATTTTAATGCATGTTTGATAACCGATTTGATCATTGTTTTTAATTCTATTTTACTTAGAGCATTAGTAAAATAATATGCTATGGGCTGTTTAAAATTACTTTTCACTCCCTTCACCATGAACACCATTACATGGTCAGCGAACTTTGCATTACTATTACAAGCGAAACCTTCCAATTTGTCTTTGTGGGCTATATAATTGATCTGGGGCGTAATGGACATTTCGTCGAAAATTAGGCTACATAATCTGTCAGCAGGGTCTTTTTTCACCATTGTTTCTTTTATTTTATTAAAGATAATATTATTTATGCCTGGTGCTAACTTGATTTTGCCTAATAATCTTTTCATTGCCTTATTGGAGGGAAGTGAAAAATATTCACATAACAGCCTGTAGCATTTGGGGCTCTTTTTGTACAGTGACAATGCGAGTATTTTCTCCTGAAGAGAAAAACGCCTTCCTTTCGGCTTCTTTCTTGATTGCTTCTGCATATGCACCAATAGCCGAGCTTGTTTCGTCATATGCTGCACTACTGTCTCAAACGCGACACTGTTGGACATTTTCTGAGCGCTCTCCAATCGCTGCTTGTATGAAAGTCCCCTTTTGCGTAAACGATTAACTTCCATCTGAAGGTGCTTAATCTTTGACCGCTGCTCTTTGCAATAACCAGGAACCCTGAAAGTTGAGTTTAAAAATAATGATTAATTAAATTAAATAGCGTTTCGGTTTTTACTATTAATATAAATACAATATGTAGACGATCCTGTCTCGAACAATACAGTGAAGTAATTTTGAGATAATTATAAGAATTACGATAAAATATTACTATGAAATCAAAAGATGATTGGGTTTTGACAAATACTAGAGAAAAACCAATCCAGATTGCCATTATCATAGAACCGTATAGAGACATAGCTACCAACAAGACTTATAATTTGAATAACAGTTCCAAGGACACCATTCTTATATTTGGTGATGGTTATACACTTTAAATATGTATTCACCTTCATCTAATGTCTTCCTCTTCAGACGGCTCAGCACACTGTAATTATGTTCTGACAAGACAGATTTTGCAGTAGGGTTGATGTTGATGGCAGGCTCTTCAGACTGTTGAGTGGCAGGTGTTTCTAAAAAAATATTTACAATATATAGCTGAACAAGAAGTAAGATTAAAATCTTTACACCTGCTAGTCTACATTTAAAATCACTAAATAATATAGTAAATCAAAGAAGGTCGTATCTTCATAGGGAAGTCACGGCACTTACGCCCTTTTGTTTGGCCAAGACAGTTTTTCAGCAATAACTCAAAAACCGTTTGACTTATCTTGTAAAAATCGTTGAAAGTATTTATTAATTTACATCATCTTGATTTTTTTCAGAATATTAAACTTCAGTTTGGAAATTAGAGGGGAGGGAAGGACACACTTTTTACTAATTTGACCGCTAATATCTCGCCAACGGTTGACTGAAATGGAAAAGTTTTTAGGAACCTCTATGTCATTTTTGAAGGCCTATCCATAGATACCCCACACGCTTATGTGCATTAAAAAAAATCTGATCCCCCTGTTACATGTATGGGGTACCTCCCCTGTTTAATATTTTTAACAAAATTCCACATCATATTTCTATAGTGGTTCATAGCATACACCTTTCTACCAAATTTCACAATTGTAGTGCTCATAGTCTCCGAGCAAATCGGTTGTGACATACGGACGGACAGACAGACAGACATGATAAATCCATAAGGGTTCCGTTTTTTTCCATTTGGAACCCTAAAAATGTCGTATGCCTAGGCCCTTACTGGGAGTGCATTAATTTCTATGATTAATTTACCTGAGGTTATAGAAGCTGGAACAGAGGCAGCATTATGACTGTCGGTGCTGATGGAAGTATCAGACTGATGTGTGTGACAGGCATTTCTAGAAAAATACAAATTTAACATAAATTATCCATATCATTTTTATATTTCATCATCATCCTAGCATTATCCCAGTGCAGTTGCATCCTGAAGGATGCCCGGGCTCACCTATTTAATATTTTTTTATTTATTTCAGACTTCGGTCCATATAAAAGTTATATATCATTATTTGGTATATATCATTTATTGCAAGTCACTTTGCTTGAGCTGGCTATTATAATAAGTTCCTATCAAAAAATATTTTCTGCTACATGTATTTATTGCTGACTGTAGTCATTGCTGTGTGTCATCAACTCACCTGGTACAAAAATAGTAGGGACTGCTTTCACATTCAGGCGTTTAAAGCGATTTCTATGTTCATCTGTAAAATGAACATCACAAATCCTCTTCTTCTTATAAAATTCATAGTCTGATGGTGTTTCCAGCTTGCCTCCAACAAGATTAACTCAAGCTTTAAAACGCTCTGGAAACTTTTCCGGATTTGGAAAGACGTGCAACGCAACACCTGAAATAAATTAAACTATAAGTAGTTTTAATTTCGAACCTACCTACTCCTTATAAATACAAATCCAGATAATATCAACGGAAATTTCTACCTCATGGTTATGTGAAGGCAAATAATATAAAATTTTACTACAATCGAGCTCAAGTTTGTGTTATACGTATACAATTCAATAAACATAATGTGTCGGTTTCGCTGAGATTATGACCTGCAAATATTTAACCGGTGAATTGACTGCTAGGTTTAAGGTTTATAAAAGGGGGATATCAATGTTTCTTACGGAGATAAATCATACTACTGAACGAATAATTTACCTTTCACGGAACATCCAAATGCACAACGATGGGGCATCATAGCACTCACAACACAGCACAAAATAGCGTCTACGTCGCGAACTTAACACTTCGACGAAGAGGGCTTCAAAATATATGTTTAAACACAAAAACGGAAAAATAAATTCAACTCGACTCAAATTTGAGACAAACGTACTTTTCTGACAGAAATGACACAAGATATTGACAGTGTAACCAACATAAATTGGGTATGCCATACCAAAAAAAAATAGTTTCAGAGTTAAATAATATAGAGTGCACCGCTATCTTTTGATAATGGTCATTATATGTAACTGTCCCCCCCCTGAGCAACACACGCGCTCCTTACCACTACAAAATAAACGTCAAAAATCTACCAGCGGGTACAGATTAAATATGGTTGCTTACGGTCTATATTTTTGGTTCGTGAGTTGGCGGTCTGAACCCTTACTAGTCTGTGGTAACTCCACGGTAACTCCTAACTCCGAGTGACGGTGACGGACGGACGTCAAGACGTTAATATAATCTATCTAACCTCCAAACGCAACGCTTCAAGTGTTGTTGAAATAAACTGATCGTTTCCTTAACAAAGAAATTAGAACTTTAATTATTTAGTACAACGTGAGACTCCATCATTTGTAAAAATGATCAAATGAACATTTGGTTTGTACTATTACTACTATTAGTATTAATATTTGTTGACGTTGACAAGGAATTTATTGTATAAGACTGAAGACGAAAGCAATAGCTCACAAAATAACAATGGCAGATTTATTTGTTGCCGTCGTCTGTTCTTCGAACATGAACCGTAGTATGGAAGCTCACGCTTTTCTGGCTAAGAAAGGGTTCAAGGTTAAATCTTTTGGCACAGGAGAAAAAGTAAAACTGCCGGGGGCATCGGCCGATCGACCTAATTGCTACGAATTTGGAGTGCCGTACGATGACATCTACAATGACTTGTTGGACAAAGATAAGACTTATTACACCCAAAATGGATTATTACATATGTTGGATAGAAACAGAAGAATCAAGCCATGTCCTGAGAGATTCCAGGTGTCCATCGACCGCTTTGATGTCATCATTACATGTGAAGAGAGAGTATATGATCAAGTGATCGAGTGGTTCGGGTCTCGCAGGTCCATTCACAACCAGCCTGTTCATGTGGTGAATATAGACATTCAGGACAACCATGAAGAAGCTACAATTGGTGCATTTCTCATTAGTGACATGGTGTCTAAGATGGCGCATAGTGATGACTTGGACAATGATATTGATGAATTATTACATGACTTTGAGGCCAAATGTCACAGACCCATTCTGAATTGTATTATGTTTTATTGATATACTTTAGGATCCATACCCATATCAATTGATTATGATAATTTGAATCTTAATGAATTCTAATAGGTAATTTGATTTCTTATATTTAATTTTGTACAATTTTAATTTTCAGGTACTGATTATTATATATGACAAATGGAGTATCCCAAAACCCATTCATAGTAATGGACTGTTTAGACCGAAAAATTATATTAGTGTTTCGGTTCTATTGTATGTACAACAATGTACTACAATATTGTCAGTTAAATATTAGTATTATTAAAACCTTACGAGAATTTTGCCAGTCAAGCTTTACAATAAGTCCAATTTACAAGTATCCAGGCTGTCTTCATAGTCTTGTTCTTTCCCCATTTTATTTAGACTACCATTACTGAAGTAAGCATTATACAGGGACATATCTCACATTGTATTCTTTTTATTATATGTCAAACAAGAGTTTCAAAACCTGGCTGTGCCTAATCTTACTACTTGTTATTTTCAGTTATCTAAGTAACCAAACTGAATGACCAAAAATCCCACAACTGTTTCAGTGTCAAAAATAAAACAGTTTTGTGGGGAAACCAAAGTGATGCATTATAAAAAAATGCTGATTTCACTGAAGCAGTTTTCCATTTCATATACATTGAGAAATTAGATTCACATGAAAAGCTTTTGGATTTGGCAGCAATATTTCTTCAAGCTTCCTATTGCTAACTGTCTTTGAACTAGCATCAGTATTTTCATTTTCAAATTCCCCAATCTAAAGTTTATTTTACTTGATTTAAATTTTGGGTATCATCCAAAAATGTTGTGAAATTAATGAATCCATCTTCCTGGAGTGAAGTAACAATATTATAATTACTCTCTCATCCATCACTAATTCCCATATATCCATATGGTACTAGTTCACTAGTTCTAGTTCATACTACTCTAGTTCTAGTTCACACTCATCCTAATTATGGGGATAAATTTGGTGTATAGTCAAATTTATTTAAAATATCTGAATGGTACTTGACAGCTCGGCTTTGGTACAACGTAATTGTGCTTTTAGCTAACAAAGAGCACAATACAACCGCCAGCTACTAGTTCAGAATCAAAACATGTAAAATTATTATCTTCACAAATTGCTACCTTCCAAACAAAGCAATAAAGTTCCAAGTTAGAATAACATGTCATTCATCCTCTCTCCGACCAGTTCCACGACCTACTCGACTACTGTTCAGCATTCAAAACATGGGCATGTTACTACAACTTGAAATTAACCTTATTGCTTAGTGAAGAAGGAAGCAATTTGTGTGAATAATCTTTGTACATCTTTTATCTGAACTAGTATTTGCTGGTTGAAATGAACTAAGAGCACAATACATTTGTTCGAAAGATAAGCTCTCAAGTACCAATTAGGACATATTAAATAAATTCGACTATAATTAGGATGATAGTGTATGTACTGTCCAAAGCACAATGTATTAATTTTCTACACCACCTTTTACTCTGCAATGAGTGCAAGTCGGCGCATAAAATTAGCGAAACCTGGACATAATTCGATAACAGTAATTTTCCTTTTCTATGATTTAAAGTATTGTTAGTTATAGTTAAAATAAAAAGAATTAAACATTTTAAGGCTCCGCGTCAATGTTAAAAAAAACAAAATACTAAATGCTTAACACATTTTGATTTCGTAAGCAAGCCATAATAAATAACTTTGTAAAAGTACCTGTATTATGATAAGAAAAACTATCATTTAATCAATTATCGTAGATATTTTTTGTTTAATATGATTCTTATAGTAGGTACCTACTAATAAAATGTTGACGGCCTGTTGACTAGCCTAGTTGGTAGTGACACTGCCTCCGAAGTTAGAGGTCCCGGGTTCGAATCCCGGTCAGGGCATTGTTTGTGCATTAGGTAAGCATGGATTTTGTTCGTGGATGTTTTCTATGTATTTATCTATATAAGTATGTATATCGTCGTCTAGTACCCATAGTACAAGCTTTGCTTAGTTTGGGACTAGGGCGATTTGTGTAAGATTGTCCCCCAATATTTATTTATTATTTATTTATATTGAACAAAAAATATTCACGATAATTGATCAAATGATATTTTTTCATATCATAATACAGGTACTTTCACAAAGTTATTTATTATGGCTTACTTAAGAAATCAAAATGTGTTATAAATTTAGTTTTTTTGTTTTTTTAACATAGACCTGGAGCCTTAAAATGTTTAATTCTTTATATTTTAAGTATAACTAACAATTTTTTTTTATGACTTAGGTGGCAAACGAGCAGACGATTCGCCTGATGGTAAGCGATTAGCGCCGCCCATGGACACTCGCAACACCAGAGGGGTTGTAAGTGCGTTGCCGGCCTTTAAGATGGGAGTACGCTCTTTTCTTGAAGGTTTGAAGGTCGAATCGGTCCGGAAATGCCGCAGGCGACAGTTCATTCCACAGTTTAGCTGTGCGAGGCAGATAATTTCTGGAAATACTTTAAATCATAGAAAAAGAAAATAACAGTTATCGAATGATGTCCAGGTTTTGCTAATTTTATGCGCCTAGAGTGTGAACTACGGGACTAGGGTATCTATCTATCTATATATCTAATGTCTTTAAAGGGGCAATTATTGTGAATATTTTTATTTCGGGGATTGGAAACGGCTCTATGGATTTCGTTAAAATTTACAATACTGGGATTTACGAGGGCGAAAACTCGATCTAGCTAGGCATCTTCAGGAAAACTCGTATTCTCCGGAAAACCACGAAAGATGTCGAGCAAAGCTCAGTCATCCAGGTACTATACATATATATTATATTAACTAGCATCACAACATTGGTAAGACTACACCACAAACCCTTGGAACGCCATTCTTCATATACGCCAGTGACACTTATAACTTATATTACGCCAAATATCTTCCATACGAGATTGAATATGAATCTTAGTGTAAAGCACGAAGGTGACTTTGACAACGTACGTCATAACACATAGGCGTTCTTGGCGCCGTTGGCACAACAACACGCGACGCGTTTAGGTGTTCTTAGCGGTCAAAGGGTTAAGTTGCCTTTTAACATCATAGCCATTATACTGCTATGATGTTATGTAGCTGTAACTCATATTTCAAGGGATTAAGGTCTATTTTTGTATTATATAACTAGTTTGAGGTAAAGACTGTAATCTAAATAGTCTCCTTGTATTGTAATTTTCCGGGTATAAATCAGTACAATTTGCATGTTATTGAAGAGTGTACCATTGTATGTCACTGAGCATATAATAAGTATATGTTGCAGATGCAAATATCATTCATAATGCACTCAGTACCATGGATGGATCTCGGAACCAAGGTAGGTACCCCATATTAAACGTTCCCTTCAAGGTTTTAAAGATTAGAATCATAAATCATTACGTTTACGTACTAGCAATGATGAAATTAACATCCCTTATTAACGACCTAGCGACTATGCAAGACCGATGGTCGATGGAAATAATCGTCCTTCGTCGATACGAACGTCGTGGTGACCGCAGTAACCACTTGACGGCTCGGTGCTGCCACCTAGTGCAAATTATTTCAGAATTCATTCTCGAATCTAAATAGTCCCCAGTACGCTCGGCTGAACTCGATTCTCCATACAAACGTAGTTACGCTCTCATTTTAAAACGTCATACTACAATAACATGAAACTTTTTTGCACAATGGGAGCCGCTATATCTAGCTCGGAAATTAGTTTCTGTTGTTAGAAATTGTAATAGAAAAAAAATACAGCGAGTTGAGTTTTTTCCGTCTTGTATGAAAACCTTAATAATCGCTGGATTTTTTCTCCATTATAATTTCAAGCAACAAAAACTAATTTACGACATAGTAATGCCGGATCCCATTGTGTATACAAAGTTTCATGTTATTCTAGCATGGCGTTTTAAAATGAGAGCGTTTGCATGGAGAACCGAGCTTACTGCGGACTCTTAAAATTAAAACTGTACTCCAGATTTTTAATGATTTCACAGTATTTGAGTGTTATATTGTCCTTTTTGGATATATTGATTATTGTATCGGTCGGTTGTGTTAAGTATTCATTTAATTAAGCATGATTTCATGATCAGTTCAGTTAGGTCCATAACATAATTCAATTTTTATTAGTAATCTATCCATTTAACAATTGTAATATGGCTACTAATCAAGTAGGTTTGTGCTAGTGCATCGACCTAAATAAATAGAACAAGAATGCCACTATTCCTCATCTTTCTTGAAGTTCCTTTTGTAAAATGTAATGTTAGGTACGTGCCTTCCGTTAGTACTATTCTATCTACTTACTACCGAAAGGTGTCAAAGTCAAAACCTTGCCAGCCTCGAAAATTCGTTACGAATAGGCGTAACGGATCGGAGGTCAAAGGGCCTACTCCGAACTTCGTGTCGTACCGTCCCTTTCCGTCATATACTGTATAAAACGAGAGTGAAAGGGACGGCACGATACGAAGTTCGGAGTAGGCCCTCAGACTCGCAGTTGTCGAACCTTGAATATCAGCAGGGGAGACGTTTGTGTGCCGTCCGACACTAATTGATCCAAACAGAATCTATAAAGACGACACAAATTCCTTACATAACACAGGCATAGGTGTACGGGTCTCTCCGTTAAATGAATAAACAAAAAATGCCCTGTATAGAATTAGTACTGGGTATTACAGTAAGAGACGAATAAATATAGGTATATTACTTTCAGCCCAATTTTCATACTAAGCTAGCTTCTTTCTTCCGATCGGTTTGTATATAAGATGAGAGTCCCAGACCCACACTAATTTTAAAGGACTGGGAATAACATCCTAAAAATCTTTATCTGAATAACGCTGTTGGTAGGTACACGGTTGAGTGCACCTTAAAGGAACGCTGCTACTTAGGTACTTTAAGTTCGAACTAAACAGTTCATTACTTAAATGTTTCAATAAAATTGTTTTTTTTTTTCAATTTCAGTGAGTTAGCTGTCATGCAACGGTACTTGCTATATTGCACCCGGTGGGCGTTATGTGAACATTTCTGTGTACTTCCCGTGAAAATTAACTATGTACCTACCTATGCGTCGTTACACTTGCAAGTCGCTATTTGTCCAATTTTGAAACATGAGAACGTACCCTCAATAGATACTGCAGATTTAATGCAAATAAGCATAAGAATTTTTCTTTTTAAAATCTAATCTCGCACATAGCGACTTGTTCAAGCGCAACGACGCATGCCTCTAGTGTGATAAGAAAAGCAAGGTAATTACTTATCTTAAGATGCAATGTATAAGTACTTTAGTACTTATACTTGCATATCGGTCTTTCCAGAAGGTGAAATAAAGTTTTGAAGTTCTTTTCTCCAGGTTCAATAACCAAAAGACTAACGGGAGGGCTACATACAACGAGGGCTTGTCGTAATGGGTCCTACCCAGAAATCTCTCAATTTGCATATCTCTCGTCAGCTATAAGTTCATTAATTTTATCTCATTTAGCCTGAGACGCAAGTGTTGACTGTTGAGTGCATAGGCTATGCACTCAACACTTGAGTCCCAAGCCTATCTCAACCAAGCGGGTTTCATGGCAAATATTTGTATTTCAGTGACTAATAATCTGTACTTATTTCTAAATTGCATAGAGGAAAGAAAAGTATGTCGATTCTTTTATTCGACAAAAACTCAAGACGAACCAAAAATACAATCCCGATATATGGACACTGCGTGTATAATGCTCCTTATCCATTAGAATAATATAGTTAATGAATGTATTAAGGTAACATTAATCTATTTCAAAAATATTAGCAATTTCGGGCTTAATAATTTCGCAGGATTTCCATGGCAACAAAGTACCTATGTAATCATTTAATTTTAGCTTGGTGACCAAAAAAGTGCTAATCAGCTAGTATGATTATGAATTATGATAATTGAAAATCATATGAATGGTCCTAGTGCGGCTAGCAATGCAAGGAGTGGTGCGATTATTACCCATGTCTTAAAATGTTTAGATATTTTTGTGCATTTTTGCTCAGGCAACCTGCAAATACCGTCCTGTATTCGTCTCGAACGAACGTTGATGTCGGTGTCACAATGCTTCAATTTAAATGAAGTCAATATACCTATCAAATAATGTGCTTATTTATGATTGATAATTATAACACATGTATACAGTCTTCTTATCTTCTTTTTCGCAACATTGTTATGGATGACGGTAAATAAAATATGTTTTATCGTTTATTGTTTTTTTATTTGGCTTCAAACTAAACCTCGAGATGCAAAGCAAGGCACGCTTCATTTGATACAGTAAGTGTATGGGTAAGGAAAGGACCATAGGTGGGCATTAACGCGTTAATCCGTTAATCGTTAATTAACGAAGTTAACAAAGTGCTTAACGGATTATCTTTTAAGTTAACTCCTAAAATAGTTAACGGACTCATTAACTTCCGTTAACTTTCCATAGTTCCGTTAATCGTTAATAAAGTACCTACGCACGTACTATTCACCAAAAAAATAGGTATTGTACTATGCCAGCAAACACTTTGATGTGAAGGACGTCTATCGGGTGATGAAAATCCATTGTAGATTTGTGTGATTTTTAATTTTGTATCCGAATCAGGAGACAAATACTTTATGGTTTTAAAAAGTGCTTACCTAAGTGGTACCTGAACGACTGCATTTGTTATGTGCATCGCTAAGTCGTTGATCCCGCTTTTTGTCTATGACTAACAGTTACAATCACGTTACAATGAACTTGCCCACAGATTTGATGGAGTTCCTAGCGCCATCAAAGCCTAGTTTCTTCTTTAGGTTGGAAGGTCAAATGGTAGTTAGGTACTTTTTTTAAATAGTGCCTATGCCAATAGTGGGAATTAGGTGGCATGTGGGCCTGGGCTTCTTCAAGATAAAATTGGGATATTGTTAAGTCGACGAAGGCTTATAGACGACTATAACATTATATTATGGTTATAGACATTACTTCCATACCCAACCTAAGTATATTAATATTTACTATAAGTTAAATTAGTATCCCAAAGTCGTATAAAATACAATTTCAATAACGAGTTGACGGATTAACGATTAACGTTAACTAACGTTAAATCTTTCAAAATGTAACGTTTTAATCTTTAACGAAGTTAACTTTCTATTTAACGGATTAGCGATTAACGAAGTTAACTATTTTAATAACGGTGCCCAGCTCTGGAAAGGACCAAATCATTTTTCTTTATTACAAATGGGATTGCTCTTGGCCAGCATCTAGCCAGGGGGCAAAGATGAGGCCGACGAACCGTAAGGAATAAAAGTGTCGGTTGCGCAGACTCCAGATGCTGATGAACCGCATCTAAATTTGAGTGGAGTCCCCGGATATTACAAAAGTCCACTTGTGTGGAGGATGGTACCGCTGAGAACCTGTTCCTTTTTTTACTTGGCATGGCATATAATTTTAAAAAGTGTATAAAAGAGGATTCGCTGTTATGACCGCAGTGGGGACAAAAGCACGATAGAAACCTGGCAGAGGATGATGCAGGTAATATGGTTTGTGGGCGCGGCATACGGAAGGGCCCCCGGTCCCCCCCTGTTGTGGCAGCCGGGTCCACTCCGGTCTCCTTCTCCGGCACGACTACCACACCAGGGACTTTTCGCGAGGTTGACGGTTCAGCCTCCCAGGGTGGAGAGTAAGTGACCCCTGGGTTCGGGAACCCAACTAACCTGCGGGCGGCCAGCGGACTACCGTTTAACCAGGTCTCCCTGATCGCCGCACCCACACTCCGGGCCTTCACGAACCTAAGGCAGTGTTGTTAGTACCGCAGGTCCCCTGCCGTCAACACAACGAATCCTCAAGGAGCTCTGGAAACCTTACTCACCATCAGGAACACAACACCACATACCTACAAAATAAGTAGTGGTGCTATTATGGCTGCGATCTTCTGTAAGGCGGAGGTACTTCCCCAGTTGGGCTGCTCCAAACTCGAGCGAGATGTCATTTCGCTATGCCCTACTACCTCTCTCGAAAACCGAACTTCGTATGGTGCAGTCCCTTTCACTCTCCTGTCATACACTATATGAGTGTGTGAGGTGTTTAACCTTTTGAACGCCACGGTCGGCCATAGACGTCAACGTAAAATCGTCACCCCGACGCCAACGACGGCACTGGCCGACAATTTTTTTTATGAAAAACTACTGAGAAACTGCCCAATTTTATATTGGCATTATATCTTTACACATAATTTTTTTACCGTTGTGGCGTCAGGGGCACGGCGAATTACTTTGACGTCTGGCGGCGAAAAGGTTAATAAGTAAATAAATAAATAAAGGGACGGCACCATACGAAGTTCGGATGTCGAATTTCGGAGTAGACCACCAGGTCGCGGCACGTAAGTCTAGTGGTGAACGAAACGTGGAGTGCGGGATAGCTGCGCATAGGTACCTATGTACTGACGTTATCTCTACAAACTGATTACAATAATCCTTACTCGTATTAAAGAACGTATTTTTGTTTGTCCTTTTATATCTAAGCTAGTACGTTTAAACTAGTCTCATAACTAATATTATAAATGTGATAGTGCCTGCCTTCTTAAAACAGTACCTATTTCTTCTAGGCATATGCACTGTTTAAAATCACAAATCAACACAAAGTTAATTAAAACAGTCAATAAAAAGCAACACTAAAACTTAACAGAAAACAATAACAGTATTAACAATATAATTTAGAACGCGACTGTACACCAGAAGTGAGCGGGGCGTCCTATCGGTGCGCGGGACAGAGTACGACAGGAGAGCCAATAATAATATAACGCTTACGCACGCCCGCGCGCTCCCCTTCACTCCCCTGAGATACCTTATTTTGACTTTTGCGCATAAACGGTCAGCGCTAGACTTACGTGCCGCGACCTGTAATTATTCTTAAAACGTACAAAATTTAATAAAATGTAAGCAAAAGTTGTGAATGAATACAACTCGCGTCACCGCTCGAGCACGCCTCCGCGCCGCCGCCGCCAGTGCGCGCCGGAGCACTGACAGCTGTGAAAAGAGCTTATTACACTTTCCTAAATTTAGGATTCTAAATGATTTAGGATCCTAATTTAGGAAAGGGTAGTCGCGTTTAGCAAATTATAATATCCTAATTAGGATTTAGGATGGTTTCGGACGAGGTTAGAATAGGTGTAATAATATTAAGTGTAGTCAGTCGCCTCGCGCACCAGACGGCGGGCGGACGTGTCTCGTGTCTTGTGTACTTACTGTAGGTATAGAAACATGGCACACGAAAAAGAAGTTTTGGGCAACAAGTTGAATTTATTTTAAGAAATGCTCTATCGTTCGTCACCGACCCATTGAAATGCTGACTGAATCAGTGACAAAATTTAGGACAGTGTAATCAGGAGCGTCCTAAGCACTATAATTAGGATGGATGACTAAATTTAGGAAGGTGTAATAAGGCCTTAAGGCCGTGTTCAAACCAAACTGACTGTCAGCCGCCGAATGTGAGCAGGCTCACTGTGAGCCCCAGTGTAAACGTGAAAATAAATGTTTACACACAAATTGTCGGTTAGATGTGAACGAAAAAGTGAATATGTATGGAAATACAATAAAATGCGTAACGTTCGCTCACTTTCGGCAGCTGACAGAGTCAGTTTGGTTTGAACACGGCCTAATACAAATTCACGCCCCAAAACCGCCCGCTCGCCTAGCTTCTATCTGTGCAGTCGTTTCGCCGCCTACCCACGCTTTTGTTCCGGCCGGTTTACTGAGCGGACTTTTTCATATAAGTTCGAATATTATACAACCGGTACCGCCTCCGCGCCGCAACGACTCGCTCCGCCACCGCTGCCAGTGCGTTTTGAGCTTTACGGATGTTTATCCAAAAAGAATTTACATCGTACTTGCATCAAATGTGAATAGTGAACATCTTCCGTGTCTGCCGATATAGGTGATGTTGCAAACATCTTCATTGGATTTAGGTACATTACTTCGATTATTCATGCACAAACACAAATCATGTATCATGTAACTTTAATATATTAAGAATCCTTAGGTATCTAACAGATACATCGATTTAATAAGTAACTATTAAGTATGATACACATGATTTGTAGATAAATTACCAACGAATAATTTAAAATAACTGTTAACACAGCACGGTATTGGCACGATCGACTCGAGATCAACTCAGTTGCCTGAAGATGTTATCTTTTAGTTCGAAATAACGATCAAAACGTATCTTTGCGTACCTGGAAAATTAAAAACCGAGGTAATTACGGTACATATATTCCATCAACCAAAACATAAATATGAAAAAATAAGCCAAGTTCTCATGTTTTACCAAAAGGAGTGGTGTTTGAAAAGGTGCCAAGTCTGGCATTCGATTGTTTACATTTACAGTAAAACCAAAATATCAAAAGATCAATAACTGTTCGAGCTACATTACACTAGACAAGCTAAAGTGTTTCAATAAATGTGCTAAATTTCATGTATGTAGGTTAAATAGGTAGGACAGCTATTTTTTTAACTGATTGAGTGACTGTGGCTTCATGGTTCGGGCCCGGTAAGGCTATATAGGAATGCGTTGTGGATGACCTCCGGCGCAAACACACGCACGGTTAAATTCAAGCTTATTCCAAGGTATTTAAACCTAGTTAAACTCATCTTTGCGCACAGCTATGTGCATGCAGGTGCTTGTATTGTAACGCCAACTGTTTTGTCACTGTCGCAGAAATAAAACCTGCATAGTTACAAGCACACGAACACGTACCTACTTACATCAGCGCGAAAAGACGAGTTGGACTATTTATACCCCAAGCTAAGAAACTGCTTACCTTCCAAAGTCGAAGTCGATATCGGACAATTCAAATTGCACCAAAGACCACGCCCCCCACATGAAATGAGACGCTAACGCCAACTGCTGTACTTCTTTGTACACTTTCTCAACTGTTTTTTGGTCTGGCGAGTCCTTATCCAAAAACTCCGCCAAGTAGGCAGTTAACCACGACATCTGGAACTCTTTGCTTGGATATTTACTGTAGTCGATTTCATCAATAGATATCCCTGAAATTAAAAAAGTTTCGAACAAATACAAATAATAAAGTAGAACGTTTTTTGAATGCATTACTTACCAACAAATTCATTGAAATGATTTGCTATATCGAATGCTTGATAGTTATAAGCGGCATATTCATAGTCTATGAAAGATATGGTTCCTTCATCTTGGTTGTGGATAACGTTTCCTAGAAGCAAATCATTGTGAGCAAACACGATCGGGCTCTCTGTTTTTGTTAAATATGACTTTAATCGCTCTGACTCTATCCTTAGTCTGGTTAGTGACCCAAAGCTATCGACAAATCTATAAGAGACGGACAGAAAATAATAACGGTAAATTTTAAATCGGTATGAAATGATTGATGACGTGTGAGAGATACGATATGGATGAGATTTTGAAACAAATCGCTAAGTAATTGTATCAGTAACTAACTTACACCATAATATCTATTTCTAGGTTTTACGATGGTTTGCCTTTTAGTGAAATTAGGATTAAGTAGAATGAAATACTTTTCTCTAGCTTAGTAATACAAAGAGACTCCGTTTAAAGTAAACTGTAAGTAGATAAAAAAGTCAGTAATTTACAGAGTGAGGCGTCCATACATCAGTAGTAAGTAGATATTTTAACTGACCACTACATCAGGGAGCGAAATATGTTTGCGATAATACGGAACGACGAGTGGAAATATTTCCAATTATTCAACAATCATACAAGCAAATCAATTGACCAATTTGACTTAATTGAGTGAATGATTCACAATAATAATCAATTGAAATATATAGTTTTAATTGGTACAGCCTTGGGCATGATTATTGATTACTTTGATTGGAAAATAATTTCGAAATTTTTGTTAGTTAGGTCTACAACTATTACCTAATTTATGTCGTTTATATATCCTTCTTGTACACTTGTATAGTCGCCATCAAATATATCTGTACTCTTTAGATAGAGGGTTTATAAATATCTGAACACGCACTACACACATACGAGACTCGCATGAATGTCATTACATTGCGGGTTCCGTGGTATAACGAGTTCAGTCGATCTGTCAAACCGCGCAATGTAGTATGAAACTCGCCTAAGAGTCTCGTACGTGTGTAAAAAATGCCTTACGCCTTGACAATAGACTCGTGTTAGGATATCTGCGAGTTAGGGGCGCGAGACAGGTAACCTCCTCGAGTGTCCGGGCTCTACCAATACCTGTTGATCCGGTTGATCCGCAGGTAAGGGTAGAGTCTTGGCCGGTGCGTCCTGGAGGCACGGCAAGTGATCATTTAGTGGACCCTAAGTGATCACTTGTCGGGCTACCAATAACCTGTCAGGGGGGGAGGAGGGTATCGGACCAAGGACTTCTCCACGGAGAAATCCCCAGGTCCGACGAAGGTGGGCCGCTTCGGCGGCGTAGTGCGGTTCGAGGCACCGACCGTTTGCCTCGTCAAATATAACGGCCCCGTAATCCCGACTAGGCAGAGGGCCGATGATGTCCGGACCGGGGACTGTGAAGACCCCGCTTGCGGTAGGCTTGCAGTCGCGAGGAAGAAAACCTCTATAAAAAATTACACGGCCCACTGGGGGGCCGGCGGCTTCGGCTGCGGAGGGCTGCGGGGTAGGGGCGTTTGTCCTCCCGGTGCCGTGGCGCGGGTGGGACCAGATCACCGTGTGTCGGTGCTGGTCCCTAACCTTCCCGGGGTGTAGGGAGGTCGGTGCGGGAAGGCACACTGGTCATGCTACAGTGTGCCTTTTTGGTGAGGGTTCGCCTTAGGGCGATGGTGCCGGTGATGTCGTGGTGAAATGTTCGCGATCCCATGGCATCACCACTCGGGCACGGTGGAGGCAGCATCCCAGAGTTTTAGTGGGTAGGCTGGTCCTCGTTTGGACCGGAGAGTCCCACATAACTAATGCGTAATATCTGGCTTGTCCCCGCAGGCCTCATATTACGTATTGGTATACGTAACGCATTTCTCTGGGTCAAAAAAAAAAAAAAAAAAAGGATATCTGCGAGCACTTTGTTGGCTCCAATATGTGAGACTGATGAAAGTGTGAATGGCGACTATATGTAAATATTTCTATTTAATCGAGTATTGTACCTGTTGATATGAAAAAGGTTTAGGTACATAAACTATTATGTTATGTAGTACCCGTTAACATCTTAAAGCGTTAAGACAACGTACCGTGCCGACGATATTTCGACCGTTTATGGCTAAATTTTAAATTATTTTTAAAATCCTCGTAGGCATCAACTTCGGCCGACTACGAGTATATAGGGTCATGTTAGAAATCTTAGAAATCGATTATTACTATCAGTTGTCAGATTGACTTGTTGTTATTGGTAGTGTGGAAGCCCATACTTAATTTAATAACATAACCTAAACTCACGCCTATATTCCCTAAATGGGGTAGGCAGAGCAGAGCAGTGACAGGTTGCTAGTCCATCGCCCACAACACACTTCAACCTGGTTCCCATAGTCGACTCTTACGACACCCAAGGGAAGAAAGCGGGTGGTGCTATTCTAACCCGGCACTACACGGGGAACACCCATACTTAATTAACTGTTAAATTGCTCTTATTTTTCTTTATAATACAAACTAGTATGGTACCTAGTAGTAGTAGTAGTAGTAGAGTAGATACAAACTACTGACCTTATTTGTTTTGTTTCATCCGTGAATGGTTCTGGTAATAAATTCAGAAATTGATCAATTTTATCCCATACCATTGGAGTTTTTTTCACCTGAAAAATACAATTCGGTTAAATATCATAAGAGGGTTGTTACAGTAGTTCAGATTATTTTTAGGACATAATACCATGAAAGGTAATATTATTTAATTTTATTTAAATAAAATAAAAAAATAAATAAAAATAAAAATAACTTTATTCATTAAAGGAAGAACATGAACTTGCTTACAGTTACGTATATATACGACTAAATTTCCCAGCAACAGCCAAAAATAAATGAACAGTTGCTAGGAAAGGATTAGCAACAACTAACACAATTGGCAGGTAGTTACAGTACAGTAAACTAGCCTCATGTAGACCGTAAGTCGTTGGGATAAGATACAATGTATAATGGCCAGTCCGCTGCATTGGTACAGGTATATATTGTGATGAATGTGAGTAAGCTTCCTCTGTTCCCCGTACTAGTATTAAACTGTATCACGGTGGAAACAGGATTCACTGTCCTCTGAATTCGATAATACTTATGGCAAAACAACAATAAAAATAGTATATTATACATATTACTTAATTTAAGCTAACTATTAACCGTTCACGTAGGTAGCTTGACAAAGAAACACATTCCGGTGTTAGTGCAGTTTATAGTGTAAACATGTAGTATACGCAAAAAAGACACATCAATTTTAATTCTTAAGTTACTGTATATAATTATACAGCTTCATTAGGCTTAGTGTATACCTATAACATAATACTTATATGTATTAAGTACTTATAACAATATTAAGTACAATAACACAAGAAAACATGCGTTTGCATCTTAAGAGCCCTTACTAGCGTATTTCGCAAAATGCGTCATTTTCGATCAAAGATTGTGGCATGAATATCAATAATTTTATTAAAATTATTAGGGTATTCGATAGTCCATTCCTTAAACTAGATAGTAACGTCGCTAAATTTTTATTTCTTTAGCGTTGAATTTCATAAAAACGCATTTCCTTGGCAGGGTTTTTCAATATTTGCGGTCAGACGTGACTTTTCGATTCTCGATTTTGAAGTGCAAAAGGAATAATTTTCATTTAAAATTAATACATTTCAATTCTACCTATCATAAACTAGATATTAACGATACCGAAAATTTAAGATTCATCTTAAATTATGGTTTAAATAGCAATCGAATGTTACCTAGTTTTTTGCTGAAAAGAGGGTTACATTTTATTTTTTTCTCGCAAACTGTATTCATATTTTGCTGTAACGATAAAATTGTAGCTAAGAGCAACTCTTTCTTGTCTTAGATTTTTTTTTTTATAAGGATCAGTCTTAAACTAAATTAGGTAGATATTTTTAAATATCACCCATAATTCCCATATATTACGCTACACTGAAGCCGTGTGCTCAGAATGCGCCGAGCGCTCGAAGAGGTCGGACCTATGTCGTTTTCGTTCGTCGCGCAACTTTACAAACATCGGGAATCCAAACCACGAAATTCCAAGAAACGCTATACTCGTATACAGCGATTAAAAGATCAAGATCCAGTAAGTATTTTTTCAATGTTTTATTTAGTGACTAATACTCGGCTCATCAACGTTAAGTATTACATGAATTCTGATTACATTTAGCATTATTCTTGCAATATGAGGTTGGTTAGAGAGATGAAGTCTCATAATGGAGTCAGGAGGTGGTCACAGGAACTCCTCATATACTTATCATAACACCGCAGTGTTTGGGCTCGCTGAATTTGTCTTGTCAAGTACCATCGACCTAGATGAAGTCCAGGGTCTCATGATGGAGTCAGGATGTGGTATCAGGAAATCCTCATATGCTCATCACAGCACCGCCGTGTTTGGGCTTGTTGGATTTGCCTTGACAAGTACCATCGACCTAGATGAGGTCCAGGGTCTCATGATGGAGTCAGGAGGTGGTATCAGGAACTCCTCATATGCTCATCACAGCACCGCCGTGTTTGGGCTCGTTGGTTTTGCCTTGACAACTACCATCGACCTAAATGAGGTTCAGGGTCTCATGATGGAGTCAGGAGGTGGTATCAGGAACTCCTCATATGCTCATCACAGCACCGCCGTGTTTGGGCTCGTTGGATTTGCCTTGACAAGTACCATCGACCTAGATGAGGTTCAGGGTCTCATGATGGAGTCAGGAGGTGGTATCAGGAACTCCTCATATGCTCATCACAGCACCGCCGTGTTTGGGCTCGTTGGATTTGCCTTGACAAGTACCATCGACCTAGATGAGGTTCAGGGTCTCATGATGGAGTCAGGAGGTGGTATCAGGAACTCCTCATATGCTCATCACAGCACCGCCGTGTTTGGGCTCGTTGGATTTGCCTTGACAAGTACCATCGACTTAGATGAGGTTCAGGGTCTCATGATGGAGTCGGCAGGTGGTATCAGGAACTTCTCATATGCTTATCACAGCACCGCCGTGTTTGGGCTCGTTAGATTTGCCTCGACAAGTACCATCGACCTAGATGAGGTTTAGGGTCTCATGATGGAGTCGGCAGGTGGTATCAGGAACTTCTCATATGCTTATCACAGCACCGCCGTGTTTGGGCTCGTTAGATTTGCCTCGACAAGTACCATCGACCTAGATGAGGTTCAGGGTATAAAATATATAAAATTTATTTAATAAAATATTAAAAAGTCCCTCTTAGCATAACATTTTATTATACGAGTAGCTAGGTTTCATATTTTGTTTTCACCGGAGTCAAGTACCCTATTGAAGACGCTGCTACTTGCTGCTTCATTTTATATTTAATTATGGTTCTGTCTATTATTGTATGATTTTATTTCAATTTGACGTATTGGATACGTATTGGTTATGTATAAAGTACCGGCCAATAATATCCTAAGTAGCAAAAGTTGGTCGTATAATGCAAGCATTATACGACCAACTTGATGACGTTTTCGTCCCAACTTAAGATCGCAACGTTTGGTCATATAAAGATCGGCTAAACGTTTATACGACCCGAAAAGGGCCCAAATTATATAACTTTACTTCATATAGTGGTCATTTTAAGGCCGTATACACAGAAATATATCGAGATAGAAGAATCTCATCGATTAGTATGGGAACCGACCGTGTAACATTTTGTGTGGGTACTTTGACGTCACGAGCGTAATTTAGTGACGGGAAACGTAAGCCGCGCGACATCGATTCGCACGCAGCAATTGCAATAACTTGTAGGTGTATTTTGTATCGATTTAAAATATCGATAAGAACCGATAGAGATAGAAGATAGTTTAGCTTCGTTTAGTTTAAACTACCAGAGTTTCTCAGCTTCTGAACCCATCTTAGAGAAGGGACTTATAATATGTGTGTAGATGAAGTTTTGTATGCAACTGTACATAATTAGGCCTTAAAACACTCGTGTTTCCTCTCATTATGTATCAGTTGCATATACTACTATTGCTTTTCACTGCCTTCATTATGTAGCTACATAATAATATAAAAATATATTTATCCTTTCCTGTTTTAAAAATCGATTTGTATCAAGCAAGAAATCGGCATTTAAAATCGCATTGCACAGCACTATTCTTGTCTTTGACAGAAAAACTGATAAATCGACCTTGAACGCGACTCGTACATTGCTGGTTTTCAATGCCGTCAAGTTTGGCGCATCAAATTAAAACCGCAATGGAACACTAGCATTGGACCACGTGATCACCACGTGATCGTCCGCTACTGTTTTGGTCAAAATACAAAATAAATTGTTTTATAAATAATAGCAGATATTTTAGGACCAAGAGTACTTACCTATGATAGGAAATGCCTCGATTAACAGCTGCACCTTTATTAGTGCGGTTTAAACAGTTAATTACTGAACAATAAGGGGTATTGTTTTTAAAACCTGACGTCGCACGCGGAATTTGGTCGTGAGCGGACTGAAGTTGGCGGCGAGCAATTGGCTCACTAGACCCAATTTTCGCACGCAAGGTACATACACTCTTTCCTTCTATCTCGATATATTTCTGTGGTCGTATAAGTGACAAGTAGGAAGAAAGCAGTCGTATAAATGTCGATTATACTAGAACTATGCGTATAGCAGTCATAATAGTGACCGTTATATGACCTATCTGTCATATAGTGATCAAGTAGAGGTTATATAATAGAACAGAAATTGTAAAATGGTCACAGGTTCAACCTTTACACGGAATGTTTTAGTTACGTAGTGCATTGTGGAAGTGATGAATTCGTGTAGATTGTTCCATATTTAAAAAGTGTCAGCATCAGGTAAAAAACCTTTATTTTATGTCTGCCGTTTTAATTACTGAATGTAAATAACTTTAAGTTGTAGTTGTCGTTATTTACTCTTAGTGTATACTTTTATAACGGGAATTTGATTTAACTGTCAATCGTTTACTTAGTATCAACCAGAATTTTAATGCCCCCTCCGAATTATTGTAAATTTATTATTATTTTATATTAATTTCTTAATATCAAATACGTTTTTAATTACATAAACAAAAAGTTAGAAACCCTAATAAACAATATTAACTTGGGAAAAGAATTAACGATCAAGACTATTTATGTTCGGTTTGAAACGCACACATACGCGTTGTAAGTGTGCTGTAGGGCAGTGCGATTGTGTACCGAGCGCTAACGCCATCTATCGAGTAAGATTTCATGAAATTGATGAACGCTCAAACTAGTAAGGCCTCTTAACTTATGTATCTTATTTATAGTTTGTAGTTTAAATTTAGAGATATAAGATGTTTTAGTTCACATTTGGTTTTATTATAAAAATAATAATAATAATAATAAGAAACAGGCATCAAATCCTATATCAAAATATTTATGTACCTAAACTTATTTACTATGTTGTGTAACACTTATTTATTCTTAGGTATAATATATATGTCATATGCTTAATTATATATATATATATATATATATATTTGTAAGTGTATGTGCAAGTGTTTTTAAGTGTATATTTATGTGAATTTATGTATGTGTGTTTTGTAACGTAATGTGTTTGCCAATTAGTTACCTACTTATTTTATTAAGTTTTCAGTGTTCTCGTAGTTTAATCGTTTTAGGTATTCATTTAGCTTAGATTTGCAAGATTTGCCCGATAACCCTCGCGAAACGTTTTGCAAAATGAGTATTATGTTTTGGGATAGAATAAACAATGTCTTTCCTTCTTTTGGAATCCTGGAAGTGAGGAAGAATTTTGTGCTGTGAAAGTATCAATTGTTTAATAAATAATTGTCTTACTGTTAGAACTGAAGTCTCGCTATACAGGGATGCGGTAGGATGACTATAGTGTTTAAATGTCATGACTTTAAGTACTATTCGTTGTGCCCTTTCGAGCTTGAGCATTGTTGTTTTCGGGGCACCGCCCCAAATATTTATACAGTAGCTTGTAATAGATTGGCACAACGCAGAGTAGATAGAAATCAATAGTTTACTGTCGCAAACGTGCCGCAAAGATTTAAAGACGTAGATCAATTTACGCACTCTTCCCGTAAGGCTGCCAATATGTTCTTGCCAGTTAAGATTTTTGTCTACCTGAATTCCTAGATATCTAATAGAGGATGTTTCAGAGATAACAGGGCAATTGCAATTGGTTCGAGCTTGAAGTTGACATGAATGAGCCTTAACTTTAATAGTTCCTTCTTCTGGTCGATTTTTATTTCGTATGCTAAAAGATATTAACTTAGTTTTAGACAAATTAAGTGTAAGTAAGTTAGTGCTTAACCATTCAGTTACTATATTAAAACCCTCTTGGGCTATGTTATTGACATCTGCCCAAGATGTTCCATGAAAAAGCAGTACCGTATCATCGGCAAATGTTATAACTTGAGCATTTTTGAGAACTATTTTGCAAAGATCATCTATATAAATTAGAAAGAGCGTTGGCCCAAGAACACTGCCTTGAGGCACCCCATAATTTATGTTTTCTTCTACACTGCAATATTTTCCCACCCTTACTGACTGTTCTGAAAGCTCTTTAATCTTAAAAGACGGCTGGATGATTCTCATCCTGAAATTTAACTTTCCCTTAATTTGTCCTTACCGGACCCGGATAATTAACATCAATCTTGAAACAATCCTGCATATAAAGGTATAAAGCAGTTCCTCTGTGAGGAACAACGTTCCTAAGTTTAACAAAATAGCGAGGAAAGGTCATACGGACTCTTAAGTGATTCTTTTTGGCTTTAACTATTTTAACCTCTTCACCGCCACAGTAGATTTCGTAAGTTGTGCCTCATACGCCAGGCTCTGTAGCAAAATACTGAAAATGAACCTTATTTCATTTAATAGAACGTAGGTTGCCTTTACATCGACTCGATATGAAGTCACGGCGTGTGGGGCACTAAATGTACTGACTTTATATCAATTCAATAGTGGCGAAAAGGTTAAAAATTACATATAGACTAAAACTGTGTCAAATGTTCAAAATGCACTAAGATTTCCATAATTTTCACTTATCTTACGGGCCGGTAAGGACATCATCATCGGAACTGATCATCGGGACATCATCATCATCGGATTTGACGGCCTGTTGAGCCTAGTTGGTAGTGACTCTGCCTCCGAAGCTAGAGGTCCTGGGTTCGAATCCCGGCCAGGACATTTATTTGTGCATTTATCACGGACATTTGTTCTTGGGTCTTGGATGTTTTCTATGTATTTAAGTATGTATATCGTCGTCTAGTACCCATAGTACAAGCTTTGCTTAGTTTGGGACTAGGTCGATTTGTGTAAGATTGTCCCCCAATATTTATTATTATTTATTTTATTTATTAACTTCAACGATGAGAACCACCCGGCTATCTTTGCTTTATACGAATCCGATAGCGGATATAGACCGTGGGATAATATTGATCAGCGGGCGTATGATGGTTGCCATTTTATCACTTATCGTCGATAAGATATTTGTCATGTTTTGACAAGTATGCGAGTGCGAGAGTGACGGGTGTCTTATCCACGACGATAAGTGATAAAATGGCAAACATCACACCCGTGCCGTGGATCAGCAACAGGAAGTACTCTAAGAATTTAGTTTTTCTTTTTATGTATCTGTTTTCTTTAAATGGTCACCAAGACCTTAGGGGTGACATGTTAGAGAAGGAAAGCCACAAATAGATCGGACTGGAGAGATTTGCTTGACCAGGCTAGGGCCTACCCACAAAGTACAATATACAGGGTGACATCGGAGACGTGATCAGAAATTATTTGACTCGATAAAGTATTGAAAGACAAACTCAATAAATATGATATCACAGTTACTACTTGCAATAATGACTATTATTTCTCAAATTATTAACAGAAAAAATAATGTTTCATACAACATGGTCACCCTACACCACACGACGTCTTGTCATCCCTCATACAACGTGTGTCAAAAGTGATAGGGTGACCATGATTTAAGTATGGCGTTATTATTTTTCTAGTAAAAAATTGAAAAAATAAACTTGTTTTATTCGATGTAACAACTATTGCATGGAGAATGCGATCATGTGTAGACTCTGAAAAAATAGCTTCTGATTACGTCTCCGATGTCACCCTGTATAGACTGAGATAGAGATATCAGTGAAATACTCTACGTAGATTGTAGCGCCACAGTGGTATGAGTACAAAACTAACCGCACGACCGCTCGGCGGCAGGTACTAACTACTAAAATATATTTCAAGTTCCTTTCTGAAACTAATGCAAAAATAAGGAAATAAGTAATGAAATAATAGTTACATTACCTATTTGGCAATCTTTGCATGAATTTCAGACCATTTTTAATAAATATGGGCATGACATTCTTCTGACAATAAAACGAAATAGGTAACTTAGTAAATATCGTTTATTACACAATTTTACTTACAAACATTCGATATTAGCAATCGCACCAAAATTTATCAGTATTATAAACAATAACACAAAATTAACGCGTAAAAAGTGGCATATTATATTTTGTAGGCAGCGGCTTTGTCATTCGAAGATATTCAGTTTTCAATGAATCCATTACACTCTGCTTAGCCGCACGATAGCTCTTACCGTCACGTTGTAGGGTCGAAATTATTTACTGAGACTATTACTATTAACAGCAAATCGTAATATATAGTTATTAACTGCACATAATTATATAAATATACAATTAACCTAAAAAAGCCAATAGACATTTGAATTTTTAAATTGACAGCGATGTCAACGTACCGTGCAAACGTTTAGTTTTACGTAAAATATTTAAGCTTTATAAGCTTATATACACACCACATCGATAAAATTTCCCTCGAAATTTGTAAGGTAGCAGAAGTTGAAAACATACATTCTTCTCTTCCTATGGAGCATTTTATAAGCACTCGAATCTACTATCCATTTGCACGAATAATTGACGAGGCTAAATTAGTACAATATTGTCACAATTTTGTGTACATTACCTAATTATGTAATTATTTTGCGTACGTTGGAACGCTCGAAATGTAAACACGAAAAAAATATTGAACCATAAATTTAGGTAGTAAACACATCATCTGAATTTTAGGTAAAGTATTATACATGACAGAAGTACAACCGCGAAAGATGTGCCTCTTTGTCACTCAATGTGCAAGTGCGATAGAGAGGCAGGTGAAACAGTACACACAGTGTCATCTGCTGGATAAAGTAAAAACTTACATCTCCTTGGAAAAGCTCGTTCTTCGAGCTGAAAGGCCCCTGGGCCTACCCGCGGCTGTAACGCCTCAGATGATGACGATGATACAATCTTTCACCCTTTTTTACACCACCTTAAGAATGACAGTCAATATGACATTCTCTAGAAATCCTACTGTCAAAACGAATGATTAAGTGCTTATTTCGGAATATCTAGACGAATTAATCTCGTCAAAAACATTACATGTTCAATGATAAAAAACTTCTCGAAGTCGAAGGCCGAGTGTGTCAACAGAGCGGTTCTTTATGTAATGATGAAGGCCGAAAATGCAAAGCAGAGCGGCAGGAAATGCGAGCCGAAAGCCGAGCATTCACACACAGCAGCCTCCTTATCAATGGCTGAGGGCCGAAGGCCCGAAGCATAGCGGCAAGGCACGCGAGGTCAATTGCCGAGCATCCCAACAGACCATGGCTCTTTTTGTAAGGCTGAAAGCCCGAAGGGCGTGCCAACGTGACACTACGTGTCACCGAGTGTCTTATAAGCTAACCTGAGGGCCGAAAGCTGGAAGGAGAGCAGCATTCCAACAGAGCGGGCTCTTTAATAAGGCTGAGGGCCGAAGACCCGAAGCTGAGAAGTAAGGCACGCGAGGCAGAAGGTCGAGCATCCCAACGTAGCGGGCTTTCATATAAGGCTGAGGGCCGAAGGCTCAAGCCAAGAGTGATATACGCGATCAAGAAGGAAAGGAGTGAACATTAAGTAACCGGCAAAAGTAATAGGATTACAAAGTTACACATGCAGATTATTTATCTAGAAAACGGGACTGAAATTTGGGTTCGGGGTCACAGTTACAGGGCTAACCGCTAATAGATTTAAAATTTTGAAGAAACCGTGGCGGCTGGGGCACACACTGCGCAGCAAGCGTTTACTTTCTTTTTTTTCAGTTTTTATCTTAATGTTTCACAAATTTTGAAACAGGATGGTTTTCCCTTTGTCGTCAAGTACATATATGGTTACCAATTTTCAAACCTGTAACACATGGATTATAGGAGTTCCCATATAAAATTCAACCCCTCTTTTTACCTCTTTTTAACCCAAATCTGCACAAGTTTTATAGCCTATAACCTGGCCGGGAATTTTCTTGACAGATTAGTAAAGTTTGCATCAAAATCCATTCAGCCGTTTTCACGTGATGCGCGGTCAAGTAAACAGACAAAGAGACAAAAATCTAAAAACTGTTGGAACGTGTTCTTTTGTCGATTCTATGTAAGTATCCCCAGCAAACTTTTTTTCGAATATCTTCCATGTACAAAAAACGACGAAGCGCTTCGAGAAAAAGTAGGAAGTGACCTTGCGCTTCGCTTGGCTCGTTTTGGCGGAGGCACTACCGTGCCCCCACCTTCTAGATTTCAAGTGTTGTTCGAACCTAGTGGTTTAGCGATTGATCAAAGTGTACGAGAAAAAAACGTTTAATTTAATATAAGATTTTATAGATATATATCTCTACCTATATGATGTATGTAAATGACTTGCATTTATGAATATTAGTGTCAATAATAGCTCTAATGTTTAACACCGTAAGTCATAATGGGACGTGTTGAAAATCGTGTGTGTATGACATGAATTAAGTGTCTTAAACTATTTTATCTGTACTTGCTTTAATGTGATGATAATATTTGTTTCACTGCCTGTGTACCTCGCTCCGCTACAACCCAATGCATATTAGTAAGTACTGAACCACAAATAATAATACACAACAAACTAGACAAAATACTTTTCTGAAAACCGCATCAAAATCGGCTCTGCCAAACGCGAGATAATCGCGGTCAAAAATAAATACAAACTATTACAAACATATGGGTCAAACCTAGAATCTCCTTCTTTTGTTTTGAAGTCGGTTAAAAAGAGACTAGAGTCCTGTGCGACACTCGCTTAGTTTGCATGAATTACTTGGTATGAAGTTGAGAAGTTCTGCAATAAATGGAGTCCTATATACTGAGCGAGTATTTGAGTTCCGAATAGTAATGTAATAAAAAAGGACTCCCACCAAAATATAAATGTGAAAAAAATTAGCCAAATGCACCTTTTAAGACACCACTCATTTTGGTGGAACATGAGAACTTCGCTTATTTTTCACATTTATGTTTTGGTGGGAATGGTATAACTCTTACAGTGGGGATAGCACACAATATGCCGGTATACGATGCGAGATGTGAAAATCTACCCCAATTTATCACAACCGGTAGCCATAACATAATCATGAAATTCATAAATGATGGGCAGCCAACATGTAAAATATGCTGTAATGTTGGTTTGCCTTTGGTTATAGTTGTTCATGTATTAAATAAAGACAAGAAATATACGCAAACATCTTTGGTTATCTTAATTGTTTTAGATAAGGCTAAATTTCCAAGACACAATGATCTCTCATTGAGGGTTAACTCTATACTTATACAAATATACTTACATATAAGTTCAATTTGTTGAACAGATTTTGATGAAATTTATGGTATGGAGATACCTACAAACTTTGAGTTTACCCCTATAGAAGTACTTTTTGTCTTAGTAGAAGTCATCCTCTGAGTGTGACATAGTAGGGGTAGAAGTTAGTATGGGAGTTCAAATGACAGGTAAGGTACATGAGAGGTACTGACTATACCAATGATATAAATTGTAAGTTGTAAAAGTGTACCTGTACCTAAAGCTAAATTCAGGCCTTACAATAAAATGGCTTAAAACTTTATAACTGTTGAGTGGCACATCCAAATAGTACCTCATACAAAAGTGCTTTTTTGGCCTTTAAGGGGGTGCCTTGATTCTGTAACCGCGTTTGGATTTTTTGATCATGCACTTAAAGTCGTTAACACATAAAAAAATAGCTTTTTATTTAACCAAAGTGGTTAGGACATGATTTGACAGAAAATAGTTGATGCCCAGAAATATGACCTATTTTCCATGTTTTTGAAGCTAAAATATCTTATGTTTCATTGGCTAATCACATATTGAGATCAGTTTAAGTAGATCTGACATTCACAAAAGTTTTAGGGTATTAACGAACCCAAAATATCCTGTCATTGATGTCTGATAGGCAATAGGATCAACTCCCCTTATTTATTGCACTACTAGATGAAAGCCCGGCTTCGCTCGGGTGAAATAAATAAGAAAGAAATAAACAAAACATTTATTCGTGACAGTTATGCAAACGACGAAAGAAATAGTGTACAAAAATGTATAAAATAAAAACATTGCAACAACGGATTATGATGAAACTTCGAATCGTATAGAAATATAGTCTGTAGTCTGGATTGGGAATAAAAGTATGGAATGGAATTATATGGAATTGGGAGTAAAAGATTACGCAAACGACGTCACGGGCAAAGGCTAGTATCTTTGCAAGTTAATCCTAAGCATTTTTATAAGGGTAGTATTTAAAGGCACATAAAAAATTTGACACCGTAATCAGTACTGATTTGTATAGCTAAAATACTAATCGTTCATTAAAATTCAATTCAGATGTGCATTGTTAAATATTGATGTGCCAGTCAGTATTTTTGGTGCGAAGTCAGAGCTGCTAACGCGAACGAAAACAAATGAAGTTCGTGTATCTCCCTTTCTGTCGCACTTGCATATTCGAGCGACACAGAGGGAAATACACGATGTTCGTTCGTTTTCGTTTCGCGATAGCAGCTCTCTATTCTCCGCCAAATTCTATTCAGTGGGGCCCTTTACACTCAATATTATCGCGATTTTTAAAATTGTATGGGGTCTGTTAAACGCTTAATACTATTTGTGTGGTTTTATGTGGTTTTCAAAATCGTATGGATTTTTCTTCAATATTCATTGCACGTGATACGGATCGTGATACGAGTATATCGCGTGATAATAATAACCATGTAACAGGCCCCTATGGATGTTGCTTCAATATTCAGTGTTTCACGTGATAATAATAACAGTTGGTACTATTTTCTCCAATTAATGGAAACTATTTAACAACTTGTTCCGTTTTGCCAAAGGTATTTCACATTCCGATACGCGCACCATCCAGGAATAGGAGCCGTCAGACCAGAGGGCCTACCACGATCTGAAAACGAAGTATGTATTTCCCTCTCCGCGCTCGAATATGCAAGTGCGACAGAGAGGCATATATATTTAGTTTTCGGTTGGTAGCACCTTAGTCCGAGCGTGGCGGACGGTCGAAGAAAGTCAAAGAACATTCCGTGTGTTGTCTGTCACACATATAATTTTTAAGCTTCCCATCGACCTATGAACTTGAAATTAAGTGATAATGTTTATTATGAAGTATATTTTACCAAAAATATCAATATATTGATAAATCACATTTGTTCTTTAGTTGTACGGAACCCTCAGTGTGCGACTCCGACGCACTTGGCTGGTTTTTATTACATTTTGAATTTTATTTCTCTTATAGTAAAATACCCTATTCGTTTTAAAGTTGACGCCTGAGGGCCTACCGCGAACCAAAAACGAACTATCTTCCTCTCTGTCGTTCGAATATACATGTGCGAGAGAGGCAGATACTTCGTTTTCGGTTCGCAGTAGCGCCTCTAACGTCCGAGCGCGGCGAACGGCATGAGCTGAGGGTCTACTCCGAAATTAAAAATCCTAACTTCGTCTGGTGCCCTCTCTTTCACTCTCCTGTCATAGACTATATGAGTGAAAACGACGGCACCATACGAAGTTCGGATTTCGAATTTCGGAGTAGACCCCCAGTACCACTAAGTTATAAGATAGAGCGAGATAGGGATAGAATTTTGCTAGACGTTTAAAAGCCATAAGTCACCTAGTAGTTTGTCACAAACAAAATAGAGACGCAGCTTTAAGATGGCGGACAGACTCAGCAAACATTCAAGTGGTGTCCTTTACACGATTAATATTATCACAATACTGGGGTGTCAATATTATCGCAGTTTTCAAATATGTATGGATTCTGCTTTAATATTCACGTGATACTTATCGTGATATGAATCCATGTAACAGGCCCCATACATTCGCTTTGAAGGCGGTTGTTGTGACAATCAGTCTAGCTAGCACGATAGATTATACCGTTACGTTTTATGTGACGTTTTAATACATTTCGCCCATATAACGTGACGGTATAAGTTATCGTGCTAGCTAGGCTGATAGGTGTATAGAACGCTTGAAAACTACAAAAACAAAACGCTGCAGACGCGGCTAGCCGAATCCACACAATGGGCGATGATGGCCCATCACCCAGAACGCAGCCCAGCAACCTGGCCAACATACCGGACGCAAAAATAGTTCACGATTTTCGAACGTAGCCGACACTGTCAACCAACAAATTTAATATAGCAATATAGTCTGTGGGCAATATGGCCGACGTTTTGTCATCAAATTAACACTTTTAAATGCAAAATACGCGACAATCCGAATTTTGCGGATACATATGTTCAACTCAAAAATCGTTATTTTTATACGTTCTTCAATTTGAGACAGGTCTCGTTCGGGTCTACCGTACCCCTGCACGAAATTATTAATATAGAAGATATGTTGCATGGTCCCAGGTAGAACTTAATAGTATTAGTAACACTTAGAGTTAAATCATACAAAAAGCATATGAGTGTAATTTACTGGAAATAAATGCTTATTATTCTTATTAAGATAAGATACACTATTGGTAATCACATCACCCTAATCTAATCTTGACAAGTATGAGTATGTATATTGTTGTCTAGTACCCATAGTACCAGCTTTGCTTATTTTGGGACTAGGTTGATTTGTGTAAGAAGTCCCCCAATATTTATTAATTATTTATGTATGAAGATCAGGCCTTGAAATAGCACTATTTTCGCATATCGTTATGATTCATAATCATAATGCTGCTTTGTCAATAAAACGCTTTACTAAAAACAATATTTTTAGCGGTATCCATTATAGCATTATAAATAGAAAGCAAAATATACATAGAGATATTTTGTGAAGCGCTATAATAACTATAATAGGCTATCTCTGTCTCGCACACAGTCTCGCTCTTACGTGCGCTGTGACATGTACATCAAACTCGAGCACATCATTGTCGCCACCTCCACCATCTTAAATGATATTTATAACATTATGTTTTTCATTTTGTTATGATATGAAATATCATCGATTATGTTTATAATGAAATTTTAAACACTAACAAAATATATCGTTATAATATCGCTTATTTTCATAACATTTTAAAGGCCTGTTGAAGATATATGCAGTTTTTGTTTTAATATAGAAAAAAAATATGATCAATTTATAGAAACAAAAAATCTATAACTTTAAAACAAATGTACGCATATCCATATTATGGATAGCATTTGAAAATATTATGACATTAATTGTAGGGGAATGAGGTGCAAAATTGTGAGTATATCAGTGATCAGTATCTTTATTGCTTCTTCTGTGTCTCTGATGTCTACCGTATATACTATAACCAATTTAGTAACTTACCTCAGGGCCCAACTGAACTTTATGCATTTTGGCCATTTGCTTTGCTACAAGAGGCCAAACTTTTGGGTCCAAGACAGTGTCCACATTCAGAGTAACACCAGGATAGTATTGATAAGCCAATCCATTTTCAAATATTCCATATATTTTAGGTGCCAAACCAAGAACATTTAGTTTCTTTATATTCCTGGGAGAAAAATGTATTTATGAAAAGCATAATGAATATTATTCTTGATTTATATTCTGATTGTATTAAATATTAATCACTACATGTCCTAGAAACAGCTGATCGGTGAAACAAAATGAAGATTTTGGTAACAAATCAATCACAACAAAGATGCCCATAAAATAAATAAAGTTAGTGATAAATCCACTGTAATATGCAAGATATCATTGGGTTTACTTACCTGAGTTCAGCAGTCCTGTCAATAATTAAATCTGTCTTATTTCCGTAAATACGAACAAGCACTATATTATCTCCATTGTTAATACTATCATTAAATTGCGACTGAGTATACTGGCAAGCTACAAGTTTATTTGTGATACCATCTGTGTACAACTGTAAATGAAATACATGTTTTGACCTACGTCAGTACATCACACAATGAAATAAGATTGCGGCGGTATTCGAAAAGTATCTACCTTAAACTTAACATGTTCTTTGGACCACTCGGGCCGTATAACTTCAAGAAGTTTATATATTCCAGTATATATGTCATTCTCCACAATTTGGACTGGTACGAAAATATCTCCGGCGGGTAAACAAACAGAACTCATTATTTTTATTTAACTCTCAAAGTTCTCTTACAAATTTACAATTATTACTTCTATTAAGATACAAAACAGTAAATACTTCGGAATAAGTTTATATGTGTGGTTAGTTGGGCTAAGACTGATAGACTGCATCATACTACGCGGCAGCTGTTTATATATGATGACTGCACAAAACCTACTCTACTCGTGAAGTAATAAATCGCGGCAAATTTATCGCATACATATTTGTTCAGATAATTTGTACTCACAAATGAAACGAAACGAAACGACAGCTCGTCGACGGTCGACCTAATTTGCTTTGCGATGACAATGACATGACACTGACACGACGCATGTGACACTGATAACTGACACATTTAAGGAGGATTTCAATAGTTACTTAGGCTGTGTTCCGGGGTGCTACCGCGAACTTCGAAAATCGAACTTCGTATCGTACCGTCCCTTTCCGTCATACAGAGTATAATACGAGAGTGAAAGGGACGGCACGACACGAAGTTCGATTTTCGAAGTTCGCGGTAGCACAGCCGAATCACGCTGACAGCGCTGTGAGCGCGCTCACGGTCGGACCGATTCACGCTTACAGCGTTTACTCGAGATGTCGTGACGTCATTGATGACGTCATGGACGGCGCTCACGGTGCTCACACTCCCAGCCGTAAGCACCGTGAGCGCAAACGTCAAGTTGACGTTTGACATTTCATTTTAGGCGCGAAAAATAAACTTTACAGTTATATTAGTTTATTTATTAGTTTTTTTTGTACTTTGTCGGTAGCAAACAAGCGTACGGCCAGCCTGATGGTAAGTGGTCATCGCAGCCTATGGACGCCTGCAACTCCAGGGGTGTCACATGCGCATAACCAACTCTTTAAAATTGTATATACTCCTTCCTTGAAGAACCCGATACTGTAGTCCTTCGGGAAAACCTCGGCAGGGAGTTCATTCCACAGTCAGAGCGTCCAATGGAGAAAATTCCTCTGAAACCGTACCGTACGCGACCATTCAGGTTCTAAGGTGTGAAGATGAACTATTCCCTATGCTCTACAATTTGGTCCTGGAACATGTCGTCAGTTTTATATTAGTTCGTTGCAGATTGCGATTAATTTCAATTTTCTACAGATCAAAAACCCAGCCCAGAATTTCATACTATGATTAATTGACGAGCTCAAAATTCAAATTCAGTTGACGTTTGACAGTAAACACGCTCATGACCGGTCCGAAACAAAACACCGCTCACGCGGCCTTGAGCGCGCTAACTGATTCGGACCGGCCGCCAGCACTGTAAGCGTTGTGAGCGCTGTGAGCGTGATTCGGAACACAGCCTTAATTACGCGGTCACTGCTGGTCAGTGCACTTCACTTGGCCGTTGTATTTGGGCAATTATGGCACAATTTTAGCTGCGTTATTTTCTTTCGCGATATCAAAGAAAGAGATGCAACATTAATATTTGCACAAATACGGCTAAAGTGGTGAAGCCACGGCACAAAACAATTTTTGTGGAGTGTTCCAGCTACATGTAAAATCGCTTATCGCAAATATTAAAATGCGTTTGCGTGTATCTTAATTTATTCAACGGGCAATACCATATTTCTGTCAATTTCTAGAAAATTCGGGCACGCACCGCACCGCAAACCACTACTACTAGCAAGCGAGAGATTGTAACGACCTACCGGCAATTGTTCTGCACGTATTGAATGTGACTTTTCACCAGCGTGATTTTTGTGCTTGTGAATTCGATAAAGAGAGTTCCGTACGTTTTGTAATCCCAGGAACGAATAATTTTGTGTTCCAATGGCTGCGATGTCTGTCATTGGTATTGATTTCGGCAATGAATCTTGCTATATTGCTGTGGCAAAAGCAGGTGGCATTGAAACAATAGCTAATGATTACAGTCTTCGAGGTACACCGTGAGTAAAATTTTCATTAATCTTCAGTTCACGACTGAAAAATATCTACAATCGTTTTCATCTTTATACTGGCCTTCTTCGCCCATCGTAAGAAGGACTTGATGATTTGCACGTCATGTTCATGTCGATACCTTGTATGGTAATAAGTCATGCTCATTTGGATAATGTATTTCACCAGATTTATTACTTACTTGATGAAATTGTTTTTCCATGTATTAGAAAAGTTCAATTAATTGAATTATCACATTTTTGTGGTTATAATGATGTGTCATAATTCATAATACTATCTCAATGTTACGAATCCTCTAGCGATTCTTATCTATCATGGTGGTTATGAATCGATTTACTAGCACAGTAATCATTTGGAGGTTAGTGTGTCCTTTGTCATGTTTCAGATCATGTGTTGCATTTTCATCAAAAAATCGAATACTGGGAGTGGCTGCAAAGAACCAAACAGTCACAAACATGAAAAACACAGTTTTTGGCTTCAAACGTTTGCTAGGCAGAAAGTACTCTGACCCACATGTGCAGAAAGAGCTGAAACATTTTCCTTTTAAAGTGGAACAAAGACCTGATGATGGTATTGGTATCCGGGTTCACTACCTTGGTGAAGAAAATGTTTTCAGTCCTGAACAGGTATGGCACTCAAGTTATAACATCTATAAGCTCCATTTATTTCTCACATTTGTTTTTTTTGTGATTATGCATGCAACAGTAAGCTATTTTTTTCAAGGGCACTATGAAAGTTGTTTCTTAACAATGTGTTGAATCAAACATTTTATTAAGTTGATATAGTTTAATGGTAACATGGCCCTTCATGTATTTATAATAAAAAATCAATATCTTTGACTTGGTGACTAAGTACCAGCATTAGTATTTGCTTAATTGTAGTTTGTTTAATACTTGCATATGTACAAGTATTAAACTAACTACAATTACAGTAATTAAAATCTTGTAAATCACATACTTAGTTATTTATTTATTGGAATTAATCACACTCTTTGACGACCTGTTTAGCCTAGTTGGTAGTGACTCTGCCTCCAAAGCTAGAGGTCCCGGGTTTGAATCCCGGCCAGGGCATTTATTTGTGCATTTTTCACAGATATTTGTTCTTGGGTCTTGGATGTTTTCTATGTATTTATCTATATAAGTATGTATATCGTCATCTAGTACCCATAGTACAAGCTTTGCTTAGTTTGGGACTAGGTCGATATGTGTAAGATTGTTCCCAATATTATTATTATTCTCCTTATTTATTTCTTTCTCTTAAGCTAGGTTTTTTACAATAACTTTATAAAAGTAAAATATATAAACATACATACAAAATATAAAAGCATTATAAAAAACCTAACCTAGGGTGCCACCACCAGCGAGGCAGGGCCTAAGCTACCGGTGGTTAGGGCGACAGAAAGAGAAACCTCCGGACTATCCATGCCGTGTCCAGGAGTACCGCCTTCTGTATCTGACCCTTGACCCAGCCATCTCACGAGAGTCTCTTGAGATGTTGGTCTCAAGACTCTTCGCTATTAGACCGTTCGCAGAGACGACTATCGGGACAATGATCGTTGAATCAACATCCCACATGGCGGTTACCTCATGTGCCAAGTCTAGGTACTTGCTGACTTTGTCCTTCTCAGCTTTCACGTCATGGGGGATGGTGATGTCAACGAGTACTGCCTGGCGCTTCAATCGATCTGTCAGCACAATATCAGGCTTGTTGGCTACAATAGTCCTGTCCGTGATGACAGATCGATCCCAATAGAGTGTTGCACAACCATTTTCGAGAACTGGCGCAGGTGTGTACTTATAATACGGCACTTCGAAGTCCACAAGACCGTATAAAAGAGCAAGCTGCTGGTGAAAAATCCTGGCCACCAAGTTATGTCTGTGCAAGTACTCGCCGTTAGCAAGATGACTACAACCAGAAATAATATGCCTGAGTGACTCTCCGGGACGGCGGCATGCCCCACAAATGTCGACCGTACCATCCTTCAGGATATATTTCCGGTAGTTGTTCGTCATGATAACCTCGTCCGCAATTACACAGACAAAACCTTCAGTTTCCCCAAAGAGATCCCCAAAACGCAGCCAGTTCACCGATGCGAGCAGGTCTACGTCGAGCCCCGTAAGGGCCTTGTAGAACCGCCCATGTAGCTCCTTACTCTTCCACACCGCCCTGCGGTCCTCGGTGCTTATTACTTTAAATCTGCGCCAGTTCTCGTTTGCCATGGACAGCGGGGTGAAAGATGCGTCTACTGCCACTACGTCACGATGCATCCCACACTCACTGTTTAGAAAGTAATCCCTGAGACTGCACACCTCGCGGTTGTGAAGGTCTTTGGCATTTAAGAAGCCGCGACCTCCAAGCTTCCGCGGGATGTACAGTCTCATAACAGAAGATCGTGGGTGTAGCATACGGTGCGCAGTAAGCAGTACACGCACCCTTCGATCCAGGAAATCGAGCTCAGTCTGAGTCCACCTTAATATGCCAAAGGAGTATGTGAGTACGCGAACCTTATTGCCGCCCGACAAAAAACTATTGAGTACTTTTGTCAGGCGACACAAGAAGCGCTCCTTCACCGCCCTTTTGATGTCTCCACCCTCGATACCCAAAGACTGTGACATACCAAGCAGTGGCGGCTGCTGACAACGAGAACCGGTGGTGCGCTAATTTATGGATTTATGAAATACTATAATATATAACTCAAAAATTGCAATACAACTACATTTTCCTACTAACCATCAAATTTTATATGTATTAAGTACCTCAATCCGTCGATTTTGATTCCTGGAAAATGGTTTTAAACTAATGCATGACCTTGGCGGCCCAGCCGATTTTATTTCTAATTTATCAATCACTAAAAGTTTTAATATTGTTTTTAATATTCTCGATATTTAAGTTCACACTTATTTTTTCCATTAAACACATAGTCACACTCACATTACAAAACAAACAATAAACACAAATTACGAATAATGGCGCGATACGAGAAAAAGTGAAGTGCAGGCCATGTTATTAACCAACTAAGCCAACTTGACAATTGAAGCGCAAGAAAAGGTTTATATTTTGAGCGTTAACTTCACTTGGTCGGGTAATATCGCCACCGGTCCCTCGTGTGGGCTCCGTGCGCCGCACGATATTTACCTTTTTCTTCATTCAGTTTGTACGGAGTATCTTCCGTCTCACGCGCCCGGCGCTCTAACGCGATTCTCATAGAAATTGTACTGGCTAGTGCGTGCGCTCCACGAAGCGCACGGAGAGGTGTTTTGAGACTGAGCGAAAAATAATTTTATAGACTACGACATAGCGTAGTGGTTTCTTTGCATTTTTTAATGTAATTTATGTATGTATATTACAGATTATTGAGATTGTTTTATTGATGACGATGGTATTGATGGTCTTAAATTTTTGGTAGTGCAACGCACGAGTGCACTCAAGCAAGGGGCTTGCAATGGGTGGAGCGCGCCGCGTTAATAACCTAACGCTCGAAATCCCCGAAACTAGCTGTCAGTCGCGGGCCGTCGCCGTCCGGTCCGAACGTGTACGTGCGTGTGCTCCGCTGCCGCGCACCGCCGACTTGATCTCGACGAACCGCGCTAACGTATTTTTTTGTGTGATTTAAAAAACACGATGAAACCTATAACCGGCACCACATGTTCTGTATATGGTTGTTTAAATACCCGAAGGAACGTTGGTGTGTCTTTTTTTCAATTACCTACAAATTGTGAACGGTAAGTTTTTCTTTTAGTTTGGTATGGTTATATTACCTTGGTGTTTAAAATTATCAAGTTGTAAGTTACAATGTACAACAACAATACAAATGAATACGATACGAACCACCTGGTTACTTTGTTAGGTACATTTCCGCCGATTCACTTATTAAGTACCTAACTGTAATTTTATTTATTCAAAATTAAATTTTATTCAAAATGAAACACGCGTTATTCAATTTATTTTACTTGATTAGCTTGATTAGCTTTTTCCCCTACACGTAAAATGGGGATGCATTTTTTTCTTGCAAAACCCACCGTGTTTGGTAACGTTAGATGGTTCGTTAAAAGATATGAGATTTATTAAATGACTAGCTGTTGCCCGCGACTTCGTCCGCGTCTTCGATCCTACTGGTCGCAGGGTGATGTTATATAGCCTAAAGCCTTCCTCAATAAATGGACTATCCAACAGAAAAATAATTTACAATTCTAACCAGTAGTTCCTAAGATTAGCGCGTTCAAAGAAACAAACTCTTCAGCTTTATAATAGTATAGATTACGCTATTCGTTTGCGTGATATCTATACTATAATATTATAAAGCTGAAGAGTTTGTTTGTTTGTTTGAACGCGCTAATCTCAGGAACTACTGGTTCGAATTGAAAAATTGTTTTTGTGTGGATAGCCTAAGGTTGACTGGTAGAGAATGCCATATGGCATTAAGTCCGCCTTTTGTACGATAAGGTTTCTTTAGTGCAATAAAGATTAAATAAATAAATAAAATAGCCCATTTATCGAGGAAGGCTTTAGGCTATATAACATCACGCTGCGACCAATAGGAGACGCGGACGAAGTCGCGTGCAACAGCTAGTAATTTATAAAAATTTAGGTGCCCCCCTCAACCACAAGCAAGAGAATATGTGGAAAAAACATGGTAGTAGTATAGGTATACAATGAAAACTAAAAACTATCACTGGGCTATGAACGCTCTATTCATGTGAAGTAACATGTACTTAATTAATTTCGGTTCACTGTACCTACTTAAGCGACATCTGGTGAGGTAGAACATGTTTTGTCTCATTGAAGTATTTTTGGCGTGACAACCCTAGGGCTACACGAGCCGCGCGTGAATGAATACAAGTTATGGGATAGACAGAGATGCAGAGAGTAGGCACGTTTCTTATGCCTAAACGCCGTTTTTGTTAGGAAGTGAAATTTCTGTACTTGTACTATTCCTTATTCTGTGACTCAAGGTACGGCCGCCACTGATACCAAGATACTTATAGGTTTCTGCTTTGGAGAGAGATCTGAGAGCCATTGTCTCAGAAATATGTAAATTTGTGGAATTTACAACTTTCCCCCGCTGTACATGCATGACCGCACACTTATCGACACCAAATTCAATTTTTATGGCACTACTGAAGACCTCTGTGGTTTTTAGTAGCTCCAACAGGTCATGTTATTTGGTGCAAATAGTTTAAGATCGTCCATGTAGAGCAGATGAGAGATGACCTCACCCTCTCTCCGTAGCTGGCAACCCAGTCCCGAATCCTTCAGCAGGGCACTGAGCGGATTCAGCGCTAGGCAAAACCACAAGGGACTCAGACTATCACCCTGAAAAATACCTCGCTCAATCCTGATGGAATCCTGCGGGCCAGAGGGGCCCTCTCCTCCCCGGGGTTGATGAAGGACTGTGGTCCACTGCCCCATGCAAGCAACTAAGAAGGATCTCAAAACTGCATCAACTTTATACAGTTCTAAGATCCTCCTCAGCCATGAATGGGGCACCGAATCATAGGCCTTCTTATAGTCAATCCAGGCGGCCGAGAGGGTCCCTCTGTTTCGCCGGACTCGTTGGCAAATGGTCATGTCAATGTGCTCTTTAGTACCACGTGACCCAACCCTACATCCATTTTGAGCGGGGGCCAGAATGTTGTTCGCAACAATGTGCGTGTTAATTTTTGCTCTCAAAATGGATGTAAGGAGCTTGTATAGCGTCGGCAAGCACGTGATGGGTCTGTAGTTCTTCGCTTCCGTGGTAGTACCGGACTTGTAGAGCAAGGAGGTAACACCAGTTGTTAAGGGAGGCGGCAGGGAACCGAGCTCGAGGGCTTGCTGGAACTGTGCTGCCAAACGCGCGTGTGAGCATCGAAACCATTTTAGCCAGAAGTTGTGCAACCCACCCGGGCCCGTACTTTTCCAGTTCGGAGCCGTACGGATGGCACAACTTACGTCTTCGGGGCTGATGATAACAGACCCCATGGGTTCAATGGACTCACACTCACGCTTGACAACATCCATCCAGGCGCCCTCGGTGTGCTCGACAGGCACGGGGCCTGACACCACTCCCCGCAAAGGCCTGGTTCACGAAGCGCATTATTCGGGGGCGGTTATTGCCCCCTCTGAAGCAGATCAGCTTTGCAATGACAGTCCTATACGTATCGACACGCCGCTCAATTCGTACTTGCCAGGTAGGGACACTCCCGGTGGTCTTAGGTGCACGGTCAGCGTCCGGAAACTTGACGCGAGCAACACGGCACGCCGCGATGCCCCCGCAGTACATAATTGAGTGCGTGTCAATTAAATCTTCACTAGCCCTAAAATACGGGACGAGGAGATCGTTCAGGGCTCCCATTAACGCTAGATTGCGTCTATTCACGGGCAAGCGTGATAGTCGCGGCCTGGAATTGGGTGTGGAGCGATACTGCGTAATCGCCTCTTCCCAAGCCCTCCTCAATAGTTCATGGGCATGGGTACTCACACTCTGATACGCACAGTCCTCGTCGGCACTGGAATCAACCCGCGGTGCCCCCGGTGCCATATCGGGTGCAGGCACCGGAGCCGGCAACGTGGCGGGTGGGTTCCGGGGCGAAGCGGAGGGTGCGCGAGCAGAGAGTGCCTCCATGCGGAGCCGATCAAGTGTCGCGTCATCCAACGGCTTGAGCTTCGTGGTCAACGGTACCAGACGCCTGAAGAAGCGGTTGAGGCAACAAAACGGCCACTTTGGAGACCCCGACTTCGGACTGGAATAGTGTTTCGAAAATTGGTTCGATCGAATGAAAAAGTGTATTACATATATCGGTGATTAATTTGAAAAACAATAAATACCATTTAACACTTCTTAAAAGGCAGCCCTCGTACATAAACATTACCATTAACTTCACCATTTGACAACATTTCAAATTTCCAAGTAGTATGAAATATAGCATAAATTGGACGAGGTATTCTGTTGTATATGCAAAAACTGGCAATAAACGGCTTTAGTATTATTATTCACCTTATTTATGTTTTTCACTTAAGTTAGGTTTTTACAGTAAATTTATACAAGTAAAATATAAATATATACATGCAAAATATAAAATCATTATAAAAAACCTAACCTAGGGTGCCACCGGTAGCGAGGCAGGGCCTAATATGGCGGTCACATCGTGGGCCAGGTCTAGGTACTTGCTGACTTTGTCCTTCTCGGCTTTCACGAGGTTCTCATCATGGGGGATGGTGATGTCGACGAGCACTGCCTGGCGCATCGATCGATCTTTCAGCACGATATCGGGTTTGTTGGCTACAATAGTCTTGTCCGTGTTGACAGATCGATCCCAGTAGAGCGTGGCACGACCATTTTCATGAACTGGCGCTGGTGTGTACTTATAGTACGGCACTTCGAAAGTCCACAAGACCGTAAGTATATAAGACCAAGCTGCTGGTGAATAATCTTGCCTACCAAGTTATGTGTGTGCAAGTACTCGCCGTTAGCAAAATGACCGCAACCGGAAATGATATGTCTGAGTGACTCTGGGACGGCGGCATGGCCGACAAATGTCGACCGTACCGTCCTTCAGGATATATTTCCGGTAGTTGTTCGTCATGATTGTAGTAATTGCACAGATAAATCCTTCGGTTTTCACGAAGAGGTCCCCGAAACGTACCTAGCGACTTCACCGTCGCGAGCAGGTCTACTTCGGGCCCGTAAGAGCCTTGTAGAACCGCCCATGTAGCTCCTTACTCTTCCATACGGCCTTGCGGTCTTCGGTGGTTAGTACGTTAAGTGTGCGCCAGTTCTCGTTTGCCGTGGAGAGTGGGGTGAAAGATGCGTCTATTGCCACTACGTCACGATGCATCCCACACTCGCTGTTTAGGAAGTAATCCCTGAGACTGCTCACCTCGCGGTTGTGGAGGTCTTTGGCATTTAAACTTATTATTATTAATAAACCTTAACTCATTTCGTTAATTTATTAACTAAAAACCAAAAAATATTTTTACAGATTTCTAAATATTCATGAAAATGTGAAAAAAAAGCCAACCACCTTCTATATGACGTCACAAAACTGAATCGTGACAGTCACAGTCACAACAGCGCACAAAAAGAATAGCAGTACACTTTCTTTAGTAAATCCGCCTAACAGTACTCCTGTATGATTTTTTACGCTGTGACGCCTTTCTTGTCACTTACTCTCTTTTAAAAAGAGGGACTTTTGAAATAGTTTTTTTTTATGAAATACGGACATTTTCGAGGATTTAAAAATGTAGTTATACTTAACTTTTTATCCTCTATGATTTCATCGAAATAAAGCCCTCTTAAAAATTAAATGTTATCAATTACAATCATAAAGTAGTGTGTCAATAACTGTAATAAATAATTGATTTCAGATAACAGCAATGCTGTTTACTAAACTCAAGGACATCGCAGCTACGGCCTTGGGGACTCAAGTCAATGACTGTGTCATCTCTGTGCCCAGCTATTTCACCAATGCTGAGAGAAATGCTCTGCTAGATGCTGCTGCTATTTCCGGTAATTATTGTAGCCTTTTTTTATACACACTTGCGAGTATGAGATGGATGCCTAAGTAGTCCATTATAAAAATTATCATGCTAAAGGGGAGGGGATAATATAGTATATCTAAAAGTAATGTTGCAAGAGTTAAAGACTGGATTCTTTAAAGCTAAGATTAGGTTTTTACTGTACTGAGAAGACTCACACTAGTCCTGATAGCTCAAATCACTTGCTCTCGGCAAGCTTAAATAAAAATTATCCCTAAAAACGGCAGAGAGTCCGACTCGCACTTGGCCGGTTTTTAACCGACTTCAAGATTTCAAAAGAGGAGGTTATCAATTCGGTTGCATCTTTCTTTTTGTTTTTTTTTTTACTCCATAACTCCGTCTTTTCTTAACCGATTTGGAAAATTCTTTTTTTGATTGTAAGTATATCTATATTAATAATTTCGTGCAGGGGTACGGTAGACCCGAACGAGACCTGTCTCAAATTGAAGAACGTATAAAAATAATGATTTTTGAGTTGAACATATGTATCCGCAAAATTCGGATTGTCGCGTATTTTGCATTTAAAAGTGTTAATTTGATGACAAAACGTCGGCCATATTGCCCACAGACTATATTGCTATATTAAATTTGTTGGTTGACAGTGTCGGCTACGTTCGAAAATCGTGAACTATTTTTGCGTCCGGTATGTTGGCCATGTTGCTGGGCTGCGTTCTGGGTGATGGGCCATCATCGCACATTGTGTGGATTCGGCTAGCCGCGTCTGCAGCGTTTTGTTTTTGTAGTTTTCAAGCGTTCTGTACACCTATCAGCCTAGCTAGCACGATAACTTTTACCGTCACGTTATATGGGCGAAATGTATTAAAACGTCACATAAAACGTAACGGTATAATCTATCGTGCTAGCTAGACTGATTGTCACAACAACCGCCTTCAAAGCGAATGTATGGGGCCTGTTACATGTATTCATATCACGATAAGTATCACGTGAATATTAAAGCAGAATCCATACAAATTTGAAAACTGCGATAATATTGACACCCCAGTATTATGATAATATTAATCGTGTAAAGGACACCACTTGAATGTTTGCTGAGTCTGTCCGCCATCTTAAAGCTGCGTCTCTATTTTGTTTGTGACAAACTACTAGGTGGCTTTTAAATGTCTAGCAAAATTCTATCCCTATCTCGCTCTATCTTATTACTTAGTGGTACTGGGGGACTACTCCGAAATTCGAAATCCGAACTTCGTATGGTGCCGTCCCTTTCACTCATATAGTCTATGACAGGAGAGTGAAAGGGACGGCACCATACGAAGTTAGGATTTTGAATTTCGGAGTAGATCCCCAGCTCATGCCGTTCGCCGCGCTCGGACGCTAGAGGCGCTACTGCGAACCGAAAACGAAGTATCTGCCTCTCTCGCACATGTATATTCGAACGACAGAGAGGAAGATAGTTCGTTTTTGGTTCGCGGTAGGCCCTCAGGCGTCAACTTTAAAACGAATAGGGTATTTTACTATAAGATAAATAAAATTCAAAATGTAATAAAAACCAGCCAAGTGCGTCGGAGTCGCACACTGAGGGTTCCGTACAACTAAAAAACAAATGTGATTTATCAATATATTAATATTTTTGGTAAAATATACTTCATAATAAACATTATCACTTAATTTCAAGTTCATAGGTCGATGGGAAGCTAAAAAATTATATGTGTGACAGACAACACACGGAATGTTCTTTGACTTTCTTCGACCGTCCGCCACGCTCGGACTAAGGTGCTACCAACCGAAAACTAAATATATATGCCTCTCTGTCGCACTTGCATATTCGAGCGCGGAGAGGGAAATACTTCGTTTTCAGATCGTGGTAGGCCCTCTGGTCTGACGGCTCCTATTCCTGGATGGTGCGCGTATCGGAATGTGAAATACCTTTGGCAAAACGGAACAAGTTGTTAAATAGCTTCCATTAATTGGAGAAAATATTACCAACTGTTATTATTATCACGTGAAACACTGAATATTGAAGCAACATCCATAGGGGCCTGTTACATGGTTATTATTATCACGCGATATACTCATATCACGATCCGTATCACGTGCAAAGAAAATTGAAGAAAAATCCATACGAATTTAAAACCCACGATAATATTGACACACCAGTATTGTGATAGTATTAAGCGTTTAACAGATCCCATACAATTTTAAAAATCGCGATAATATTGAGTGTAAAGGGCCCCACTGAATAGAATTTGGCGGAGAACAGAGAGCTGCTATCGCGAAACGAAAACGAACGAACATCGTGTATTTCCCTCTGTGTCGCTCGAATTTGCAAGTGCGACAGAGAGGGAGATACACGAACTTCATTTGTTTTTCGCGTTAGCAGCTCTGACTTCGCACCAAAAATACTGACTGGCACATCAATATTTAACAATGCACATCTGAATTGATTTTTAATGAACGATTAGTATTTTAGCTATACAAATCAGTACTGATTACGGTGTCAAATTTTTTATGTGCCTTTAAATACTACCCTTATAAAAATGCTTAGGATTAATTAACTTGCAAAGATACTAGCCTTTGCCCGTGACGTCGTTTGCGTAATCTTTTACTCCCAATTCCAATGATATTTTAAGTACTTAAAATATCATTGCCCAATTCCATATAATTCCATTCCATACTTTTATTCCCAATCCAGATTACAGACTATATTTCTATACGATTCGAAGTTTCATCATAATCCGTTGTTGTATAAGTAATGTTTTTATTTTATACATTTTTGTACACTATTTCTTTCGTCGTTTGCATAACTGTCACGAATATATGTTTTGTTTATTTCTTTCTTATTTATTTCACCCGAGCAAAGCCGGGCTTTCATCTAGTATATCCAAATTGGTCCCGTTTTTGTCAAAACGCAGTTCTGATGATGGGATCCATGATAAATAGAGGGAACTCCTCAAATCTTAAAGGCAAACATATAGTGATTTTTGTGTTTTTATAAACAAATCGAGCATTTTCATCCAAAAATGTGACATTTGATGAAGTGGAACTGCTGATGATGATCAGAACTCTTCAACGACGAAAAGTTCACGTTTGGCGATTTGTCCTCCTAGCTGTGTTTGTTAAGCAAGTTCTATCTTCACGATTAATTTTTGTCATGCTCGATTTCTGATGATGGGATCCATGAAAAATTGAGGGAACACCTCTAATCCTGAAGGCAAACATATAGTGATTTTTGTGTTTTTATCAACAAATCGAGCATTATCATACAAAAATGTGACATTTGATGAAGTGGAACTGCTGATGATGACCAGAACAGAACTCTTCAACGACGAAAAGTTCACGTTTAGCGATTTGTCCTTCTAGCTGTGTTTGTTAAGCAAGTTCTATTTTCACGATTGATTTTTGTCATGCTCGAGTTCTGATGATGGGATCCATTAGGAATCGAGGAAACTCCTCAAATGTGAAAGGCACACAAATAGTAATTTAGTATTTTCATGAACTAATCAAGCATTTTCATTCATAAAAGTGACATTTGATGAAGTGGAACTGCTGATGATGATCAGAACGGAACTCTTCAACGACGCGTAGTTCACGTTTGGCGATTTGTTCTCTTCGTTTTGTTTGTCAATCAAGCAAGGTTTTTCCATGATTCCATGAGGAATTGAGGGTACTTAGTCTTCTACCATTATAAACATACTTACAGCCATTTTTATTTTATTGTATGGAATCTAAGAGTGCATCATCTAAGTATAATAATCTTTCACCGGCCTCCCCCATTCAAGTCGGTGTTTTTTTCTTAAAAATTATTAATGTTTGTTGTTATAGCCACAACAGAAATACATCATCTGTGAAAATTTCAACTCTAACTATCGCGGTTCTTGAGATACAGCCTTGTGATAGACAGACGGACGGACGGATAGACAGCGAAGTCTTAGTAATAGGGTCCCGTTTTTACCCTTTGGGTACGGAACCCTAATGTCGGATCTCGCACAAAGAAGGGTTCCGTACCGACATTTACTAATGCACATGTAAAACCACTGTACAGTCAGTCAACTGCAAAAATATGGGTGCATAAAACTTGCTCAAAAATATGTCCTTATAGCTCTTATGTCGGCAGATTAAGGTTGCAGTACGTATTTATGAGAGGATTAAATCGATACGTATTTTTGCAGTTTACCGTACAATACATTGAATCATAAAAGGTAGTATCTTCATTGGGAACTCACGGCACTTTTTGCGTCCTTTTGTTTAAGCAATACAGTTTTGCAGTGATAACTCAAAAACCGTTAGACGTATCTTGTTCATAACAAAACATGTTGAAAGTATTTACAGGGTACACCGGGTAGGGCAAGTGCGGCCGTTAGGAACAGTTGTAACATATCGGTAATAAATAAGTAGTTATTTGGGGACAGGGTTGTACAAAACGTCTTTCTTTGTTTTGACATGGGATTAGCGTCATTCCTATATTATTCATTCGAATAGATGGATAAAAATGCGTGTCTAAGTAAATTAATTAAAAAAAAACCGGCCAAGTGCGAGTCAGACTCGCGCACCGAGTGTCGCGTACAACTAAAAAATAAATGTGATTTAGCAATAAATTGGTATTTTTGGTAAAATATACGTAATAATAAACATTGTTACTAAATTTCAAGTCCATTGGTCAATGGGAAGTTAAAAAATCGTTGAAAGGATTTATTATTCTACATCATTTTGAAATTTTTCAGAATTTTAAACTTTTTACGGTACACACACACTTTTTTACGACTTTGACAGCTAATATCTCACCAACGGTTGACTTAAATGGGAAAGTTTTTTAGAAACCTGTATGTCATTTTTAAAGGCCTATCCATTGATACCCCACACGCCTATGCGCATTGAAAAAAAAATCTGTTACATGTATGGGGTGCCCCCCCAGTTTAATATTTTTTTCGTAATTTCACATTTCACAGGTTCATAGCATACACCTTCCTACCAAATTTCATAATTGTAGTGCTCATAGTCTCCGAGTAAATCGGCTGTGATATACGGACGGACGGACGGACGGACAGACATGACGAATCTATAAGGGTTCCGTTTTGCAATTATGGCTACGGAACCCTAAAAATTAATTTGGTACATGTATTAAGATCCTTTAGAACAACTAGGACCCCAAATTTCATAAATATAGGTTTAATAGTTATTGAGATATAAAATTCCAAAAAACGGCATTTTTTCCACTGACTGACTAGTAATAAAAAACCTAACCCATTTCCAGGTGACTTAGAAAGCTGAAAGGCCGTAGCAGGATAAGGGAAGAACAAATGCCCTTTTGTGATTAAGAGCTGATTTTTTTTTCTACAGTTACTTACATTTGGTAGTACTATTGTGCTAAGTTTTGTTGAAAAATTCCCAGTGGTTCAGCCGGGAAAAAATAAAATCCGAATTCATGAAATATGACTTTTCTCTAAAACAATTAAACTTTATCATACTATCTTTTTTTCATTTTGGTTAGTTAAATAGTATATATGTCCTGTAAGAAAATTGAGTATCTATCTTTAACATTTCTGTAAAAAAAAACGGCAATGAAAATTTCAAAAATTTTTTATTTACTTTTCTGAAGGAGTGACCACTCTAAATGTCATGTCTAAAAAAGCTTTATTTAACGTTCTATCAGTCATATTAGTTTGATATTTAAAAACGAAAAGCAACAGAGTCAAATTTAAAAAAATATTTTGGTTGTGTTCTGTTACTTTTTTTTCTTACACCATTCTAACACCGCCAAAAAACTCAAGCATAAATCCTTTTTGTGAAAAGTAAAAAAATAAATCAATTTTTCACATTTACATTAATATTAGCCTGAAAATATATTTATCTCAGTTGTCGCCATTCTAACTTGTAAACCAAAAACTGTATTCTTCTAATCATCATCACCATTTCTAAATATAGGTAAACCTTAATAATAATAATGCCATTTATTCCCACAAAAATTTTTAATTTAATAAGTAAGATAATTTTAATATTATCGTCAATAAAGTGACATATGTGTTGCATGTAAAATTAGTTTTTGGGGACCCATAATTGGGCTATGGCCCTAAAATATTTAGTAAACCTTACTAAATATTTTATCAGATATACTAATCTGTAGGCTTAAACGGACTGTAACTTTGTCATAATTAAAAGAATACCCAATTGAGTTGCATTTTATTAAACTCTCTTCAAATAATATCTCACTCTGCTACAGCACTTAAGCATAAATTATCTTTAAAACGGAATTAAAAAAAAAAACACTTTATTGACTATAATATTAAAATTATCTTACTTATTAAATTCAAATACTTAAGAAATTGAAGGAATTGTTAATTTTGTTTAGTTTTAGTTACTTATTGTTTTTGTGGGAATAAATGGCATTATTATTATTAAGGTTTACCTATATATAGAAATGGTGATGATGATTAGAAGAAGACAGTTATTGGTTTACAAGTTGGAATGGCGACAACTGACATAAATATATTTTCAGGCTAATATTAATGTAAATGTGAAAAATTGAATTATTTTTTCTTTTTACAAAGAGGATTTATGAATAAGTTCCTTGGCGGTGTTGAGATAAAAGTAACAGAACACAACCAAAATATTTTTTAAAATTTGACACTGTTGCTTTTCGTTTTTAAATATCAAACTAAAATGACTGATAGAACGTAAAATAAGGCTTTTTTAGACATGACATTTAGAGTGGTCACTCCTTTAGAAAAGTAAAATATTTTTTTTGAAATTTTCACTTACATTTTTTTTACAGATAATGTTAAAGATAGATAGTCAATTTTCTTACAGGACATATATACTATTTAACTAACCAAAATGAAAAAAAGATAGTATGATAAAGTTTAATAGTTTTAGAGAAAAGTCAAATTTCATGAATTTGGATTTTATTTTTTCCCGCTTGAACCACTGGGAATTTATCAACAAAACTTGGCACAATAGTACTACTAAATGTAAGTAACTGTAGAAAAAAAAAATCGGCTCTTAATCATAAAAGGGCATTTTTTCTTCCCTTATCCTGCTATGGCCTTTGGCATGCAGCTTGGTAATTGTGTGTGTACAGTACACTAAAAAAAAATATCAGAAAACAGTGATTTTTTTATTAGTTTTATTATTCCCTGTATTTATTTTCTTACTTAAGCTAGGTTTTTTACAATAACTTTATAAAAGTAAAATATATAAACATACATACAAAATATAAAAGCATTATAAAAAAACCTAACCTAGGGTGCCGCCGGCAGCGAGGCAGGGCCTAAGCTACCGGTGGTTAGGGCGACAGAGAGAGAAACCTCCGGACTATCTGCGCCGTGTCCAGGAGTACCGTCTTCTGTATTTGACCTTGACCCAGCCATCTGAGAATCTCTTGTATGAGCCAATGAGAGTCTCTTGAGATGTTGGTCGAGACTCTTCGCTATTAGACCGTTCGCAGAGACGACTATAGGGACAATGATCGTTGAATCAACATCCCAAATGGCGGTTACCTCGTGTGCCAGGTCTAGGTACTTGCTGGATTTGTCCTTCTCAGCCTTTACGAGGTTCTCGTCATGGGAGATGGTGATGTCACCGAGTATTGCCTGGCGCTTCAATCGACCTGTCAGCACGATATCAGGCTTGTTGGCTACAATAGCCCTGTTCGTGATGACAGATCGATCCCAATAGAGCGTTGCACGACCATTCTCGAGAACTGGCGCAGGTGTGTACTTATAGTATGGAACTTCGAAGTCCAGAAGACCGTATAAAAGAGCAAGCTGCTTGTGAATAATCCTGGCCACCAAGTTATGTCTGTGCAAGTACTCGCCGTTAGCAAGATGACTACAACCGGAAATAATATGCCTGAGTGACTCTCCGGGACGGCGGCATGCCCGACAAATGTCGACCGTACCGTCCTTCAGGATATACTTCCGGTAGTTGTTCGTCATGATAACCTCGTCCACAATTGCACAGACAAAACCTTCAGTTTCCCCAAAGAGATCCCCAAAACGCAGCCAGTTCACCGATGCGAGCAAGTCTACGTCGGGACCCGTAAGGGCCTTGTAGAACCGCCCATGTAGCTCCTTACTTTTCCATACCGCCCTGCAGTCCTCGGTGCTCAGCACTGGAGTGTGTCTACTGCCACCACACCACGATGCATCCCACACTCGCTGTTTAGGAAATAATCTCTGAGACTGCACGTCTCGCGGTTGTGGAGGTCTTTGGCATTTAAGAAGCCGCGACCTCCAAGCTTCCGCGGGATATACAGTCTCATAACAGACGATCGCGGGTGTAGCATACGGTGCGTGCGTAGTGAACCTTATTGCCGCCCGACAAAAACTATTGATTACTTTTGCCAGGCGATAGAAAAAGCGCTCCTTCACTGCCCGCTTGATGCCCTCACCCTCGATACCCAAAGACTGTGACATACCAGGATATTTATAGGTATCTGCTTCGGAGAGAGATCTGAGTGATGTTGTCTCAGAAAGCTGTAAATTTGTTGAATTTGCAACTTTCCCCCACTGTACATGCATGACCGCACACTTATCGACACCAAATTCCATTTTGATGGCACTACTGAAGATAGTACAGAGGTCTTTTCATGTTTATTTGGTGCAAATAGTTTAAGGTTGTCCATGTAGAGCAGATGAGAAATGACCTCACCCTCTCTCCGCAGCTGGCAACCTAATCCTGAATCCTTCAGCAGAGTACTGAGCGGATTCAGCGCTAGGCAGAACCATAAGGGACTCAGACTGTCACTCTAGAATATACCTCGCTCAATCTTGATAGAGTCTTGCGGGCCAGAGGGACCATCTCCCCCCTCCTGGTTGACGAAGGACAGTGGTCCACTGCCTCATGCAAGAACTTAAGAAGGATCTCAGAGCTATATCAACTTTATACAGTTCCAAGACCCTCCCCAACCATGAATGAGGCACCGAATCATAGGCCTTCCTATACTCAATCCAGGCGGCCGAGAGGGTCCCTTTGTTCCGCCGGAGTTGTTGGCAAATGGTCATGTCTATGAGGAGGAGCTCTTTAGTACCACGTGACCCAACCCTACATCCATTTTGAGCAGGGGCCAAAATATTGTTCGCAACAATGTGTGCGTTGATTTTTGCTCTTAGAATGGATGTAAGGAGCTTGTAAAGCGTAGGTAAGCACGTGATGGCTCTGTAGTTCTTCGCTTCCGTGGTACTACCGGACTTGTAGAGAAAGGAGGTAATACCAGTTGTTAAGGGAAGTGGCAGGGAACCCAGCTCGAGGGCTTCCTGGAACTGCGCTGCCAAACGTGTGTGCGAGCATCGAAACCATTTTAGCCAGAAGTTGTGTAATCCATCCGGTCCGGGACTTTTCCAGTTCGGAGCCGTACGGATGGCATAACTAACGTTTTCGGTGGTAATGGTGACAGACTCCATGGGTTCGATGGACTCACACTCACGCTCGACAGCACCGATCCAGGGACCCTCTGTGTGTTCAACAGATACAAATACTACTCCAAAAGTTAACCATGGCAGTAGCATCCGGTCGCTGTCCGTCAGACACACGATGGTCGGTTCCCTCCCATTTCCGGTATACCTTCCTTTGGTCGCTTTGGAAAAGGCGATTCAGCTGGTATCGGTCCATACGCTCTCTATAGCGACGAATACGGCTTGCCCATGCATAAACTTGCTGCTTCGGAAGACACAGGCCATGTAATCACGGGGCCTTACACCAGTCCCCGCGAAGGCCTGGTTCACGAAGCGCATTACTCGGGGGCCGCTATTGACCCATCTGAAGCAGATCAGTTTTGCAATGAGAGTCCTATACGTGTCAATACGCCGCTCAATTAGTTTTATTAATATTATTATTTATGCTAGTTACCTCAACTCCGTCATTTATAAACCGATTAGGAAAATTCTTTTTTTGTTTGAAACGATATACTTCAGGGGTGGTCCCATAGTTATCAGGTAAGAATCTGATGATAGGGTCCTGGAGAAATCGAGGGAACTCTTCAAATATTTGAGGTCCTAGGTGCGATTTGAGTATTTTGTATAGTAACTCGTGCATTCACCCTTGAAAAGCACCATTTGGCTAAGTTTTTTTCCACATTTTCAGACTTTAATCTTCGTCGCCTGGGTGACAATATCCATTTTAGCCAACTAAATGACCTTTCTAGGTCAACTGTAGTAAATGGACCAAATTCAAACAATTTATAGTATTGATGTATTTCTTCTGTACGACTGAGTTCTATTTCTTTTCAAGCATATTGACATAAAGTATCATTTTATACGGGGGGTTCTGAGGGACAACAAAAGCATAGTGTTGGGACATGTACCTTCGGAATCGATGTGGGCAGATATTTTAACAAAACCGCTGCCCAGTATTAAACACTATAAATGCATAGATGGCTTAGGTTTAAAATGTAGTTAGTTCAGATAGCTATTTAGTTGAACTGTTTTTTTTTTTTTGTTACTTTATTGTTATTAATATTATTTTAAAGCTTAGCTTTATATGTTCTTACCTATTATAATAATTATTGTGTGAGATAGTAAACTTTGCTTTTGAGGAGGCATGTTGAGGTTTATATCACAAGCAAAGTTTTCTTGCTGGCTGTTTCGTCAACTATATACAGTACGTACTTTAAATTGACATGTTCTAATACTTCACTCATTGTTGGACTGCGTAAATAAAACCTGATAGATACTACAAGAAAACGTGTTTATTTCTGTGTTATTAATTGGTATTGTGCAACTCATCAAAGGGACGCTGGCGCTGCTTTGTCCATAACTCTTACAAGCTTACTACACAATAAGTGAATTTATGTCAGACTGTAATTAATGGAGCATAACCTCCACACACTCCATTAATTACTTGCAAATTTGTATGCCTAACGGCCCAGCATAGTGATACAAAAGGAAAATGAAAAGACCTTTATGAACCTATGTTGAACAAATAAATGATTATTATTATTATTATTATTATTATTATTAACCCTCCCTGTCTCACACCGCATTTAAGTGAATACTCGTCAGAATAAACATTTGCCCATCTCACTTTATTTTTTGGTTACTATACCAATATGAGAAAAAAATCACAACCTCGGGTGTAACACCCGTCTCCCTTAGCTTGTCCCAGAGTAGATCGTATGACACTAAGTCAAAAGCTTTGGACAAGTCTAAGAAGCACGCATATATAGGAGTTTTTCTCTTGGCATAGTAATCAACAGCGTGCTTAAGTGTTAAGATTGTACTTTCAGTCGATAGCCCCTCCTGAAAGCCAAACTGTGCTTCACAAAGTTGTATATGTCGGCTAAGATGCACGTGTAGTATTTTGTCTAACACTTGCAACCACCGTAGCCAGCGAGATAGGCCGATAGTTCTCCTTATAAGCTATGTCACCTGACGAGTTTTTGATAAGCGGAGTCACAACAGTTTTCATAAGATCACCTGGCAAGTAACAATGGCGCACACAAAAAGTAAAAAGCATAGCTAGTATTCTATTCAGATGTGGACCCGCATGCTGGAGGTGTTCAATACTCAGTCCATCGTGTCCCGGAGACTTGCCCTTTTTCATGTTTCTAATGACCTGTGACACCATAGTGCTTGTTATTTCAAAGTTAGGGCCTATTGTACAGTCCAATATATCTGGTTTTGCATGTGACTGTAATTGTGATTCTACTTTGAAACACTGACCAAACATATGGGCAATACTCACAGGGTCACTTATACCATCTACACTAACAGGCAGAGATACCTTTCCGTTATACTAACATTATTTACTTCCTCTAGATATTAGTGTGGGGTACCTATTTCATTTTCTAATAGTGCTCCAACCATAACATTCCCAATCTGACGCCCATTGGCATCTGTACTTTCGTCTACTCTCACATAAATTCTAGAATTTCCCAGTTTAGTCTTAATCTGTTTCATTGTCTCCTTATAAGCGATGTCTAAGGTCTTTTTTCTCAAAAGTGATTCGTTGGGAATATATGTTTCTGAACCATATTTCCCGAATATGCAATCAGATATGAAATTGATGAAAATGGGATGTTGCAAGCTAAAATAAATTTTAGCAAGTCGAGGTTAAATACGTTTTGGTCTTTAGCGACGCTGTTATGCCTTTGGCTTCTTATATGCCTTTGTACGGAAAACTTTTTTCGAGACATTTGAATTTTACATTTCTTGTAAAAGTAAGTCGTACCTTTATCTTCTATATCTGAATGGTCAGCTTTCCATGAAGATCAATCAATCAATCAATCTTTGGGCGATATGGCTCCATCAAAGCCTTGATGATTCTGCCAATGTCGAGGTTGGATAAGACACGGCTAGTATTATAATACTGACGTTCAACAGCTGGTTGTGTTCGGTAGTATATCCAATCCAATCACACAGCCCGTCTAAAACAAAACACAAACTACAACAAACACAATCTACAGGAAAGGGTCGGGAAGTACGGGGACAGTGGGGAGTTAAAAGGTTTTAGCTCTACATGTAAACTACTTAAAAGTGTTAATATCATTACAACATAGGGTTATTTTCCATAAACATAAATTACAACTTAATGCTATTTTTAGATAAAAACTTATTTAATATCCCATGAAGATATTCCATGAAGATGAATTATCTTTTTTCTTGCGAGGCATTTTAGTCGCCTTAAGAAACCAAAAGGTAGGCTTAATTGATCGGAAAGCAAAATAATATTGTTGTACTGGATGAATTAATTCAAAGTAATTTCAATGGTTGTTAAAAGTGACTCGACACAGTCAATGTCAGATATCGGTTGTTTATAGTTGCGATAAGTACAAATGAAAGAGGGTTGCACACAGTTAAACGTATTTAAACTTAGTCATTACTTTAGTTATGATAATGATGGTCAAAAATAGCTCTTTATCGATGTCGATTTTTAATTAATAAAGATATAAAATACAATATATTTATATGTTGGTTGGAAAGGATATATCACTATCACTTTGCATTTCACATCTGGCTGTTATACATATTAATAAATGAATCACAAATGAGTATTTATTTCAGAGGAATAATTTTTGATGATTATTTATTGTGCTTGTTTCTAGGTTTGAATGTTCTGCGGCTGATGAATGAAACAACCGCCACTGCCCTTGCTTATGGTATCTACAAACAGGATCTGCCTGCCCCTGAAGAAAAACCACGAAATATTGTTTTTGTTGACTTTGGCAATAGTTCCCTTCAGGTAATTATAGCATTTTTATTTGTTTCCGTAACTTTTAGTGTATACGTTTTTTGTACATAAGCGTTTTGTTTTTAGGCTGTATAATGTTTGAAATGATAAGAATTTTATCTGACATAACTAATTTTAAATTCTTCGCACTAAGATGCACTAACTTATGTTTTAATACGAAAATCTTTCAGGAAGTATCCAAAAAGTTGGTCAAAAACTATATGTGATATATTCTTGGCCGGTACCACATTAGAAATATAGCGTAACCTCCTAAGGCCCAAGGTCCTATCAGTAGTACTAAGTAAGTTCGTTATCTAGACCCAGCTCCATCAACCTGATGTGTAGTCATAGCGTACCACGGTCCTACCAATAGGACTTGTTAAAAAAGCCGCCATTTTGGTCTCTCAATTTTTAGACGAATAATGTGGTTTGTCTGTGATCCCAGTATTAAGGTTGAAAAAAAAATCAAAGCGTCAAACTGTTAAAGTGACAGCAGGCGACATGGGAGGACCGCGCGGAAGAGATTAGTCAATCGAAAATAACGACCTGTTTAGCCTAGTTGGTAGTGACTCTGCCTCCGAAGCTAGAGGTCCCGGGTTCGAATCCCGGCCAGGGCATTTATTTGTGCATTTTTCACGGATATTTGTTCTTGGGTCTTGGATGTTTTCTATGCATAGATAACCCCCTCTAGATGGAGATTATAGGGCGACGTGCGGTCACCTCACCTATGTACCACTAGTACATGTAAGCAAAAACGCCTCGCGCTCTCAGTCAGACTCGTCCAGGTTCGCGATCTATACGTACGTCAGATAAACGAGCATTGAAAATCGATTTTATCCATTAGAAATGGTGTTTTGCTGTGTAAAGTTATGTGGGAAAAGCTCTCGAACAGCAAAGTACAAGAATGACGGAATAACATTTCACAGATAAGTTAAATTAATTACAAAAGGCATATTTTATTCTGCCAGGCGGAGTTCATTTTACATTAGCCAGTAAGAAGTACAGAAGTATTCTTGTCCCTTTCCAACCAATTCAAATGTCAATATACTCTCCCTTCTGACGAAAGTACATGCTCGGGCTAGTGATGTGCCAGTTACGCTTTCGACATTACCGTATAAGTCTCGATTTCAATTAATTATGTATTCGTCCGCGTTTTGTTGCGCTGTTTTATTAATATTGAAATTCTATTGGAAAAGGTCATTAGTTATTTTACATTAAACTGTCAGTGTTGCCAGTGTTCTTTTAATTAAAGTAGTAATGTAGTAAATTAGTGTCTCGTTCTATTTTATTTATACGCTATAGGTACGATACGGGTACATATCAATGTAGTAGAATGGAATATTTAGTTTGGAAGTAGTTAATGTGTAGTTTTATTTTATTATAAAGTTTATTAACCGGTTGTATTATATTTATTGCTATGTAATGTCGAGTATGTATATCTAATGAAATAACAATTAAGTAACAGTATTACCACTAAGTAGGACATAGATTTCCCTAGCATTTAGGACTGGTATCACGAGGTGAACCCTATGCTGGACTTCGAAGAAGTATAAGGGATCTCGGAAGTGGTTAGAGGTGGAGCCATTGCAATTGGGTTTTTTCGAATCGTCTTGGTGAGCAGTTAGGACTAGTGTCACGAGGTGGACCCTATGCTGGACCTCGAAGAAGTATAAGGGATCTCGGAATCGGTTGGAGAAGGAGCCATTGCAATTTGGTTTTTCGTTTCGTCTTGGTGAGCAATTAGGACTAGTGTCACGAGGTGGACCCTATGCTGGACTTCGAAGAAGTATAAGGGATCTCGGAATCGGTTGGAGAAGGAGTTATTACAATTGGGTTTTTCGAATCGTCTTGGTGAGCAAACTTTTTGAAAACATTTTAGCCAATCACAAGGCAGTGCTTTGCGTGGGTAAATTCCTCAACAGCCATTGGCCAACAATTTACGCGCGACGCCGGCGATCGCCATTTTGTCTGGCTGCGCGAAGCACGAGAGCACTAGTTCAACTGTCATTGCATATTCTACCTTGACCTTACGTATAATGCAACAAGGTCTTTATTGAATTGGTCGTACATTCGGTTTCATTCGGTACTTGTCTGCACTCGTCGGCGTGAACGAAGATTGCCGATGTAACTGATATTTGTGGTTCTACTGTATTTATTTATATAGATAAACAAATTTATTTCTATAGAAAAACTTCCAAGACTCAGGATCAAATATTCGTGTTAGTTCATCTCACAAATAAATGCTCTAGCCGGGATTCGAGCCCGGGAACTTCGCCTTCGTAGGCAGGACCACTACCAACTAAGCCAAAGTGGTCGTCAAAATATTCCGCAATTTTTACATTCACCAGTGCTGTAACCGTGTAAGTCGATTCACAAGAGCTGGCGCGGAATGTCTATGAAATTAATGACAGTTTCATACATTTTCCGCGCCAGCTCTTGTGAATCGACCTACACTACATTACACTATGCGCTGCCTAAAAATATTATTCTAGATACTAAATTAATAGATGATCATATACGCTATTTAAAATTGTTACCCTAAAATAAATGGCATTACCGGTAAAAGCCGGTAATAAACAACGCGTCCCATCCCTACGCCGCGCGCGCCATGTTGAACCCAAGCGCGCGCTCTATGAAACAGCCAATGGCAGCGACGTTACCGACCTCCCCGCGACCCGCACATACCGCTAACCTTGGTGACTTTTGATTCGAACTAAATCGTTCATAGGGGCCATCTAGAGGGGGTTATCTATGTTTCTATGTATTTAAGTATGTATTTATCTATATAAGTATGTATATCGTCGTCTAGTACCCATAATAGCTTTGCTTAGTTTGGGACTAGGTCGATATGTGTAAGATTGTCCTCCAATATTATTATTACTGTACGTGTTTTCCATATCCGTCTTTTCCATATCTCGGGACCATGGGGTCCCGGACCTTTGGAAGGCGTGCGGGGGCCGAAGCCAACAGCGCAGAGGCCCTTTAAGACAAAAATAATCTAAAAGTAACATGGCGGATACCATCTCCGATCGCACAATATGATGCATCCGGAGATAGTCCCCGCCAGGTGCAAGGACTATTGGAGTGCAGCACTTTGGCTGCGATGGGAGCTAAGGTCATAGGGCTATTGAGTTGAATATTGATTGGATGGGCTGGATAATGGGTTATGGGAGGAGACTAGCGGACACCTGCCGTGACAATTAGTCTCAGATTGTAAAAAGGCAGGCGGTGACTCGCCAGCTCGCTGAGTGGGCCCCACATAACAGTCGCACGCGTGCGACAGTGGGGCAACATCCGAGCGGCTGTAAGGTTGTCGAGAGGTGAGTCTGCGGTAGATCCCGGTAATCCGATCAGCAGGCCGCCGGCGTTATGACATTTTACACTTCCAGCCTGGAGCATAGGTCTCGCTCTTGCGACTCCACTCTAGCCGGCCAATTAAGGCAAGCACAGAGGCGAGGGCCAGATGGAAAGGGCCCTCTGGAGATTAGGGGTCCGCGGTGTCGCCACTCACCGTCAGCTCGCCACAAGCTGCCCCCGCGGGTTTATTATTATTAATCTCGAATGATCTTGTATTTATTTGTATAAAATCTTGGTATTTTCACCCCAGGAACTGGCGGACAGCAGGCATGTGTTATTTTACACGAACCGTTTGGAGCCACTTTTGACCCCCCAATAACTCCAAATCTATCTAACATAAAAAAAAATTGGTACATGTATTAAGATCCTTTAGAACAACTAGAACCCCAAATTTCATGAATATAGGTTTAATGCACAATTAGTTGACGGATTGCGGATGGATTGACGCAGGGACGGGGACAGGATATTAAAGTAGCGATGTCCTTCTCTAAGATTCCAACTATCTGTCAGTGGCGGCCACTGAGATTTTATTCTGGGCAACCCGGAGCAAAAATAAGGACCTACCTATCATTAAGGTCGTTTTCTTGTAAGTACATGAGTTTATAACCGACTGTACTTTTTACTTAAACAATGTACCTACTCGTATTCTCAACATCAAATGACCTTGAAATACGCCTCGATCGCAACTAAACACGACACATAATTGACATAATCATACACAATCACATTTAATGGATTAGCAGCTACAAGGGCTTTCGCGAACTATTTCAGTAGCGTGTTCCTTCCATCTGCGCCACAGTTATGTGCAGAACGGGCCGGATTAGCTGCTAGTGGTCAGTTAATTAACATTGCGAGTTTTACGCACTACGAGGTTAAATGTGGGATTGATAAATTAAGACCAAATTCTTCTGTTGGCCCTGACAATGTCCCTCCTTTTATAATAAAAGCCTTTAAGTCCCAACTATTATCTCCCTTAGCTCATATATTTAATCTTGCTCTCAAAACCGGCAATTATCCTGATCACTGGAAAATCTCAAGAGTGACTCCAATTTTAAAATCGGGAGATAAATCTCAGGCTAAAAACTACCGTCCCATCGCTATTTTGAATTCTTTTGCCAAGGTTTTTGAGAGTGCTTTGCACTCAATGTTGTGTGAACAAGTCGAACCATACTTGGATGATGCGCAACACGGATTTAGGAAGGGTCGCTCCGTTAATACCAATCTTCTCTCACTTGTAGACCACGTCTCCAAAACACTCGACGTTGGTGGCCAAGTTGACGTCGTATACCTAGATTTTAGGAAAGCGTTTGATCAGGTCGATAATGATATCCTATTACAGAAACTCTCCTCAATAGGGTTTGCTCCTCCACTCTTACGATTGTTTGCCAGTTACTTGAAGGATCGCAAGCAATTTGTCCGTCTTGGATGTTTTGAGTCAGATCCGTACCACACGAAGTCTGGGGTTAGTCAGGGTTCCATACTCGGCCCCTTCCTCTTCACGATCATGGTGAACGATCTTTCCAGGTGTCTCGCAACTGGTAGATCCTTATTGTATGCTGATGACATCAAAGTTGTGGTGGACATCAAATCTCCATCAGATTGTCAGAGCATGCAGTGTAACCTGGATGCGATCCACAGGTGGAGTGTCGAAAATCGCCTGTATATTAACACTTCCAAGTGCTACGTCATGAGTTTTACTCGATCTAGGCGTGGTGTACATGCAAACTATTTTGTTGATAATGTACCTCTCTCTCGTGTTCACTCGGTAAAAGATCTCGGGGTCGTGTTCGATCCCGAACTTACATTTCATAGCCATATACGTACACTAGTAGGTGAAGGTTTTAAACGTCTGGGTTTTGTCTTCCGTAGCTGCAAAGACTTCACGCATATTGGGGTCATAAAGTTATTGTACTCGGCACTTGTGAGATCAAAATTGGAGGCAGGTTCATGTGTTTGGAGTCCACACGAGTCAACCTATACGCTTATGCTGGAAAAGGTGCAGAAGTGTTTCTTGCGCTATCTTTTTAAAAAGTCGTATGGTTATTATCCCTTTATCTACCCTACTGCTTATTTGCAGGGCGTTCTCGGATACAACTCGCTAGCAACGCGCAGATTGTTCGACCAGCTTATCGCAACACTTCGTATCCTGCGGGGTCGTCTCGATTGTCCTAGCCTGCTCGGTGAGGTCTGTCGCCTCTTTGTGCCCGATGGGCGTGCGCGGTTCCGTGTAGATCGGCTGCGGCTTTTCGCTGTCCCTCTTTGCCGTACGGTCTCGCGTCGTAACTCTCCTATTTGCCGCTCTTTGCATGCGCTCAATAAGCTCGACGCTGTGCAACTCTCCTGTGATTTGTTTGCGGATGGCTGGCCGGTTGTTGAAAGAGTGTGCTTGAAATTGTGTGAGGTTCTTAGTTAATAATATAGTATATAATTTGTTGCTAATGTATTGATAATTGATGTAAGCTCTTCGAGGCTAGATAAAGAAATGTAATGACTTTAGGATATTTCCTGTAATGTTACTTTTTTTTTTCATGTTTATAATAATAAAAAAAAATAAAAATAAAAAAAAAAACAAAACACTGGTACCTAATTCGTAAATCTAAATTTCACTAGTATATTAAGTTGTTTTCTCATTAAATATTACAATAACAATAAGCATTTGTAAATATATGTGTTGCTTTCATATTTTATACATTATTCACCAAATAACAAAGTACCGTGTTGCGCAATCCTTCATGGATAATTAAAATAAGAGTATACTACTAAAGTTGGAAACTACACTAAACATCCATATTTTTAATACAATTTTTGTGTTTTAAAGGTGTATACAATATTTGATAATTATAAAAACGATATTTGATAATATTTTGCCCATTCGCTCAAGACACGTTTTAGTATAATTTTAATATTTGGCGAAGCAAGTCATTTTAATATAAACTTTATTCAAATACATTTAAGGTTTAAATTCTAGTGAGATAATACCGAAATAAGCCGCTACAAAGCGGCTTGCAAAGACACGTAGCGGGCGGTATTTTCGCTGCGAGTCTTGAAAGCGCGGTATCAATGTGTGCGTGTAATTTCGATGTGTGCGCGAAGGCAAGTTGGTCTCCACCGGCTTTGCGCGCTCGGCGTGTGAATTCATACTGATAGTGATTTGATGAAATATTTTGACTTGACGCGATTTAGTAAATCTTATTGTCAAATTCAGGGTAGTTTGTATTTATGTTGTTGATTTATTATGACATTATAAGTATGGTACACGCAGCAAGAAATTTTAGGTAAGCCGGTGGGAATCGTGTTGTATGGGAGCTCCGCCACTGCTATCTGTATTCTATAATTTCTGTGTCTGCACGTCTAAACATCCAAACCAATATCTATAAAATATTAAATTATCTACATACAATACACACACACTAGTCAGATATACAGACAGAGTGACTTTAACATTTATAGTATTATAGTTTGGAGTTAGGATATAAATTTGAACACACATTTATGTTTTCATGTACATATGTAACATAAATTTCAATTATTTACTCAAATTATATAAGTTTGTTCTGTACACTACGCAATAGTTTAATATTGTTTCACGAGCATGGTGATGCTCGATTATTTTGTAAATTATCGGTTACGTACTCGTACGTAAGTTTAAGGAATCAATCAGCCACATCACTACTTAAGACTGCAATGGTTAGACAATGACGGAATTTACAAAATAATTGTGAGCGAAATAAAGAGACAAGACGTTGAAAGACTTGATAACTTTGACTTTTTAATTATAATTGTTTTATCGTGGTAAAAAAGTAAAATGATACCTTACTGTGAAATGAAATCCCATCCTTTTAAAGACTAGATATCTTGCCACACTTTCAACACAATTTGACCATACAAAAAGGCATATTTTTAACACCAACGGTCGACTGCGTACTAAGAGCATATTTGGGGGCGTAGTGGCCACTTGACGATTTTTGAGCTTAAGCTTGGCTAACACGGGTGTCCTGGTAAACGGGGTCTATAGGGTTAAGTGGTCTATGGTCGGAGATATTCGAATTTCGTTCGTTTTTCTCTGACTTGTTTTTAAGCCTGAAAATATCAAAACCGTTTTTACCAAAATACCTAAAAAAACTGAACTTGTCTATGGTGTTGGTAGATTTCATATTAGGTTGGTATGCGGATTAGACCCGGGTATGTCCTAAAACTACGACCAAGACCACCATGGTCAGCAGCATCCATGGAGTGCGGTGGAGATACTGCGATCGCCAACCACATTTACCTCCCATGAAATTGGGGGAGGCCTATTTCCAGCGGTGGACGTCCTTGGGCTGATATGGTGGTGGTGGATTATGATTGAATTTTGAATGAATAAACACACATTAATTAACATTTTCGTTACTTTTCATAATTCATATATCTGCATTTTTCATTTCTTCCTGAAACTGACAAGATTTGCCTCCGTATTTAAAAAAAGTAAAGTATGATAATAAGCAATTCTATTTAACCAGCCTTATGTGATTAAGTATCTATAACTTCCATGTCATAAATAAGTAATATCTGGTTCATGTTTAGGTACATAAAAGAACTAGTAGTTCCAGTACCCATTTGGTATTTAAGAATTTAGCAGCATTATTCGGTAGTACGAGTTAATATGACATGTTGTATTGTAAACAAAGTTCATAGATTACTGTGTACAACATAGATATTAAAAAGTAAAATTTTACTTGAAAGGCTTGACTTAGTAAAGGCGTAGTAGGAACTAGGAAATAAACAGGATTTTTGGATCAAATTGACGCACCCCCCAGTATCACCCCTACTCCACCCTCAGTTCAAGCCCCACTTCCACCTTGACTGATACCGAATAATTACCGAATATTCGGCCCTGTGTATGTAAATTTCTGTTTATTTTAAATCTTAGTAAGTCATATGCCAACAAGACAAATTAATTAAAAAACCCGACTGCGTCTCTGTGTAATTTGGAATTTGGCGCCAAAAATCCGGCTCATTGTTTTTTATTTTATTTTGATATACCCAGTGTCACGCTCACAGTAAATACGAATCTAACGACGCCTCTCAAGCTAAAATCTATCGAGCCGTTCAGGCCGCAGAGCGTGCCAAACAATTATACATACATACTTACATACCTACATTGCGTACGAAACACATTGACAGATAGTATCATATCAAACTAAACCGTAATATCCAAATGACAGGACCTATTTTCTCATGACTATTGGTGGACGTAACGTAACCGTAACGTCATTTTTAGATGCGTTCCTAAATAATATGTATAGAAAATATAAATTTGGTAGAAATCGGCTAGCTTAAAAAGTCACAAAAATTGCCTTTTTTGGTTGTACTTGAATTGTACTGACAGAATGATTCTTCCAACACTGACAATACCCACGACACAATCATTTTAACCCGGGAAATAGATAGTTTAGATGTGGATATCCTTTAATTTATTCTAGTTCGTCGTCAATATTATCATCTAAAATATCTATTTCCCTGGTTAAAATGATTGTGTCGTGGGTATTGTCACTGTTGGAAGGATCATTTTCTGTCAGTACAAAGAACAAATCCTCACCGTCATCTTCATTGGTCAAACTATTTTCTTCGATGGGTTTGAGCAAAGATCTTACGTTTTTACTTTTTAGACTTTTGCGTTATAGTATTTTGACGGTCTTTCAGCGGTATACTAGAATAACGGGATCTGAAGACTCGAGAGCACGGTGAAAAAGATCCAACATGGAGAAATGTCGGTCTGATTTTCTAGTATGGTGCTCGCGGTATTCGCGGTCATTGCGCCATATTTTGTTTCGGAGCTGAGGGCCTACTCCGAACTTCGTGTCGTGCCGTCCCTTTCACTCTCGTGTTATACACTATATGACGGAAAGGGACGGCACGATACGAAGTTCGAATTTCAAGTCTCTCGGAGAGGAGCCCAACTGGTAAAATTGATTTTTCTGTTATATCTTTTTCTATTATATTCTATTACATCGTTCTCCTCACCCAGTGTGGGATGGTGGTTAGATGGCATAGTACCCATGGGATTATAATGGCCTTATAATAATAATAATAATAATAATTGTTTATTTTAGGACCAACTTAGATCATCATGTTAGTTACTAGGTAGTTTTAAAATTATATTATAATAGTGTTACAAAATCATCTTAATTAAGGTACATAAGTGTTATAAGTAATGATGATAACTAGACAGTACTCCGTACGTGAAGCTGACAGCAGTGGTTCAAGTACGGGCAGTCCAGTCTATTCGCGACCATGCTCAGGATGCTGTTGGCACTATCACGAACTCTGCGCATCAGGGATGCACATCGTTTACGCATTGTGGTATGAAAACAGTCCACTCGAGCCTCCGTAAACATCCCCGACGCACTGCAGAATCGAGGTAGACCCATCAGCATCCTGAACGCGTTATTGTATTGAACACGCAGAGCGTTGTATTGTTTCTGGGTATAATTCACCCACAGGCTGCTTGTATAGAAGTTGGTACAATAAGCAGTGAAAAGAGTGACCTTAACTTCCCTGGAACAGCGAGCGAACCTGCGGGCTATCATATTAGCCCTAACACACAACGCTCTGCGCTCACGTTCGATATCGGCATCGTCTTTTAAGCCAGATGTTACCAAGTGCCCTAAGTATTTAAATTGGTCCACTATTCGGAGTGGCATACCGTTTAGTTTTATCGCTGGTACATTAAGTGGACACTTGTCTTTAGCTGCAAAGACCATGCACTCGGTTTTCTCAACATTGTATTTAAGACCGTGTCTCGCAGCGTACTTCTCGCAAGTGCTGATAAGTTTATTGAGCCCACAGACAGAGGCACTCAACAGCACCATGTCATCTGCATAACTTATATTGTTAACGCATACGCCGTCAATATGGCATCCGACATGGGTGCTGCTGAGCTCCTCTATCAACGAGTTTACGTATAGATTAAAAAGGCTGGGCGAGGTCAGTCCACCCTGCCTCACCCCGCATTCCAATCCATACGGCTCCGAGTACGTACCTGCCCATCTCACGACATTGACCTGGTTGTGGTACCAGAACTGGAATATTTTGTTTATTTCAGAGGGCATGTTAATATTGTTCAGTTTTTCCCATAGGATGTCGTAATGTACCAGGTCAAATGCCTTGGATAGGTCCATAAAACAGCTGTATATGGGTGTGCGACGGTCAATATAGTATCTGACAGTTCTCTTTAGTCCCAATATTGCACTTTCTGTTGATAAGGCGGGTCTGAAACCAAACTGATTATCGTGCAATTTTAAGTTTTTATTAAGGTGTGAGTTCAGCAAACTGTCAAATACCTTAGCAACTATGGTGGCAAGTGAGATCGGCCTATAATTGTTTACATCACTGACGTCACCAGATTTATTTTTGACTACTGGGACCACCACAGTCCTCATCATATCGGCAGGTAAGTAGGAATGTCCCACGCACAGAGAGTAGAACATTGCGAGCACAGGTGCAAGATGAGGGCCGGCGTAACTAAGATGTTCAACACTGAGCCCATCATAGCCGGGAGACTTACCTCGAGATATTGATTTAATAGCGTTTTCGACATCTTTCGCCGTAATCCTAGCATTCATCTCCCGTCCATGAGACCCATCGTCGCTAACGAGAGGCTGTGAAGGTCCCAAAGGTGATTTTACAGAAAAATGTTTTTTAAACAGATTCGCTATAAGCCCGTTCTCCCCGACTCCACCAACACTCACAGGAAGGCTTGGCTTACTATTCAGTTTATTCGTCGACTTCCAAAAACTACGGAAGTCCCGTTTAGAATGATGCGATGCAATAATGTCAGCCTTTATTTGATCGGCGTTTTTATGGCACCACTTTAAACGAGACTTAAATATCTTCCTGCTTACGCACATACTATCGTATACAGGGCCCGAAGTAGGCTCCCCGTGCCATTGCCATAACTTGAATTTCCACCTAGCCTCCCTGTGAGCCTCACCCACATGTTTGTTCCAGCCCACCACGGGTTTTTTCTTTTTACTACAAACGCGGCCGTTGAAACTTTCAACTGCTGGTTCACTTAGAGCTTGTATAATATTTTTGTATAAAATATCAATTACATGCCTGTGGTTTGTATCACAACACACACATCCGCTACAGCTTTTAAACTCAACGGGAAAATCTATTTGATTTAATTTTTCGTTGCATTTTGTGGTAAACAAATTTATCTGTTCGGATGTCCTGTCACCCCAAATAACTTTGTTCACCTCGAAATGATTATATCCTACTTCCTTCGGTCGAATCTGGCTTAGATCACATTCTAATATTAATGGGAAATGATCAGACCACATTACGTCATATTTAATGTATACGTTACTAATGGAACTGGCAGCTGACTTAGTACTTATACAGTGGTCTAACCATCTCTTTGACCCATGTGCCTCACTGACGAACGTATATGCTCGTGACAGTAAACCCAGTCCTTCCACATCCGCACAGATCCACTGCTGTTCATCACAAAAACATGTAAGCTCGTTATAAAATGTCTCACCCGGGTGCGCATTAAAATCGCCAAGAATATAAACTGACTCCGTGTCACTATTTTCTACAATTGCACTCACCCTCGCGAGACAATCTGTAAAATCCGGTATGTTCTCAATCTTGTCAACAGGCATGTAAACACTCACCACTAAAAGTGACCTTTGATCTATAATTATTTTGACTGCACAAATTCGCGGGTTATCGCATTTCACAACCGAAACATTAGGAAACACTTTTTTATTCCACATTACCGCGACGCCGCCGTAAGGGCGTCCACGAAGAATACCTGCCGATGTGTCGACTGCTGACGTTCCTGTGTAGCCAAAATCGTCATCGATTGTACCAAAGTAAGGAATATCACATGGCATCAGCCAGGTTTCCTGAAGGGCGATTATGTCATAGGTTAGGCATAATTGTTTTATGCTTTCCGTGGATCGTTTTACACTCTTGCAATTGAAGGAAACAAATGTATATAGAGATCTATTTGCCATAAGATTGTTTATTTGTGCCGTTATCGCTTATATTTTCGCTCACTTCGGTATTTATATGCTTAAAATGCACAAATCGGCGAAAGATGATACCTTTTGGCCATAACGATTCATCTAAAAACAATGGCAGTTTTTCTTTCGATATAAAAAATTTATATGCATCGTGATCAGATTCCGTCCTTATTGCAACTTTCTTAAGTCTAATTTTTTCATGAGTTTTACTACACACGTAATCGATTATGTTCTGTTCTGTCGTCTCCTTATGGACATTAGTAATAAATATCGGTATTTTCGAGTCAGCCGCCTTAAACTTTCCACCGGTGACAATCGCAGATCCCTTTTTTCCCAAAAAGCGATTTTGGGGCCTATTTGGCTTCGGCTTATGGTTCTGAGCCACTCTCCATTCACCTACTTGCACTATCTCCGCAAAAGACTTTCTAGTCGACACCTTTTGGTTATTCGTGTTATCAATGTTTTCGCTTGAAACACCGCTGATTTGTTTTGTAGCAAACAGCTGACACTCGGTGGACTGACCGGCAGAACCGGTTTCACGCTCGCGCGGCAAGGCAGCCGGTGCCGCCGGTACTGATTCAGTCGCTGGGGACACATTCGCCGAAATTGGGGGGTAGTCATGCGTCAATTCGTCATTATTTTCATGAGAAAGCGAAGAAATTATGATATTACTTGTATCACCCAAATCTGTCACGTCTACATGTGAGAGACCTTTAGGGCCACTGTCCACGTAGCCACCACGTTTAAGATTTACGTTCATACTGCGAAATCGACTTTGTAAACACTGTTCAGGTGAACACTGGTTTTTAGACAATTCGGTCTTTAACGCTTGAAATTCATCCATCGTAACATAATTTGACTTAATATCATTTAATTCCGTTTTTACGAGCACTAACTCTTTTAGAAGCTTTGATACATCGAGATGGTCGAATGTCACAGGAGGCAATTTATCTAAGTTCCTCGCCACAAAAATTGGTAAGCTCTCCTCATTTACTCCCTTTAAAAATGCCAAAATATCTTCAAGATCGCGGTGCTCCTTATTTCCAGATCTCCGTCGCACATTTCGTTTTTCCGTTGGAATTAAATCAAATAATAACGACTTCGATTATTTTATTTCGTTAGCTTTAAACGTTGACGCACAAATCCTTATTAAGGATATTTCATCCACAATCGATATTTTGTTTTGCACATATGCTAGCAACTCGTCTATAACAACATTGCACGTATTACACTTTTTAACTGTAGACGTCATATTCGTACGAGATGTGACTCGCGCGAACGATATGCACACAACCCGTCGACAACCTTATATCCTCTTGAGCATACATACTCGTACCTATTTTATAAGAACGACTAGGTACGAGTATGTAGAACTGCTAAAAGTAACTTGTGATCTTTCAAGTAATTTTAGCAACTCTAAATAGCGAAATAAAACAAACATTCGGACAACAAGAGTAAAGTTCAAAGTGACTACAAAATATGAAATAGTGCTTTCGATATTTTTTCTATAAAGGAACTCTTCGGCGTTTTTGACGGATACTTAAAATTCGATTTCTCAGAGTCTCCATGAGATTCGGAACTGTAATTATTAATGGTGATGTTGCAGTCAAAAGTGTGAACTGGTCAAAGGAACTTTTAACCGACAAAAACAGGCAAAACTACTTTTGACTGAGCATGTTGGTCAAAGGTAGTTTTACCTAAAAATCATTGGTTAATAGTAATAGTGACTGTTACTATCAGGCAAAAGTACTTTTGACCGCATGCACTCGACAAAAGCACTTTTGACTAAAAATAATAGCCAAAAATAGTTTTTCCCAAGGAGGTTGGTTAAAAGTACTTTTGACTGTCAGATTCCGTCATAAGTAGTTTTGACTGGTTGTAACCGTCACGATGTCCATCACCAAGACTAGAGCAACCACGTTGAAATTCTAAATACCAGCGTTCCACAGTCCGGAGGCATGGTGCTTTATCATTGAAAACCGTAGTCAACTCTTCGAAGCACTGAAGTCGCGTTAAGCCCCTTTTGAAGTTGTAAAAAATGATCGCACGTAAATTTTCCTTCGAAATTTCCATTTTCACAACTGACTTGTCAACTTTGAACGAACGCTGTACTAAAACGGTTGGGCCGATTTCGAGTCATTCTTTTGTTTTCGAATTCTAAATTCAAATATTTTAAGATTTCACTAGTTCTTTTTTATGCAATCACGGGAGGTTGGCAAACGACAGGCTTAAAAGGCAGCCCTCGTATAACAAAATGTCCGATCCCAAGCGTTTTTGGAACACTGTGGTGCGGGTAGCCTGTCTGAAGTGTTACAAGTACAATGACAGTTTTGTTACCAATAATCACCTGCGTATGTATCACAAAGTACAATATATGTCTTTACTGAGATAGAGATATCAGGGAAATACTCCTCATAGACCGTAGCGCCGTTGTGGCATTTAGTAAGAAGTGTAAGAACTAACCGCACGACTGCTGCATCTCTGTCACTCCAATATACATCTGATACAAACTAGTTTAAGTAACATTTCCATAGAAAAATTCGTACTTCGAGCTGAACGGCCCCTGGTATTTATATTAAATCGAGCATTTTATATTTACGTAAATAAGCAACAAAAACTTGTATATTTAATTGTTTATATAATTTAAGGCTAATGATAAATAAGTTATATAATAATAATAATAATAATAATAATAACTGCACCGGTGTTGCCCTTAGGCCATTTTTAATGTCGCTATTTTTAGGGGCCCATCTAGCAGAGGGCGAGTTACCGTCTGCCTGAGATAAAAATGTGAGACAGTTTTATTAGGCAGACGTCAGTTGTCTCACTCAATAGCCCAGCCATTAGTCCATCATATTCACCCAATAGTCCGGTTCATTTAGATTCCATCAACCAGCAACAGTTCCTGTACAGGAAGGCGGGTGCTGTCTCTGTGTGCGTCCCATGACACGGGCAGGGACAGCATCCGCTCGGTGTACCCCTTGCATTTCATTAAATTGTCAAAAGGGCCTCTACGTGTTGGCTATGTGGTACTCGGTTGGTACTTCGGTACCTCGGCACTTCGGCTCCGCGCACGCCTTCCAAAGGCCCGGGACACCATTGTCCCGTGAGCGGAAAAGATAATAATAATAAAGCATGTATTCACAAAAAAAACAGTACTCTTTTACAGCTTGCCTCAACTTCCGCCAAACTGAATAACAGTTTGTTGGCAGAAATAAGCTCCCATCAGTGCAGTTTTTACATGTATACAAACATACCACTGTAAAATTATTATTTTGTAGTGGCAACCCACATTGGTCTTGAATTAGAGTTCGGAGTATATATATCTACTGTGCCGGTACCAGGGTACACAGGGTAGGGACAGTGCGGCTGTTAGGAGCAGTTGTGACGTCATCGGTAATAAGTAGTTGTTCGGACGCAGGGTTGTACAAAACGTCTTTCTTTGTATTGACATGTGATTACGTGATTAGCATCATTCCTATATTATTTGTTTGAATACATAGATAAAAATGCGTGTCTAAGTAAGTTAATGAAAAAAAAACCGGCCAAGTGCGAGTTGGTCTCGCGCACCGAGTGTTCCGTACAACTAAAAAACAAATCTGTTTTATTAATGTATTGGTATTTTCTGGTAAAATATACGTAATGGTAAACAAATCACTATATTTCAAGTTGATATGTCAATGGGAATTTAAAAAATCTTCGGAACAAAATGTGTGACAGACGAACACGCGAGTGACAGCAATAGCGCTCCAATTCCTTTACATCCTAAACATTAATCTAAGTACATATATTCTATTCAAGAAAGAGTAGTTTAATTTTCTAGTTAAGAAAGCATAAAAGAGTATTTAAATGATTACGACATAAAATAATGAACTACTACATTACGAACTTCATTATTATATATTTGTCATTATGAAAAATACTATTATCATTAATTACTATTTTAAAAATAAGTTTTAGGTATTCAAGGTACAACGTGCTCTTACTTGATCTGTTCCTATGTAATTCATACCTAATATTACGCACTATTATAACTAGACTCAAGTGGTCGGCAATATTTATGAACTGAAACATCCATAAACATAACAATGACGGCCGTAACATGACTTAATTTGTCGCGCGATTCGCGCGAAGTAATTGCCGGCCTGACTTTACGTTCAACGTGTTGCCGCGACGACGAGGCGGCCGTGACTGAGAACGGGGGAGACCGGCCGACACGTCAATCATTTAGCGCGTAGCACAAGCGGCCGCGCACACATCGCCACGTGTATGTGTGCGTGAGTCGCGGATGTACCTTTTGTATGGAGTGTCCTTACCCGGTGTACCCTGCCGGTACTGTAGTTCTTATTGTTCAAATTAATTAGTGGTAAATACCAAAATGCTGACTTTTCCTCGAGTTAATGGTATCTGCCTACGCCGTTTGGGAAGACGTGTAGTTATGTTATGTTTAATGTTAAAGGTGTCTGCCTGCGCCTTCAACAAGGGCAAGCTGCGTGTGCTGGCCACCGCCACCGACGCTCACTGCGGCGGACGCGACATCGACATGGCCTTAGCCGAGTACTTCTGTAATGACATCTTGACGAGGCTTAAGTTGGATGCAAGGAAAAACCAGAGGTAGGCACGTTCCTGACGATGATTTCCTAATTAATAACTTTTTAATAACTTTCGTTTGAAATGTTTCTGAGTAATCAAATAAATAAAACAACTTCCCAGCAATCATGAAAAATAAATATGAAAAAGAGACCGACAAATGCTTTAACTAATTTCAGCACAATGATTTTGAAATGAGCAAACATGCTCATACAAAACTGCTCTCATATCTGGTGTGCTATTTCTTTAAAAAATGTATGTAATGGAAACTGGCCAAATGGTGGTTAGTGTGGTATTTCATGTGGTTTCCTAACAAAACAATGTTACCATCGATCTTTTGGGTGGCCCCAAAGTGGTGTCCACCCACAGATAAACACAAAGTCCAGGAAAACCGCCAGGCAGCTTTCAACAAAATAAAGTACAATGTTATTATTATTACCCTTAGAATGGCAAACTGGACAAATAAACATGAATTAATTTTTACAGGGCTTTCTTCCGTTTGCTTCAAGAGGTAGAAAAACTGAAAAAGCAAATGTCAGCAAACAGTACCAAACTACCTCTCCATGTAGAGTGCTTCATGGAGGAAAGAGATGTGTCGGGAGAAATGCAGCGCTCGCAAATGGAGGAGATCTGTGCAGATACCTTTAACAGAGTCGAGAGAACTTTGAGAGCTATACTGCACAACGCTAGTGAGTTACCATATAGTCTAATTTAGATTATGAATTGGAAGACTTGAGGCGTGCTCGCCCCGAGCAAAATAAAGCACATAAACATGATCGAGTGAGGCAGCTCGCTCGCGGTAAGCCCACATTGTGCGTCGCACAAAATGGCGTCGGACTCGGTAACAGCTGTTGCTGAACTTGCGGAATTTATTGTAATTGACCGAATTATTCACAAAAACATTGCGGCGGTGGTGGGTGAAACAAATGTAAAAAAATTCGTAATTCATGTTTTGCTCAAATTCGTATGCGCCTCACGCACAAACAAGTCATAAATCATAAAGCGTCTGAATAGCCGTAGCGCTCGCGGCACGCTCGGATACACGTTGAAATGATACGAGCCACGCCCACCGAGGCGCAATTTCAGCACGGTCAAGAGACCGACTCCGGCCGGCTCGCCGCGAACTGCTCGAGCACGGCGCATTAGCATCAGTATATTTCAATTTCATTTAAAATTGATGTCCGAGGATCTAATAGTAACGAATCCCAGGTTAGATGAAAAATGAGGCCACCATTTTCTTTCGGACCGTTATCGTTCAAAATCGATATCTGAGGCTCCGTGAGGTTCCTTCCGAGGTCAGGACGGCTAGCATAACTTGGCGCGCGAGCTATCTCACGCGCGAGATAGACTATCCGCCTCTTTCTAATTGGTACACACAGAAAGAGACGGATTGTCTATCTCGCGCGTGAGATAGCTCGCGCGCCAAGTTGTGCTAGCCGGGCAGCTTTGGAAAAGTGGCTGCCAATTTGTTTTAGTTTCATTTAAGGTCCACCTTCGTTCAATATTGTTATCTAAGTTTCCGGGAGGTTCCTTAGTAAGAATCCAAAGCCAGATTTATAAAATGTGGCCACCATTTTGTTTTCGTGTCATTTACGGGCAGCTTTTGATCAAAATCGATATCTGAGGGTTCAAGAGGTCCCTTCGTAAGAATCCGAGGTCCAATTTCAGAATGTGGCCACTGTTTTGGTATTTTTTTTTACAGTCCGTTGTAGTTCAATATTCATATCTTTGGCTCTGGGAGACCCTTTAGCAAGAATCCAAGGACAGATCTGAAATTGCGGCCGCCACAAATAAACGAAGAAATAAACATAATAATGCTTTTTTGTTTTTCTATTAGAACTACGTCCTGAGGATATCAACTCGGTAGAGATTGTCGGTGGATCTACCAGGGTACCCGCTGTTAAAGCTTTGATTGAACAAGTCTTTGGGAAAATTCCTTCAACAACACTTAACCAGGTGAGAATCTAAATAATACTAATTCTACCGAGCATGAATTTCGGACCGTGAACAGGCTGGACAGTCGCCATCATAAACAGATCCAACCTTATCTCTAAACAATGAAGTGGCAGAATGTATATGGCTCTGACCTATGCTCCTCGCACTGCTCATCGTTATGTTTTATGCACTGCCGCGATGTTGTCGCCTCTGCCCACACACTGGAAAACCGACAAAACAGCGCGCGGGGGATATGGCGAGCAGCATGATGTACGGCATGACGAGTTATGTTGGCACCGAACCAAGTCGTCGAAGTCTGTAATCAGCGGTGTTCGTTAAAATCTAAATGTATTGAAATTTTGTCAATGTTGTATGTTATGTCCGTGCAACTCCCCCGCGTCCCTGCTTAGTTTCCCATGGCAGTGGAGGTCGACGGGTGCGTGGCGGGGTGGTATACAAGTGGACATTGAGCACCGGCTGCGTTTGTCGCAGGACGAGGCGGTGGCGCGTGGCTGCGCGCTGCAGTGCGCGATGCTGAGCCCGGCGGTGCGCGTGCGCGAGTTCAGCGTGGCCGACGTGCAGCCCTACGCCGTGCGCCTCGCGTGGGACGCGGCGCGCGGCGAGGACGGCGACCTCGAGGTATGCCACCGGCTGGGCCCGTTCCTCTAAGCGAAACTGACAGCCCTTGCGCCAGCCAAGCCTCCAGCCAAGTTCATCCCAGGAACTGGCGGACAGCAGCCGTGTGTTATATTACACGAACCGTTTGGAGCCACTTTTGACCCCCCAATAACTCCCAAATCTATCTAACATAAAAATATGAAATTTGGTATATTAAGATCCTTTAGAACAACTAGAACCCCAAATTTCATAAATATAGGTTTAATAGTTATTGAGATATTAAATTCCAAAAAACGGCATTTTTACCACTGACTGACTGACTACTAATCAAAAACCTAACCCACTTCCAGATGACCTAGAAAGCTGAAATTTGGCATGCAGCTTGGTAATTATGTGTGTACACCAGAAAAAATCAGAATACAGTAATTTTATTATTAGTTTTATTATTATTATTCTTATTTATACTAGTTACCTCGGAACTCCGTCATTTATTAACCGATTTGGAAAATTCTTTTTTTGTTTGAAACGTTATACTTCCGGGGTGGTCCCATTGTCATCGGGTCAGAATTTGATCATAGGGTTCTGGAGAAATCGAGGGAACTCTTCAAATATTTTAGGTGCACCTATAGCGGTTTGGGTATATTGTATAGTAACTCATGCATTCGCTCTGGGAAAGCACCATTGGATGAAGTTTGACAAAAAGTAATGATATCCCATCATAAACATAAATGTGAAAATGGCAGCCAAGTTCACCGACAAAAGAATTGAGATCTAAATGGGCGCCAAGTTCCGTAGATTATCTGAAGAGTTGCCAAGTTTGGCACTAGATTGTTTACAGTAAAACTAATTTACTGCGGCTTAATGCATTTTGAGCTTTGACTTGGCAGTTTTCTTAAATATCCAACAGCTTTTATGGTATTATAACATACTGCATAGATTTTCTCGTAAAAACCTTGTAAGTGTTGTAATATGTTTTACACCACACCTTGCAACAAAGCGCGTTTTTGATAACCCACTTTTTGGCCAAGTTGTGACGTAAAATTATGTAAATTGTGTATCGTAAATAGCTATTCTGTTCTCCCACCAGGTGTTCCCAGCTTTCCACCAAGCACCCTTCTCTAAAATGCTGACCTTCTACAGAAAGGAACCATTCTCAGTCAGAGCCTACTACACCGACCCAGTACCCTATCCTGATTCTTTCATCGGTAAGTGTCATCATCATCAAATGTCGCTTGTCAGATTAATTTCAATAACATAGTAATTAGAAGGCTTAAGTATTTTAGTACTACTTTAGAAAACATTTTTTCTTATCAGGTCAATGGCACATCAAGGACGTTCAGCCGACACCCGAGGGCGAATCACAGAAAGTGAAATTGAAAGTGAGAGTGAACATTCACGGAATCATCACTGTCGCGTCTGCATCCCTGGTGGAAAAGAAAGCGGACGCTCAGAACGACAGTGTTGAAATGGAAAATAACGAAAACGCCAACAGCCAGGAAACGCCAATGGAAACTAACGGTTCCTCCCAAGAGCAACAACAAAATGGGCCCGATAACCAAGAGGTGAGAGAAGACGATATGCAAGGGGAGCCTCAGCAAAGACAGTCGTGGACACAGAGAGTAGGATCGTGGTTCAGCGGGGTACGTGTCGGTAGCGCGAGTGTCGAGTGATTTGCGCGATGTCTGCTGACTGATTCACGCTTTTATCTCCATTCTATCTTATTTTTAATTTGGCTATCTAATTTCCTATTTCGGCACATTTTGTAACTAAAACTGCTATTTACGAGGCAATAAAGCAACCCGATATTTTTTAACGTCACATTGTCAAATATTTACGACTTTCTTCCGGTATAATAGCTGTTTTAGGATAAAATGCCGCTTTTCGAGGTTACTTAGATTACTAAATAAAACATGAAGAAATATAGACTTTGCTTTCCACTTGTCCTTAGACACTTCTGTAGTTCACTCTGAATGAGCCAGCAGACATCCATGCTTTGCATCATCCCCAGCCTCGCTCCGAGGCCCCATTTGCACAGTATTCTTCATAAGGCTTCAAATATCGCCTTTAGATTCCTTTTTGTTTAATGTATTCGTCAAGTGAAGTCTCTTTAAAGTTCTGTCTCTGTGTCCACGCATGTTTTTGTCCTTACAGTTATTGATTTGTTTCCCTCTGGCAGCAATGGAAGATGATGACGTAATGAAGTAAGCTTTCTTTTATCATAGTAGCTTGTGTGGATTTGAGAGAGTCGGTGCAAATGGGTGCACCGCGCCGCTTGGAAAACTCCGACCTCCACTTAGCACTGGAGCCACGCTTTAACATTTTCCAAGCAGTGTCGGTGATGGGGGAAGTAGTGTATATATGTAAGATGTGAACTGTTTGTGTTATTTTTCAGGAATCTGACGATAAAAAGGATAAGTCAAAGGACAAGAAGAAAGTGTTAGTGAAGAACGTCGAGTTGCCGATCGAGTCGCGCACGCACGGCTTCTCGCAGCACGACCTCAACGCGTACATGGAGCAGGAGGTACACAGGCACAGCCGGCATAGTCACTTCACAAGTTCTTATTCAGTCTAGAAATATTAGTTTTTGCCGTCGTTTCATGTTAGTTCCAGCCAGACTGAACAATTTAACAAGACTTTTTAGATAGAGTAGCCGGCACACAGCGATATTGTTGCGACGGGGTTATAACAGTTTCGTTGCTATAGAGACATGTCATCAGCAAGGTATTCGAAAATTGGTCGTGTTATTACAACTAACCCGTGGCCCAGCGGTATAGACATTGGTCTATAGAGCCGACACACCCGGGTTCGATCCCAGCGACCGACATGCTTATTGTAAGATGTTTTTAAAGTCTTTACGGTAACATTTTCATTATGCTGAGTAGCATGGAAAGTTCTAGAAGAAGTAACTGAATGGAATATTCGGTGCTTAACCCTTTATTTGACAAAAAAATGCTAATGCCCCATATTCCAGCCTCGGTGGCACTAAATAGTCCAAACAATTTCAGTCAGAAAAAGAAAAACAAAAAGATAGTCAAATACTTTGTATATCCGGATATAAATTGCCAAATAAAGATAAAGGGTTAAGAACATTTAAAGGAAAATGTATGGGATTAGAATAATCGAGAATCGTCATTACAGCGCAAGTTTCTGGAATAGCCAACGCTACTCGGAACAAATAAGTAATTAAATGAATAGTGAAATGAATATCGAAATTACCGTCTAGAATTTTCGGATAGGGGTATATAAGGGGACCAAGTCCCCGGTACAGAGCAGTTCAGTGTGGAATAAGCCAAGTGAAGGATCGGAGAGAATATCGAAGAGAATATGGAAGTGAGTTCTGAAAGTAGTGTTAAAGTGGAGTAACAGTGGAGTTAAGAGAAGTGATATAGTCCACAGTATCGGTGAAGTTATTAGCTGTGTCACGCACTAATAGGCGCGGACTCGGTCGACTTGTGAGTGTCAATACTGTCAATTGAGTCTTATTAGTGCGCGGAAACTCAGTAAACTCTACCAGAGGTATTTTAACTCTATCCCGTACCCCACGCTCGTAACAATATCAATGATTCCCGAGGGGTACCTCGGCGGCGGCCTCATTTAATAGTAAAGATCTGATAATGGAGTTCATGGGCGAACAAAGCCACATACACTCATGAATTTGCGCTAGGATCGCTTTCTGAGAGATGACATGGAATCGATTAAAATCAGTGTTTATTGTCCGTTGTCCCGATACTAGAGGATGGTGTAATGTTCCCCACAGGGCAAGATGCAGGCCCAGGACCGGCAGGAGAAGGAGCGCGCGGATGCGCGCAACGCGCTCGAGGAGTACGTGTACGAGCTGCGCGGCAAGCTGAGCGAGGGCGAGGCGCTGCACGACTTCGTGGCGCCCGACCAGCGCGCGCGGCTCGTGTCCGCGCTCGACGCGCTAGAGTGCTGGCTCTACGAGGAGGGCGAGGACCAGAACAGACAGGTACACGGCTCTTGATTTTCACTGCGCGCATATTCTAGCTGCCGCACGCGCAAAACACGACATGTGCACGAGCTGCGCGGCACGCTAAGCGAGGCCGAAGACCACAATAGGCCAGGGGCAATCCGATAATGAAGCACGAAGTCAAACGGAGGACTGCTCACTTATTATTTGTACTTACAGTTAGTAGCACAACTGAACCAATGTCCACTACTTTGATAAGTATCGTCAATTAAAACAAAAAGGGTTAAGAATAATGTTTCCATTGAAACATTATTCGTTAGCATGCATTGTAGGGATAATCTGCCGTTATGTAATTTTAGATCAAGATATTGCATTTTGTCTCAAGGGTGACATTAGCATTGAATCAAATTTGCACCGACCATTTTCTATGGAAGTTTGTCTGATCTATCGGCTGTATCTTAGGAAATTGCCAATAAATTAACATTAATTCAGTCAGCTGTGTTCAGCAAGAATCAATAACAAAACTGTAACACCTTTGAGCAACGACATAAGAGGAGGAAAAAAAAGTTTAGTCCTCAAGAAACGTGTCAATTATATGTTTTTGTTTAACGAAAAAAATTTTTTTTTGTATGACGACCCCAAATTATTTAATTGTCTATAACAGTTAATTCTAGCTTCCTTAAAATGAGCACGCAACTGATTGAATCAGACACGTACTTTTGTAGTTATTGTAGGGTTAGACTCAGTTGAATAAGGTGTCCACCATTCAGTTTCCATACTTATTTACATTGACTCACTTTCGCACCGAACTCTTTGTAGACAATAATTACCTCCTAAAATATATCTCATCAACATACTTTCCGAATCACTTTTAAGAGACTGAAATTGCCTATTTTAGGTGGATTCAGTTTTTTGGGTTGTCTTAAAAAAAAACAAATTATTAGGAAAATAAATTAGGTTAAAATCTCCAGTTTTTAGGTTTCAGTAGGTAAATAACTATAAATCGTAAGTAATACATTTGTACAGCAGTTTTGTTGCTCATTTCTAGGAGTAATATTGTATATAAAACATTTATTTTTTTATATAGTTTGACATCTATTAAATCGAATCCTACTAACATGCGAATATTGACTCACTTATGCTACTAACTGTATGTAGTTGTCCTTCAGATTAGTTTACTTTCCGATGTTTGCTTGTGGATCGGAGTGATAGTTGACTTTAATAACTGAGTAAACAATTGCGATGACAGGTGTACTGCGACAAGCTGACGGAGCTGCGGACCGAGGGCGAGCCCATCAAGCAGCGCCGCCTCGAGTTCGAGCTGCGGCCCGGCGCGCTCGACGACTACTCGCTCGCCATACAGCTCGCTAAGAAGGCTGTCGATATGTATAAGTAAGTTGTGTTCCAGTATCTCAGCATGATGTTTGGAAAAGACGACCACTTGCCAGGCGGACTCGCAAATGAAAGGTTCTATACCAGAGCACGGAACACTAGAGCCCGGCCGCGTGGGAGATATTAGCTTGAAGAGCATACTTTGCCGCTAGTTCGCCGTCCACGCACCACGCGCGCGTTGCCACGTGTGCACGCATATTGATTACAGAATATTATTTTCACCTCAGCGGCTTGAACATGGCGGTTTTGCTGCTTGAAACCAGTGAGTAAAATGCAATTTTGACTTGAATTTTTTTGAAAGTTCCATGTCACACGTAAGCAAACAAGATACGCATCTCTTGTCTTTGAGTCCCTCGCTACGCTCAAGATTCTAATCAATTATAGATTCTTTCGCTTGCTCGGGACTCAACATCAACACTTGCAGCAAAAATCTACTTTGCTCTCTTGTTGAAATAACTATCTCTCCAAAATGCCGAGTTGGGCAAACATCGTAGTGATTTGATTAATTACCATAAGTCACAACAATGGGATCACTTTTCACTGGCAAATACGAAAAATACTAACTTCTAATAAAACAGTAAACTCAATGCAATATGCCGACTCAATCCAAAACTTACGCTAGATTCTCATTGAAACATATTGCGTTACATTGCTACACATTATTGCCAAGTCTAGTGTTTTCGCCGCAATGAATACGGTACAGAATGATACACTAACAATAGGGTATAACTATACACACAATAGGGTATAATTATACACCGGGGAAGGAAACTCCATACAAAAAGTACATCCGCGGCTCACACACACATACACGTGTTGATGTGTGCGCGGCCTCCGCCGTTCTCAGTCGGGGACGCGTCGCCGCGCCGTCGCGGCAACACGTTTAATATAAAGTTAAGCCAGCAATTACTTCACGCGAATCGCGCGACATAAAAAGTCAAGTTACGACCGTCATTGTTATGTTTATGGATGTTTCAATTCATAAATATTGCCGATTACTTGAGTCTATAGTCAGATATAGGTGGCGTTATCTGGAGAAAGGGACCTTATTGTCGGTTCTAGTTTCCGAGATAATCGCGTTTAAAGTAAAATGTCGAGAAAAATAATTTTATCTTTTTTTACTCTACAGGGTGATTTTGGGGTCGTGATCCGAAATAATTGTACATAGTCAAAAATTCAAAGTAGACAACATCACAGTCGGTATGAAGGTTTATAAATCAAATAATTTTCTTTTTTTACAAATTTTAATGGAAAAATAACACTTCTTCATACAACTTGGTCACCCTACCCCACTGTCAACTCTCCATACCATCCGTCACAGAGAGAGTAGGGTAACCATGTTTTATTGTGATTTTGTATTTTTTTCATAAAATAAATTAAAAATGAAATGCGTATGTTTCGTGTCACTACATTTTTTTGAAATGGCTAACAGATACCAAGTCTAAAAACTGGTTCTTGATCCACGACCCCGAAATCATCCTGTATATTAATAAGCAGGGTCTAAAATTTTATCTGACAAAGACACAAGTTTTTAAATCGATTTTTTAAGACTTAGAACAGCCCTTAAATTTTAGTGAAAAAGGGAATTTACTGTCGGTGCCCCTCTTGTATGCTTTCTGTGCGCTCGGTATCGGTTTGAGAAACGTGTCGGTACTTGTCGGCGCGTATCAAAGGTTTGTTCTCTCTCTGACTCGTGGCGTCGGCTCTGTGCGCTCGCTCACTCGCTGCGCACCCGCATGAATTCAATCGTGTCGGTCGTCAGTTGGTCATCGAACTTGTGTTTGTTTGTACGTGCGGAAGGTGCTGATATTCATTGCTTCTAGAATATCTAATGGTAATCTAAATATATAAAAGAAGAAACTGAGTGACTGACTGACATATCAACCCACAGCCCAAACCGCTGGTCCTAGAGATTCCAAATTTGGCACGTAGGTTCATTATAAGGCCTAGGGTTGCACTAAGAAAGGATTTTTCAAAATTCAACCCCTAAGGGGGTGACATGGGGGTCCGAAGTTTGTATGGGGAAACAAGATTAGTTGGACAATTTTATTCGAAACTTTACAGGAGTATTTCTAACGATAAATGAGTAAACACGTGTTTCAGGTTTTTTGAGAAAGCAACCCCTAAAAGGGGGAAATGTGGTGACAAATTCTGAAAATCGATATGGGTATTGTTTTTATGGTTTACCGGGTCGCTGATAACGAAAACAATAATAATTACGAAACTTCACAATAGTATTTCTAACGATAGATGAGTAAACACGTGTTTCAGGTTTTTTGAGAAATCAACCCCTAAAAGGGGGAAATGTGACAAGTTCTGCAAATCGACATGGGTATTTTTTTATGGTGTATCGGGTCGCTGATTATGAAAACAACAATGATTTTAAAATCCCACGTGGAGGACGTGAAATACCATCCCTTCTGTTGGGGTGCGAGGGGGTTGGAATGTCTAAATATAAATATGGGTGTAATTTTTATGGTTTTTTGGGTCATTAATTTCGAAAAAGGCATTGATTTTGAAATTTAATATTGTGCCAAATTGAAAGAAATAACTGACTGACTGAGTGAGTGACATATCAACACAGCCCAAACTGATGGTTCTAGAGATTCCAAATTTAGTATGTAGGTTCCATTTACGGTCTAGGGGTGCAATAACAAAGAATTTTTCTAAATTCAATCCCTAACGGGGTGAAATGGGGGTCCGATATTTGTATGGGGAAACAAGATTAGTCGAAATATCTTATTCGAAACTTCACATTAGTATTTCTAACGATAGATGAGTAAACACGTGTTTCAGGTTTTTTGAGAAATCAACCCCTAAAAGGGGGAAATGTGGTGACAAGTTCTGAAAATCGAAATGGGTATTTTTTTATGGTGTATCGGGTCGCTGATTACGAAAACAACAATGATTTTAAAATCCCACGTGGAGGACGTGAAATACCATCCCTTCGGTTGCGGTGCGAGGGGGTTGGAATGTCTAAATATAAATATGGGTGTAATTTTTATGGTTTTTTGGGTCATTAACTTCGAAAAAGGCATTGATTTTGAAATTTAATATTGTGCCAAATTGCAAGAAGAATATGACTGACTGATTGAGTGACATATTAACGCACAGCCCAAACTGCTGGTTCGAGAGATACCAAATTTGGCTTATAGGTTCCTTATAAGGTCTAAAGGTGCATGAAGTGCCGTGAGTTCCCTATAAGGATACGACCTTTTTTATTCAATGTATTGTAAGTTGTTTTATTAATCAGTGCCGCCCGATACGATTTCGACAAAAATCGATATTTGTGTGTCCGAGAGGACTCTTAATAGGAATACAAGGTAAACTTTGAATAAAGTAACGGCCATATTGATTTTCTTCATTTCCGTCCCGATTTCGTTCAAAATCGATATCTGAGCGTCCGAGAGGTCCCCTAATACGACACCCAGGTTACATTTGGAAAAAAAGGCGGCCATATTGATTTTCTTCAGTTCCGTCCCGATTTCGTTCAAAATCGATATCTGAGTATCCGAGGAGTCTCTTAATACGAATCCGAGGTAAAATTTGTGAATGTGGCGGCCATATTGATTTTCTTTTTTTCCTTGGTCGTTATCAGATCTTCTATTGGTGTTACTGTACACAGATACTTTTACTAAGGGCCATTTAAGATATGATTTAATTTCATCGGCCCTTTCCCTTCGGCCTCTCGGAAATGTATGATAAAAGTTTCCGATCTTTATTTTTGCCAGAATCATATGAAATTCCACAGTTTTACGGTTCTCAGAATGTATACTGACTTTTCATCTGTTTATCTGTTAATGAATCACAATCACCAAACTTCGTATACCGAAACCCCCAGAATGTAACAACTACTTTTCTGGAAACCGCATCTAAATCGGTTCAGCCAAACGCGTGATAATCGTGGCCAAACATAAATACATAACTAACATACGTACATACATACATACGGGTCAAACAGTGAACCTCTTTTTTGTACACTGTTAAAAATTGCGCTTAGTACGCGGACGAAGCCGCGGGCAAACGCTAACACTATAAATAGGAATCTAAGTAAAAAATCCATCAATATATATTTTTTTACTTTATGCACTTTGGCAAGGTAAACTATACAATAATACAATCTACTCCTCAAATAGCATGTTATCTATGTAACTTCCAACAATAACATAGATAAGTGTAGTATAACAAACATAAATATAAAAAGAAAAGAACGATACTGTCGTTGCCACCAATGAAAAAATAAAATCGGCCATGAGCATGTCGGGCCATGCTCAGTGTAGAGTTCCGTAGTTGCCCAATGAACTTACTTTATTAAAATCAATAACAAACAAAAGGGAACACTTGTGTTTCATACGTCTTATACTAATAAGGGAAGACTTTTTACGATAACTCAAAAACGGCTTCACTGATCATGTCCGCTACAGTTTTCGTTGAAAGTCTTTATTAAGCTTTACTTTCATTTGTTTTTTTCATATTGTTTGGACCCATAGTTGAAAAGTTATAGGTGGGAGACGCAATTTTTCTGCTTTTGGAGTGAATATTTCCGAAAATATTCACTTTATCAAAAAATTATCCATAAAGACCTGTATTCATTTTGAAAGACCTATCCAACAACACCCCACACCTATGGGTTGAAGCAAAAAAAAAAACATACTTAACGTGCAGGGGAACCCCTGCACGTAAAGTAATTGGTTCAACCCTTTTTTTTTTAGATTTTATTTTACGACTGTCAGTTTTATTGATTTATATATTCATACCGAATTGCAGCTTTCTAGCACTAACAATCACCGAGCAAAGCCTCGGACAGACGGACAGACAGACAGACGGACAGACAGACAGACGGACATGGCGAAACTATAAGGGACCCTATTTAACATCGGAACCCTAAAAAGACCCAAAACAATTAAAAAAAAAGTAGATGACTAAGAAAGCCAATAAACACTGTCCCGATTATATATGACGTATGTATATTATTGCCATATAACATGCTGTTTGCAGCGACATTATCTCAGGTCCAAATAGGCTATGGTCATGCTATAATTTTGCGCTAGTCAATAACGAGAAATTTCACGGACTATTTTTGCGACAGGCGAACATGTCCGAGCATATTGGAGAAAAAATAATATATTCATTAGCATCAATTACAGTAATGGCTTATGTCCATTTTAAACTTAAGTGTACCTATAAAAACACTGAAACTCGATCAAAGAGAATTAAATACAGTATTAATAAAGATGGGTGTCTGTGGCAGGGCGGGCGAGGCGAAATACGCGCACCTGGCGGAGGCGGACGTTGGGAAGGTGGCGGAGGCGGCGAGCAGCGCGCTCTCGTGGCTGGAGGCGGCGCGCCAGGCGCTCGCGCGGGCGCCCAAGCACCTGCCGCCGCAGCACACCACGCACCAGATCCGACAGGAGAGACAGGTAAGGCGAGCGTATAATTTTCATATGCCGTTTCAGCTGAACATGCCAAGGATACAATGTGACTGTATCACCCGAACCTGTAACATGTTTCTGGTAAATGACTCTGAGAGTCTGTCAGTTGACCTACAGTACCGGCCAATAATATATCACCTTTGTGTTTTTTAAGTAAACATGTATATAGTAATATATATTGTTAAGATTATAAAGTGTAAATATTACACAGAGCTTTACCAAAAATAGAATGCATATTTCAATAAAATAATGTGAAAGCACAGTTATACTCATTATATACTCCACCTACTACGGTCGGCCTGTTTAGCCTAGTTGGTAGTGACTCTGCCTCCGAATCTAGAGGTCCCGGGTTCGAATTCCGGCCAGGGCATTTATTTGTGCATTTATCACGGATATTTGTTCTTGGGTCTTGGATGTTTTCTATGTATTTAAGTATGTATTTAGCTATATAAGTATGTATATCGCCGTCTAGTACCCATAGTACAAGCTTTGCTTAGTTTGGGACTAGGTCGATTTGTGTAAGATTGTCCCCCAATATTTATATTATATTTTATATACTTAAAACCTGTACAACATAACAAAGTGCAGTCGGTCTTTATGATGAACCTACTATAAATCAAAAGAAGTGATAGATTAACATTTTATATATTTTTTAAAGTGTAACAACATTAATACTTTGTAGCAAAGCCTTTTGGTTCAATAACTGCTTTACAGCGTCTAGGCATAGAGTCCACAAGAGCGTCAATAGTTGATTGAGGGATTTTATGCCATTCCTCCTGTAGCTGAGAGAACTTTTGGCTCGCATTAGTGGCTCTTTTACCTTTCAAACGTCTTTCTAGTTCATCCCATAGCGGCTCTATTATATTTAAGTCAGGGGATTGAGTTGGCCAGTCCATTAGAGTAACGCGTCGCCGCTTGAACCATTCTGTGACACGTTTTGCACGATGCTTTGGATCGTTGTCCTGCTGAAACACAAACCCGCGGCCCAAAAATCTTCGTGCATATGGTAACATCACATTGTCCAGAATATCTAAGTACACATTCTGGTCCATAATGCCTTAAATTTTATGAAGGGGGCCCATGCCTTTAGCGGATAAGGCACCCCACACCATTACAGAGCCTCCTCCGTGTTTTACCGTGGGAAGTTGGTACTCGGGCTTATATCGGGTACCAGTAGGGCGACGTACCCACTTTATACCATCGCTTCCAAATAAAAGAAACTTGCTCTCATCGCTCCAGAGTGTATCAGACCGTTGTCGCGGTGTCCAGTGTTCGGGTGCTTTACACCAAGCTACTCTTATCTTTCGGTTCTTCTCAGATATAAGCGGTTTCTTTACAGGGCGTCTTCCGTTTAATCCGGCGTTCTGCAAACGACGTCGGACAGTCCGTAAAGATGGAGTACGCTGTCCTGGGGTTTAAAGAAATATCTTCTTTGACTATATCCGTCGCCGTTAACCGAGGATTCTCACGTGAGACTCGCAAAATGTTACGCTCGGTCACATGTGTAGTACAACGTGGTCTGCCACGTGTTTTATTGCCAATGGAACTTCTTGGTGACTTTAATCGCTTCAGCAATTTAGTAATCGTGGTTCTTGATACACTAAACTGCTGCGAAAGCTGTTTGTGGGTACGCCCTTGCTTGTAGCCGGCAAAGATAGCTTGTTGTTGACAGGGATTCAAATTTTTAGCCCCACGAGTCATCGTCATCTTCACCTCTTTAACCACCTATCGTTTTAAGCTATTTTAGGTAATAATTTCACATTTACATACAACTGTAGGAAAACTGTCCTGTAGTGTTTGTGCGAAAAAAAAACAAAAAACTAAATAAAAACCTTTATATGTGGCCAGGTTTTCTTATCGCTCGTCCAAAGAGTCTAAATACTACCTATTGCATGATGAGGTAAGGTAAAAACATTTAGGAAAATATAAAAAAAGTTTCGCCCTAAATACCTAAAGGTGATATATTATTGGCCGGTACTGTACTAACTTTTGCCCAAATGTTTTATGAGACCGAATATCTACACCTAATGCATTTTTCTTCGAAACAGTGAACTTCTCTTTGAAGTGGATTTTTTTGAATACCATGTATCGGCCCGGAAAAAGTTCGTTTCTAGGTATTATTACATTTATTACCCGTCTCCCAGCGCGCCAGCGCAGGTGTTGTAGTGGGGGTCGAGCGAGGCGGCTAGGTCGGCGTGGAGTAGTTATGATACTTTAACCGTTTTATCTGTTTTTTTCGTTTCTTAACATTTGTATGTATATGTATTTAAATAAAATGTCAGGTAACTTAAAACTGTATCGTTCATTATAATGTATTTATGTAATTACTACAAATTCAGAATTCATTTAAACTCTAATATGTAATTAGATTCCATCAAATCTACCAAGAAATGTCATTGTCACAATGACATCTGTCAACTTCAATATGTGGGACCAGATGTCGCCAACCCTTTCTTAATAATAAAAAATACAATTATCTAACTAGGTGAATAATATATTGAAATCCCTGTCTATGTATGGAATACGGAAGTTACTTGCTGCATCAAAATACGTAATTTATTATACATACCTTTAATGAAATGCTGCAATTGCCTACATAATGCGATACCTACTCCTACTACCTACACATTATGAAACAAATATGTTTTTAGTAGCGGCCCAAACAAACTTTCTGGACTTCTCTATACTATGTGTAGAAGATACAAAGAAAAATATGTTATGTCACACCTGGCCATAAAGTAGCTTTTTACGCTCGCTACGCGTACGAAAACGTGTAGGCATGAAATGATGTACACAACACGGGAGATAAAGAAAAAGCCCTTGATCGCATATTTGAGGCCCTCGCTTGCAGCTGGGGCCGCAAACATCTGCGATCTCGGGCTTTCTGTTTTATCTCCCTAGTGGTGTAGTATACTTACTATTAAAGATATCGTCACTAGGCACTACGTACATAACTTGCTCAGCTTGGCATTAAGTGAGGTTGATCTGTCTGTTAAAGACTGTCAAATCATATAATTTATGTAATTTTTATGTGTCTATGAAAGTCCAAATCTGTAATAAAATTAAAGACTTGCCATGGTAGAAAATTATCCCTATTTTTTAACAGCTGGCCTAAAAAGGGTGGCCTAACAGTGTATTGTGTCAAATGAAAACAACAATATTTTTAATAAGTTTATTTATTCTTCAAGTTCCGATCCACTCAATTCATCTTCACCTGTGTTTATAATAAACGGCTCTACAACATCATCAATTAAATGATCTAATTGACACATTTCATCCTCTACTTTAATAACATGATCTATGCACGATCTCCAGCGTTCTGGTGTAACAAGCTCCAAACCTTCCAGGAATAATGTTTTGACCTCGGCCATTTTAAAACTTTTATTATTTTTGGCGACATGTCCTTTTACCTGTGCCCACACTAATTCAATAGGGTTTAGTTCACAATGGTATGGGGGGAGTCTTAAAATGGTAACATTGTGAGCAGCCGCTAATTCATCAACTGCCATTTTGCTGATCTTGGGTTGGCTTTCTACCAGAGCCCATAACTCCGTTTTTATCATGGACACGTCACAGGGTATTTTCCTTTCATGCAGCCATTGAATAATTTGGCCCTTGTTCCACCTCTTTACAGGGCCACTTTCCATTTTTCTAGAATGGTATGGAGCATTGTCTATGACTAGTACAGAATTGGGCTTAAGCCTTGGCAATATACCAGTCAGCCACTCTTCGAAATGCTGAGCATTCATTTCTTTATGGTAGTCATCAGTATTTTTCTTCGATTCAAATAATAGTAGTCCATTTTCTAAAAATCCTTCATCGCTGCCAATGTGGCTTATAATGAGCCGCCTTCCTTTTCCTGATGGAGCCTTCAGTCCGGTTGTAAGACCCTCTAAAAATGCTTGTCGAGATGACAAAACTTTTGGGTCTTGCCACACTTTGTTTACCGTGTGCCCTTTAACAAGAAAGAATCAGATTAAAATAAAAATTACTACAATTACTCGTAAATCTCGTAACATAGTGATGAATAAATGTTTACAATCACTTAATGAATACTTTTGGTACAGGCAACATCAAAGATATTTAGTTGTTACACTTTTACAAATTTTTACAGGAGTAAGGATCAAAAGTGTAAACATATTTTTAATGTCAATTGTACAATGTTTTATTGCAACTATTTTTCCAGAATTTTTTTCAATTACTTATTAAGACAATTCTAATGAGCCCAAACAAATTATGTAAATTATAATATATATACCTTCATTAACCCAAGTCTCATCTTGGTAATATATTGGTCTTCCCTCTCTGCGATATTGTTTTATTTTTACCAAATATCGTTTTCTCCACAATATTATATCAGCCCGGTCAATGAGGCAGCTATGGCGTTTCCGACTTGCATATTTGAAATTTAGGTGCTTAAGTACCAGTCGCAAGGTAAATGCAGACAAATTTGGTAGGTCCGGGTCATCATTAACAACCTGCAACACCTAAGAACATAATACAAATTTTAGTACATTGTCAAGTAAGTATTCATGCTTTGTGTTTTTTTTTTTTTAATACATGCTTGTATACATAGAAAACATCCAAGACTGAGAAACAAATATTCGTGATAAACACAAATAAATCCCTATGCAAACCCGGGGCCTCTGGCTTCGTAGGCAGGGTCACTACCAACTAGGCTACGGAGGTTGTTATCATTAATTAGAACATTTTCTGCTTTTTAAAAGATGGTAATATTGCCATCATACAGCATTACATTATAAATGGTCATGATTACAATTAAAAAATACCTTTTGAATAGTAGGCGGCTCATTCGATGGAAAAATTGATGCACTATCCGTCTAATGGCTGCAAACGTAAACTCGTCCAACTTGTCAATTACTGCCAATTTCGGGCCAGGTTTCTTGGGCGAAGCGAATTCGTTGGTCGTATTATGTTCTTTTAGTATATTTCTGACGGTTCTTTCGGATATTCCCAATATTTCCGCCACTTTTTTAGCACATTCAACTTGTGTCCAATACTTGTCCTGGGGCCACGTATTGTACGTATATTTGTAGCAGTTCATCACCATACATTTTTCGGAAACACTCATATGAGATGCCGGTCTTTTCCTTGGTGGGGAAAGAGAAATATTCTCTTTCATGTCCTGGGAGGGACCTGCCACGGGTTCCATTTTACTTACGTAAAATGAAAACTCACGTTCACGGTACAAACTTAACAAAGAGTCAACGTAAATACACAAAACAAACTTAACAGTAAACAAAAACTCAACAATGAAAAATACCACAACGAGGAAAGAAATATTCGAGCGCTCAAGACAGACGTCAGATGCCGAATGAAGTGACAAGTGTCATGGCCGCCATACGTTCCCCATAAAGGGCGTACTACACAACACATAAACAACCCCATATATGAATTTCCTTTTTGAGGTGAAAAGATATGCACTCAATGTTAAGACAATAATGGTAATTATATTAAAATTGATTACCAAAGGTGGTTTACACCTGAGTTTTACCATTCCTAAACAAACATTTGTACCACAAAATAGTTTTTATTAAATATTAATTTGTGCGACAGCTTTTTTATGAAGTCTGGTTATTTAAACTGAGTATTTAAACACAATAATTAAAATTACCAATAAATGTTGTATATACGTCCATTATTTCGCTAAATTTTTTTTTTCTATTTATTGAACGTTTTATTCTAATGGCAACACAATGGTAGCTTTGATGGAATCTATTTACATATTTTAGTTTAAGTACTTACTTATTTGACGACCACTTTAGCCTAGTTGGTAGTGACCCTGCCTACGAAGCTGGACGTTCTGGGTTTGAATCCCGGTATGGGCATTTATTTCTTCCTGAGTCATGGATATTGGTTTTCTATGTATTTAAGTATTTATTTGTCTATATAAGTATATAAACCGTCTTTTAGTACCCATAGTAAAAGCTTTGCTTAGTTTGGGACTAGGTCGATTTGTGTAAGATTTTCCCCAATATTTACTATTATTTATATTTATTCATCTTAAAACTTAGGTTATTTATATTATTTCCTATTTATTACTGTGAGAAATAAATATATTGTGTAAATCATATTAGGATCTTGAGTCGTGAATGTTGAATTGTTATTGTGATTATTGGTCAAGTAACGCAATGTATATTAAGTAAAGTCAATGTCATGCAAGATTATATATATCAACTATAAATTACTATCATATATATTAATTAAAAACATCACATGTGTACGCTACTATTGTATGTTCATTAGTAATCAACAGACAACTTAATGTAGTGATTAATTTGTACTATCTGTTATTTATCAGTCTGTGCACACATGTATAAGAATTATAGTCCAGATCTAGATTTTAAGCCATATATATATAATTGTCTAAATGACTGTAATTTGTTATGTGAGCCAAATAAATAAATAAAATAAAATTTGGCTCTGTGAACTGTAGACCTCGAAGTCTGTCTTTTTGTATAACACCGCCATTTTGTTTTTTTTTTTCTCAAAAACTGGCTCAAGAAAAAAATTCTATATAATTACCAAACCTGCTCACCAGATTTCACGAGAATCGGTTGAGAAATGCGACCTCTAGAGGAGAACAGCCGGCAATCCGGACAGACATACGAAAGAATTTTTGTCCAAGCTGAAACGGAGACCTTATTCGATTTCGCTCACTCGGTCGATAATGAATTACTGTTAGAGTTTTTAATTTCCATTCCAGGTTATCAAGTTCTAGGTGAATAGTTTTTACCTGGATCATTCGTTTCTTGGTTTTAGTCTAGGTGTTGAAATAAAATACCAGTTATTTAAAAAATGTAGGTACATTTTATTTTTACTTGAGTAAGGTTAATAGGTATTGGTTCGTCATCGCCTGCCTCGATAACGTATAGGTGTCCGGACCTCTTAGCAATAGCCCCATCTGTTGATCAGCCAAACTTCAACACCATAACCGATATGGCACGTTAAGTCGATATGGCATGTTTACTGGGTGTGCCTTGGTCTTTATTGGGTTCGACGTTTTCATTATACTGCACATCCTAGAAAAATAATCATTTTAATTTGCCTTAAGTATAATAAGCTTCATCAACAGAGGTAAATAAGAATAATTCGTTAACCTTTCCAGATTCCAGCGTTGCGCTGATTTCTTTATAGTCTGGTTTTAATCTTTTACGACCACAAAATATTTTTTCCTCTTTACCAGATGAACGGTTTGCCTTCCTAGGCGCCATACTTAAATATAAAATAATAAAACCAATCAATTTATAAATATTGTTTTATAGTATACTACTTTAGCGACATGAATAGTAAGAATCTGAGCAAGGAAAAGATCGGCGATAAAAAGGTATGGAGATAAAATATGTTGCACCGTTTGTCCACAACTAAACTGAAAGATGAAACAACTTCAGCAAATATTATCACTATTAGGTCATAAACATAAATGACTTACAAGACGCAAATCAATATGCTCTTTAAACGCGTGAGTTCTATAAAGTGGTGAAATGACACAGCAGAAAATATTATCAGAGGTGCAGAAGAAGAAGCAGAAATAGCGTCATTTTTTTGTGAGGAAAGTCGATGATATTCTGGCAGCCGATTTTAGCTTTAGTCTTTAAAAAGAAAGCTGATACCCATAAAATCAGACTCCCGTTGGAGTAATTTTTCAAATATGACCAAATGTTACTGACGGATATGTGTTGTGACCTGTCATCGAAGCAGACGTTAGGTAAAATTGCATAAATATGGTTAAAACCAGAAATGACTAAAAAGGCCAGAAAAGTAGGACCAGGACAGCAGGAAGCAATTTATATCACACAGATAAAGGCAATAGGAATAAGATTCTGTAAATCGGAAATATTACAAACGGCTGTCAAAATTAAGAAACTGCAAAATAACAACCTGAACAGTCCAACTAATTCCTGAGAGGACGTATGTGCCCAGCAGTGGGACGTATGTATAGGCTGATGATGATGAAAATTCGATGACGTACTTTTAGAATTATCGCTTAATGCATATACAGTGTGTAAATTTTATACGGGCGTATATTGTAATGGAGATTGAGATTGGACTTAGGGAACCTATTTACATTAATTTCTTTAGGAAATTAAGTTCTTTTATTTCATACATAATAATTAAGCACGCAATGTATTGCATCCATAATAATTAACGTACCGATGCGTCTTGTCAATATTTAAATTAGTTTGCTTTATTAATTAAGTCAAGTTGCTAAGTCCTGATTGTTCCTATCAAACGAAAAACATCATGGGAAAAAGACAGTTTCTAAAAGTTATAACAGATAAACACACACTTATTATTTCAAAATAAATTGGACTGCGTACATTGCTGCTCGGTCGGATGTAAAAAAATCGTTACACCTAATTAATAACACTGTTTAAAAAAAATCTATATGAGTAGTATTAATTGATACTATAAGTGAAAAAAGTATAAGCCCGTATAAAAGTTGTATAGATAAAACATGAAGACTAATTAAGAACCTACTTCTATGGAACATAGGTCAAAAATGTTAATAGTACAATGAAAATATTTCCCTTAGTACAAATGCAATTTCATATAAAAAGTAACAAAAAGCATTACTTACCCAATGATCAGGACTGCCTCACCTTGCTATACTTTCCGCTAGCCCAAGCGCCCGTAGCTACGTGACCTTGAAATCGACGTGACCGTTCCCTCGAACCGCCTGGAGACTGCCGAATCCAGCGCCGTGCACGGTGTTTTATTACGAATTTTAGGGTAATTAGAAATTTTTTTTTCCTAAAGGCTGTAGCAGGATAGCCTAGGAAAAACTGCCCCCAGCGATTTTGGGCCGAAACTGTAATCAAACGATGCCTTTTGGGGAGGTTATATTCTGCACAAAGTTTCATCCCTCAGTTACGCCCTGGGGGTGAAAAACATCCGATTAACCCCAAAACTGTTTTAATTATTTTTTCCTAAACTATGAAAGTGACGAATTTCAAATTTTGTACAAATATTAATAATACTAAAAGCTATTTAAAAAAAATATGAACCCCGTAACCATTTAAATTCTTGTAAAAAAAAAACAAAAATGAAAAAGAATCACCCTGTATATGCACCACTTTTTTACAAGAGAATGGAGGGAACCGTTGTACAAACGGGTATGTATCTTTAAAAGTATTTTGTCTTTATTTCGCCATAAATTGTATGTTATAAATGTAATATATAATTATTGTCCAAGTAGATATTTGCCATTTTTTAAAGAGTTCCCTGGACCGTGTATTTTATTAGATTAACGAAATCGAATGTCACAACGAACGTTAAAATGCTAATAGATTGAGATATTTCGTATTATTGCGACGGATTATTTGTTTATAACACGACATGAGAATGTTTTTACGATTCTGCTAGGTACCACGATTATAGCTGATATAATAAAGCACCATCAATTGATAACTTCCTGTGGTTTTAAAACTTAAGAGCCGCAAGTACGCAGCCTTTCCCACACAAGCGTAGTAACGGGATACCTATAGATATATGTTACTTTAGTGTAATGCTATGTCGTTGGTGCTATTTCCACATTTCGCTTAAAAAATTAAGCGTATCTCCGTTATATGAAATAGGTTAATATAATATAGTGGTTGCGTACGTGTTGTTCTTTACATTATTTCTTATTTGTTGAACAGATTAGAAATCTCCAGGAATGGATACTACGTTCTTACTCGGATATTCCAAGAAATATATGTAATCAGTTATTTTTGGATTGCCTACCAGAAGAAGACATATCGCCGTGGCTTGAAGAAGAAGGCATTGTAACAAGCGAAATCTGTATCAACTGCGGATATCGTAAACGAAACGCATTTTTTATGCATGTTATTATTTATGCCGACTTATATTGTCCTCGTTGCTATCATGAAATGTATTCATTGGTAGATAACGGATATTGATTTCTGTGTCATTTTATATACGCAAACTACCTGAGTGTAGGTTCTTGAGATAATTAATATGACGAGGTAAATAAGTTATAGATATGAATGTACACTTATAGATGTGGTTCTTGTGATAGCTGTTAGTTATAATTGTTAAAAGTAGGCACCAGTACCAGAGCTATGACTGAGAAATGTGTAAACTGTGAGCGACTTATACGAAATGTTAAAGGAAGAGTGAAAACAGTGACTGCAAATGATGACCTGTCGTATATGTCTGCTACTTTCGGAAAAACGATTAAAGAGAACGACGTTTTATGTAACTATTGTCGCTTACTAATATACAAGAGAAGGTCATGTGACCCTATTGACAACTTTGGCATAGATACTAGTGACACCTCAGACGAAACTTTTATGTTATCTTCATCCAAACGTCCTGAACCTGAAGAATTTAAAGAATTGCCTTTCCCACGCCTAATGGCTACCATAAGTATTGTTGTATATGTGGTTCTACCAAAGATCTAACAGTTGTACCATTTGACGCACGATTACAATGTTATTCGATTAAACATATTTACATACCCTTAAATAACAGATGTTGCAATAACCATTTAATGAAGAGAAAGTTTTTTGAAGATGACATATCACATCTGAAACCGTTTTCCAATTACAGTTCGGTACCTATATCAGATATTTGTAATATTTTTAAGTTGAGTCATGAGTCAAGAACATTCGATGCAATACAAAAACATTGCGTTACAGTCAAACAATTGTTTGCTTTTACAGGCTTAACATGGCCGAATATTTACGAATTAGACGGAATATTAGGCTTACGAAACTCTTCTAGCAGGACATCCATTCAGGCTATAGTAGTTTTTTTAATGAAACTACGGACGGGAAATAGTGACCAACTATTAGCATCCATTCTTGGTTTAGAGTATCACCAGTTAGTATCCGAGTATGTAAATTCTGTTAAAACAGCTTTTGAAAAAAACGTGCTTCTGGCACATTTTGGTATACATTCGACAACAAGAGAATTAATTCAGTCTCGAACTAGTGAGGTAGCAAAAAAAGTAATTGACGCGAATAACGATCAGCTTATTATTATATGCGATGGTACGTACATACGGCACCAGAAAAGTTCTAATAATGTATATCAGAAAAAATCTTATTCTGGTCAAAAAAAAACTCCACTCTGTAAACCATTCACGATATGCACAACGGATGGGTATGTGATAGATATGTGTGGGCCTTTCAATGCTAACTTGAACGATGCATGTATAATGAAACAAATAATGTCTGATATCAACGGTTTGCCCAAGCTATTAAAACCTGGTGATATAATAGTAGTAGATCGTGGTTTCCGCGATGTTGTAAGTGATTTGGAGACTAAGGGGCTGAAAGTGTTAATGCCAGCCTTAAAAGGGAACAGATTACAGCTTGATACCTTAGAAGCTAACAAATCACGGATAATTACTAAAATAAGATGGGTAGTAGAATCAGTTCACGGAATATTAAAACAAAAATATCATTTACTAGATCATAAAGTTGACAATAAAATCCTACATAATATCGGTACATTATGCAGAATTGCTTGTTTCTTAAATAATAAATATGGAAAGAGATTAATAAGTGATACAAGTAATACTGATGCAATAGTAACACGTTTAAAGACTAATTCTGAAATAACAGTCAATAACATGGCACAGTTAGTTAATGAAAATGGGTGGATAAGAAAGAAAACCATCTTTAAACATATATCAAGTAATGATTTATTGGACTTTCCTGAGCTGACCGAAAATGATTTACAAATATTCTTTGGAGGTTCGTATCAATTAAAGCAGTCAATATGCTACTTAGCAGAGTTGCAAAATGCTGACGCGACCCGTCAGCATTTAATATTGAATTTTCAAAAGAACACGATATTCTAAGAATACACATAAAGTCGCGACATATAAATAAAAAAACATATCATATTTTCATACGTTATGTGCCCAATAAAAACGACTATGAAGGTATAAGCGATCACTTTTGTACTTGCCCCAACGGAAACCGAACTGCAGGTTGCTGCTCGCATTTAGCTTCAATAATATATTACTTATCCAATGCGAGATATAAATCAAAAATTATAAAACCAGCCGAAATTCTGACTAACATATTAGATAATTACTTAGACAATTTGACAGTTATTAACGAAGACAATGATGAAGATTAATTAATAATTGTTTTCTACCTAAAAACTTACTTGTAACATGTAAATACACGAAGCTATGTTAATTATTACCATAATAGGAAAGAGAAAAATGTTATTATAAATACAAATGAGTTTGATTCATACTTCTTTCTTTATCCCCACCTTTTTCAAATCGGGTACGAGCAACGGTCCGATCGCAAGCCATTGTTTATTAATTACTAATGCAAGGCTCTTAGTAAAAGTTCAATAAATAGTACGCACCTGAGAGCCAATACCTATTAATTTCGCAATGTTCCTTCTGGAGTAGATCCATGAAACTTTTGTATAATGTAGAATATAATCTGGTTGGTAAAAAAATGGTGTGGGTACCATGAGCCAAACTTCATATACAGGGTGATTCTTTTTCATTTTTGTTTTTTTTACAAGAATTTAAATGGTTACGGAGTTCATTTTTTTTAAATAGCTTTTAGTATTATTAATATTTGTACAAAATTTGAAATTCTACACTTTCATAGTTTAGGAAAAAATAATTAAAACAGTTTTGGGGTTAATCGGGTGTTTTTCACCCCCAGGACGTAACTGAGGGATGAAACTTTGTGCAGAATATAACCTCCCCAAAAGGCATCGTTTGATTACAGTTTCGGCCCAAAATCGCTGGGGGCAGTTTTTCCTAGGCTATCCTGCTACAGCCTTTACTTCTATATATACATATATTATTATATGTACAAATAGCGCTTGAATTGGAGTTTCTTATTATGGTTTTATATTTTTGAAATAATGTGCTAAAGGCCCAAAATACTGGCGATTCTTCGCGTGTTTTTACTAAAAAGTTGTTGCATGGAAATACGGTTTTACTCAACAATTTAATATGTAACTTATAAAATGTTTTCCACTTATTCCTAAGAAGACTATCAATCCATTATAGATATAATTGTTTCATGTCGGTTTTAAATCAAATAGTTCTTCAAATCCAACTCGTTTTACACGTCTCCGAGCGAAAATTGAGAAAACAGCTGTTGGACTGAGCCAAAATATAGTAAATTGAGAGCTAAATGTTAAAAACTTTTCCACTTATTCAACTTGAATTGAAATGATCTTTCATATTATACAATAAAATCTTTAGGAAAACGAATATTGCATGAGATATGACCTCAAAAAGTTTAGCGTATTCAGCGAACGACTATATAAGGACTCTTAAATAGAAGTCATTGGGCTCAGGTTTGTCTTGAACTATTAGGTCAAATTCAAATGAAATATTAAGGCTGAAGTAGTTAGGTCTAAGAAGGGAGAACCGAATAAATGACATTAATAAATTGATTCGTCCGTTTGCAGAACTTCGAGAGTACCGTGAACCCCATCCTGAACAAGCCGAAGCCGAAGGAGAAGACGCCGCCGCCCGCCAACCCTACCGGCGACGGCGCGCCCGCCGCGGACGGCGCGGCGCCCGTCGACAACATGGACGTCGAGTGAGCTTCGCCCGCGCACTGGCGACACCCGTTATCCGCCAGCGGGCCGCGGGGTGGGGCGCGGGCGTTCATACACTGGGCCTGCTTAAATATATGAGCGCCCAGCCCGCGGTTTTATTGTCAACGACTGGCAGATGGTCGGTATAGTTTTAGCTAATATTTGACACAAGTGCGGTTCTCTTTTCATCCGATAATAATTCCGGCCGATAGTTGTCGTACGTGGTGGCGGCGGTTCGGAGGCGTATATATTCACCCAGGACAAGAGCGTCCCCAATCTAAAGTAGCGTGTGTGGCAGCCTTAGATTCGGATCCGATGTGATTCGAGGGCGTTAAAAGCGTTCTTTGATTTTCTACCGACCGGGTGTTGTCGAGTGATACGAAGACTCGAGTCATTTGGGGTAGACAGAAACTCCATCGTTAAATCTCCTTACCCTGGGACGAGCGGAAAATGTTACATTAAACTTGTGTCGCCTCCTATCTTATGAATATGTCATAGAGCTGAAATAGTCGACTCGATACTTTCAGTTTAAATCGATATAAAAAGATTGTAAGTATGTACTTGTATTATATTCCCAGAGAGCATTTTTTCAACGTCCTCGTTCTAAATTAGCGAAATAACAAAATTGTACATCTATGAAACAAAATGAAGTCTGTCTTGATAATAAAGTTGTACATTACAAAATGTGGCATTTAATTAACAGTTCGAGCCCGATTTCAAACTCCGTGCGGCGTGCTATACAATCACATATGTATAAGGACCAATTGTGTACTATCACGGGTGTTGGCAAACTACTAGTATATTGGAACAGATGTATTGTGGTGAAGTGAAAAATATTAATTTGCTTGTTGTATAAGGTCTGAATGTGATATTATATGTATCGGGCGAGTTTCGGCTCTCAACTAATATTTAATTTATTAGCTGACCACAAGTTGTTCTGCCTCCTGCAAAAGAGCAAATGTGCATGAGATTGAGATGTTCTATGGCCGATTGGCCGTTGTGTTTCACCGTGGAGGCTGATAACACTATTTTTCAGTAAGTAGATAGTATAACATCAGTTTACTAATTGATGCAACGCTGAAAGCATTAACCATTAATATGTATAATTTTAAATTGTGTATGAATGCCTTTTGTATCGTTTAGCAGTCCTCTCGCGTGATTACGTTATTGATTGTGAGATAGTTATTAAATATTAGCAGGTGAGTGATATTTATTAAATATGCTCCTGTTAAGGAATCTTTTAGTATAATTTTATTTAGTTAATTCTTTTAACTAGATTTTTCGTGAAGCTATCCTCGAATGCACTGACACGAGAAAATTAAATATAACCAGCACTATGCACGATTTTTGTGATCTGGAAGATCCTTGTATTTTGTTTTAGCTAAGTGTGTGTGATATACACTGAAGGTAATTGCTAACCTAATAAGTAATAAAACTCTGTTATATTGCATTAAAATGAAATATTGTCAACAAGGGAAATGCAATATTTAAAACTTAACATTCTGTGAAAATGATTTTGACTATGGATTCTAAAAGTCAAATAGATCTTGTTTTTTTTTATATAGTTTCAGAATTAATTTATTTGAACAGATACACGCCGTCGGAAATATCTGCTAACCTAGCTTGGAACCATTTGTTCCCAGCCAGGTCCGCAGATATTTCCGACGGGTTGTACAGCAGCGATCAAAAGTATTTTGACATAATACAATATTGTATGTAAGTTAATAAATGATACAATTAGATCATTATTTAGTTATACGAGTAGTATGACATTTGTATACGAGTAGTATTTTTGAAACAATAAAATCTTTTTTTTTATAAAATCTTTTAGTTAGTGTGGTATTCCACTCGTCCAATATCTTTGTCCAATTTCTTTGTCAAATCTTAGATCAAAGTTCATTGACAGAGGCCCATTTCATTCATCCAATATCTTTGTCCAAGTTTTTTTTTCATGCGTAGCCATATTGATTTAACTGTCATCGGAATCTTTGATTAAATGTCGAGGTCCCATTCAAGTTTGACGAAATCATCCAATTTCTTTGATCAAATGTATATTGGACAAAGATATTGGATGAGTGGAATACCTCCCTAACAATATGTGGTAGCACTTCCTTTTGCTTATCTCACAGCAGTACATTGAGCTGGCATAGGGTCAACCAGCTTCTGTATGCATACGTAAGGAATGTCCGTCCACTCTGATTTAGGGCTTCGAAAAAAGTTTTTTTGTTGGAATATTTTTTGCTCCTCCCAAACATGGTCTGTTAGAATCTTAGCGCAGTCAAAGCGTTGACTGTGCTACTCTAAAACTTTGACTTCTTTAAGAAACCTTAAATGTGCTTTGATTTGTGTTTAGGCTCATATCTTTCTGAAATTGCCAACGGGGCGGCGTATTCTCTCTGGCATAAGGTAACACATGTTTCTGCAGGATAATTACTTTTAAAATCAATAAATTATTCGTACGAGAGGGAAACTCCGTATCGAGAAAAACAACCCCGAATCATTACGTCGCCACCGCGATGTTTTACAGTGGGTACCTGGTACCGCGCATCCGAGTCGTTTGTTGTGTGGACGACGACGTAAATATTTAATTTCATCAGATGACATCAAATTAATTTAGTTCTCGTCAGTCCATATTTTTTTTGCCCACTCATTACTTGTCCGATTCTTGTGGCGATGAGCGAACGCTTATCGCAACAATGGACGTCGACCATGCAATCCTTGCTATATTAATCGTCACTTAGCCGTAGAAGCATGGAGATGTATGTCTTCTTGGACTTAATCTTTAATCGCCATTTCGATGACTTAGTTCACAATCGTACTAATTACGAGAAAAAAGGTAGCGAAATCAAGATTTTATGATTAGTGCATTATAGTCTAATTGCAGCAATTTTTTCCTCGTAATTAGTACGATTGTGAACTTAAGGCATCGATTTGTAAATTACCGTGGAATTCTTCTGAAGTAACTTAATGTACGAAATTCAAAGTTTTTGCTGTTGTCAAAATACTTTTGATCGCTACTGTAAGTGACATGGGTTGTATCATCGTAATTTTATTCAGGTGACCATTGCAGGTAAATAATATCGATATAACTTAGTGTCAGAGACTTGAGTCTTGTTGTGCCAGGTATAGTAATAAAAACAGTCAAAACAGTAAACAACACATTTTTTCGCTCCCAAAATACCAGAAATTGTCACTATCACCTACGGCTTTGAATTACGATTGAAGCTGCCTTGCTTACAAATAGCTGACAATGGGTTTTGTTACTTATAATACCTGTCTGTATTCAAAACGTAATGTTGTTCCGTTTTCTTGTGTTCCTATTATTTTGTTCCTATCACATTAGTAGGAGTAATACTGTCACAGAAATAGCTCTCCCTTGTGATCCTACCAGTTAGACAAATAATAAGGCCACTAGAAAACAGGTGATATATTTGCCGCGGGACATGCATGATTACTGAATAAGAAGGGATTTTGTCCAACATGAATATCAATTACTACTGATGATTAGGCCATGTCGCGTAACGTAACGCGGTAGTTAAACACGTCACCAACCGGTTAAAACAAAAATGTTGCGGTTACATCGTTTATAGAAGTGGATGAAACCTACATGACATCGCGACAAATAAGCGAGCACGAGTAGGATGCATCTACCAATTGAACATTTGAACCTATTGGTTTACATCTCAGTCATCATTTGAATGAACAATTTTGACATCCATATGCAAAGGGATAAGTGACAAACGCGACCACCATGCTTATGCGTTCTGTAATCGAAATCTGCGTTTATCTCAAAGCATTTATTTATTAATGTGGTTATTTTTGTGATAAATTGTAATCTACTATTACATATGTCAATTGGACTTTTCCGTGCACGTTTAAAGTCACTTTAAAGCATAGAGATGCGTACTTTAACCCTTTGGAAGATTATATGTGTTATGACCTTCTCACGTACGTTGTCACCTCAAGTCACTTTCGTGCTTCATATTCAATATCTTATATAAAACGAGTTGGCGTGTAGGTGTCACTGCCGCACATGAAGAATGGCGTCCAAAGGGTTAATGTGCCAAACATTAGTGAACACTATAGGAAGGGTATGATTGAAATAAGTTAGTAATTTCCTATTATTGACACCTTACATAAGCATTAGAACCCGTGACTTCGAATAAATATTGTGAACCCTATTCAATAGCATCATATACAATTCTTTATTTCATGTTTCGTTAACAATAGAATATAGATCTAAGATTTTTTTTTGCTTATTTGGATATATTGACTCAAGTTGGATCTTGATAACTGTTATAAGGTTTCCAAAAGTAGCATTACTATTCCGAGCACACATCTTACCATAATAGCTAAGATGCGGTGTTTCGTATACCTAATCTTGTCTTAAATTAACATAACTACAATTTGTGATAGGTATCCTCCTACCAAATACGTACTGTGTTGGTAACAAATGAAATGATATCACAATAAATAGGTACCTCTTGGCGTCTTATACATACACAAATAATATATTTATTTAGGTTTATGTGAGACATATCTCTCAAGGAAGTATCTTAGTATATTCTCGCAAACAGAACCGCCTTTAAAAAGTGTAGGTAAACCTATTTATTGTTTTTAGTTAGCACGGGTACGATTGAATGTGTGCTTAAAGTATTTTTTTTACTTAACATGTAACACACCGGAAAAGGTCCAATGGCCTATAATTTACATTCTAAAGCAAATGGTTGAACCATTACTATGTTATTTTGTGCATTTTGAATGTTAAGAGCTTAGTAAATGAATGATTTAACAATACTCTTTCGTTTTATTTCAATCTTTCCTCTATCTGTTATGGGTAGCCAATGGGTAGCATGCATGCATACACACAGTCCCTTAAATATAACAAACTTCAATCATAAATTCCTGACAACACAAAAAAAATTCACCTCAGCGGTTCGAAAATGGCAGTTTTGCTGCTTGGAACCAGTGAGCAAAATGCAATTTTGCTGCGAGCGTGAAAACGACTTTTCCTGCTTGAAACCAGTGAGCAAAATTGCTGCGAGCGTGAAAAAAACTTAAACTTTTTTAATTTTTCATATCGTAGGTTAGTTTAAGTTACTCCATTCTCTCTATCACTATTCCTTTGCGTTATATGTTCTCGCCGCTGAGGTGAAAAGTTGTATGTATCACACGAGAGCAAAGATATTTGCATCTCGTGTCTTTGAGTCCCTCGCTACGCTCAAGATTCTAATTTTGAATTACTCGCTATGCTCGTGATTAAATTATAGAATCTTTCGCTTACTCGGGCCTCAACATTGACACTCGCAGCTAAAATCTACTTTGCTCTCTTGTTGAACAAATAACTATTACACCACACCTTGCCAAAAAGCGCGTTTTTCCGCACGCTGCGCGTCCGGAAAACCCCACTTTTTGGCCAAGTGGTGACGTGCAGGGCTGCTTATCTCGTCATATTTATAATGGATTGGGGTCTAAAAGAAAATCGTGTCGCTGTAATTGCGTTGCACAAATGCGGGCATCCGCCAAACGTGATTTTGAAGTTGCTTCAAAATCTGAAAATCAACAAACAATTCGTTTATCGTACCATTAATAGGTACAATAGTACCCTGAGCTTTGATGACCGCAAGAGGTCTGGAAGACCACGCACCGTTCGGACCCCAGCTCTAATAAAGGCAGTGAAGGCGAGAATCGCAAGAAACCCCGTTCGGAAGCAAAAGTTGTTGGCAATTCAGATGTCTGTGAAGAGAAGCTCCCTTAAAAAAGTTATCAATCAAGACCTTAGACTACACGCTTATCGTAGACGGAAAGGTCATTTGCTTAATGGACGATTGAAGACTATGAGGCTGAATAGAAGTCGCGTGCTACTGAAGTGGTACGCACAAAATGGCCACCGAAATATATTATTTACAGACGAAAAATTTTTACCATTGAAGAATGTTGTAACCGCCAGAATGACAGAGTGTATGCAAAAAACAGTCAAGAAGCGAGTGTAGCTGTTCCGAGAGTGCAACGAGGCCATCATCCCTCTTATGTCATGATTTGGTTAGGTGTGTCATACTCAGGGTTAACACAGGTCCATTTCTGTGAAAAAGGTGTCAAAACTGGGGCTAAAGTTTACCAGGAAACCGTTACGGAACCAATAGTGAAGTTTTTAAGCCACTCTCTATTTCAAAACCAGCCCTGGGTCTTTCAACAAGACTCAGCCCCTGCACATAAGGCAAAAACAACTCAAGCCTGGTTTCGAAGCAACAAAATTGACTTCATTGCCCACGAAGACTGGCCCTCCTCCAGCCCGGACCTCAACCCCCTGGATTATGTTATATGGCAGGTTATTGAGGAGAAAGCCTGTGCTAAACCCCACACAAATCTTGACTCCCTCAAGCGGGCCATAGTCAAGACAGTGACGGAATTAGATATGACAACCGTGCGTGCCGCTATTGATGACTGGCCTCGTCGTCTGAAGGCCTGTGTTCAGGCCCAAGGAGGCCATTTTGAATGAAATTGACAAATGTAAATCCTGATTGTGTGTACTTCATTTTAATATATAATTTATTTAACTTTCGTTAGTATATTTTATGTAGATAAGGATTATTGCAGTAACAGAACTTAGTAACCAACTAGGTACAGTATTCTGAATAATGTATTTAAAATACAAATTACAAAATACATTTTATAACTTCTTTGAAAATTATCTTAAGATACATTTAACAGGTTTTTTTTTAATTAAAGAAGGGAATTCCTTTCTTAAAAACTAAATGCTAAAAAGCATATCGAAGTATTTGCCGGTTGGAAAATCCAGCCAAGTACGAGTCGGAACACTCCAAAATAAAAGAAGAAACAAAATTAAAATAAAAGAGTGAAAGAAAAAATAAAAGAAGTACGCTTCATTTTTTTTAATTTGACCGCGGGTCCATATACTACGAAACTTTTCAGACCCTCTACTTTGGAAAAAAGCTTGAAGTGGCGGCCACTTTTTTCAGATCTCGTATTCTTACTAAGGGACCTGGACCCTAAGATATTATTATTGGTATTTGATTTAAACCACATCAAACCGTTAATAAGAAGTTTAAAATGGCGTCTTTTTTGCAAACTTGTGGCGCTAGAACAACTACCACTGCGACGCGACGCGACGCGAGTAGAGAAAAATCTATCATACTCTTTCTAATAATCAACAGTTCGAGTGAGCCAGGTATTGATGAGTCGCGCTGGATGCGACTTGACAGCTAGTTGTGCAAGCCCACCTGACCTCGGATTCGTATTCAGAAACCTCTTGAATCGCATTATCATCGTTTTCAATTAAATAGGGTCATAAAAATAACAATAAAGGTCATTTTTTATGTAAGAGAACGAAATAAAAAAGATTAATAAAAGTAGTAATAACTCTCCTAAAAATAGGGTAGCTTCGCCGGTTCTCCGTCCAGCGCCGGTTCTCGTCCTTTTGAGTGACTTCTTCCTTACAAATGCATAGAATAGGAGTATATAAACAATTACCCGCGCAAGTTTTGGCTCTTTGCGTTCCATAATACCGAACCTACAATGCTAACTATAAACAAACATTATTTAACAACGTGTGACTAAGATATAATTAACGAAAGTTTACACCACATTTTAGAGCCTCGAAAACCACGCCAAACTACAAAAAAAAATAGTGTGTAAGGAAAACTTTGAAGTAAGTTTTGTTGTTGTTATTAACTAATTGCAGTGATATTTTTGGCACATATTACTAGTTATATACATAACGAAGACAATAGTGGGTGTTAATTATACTTATTTTACCTAAAACCTGCATAAATTTAGTGGACGGGAACCGGACCATCAATTATGCGTATTTGCCGGTTTTCGTCTACGTGGACGGATAACCGGCTTGGGGTCATTTTACTGGATTTTCGCGTTGGTCCGATTCTCGTCTATTGAAATCAGATCAAGCTGCAGCAAGGTAATCAAGGTACAGAATAATTATTGAAATCAATACAAATGATAGGTATTAGGTACATAAGGTCCACTGCAAGGAGTATTATATTCTCTTTGGTCCACTGCTTTACGTTAGCTGTCACATTTTAGCCATAAACAAGACTAGAGTACGACGGCGTAAGCGGGGGTCTTCGATAGGAAATCAACATTCAATTAAATTATTTTCGTTCTTACTTTATCTTCATAAATCTACCTACCTGTTTAATGCCGGATCCACACCATGGACCATGATGGCCAACGTACAGGATGCAGTTATACGGTGGAACGAGATGAAAATATGTCTATCTCCCTTTAACGCACAACTGCTTCCTTTACATAGGATCATCATGGCCCATTGTATGTATAGTCGGGCATAAAAGTTGTTCTACAATTATTTAACTTAAATATTATATATGGCAGTGTTTTCTTTCTTTCAATATTCGCTGTGGCAATGACTCTAACAACTTACATGGGGAGTTTACCAAAGGGAAGTATTGTTTCACGATAAATTTTGGTGGAATATGCCTGGTTCTAGGCGTTATAGCAACACATGCAACAGGAGGTATCTCTAGAGCTTAAGACAGAGGCGCCACCGCGAACCAAAAACGAGGTAGCTGACTCTCTGTCGCACTTGCATATTCGACTGACAGAGAGCGAGATACTTTGTTTTCAGTTCACGAGGCATGCTAGCCTAGTGAACAAGCTTCACAAGCAGGAAGCTTGTTCACCAAGTTATCAGTCTATTATTTATTATGAATATATATCAGGATATAATTTGGCCTAAGCAACTGGATAGATGATTTCCTGAACGGGCAATTGACCCGTGTGGTCTTACAAGCAGAAGGCTACACATCGATCCAAATGGCTTTAGATGTCAGTGCCCCTCAGGGACCTATTCTGCCTGCTAGCTTATTTTTATTGCATATAAACGACTTATGACTGGTACCTGTGGGTATGCCGATGATAGCACTGTTGTAGTCAGATATCTTTCCAAAGCACAGGCCAATAAAGATGTAGTCCAATCTCGTCAACAGGATATTATGAATCGGAATTGACTTTTAGAGTAGTTTTAGAGGGGCGATGCTAATAAAGTCAAATTCTATACATCCAAGGCACAGACGTGTCTCATCACTATTAAACAGAGTGAACGTCTCGACTCCCAACTTTCCGGAGTGTATTCATACCAATTTGCCAATTTCTGACCATCTACAGCTCCTTGGCATGAGCAGCATGTCCAATATGAACTTTGGGTCCTACATTGAATCCTTGGTGTAAACTGCAGGAACCCAGCAAAAACTTGACAACCTCTCTAAGGTGAAGCGGTACTTCACACCTGGGCAAATTATAAAACTATTAAGTACAGGTAGGGTATATGCAGTACTGCTGCCAGCTCGGAGATGGATTTGCTTAATATCAGCTGGCTTGCCTTTGATTGATAAGCGTGCCAGGAAGCTCATTAGTATCTAACTTGGACTTGGTTGAAGCTAAGATGCAATGTATAAATCATCGTAGGAAATTCGCCTGCATATTGGTGTGCTAGGATTACACGAATTAATCCCTCCCTGACCATTTTGGCATCTTAGGACAACGCGTGGACGACATGGGTTTGACCCTTATGTTGTTAAAAACAATGTTGACATGCCTCTGATGTGCACGAAGCGTTTTGATTCTAGTTATCTTACGAAGACAGCTAAAGACGGGAGTTGGTGCTACATGGGCATTTGACATGATCTTCGTCTTCTCCATGTTCATCCTTAGACCAACTCGCTCGGAGGCTTTATGAGGTCATTGAGCATTGTACTTAAATTGAGCATTGTACCTCCATGGTCGCAGCCAAGACTACTATATCGTCATTGAGCATTGTACTTAAATCCTCCATGGTCTCAGCCAAGACTACTATATCGTCAGCAAACCGAAGGTGAGTAATGTACTCGCCGTTTATGTTGATGCCTAGCCTTCTCCAGTCCAGATTCTTGAACACATCCTCCAGTGCAGCGGAAAACAGTTTAGGAGAAATGACATCTCCTTGTCTGACTCCCCGCTGGAACGGAATAGGTTTCGAGTTCTGGTCCTGAAGTCGAACTGACATAGTGGCGTTCTCGTACAAACACTTCAGCACTTCGATATAGCGGTACTCCACTTGGCACCGTTTGAGAGATTGTAGTACAGCCCAGGTTTCAATCGAATCGAAGGCTTTCTCGTAGTCCACGAACGCTAGACAGAGGGGCAGGTTATACTCCTCAGTCTTCTGTATAACCTGACGAAGCGTATGGATGTGGTCTACGGTGCTAAAGCCTCTTCGGAAACCGGCTTGTTTGGGAGGCTGGAAGTCATCTAGCCTGCGTGCGAGATGGTTCGTAATGACTCTTGAAAACAGCTTATAGACATGGCTCAGAAGTGAGATGAGGCGGTAGTTCTTCAGTAAGGCGTTGTCACCCTTTTTGAAGAACAGCACCACCACACCTCTGTTCCATGCCTTTGGAGTTTTCCCTTCCAGTAAGACGGAGTCGAACCTGAAGGGCCCTAAGGACCGGTTTTCCACCCGCCTTCAGGAGTTCAGCTGTAATTCCGTCTTCACCGGGTGCCTTGTTGTTTTTTAGCTGTTTAAGAGCCTTTTTAGGGTTCCGTAGTCAACTAGGAACCCTTATAGTTTCGCCATGTCTGTCCGTCCGTCCGTCCGCGGATAATCTCAGTGACCGTTAGCACTAGAAAGCTGAAATTTGGTACTAATATGTGTATCAATTACGCCGACAAAGTGATAAAATAAAAAGTGGAAAAAAATATTTTATTAGGGTACCTCCCCTATACGTAAAGTGGGGAGTGTTTTTTTTTTTTTATTTTAACCCTAACGTGTGATATATTGTTAGATAGGTATTTAAAAATAAATAGGGGTTTACTAAAATCATTTTTTGATAATGTTAATATTTTCGGAAATAATCGCTCCAGAAGTAAAAAAAAATGTGTCCCCCCCCCCCTCTAACTTTTCAACCATAAGTTTTAAAAATATGAAAAAAATCTCAAAAGTAGAACTTTATAAAAACTTTGTAGGAAAATTATTTTGAACTTGATAGGTTGAATAGTTTTTGAAAAAATTACAAAAAAATTACAAAAACTACGGAACCCTACACTGAGCGTGGCCCGACACGCTCTTGGCCGGTTTTTCTCTTCTAATCTCGTACAGGCTGATGTCCGGGATATCTTCGGTATAGTGCCGGGATAATCTGGCTCTAGGGTCTTCCGCCAGACCAACTTCGGGTCTGCTAGTTGACGTGTATAGCTGTCCATAAAAGCATTCTATCTCATTCAGAAGCTTTGGATGAAACGACTCTACTGTCTTCAGTTTTTAATTTGGCGAGCTGGCTCTGCCCAATAGACATATCTCTGAAAACACTTTAGAGCCCTTAGCAGAAGCTAGTCGAGCAGAAGCTCGATGGCCTCTTCAATACGATTTGTATTGAATTGGCGCAGATCGCGGGTAAGGGACTTGGAGATCTGTTTATTTAGCTGCCTGTATAATGTCGCATCGGCTGAAGACTGCAGAATCATTTCATTCCTTTCCTCGATGAGCCTCTGAGTGGAGATAGAAAGCCTTTTGGCTCTGTGAGTCCGTTGAGCCTTGAAGAACTTAGACCCAATGCTATGGACAGCTTCCACAAACCCGTCATTGAATTCGTCCACGTCGCCGCCTAGACAATCAAAACGGTTTTGGAGTTCCAGTTGAAAGCTTTCGGGGTTTTGGACTTGGGCTGCTGCTGGACGGAGCGTAGACTTCATCAGTCGAGAGCGCTCTAGCTTGACGCATATATTCAATGTGCCTCTTACCAGACGATGATCAATTCCGGTTTTAACCGTATTGATCACAGAGACATCATTGAATATATATGCCTCTTCGTCGACATAATGAAGTCAATCTCGTTTTTTGTTGCACCGTCGGGACTCATCCAGGTCCACTTCCTGTACTCGCGTTTCTTGAAGAAGGAGTTCATCATCTAGAGTCCCTCCTTCGCCAAGAAACCAGCCAGTAGTTGGCCCCGTTGGTTCCGACTCCCAACTCCAAATTGCCCCACTCTCAGCTCATTGCCGTCTCTCTTGCCCAGCTTTGCGTTAAAGTCCCCCATAACAACGGTGAAGTAGGTTTTGGAACTATGTAAGGCCTTAGTTATATCCTCATACATAGCCTCCACCTCGTTGTCGGAGTGTGCCGAGGTCGGCGCGTATACCTGTATGACCTTCTACGAGTATCTCTTTGATACTCTGAGTATAAGGTACGCCACCCTAGCCGACACACTCTCGATCTTCACCACTTGGACCCGGGTATATCCTTAAACCACGACCAAGACCACCGTGGGATGGGCAGCAGCATCCCTGGAGTGCAGTAGAGATACTGCGATTGCCAACCCGCATGCCAAGCGTGGCGTACCGTGGTTTTGGTAGCGGCCAGGGTACTAGCGGGGCCAGGGGTGCTAAGAATCTCCGGCAAAGATCCGGCTACCACCCAGGGCCGTAGCTAGGGGAGGGGGGGGGCATTAGGGGGCAATGCCCTACCTTAAAATATCAATAATATCATTGCCCTACCTTAAGGAATACCATCGACTATGACATTAAACTAGTCAACTGTTTGTTCATAGTTTGATATGATTAAAAAAATATATTACCAATAGCGAGCGACATCTAAACAACTTCGAATTAAACAAGGAATCATAATTTATTTATCTTTTATCTAAATATATAAAAAAAGAAACTGACTTACTGACATATCAACGCACAGCCCAAACTGCTGGTTCTAGAGATTCCAAATTCGACACAATACGTTCCTTATAAGGTCTAGGGGTGCATTAAGAAAGGATTTTTCAAACTTTCACCCGCTAAGGGGGTGAAACGGGGGTCCTAAATTTGTATGAAGAAACAAGATTAGTTAGACTATTTTTATTAAAAACTTCACAGGAGTACTCCTAACGATAAAAGAGTTAACACGTGTTTTAGGTTTTTTAAAGAATTCAACCCCTGAAAGGGGGGTAAAAAGTTTGAAAATCAATATGGGTATTGTTTCTATGGTTTATTGGGTCGCTGATTACGAAAACAACAACGATTTTAAAATCCAGCGTGGCGGACGTAAAATACCATCTCCCCTGTTGGGGTGAGATGGTGTTGAAATGTCTAAATAACAATATTGGTGTCGTTTTTTGGGTCGTTACTTACGAAATAGCATTGATTTTGAAATTTAATAACGTGGAAATGAAAATTCTTGAAAGTACGTATGCCAAATTGCAATTCAATCGGTCCAGTAGTCGGAGCAAATCGGTTGTAACAGACGGATTGACAGACAGCCACACGTGATCCTATAAAGGTTCTATTTTTGCTTTTGAGGTAGGTATGGAACGAGTTTTCTTATGCTAGGTCTATATACACGAGAAGTTTCTAACTAAACTTTAAACACCTTTTTCACCCCTTAAGAGGCCGAATTTTCCAAAACGCTGAAAGTATTTTCTTCTCATCTCACTTTAATGCTAGGCCTATAGAGGAAGTTTAAAGCTTCTATTTTAAAACATATATGCACTCATAACAAAGTTTTACTTAACCCCTTTTTCACTCTTTCAGAAGGCGAATTTTAAAAACACTGAACTCATTTTTCTCCATTTTAAAGCTTAGTGTATATATTAGAGAAGTTTCAATCTGTTCGTCATTTAAACCCCCGAAGGGAATGAATTTTGAAATAAATTATAGCCTGTGTATTATTTTGATGTCTATAACCAACAATAGGTACTGGAAGGTTTCATAGAGAAGTCAGTTCAGTTATTTTACGATTAAGAAGAACAAACGTCCAAACATCGGTACAATCTTTCGTTTATAATATTATATTAGGATTAGGATACTATAAAATAGAATATAGATATTTTCTAAATTTCTTGCATCACGTTCGATATTAGGATAAAACGAGTCGTTTGGCGTATATTTTATAATAATTTTTAAGAAAAAAAAACCGACTTCAATGGGGGAGTCCGGTGAAAGATTATTAATCTTAGATGGTGCACTCTTAGATTCCATACAATAAAATACAAAAATGGCTATAAGTATGTTTATAATGGTAGAAGACTAATTACCATCAATTCCTCATGAAATCATGGAAAAACCTTGCTTGCTTGACAAACAAAACGAAGAGAACAAATCGCCAAACGTGAACTACGCGTCATTGAAGAGTTCCGTTTTGATCATCATCAGCAGTTCCACTTCATCAAATGTCACTTTTATGAATGAAAATGCTTGATTAGTTAATGAAAATACTAAAATCATTATTTGTGTGCCTTTCACATTTGAGGAGTTTCCTCGATTCCTAATGGATCCCATCATCAGAACTCGAGCATGACAAAAATCAATCGTGAAAATAGAACTTGCTTAACAAACACAGCTAGAAGGACAAATCGCCAAACGTGAACTTTTCGTCGTTGAAAAGTTCTGTTCTGATAATCATCAGCAGTTCCACTTCATCAAATGTCACATTTTTGTATGATAATGCTCGATTTGTTGATAAAAACACAAAAATCACTATATGTTTGCCTTTAAGATTTGAGGAGTTCCCTCAATTCCTCATGGATCCCATCATCAGAACTCGAGCATGACAAAAATTAATCGTGAAAATAGAACTTGCTTAACAAACACAGCTAGGAGGACAAATCGCCAAACGTGAACTTTTCGTCGTTGAAGAGTTCTGTTCTGATCATCATCAGCAGTTCCACTTCATCCAATGTCACATTTTTGGATGAAAATGCTAGACTTGTTGATAAAAACACAAAAATCACTATATGTTTGCCTTAAAGATTTGAGGAGTTTCTTCAATTCCTCATGGATCCCATCATCAGAACTGCCTTTTGACAAAAACGGGACCAACTTGGATATATATACATACAATCAAAAAAAGAATTTTTCAAATCGGTTAAGAAATGACGGAGCTATGGAGTAACAAACATTAAAAAAAAAAAAAAAACAAAAAAAAACATACAACCGAATTGATAACCTCCTCTTTTGAAATCTGGAAGTCGGTTAAAAAGTCATTAGAAATTTCCTGTCAGGAAGAGCTCAAACTTGGTGTGTGTTGAGTTTTATTTTTATTTTACGAAACAACTGGCTGTAATCAAATGTGTGGTATATTTTTGGAATCAGCTTACGGAGTCCTTTCATTTGATATACGACCTACTTATTACTCGATAGGTTTTTGAAGAAATTTTTTTTTCCACCCAAGTTTAAAATATTTACCAAAAATCCTTCTAGAGTTACCTAATAAAAATAAACCATATGAGAATATTCCTACTGTGACGAAAAAGTGTGACCGACAGAGAAGCCAAACTCGAGGATTGCATCTCGTTTTAATTAGGGTGACCAAGTACATCTGTGGATATGAGGATTATTTCTAATATAGGTTCTATGTACAATGAAATTTAAACTAAATTAGGTAGTAAATAAAATAAGAATATTTTTCAAAGAAATATTTATTTTCGCTAATCACAAGTTTGTGTATCCAATTATCCATACATTGTTAAACAATATAGTCTTGTGTAATTTTTGCCTAAGCTCTACTTTATTTTCCAAATCTCTTAACAAATGTGTTCTCCCGTGATGGGCCATGCGTAAATTAAAAAAAGACGAGGACGAGTTTTAATTCACCATCAACAGATCAGCACGATGGTGCCATGATATACGAGTTCGGTAGGTAACAATACAATATAACTGTTACCGAACTTGCCGGTATCCAATTGAGCTGAAATGTAGCATACTTATGTACAGTATGCGTGAAAATTAGCATACTGTACATAAGTATGCTAAATTTCAGCTCAATTGGATACCGGAAAGTAGCTGTAAAATGGTTAAAAAATTGGAACGACAACTTAAGTACTTGCACACTTTAATCACATACAGTCCAAGTTAAACAAAAGCTCGAAATGATAACAAAATTGTTAAAAGATTGAATTTCAACTGACCTTTAGAAAAGGTTTTCTCACTAAACACTTAATAACGAATATTTCTGCAAAACCAGCCCAAGTCATAGTCACCCTAATCAGTTTGACATTTGTCTTGTCGTTTTATCGTAAAATATAACAAATTGTTCCTTACCTGTGAAATGATATTCCACAATTAATAAAACTTTCACTATTGCAACCCTTTACACAACATGTTTTCACTATTTTCAACTAATTTCATCAGCCGCTTATTTTCATAATTTCAAATTTGACACCATTAACGTTGGGGATACCAAATAATATTTGAAAAATACTACTATATTTATTGCAATACTAGGTTTTAGTCAGTTAATAATGTTGATATTTTATACAATTACGAATGAGGTCAAATGTAAATTATGCCTGATAAATATGCAGTACTAGTTAGTACAAGCAAGTAATTCTTTTCAGTATTCTAAAATACCACAACATATATTTTTTTTACACTGGCAAGTTGTGCGAGTGGGACACCGCCCTCCGGTTGGTTGCTCTCGCTCGGACCGCTTTCTCTAGTCTGTCTGTCATAACAGGATATTAACTGTATTACGCGAGAATAAGGTTCAAGTTTGACTGGCTCATAAAAGTTTGTACTCAATCCGGTTTAGGTATAGATCCGTGCTTTTCACCCTGTTGATTCAATTGTTTTTTTTTTTTTTAATATGTTATATTTAAGGTATATTTTTTTAATTTCCTCAACAACTAGCAGCATTTCAGTGTTAATATTTGATGAAATTACATATTATGTTTAGTTGAATAACTCAGGAAAAGGATAACAAATTTCAGTCTTGGGGCCGATTCTCCATAGGTACGTAACCGGCTATACCCTTTTTACTTGCGCCGTAGTTTGTGCCCTACATGTAATTACCGATACCCTATCTTAAATTCAACTCTGGCTACGGCCCTGCTACCACCACCGACGACTCCTGGCCCTGGCAACGTACAACACTCGTACACTGCGGACCGACGAAAAGATAACGGAACTAGAGGAAGGACTGAGCAAGTTGTTGGGATGTTGTGGGGTTAAGTCCTAAGAGAGGGGGAGGATATGATAACCCTAAAGTCTGGCAACTTGCTCTATTTCCGGGAGGGCGACCAACAGTCCCAGGGAGGTGTCGGGTTTATCGTCCACAAGTCCCGGGTGAGTCGCGGGTACAGCTAGTTAATTTAATATATTTGTTAATACATGTTATAATTGACGATTCGAAAGTGCTTGTTGCTAGGGGCCTTTCAGCTCGAAGTACGATTTTTCTATGGAAATGTTAGTTTAACTCGTTTGTACCAGATGTCACTGGGTGCTATTTTTATCGCACTTGCATATTTGTTAGTGACAGGGATGCAGCGGTCATGCGGTTAGTTCTTACTAAATACACAACGGCGCTACGATCTAATGTGGAGTATTTATTTCACTGGTATCTCTATCTCAGTATATATATTGTACTTTGTGCTTGTTGCTAGGCCTATTTGAATTAAATATATTAAATTTTGACTTTGACCTACGTAGGTATAACACTGTTTGGTTATTACCTATTCTGAGTTTATCACCAGCCAATTTTTTTTCTTTTTTTCAATCGTAACAATAAAGAGAATATAATCAGTACGTTTTCATAACGTGTCAAACAATATTTGACATACCGATTCATATTATTCAATACTATTCAATTATTTCAGGTATAAATAACAGCTAAGATGGGTAAACATTTTGGCGAATTAGCTACCATTCGTGGAATAGTCTATTACAAGCTGTCTCCCCATGAGCTAAACCCTGTAGCTGGATTATTTAGTAAAGGCTTTCGTAATATTCTGCCGAGGACTAGTGCTACCATACTGACTTGGTTGCCGCGTAAGTTGGTCCTAAGTACCTACCTATATTTTTTTAGGTGCTGCAAGTGAAAGTTCATTGTAGTAATCAAGGTCGTGGCAACCGTAAGTTACTAGAAGAGCCTGACTAGCACATCTGTTTTCCTTTAACGAACTCAATGCACGCCGGTACTTCATGGGGACAGAGCTAGGAACGTTCCGAACCTGCCACCTCTCTGTGAACCGGGTCGATCGCTCTTGGCCAAATATTATGCAACAGAGTCCTTTTTTATAGGTACTACGACGGTGGTAAACAAGTATATATGGTCTACTTGATGGTAAGCAGACACCGTAGCCAATGGAGGCTTACGACTACAGAATAGACACAAGCGCGCTGCCGACCGTTTTTTGATATGAGGATTGATAGCTAGACACAAATGCAGGTCCCTCTCTCAAGTGAGCGCAACCTAGAGACTCTAAGCTAGTTTTTTTTTTACTTTGCAGCATTCGTCGGAGGCTACCTTTGGTATTCATATGTGGAATGGGCCTATGCCCAGTCGAAGAGGAAGAACCCGAAAGACTACTTGAATGAAGTGGACCCCAACCCACCGCCGCCTCCGCCACCGGAAGAGAAAAAGTGCGAGCCGAAAGATAAAAAGAAGTAGTCAGAAATGAGAAGTGCCTATGTAATGAAGTAATGATTGATAAATTTTATTGTCTACTTACCTAAGTACATTTAAATTAACATTTGACAAAACTTTTTATGACCTTGAAATAAATATCTAGACACGCTGCGGCGTGTCCAGCCAAGTTCACCCCAGCAACTGGCGGACAGCAGCCGTGTGTTTTACACGAACCGTTTGGAGCCACTTCTAAAATTCGCACTTCAATCCACTACATTTTGTGTACACGTCGTTTTGGGTCGGGCGATGGCGAATGTGTGAACAGTAAGTTCGTGTTCGCTATTCGTGCCCTTTGCCCCCCCCAGTCTATCTAACATACAAAAAACCGGCCAAGTGCGAGTCGGACTCGCGCACGAAGGGTTCCGTACCAGCAAAAAAAAAACGCCAACAACTACTCTGTTGTATGGCAGCCCCCCTTAATTATTATTATTAATATTTAGATTTTAGTATTTGTTGTTGTAGCCACAATAAAAATATATAATCTGTGCAAATTTCAACTGTTATCTATTAAGGTTCTTGAGATCTAGCTCGGCGAGTGGTAGCCATGAAAAAGGGCTTAAAGATCACGTTTTTTGTATGGGAGCCCCCCTTAATTATTTTTTGTTTTTGTTTTTAGTATTTGTTGTTATAGCGGCAACAGAAATACACAATCTGTGAAAGTTTCAACTGTCTAGCTATTACGGTTCTTGAGATACAGCCTGGTGACAGACGGACGGACGGACAGCGAAGTGTTAGTAATAGGGACCCGTTTTTACCCTTTGGGTACGGAACCCTAAAAATGTAATTTCTTACATGTATTAAGATCCTTTAGAAGGGTACGGAACCCTAAAAATGTAATTTCTTACATGTATTAAGATCCTTTAGAACAACTATAACTCCAAAATTCATAAATGTAGGTGAAACATTTATTGAGATATTAAAATCCAAAAAACGGCAAATTTACCACTGACTGACTGACTGACTAGTAATTATAATCAAAAACCTAACCCACTTTCAGGTGACCTAGAAAGCTGAAATTTGGCATGCAGCTTGGTAATTTTGTGTGTGAGTGTACTAGCTCCAAAAAAATCAGATAATAGTGTTTTTTTTGTTTTATTATTATTATTTATTCTAGTTACCTCTGAACTCCGTCATTTATTATCCGATTTGGAAAAATCCTTTTTTGTTTTAAATGGTATACTTCAGGAGTGATCCCATAGTTATCAGGTAAGAAAAAGCACCATTTGAAAAGTAATGATATCCCATCAAAAACATAAATGTGAAACTGGGAGCATTGGGAGCCAAGTACAATATTAAGAATATGCGATGCTTGGTTGTCGTCCTCACCGACAAAAGAATTGAGATCTAATTTGGTGCCAAGTTCCGTAGATTCTCTGAAAAGGTGCCAAGTCCAGCACTAAGTACCTACATTGTTTACAGTAAAACTAATTTACTGCGGCTTAATGCAAATTATAGGTCATGTAAACCCTACCGAAAGCAAGACATTAAATCCCTTGGTATTAGCCGGGTTATAATGTTGTACTGAATTTCATTAGAACCCGCTGGTTAATAATATGATTTCACTTTTCATAATTCTTATTACTATATGCATAAAGTTTAATTTTGCTAAACACAATTTGTCCTAGGCCATGGCCTACTTGATTTGACAAAATAAATGAAGTTTGCCTCCGTGTGAACCCCGGTCCGGAGGAGCGCGGTGTTCGAAATTCGAATTTCGAATCTAGGACCACGGCTTGTGCTTTCGAATTTGGAACGTCGCGCGCCTTCATTTGTTCACGCGTGACGAACAAATCGAGTACCAAATAAAAACATTACCTTATCTTTCCATAATTGGAGTAACGTGTCTAATGTTACTATGTACTTTTAATTTGCTAAATAAACATTATTTATCTACTGAGCCTGTTTTTTTGTCTCGCATAAGGTGTGAAAAGTAGAGTATACACCTCGGGGATAAGACTGTTTTAGTCTTGGGCGGTTGAACCCCTCACTGCACTCAGGACTCAGTCTTAATTCCCTCGCTTCGCTCAGGAATTAACTTATAACTCCCTCGCTACGCTCAGGAGTTAAATTATGAGTCCTTCGTTACGTTCGGGATTCAATTCGCTCCCGTGACATAAAACAGTGCTTTATCCCCTTAGTGTATAATCTACTATTAATGGCAATGTTTTTTTTTGACAATAGACTGGAAGTCATCAGTGTTTTTGTAAAGTGTTTGTTTGTTGTACATTATTTTTATTTTCCATATCAGAAAAGAGCAATAACATAAATTTAATACATTTTGAGAAAAGGAATAGGTTGAAAGTTTATTTCTCGGGTCCTTGCACATCTGCTTGTTGGGCGCGGGAGTCCGCTCGCTGCTCGCTGGGATACGGCACTCCGAGGTTAGATGCGAGGCAACGTTGGAGGTCTGCAATACTTCTAATTGGGATTTCGGAGCTGCCTTGTCTCTTGCGGATGTATATGGTGCCATTCCTAGTCCAGCAAAACTTGTATCCGGCATTATTTGACTGTGTTCGGGACTCATGAAATAACAGGCGGGTGGATTTTGTCAATCGATCATTGAAGTATAGCTTCCTTGTCGGTCTTGTCACTTCAATTGCCGTCGTTGTCAAATTGCGTCTCGTTTTGGCGGCTTTTAAAAACTCATTCCGCTTAGCACGGCGAACAAATTTTACCACCAGTGGCCGAGGCAGGCTGCTCTCCACCTCCGTCATAGCCTCTGTACCTTGCGACTGTCTGCTCTTGGGTCCAACCCGTGTGACGTAGTCCAGGTCAGCCTCAGACAGCGCAACGCCCATCTTCAGCGCCGCGGTGAGAACAATGTGTGTTTTGTTCTCATTCGGACACTCATTTACTCCTACGATTTCCATTTCATTAAACAGTCGGGCTTGGGCTTGAGCATGGAGTTCCGTCTCCAGTTGACTAACTTGCAGACGCAGGCTCTCGTTTTCTATTTCACGGTCTTCTATCGTACGGATACGGGTGTCATGTAGCGAAAGACGGGTCTCTAATTTTTCCAAACGTGCATTGAATAGTGTGCATGAGGTGGCGAGGTTTTGTAGGTGCTCATTCATCTTACCCATGTCTTCGCGCAACAATTTTATCTCCGCGGTGAGTGAAGACAGCGCAGCAGAGTCCACATTTAATGTCTTGCCTGCATTCTGTTCCGTAGGCGCCGTACCAACTTTTCTGTACTGTGTTCGCACCGTGACATTCTCGTACGCATTCGAACCGGAGCCGCCCGGCGGCAAAGCTGTACGCACCGGGGTATTAGAATTGCCTGTATTTGGTAATTTGCTTACACAAGTGGGGCACGTCCAGCCTTCTTTCCATTTTTTCGTTAGCTTCTGCGGGTTTTATATATTTACACAGATATGGTGATAGAAACTATCACACTTGTTACACTGTATTCGCTCTGTCGTAGGAACTTCTTCGCGACAAGCCGCACAATATGTAGCCATATTTAGCACTGTTTAGTATAATATTTAGTAAAACAACAAGGTGGGTATTGTTAATGTAATGCGTTGATAACCAGTCGTGCGAGACACCGATCACCCGTAACTATGGCCGTAAGCAATTGGTAAGCAAGGTGTCTTCTAAAGTGGTCGCTCGCACCGGGGCGTCCAACGGAACTAGACACGGGTCGCGCGTGTAAACGCCGTAAGGCGGAGGTCTACCTGGACTGGTTATGCACAAATCACCGCGTGGACACGACTTATCTGCTCGGAGATTAACTCCGCACTCAATAAAATCATATAAAATCATTTTGAGCCTTAACTTGGCAGTTTTCTATGCAGTATGTTATAATACTATAAAGGCTGTTGGATAACTGTCAAAATGCGTAAAGCTCAAAATGCATGAAGCCGCAGTAAATTAGTTTTACTGTAAACAATGTAGTACCGGACTTGGCACCATTTCAGAGAACCTACGGAACTATGATAAATGAGTTCAGTAATAAACTTAAAGACTCGGTAGTAAAACCACTTTTCAAAAAAGACGATAAAAGCGATATGTCTAATTATCGTCCTATCACGCTCATCCCAGTTATATCGAAAGTCTTTGAACGCTTAGTTTACAAAAAAATAAGCTCCTTCCTAGAAAAACATAATATAATAGTACCCAATCAGTACGGATTCCAGAAAAATAAATCAACTGCACATGCCTGTTTCGAGCTCATACGAAATGTGACTCAAAGCCTAAACGAAAAGGTAGCTGTAGTAGCGCTGTTGCTTGATATGAGCAAGGCGTTCGATTTTGTGTGCCACGAAACCTTACTTACAAAGGCGTTCAAATACGGCTTGAGAGGAAAAGCGTATCTCTGGTTAGAAAGCTACCTCAGCTGAAGACGACAACGTGTTGAAATAACAAGAATGGTTAAAAATCACAAAGTAACTTACAGCTCCGAGTACATGGTACTGAATAGATGCGGTGTGCCACAAGGCAGTATACTGGGCCCGCTTTTGTTTTTACTTTACATAAATGACTTACCCAATGCCACACAAAACGATACTATACTTTTTACAGACGATGCAACAATCATAATTAAAGAAGACCATGAAATATCTCTAAAACCGAATTACTCTTGCTTTTAGTAGAGATAGTACCCTCCCGTACATTTCATATTTCCTCGGTCTAAATAGGCCTAAATCCTAATTTCTAAATGGCTCTGACATGTCGCTCTTAGCTTTTCCGATCCTTTAGCGAATTTTAATCTCTCAGGACTCTCACGATCTCAAAATTGAGTGATCCCCTGAGCGTCAATTTATCTGAGCGATATACCTACAATCAAGAGCTGGGTTTTGGACCAGTTACGCTATTTTAGCCGCCACATTGAACAGGATAGGTAAAATAATGCTCCTTGATTGACGTCCATCTAGTAGTCGAAAGGGCGCAATGCGCACGAAAAACTGTCTAATCTCGCTAGTGAGAAGCCGAGAAGGCGAGATAGAGCAAGCACTTTGAGTTGTACATCCAACTTCAACAACGTATGCCATAATGTTTATATTATAACTATAAGAATACATAAAATAAATCACGTAATTTAGAATTTCATGAAACTTTTTTAAATTTTAGGCTGAATTAGTACGAAGATAACAGTGAAAATTAATAATTCCGTATTTACGGAATTAAGCCTTTGATCACGTAATTATTAAAAGTCAAAAATCTTTCCGTAATTCCGTATTTACGGAATTACGTAATTACGGAATGGAAGCCCTAGTAACATTGTAATTGCATGTTTTGAAGAGACATTGTAATTGCATGTTTTGAAGAGACCGTGAAGGCTGGCGCGCACACTGGGCAGTGCCGCGGCGCAGCGCTTCCGTTTACTTTTTAACCGACTTCAAGATTTCAAAAGAGGAGGTTATCACTTCGGTTGTATGTTTTTTTTTTATGTTTGTTACTCCATAACTCCGTAATTTACATTAAGCGATTTGAAAAATTCTTTTTTGATTGTAAGTATGTATATCCAAGTTGGTCCCGTTTTTGTCAAAACGCAGTTCTGATGATGGAATCCACGAGGAATTGAGGGAACTCCTCAAATCTTTAAGGCAAACATATAGTGATTTTTGAGTTTTTATCAAAAAGTCAAGCATTTTCATCCATAAATGTGACATTGGATGAAGTGGAACTGCTGATGATGATCAGAACAGAACTCTTCAGTGACGAAAAGTTCACGTTTGGCGATTTGTCCTCCTAGCTATGTTTGTTAAGCAAGTTCTATTTTCACGATTAATTTTTGTTATGCTTGATTTCTGATGATGGGATCCATGAGGAATTGAGGGAACTGCTGAAATCTTAAAGGCAAACATATAGTGATTTTTGTGTTTTTATCAACAAATCCAGCATTATCATGCAAAAATGTGACATTTGATGAAGTGGAACTGCTGATGATGATCAGAACCGAACTCTTCAACGACGAAAAGTTCACGTTTGGCGATTTGTCCTCCTACCTGTGTTTGTTAAGCAAGTTCTATTTTCACGATTAATTTTTATCATGCTCGATTTTTGATGATGTGATCCATGAGGAATTGAGGGAACTCCTCAAATGTGAAAGGCCCATAAATAGTGATTTTAGTATTTTCATGAACTAATCAAGCATTTTCATTCATAAAAGTGACATTTGATGAAGTGGAACTGCTGATGATGATCAGAACCGAACTCTTCAACGACGAAAAGTTCACGTTTGGCGATTTGTCCTCCTACCTGTGTTTGTTAAGCAAGTTCTATTTTCACGATTAATTTTTATCATGCTCGATTTTTGATGATGTGATCCATGAGGAATTGAGGGAACTCCTCAAATGTGAAAGGCCCATAAATAGTGATTTTAGTATTTTCATGAACTAATCAAGCATTTTCATTCATAAAAGTGACATTTGATGAAGTGGAACTGCTGATGATGATCAGAACGGAACTCTTCAAGGACGCGTAGTTCACGTTTTGCGATTTGTTCTCTTCGTTTTGTTTGTCAAGCAAGCAAGGTTTTTCCATGATTCCATGAGGGATTGAGGGTACTTAGTCTTCTACCATTATAAACATACTTATAGCCATTTTTATTTTATTGTATGGAATCTACGAGTAAGTCATAATAATCTTTCACCGGCCTCCCCCATTGAAGTCCGTTTTTTTTCTTAAAAAATATTTTTCAGTGATTTCACAAATTTTGAATGAGGATATTTTTCCTTTGTCATCAAGTATATGCTTACCAATTTTCATACCTGTAACTCATGGATTATAGGAGTTCCCATACAAAATTCAACCCCTCTTTTTATCCCCTTTTAACCCAAATCTGCAAAAATTTTATAGCGTAAAACCTGACCGGGTATTTACTCGACAGATTAGTAAAGTTTTCATCAAAATCCGTTCAGCCGTTTTCACGTGATGCGCGTTCATATAAACAGACAAACAGATAAACAGACATAAATTCTAAAAACTGTTGGAACGTGTTCTGTTATCGATTCTAAGTATCCCCAGCCAACTTTTTTTGGAATATCTTCCATGTACAGACTTTCGACCCGCTTCAGCTTTATTATATGTAGATTAGGTTTATCACTTATTGTTACACTGAGAGTATGCATAATATAGAAGTCACTATAAACTAGACCTTAGTGTATTGGTCAATGGGTCATGGCCACGGTGAGTGGACCCCTTTACAAAGTTAATAATCACAAGACTAGGATGTCAGTATTATCACGGGACTCAAAATTTTATGTCTTGTTCTTCAATATTAATCAATATTGACGTGATACGGATCGTGATATGAGTATATCGCATGATAACAATTACCGTGGAAATGGCCCCATACAACAACAACCATTATTACTTTTAAATTGTATTGTATTGAAGTATCGCGGCTTCCGATTTAGTTGAAATTTGGCATAGTACAGCCAACAGCATAAGTAGATGATCACTTTAGTACGTTGTCATTTTCACTACTATGACGCATCCCAACTGTCGCAGTATCGTTACGCTAGCGCGACAAAGTACTAGAATGATCATCTATATTTGCTGTTGACTGTACTGTAAGGAGCAATTATAAGAGTAATGATTAATTATATAAGTAACATGATTATTGCGGGTATATCTGCAAAACTGGAATACATTTATTTAACTAAACATTAATTGGTTCAGAGCTTGATTACTTCCGGTGGCGCCACTGTCGCACCCTGCTACTTACGCGCCAATACGATGGTTGGCGGCGTGATCGGAGCTGGGGCGGTTGGGCATTCGATTCATAGCTGCAGTCGAGAGCGGTTCAGTCTTAGTAAATAATTATAAGAATTAGAATAAGGTGTGATTATGTGTCAGCAGAAAATACGAGTAAGCCTAATTTTGTATAAGATTATACCGACGGATTAAATCGTATTGAGGAACTACTGATTTTCATCTTTATCCCGTATAGCCCAATAGATCCTAATAGATCAGAAGCCGGGATCAAACAAAAATCGATAGGATATTTGCCACGCCACAAAAACTTTCAGACACATGGATGAAGACCCAGAGCGTCCCGATCAGGGGACCGGGGTCCGGACTTCCAGACCCAGAGTGTCCCGAAAAGGGGACCGGCGTCCAGACTTCCAGACCCAGAGTGTCCCGAAAAGGGGGCCGGGGTCCAGGCCCAGAGTGTCCCGATAAGGGGACCGGAGCGGAGTCCAGACTTCCATACCCAGAGTGTCCCGAAAAGGGGACCGGGGTCCATACTTACAGGCCCAGAGTGTCCCGAAAAGGGGACCGGGGTCCTGACTTCCAGACCCAGAGTGTCCCGAAAGGGGGGCCGGGGTCCAGGACCAGAGTGTCCCGATAAGGGGACCGGGGTCCAGACTTCCATACACAGAGTGTCCCGAAAAGGGGACCGGGGTCCATACTTACAGACCCAGAGTGTCCCGAAAAGGGGACCGGGGTCCTGACTTCCAGACCCAGAGTGTCCCGAAAGGGGGGCCGGGGTCCAGGACCAGAGTGTCCCGATAAGGGGACCGGGGTCCAGACTTCCATACCCAGAGTGTCCCGAAAAGGGGACCGGGGTCCATACTTACAGACCCAGAGTGTCCCGAAAAGGGGACCGGGGTCCAGACTTCCATACCCAGAGTGTCCCGAAAAGGGGACCGGGGTCCATACTTACAGACCCAGAGTGTCCCGAAAAGGGGACCGGGGTCTAGACTTCCAGACCCAGAGTGTCCCGAAATGGGAACCGGGGTCCAGACTTCCAGACCCAGAGTGTCCCGATCAGGGGGCCGGGGTCCATATCCAGAACGACCTAGTGGAGGTCGGGATTAGGAAATGACCAGTCACAAAGGAGGGTGGACGTCGAGAACAACAATCAACTTCGTCGCGGGAGGCAATCGGGTCAACCACGTCCAACTACGCGCAGGAGGTATCGCAATTCGTCATCGGGAAAATCTGGTAAGCGCTACCGTTCTCGGGCTAAGAGAGCCAGATATTCTGGATCTAAATCTAAGAATAAAGAACGTGAGTCTAATTTATTAAAACAACTTGTGTCTATTTTGGGTGAGCTCGCATTGACCTAGGCTAGCCTCTGTTGCGAACGTGATCCTTGAGTTTGACCCCATGACAAAGGAACAAATCGTTTTAACCTGGTTAACCAAAGTTGAAGAGTGCGCTGAAATTTAGCAGTTAGATGATAAAGAAACCACTCATTACGCACTATCTCGACTCGCGGCATCGTGTCCAGCCAAGTTCACCCCAGAAACTGGCGGACAGCAGCCGTGTGTTATATTACACGAGCCGTTTGGAGCCACTTTTGACCCCCTAAAAACTCCAAATCTAACTAACATAAAAATATGAATTTTGGTACATGTATTAAGATCCCTAGAACAACTAGAACCCGAAATTTCATAAATATAGGTTTAATAGTTATTGAGATATTAAATTCCAAAAAACGGCATTTCTACCACTGACTGACTGACTCACTAGTAATCAAAAACCTAACCCACTTACAGGTGACCTAGAAATCTGAAATTTGGAATGCAGCTTGGTAATTGTGTGTGTACACCAGAAAAAAAACAGAAAACAAGGATTTTTTTATTAGTTTTATTATTATTATTGTACTAGCATTTGCCCGCGGCTTCGCTCGCGTACTAAGCGTAATTTTAAACCGTCTACAAAAAAGAGTTTCTCTGTTTGACCCGTATATATGTATGTACGTATGAAGGTATGTATGTTTTTCCACGATTATCTCGCGTTTGGCTGAACCGATTTAGATGCGGTTTCCAGAAAAGCAGTTGTTACATTCTGGTTGTTTCGGTATACGAAGTTTGGTGATTGTGATTCATTGACAGGAGCATTTGGCCTCACTTCCATTCGCACTAGATATGAGCGCCGATGGCCAATTCCGCGGCGGCGGCGTGATAGGCAAAATTCCGTGGCGGCGGCGGCGTCACGGCGGCGCGACCTCTCGGCGGTCACGCCGCTTTCGATTTTTATTAGGGAGCAATTTGTAAAAAAAACCTCGTTTTTGTTGCTATAAAGAAAGTTTTATTTATTTTAATAAGTAGGTAACTGAGTTTGTAAACCATCATATTTATTAATTTCACACTAACTTAAGAGTCCCCAGTACGCTCGGCAGAACTCGATTCTCCATACAAACGTAGTTTCGTTCTCGGAAATAACATGAAACTTTGTATACACAATGGGAACCGCCATATCTAGGTCGGAAATTAGTTTCTCTTGCTAGACATTGTAATAGAAAAAAAAATTACAGCGAGTTTGTGTGTTTTTTTACGTCTCTTATAAAAACCTTAATAATCGCTGTATTTTTTCTCCATTATAAGTTCCAAGCAAGAGAAACTGATTTCCGACCTGGATATGCCGGATCCCATTGTGTGCACACAGTTTCATGTTACTCTAGCATAGCGTTTTAAAATTAGAGCGAAACTATGTTTGTATGGAGAACCGATCTAACTGAGGAATCTTAAATTAAAAAAATTAACATGCGGACACGTGTTCACTCGGTAAAATACGTAGAAAGAGGATTAACTATTTATCCTTATTTCATGGCAAAATACTTGAATTGACTGAAGCCATCGTGCGAACGAACGCGGGTGTGATACGTTACGAGTGCGAGCGAGAAAGCAAATCGCAATTTGTTGCGCCGGCGCGCCGCGTATATCACTCGGCGGTGGCGCGCCGACTTGAATTGGCGGCGACGGCGGCGCGGCGCTCATATCTAATTCGCACTCCCCCCTGTCAGTCCGCCTGTTACAACACTTACAACCGAGTTGCTTTTACTGGACCGATTGAATTGCAATTTGGCACAAACTATCAAGAATTTAGAGTGCTCGTGGCCCAGCGGCACCCACATACCGCGTGCGGTATGCGAGGTTAAGCGATGTGGGTGCAGGTCAGTTTTTGGATGGGTGACCGCTTTGAGTGGTTACTAACTGAGCGCTCTCATGCTTTGGAAGGCACGTTAAGCCGTTGATCCCGGCTGCTGTCTACGACAGCAGTCGTTAAGCCAAGTTACAGGCCTTCGGGCGGCTTGAGAACTTCTAACAGTCAAGTTGCCCACTCAATTGACAAAGGGGGGTCGAAGTTGCACCACGTCCGTAGGGAGTATCCATCGCTACCCTACACGTGACCCCTGGGTGGTGCTAAAAGTGCACCAAAAATGGCAACCGTACTTGTCTTCTCGAAGATCTCACGGTTCGAAAATAAATACCATACGATTATTATTATAGTTCCGTAGGTTCACTGAAATGGTGCCAAGTCCGGCACTACATTGTTTACAGTAAAACTAATTTACTGCGGCTTTATGCATTTTGAGCTTTAAGTTGACAGTTTTCTTAAATATCCAACAGCCTTTATGGTATTATAACAAACTGCCAAGATAAGGCTAAAAATGCATAAAGCTGCAGTAAATTAGTTTTACTGTAAACAATGTATTGCCGGACTTGGCACCATTTCAGAGAATCTACGGAACTTGGCAAAAAAAAATTCTAAAAGTTGATTTAAATGGAAAAAAATATCGAAACCTCTATGTCGTTTTTAAAAGCCAATCCATAGATACCCCACACGCCTCTATAGTAACATTAAACTTTTATTTTACAAACTCTGGCATGTATGGAGTGCCAAATTTTACCTCGGATTCGTATTAGAGACCTCTCGGACGCTCAGATATCGATTATGAACGAAATTGGAAAGGAAATGAAGAAAATCAATATGGCTGCGATTTTTTCCAAATTTTACCTTGGAGTCGTATTAAGAAACCTCTCGGATGCTCAGATATCGATTTTTAACGAAATCGGGAAAGTAAAGAAGAAAATCATTATGGCCGCCACTTTTTCCAAGTTTTACCTCGGAGTCGTATTAAGGGACCTCTCGGGCGCTCAGATATCAATTTTGAACGAAATCGGGACGGATATGAAGAAAATATGGCCGTTACTTTATTCAAAGTTTAGGTACCTCGGATTCCTATTAAGAGCGTGTCGGCCCGGAAAAAGTTCGATTCTAGGTATTATTACCCGTCTCCTAGCGCGCCAGCGCAGGTGTTTTAGTCGGGGTCGAGCGAGGCTGCTAGGTCGGCGTAGAGTAGTGTTGATACTTTAAGCGTTTTATCAGACTTTCGTTTCTTAATATTTGTATGTTTATGTAGTTATTTAAATAAAATGTCAGGTAACTTAGAACTGTATCGTTCATTATAATGTATTTATGTAATTACTACAAATTCAGAATTCATTTAAGGTGAAGGCACGTGAAGGGTAGGCCAGGCCTTCTCCATACAAACGTTGTGCAATTTTTATTCGTTAGTTTCGGCACTACATCATTGTATTTTATTTTTTGCTTGTACATATTGGATATACGCAGAACCTAATGTTGAAACTTTGCTTTATTTCAAAAAAATAAAAATAAAAAATAAAAAAATAAAATTAATTAAAACTAATAAACATCAAGTCGTAGCTAACAGAAAAATAAACATATTGAACAAAAATAATAACTATAGCGCAAACATAAACGAAGAAAAACTTGCACAAAGTGTGTATGGAAAGAGCTTGCCTACCCCTTCGCCTTAAAGTACTTACTTGTTTGACGACCGCTTTAGCCTAGTTGGTATTGACCCTGCCTACGAAGCTTGAGGTTTGAATCCCGGTATGGGCATTTATTTCTGCCTGAGTCATGGATATTCTTTTTCTATGTATTTAAGTATTTATTTATCTATATAAGTATAAGTATGTATATCGTCGTTTAGTACCCATTAGTATTTAGTAGTCATCTAGTAGCTTTGCTTAGTTTGGCACTAGGTCGATTTGTTAACGTTTTCCCCAATATTTACTATTATTTATCTTTATTCATCTTAAAACTTAGGTTATTTACATTATTTCTTATTTGGCTCTGTGAGCTGTAGACCTCGCGAGTCTATCGTTTTGCATATCTCCTCCATTTTGATTTTTTTTAAACTTGCTCGAGAAAAAAAATCCAATCCTGCTCACCAGATTCCACGAGAATCGATTGAGAAATGGGATCTGTAGAGGAGAACAGCCGGAAATCCGGACAGATAGACAAAAGCATTTTTGTCCAAGCTGAAACGGAGACCTTACTCGCTTTCGTTCACTCGGTCGATAATGAATTACTGTTAGAGTTTTCAGTTTCCAGGTAATCAAGTTCTAGGTGAATAGTTTTTACCTGACTTATTCGTTTCTTGGTTTTAGTGTAGGTGTTGAAATAAAATACCAGGTAATTTAGAAATGTAGGTACATTTTATTTTTACTTGAATAAGGTTAATAGCTATTGGATGGTCATCGCCTGCCTCGATAACGTGTAGAAGCACTGTTATGGCAGATGTCCGGACCTCTCAGCAATAGCCCCATCTTTTGACCAGCCAAACTTCAACACTATACCCGATATGGCATGTTTACTGGTCTGTAGTGCCTTGGTCTTTATCGGGATCGACATTTTCATTATACTGCACATCCTAGAAAAATAATTATTTTAATGTGCCTAAAGTATAATAAGCTGAAGCTTTGATGAATCAACAGATAAATAAGAATAATTCTTTAACCTGTCCAGATTCCGGCGTTGCGCTGATTTCTTTATAGTCTGGGTTTAATCTTTTAGGACCACAAAATATTTTTTTCCTCTTTACTTTGCCAGATGAACGGTTTGCCTTCCTAGGCGCCATACATGAATCTAAATTAATAAAACCAATCATTGTATAAATATTGTTTTATAATATACTTCTTTAGCGACATGAATAGTAAGAATCTGAGCAAGAAAAAGATGGGCGATAAAAAGGTATGGAGATAAAACATGTTGCACCGTCCGTCCACAACTAAAGTGAAAGATGAAACAACTTCAGCAAATATTATCACTATTAGGTCATTAATGACTAACAAGACGCAAAACAATATGCTCTTTGAAAGCGCGAGTTCTATACAAGTGGTGAAATAACACAGCAGAAATTATTATCAAAGGTGCAGAAGAAGAAGCAGAAAAACCGTCATGGTTTTGTGAGGAAAACCGATGTTATCCTGGCAGCCGATTTTAGCTTTAGCCTTTAAAAAGAAAGCTGATACCCATAAAATCAGACTCCCGTTGGAGTAATTTTTCAAATATGACCAATTGTTGCTGACGGATATGTGTTGGGACCTGTCATCGAAGCAGATGTTCGGTAAAATTGTATAAATATGGTTAAAACCAGAAATGACTAAAAAGGCCAGAAAAGTAGCATCAGGACAGCAGGAAGCAATTTATATCACACAGATAAAGGCAATGGGAATAAGATTCTGTAAATCGAAAATATTACAAACGGCTGCCAAAATTAAGAAACAGCAAAATAACAACCTGAACAGTCCAACTAATTCATGAGGGGACGTATCTGCCCAGCAATGGGACTGGGGTGTTATAGCACCCATAATAATCAACGTACCGATGCGTCTTGTCAGTATTTAAATTAGTTTGCTTAATTAATTAAGTCAAGTTGCTAAGTCCTGATTGTTCCTATCAAACAAAAACATCATGGGAAAAAGACAGTTTCTAAAAGTTATAACAGATAAAGTAAACAAACTTGATATGTCAAAATAAGTTGGACTGCGTACATTGCTGTTCGGTCAGATTTAAAAAAATCGTTACACCTAATTAATAACACTATTTAACAAAATTATTATTCTATATGAGTCGTATTAATTGATACTATAGGTGAAAAAAGTATACGCCCTTATAGATAAAACCTGAAGACTAATTAATTAAGAACCTCCTTCTATGGAACAGAGGTCAAAAATGTTAATAGTACAATGAAAATATTTCCATCAATTAGTACAAATGCATAATGCAATATTATATAAAAAGTCAAATGTAACAAAAAGCATTACTTACCCAATGATCAAGACTGTCTCATCGCGCTATAATTCCCGCTAGCCCATGCGCCCGCAGCTATGTGACCTTGAAATCGACGAGCGACGTGACCGTTCCCTCGAACCGCTTGGCGGCGACTGCCGAATCGAGCGCCGTGCTCGGTGTTTTATTACGAATTTTAGGGTGATTTGAAATATTTTTTATGCCGAAATTTACTTCTACATATACATATATTTTTATATGAACGAATAGCGCTTGAACTGGAGTTTCTTATTATGGTTTTATATTTTTGAAATAATGTGCTAAATGGCCAAAAATACTGGCGATTCTTCGTGTGTTATTACTAAAAAGTTGTTGCATGGAAATACGGTTTTACTCAACAATTTAATATGTAACTTATAAAATGTGTTCCACTTATTCCTAAGAAGACTGTCAATCCAATATAGATTTAATTGTTTCATGTCGGTTTGAAATCAAATAGTTCTTCAAATCTAACTCGTTTTACACGTCTCCGAGCGAAAATTGAGAAAACAGCTGTTGGACTGAGCCAAAATATAGTAAATTGAGAGCTAAATCTAAACAACTTTTCCACTTATTCAACTTGAATTGAAATGATCTTTCATATTATACAATAAAATCTTTAGGAAAACGAATATTGAATGAGATATGACCTCAAAAAGTATAGCGAATTCAGCAAACGGCTATACGGACTCTTAAGAGTCCTCTCGGACGCTCAAATATCGATTTATGTTAAAGTCGTATCGGACGGCACTGATTAATAAAACCACTTACAATACATTGAATTCAATAAGGTCGTATCTTCATAGGAAACTCACGGCACTTCATGCACCTTTAGACCTTATAAGGAACCTACATGCCAAATTTAGTATCTCTCGAACCAGCAGTTTGGGCTGTGCGTCGATATGTCACTCACTCAGTCAGTCAGTTTCTTATTGCAATTTGGCACCAACTTTTAAAAGTTTTCATGTCCGCAATATTAAATTTCAAAATCAATGCCATTTTTGAAATTAACGACACAAAAAACCATAAAAATGATGCCCATATTAATATTTAGACATTCCAACCCCCACGGACCCCAACAGAGGGTATTTCACGTCCTCCACGTGAGATTTTAAAATCATTGTTGTTTTCGTAATCAGCGACCCGATAAACCATAGAAACAACACCCATATCGATTTTCATAATTTGTCACCACATTTCCCCCTTTTAGGGGTTGATTTCTCAAAAAACCTGAAACACATGTTTACTCATTTATCGTAAGAAATACTCTTGTGAAGTTTGGACTAAAATATTCCAACTAATCTTGATTCCCCATACAAACCTCGGACCCCCATTTCACGCCCTTTGAGTGGTTACTAACTGACTCTCGTGCTTTGGAAGGCACGCTAAGCCGTTGATCCCGGCTGCAATCGTTAAACCCAGTTAGAGGCCTTCGAGCGGCTTGCGAACTTCTAACAGTCAATTTGCCCACTCACTTGACAAAGGGGGGTCGAAGTTGCACCACGTCCGTAGGGAGTACCCACCGTTACCCTACACGTGACCCCTGTCTGGTGCTAAAAGTGCAACATAAACTGGCAACCGTACTTGTCTTCTCGAAAATCTCACGATTCGTAAATAAATGCCATACGATAAAAAAAAATAGACGTTGATTTAAATGGAAAAAAACATCGAAACCTCTATGTGGTTTTTAAAAGCAAATCCATAGATACCCGCCTATATAGTAACATTAAACTTTTTTGCATACAGGCATGTATTGAGTGCCAAATTTTACCTCAGATTCGTATTAAAAGAACTCTCGGACGCTCAGATATCGATTTTGAACGATATTGGGACAAAAAAAAGAAAATCAATATGGCCGCCACTTTCACAAATTTTACCTCGGATTCGTATTAAGAGACCTCTCGGACCACACGGCACAACGTCCTTATTGGAAAAACGACCGTAACGTAGTAAGTACCTACCTAATTAAAAACCTCTTTCATGAGAGTATTGTTATGACCGCTCGTCTGAGCATGTATCAGAAATTAAAGGAATATTATTGACACTACTACTTTTTTCTGCAAAATCAGCAGATATACAAACGTATTACTTTCATATCAATAAAATGAGAGCAATCCCATTTTTAATAAATAAAAAATACCGAGATTTTACGGGACTTTTGAGAGAATTCGAAAGGTAGCTTAGTGTTCGGGTGGTTGAGTGGCTGACACGTTGGACCGGTAATCCAGAGGTACAGGGTTCGATTCCCGGTCTCGTCCACCAGGTTACGCGTTTCTATTTTTCTTCTGTGCTTTGATTTTTGTATCAATAGTTTAAACAGTTAATTATGCTTCTTCATTAAATAAGAAAAATTGATTAGTAGTATATGTAGTGCCATCTCTCGAAAGAAATATATAAAAAGTCGTAAGATTTTTCCCCCAAAGGCGATTTTATTTAAAAAATTTGCAACTACGATTTTTGATGATTTCTAAAAAAATGTTATAAGATAGAAAGATCGTTCTATCTTTCCTGCAATATTTAGATTAAGCATAATAATCGATAATTATTTCTTTTTAGTCCTTCCATAAAAACTACATAAGTCCTAATACGTTAGGGACGTCTTGCTTTCATGAAAATTTTAATTAATGACGATTGGGTTTAAGGGCCTTTTTATTTGCGGACAATTTGCTACTTGGCCTTTTCTTCCTTGTGGTCATTTTGGTTCAACGGACATTATGGTTAGGGGACTAAATGCCAATAAGGACGTTTCGCTCCAAGGGCCAGGTGGCCCTTGGAGCGAAACGTCCTTATTCGGAGGAGGTCCTCCGAATTGTTTTTAATTAGGTAGGTACCTTTTAAATTGCGGACGTTTTGCTCCCGTCGCCATTTAAATTGCGATCGTTTGACAATAATGACGTTATGCTCTGTACCAAAGAATATAATACTCACTAATGAGAAGAACGATAACTCCATACAAAAAATATTACACCCTCCCGAAACGTCAAAAAGTCGTTTATACTACTAGCGACATCGCTTTTGAGCAGTGAACTAAAAGGTGGCTTGTTGGTAGGCAGGTTGCCTCCGGAGATTGGGGCCCGGGTTCGAATCCCGGTAAAGAAATATATTTTTAATTTTTTTACTTCGGTTTCGTAGCATTGTATTTATCTATATAGATTTAAATAAAATGCAGCTGTGTATGTGTGAAAAAATATTTATTTTGTAATATTGTTGATTTTCTCTTTAAAAAGAGATATTTTGTTCGCCTCTTCCGGCAAATAGATCCCGATTGTTAGGCTAAGAGAAATAATGCAATCGAACTTATTCTTGATCTTGGGCAGCAGCTCCACATTTAGCACACATCGTGTATTCATTTGTGGATTTAATTACATCTTCCATCTAACAACCACTGGAGAAAAACTGAAGGTGGAATCTCAGTATATATAATTGTAGTCTTTGGGTGGAATAATCCACAAACGTGACGCAAGTGGGTACTATCTTCCAAGGCCCAACTAAAGTCCAGTATAACACACAAACTATAATTCTCTTCTTTGCTTTGATTTTATACTGAACACTGAATATAATGGAATGCATTTGCATGCGTTGTCGCTGTCGGGCAAGACAACGCGACAAGAAGAATATATTAGCCAAAACTGAATTTAATACACAATTTCCACAAATAGAATATTGTTCGTGTTCGGTCTTCAATCGTTCAACTTTATTACCGAGAAGAAAAGTAGCTGTAATATATGAGGTTTCCATGGTAACCGAACCATAGAGTTCACTTGCTATACTTCACAGTAGTACTATAACAATAAACAATACAAAATTTAACACAGAATACACAGAATTAATCATTAAATAATATATCTTGCGCGACTAAAATGCAAGAGCAAATTTTACATAAATTTAAACGATTTTGCAGATGCATAGCACCATTGATAAATCAAATTAAGCCCCACCCAGACGTTCCAGCATTGCAGTTGTGGGATCTATAAAATAGAACGAGACAACCGAGGTCTATAATCTTCCTATTTTGCTCTATCTTATAGGTTGCTTCCCACGGCAGACTGCAAGGTGGACTGCTATGTTGCACTGTCTGGATGCCCTTAAAGTATTACTGGTAACAATTTAATTTCACTGCAACTCACACATACGCAATTACGAAGCACCCTACATGTCTTAGCGTAGTTGATACCCCTTGGCTTATAAGTTATCCACGGATCTATACCTAAACCGGATTGAGTACTGTGACGAAAAAGTGTGACCGACAGAGAAGCCAAACTCGAGGATTGCATCTCGTTTTAATTAGGGTGACCAAGTACATCTGTGGATATGAGGATTATTTCTAATATAGGTTCTATGTACAATGAAATTTAAACTAAATTAGGTAGTAAATAAAATAAGAATATTTTTCAAAGAAATATTTATTTTCGCTAATCACAAGTTTGTGTATCCAATTATCCATACATTGTTAAACAATATAGTCTTGTGTAATTTTTGCCTAAGCCCTACTTTATTTTCCAAATCTCTTAACAAATGTGTTCTCCCGTGATGGGCCATGCGTAAATTAAAAAAAGACGAGGACGAGTTTTAATTCACCATCAACAGATCAGCACGGTGGTGCCATGATACACGAGATCGGTAGGTAACAATACAATATAACTGTTACCGAACTTGCCGGTATCCAATTGAGCTGAAATGTAGCATACTTATGTACAGTATGCTAATTTTCACGCATACTGTACATAAGTATGCTAAATTTCAGCTCAATTGGATACCGGAAAGTAGCTGTAAAATGGTTAAAAAATTGGAACGACAACTTAAGTCTTTGCACAGTTTAATCACATACAGTCCAAGTTAAACAAAAGCTCATAATGATAACAAAATTGTTAAAAAATTGAATTTCAACTGACCTTTAGAAAAGGTTTTCTCACTAAACACTTAATAACGAATATTTCTGCAAAACCAGCCCAAGTCATAGTCACCCTAATCAGTTTGACATTTGTCTTGTCGTTTTATCGTAAAATATAACAAATTGTTCCTTACCTGTGAAATGATATTTCACAATTAATAAACCTTTCACTTTTACAACCCTTTACACAACATGTTTTCACTATTTTCAACTAATTTCATCAGCCGCTTATTTTCATAATTTCAAATTTGACACCATTAACGTTGGGGATACCAATTAATATTTGAAAAATACTACTATATTTATTGCAATACAAGGTTTTAGTCAGTTAATAATGTTGATATTTTATACAATTACGAATGAGGTCAAATTTAAATTATGCCTGATAAATATGCAGTACTAGTTAGTACAAGCAAGTAATTGTTTTCAGTATTCTAAAATACCACAACATTTTTTTTTTTACACTGGCAAGTTGTGCGAGTGGGACACCGCCCTCCGGTTGGTTGCTCTCGCTCGGACCGCTTTCTCTAGTCTGTCTGTCATAACAGGATATTAACTGTATTACGCGAGAATAAGGTTCAAGTTTGACTGGCTCATAAAAGTTTGTACTCAATCCGGTTTAGGTATAGATCCGTGAAGCTATCATACTAGCCGGGCTGGGAGCAAAACGGTATACCGTCAAGTTATATGTGACTTTCAGTACATTTTGGCCATATAACGTGACGGTATAAGCTATCATACTAGCCGGGCAGGACTTACGGTCGTTTTTCCAATAAGGACGTTTTGCTCCGAGGACCACCTCCTCCGAACTGGTGCAGGTGCCTCCTACAGATTTTTCTTCCTCTTTATTATATCTTTCAATTTAGGCCACTTAGCACGCATTCCTAACAATTTTTAAAATAAGTCCAAAAGAATATGAAATATTAAAAAAGGCGAATCCACCCTCACACTTCGCGTCCACAGTTTTTCTTAGTCATTGCCAAATTGACATATAATTACAGATAATTGACATATAAAAACAAATAAGACAAGCGTTCTGATTTTGAGACACAGTACCTACGCCTCGATTATTATGGTTCTTAGTAAACAAATACCAGAGTTTCCAAAATTACGCCAAAAAATGTATGAAAAGATGACATCTTTAATTTTATGTAGGTATTAGTCGACTATATTTATACTTGTAATTGAATGTGTGAATTTCATTCAACAGTTTGAACACTATATAGTATTCGAACGATTATTAAGTTGTCATGCTGGGGGTTAAGTAAGGAGAGTGGAAGTGGAAACGAGTAAAAAAACGAAGGCTATGCTATGAATGATACATGAATGTCGATAGTAGCATAGCAGGGTCACCTTCAAGCGATTGTGAACTTAGGTTATATTCGCGTGTTGTCCAGTGGTATTAGGCTGTGCTATTCACGATCTACTTATAACAATCACTGTAGCACCTATCAGTTAGTATGAGTGGTGAACCTCAAGCGAAGCGCACCAAAATGAACGCCCTCGACCAACTGAAGCAAGTGTCCACGGTCGTCGCCGACACCGGGGACTTTGAAGGTTAGCCTTAGTTACTGAATTACGTATACATTACGTTACTTACAAGAACTTTAACCCTTTGATGGAAAGTTTTATTATAGCTTCATGTTCAATCACCTAATTACTATCAAAGTATTTATTAACATGGCGTGATTTAATGTCATGAAATGATAGGAGATTACTTGCATAAAGGCTTAAAGTATCTTGTTTAAGAAGTATTATTAATTGGCATTGTAGCTACACTTACAAAACCTTGCAAAAATATGGCATAGAAAAAGGTCTAAGTCTTATGATTAATAAATTTGATAACTATAGAGATGTATATATGTCTATGTATGATGCAGAATGTGTTTCCCCGAATATGAACATTGGGCTGAATATAAGGTCCAGTTTTGCCAAACCAACTATTTGACTGAATTATCCGGGTCAACATAATCCCTTTATCAGCTGTTCTATTATTATGTACTTATTGCATGGAAAATATTGTTCATTTTTATAAGCTTTTATTCAACTTGCACTGTTCAGATATGTAAGTTGTCATCAAAATTGCAAACCTTTTTCAGCCACTTGCCATTGGCTGATTGAGCTGGAAATTTAAATTAAAAATTAAAATTCATTTATTTCAAGCCACTTGAGCTCATACATAGATTAAACATTTAAATAAATTATCCTAAGAAATAAAAACATGGCATTAAGTCATCACTTTCTTAACCTACACCAGTCCTTACATGTCTGTTGCAACAGTGCACAATGTAAGGACAGTCAATTCTACCCGCGATCATCGCCAGGACGGTGTTGGTGCTGGCCCGCACACGCTTGACCAGGGACGCGGCCCGCATTCGCATAGTGCTGTGAAAACATGCTGTGTGCGTTGCAGCAAACATGCCCGAAGCGCTGCAGTAGCGAGGCAACCCCATCACCGCCCTATACGCGTTATTATATTGGACTCGAAGGGCGCTGTACGCCCTCTTCGTGTAGCTAGCCCACAAGCCGCACGTGTACAGCAACGAGCAGTAAGCTTTGAACAGCGTTAGCTTCACGTTGCTTGAACACCGTGCAAACCTGCGAGCCAACATGTTTGCCCGCACGCACAGTGCCCTTCGTTCTCTTTTGATAGCGACGTTATCTTTAAGGTCGGCAGTAACGACATGACCTAAGTATTTGAAGCACTCCACTCTTTCGAGTGGTGTTCCATTTAGTGTTATTGCAGGTACGTTAGATGGCCGATTACTGCCGGCCTCAAAGACCATGAACTGACTTTTTGACACATTATATTTAAGCCCGTGACTCAAGGCATACTCCTCACATGTTGTTATAAGCCGTCTTAAACCACAAACCGACGCGCTCAGCAGCACCATGTCGTCTGCGTAGCTGAGGTTGTTCACACAAACACCATCCACATGACATCCGACATGCCGACTGCTGAGCGCGCCGATAAGTGCGTTCATGTACAGGTTAAACAGTGCGGGCGAAGTCAGCCCCCCCTGCCTCACCCCGCACTCCAACCCATACTCCTCAGACGTGGTTCCTGCCCATCTTACCCTGTTGACTTGGTGCCCATACCAGTACTTGAGGATGTTAATTACTTCAGATGGTATATTAAAATCCTCAAGCTTTTTCCAAAGTACTGCGTAGGACACCAAGTCAAAAGCCTTTGATAGGTCGAGGAAGCATGCATAAACCGATGTCTGTCGGTCCGTATAGTATCTCACCGTATGCTTTAAACACAGTATTGCACTTTCCGTGGACAAGGTAGGCCGAAAACCGAATTGGTTGTCGTGCAATTTTACGTGTTTATGTAACTGTGTATCAAGCATCGCGTCAAACACTTTTGCTATTATAGTTGCGAGAGAAATTGGCCTGTAATTACTTTTATCCGATAAGTCCCCGGTTCTATTTTTAACTATAGGTACAACGATAGTTTTCAGCATTTCGGTGGGCATATACGAGTGACTCATGCACAAATTATAAAACATGGCCAAGACTCGCGCAATGTGCGAGCCAGCATGTTGGAGATGCTCTATGCTCAGACCGTCAAGGCCCGAGGATTTACCCCTCGGTATAGATTTTATAGCACTTGCAACACTTTTTGCAGTAAATCTAGTTTGAATTACTTCGTTGACGGTCTGAGTATCGCGCGTCGCCCGCCACTGATTCAAATGTGACTTTAAACGAAAATAGTCCTTAAAAACATTCGCAATGGTTTTAGGGTCACTCACGCCATCCACACTCATCGGAAACCCAGGCCGAATGTTCACCTTCTTCGTATCACGCCAAAACCCTCGGAAATTACCTTTGCAATATTTTTCAGCGAGAGAATCCATTCTCAGTTGATCTTTGTGGTTTTGACACCACTTCAATCGAGATTTGAATACTCGTCGACTTGCACTCATTTCCTGAAATATTATACCTGACCGGGGCTTTCCACATGATACCCATTCAACAAACAAACAATTTAGCATACTTATGTAAGTTCAGTGACAATACAATATTATGGTACCACCAAGCTGATCTGATGATGGCGAAAGAAGGTGGCCATAGCAACTCCTAAACTGGAAGTTGGAACTGTCTCAATGAGTATAACCTTATTAAAGTATAATATGTCCAATAAAGTCAGTCATATAATAATAACCCGTTCAAGAATCATAATGACACAAGGCAATTACTACCTTACCTCTACAGAATTGCTGTAGAAATATGATGTGAAATTACAAAAAAAATATACCACACTCCCCATACATGTATCATGGGGGTCAACAATTTTTTTCAGAGCACATGGCATATATAGATACCTCACATGCCTTTAATAATGACCAGTGATCGGCACCGTTTGTGCAACACGGTGTTAATGACCTCAATCATTATGTTAATATGGATACACCTCGGGATTCTGGGATTCGCGTCGTAAAAGGAAGTCAATATTTCAGATTTTAGTAAGTAACCACAGTTTAGCAAAGTACCGAGCTTTCTGCGCCATATTCAGGACCCCAGTAGAAGCAAATAGAAAGTCTAGTTAGAGTAAGCTACAGCAGTGGCGGCTGCTGACAACGAGAACCGGTGGTGCGCTAATTTATGGATTTATGAAATACTATAATATATAACTCAAAAATTGCAATACAACTACATTTTCCTACTAACAATCTATTTTTTTATGTAATAAGTACCTCAATCCGTCGATTTTGATTGCTGGAAAATGTTTTAAATTAAGACATGACCTTGGCAGCCCAGCCGATTTTATTCTTAATTTATCAATCAGTAAAAGTTTTATTATTGTTTTTAATATTCTTGATATTCAAGTTCAAACTAATTTTTTCCATTAAACACGCAGTTCGTCACGTCATAAATAATTTTTAAGAAAAAAAAACCGACTTCAATGGGGGAGTCCGGTGAAAGATTATTAATCTTAGATGGTGCACTCTTAGATTCCATACAATAAAATACAAAAATGGCTATAAGTATGTTTATAATGGTAAAAGACTAAGTACCCTCAATTCCTCATGAAATCATGGAAAAACCTTGCTTGCTTGACAAACAAAACGAAGAGAACAAATCGCCAAACGTGAACTACGCGTCGTTGAAGAGTTCCGTTCTGATCATCATCAGCAGTTCCACTTCATCAAATGTCACTTTTATGAATGAAAATGCTTGATTAGTTCATGAAAATACTAAAATCACTATTTGTGTGCCTTTCACATTTGAGGAGTTTCCTCGATTCCTAATGGATCCCATCATCAGAACTCGAGCATGACAAAAATCAATCGTGAAAATAGAACTTGCTTAACAAACACCGCTAGAAGGACAAATCGCCAAACGTGAACTTTTCGTCGTTGAAGAGTTCTGTTCTGATCATCATCAGCAGTTCCACTTCATCAAATGTCACATTTTTGAATGATAATGCTCGATTTGTTGATAAAAACACAAAAATCACTATATGTTTGCCTTTAAGATTTGAGGAGTTCCCTCAACTCCTCATGGATCCCATCATCAGAACTCGAGCATGACAAAAATTAATCGTGAAAATAGAACTTGCTTAACAAACACAGCTAGGAGGACAAATCGCCAAACGTGAACTTTTCGTCGTTGAAGAGTTCTGTTCTGATCATCATCAGCAGTTCCACTTCATCCAATGTCACATTTTTGGATGCAAATGCTTGGCTTGTTGACACAAAAATCACTATATGTTTGCCTTAAAGATTTGAGGAGTTCCCTCAATTCCTCATGGATCCCATCATCAGAACTGCCTTTTGACAAAAACGGTGCACTCCACTTGGATATATACCAACTTGGATATATACCAACTTCGATATATATACATACAAACAAAAAAAAAATTTTTCAAATCGGTTAAGAAATGCCGGAGTTATGGAGTAACAAACATTAAAAAAAAAAAAAAAACATACAACCGAATTGATAACCTCCTCTTTTGAAATTTTGAAGTCGGTTAAAAATAGTCACACTCACTTTACAAAACAAACAATAAACACGAATTACGAATAATGGCGCGATACGAGAAAAGTGCAGGCCATGTTATTAACCAACTATGCCAACTTGACAATTGAAGCGCAAGAAACGCTTTATATTTTGAGCGTTAAGAGGGTACGAACGAAAAGTTGGTGTTTTAGCAAACTTTAGGTTTTTTCAAAGGCCATATTTTTGTTCAAATGCTTACGTTGTTAATGTAAACTACTGTTTTGTATAGATAAATTCTTATTCTAGACCATAGCAATGCTATAATTCTATTTCTATAAACGGTTATTTAAAACAACCAGGTTTTTGTCGACGTGTTTTCTAAAAACACGCGTCAGTGCTGTCTTTTAGCTTGGATATTTCCCTTTTAAACTTACAAAAATGTTCTAATGCTTACTTTTTTCAATAGGATATATAGTCTTTTAGTACATAGCAATCGCAATAGTTCTAAAATATGCGTTTTTACTATTTAAAAAAATAGTACAGAATGTCTAATTTGGTTTGATTAAACATTTTTTTTAACACGTATTTGATGATGTTTTCGAAGTAAAATATTTTATTGTAAAACTACAGGAATCGTTTTATATTTTGTATTTTTTTCAACACTCATAGATTAGCCATTTAATTTAGTCTATTTTTTAAAAACCACTATATAACCGCGCGTGAAAACTTTGTTTGATCCATTACGCGCCGGGCCTTCCCAAAGAACGGATGTATCGCTCTCGTCGCTGCCTAAAGGTCGATGACCGAGCGTACCCGACACGCGCCTGAGCTTTAGTGCGTCCACTAAATATTGATACTTGGTAAGTAATATTACATGCTAAGTAAGTTTATTTATTTTATATTTTCTTAATGGACTAAAGTTTTTATTTAACTTGTAATGTTCTTATGCAAGTAAGTAAGTGTAATGTTCTTATGCAAAAACACTATCGTCGCTACGTTGCTCAGAGCGGACGTTTGTGGATTTTTATTTTTGAATTTATTTTGACTTTTTGTAATTGGAAGTGAATTTTGCCAAGAACTTATCGGTACCTCCTTGTTTTACCTGTGTTGTTACCCGTAAGACTCGTCGGCCATATTACTTTGTGTCGGACCTCTCTTTCTTGTGGATTTGGCTAGTGACGTGGAATTAGAGTTGGTGCTTTTTGTACCGACCACCGGGATCGAACCGGGTCGCGCTGCGTCATAGTCGCGTGCACTACCGCTGAGCTACGGTGTAATGATAGCTAGCGCTTGAAATCGTGTTAAGCACTGGACGATCGCTGCTGGGTGACTCTATTTGAGCTTTATTGTCATACATATAAGAGTCAAATTTCCTCAACAGACATGTTATGTACGGCTTGTAATCAAATTGTGGATTCTTCCACATTGCTAAAATGTACTGGTTGTGGGAGGTCCTACCATTTCCACTGCCTGAATATGTCACCGGCCCAGTTCAAGGAAGAAGTTGCTGCCTTAGAAGAGTCATGGCTATGCTCAATCTGCACGTCAGTAAATACCCGGCGTAGAAGAAACGACTGCACCTCTGCTCATACCTCTACATCTGTGGTACATCTGGATGAATCCGCCATGTCCTGCGACGGAACTTTGAACGAATCGAAGCTGACCGAGGGGGATCGGACTGCTGGCGCGAGTGTGGTTGAGACGAGCATCCTAACAACACCCCCTAATTTCTATCGACCATCAGGCAGTAACGGTAGCCCGCCATTGGTCTCCCACCAAGGAGAAGTGTTAAACACTATTCTAGCAAAAATATCAGAGCTGCAGGCACAGTTTTCGGCTATCCAGACCATTCAATCGGATATGAACCAAGTCAGGTCTGACATAACAGACATGAAAAACAACCTCAGTGCTAAGTTCGATGAAATGACGGTTAGAATCGACGCTATCGAGACTCGCGTGGACGCCTTGGAATTATGTAAGGCCGAGTTGTCTGAGGTCAAAAACATGGTCAAAAATGTAATGACGGACTTAAGGAATAATGATCAATGGGTGCGGAGGTCCAATATCCAAATTAACGGGGTCCCTGAGGCCAGCGGAGAGAACTTGCAAGTCATATTGAATTCCATTGCCGAACGCTCCGGATGTCCCCTTAATATCTGTTCCGACATAGATTTTATCACTCGTGTTGCCGTTAAGAATGACAGGGACAGTAATAAACCGAAGCCTATCATCGTAAAATTCCTAGCCCGCTACAAAAAAGACGACTTCTTATCGTGTGCACGTAAACTAAAAAAACTGGAAAGCGTCTGATTTGGGTTTCTCTAATAATGAGAACCGCATATTTATCAACGACCACCTTTCCAGCTTCAATAAACATTTACTGAAGCAAGCTCAATTAAGAAGTACGCAAAAACAATATAAATATTGCTGGGTTAGAAATTGCACCATAAAAGTACGCAAGTCGGACACATCTCCAATCTTATATATCACTTCTGAGGAGGCGTTAAACAAAATTACATAAGAAAGTACTCGTACTGTTTATTTAATGTTATTTCGATGTGTTCATATAAATAAATAAATAAATAATATCATTTATCATTTCGATTAACTGCGGTAAATATCTAGCAAATATTCATATTATATTAACGTTTATCTTGCGATGCTATTGGCAACTTTTAATTATTGGAAATTTAAATTATACTTACGTATTGCGACTCAATCTATTATCATTCACTTATCATATTTTTAACATGCAGCACACGATGAATATGACTGAATATAGTTTTTTCAATGGCGGTTAATATTTATTACCAAAACGCTCGGGGCCTCCGAACAAAGTGCAGCGAATTCTTTCGTAACGTCACTCAGGTTGATTACGATCTCATATGTATTTCTGAGACTTGGTTGCTGCCTAGTATTTACGATACTGAATTATTTGACGCGCGATACAATGTTTACCGAACGGATCGTGATTATGCGGGTATGGGGGTAACGCGAGGCGGCGGAACGCTGGTGGCCGTGCGCCGCGGGCTGAGGGTAGACCCGCGCGGCGCGCGCCCGCTGCCCGCGCTGTTCGACGCTGACGTCACTAGTGTCGATGTTATAATATCCCGAAGCACATTAACAAAAAAACTTAGACTGTTTACATGCTATTTTCCGCAAAGTAAATATCAGCAGGAATCACAGTCGATATTTTATGAATTTGTTTTAAATCTTTATAATGACTTCCCGGACGATTTATTTTTGATCTTAGGCGATTTCAATATGGGCGAGGTTGTTTGGGTGCCGTCCGGTAATGCCTCTAATAATTATAAAATCGCTAATCCTAATCTCAACCCACTAATAAATCAACTATCTTCGTTCATGCATTTGACTGACTGGGGTCAATTTAATTACCTGCCTAACAAGAACAACCGCCAGCTTGACCTAGTTCTTTCCAACTGTCATTGCCAGCTGTCTTCTACTGACCCATTGGTACCTGTAGATACCCACCACCCCGTGTTTTGTGTTTCTGCTGATATTAACTGGGAGGGACAAACCTTAAAACAGGCACCGCGGGTGGCGCGTCGTTTTTTTGCAGCGGATTACGAGCTCATTAATTCCAAACTGGGACGAGTTGACTGGGAGCCGCTGTTATGTATGAGTATCCGTGAGGCCGTCGATTGGTTTTATTCAGTTATTAATGCTATAATTGAAGAATTTATCCCTTACAAAATTGTTACTAACAGTGATAAATACCCAGCTTGGTACTCCCGTCCTTTGATAAAACTTATAAAGAAAAAAAATAAAGTGCATAAAAAATGGAAAATATATGGAAGGATTTCCGATTATAATGCATTTTCAAATTTACGTACGGCAATTAAAACGATGGAGGTATCTTGTTACAATCTATTTATATCTAGGAGTGAAAATAATATTAAAATTAACTCTAGATCGTTCTGGTCATTTATAAAATCCAAAAAGGGTAATAATAGTATTCCCGATTCTCTCTTCTTAAATGATACAGTGGCTAATGATGGACATAGTATAGCCAATCTTTTTAATTCGTTTTTCCAATCTGTTTTCGTACATAATCCGTCACCAATTGCCCATTCTTCTACTATTTCTGATTCTACAATAAATGTGATCAGTAATATAGAATTCCAACCAGATTTAGTAGAGAGGTATCTCAGAACATTAATTGAATCAAAGGGTAGCGGTCCTGATGGCATTCACCCTGTTTTTCTTAAACGCTGCAGCAAAACCTTATCGTTTCCACTGTCGGTGCTCTTCTCGCTATCTTTGAGATCAGGAATCATGCCAGACGTATGGAAGCGCTCCTTGGTGGTCCCTATACATAAGAGCGGAGACAAACACGACATAAAAAATTATCGCGGAATCTCCAAACTATCTACGATTCCAAAACTGTTCGAAAAAATTGTTTATGACACCGTTTTTAATTTAGTAAGACCTATGCTGTCTACTAGACAACATGGTTTTGTGAATAAGCGTTCGGTTGACACCAACCTCTCAGAATTTTTAGATTTTGCATTGAAGGTAATTGACAAAGGGTTTCAAGTTGACGCCATCTATACAGACTATTCCAAGGCCTTCGACAAAATTTCTCATACTATTTTAATTGATAAGTTGAAAATGTTCGGTATTCATGGTGATCTGTTGAGATGGCTGACGTCATACCTTCAGAATCGATCTCAGGCTGTAACCGTCAAAGGTCATACTTCCTCCTTTACTCCTGTCTTGTCTGGTGTGCCCCAAGGGTCCCATTTGGGTCCCCTGCTGTTTAACATGTTCATCAACGATGTCGTTGACTGTTTTCATCATTCCAAAGTTCTAATTTTTGCCGATGACACAAAAATCTTCACGGTAGTTAAATCCGTAGACGATTGCAAACAGTTACAGCATGACTTGGACAGGTTGGATCAGTACTGTACCAAAAATTGCCTCGACCTCAATATTGAGAAGTGTTGCTCCATTTCATTTTCCCGTAAGCGTAACCCAATTCGTTTTGATTACTCCATCAAGAACAAAACTCTGAAAAGAGTTACTGAAGTCAGAGACCTAGGTGTTTATATTGATGATGAGATGCAGCTCACTTCTCATATTGACAAAATCACGTCTAAGGCATACAGGATGTTAGGCTTTATTTTTCGACAGAGCAAGGACTTTAAGGATCCACGTACCATTATTTTACTTTACAATGCTTATGTTCGATCGCACTTAGAGTTCGCCTCGGTTGTTTGGAGTCCTCAATATTCGGTTCATATCAATGCCATCGAGAAAATTCAAACTAAATTTATTAAATGGATGAAATATAAGTTTAAATCTTTTTCTAGTGATAACATCGTGAGTCTTCAGCTGCGTAGAGAACAAAAAGATATGATATTTTTGTTTAAATTACTTAATCATTTAATTGAGTCGCAATATCTCATTAGTAATATTTTATATAGATGCCCTACTTTTAGAACTAGATCAAATACTTTATTTGCTATACCATTTTGCAGAACTAAATATGTCAAAAACTCATACCTAGTGAGAGCATGCTCGACATATAATGTTAAATATTTAGACCTAGATTTATTCAATACGAAATTTGGTAAATTCGTTTCGTCACTGAATATCCGATAAAAAATAATAGTTTTTAGGTTCATTTATGGTGTTTAGCGGTAGTCTAAACTGACATTGTATGTACAACTTTCTTTTGTCGTTCTTTTGTTGTTTAACTTCAGTATTTTTATTTTTATTTTCTTCATTTTACTTTTATGTTTGTTTTTCCTCATTTGCATTTTTATTCATAGTTCCCTTTGAGCATTTTTTGTTGTAATCCCATTAGTGGAAACTGTTTTGGCTCGTGTATTAGTTCATTGAGTTTATATTATGTATAATTTTTAAGCTGTTTGTTTCCCTTTACAATAAAAAAAAAAAAAAAAAAAGTATATAAATAAATAAATTTCCATCAAAATTTGCGGAGACGCTTCGCTCCGTTTGCTCGCTCGGTCAATAAGGCCAACTTTGACAAAAGTCGATCAAAGTTTTGGAATTGAAACGATGTGAGTTTTACCGTAGACGTAATCGTCGGTCGGGCTTAAAGAAAAAAATCGTGTCCCGAAATGATGAAACCGGCCAAGTGCGTGTCGAACCATGAACAATAAGGGTTCCGTACCGACACCTCCTAATCTACATTTAAAACCACAATATTTTATCACAAACGATAGTATCTTCATAGGAAACTTACGACACTTACGCCCTTTTGTTTTGGCAAGACAGTTTTTTCAGCAATGATTCAAAAACTGTTAAACCTATTTTGTTCAAACCAAAAATCGTTGAAGTGATTTACTAATGTATATTACCTTGATTTTTGTCATAATTTTAAACTTCATCGTATGGAAAGGTAGGGGACACACTTTTTAGGACTTTGACAGCTAATATCTCACCAACGTCTAGCTAGATGATGTACATTAATCTAGACACGCGCAGCCAAGTTCACCCCAGGAACTGGCGGGCAGCAGCCGTGTGTTATTTTACACGAATCGTTTGGAGCCACTTTTGACCCCCCAATAACTCCAAATCTATCTGAAATACAAAAATGAAATTTGGTACTTGTATTAAGATCCTCTAGAACAACTAGAACCCCAAATTTCAGAAAAATAAGTTTACTAGTAATAGAGCATAGATAACCCCCTCTAGATGGAGATTATAGGGCGACGTGCGGTCACCTCACCTATGTACCACTAGTACATGTAAGCAGAAACGCCTCGCGCTCTCAGTCAGACTCGTCCAGGTTCGCGATCTATACGTACGTCAGATAAACGAGCATTGAAAATAGATTTTATCCATTAGAAATGGTGTTTTGCTGTGTAAAGTTATGTGGGAAAAGCTCTCGAACAGCAAAGTACAAGAATGACGGAATAACATTTCACAGATAAGTTAAATTAATTACAAAAGGCATATTTTATTCTGCCAGGCGGAGCTCATTTTAAATTAGCCAGTAAGAAGTACAGAAGTATTCTTGTCCCTTTCCAACCAATTCAAATGTCAATATACTCTCCCTTCTGACGAAAGTACATGCTTGGGCTAGTGATGTGCCAGTGACGCTTTCGACATTACCGTATAAGTCTCGATTTCAATTAATTATGTAACCGTCCGCGTTTTGTTGCGCTGTTTTATTAATATTGAAATTCTATTGGAAAAGGTCATTAGTTATTTTACATTAAACTGTCAGTGTTGCCAGTGTTCTTTTAATTAAAGTAGTAATGTAGTTAATTTAGTGTCTCGTTCTATTTTATTTATACGCTATAGGTACGATACGGGTACATATCAATGTAGTTGAATGGAATATTTAGTTTGGAAGTAGTTAATGTGTAGTTTTATTTTATTATAAAGTTTATTAACCGGTTGTATCATATTTATTGCTATGTAATATCGAGTATGTATATCTAATGAAATAACAAATTAGTAACAGTATTACCACTAAGTAGGACATAGATTTCCCTTGCATTTAGGACTGGTATCACGAGGTGGACCCTATGCTGGACTTCGAAGAAGTATAAGGGATCTCGGAAGTGGTTAGAGGTGGAGCCATTGCAATTGGGTTTTTTCGAATCGTCTTGGTGAGCAGTTAGGACTAGTGTCACGAGGTGGACCCTATGCTGGACCTCGAAAAAGTATAAGGGATCTCGGAATCGGTTGGAGAAGGAGCCATTGCAATTTGGTTTTTCGTTTCGTCTTGGTGAGCAATTAGGACTAGTGTCACGAGGTGGACCCTATGCTGGACCTCGAAGAAGTATAAGGGATCTCGAAATCGGTTGGAGAAGGAGCCATTGCAATTTGGTTTTTCGTTTCGTCTTGGGGAGCAATTAGGACTAGTGTCACGAGGTGGACCCTATGCTGGACCTCGAAGAAGTATAAGGGATCTCGAAATCGGTTGGAGAAGGAGCCATTACAATTGGGTTTTTCGAATCGTCTTGCCGAGCAAACTTTTTGAAAACATTTTAGCCAATCACAAGGCAGTGCGTTTGCGTGGGTAAATTCCTCAACAGCCATTGGCCAACAATTTACGCGCGACGCCGGCGACCGCCATTTTGTCTGGCTGCGCGAAGCACGAGAGCACTAGTTCAACTGTCATTGCATATTCTACCTTGACCTTACGTATAATGCAACAAGGTCTTTATTGAATTGGTCGTACATTCGATTTCATTCGGTACTTGTCTACACTCGTCGGCGTGAACGAAGATTGCCGATGTAACTGATATTTGTGGTTCTATTGTATTTATTTGTATAGATAAACAAATTTATTTATATAGAAAAACTTCCAAGACTCAGGATCAAATATTCGTGTTAGTTCATCTCACAAATAAATGCTCTGGCCGGGATTCGAGCCCGGGACCTCCGCCTTCGTAGGCAGGACCACTACCAACTAAGCCAAAGTGGTCGTCAAAATATTCCGCAATTTTTACATTCACCAGTGCTGTAACCGTGTAATGTCTATGAAATTAATGACAGTTTCATACATTTTCCGCGCCAGCTCTTGTGAATCGACCTATACTACATTACACTATGCGCTGCCTAAAAATATTATTCTAGATACTAAGTTAATAGATGAGCATATACGCTATTTAAAATTGTTACCCTAAAATAAATGGCATTACCGGTAAAAGCCGGTAATAAACAACGCGTCCCATCCTACGCCGCGCGCGCCATGTTGAACCCAAGCGCGCGCTCTATGAAACAGCCAATGGCAGCGACGTTACCGACCTCCCCGCGACCCGCACATACCGCTAACCTTGGTGACTTTCGATTCGAACTAAATCGTTCATAGGGGCCATCTAGAGGGGGTTATCTATGTAAAAGAGATATTAAATTCCAAAAAACGGCATTTTTACCACTGACTGACTGACTAGTAATCAAAGACCTAACCCACTTCCAGGTGACCTAGAAAGCTGAAATTTGGCATGCAGCTTGGTAATTGTGTGTGTACACCACAAAAAAACAGAAAACAGGTTTTTATTTGTTTTATTATTATTTAAGCTAGTTACCTCAGAAGTCCGTCATTTATTAACCGATTTGGAAAATTCTTTATTGTTTAAAACGGTGTACTTCAGGGGTGGTCCCATAGTTATCAAGTAAGAATCTGTTCATAGGGTCCTAGAGAAATCGAGGGAACTCTTCAAATATTTAAGGTGCACCTTTAGCGATTTGGGTATTTTGTATAGTAACACGTGCATTCGCTTTTAAAAAGCACCATTTGGCGTAGACTGACAAAAAGTAATGATATCCCATGAAAAACATAAATGTGAAAATGGGAATCAAGTTCAATATTAAGAATATGCGATGCTTGGTGGTCGTCTTCACCGACAAAAGAATTGAGATCTTAATGGGTGCCAAGTTCCTTAGATTCCCTGAAACGGTGTCAAGTCCGGCACCACATTGTTTACAGTAAAATTATTATACTGCGGCTCAATGCATTTTGAGCCTTAACTTAGCAGTTTTCTATGGAGTATGTTGTAATACCATAAAAACTGTTGGATATTTAAGAAAACTGCCAAGTTAAAGCTCAAAATGCATTAAGCTGCAGTAAATTAGTTTTACTGGAAACAATGTAGTGCCGGACTTGGCACCATTTCATAGAATCTAAGGAACTTGGCACCCATTTAGATCTCAATTCTTTTGTCGGTGAAGACGACCACCAAGCATCGCATTTTCTGAATATTGAACTTGGCTCCCATTTTCACATTTATGTTGAAAGTATTAACCCATCAAGGGTTAATACTTTCAACGATTTTTAGTTTGAACAAGATAGGTTAAATGGTTTTTGAGTTATTGCTGAAAAACTGTCTTGCCAAAACAAAAGGGCGTAAGTGTCGTGAGTTTCCTATGAAGATACGACCTTTTCTGATTCAGTGTATTGTATAGTGGTTCTAAATGTAAATAGATTAGGTGTCGGTACGGAGCCCTTCTTTGTGCGTGGTCCGACAAGCACTTCGCCGGTTTTATTTTGTAAAGATGTGATGTATAATTCTTTTTTATTTTTATCACAAGGTCGTAATGGTAGGCTTTTCTCTTTGCCTAGGTTATTCTGTACAAATTATAACATTTTCTTCCAGGTTTGCAAAAGGAGAGCTAACACCAGTTCTGCTCTGCGCAACTCGTTAAGTCTCACGTTTACTCGTACTCCTTAAGCGAAGTCGCGGCTATAATAGTATTTAATACTATTGATGTCATGGAAAAACGTGAATAAAATTAAATGATTAACAGAAACTTAATTTCCTATTTGCGGTATGGACAGGAGCAGGGTTTAAGACTGTAAGAATTAATACAGCAGACCGGTTTTGGAAGGAGAAAATGGAGCCAAAATTAAAGTTTTTTTTTTATCAGAAATGTCTTTTCCCCGGAATGGTTGATGGGAGAAAAAGTAGGTCAATGCCAATTAGTAACATACGTACCTACGAGACACTTAATAAGTGCGTACATAATTTTAATAAAATTATAAATGTAAAACTCATCAGATTTTATTTTTTCCTAGCTCACTATAAAGTAAAAGTATAACAATGATCAAAAAGTGTCGGTTCAACCTGCGTCACTCGCACCGCACGCACACAGTAAACATTGTAGTGTGGGTGGTAATCATGGCCGCTCGCAGGCGATCGCGACTATGATGAGTTGTAACGAAATGTTTGTACCCTCTTAACTTCACTTGGTGGGGTAATATCGTCGCCGGCCGCCTCGTGTGGGCTCCGTGCGCCGCACGAGATTTACCTTTTTCTTCATTCAGTTTGTACGGAGTATCTTCCGTCTCACGCGCCCGGCGTTCTAACGCGATTCTCATAAAAATTGTACTGGCTAGTGCCCTAGTGCGTGCGCTCCACGAAGTGTACGGAGAGGCTTTTTGAGACAACGAAAAATAATTTTATAGACTACGACAGCATAGTGGTTTCTTTGCATTTTTTAAAATGTTATTTATGTATGTATATTACAGATTATTGAGATTGTTTTATTGATGACGATGGTATTGACGGTGTTAAATTTTTGGTAGTGCAATGCACGAGCGCACTCAAGGTACAGCCGCCACTGAGCTACAGTATTCATAAGAAATTATGACCGAGACCGTAAAACAAGTAATTATGTGTATTCAAAATTAATTTGTTAACTTTGGTTTGGTGCATAATTCACAGGTTGTTTATCGTCATATTCCATTTGTTTTTAATGAACTTATTTGCCCTAAAGGTTAGCTGGAAGAGATCCCTTGAACGGATAAGCTCGCTTTTGTACGTCTACTTTTTGTTCGTTTATCATTTTGTCGTGTTTTATGTACAATAAAGTAATACATACATATATATGTAGACGGATGTAGACGCTGGAGTGCAAGTTGACGTCGCTTACTTTGACTTCAAAAAGCATTCGATTTGGTAGATAATGATGTCTTGTTGGCAAAGATGGCGGCGGTTGGTTGTACTTCTCAAATGCTACAGTTTTTTAGTAGCTACATGAGGGATCGACAGCAATACGTTGAGTATGCAAATTGCAAGTCTCGGCCGTATTTCACGAGGACCGGGGTAAGCCAAGGAAGTAACTTGGGGCCGTTAGAATTTTTAATAATGATTAACGACCTACCAGAAGTAGTTAAGGATGCCAAATGTCTTTTATTCGCGGACGACCTGAAGTTGCTCCTGGCGATTAAGGATGAGAATGACTGCCAGCGCCTCCAGCGCGATATAGACCGAGTGGTAGAGTGGAGCCAGAGAAATAAGTTACCATTTAATGTAGATAAATGTGTTACAATCACTTTTACCCGGGCCAAAACACCTCTTAGTCACAACTATGAGGTAGCAGGAGCGCAGTTAGCGAGAGTGGCCTCTGTTAAAGACCTAGGGGTACACTTAAATGGGGACTTGACTTTTAGAGACCATATACGTACCATTTCAAAAAAAGCTTTTCGGATTCTTGGCTTCGTTCTTCGGCGAGCAGTGAGCTTTAAAAACATACAAGCCATTTCAGCGCTCTATAATAGTCTCGTAAGAAGTCAATTAGAATGCAATGCTGCAATATGGGCACCACATGAGAAAAAGTATAGCCTCATGTTGGAAAAGATTCAGAACAAATTTACTAGGTATTTGTACTGGAAGCTATACGGAGTCTACCCGTTCTTTCCACTGATGTACCCTACGTCCTTCGTCATAGGCATGGTAGGCTACAATAAATTAGAAACGCGTAGGGATCTGACATTGGCATGCTACCTAGTCAGAGTTATGCGTTAATATCTGCAACCCAGGTATATTGCAGCAGTTAAGTTTTAATGTGCCGGACGGGTACGCGGGGCGGCGGCGGCGGCCGCGGTTGCTAGCGGAGCCGAATGGCAGAACCAACTTGCTTCGTAAAGCGCCTCTTAGCCGTGCCGTGCACACGCTTAATCTAGTTGCTGACCAAACTGACCTTTTTTATTGTACTATGTCCGAGTTTGAGAATGTATGTTTGTGTATAGTGTCCAGTTACTGTAATTAATTAGTATTTATTCAAATCATATTTAAGGCACTATTGCATTAGGGTTAACCTGTAATAATAGTTGCTGTTAATTATAAATAAATAAATAAATAAATATATATATAGTCCTCCTCATCGGTTTCGATGACGGCGACCCCAACAAATCATGGATTTGCCCTACCATGAGCTCTTATGTGGCTGGCTAGGCCAAACTTGGTTTTGAACACTCTACTGCATGAGTGACAATACAGCTGGCCAGACGCATTATACGTGTACACGTAGGAGGGTTAAGGCCTCTCTTTCTTCAATACGCGTTTTCAGTCCATGGTTATTAGGCGATTTTCCTCAAACAAATTGATACGGTGAAAGATGGTAGAACGCCAAGATGGCCTGTTTGCGGCCAACTCCTCCCAATGCTCAGGATTGATAGCGCAAGCCGTCAGGTGTCGTTTGAGCACGTCCTTATAGCGTAGGTGCTGACCGCCATGCTTTCGCTTAACCTCAGCTAACTCTGAAAAAAAGACAGCCTTAGGCAAGCGGCAGTCACCCATTCGAAGGACATGCCCACACCACCGGAGCTGCCGCTGCATAAGGACAGCCTCCATGCCGAACATCCCGGAGCGACGCAGAACCTCAAAATTAGGGACGTGGTCCTGCCACTTAATCTTTAATATATACCACAGGCATCTCAGGTGGTAAGTGTCTAGTCTTTTTATGTCTGCTTTATAGAGGCACCATGTCTCTGCTCCGTATAAAAGGACAGGGATGATTAGAGCTACATACATACATACAAGCCAGAAAAGTCATTTAAATAAACACTTGAGAAATTATTTTAAATCACAACGTGCAAACTCAATCAACCGAACAACATGAGTAAACATATTTGCTGTTAGAAATTTGTTGCAATCCTTATCAGTAAATCAAAAAATGATCAGTCAGTCTTTTTCAAACTTGTTTCGACTATACGTGACTATGCGTTGGTCATAAACATAAACAAAAGATGATCCGAAAGTGACCTTCGACAAGCCCCTAGTCTGGCAAAGGGTTTTGTTGTACTTGAAATGGTTATATTTAAACACTTGCATACAAATTTTATATGAGTGCAAAAAATAAGAGTTACTACTTAATATTTTACACAATGTAAAATGAAAACAATCACAATTCAAAGTACATATATCAATATTTTCTTCAATGAATAATGATACAATTTATGACTTTCTTAAATATCTATACGTATATTTACAGATATATAACACTCAATAGAATTATTTTTTCGATCAAGATCACGGGATTGTTATCATGTCCATATTAAGATTTATATTCGGAACCCCGCGGTGTTGCACGGACGGCGCCGATCACTGATAATGACATAGAGGTTTCTAAGAAACTTTCCCATTTAGGTCAACCGTAGGTGAGATATTAGCTATCAAAGTCGTAAAAAGTGTGTCAGCCCCCCAACCCCCCCTCTAATTTCCAAACTATGAAGTTCAAAATTCTGAAAAAAATCAAGATGATGTACATTATTAAATACTTTCGACGATTTTTGGTTTGAACAAGATAGGTTTAACGGTTTTTGAGTTATTGCTGGAAAACTGTCTTGCCCAAACAAAAGGGTGTAAGTGCCGTGAGTTCCCTAAGAAAATACGACCTTGTATAATGGTTTTAAATTAAGAGGTGTCGGTACGGAACCCTTCTTTGTGCGAGATGCGACATGCACTTGGACGGTTTTTTTTGTCGCAAATCTGCGAGTTTTGCTACTGGGAAAAAGTTAACATAAGATATCAGGCACTATGTTCTGAGATTTAACATTCTTTATCAATTGATTTAAAATATGACAATGTTCAATTTCAGCCATGAAGGCTTACAAGCCCACTGATGCCACAACAAATCCCAGCCTGATCTTGTCTGCTGCTGCGATGGAACAGTACCAGCATATACTTGACAAAGCCATCAAGCATGGCAAGGAAACTGGCAGGTTAGAACTACCACTAGAAAGGGTGAAATTATTAACTTTACAGCACAAATGGAACATTAGCAGTGCTCATTTTTCTTTACAAATTAAACTAAACATGACTTCTAACCACCATTGTGACCTGTTGAGCAAAAAAATACTCGGCAAAAAATTAAAATAGAGCATCATAATATTCATAATTCATATCATATCATTTTATTCAAAATCATCGAAATTAATATTATTAAAAGTTTGTTAGGACAGTGTTCGAAATATATTTATTTTTAATGTATTTATATTTCAGCACCATTGAGGAGCAAGTAATGGAAACATTGGACATGTTGAGTGTTCTCTTTGGATGTGAGATCTTAAAGATCATCCCTGGTCGGGTGTCTGTGGAAGTTGATGCCAGGTAATTTAAATACAATTATTCATCATTTATTATATTATTCAGTCAATTAAGGCATATATTTGTCGGCCTGTTTAGCCTAGTTGGTAGTGTCACTGGCTCCGAAGCTAGAGGTCCCAGGTTTGAATCCCGGTAAGGGCATTTGTTTCTGTGGTGAGCAGACACATTTGTTCCTGAAACTTGGATGTTTTTCTATGTATTTAAGTATATATTCTATTAAAATATATCGTCGTCTAGTACCCATAACACATGCCTTATTGAGCTTACTATGGGACTAGTTCGATTTGTGTAAAAATTGTCCCCTAATATTTATTATTGTATGTCTTTTCCGCTCACGGGACAATGGTGTCCCGGACCTTTGGAAGGCGTGCGCGGAGCCGAAGTACCGAGGTACCGAAGTACCAACCGAGTACCACATAGACAACACGTAGAGCCCCTTTTGACAATTTAATGAAATGCAAGGGGTACATTATTATTATTATTACATATATTTGACAATATATGCCTTAATTTTCCAGTTTTCAATTATGTTTATGAACATTTTTACCCAATTGTTTTTTTTTAATTTAAATTTATATATTAATGATTAAGCTTTGACCGCAACATACGATACAGGTGTGTTTTTATGAATCAAGAGTATATACATAACAATTTTCAAAGTAAAATCAACTTGAAAATTACTTGTTACACCTCATAACTCTCATAAGTCATAAGTGTCATAACTATGCCATGTAGAATTTATAATTTTTTTATTACACTTTTATTATATTCTATAAACATGGTTATAAATTGAAGTTGTTGCATTAGTTGAAAAGATCTGTCAAAATTTTTATTATTTTATTTTATTTATTAAGGATCAACAACAGGTCTTACATTCACTTAAATCTAGTTTACTTTCATGGTTGATGTTTACCTAATTATAGGTAACCACAGCAAACAATAGTATCTTTAACCCTTTAACATGCAGTATAAAGTAAAGAAGTAATTAACTAGGTACAGTAAGTTTACAATAGCCGAAGTGAATGAATGAGTGACAAATGTTAAGTGTAACAGTGGTATGTTTGAGTGGTGGATCTATACAGGGTGGCCCATTCAAATCGGTCAGTATGGGAAAGTCTAAAACTATAAGACATACGAAGATTTGTTCTTAGGAACCATGTCACCGATTTTACAAGTAGAGAGGTACAAACAACCATAGAGACAATTTTACATGCCTGAACTTGTTGAATATTGTAACGGTGGTCACTTTGAACACCTACTATGATAAATTAAAGTATGTGAAAAAAATGCATTTTATTCATTTTAGACATTATGTTTCTTAGAGACATTTACTGCTTAAGACCTACACAAACGATATCTGAATAGAAATAGTGTAAGTTTATTTTTTCAAAACAACCGGGTTCGATTCCCTAGCTGGGTACAGTGTTTTTTTTCAAATGTATGAATGCAGTTTATCTTTTTATCAAAATCGGTGACATGGTTCCTACGAACAAATCTTCGTATGTCTTATAGTTTCAGACTTTCCCATACTGACCGATTTGAATGGGCCACCTTGTATATATGTATATTATGAATGTTTAATTTAATTAAATATTTTTTTATAATTTACTTGCTAAGTGATTTCAAGGGAGCCAAAATATGTCATGTTTTTTTTTCTTGAATACTTTAATGCTGTCATGAAATATATCGGCTCCAACTGAGTCCGGGATATAATTATACAATTTGGCCATTCTTGGAAGGGCAGAGTTACGACCTAAATTTGTCCTTTCAAACCGAATGCTAAACAACTTGTAAAGACCAGAACGAGGTAACTTTGCAGGTATAGATATTTTAATTTTATTCACTAATTGCGGACAATCTAACCCGTTACTGTTAATTAATTTGTAAAGGAACATCAAATCCAGTGCTTTTCTCCTGCTACTTAGTGAAAAAACTCGAAAGAATTTCATTCGTCTAATACATACAATCATCAAACTACTATGCTAATTAGTTGTAGCTGTTCCTACCTTCCACTCAATTGCTCAAAGGTTAGCTGGAAGAGATCCCATATAAGTTCACCTTTGTACTTCGGCCTTATGTGACAAGTATATGATTTAATTTATTATTGTGTATAATAAAATAAAGTGCTTACATTCATACATACTTCTCGGCCTATTATATTTTTTGTAGGCCATATTGTATACATATATCAATATTATGTCAAAGGATCATATCTTTTTTCCAGATTATCATTTGACAAAGACGCCAGCATTGCCAAGGCCATCAAGCTCATCAATGCCTTTGCCGAACATGGGATCAAGAAGGAAAGGATTCTCATCAAGCTGGCGTCCACTTGGGAAGGCATCCAAGCTGCTAAGTAAGATTAATGACGTAGTGACTATCTTATCCAGCGGGGTCAGGGGTGCGAAGAATCTCCGGCAAAGATCCGGCTACCACCACCGACGACTTCCGGCCCTGGCAACATATAACACGCGAACACTGCGGACTGACGAAAAGGGGTCAGCTCACGTATTGTGATAGCCTGGTGAAGAGCTTACTATAGAAATGAGCCTAAGAAGTAAGGTCTTAAGAGGCATATATTCAATGTTGTCTCTGTGATCAATACGGTAAAAACCGGAAGTGATCATCGTCTGGTAAGCACATTGAATATATGCGTCAAGCTAGAGCGCTCTCGACTGATGAAGTCTACGCTCCGTCAGTCCAAATCCAAAACCCCGAGAGCTTTCAGCTGGAACTCCAAAACCGTTTCGATTGTCTAGGCGGCGATGTGGGCGAATTCAACGACGGGTTTGTGGAAGCTGTCCATAGCATTGGGTCTTAAGTTCTTTAAGGCCCAACGGACTCACAGAGCCAAGAGGCTTTCCATCTCCACTCAGAGGCTCATCGAGAAAAGGAATGAGATGATTCTGCAGTCTGCGGCCGATACGACATTATACAGGCAGCTCAATAAACAGATCTCCAAGTCCCTTACCCGCGATCTGCGCCAATTCAATACAAATCGTATTGAAGAGGCCATCGAGCAATAAGGGCTCTAAATTGTTTTCAAGAGATCTGTCTATTGAGCAGAGCCAGCTTGTCAAATTAAAAACTGAAGATGGTAGAATCGTTTCTTCCTAACCTGAGCTTCTTAGTGAGATGGAGCGCTTTTATGGACAGCTATACGCGTCAACTAGCAGACCCGAAGTTGGTCTGGCGGAAGATCCTAGAGCTAGATTAACCCGGCAATATACCTAAGATATCCCGGACATCAGCCTGTACGAGATTAGAATGGCTCTTAAACAGCTAAAGAACAACAAGGCACCCGGTGAAGACGGAATTACAGCTGAACTCCTAAAAGCGGGTGAAAAACCGGTCCTTAGGGCCCTTCAGAAGTTGTTCGACTCCGTCTTACCGGAAGGGAAAACTCCAAAGGCATGGAACTGAGATGTGGTGGTGCTGTTCTTCAAAAAGGGTGACAACGCCTTACTGAAGAACTACCGCCTCATCTCACTTCTGAGCCATGTCTATAAGCTGTTTTTAAGAGTCATTACGAACAGTCTCGCACGCAGGCTAGATGACTTCCAGCCTCCCGAACAAGCCGGCTTCCGAAGAGGCTTTAGCACCGTAGACCACATCCATACGCTCTGTCAGGTTATACAGAAGACTGAGGAGTATAACCTGCCCCTCTGTTTGGCGTTCGTGGACTACGAGAAAGCCTTCGATTCGATTGAAACCTGGGCTGTACTACAATCTCTCCAGCGGTGCCAAGTGGACTACCGCTATATCGAAGTGCTGAAGTTTTTGTACGAGAACGCCACTATGTCAGTCCGACTCCAGGACCGGAGTTCGAAGCCTATTCCGTTGCAGCGGGGAGTCAGGCAAGGAGATGTTATTTCTCCTAAACTGTTTTTCGCTGCACTGGAGGATGTGTTCAAGACTCTGGACTGGAGAAGGCTAGGCATCAACATAAACGGCGAGTACATTACTCACCTTCGGTTTGCTGACGATATAGTAGTCTTGGCTGAGACCATGGAGGATTTAAGTACAATGCTCAATGACGTCAGTAAAGCCTCCGAGCGAGTTAGTCTAAGGATGAACATCGATAAGACGAAGATCATGTCAAATGCTCATGTAGCACCAACCCCCGTAACAATCGGACAATTTACGCTCGAAGTTGTAGACGATTACATTTACCTAGGACAGACTGTCCAGTTAGGTAAGTCCAACTTCGAGAAAGAGGTTAATAGTCGAATCCGGCTCGGCTGGGCAGCGTTCGGGAAGCTATGGCACATTTTTTCGTTCAATATTCCGCAGTGTCTCAAGACGAGGCCTATGTCCAGCAGTGGCCGTCTTTCGACTGACATGATGATGATGACTATCTTATTGAACGCTTATTTCAATAACACAAGGTTCAAATTTGAATGCTCGCCTTTGTCAATGTAGATGCAACCATAGCATATGTTTAAACTCATGTTAGTAACCTTATCCTTCCATGTGATTTTAAGAATACTTTGAAGAAAGCGCAGCGTGTTAAACGGCATGAACGTCAGGAGAATGCCGATGTTACGGTCCCTCAATTCGCGTGACACAAATGTGGTCGCAAATGTCGATCCCGGATTGGCTCTCGCGTGCAAACGCTGTTAAAATCATCTGTCAAGATGTATGGGGCCTTATTGAATTACACCTTCAAATCCCTTTCATGGCTCTCTCAAGAGACTTAAGGCTACATATCTCAACTTAACAAGTCAACATTAGTCTCATTCCAGCAAGAATAAATGTCTGTGGCCAAAACTACATATTTTGGTCCAAACATATTCGCGTGATTAAACTACGAGCATAAATATGCATCTAAACGAAAAACAGTATGAAAGTATAACGTAACGTGACGTGTGTTCAGGGAGTTGGAGAAGAAACACGGCATCCACTGCAACCTGACGCTGCTGTTCTCGCTGTACCAGGCCATCGCTTGCGCCGAGGCGCGCGTCACCCTCATCTCGCCGTTTGTGGGCCGGATCCTGGACTGGTCAGTTGAACAGATTCACAGACATCGGCATGGGACATATTTTCTATCGTTCTGTGTGTTAATATAGGACCTTTTATTGTTAAGAAAAACAACAGCGTTACAGGATGTATACCTAACTTAGAGTCCCCAGTACGCTCGGCTGAACTCGATTCTCCATACAAACGTAGTTTCGTTCTCATTTTAAAACACCTTGCTGAAATAACATGAAACTTTGTATACCCAATGGGAGCCGCCATATCTAGGTCGGAAATGAGTTTCTGTTGCTAGAAATTGTAGTAGAAAAAATACAGCGAGTTTTTTACGTCTTGTATGAAAACCTTAATAATCTCTTTATTTTTCTCCATTATAATTTCAAGCAACAGAAACTAATTTCCGACCTAGATATGCCGGATGTTGCATGTCGTTTTAAAAATGAGAGCGAAACTACGTTTGTATGGAGGACCGAGCTTACTGCGGACTCTTAAATGCCAATTAACTAAGTAGTGCCAATGACAGGTTTCCCTTGCTAACTTGTACTGCGTAAAAGACAATCGAACAGATAACTATTGGAATGGTACTGATTGGGTACATATTTAAGGACATAGATAACCCCCTCTAGATGGCCCTTATGAACGATTTAGTTCGAATCGAAAGTCACCAAGGTTAGCGGTATGTGCGGGTCGCGGGGAGGTCGGTAACGTCGCTGCCATTGGCTGATTCATAGAGCGCGCGCTTGGGTTCAACATGGCGCCGGTAATGTCATTTATTTTAGGGTAACAATTTTAAATAGCGTATATGCTCATCTATTAACTTAGTATCTAGAATAATATTTTTAGGCAGCACATAGTGTAACGTAGTATAGGTCGATTCACAAGAGCTGGCGCGGAAAATGTATGAAACTGTCATTAATCTCATAGACATTCCGCGCCAGCTCTTGTGAATCGACTTACACGGTTACAGCACTGGTGAATGTAAAAAAATTAAAATTTTTGACGACTACTTTGGCTTAGTTGGTAGTGGCCCTGCCTACGAAGGCGGAGGTCCCGGGCTCGAATCCCGGCCAGAGCATTTATTTGTGAGATGAACTAACACGAATATTTGATCCTGAGTCTTGGAAGTTTTTCTATATAATTAAATTTGTTTATCTATATAAATAAATTCAGTAGAACCACAAATATAAGTTATATCGGCAATCTTCGTTCACGCCGACGAGTGCAGACAAGTACCGAATGAAATCGAATGTACGACCAGTTCAATAAAAACCTTGTTGCATTATACGTAAGGTCAAGGTAGAATATGCAATGACAGTTGAACTAGTGCTCTCGTGCTTCGCGCAGCCAGACAAAATGGCGGTCGCCGGCGGCAGTCCTAATTGCTCACCAAAACGATTCGAAAAAACCCAATTGCAATGGCTCCTTCTCTAACCGATTCCGAGATCCTTTATACTTCTTCGAAGTCCAGCATAGGGTCCACCTCGTGATACCAGTCCTAAGTGCTAGGGAAATCTATGTCCTACTTAGTGGTAATATTGTTACTAATTTGTTATTTCATTAGATATACATACTCGATATTACATAGCAATAAATATGATACACCCGGTTAAACTTTATAATAAAATAAAACTACACATTAAGTACTTCCAAACTAAATATTCCTTTCAACTACACTGATATGTACCCGTATCGTATCTATAGCGTATAAATAAAATAGAACGAGACACTAATTTACTACATTACTACTTTAATAAAAAGAACACTGGCAACACTGACAATTTAATGTAAAATAACTAATGACCTTTTCCAATAGAATTTCAATATTAATAAAACAGCGCAACAAAACGCGGACGAATACATAATTAATTGAAATCGAGACTTATACGGTAATGTCGAAAGCGTCACTGGCACATCACTAGCCCGAGCATGTACTTTCGTCAGAAGGGAGAGTATATTGACATTTGAATTGGTTGGAAAGGGACAAGAATACTTCTGTACTTCTTACTGGCTAATGTAAAATGAACTCCGCCTGGCAGAATAAAATATGCCTTTTGTAATTAATTTAACTTATCTGTGAAATGTTATTCCGTCATTCTTGTAGTTTGCTGTTTGAGAGCTTTTCCCACATAATTTTATACAGCAAAACACCATTTCTAATGGATAAAATCGATTTTCAATGCTCGTTTATCTGACGTACGTATAGATCGCGAACCTGGACGAGTCTGACTGAGAGCGCGAGGCGTTTCTGCTTACATGTACTAGTGGTACATAGGTGAGGTGACCGCACGTCGCCCTATAATCTCCATCTAGAGGGGGTTATCTATGTTTAAGGATGATATAAATAAATGAATATATTTTAAAATGTAGTTGGATGAGGACCAAATTTTTGTACCATTATTAAGGCTTTTAATTCCTTTACAAATAAATTTGTCATACAATTTATATGAGTAACTTTCGTGTCACAGCGGAATCACTCAAATTGTAGACAAATTAAAGGCCTTAATGACGGTCCAAAAATTTGGTCCTTTCCCAGTTCATGAATACTAATTAAAGTACACCACCACCACCACCACCACCATATCAGCCCTAGGACGTCCACTGCTGGACATAGGCCTGCCCCAATTTCATGGGGGGTAAATGCCATAATCGCCACGCTTGGCATGCGGGTTGGCGATCGCAGTATCTCCACCGCACTCAAGGTATAATGGTAGAATAACAATTGCTTATTATCCCTAAAAACAGGAAGCCTTTATTGCCTGAATCAAATAAATAAATGAAAAATAATTTAAATTAAATTAACCCAAATAAATTAAACACCTACAGTAAATTAGTACTTGTGGATTAGGATATCATGATTGATAGATATATGTATAGTTGAATACAGTCCATTACCCTGTATTGGTTCAGACAATGGAATACGTCTGATGCAAGTAAATATAACATCGCACAACAATTATGAGCAACCTTAGTCGAATGTATCTACTATCAAAATCACGTATTATTATTATTACAATCTGATTTATAAACTGGTAACCGTACTTGTCTTCTCGAAGATCTCACGGTTCGTAAATAAATGCCATACGATTAAATAAATAAAATCTGATTTATTAATGGCATGTATGTGTATTTAATCAGGCAGCTAAAAAGTCTAATGTAAACTACAAAAATAATAAATTGGCAGCTAAATTCATAACTCAGCAACTATTCCCTGGGCGATCAATGCCAAATTATTATTATAGCTGCCAATTCATTATATTATTAGCTTTTGCCCGCGACTTCGGCCGTGTAGAACTCGTTCTCGCCTTAGATTTGTTTCTCACATGTTCATATGTCAATATTTATTATTATTAAGTAACCGGCAGAAGTAATAGGATTACAAAGTTACACATGTAGATTTTCTATCAAGAAAACGGGACCGAAATTTGGGTTCAGGCTCACAGTTATTTTAAAGGCTAAACGCTAATAGATTTTAAGCGCACACTGCGCAGCATCCCGGGGCAGCGCTAGCGTTTACTTATATTTTTTTCAGTTTTTTTCTAAAATTTCACTAATTTTTAATGAGAATGTTTTTTCTTTGTCATCGAGTATGTGCTTACCAATTTTCAAACCTGTACAAAATTCAACCTCTTCTTACCCCCTTGTAACCCAAATCTGCAGAATTTTTATAGCCTATGTCCTCGCTGAAGATCCAGTTGCCATATTAATGAGGGTAAATTATACTCCATTCGTTCGTTTTCACGTGATGCCTAGACATATAAACAGACGGACAAACAGACACAAATTCTTAAAACTGTTGAAACGATTTCTGTTATCGATTTTAATGATCCCCAGACAACTTTTTTTCGAATATCTTCCATGTACAGACTTTCGACCCTCTTCAGCTTTATTACACACTAGATGAAAGCCCGGCTTCGCTCGGGTAAAATAAATAAGAAAGAAATAAAGTAAACATTTATTCGTGACAGTTATGCAAACGACGAAAGAAATAGTGTACAAAAATGTATAAAATAAAAAAATTACACAACGGATTATGATGAAACTTCGTATAGAAATATAGTCTGTAGTCTGGATTAACATATGGAATAGGGAGTAAAAGATTATGCTAACGACGTCACGGGCGAAGGCTAGTATCTTTGCAAGTTAATCCTAAGCATTTTTATAAGGGTAGTATTTAAAGGCACATAAAAAATTTGACACCGTAATCAGTACTGATTTGTATAGCTAAAATACTAATCGTTCATAAAAATTCAGTTCAGATGTGCAATTGTTAAATATTGATGTGCCAGTCAGTATTTTTGGTGCGAAGTCAGAGCTGCTAACGCGAACGAAAACAAATGAAGTTCGTGTATTTCCCTCTGTCGAACTTGCAAAATCGAGCGACACAGAGGAAAATACACGATGTTCGTTCGTTTTTGTTTCGCGGTAGGTAGCTCTCTATTCTCCACCAAATTCTATTAAGTGGGGCCCTTTACACTCAATATTATGTGTCAAGTCAATATTATCGCAATTTTAAAAATGGGGTCTGTTACACGCTTAATATTGTCACACAACCGGTGTGTCAATATTATCGTGGTTTTCAAAATCGTATGGATTTTTCTTCAATATTCATTGCACGTGGTACGGATCGTGATATGAGTATATCGCGTGATAATAATAACCATGTAACAGGCCCCTATGGATGTTGCTTCAATATTTAGTGTTTAGCGTGATATTCCGATACGCGCACCATCCAGGAATAGGCGCCGTCAGACCAGAGGGCCTACCGCGATCTGAAAACGAAGTATTTCCCTCTCCGCGCTCGAATATGCAAGTGCGACAGAGAGGCATATATATTTAGTATTCGGTTGGTAGCACTTTAGTCCGAGCGCGGAGGACGGTCGAAGAAAGTCAAAGAACATTCCGTGTGTTGTCTGTCACACATATAATTTTTTAACTTCCCATCGACCTATGAACTTGAAATTAGGTGATAATGTTTATTATGAAGTATATTTTACCAAAAATATCAATATATTGATATTTTCATTAATTTTTAGTTGTACGGAACCCTCAGTGTGCGACTCCGACATATTTGGCTGGTTTTTATTACATTTTGAATTTTATTTCTCTTATAGTAAAATACCCTATTCGTTTTAAAGTTGACGCCTGAGGGCCTACCGCGAACCAAAAACGAACTATCTTCCTCTCTGTCGTTCGAATATACATGTGCGAGAGAGAGGCAGATACTTCGTTTTCGGTTCGCGGTAGCGCCTCTAACGTCCGAGCGCGGCGAACGGCATGAGCTGGGGGTCTACTCCGAAATTCAAAATCCTAACTTCGTATGGTGCTGTCCCTTTCACTCTCCTTCATAGACTATATGAGTGAAAGGGACGGCAACATACGAAGTTCGGATTTCGAATTTCGGAGTAGACCCCCAGTACCAGTAAGTTATAAGATAGAGCGAGATAGGGATAGCATTTTGCTAGACGTTTAAAAGCCATAACTCACCTAGTAGTTTGTCACAACAAAATAGAGACGCAGCTTTAAGATGGCGGACGGAGCAAACATTCAAGTGGTGTCCTTTACACGATTAATATTATCACAATACTGGGTTGTCAATATTATCGCAGTTTTGAAATTTGTATGGATTCTGCTTCAATATTCACGTGATACTTATCGTGAAATGACTGTATCACGTGATAATAATAACCATGTAACAGGCCCCGTACATTCGCTTTGAAGGCGGTTGTTGTGACAATCAGCCTAGCTAGGACGATAGATTATACCGTTGCGTTTTAATACCTTTCGCCCATATAACGTGACGGTATAAGTTATCGTGCTAGCTAGGCTGATAGGTGTATAGAACGCTTGAAAACTACAAAAACAAAACGCTACAGACGCGGCTACCCGAATCCACACAATGGGCGATAATGGCCCATCACCCACAACGCAGCCCAGCAATCTGGCCAACACACCGGACGCAAACATAGTTTACAATTTCCGAACGTACCCAACCCGACGCTGTCAGCCAACGAATTTAATATGGCCGACCTTTTGTCATAAAATTAACACTTTTAAATGCAAAATACGCGACAGTCCGAATTTTGTTCAACTCGAAATCGTTATTTTTATACGTTCTTCAATTTGAGACAGGTCTCGTTCGGGTCTACCTTACCCCTGCACGAAATTATTAATATAGATATGTATAGATAGATATATAAGCATCGATCTAAGGTACTCCAACTGTCAATGCTGACGATTGGGCTGCCCAGCTCAAGTGATCTCTTACATCACACAGTTTTTATGGTGTGAAGGGTCAACAATTACGTAAAAAATAACACTCGACAAAATTAAATGGTACACCGACGATACAAAGTGCGCATTGAAACAGCTATTTTTGTATTTAAGCATCTGAATAAAAACAATGCCAAAGTATCGCAAATTCTTTTTGATATATACGCAATAATAGAACTAATTGCTAAAAGGTTATATTCAAAAATAGCTTCAACAATCAGAAGGAATTATGATACTTCCGTTTTGACATACTGAAACGTCAACTTGTTTACAATACGCCAAATTCTGCTATGCTTTAAGCTTTTCGTGACACGCCGATATACTCCCAATTTGCTGAAAATTAAATCGTAGAATGGTGTATGAGGATTTAAACCACCCTGTTTCATAGACCTTACTTGCGTCCCCGATTTAATCCCTTTGATGGATGATCATCGGGACAAAAAGTATACTTATAATATACTATCTTTTGCCCGCGACTTCGTCCGCGTATAATTCATTCTCGCCTTAGAATGATTTGTTTTCCCATACAATCTTTCTCATCCCAGGTGGACACCAGGAACTTAGGGGTGACATGTTGGAGAAGGAATGCCACGAATAGATCGGACTGGAGATATTTGCTTGACCAGGCTAGCCTAGGGCCTACCCGCGGCTATAACGCCTCAGATGATGATGATGATGATGATACAATCTTTCACCCTTCTTCGCACCCCTTTAAGAAATGATTACAGTCAATATGACATTTCCTAGAAATCCTATTGTCAAAACGAATGATTAAGTGCTTATTACGGAATATCAAATGTACCGATTCTAGACGAATGAATCTCGTCAAAAACACATGTAAATTGTACAATGATAAAAGTCTCGCTACGCAGTTCTGCCGTAAAACGTTATCCCAACAGATCGAGTTCTTTATGTAACTATGATGACCAAAGGCCGGAAGCAGACCGGCAAGGCATGCGAGAATAATCACACAGAGCGGACTTCTCATGTAAGGCTGAGGGTCGAAGGCCTGAAGTAGAGAGGCGAGACACGCGAGGCCGAAGGCCGAGCCTCCCAACAGAATCGATTCTTTATGTAAGGTTGATGACTGAAAAGCCGAAGGAGAGTGGCAAGGCATGCGAGGCCGAAGGCCGAGCCATGTCGTCGCCGAGGATCCAGTTGCCATATTAATGAGCGTAAATTATACTCCATTCGTTCGTTTAAGACATTTAAACAGACAGACAAACAGACAAAAATTGTTAAAACTGTTGAAACGATTTCTGTTATTGATTCTATGTATCCCCAGCCAACTTTTTTCGAATATCTTCCATGTACAGACTTTCGACCCTCTTCTAAGTGTACATCTAAGATGCTCCAACTGTCTATGCTGACGATTGGGCTGCCCAGCTTAAGTGATTTCTTATATCAAACAGGTTTTTATGGTGTGAAGGGTCAACAATTACTTACGTAAAAAATAACGCACGACAAAATTAAATAGTACACCGACGATACAAAGTGTGCATTGAAACAGCTGTTTTTGTATTTAAGCATATGAATAAAAACAATGCCAAAGTATCGCAAATGCATTTTGATGTACACGCAAAGTAGAACTTATTGCGAAAAGGTTGTGACTTCGGTTTTGACATAATGAATCGTCAACTTGTTTACAATTCTGCTATGCTTTAAGTTAAATTTCTTGACACGCTGTTATACTCCCAATTGGCTGAAACTTAAATCGTAGAATGGCGTATCAGGATTAAATCACCCCGTTTCATAGACCTTACTTGTATCCCCGATTTAATATCCCTTTGATGGAAGATCATCGGGATAAAAAGTACACTTATAATATATATATATATATATATATATATATATAAGTGATTCCAGATTATATACTACTAGATGAAAGCCCGGCTTCGCTCGGGTGAAATAAATAAGAAAGAAATAAAGTAAACATTTATTCGTGACAGTTATGCAAACGACGAAAGAAATAGTGTACAAAAATGTATAAAATAAAAAATTACAACAACGGATTATGATGAAACTTCGTATATAGTCTGTAGTCTGGATTAACATATGGAATAGGGAGTAAAAGGTTACGCTGACGACGTCACGGGCAAAGGCTAGTATGTTTGCAAGTTCATCGTAAGCATTTTTATAAGGGTAGTATTTAAAGGCACATAAAAAATTTGACACCGTAATCAGTAGTGATTTGTATAGCTAAAATACTAATCGTTCATATTCAGTTCAGATGTGCAATTGTTAAATATTGATGTGCCAGTCAGTATTTTTGGTGCGAAGTCAGAGCTGCTAACGCGAACGAAAACAAATGAAGTTCGTGTATCTCCCTCTCTGTCGAACTTGCAAAATCGAGCGACACAGAGGGAAATACACGATGTTCGTTCGTTTTCGTTTCGCGGTAGCAGCTCTCTATTCTCCGCCAAATTCTCTTAAGTGGGGCCCTTTACACTCAATATTATGTGTCAATATTATCGCAATTTTTAAAATTGTATGGGGTGTGTTAAACGGTTAATATTATCACAATACTGGTGTGTCAATATTATCGTGGTTTTTAAAATCGTATGGATTTTTCTTCAATATTCATTGCACGTGATACGGATCGTGATATGAGTATATCGCGTGATAATAATAACCATGTAACAGGCCCCTATGGATGTTGCTTCAATATTCAGTGTTTCGCGTTTCCAATTAATGGAAGCTATTTAACAACTTGTTCCGTATTGCCAAAGGTATTTCACATTCCGATACGCGCACCATCCAGGAATAGGAGCCGTCAGACCAGAGGGCCTACCGCGATCTGAAAACGAAGTATTTACCTCTCCGCGCTCGAATATGCAAGTGCGACAGAGAGGCATATATATTTAGTTTTCGGTTGGTAGCACTTTAGTCCGAGCGCGGCGGACGGTCGAAGAAAGTCAAAGAACATTCCGTATGTTGTCTGTCACACATATAATTTTTTAACTTCCTATGAACTTGAAATTAGGTGATAATGTTTATTATGAAGTATATTTTACCAAAAAAATATCAATATACTGATAAATCATATTTGTTTTTTAGTTCTACGGAACACTCAGTGTGCGACTCCGACGCACTTGGCTGGTTTTTATTACATTTTGAATTTTATTTCTCTTATAGTAAACTACCCTATTCGTTTTAAAGTTGACGCCTGAGTACCGCGAACCAATAACGAACTATCTTCCTCTCTGTCGTTCGAATATACATGTGCGAGAGAGAGGCAGATACTTCGTTTTCGGTTCGCGGTAGCGCCTCTAACGTCCGAGCGCGGCGAACGGCATGAACTGGGGGTCTACTCCGAATTTCTAAATCCTAACTTCGTATGGTGCCGTCCCTTTCACTCTCCAGTCATTGACTATATGAGTGAAAGGGACGGCACCATACGAAGTTCGGATTTCGAATTTCGGAGTAGACCCCCAGTACCACTAAGTTATAAGATAGAGCGAGATAGGGATAGAATTTTGCTAGACGTTTAAAAGCCATAAGTGACCTAGCAGTTTGTCACAACAAAATAGAGACGCAGCTTTAAGATGGCGGACAGACTCAGCAAACATTCAAGTGGTGTCCTTTACACGATTAATATTATCACAATACTGGGTTGTCAATATTATCGCCGTTTTCAAATTTGTATGGATTCTGCTTCAATATTCACGTGATACTTATCGTGATATGAATGTATCATACACATATCACACATATCACGTGATAATAATAACCATGTAACAGGCCCCATACATTCGCTTTGAAGGCGGTTGTTGTGACAATCAGCCTAGCTAGCACGATAGATTATACCGTTACGTTTTATGTGACGTTTTAATACATTTCGCCCATATAACGTGATGGTATAAGTTATCGTGTAAGCTATCGTGTATAGAACGCTTGAAAACTACAAAAACAAAACGCTACAGACGCGGCTAGCCGAATCCACACAATGGGCGATGATGGCCCATCACCCAGAACGCAGCCCAGCAACCTGGCCAACACACCGGACGCAACCATAGTTTGCAATTTCCGAACGTACCCAACCCGACGCTGTCAACCAACGAATTTAATATGGCCGACCTTTTGTCATAAAATTAGCACTTTTTAATGCAAAATACGCGACAATCCGAATTTTGCGGATACATATGTTCAACTCGAAATCGTTATTTTTATACGTTCTTCAATTTGAGACAGGTCTCGTTCGGGTCTACCGTACCCCTGCACGAAATTATTAATATAGACTAGATGAAAGCCCGGCTTCGCTCGGGTGAAATATATAAGAAAGAAATAAACAAAACATTTATTCGTGACAGTTATGCAAACGACGAAAGAAATAGTGTACAAAAATGTTTAAAATAAAAACATTACAACAACGGATAATGATGAAACTTCGAATCGTATAGAAATATAGTCTGTAGTCTGGATTGGGAATAAAAGTATGGAATGGAATTATATGGAATTGGGAGTAAAAGATTACGCAAACGACGTCACGGGCAAAGGCTAGTATCTTTGCAAGTTAATCCTAAGCATTTTTATAAGGGTAGTATTTAAAGGCACATAAAAAATTTGACACCGTAATCAGTACTGATTTGTATAGCTAAAATACTAATCGTTCATTAAAATTCAATTCAGATGTGCATTGTTAAATATTGATGTGCCAGTCAGTATTTTTGGTGCGAAGTCAGAGCTGCTAACGCGAAAAACAAATGAAGTTCGTGTATCTCCCTCTCTGTCGCACTTGCAAATTCGAGCGACACAGAGGGAAATACACGATGTTCGTTCGTTTTCGTTTCGCGATAGCAGCTCTCTATTCTCCGCCAAATTCTATTTAGTGGGGCCCTTTACACTCAATATTATCGCGATTTTTAAAATTGTATGGGGTCTGTTAAACGCTTAATACTATCACAATACTGGTGTGTCAATATTATCGTGGTTTTCAAAATCGTATGGATTTTTCTTCAATATTCTTTGCACGTGATACGGATCGTGATATGAGTATATCGCGTGATAATAATAACCATGTAACAGGCCCCTATGGATGTTGCTTCAATATTCAGTGTTTCACGTGATAATAATAACAGTTGGTAATATTTTCTCCAATTAATGGAAGCTATTTAACAACTTGTTCCGTTTTGCCAAAGGTATTTCACATTCCGATACGCGCACCATCCAGGAATAGGAGCCGTCAGACCAGAGGGCCTACCACGATCTGAAAACGAAGTATTTCCCTCTCCGCGCTCGAATATGCAAGTGCGACAGAGAGGCATATATATTTAGTTTTCGGTTGGTAGCACCTTAGTCCGAGCGTGGCGGACGGTCGAAGAAAGTCAAAGAACATTCCGTGTGTTGTCTGTCACACATATAATTTTTTAGCTTCCCATCGACCTATGAACTTGAAATTAAGTGATAATGTTTATTATGAAGTATATTTTACCAAAAATATCAATATATTGATAAATCACATGTGTTTTTTAGTTGTACGCAACCCTCAGTGTGCGACTCCGACGCACTTGGCTGGTTTTTATTACATTTTGAATTTTATTTCTCTTATAGTAAAATACCCTATTCGTTTTAAAGTTGACGCCTGAGGGCCTACCGCGAACCAAAAACGAACTATCTTCCTCTCTGTCGTTCGAATATACATGTGCGAGAGAGGCAGATACTTCGTTTTTGGTTCGCAGTAGCGCCTCTAACGTCCGAACGCGGCAAACGGCATGAGCTGAGGGTCTACTCCGAAATTCAAAATCCTAACTTCGTATGGTGCCGTCCCTTTCACTCTCCTGTCATAGACTATATGAGTGAAAGGGACGGCACCATACGAAGTTCGGATTTCGAATTTCGGAGTAGTCCCGCAGTACCACTAAGTTATAAGATAGAGCGAGATAGGATTAGAATTTTGCTAGACGTTTATAAGCCATAAGTCACCTAGTAGTTTGTCACAAACAAAATAGAGACGCAGCTTTAAGATGGCGGACAGACTCAGCAAACATTCAAGTGGTGTCCTTTACACGATTAATATTATCACAATACTGGGGTGTCAATATTATCGCAGTTTTCAAAATTGTATGGATTCTGCTTTAATATTCACGTGATACTTATCGTGATATGAATCCATGTAACAGGCCCCATACATTCGCTTTGAAGGCGGTTGTTGTGACAATCAGTCTAGCTAGCACGATAGATTATACCGTTACGTTTTATGTGACGTTTTAATACATTTCGCCCATATAACGTGACGGTATAAGTTATCGTGCTAGCTAGGCTGATAGTGTATAGAACGCTTGAAAACTACAAAAACAAAACGCTGCAGACGCGGCTAGCCGAATCCACACAATGGGCGATGATGGCCCATCACCCAGAACGCAGCCCAGCAATCTGGCCAACATACCGGACGCAAAAATAGTTCACGATTTTCGAACGTAGCCGACACTGTCAACCAACAAATTTAATATAGCAATATAGTCTGTGGGCAATATGGCCGACGTTTTGTCATCAAATTAACACTTTTAAATGCAAAATATGCGACAATCCGAATTTTGCGGATACATATGTTCAACTCAAAAATCGTTATTTTTATACGTTCTTCAATTTGAGACAGGTCTCGTTCGGGTCTACCGTACCCCTGCACGAAATTATTAATATAGATTAATCTTAATCTGTTCATCCATTTTTGCGTGATTCAGTGACAAACATCTAAACTTTCGCATTTATAATATTATAATTACGGTATAAAGTGAGTGCACAAGAAGTGAACGGCAAAAGTAACATTGTAATAAATAAATCGATTACAAAGTTGAAATTTGGGTTTCGAGTCACAGTTACTTAATGGAATAAATCATAATAGTGTTCAAAATTTGAAGAGACCGTGGTGGCTGGCGCGCACACTGGGCAGCGCCGCGGCGCAGCGCTTGCGTTTACTTTTTTTTCAGTTTCTAAAGATTTCACAAATTTTGAATAAGGATGTTTTTCCTTTGTAGTCAAGTATATGCTTACCAATTTTTAAGCTTGTAACTCATGGATTATAGGAATTGCCATACAAAATTCAACCCCTCTTTTTACCCCTTTTAACCCAAATCTGCACAATTTTTATAGCCTAAAACCTGACCGGGTATTTTACTCGACAGATTAGTAAAGTTTTCATCAAAATCCGTTCAGCCGTTTTCACGTGATGCGCGTTCATATAAATAGACAAACAGATAAACAGACAAACAGACAAAAATTCTAAAAACTATTGGAACGTGTTCTGTTATCGATTCCAAGTATCCCCAGCCAACTTTTATTCGAATATCTTCCATGTGCAGACTTTCGACCCTCTTCAGCTTTATTATATGTATAGATATAAGTGAATCCAGATTATATACTACTAGACGTGCCCGCGGCTCCGCTCGCTTAAATGAAACATGAATAAACGCTCCGTCGCGGGCGTTAATGAATGACAGAAAGGAAAGAAAACTCTAGTTCCACAGACAACATGCGTATTTTTTTAAACCGCGCGCAGACCGACTAAAACCGTGCTTGGCAGACTGCCTAAGCTATAAAAGCGTTTACGGGCTGCCTAAGGGCCTACCGCGAACCAAAAACGAAGTATCTCCGTCTCTGTCGCTCGAATACTCAAGTGCGGCATAGAGGCAGATATATCGTTTTCGGTTCGCGATAGCGCCTCTGTTCCAATAATCCATCTCTTTCGCATTTGCATAAGATATCGTAAGTACGAAAGAGACGGACGTGACTAAATTGTAGATGTCAAACATTTAGTGGGACACGGTGATTATTATCACTCGATAAACTCATATCACAATATGTAAATATTGAAGCAAATTATTATCACAATACTGGGATGTTAATAGTATTGCGGTTTTCAAAATTGTATGGATTTCGCTTTGGTATTCATCAATATTCACATCGAAAAGGGTGAGTAAATCATGTAAAATATATTCTTTAGTCTTTTACCCGGGGGTAATAATACTAAAAATACTTTGTAAGGATTAGGCATTATTCGCCAACAAATTCCTCACAAAATTGAATTAATACCATAAATCCCGGCCACAATATACAACTTGGCTGAATAGGACATTGCCTTCGAAAACTATTAAATGACAACTTGGATTTTCCCCCATCACAGAATTAAAACGCAACTCGTAAAAAACTCTGAAGGAAGGCTCGAAGTACAATTTTTTCTATGGAGATGTTAGTTTAACTTGTTTGTACCAGATGTCACTGGGTGCTATCTCTATCGCACTTGCATATTGGAGTGACATAGATGCAGCGGTCGTGCGGTTAGTTCTTACTAAATACCACGGCGGCGCTACTATCTATGTGGAGTATTTCACTGATATCTCTATCTCAGTATATATACTGTACTTTGTGGTAGTCTGTGGCTCAAAGCCGAGACCCACCCGTCGTTAGCCGATCGTTTCCGAAAAATGGCCGCAGCTCGAGACTGTAACTTTTATATAGGTGATTGTAAAAAGAATGCGTAACTGAAGCGGTAGCTTTTATGCTCTTATTCTGGGGCAGTATCCAGAGAATAGATTTCGATAGTTATTTTTCGTGTTACGCGTGCAGTTTTCGGGAAACGTGTCACCGGAGATCGTGCTTTTTGTAAGGCGTTATCTCGCTCGCTTCCCTTACTTTTTATCCCTTTCTGTTATACAAACCATCTTAAATTTTTCACCCGTTTTTGCGTGATTCAGTAACAAACATCTAAATTTTCTGATTTATAATATTAGCGGGATATAGCATAAAGTGAACGGCAAAAGTAACTTTGTAATTGCATATTTTTATATTATATTACAAAGTTACATATGCAGTTTTTGAATTTAGAAAACTGGACTGAAATTTTGATTTAGGGTTACAGTTAATTAATGGGCTAAATCATAAAAGTATTCAATTTTTTTGTGTTGGCTGGCGCGCACACTGGACAGCACCGCGGCGCAGCGCTTATGTTTACTTCCTTTTTTATTCAGTTTCTATCTTAATATTTCACAAATTTTGAATGAGGATGTTCTTTCTTTGTCGTCAAGTATATGCTTACCAATTTTCAAACCTGTAACTCATGGATTATAGGAGTTCCGATACAAAATTCAACTTCTCTTTTTACCCCTTTTTAACCCAAATCTGCACATTTTTTTATAGCCTATAAGCTGGCCGGGGATTTTCTCTGCAGATTAATAAAGTTTGCATCAAAATACGTTCAGCCGTTTTCGCGTGATGCGCGGTCAAATAAACAGACAAACAGACAAAAATTCTAAAAACTGAAATGAATGAATTATTCTTTTATGATTGTAATTAGGTACGTGGAGCACACGAAGAAGAGTTACGAGGGCGTGGAGGACCCCGGCGTGCAGTCCGTGACCCGAATCTTCAACTACTACAAGAAGTTCGGGTACAACACTCAGGTAACACCTGAAACCAGGGGCCTTATGCATAATTACTTGTTTATTTCATTATCAACAGACATTGGAATCCGCGGGGCAAAATTGTTTGACAAGTAGGGAGTTCCTATATCGATAAACTCAACTATCGATGCTAGTTCTATATACTAGTGATCGCCCCCAACATTGTGTGTTTATTGCTCTATTGTTCTACATATCATATTTTAAACAATCGCTAGGTTATATAAAGTTACTACAAAATAGTTAGTATTATCTCAACCTCTTTAGATAATTAAATAGAAGTAAATTACCTACTTATACGTATCGCGGCCAGACATGAACCCTATGACACTGACAGTGATATCTCTGATAGTGTTGTGCAAGTTTCGATACTTCTATTTTTCGCCCATCTTATTCTGTTACAAAATTAGTAGATTAAGTCGACACCATTTCGACATGTAACTTAAAGTAGTAACAAATCTACTAAATTTCCAAAATGGTGGCATGTACTGTTTTCTTTACTTTAGTGTACGAACAGTTTCGCAACATTACGATACTTTAAAAAATTTTAGTAACAAAGTTTCAACACGGTTACTTTACCCGGCGCAGCCAGACTTGAGTCCTATGACACTGACTAAATTGTACACTACTCACAATATATACACAATATGTATAAAATGTTTCGACGCAAATGTTTAAGTAACATGTGGACACAATGACTACATTTAATTACTAAAAGTAAGTGTGTAAACTGTTACTACACATAGATACCAATCCCAACACAGCCGTAGTGCATCGTAACAGTTACGAAACTAAATCAACTTGTAACTACTTAAAAAAATCTGCGACCGAAAATGGCTGTAAGGGCTGATACTTATAAAACCTAATCTTAAATAAAACAAAAACTGGTGTCCCCAGAAAAGTCCATAATTTTAGTGAAATTAAAATCAATTTAATGTATTTTTTTAACATTCAGCATCTATAAGCATTTTACGTCACGCTCGACGAATGTAAGAATAAAAATTCCAACTTCTTTATTTTATTATCGCAGACTAGTTAAATGATTATAAATCGGACACTGAAAGCGTACTATGTTAATGTATTTTGTACACTCGTTTCCATTGTTGACATTTGTTTATCGATACTTCCAAACGAAGCCCACACTAGTCGATATCTTCCAAACGAAGTAAGTTTTGCAGGACGTAAAAGTAAAGTCTGATAATTTCTTGTAAATGTTAAGAATTGTTATAATTCCAACGGAATATCATTGTAATGGCATATTTCTACCTAAACTTAATACAGTCATTTTTAGACGCCTCCAATTCAATTCTAATGTAACGGTGACGCCACTACAAGGTTGTGTCGTGGAAATAACTATCAGTATGACACTGATAGTTATTTCCACGGGTTCATGTCTGGCCGCGATACGTATAGACACTCGGACAGTGTCATTTGTAAACACGTTATATTACATAAGTATTTTATATTTATGAGTGGAAATAATTAATGCCTCCTAAAAAAATAGAAGAATTGCTTAAAAAACACCCTGAAATAATTCAACGTGGGTCCAAGCTATACTGTAACAAATGTCAATTCACCTTTCATCGCAAAAAATATTCTCTTGTTAGGCATATGAAAACCGAGAGACCTAGAGGTATTCAAGAGGAAAAATATCAATTTTACAAAGACCTTACTATGTTTATGGTGGCCTGCCATATATCGTGGTATCAATTAGAAAATCCAAAAAGCAAATAACGAGTAAAATTATTAAATTGCTTATGAAATCGAAGAAGAGTATTGAGTTATTAATTATTATTTTTATAGTATTAATAAAAACATATTTTTACAAGCAAACCAATGAGTGATCACTAGTATATAGCAAGTCTATACCATAGACAAATCATTATACGACTGGTGAGAGAATCAAAATGGATGTTTTTTTTTTGAAAGAGGCACACGTCAATGCCCTTATTCTTCCACCATATCGATTATTAATTTAAAACTAATTATTTTGTTGTCGTAGAAAATTTATTGTATGCAACGTCACATAATTATACAGGGTGTGGCCAGTAATAGGAGCAAAAAATTAATACGGTTACACTATTGAGGTCTCCAGCAATTATTTCCAAATGGTTTTAGTTGAAAAAAAAAGTTTTTATTGGCTTGATATGTACTTTTTTACTCTACTGAAGTGATATTAATAACTATTTATCTAAAAAACACTTAAAACTTAATTTATTTAAAAAAAAATCCCAAAAATATCCTTTCAAACCAAAAATGCGACAACGGTAATGAGTCATAACTTGAAGCAACCTCAAAATCAGCACTGACTGCCGCGCTTTAATCTCTGGGTGCCAAGATCCATTACTTGGAGGTCATAATTTTAGATCAAAATTTCTCCCAATTAAAAAAAAAAAAAATTCTCCCGTGCAAGATATTATGGGAGCTGAAACATTGAAATATCAATGTTAGGTTCATATCGCGGACAATGAAGCGATTCAATGAAACAGGGTCTTCACGAATCAGACTCAAACCTGGACGTAAATCATCTGTTCGTGTCAAAAAGTGATCAAAAATGTTCGTGAGCGTATTAGGCGAAATCCAGCCCAAAGTGCAAGTAAACTCGCGAATGATATGGAAATCCCAACGATCAATGAGTGGTATATTGCGACATGATCTTGGATTGAAGGCCTACAAGAAACAAAAATTCACGGATTAACGGACGCCCAGAAAAAAGCTAGAGTGACATAATGCAATGAGCTACTAGCATGGCATGAGAGCGATGACATTATTTTTTCGGATGAAAAAATGTTTCAATTACAAGATAGCCACAATCAACAAAATGATCGGATGTATGGCGTTTCGTTGAGGGACATACCAGTGGACAAATTAGCTGTATATCGATTTCAAAGTGCGTCGGCTGTCATGGTGTCGATATCGCCTAGAGGCAAGTTACCACTGTTGTTCATTGATCGAGGAGTCAAAATCAACAGGGTATTGCAGGGTCATTTGCTGGAAATTGCCCGAAAGTTATATGGGAGTGATTATTTTTGTTTCCAGCAAGACAGTGCCCCATCCCACAAAGCCAAACGAACTCAAGACTGGTTTCGAACGAATTTGACAGACTTAATACCTTGGCAAGAATTGCCTTCATCTTCACAAGACTTGAATCCGTTGAATTTTTCAATATGAGGAATTATGCTGAGTAAGATTGGGAGCACACACGGCATGAATTTAAATTCCTTCAAGCATCGGTTGGTGAAGATATGGAACGATATTCCAGATGAGGTAGTGCGTGCCGCTTGTAATTCCTTCTATGGGAGAATGCGGAAGGAAGCAAATGGAGAGTGATTTGAACTTATGATAGTTATGAATTTATTTTGTAATTTATGTTATATGTTTAATATATTTATTAAAAAATATTTGAAATCTGTCGAGTTGTTTTCATTTTATGGATATTTTCAAGTAGGAGACTTAATGTGCCCAACCCTGTACATGTCAGTAGGTAGTTTCATGAAATAATTAAGTTCACATTATTAAAGTTACATGAAATAACAAAGACACAATCTGAACCTTCACTTTTCTTTTAGTTGTTAAAAGTAGTTTCTTCTAAGCTTTCCTCTTCCCCTGTTACCTTCAATCTTCCCTTCTTTAATGGTCTTATGAAACATATCATGTCTTAGCATGATGACCCATTATTATTCCGGGCCCGTATATGGCTCGTAATATTGTTCGTACATAAGTAATAGATTGTATATACCCAGGTGATGGGCGCTTCCTTCCGCAACACGGGGGAGATCCGCGAGCTGGCCGGCTGCGACCTGCTCACCATCAGCCCCAAGCTGCTGCAAGAACTGGCCGCTAGCGACCAGCCGCTCAAGAAGGTACCTACATTTCAATAAAGACGCTTCTTAACCGACTTCAATTTTTTTTATGTATGTATGTTCCCCGATAACTCTTGACAACGTTAGCCGATTTTGATAATTCTGATAATGGGATCTAGGAGGAAGGGAACTCCTCGAATTTGATAGGCATGCATATGCCGATTTCGGTATTTTCTGTAGGTATCCAAGCCTTGGCTCCCGGAAACCACAAATTGTGGCATAGCGAAGTACAAAATTTGGAGTCGGTTTTTTTTGGTATAAATTATAGACGCTGGGTTTGTCTTGCTGGCGGTAAAGGTTAGGCGCGTGCGCGACGCAAGCTTCCGGCGCGGAGCGCGAGCGTTGCGCGGCGTATCGTTTATGGGCGCACGAGCCGTGACCAAGCCTTTGTAATCATCAGTTTTCTGATATATATATATTTATATAGAACGTAATACGTATAATTTATATTTATATAGAACGTACGCGGGCGACGAGCACGGCATATAGCGCTACCACTAGTGAGTGGAAAATAGGTTTTTCACCTCAGCGGCACGAACCTGGAGGTTTTGCTGCTTGAAACCAGTCAGCAAAATGCAATTTTGCTGCGAGCGTGAAAAAAACGTTTTTCATATCATAGGTTAGTCGCAGATCATCTTTTCATACTGAGGGGTGTATTTACAAACTTGGAACATTTAAACTTCATTCTATTTGTCACTATTCCTTTGCGTTATATGTTCTCGCCGCTGAGGTGAAAAGTTGTATGTATCACACGAGAGCAAAGTTATTTGCATCTCGTGTCTTTGAGTCCCTCGGTACTCTCAAGATTCTATAATTGAATCTTTCGCTTGCTCGGGACTCGACATCAACACTCGCAGCAAAAATCTACTTTGCTCTCTTGTTGAACAAATAACTATTGTCAGCGTCGTAATAGGCGGCGAACACCAGCTCTGGACTGGCACTGTACCGTGGCCATTCCAGTTTGGTTCTAAACCGGAAAAATTTGTGTGAATTTATGGAATGGCATTCATTTATCATTGCATAGTATTAAGAGTTATATGCACGTTTTAGCACGTTTAGCACCTCTAAATAACGAAACATAACAAAAAATCAGACAAAAGTCAAGTTGTTAAAATGACCGGTTCCAAGCGTTCCTGAAACAGTGAAACTGAAACGAAGAAGTTGTATATTTCTTTTTCGTTGGCTTTTTGGTAGTAAATTTAATGATCTACAACTTTTGTGTAAACCGTTTTAGATATAATATGCATACTAATTGATTTAATTGTAAAATTTAATTTTTGTCTTTGTGCCAAGACAACAGTGTTGGGACAAAGACAACACCTATGTTTATAAATAAATAACTTTGACTTTGAACTGTTAATGAATTTATAACATTTTACTATTTCTACTGATGTAGGTACGTAAAAGTTAAATATTGTAGCGGAATTCTCCAAAAACACCGCGTAAATAAAGTGATACATTACTGGCCGGTACTGTAGCTAATAAACTGGAAATAACCGGCGCGTGACACGCTGCGTGAGAGACGATATGAAGAGGAAGGGTGTGAGTGACGAGATGACGGGCGATAGAGAGTTATGGAAAAAAAAAACATGCTGCGCCGCCGACCCCAAGTAAATGGGAAAAGGGCACGCGAATGATGAATCGGTATCATTATCATCATTTCCTAGCCGTATTCGGCCACAGCAACTGCTTTTTAGGGTTCCGTAGTCAACTAGGAACCCTTATAGTTTCGCCATGTCTGTCCGTCCGTCTGTCCGTCCGTCCGTCCGTCCGCGGATAATCTCAGTGACCGTTAGCACTAGAAAGCTGAAATTTGGTACTAATATGTATACCAATTACGCCGACAAAGTGGTAAAATAAAAAGTGGAAAAAAATATTTTATTAGGGTACCTCCCCTATACGTAAAGTGGGGAGTGATTTTTTTTTTCATTTTAACCCTAACGTGTGATATATTGTTAGATAGGTATTTAAAAATAAATAGGGGTTTAATAAAATCATTTTTTGATAATGTTAATATTTTCGGAAATAATCGCTCCAGAAGTAAAAAAAAATGTGTCCCCCCCCCTCTAACTTTTGAACCATAAGTTTTAAAAATATGAAAAAATCTCAAAGTAGAACTTTATAAAAACTTTGTAGGAAAATTATTTTGAACTTGATAGGTTGAATAGTTTTTGAAAAAATTACAAAAACTACGGAACCCTACACTGAGCGTGGCCCGACACGCTCTTGGCCGGTTTTTACTGCTGAGACCGACGCTGGTGCGCTCTCAGGTGACGCACAAAGTAAATTTTTGTAGCGATTTTAACCGGCATAAATATACCGGAATATATTATGATTTCCTTTAAGAAATTAACTTTCCGAATTGGAAAGAGACCACAAAAGTGGTCAGCTCGCTTTTAATATTCTTAGAATCAATGGAATATCCATATTTTCTTATCGCTGAATTGTTTGCCTCACTGCTAGTTAACTATCGCTATTTCGACACATGACGATCGCGTGATACTTGACAAGTAAGTTAACTAAATACGTACGTAAATATAAATATGAACTTTGCACTCAATAGAGATTGTATGGAAAAATACCTATTGTGTGTCATGAACATAATAACACATGTTTTCAACAAGACAAACGACGTAGTAATTATTTTCACAAAAACAGAATACTTATACTCAGACTGCTCATACAGAACAGTACCTAGAAAGGGTTCACTCGCACAAACCAGACGTTTCATAGAACTCATCTTAAATAGGAAGGAGTTTAGGCGCTGACAAGACAAAACAAAAACTATTTGATTTGGCAAAGCGAAAAAGATATATTAAAAAAGTGTGCTGTCTTTAAACACGATTTAAAAATTCATCACGATAAAAAAAATGAAGTTGCGTCTGAAATCCTCTTTAAACAGTTCTATGTCTTTACTTTTTTATTAATAACAAAATTACATCACGATCATGCTAAGAAGTTTGTTGATATATATTTATTTATTTAGCACGTTTACACGACATTACAGCGATACACCAATGCGTCACGAAACTTAAGACTAACAATTACATAATTGATTTGGTACAGTCGTGCACCTAGTTAGTATCCATCGCCTCGCAGAACCTCAAGCATTCATTGCACACAGCCGTCCATCGCCACGCACATGAGTCGCATTCCGGTGTGGATGCCAGGAGCGCATTGAGCTGTGATATTATACGTTTAGTGTGTTTTCTTATTATAAATCGAGTGGTAGCTCGTGCTCGAGTGAGCGAACAAGACAATTTTTTGTATGTCTTGTCAGTGTCTGAAGATTAGTTAGTTCCATTGTCATTAAACCATAACACTGCTTATCGACTGTAGCTGGTCACTATATCGATCACTTGACGTGACTTGACCTAGTCACATGGCACAATGGCATTTAGTGTAAAATTTTAAATTGAAACCTGGAGTCGTTTTCCCTAAACTAATTCTAATTTTCCTTATATTTCTGGCTCGATAAATAACTATTATGATAAGTTATTTATAAAGTAATTAATTGTAATTATTATGATAAGTTATTTATAAAGTAATTAACTATTATTAAGCAAAATGTGTAACATTTGACGGACATAAGTGTATCAATGTATACATGGGAAATAAATTGGAATTGAAACTTGCTGAAATAACCTTATTTTCTAGGCGCTGGATCCGAAGACGGCTTCGCAGAGCGACATAGAAAAGATAACGCTCACGGAATCTCAGTTCCGCTGGCACATGAACGAGGACCAGATGGCGACCGACAAGCTCTCGGACGGCATCAGGAAGTTCGCCGCCGACACCAGGAAACTAGAGTCCCTCATCAAAACCCTGCTGGCCAACAAGTAGATCCCAGCACACCAACTGCCTTACTCATGAGCATTCAGCAAACCTAGTTTTGCTAAAATGTCGTTAAATTATCTTTTTACTCTGTAACTCTGGTGTTTCTAAGAAAGTATTTTAGATATCAGAGGTTTCTTAGGTTTTATGATCATGGCGAAAGTGAATATTTAATAATCGCTTTCATACTTATTCCTTTTTTAATATAACTATTCACGTCAATCGAATAATAACCTAAGATGTTCCATACTTACTTAATGTGTATAATTTTGGATGTATGGGTTAGAGGCATGACTATGTTTGCAAATAGCACGGAAATCCTTGTCTTCCATTCTTATCTCTTCGTATTAAATTAAATAACGGTCAAATATTTTTCGGGATACGCCCGTACATTTTTATATCATCCATCATATTACATTTTAATTGATGAATACTAGTGGAATTACAGGCGGATATTTTTTTTCGCTCACTTAATTAATCATTGCGTTGTTTGAACGTCTCAAAAATATATGTACAAGGTAAAGTTTTCAGTTTGCGTTGTTGCTATATCAAAAGTTGTTATCTTCATGTTTTTTTTACATGTTTTTGAATTCCTTTATACGATTGTTGATTTATGCGTGATTATATTTATTCATAGTTTACCTGTGAAATGGTTGTTAGAAATTTGCGTAAGTACAAAATTAATGTAGTTTATGGGACCATGAAATCGATAAACATTCCTATATCTTTTGGAAATATTATTGGGTAATTGTTGTATTAAATCTGGTGAACTGCAAATACTTTCTTCTTTTATTTATCGTAATGATAAGCCACCAAGAAATCACAAATATAAACCGTCGGTCTGACAAACAAAACTCACGTAGTATCAAATGCCTACTTAAAGTAAAGCTCGTATCTCAGTATCATTTTGGTATGAACTAAGAAGATACAAGGTTTCTAAGAGTAATGATAATAACACATTTTATGGTGACTGGTTGTCAACTGGCGAAATACTTATACAAGGTGGTCAGTGGAAGAATTCCGATTTCAAATTCATGCGAGAGTTGCGGATTGATAAGTTAAAATCACAGACCACTTGTGGTCAGTGGTCAAAATGGATCGCTAGCCATCTGCGCAGCGTGCATATGCAATAGAGGCGTAAGTACCTAACCAAAGGTTTTTAGACCATCATCGCAAGGCGTAAGTTTTGTGTTCACTTCAATATACGGCGTATTTGGCGACATAGCCTGGCCTGCAAGATCACCCGATCTCAGCCCTTGTGATTTTTTTTGTGAAAATGTCGTCTACAAAAATCATCCTGCCAACATCGTGGAGTTAAAAAACAGTATTCGCTCGCAAATAAACTTGATTTCTAGTGCGCTCTGTAGCAGAGCTTTATACGGAGTAGGTTGCGTACACAACGGAGGTCATCATTTAGAAAAATTCAAAAAATAATATCCGCATTCATGATCTTTTTATGGGAATAAATAGCGTTGCTTAATATTCTTTCATTTTTTAAATACATTTTTAAAATCGGAAATCTGCCACTTACCACCTTGTGTATATAGTCTAGGCCCAAAACGAAAACGCGCCTCTAAAATATGCAAGCGGCAAATCATTTAGGTACCAGTTGCGGAGACAACATTATCACCTCTGCCTGCTGCAGGTTTCGATCCTGCAGAATACGGATCTGCCTGTCGCCATTTCGAAATTTGAACCGGAAGTATGGTAAACCGGAAAAGGTGCAGCCCATACAAAATTTTTCGTCGTACCTCCGTCGTACATTTAGTAAATCGTTGTTCCAGTATCTTAAAAAAGGTCCGATTGTAATGGTTTTCTGACCAACCACTCTAGTGCTTAGTTTAAAGTTCATTCTAGTGCTAATCATGGTTCTGAAATCATGGTCATGAATACAAAAAAATTTAAAACTTTTGGGTTCAAAGATTTATTCTACGACCCCTGGGGTGAATATATGGAATCGTCGAAGGGGAGAACAATTGCAGAATGCCTCTCTCAGCCGATATCTGAGCCTCCTATGTATTAAAAGAAAATCGACATGGCCGCCACTTTTTTCAGATATGACCTTGGATTCGTATTTAAAGGACCTCTCGGAGGCTTGGATATTGATTTTCAACGAAATCGGAACATAAATGAAGAAAATCAATATGGCCGCCACTTTTTTCAAATCTGATTCGTATTAAGAGACCTCTTAAGAGTGCGCAGTACGCTCGGTTCTCCACAAACGTATTTATGCTCTCATTTTAAAACGCCATGCCAGAATAACATGAAACTTTGTATACACAATAGGATTCGGCATATCTAGGTCGGAACATAGTTTCTGTTGCTTGAAATTATAAAGCAGAAAAAATACAGCGATTATTAAGGTTTTCATACAAGCCGTAAAAAACTCAAAAAACCGCTGTATTTTTTTTCTTTTACAATTTCTAGCAACAAAAAGACGACCTAGATATGCCGGATCCCATTGTGTATACAAATTTTCATGTTATTCTAGCATGGCGTTTTAAAATGAGAGGGTAAATACATTTGTATGGAGAACCGAGCCATACCGAGCGTACTGCGCCCTCTTAAATAAAAATAAGTTCAATTTCAATTAGTTCAATTTAAAAATGTAGGAATGTAAAAGTAAATAAATAACAATTAATAAGTCTCTTAATTTTTTAACAATCCTTACCCTAGAGCATTTACGCTATGCGCGTGCGTAATTTCGACTGAAGAATGAAGTTTGCCTACTGGACGTTAGTAGTTCTCACGTAGTTCTTTATACTGTGAATCTTGTCTTCTGAAAGTTCGCGCTAAAACGAAAAAGTGTTATCCAAATTTCAAATTTATGGCATAATTCGATCTAGAAGTACCTACAGTCAGCAACAGAACTAGCTTCGCGGGCCTTAGTGCCTTAAAGGAACACACAGACTCTAATCTCAATAGAATAAGGTTCTGTGTACCTAGATAATTGTAAACGTGTTATAGTGCTTAGCTACCTCTGCTGCTGTCGGTAGGTACAATGTGAACAGACGAACCGGTCGGAGTCGCACGACTCCGGTAATAAGGCCGGCCATAAGGATTCCTGTTTCATCTTTTTGGTACGGAAACATATAAAAACGATAAGTTTAGAAATATGCTCAGGATTTGCACTCCATAATTATTTGTTAAGGGGAAACTTCCGCTAACGGCCACGGTAGCTCACTTGGTTAAGAGCGATGGACGCAGATGGACGGATTCCAGAGGGGGTGAGTTCTAATTGTGCGATTGCAACTGTGGCGGTTAGTTATTATTTTTATCACTTTAATTGGGAATTATTCCACAGCGCACAGGTAAATGTGCCAATAGTTAACTCCTTAAATCCTTGATATGTATTGTTGACCTGTATTGCTTTGAATTAAGATGAGCGTTAAGTAGTATAGATAAATAAGATAGGTAACGTAAAAGTAACGTAATTAATCTTAATTTTGCTTTTAAAAAGTTATACCGCTGTTCGAAAAGACATTAGGTACATATTAAAATTTTGAGCAGTGTCGGTTATGCGGTCTTGGCACAGAATAAGGAATAGTACAAGTACAGAAATTTCACTTCCTAACAAAAACGGCGTTTAGGCATAAGAAACGTGCCTACTCTCTGCATCTCTGTCTATCGCATAACTTGTATTCATTCACACGCGGCACGTGTAGCCCTAGGGTTGTCACGCCAAAAATACTTCAATGATGCAAAAAATTCTGTACCTCAAGATGTCGCTTAAGTACAGTGAACCGATATTAATTAAGTACATGTTAATTCACAAGAATAATAAATCTCATATTTTTTTAACGAACCATCTAACGATATCCTACACGGTGGGTTTTGCAAGAAAAAAAATGCGTCCCCATTTTACGTGTAGGGGAAGTACCTTCAAACTACATATATCGTGTTACATTTAAAATGAAGAGAGAGCTCATTGTGTGCATCTCAAATATATTTTTTGTAATTTTAAAATAATTATTTTAGAAATTATTTAAAATAATAGCCAAAAAATTACCATTCCCCCCTTCATCTCTGAAACAACGGGGTCTAAAATAAAATAAAATACATTTCAAATCATCAACCAACAGGTTTTGTCGGACATACAAATCAACAACAAACACGTCACAACTGCATACAACAGGACAGGTCATCTTTTTATGTTTTTCAGCTACTTATACTATACCTACACTTTGTCCGTGTTTCAAATGCTATGGCCACAATAAAGGGCAATTACCTAAATAGGACAACTATTATGTAGCTAATCAAGTAAAATAAATTTAATAACGCGTGTTTTATTTTGAATAAAATTACAGTTAGTTACTTAATAAGTAAATCGTCGGAAATGGTGAGTTTAAGCTATAAGTACCTACCAAGTAGCCAGGTGGTTTGTATCGTATTTATTTGTATTGTAACTTACAACTTGATAATTTTAAACACCAGTCAATAATTTTAAACACCAACCAACACAAATAAGTACTTATTATTACATATACCAAACTAAAATAAAAAAAACTTACCGTTCAAAATTTGTAGGCAACTGAAAAAAGATACATCAACGTTCCTTCGGGTATTCAAACAACCGTATACACAGAACATGTGTTATCGGTTTCATCCTGGGTTTTTTAAATTACACAAAAAATTACGTAGTAACGCGCGGTTCGTCGCGATCAAGTCGGCGGCGCGCGGCAGCGGATCACAAAACGACGCGCACGTACATGCTTGGACGGTGACGGCCCGCGACTGACAGCTAGAGTCGGGGTTTTCGAGCGTTAGGTTATTAACGCGGCGCGCTCCACCCATTGCATGCCCCTTGGTCTTGGCCTCTCCCAGCACGAATTATTACCAGCCGCCTCATTCTCAGCACCGAATGGCCGCTTGGCCGCATTATTTATTTATTTATTTATTTGGAAAGCAAACAGGAATAACTGAGAAGGAAATAAGTTATCTGAAACACATTATTAAACATTCACTCATCCCCTTACCAGCTCTCACTAAAACATATGTATGAAAGAGTTGTAATACTACACTTAACTAATTTACTAAAGTTTACAACAATAGAGTGTTGAGTAAATACATATTCCTACCTACCTAAGGACCTACTGCGCCATGGGACAAATCTGCGACAGATAAAATAAATACTTGAGATTCTTATAGTCCACGTACAACTACATGCAAGAGGGCCTTACTTAAGTTTTTCACCAAATAAATTTCCATCCAACGGATGAAAGCGACAAAGTACAGCTACTTATGAGTTCGACTGTACATATTTCCGATAGTAAATTAACTATAGTGAACTTGTGAAGGGCTGCTGGGCATTATAAGTCAAATGTGAGTAAAATACCATACTTGGTACCTATATATCACCCATCGCTTTTGGACGTAGGAGCATAATTAATTATATTAATTATTTATTAATTTCTAGTAAATGTACTAAACAATAGGCGACTAAATTTAGAACACACTACGATAGTACTTAGAGGTAGCTAAGTGTAAATAGGTTCAGCTACTGCCTCTTCATGCTGTACAGTATCTGTGTATTGTGTCCTGTCTAGCGTTTTAATAGGTCAGCATACTGTGTAGCGTTGCCAAGTGAGACGCAGGCAACGTCTTGGTTAGGTACGTGAGAACGTAGATATGCACCAACAAAACTCCACCAACCAGGCCTAGGCACTACTGTGCGCCGAGACTGGGAAATTTTTCACGCGATATTCGTCAGAAGGAGAGCGTTTTCCCAGCTATTCACAACTTGTTTCACCTCACTTCAGAGCGCAAGTAGGCTTACCTTTACACCTATACGTAATAGCAACTCGTAATCGGAGGTCTGGCTTACACTGGTTTGTCTAAAGTGAGGTGAGGTGTTGGGAGTGAATAACAGCCATGAGGATCCCGTAGGGGTGCGGGGTAAGGGAGAAGGTTTGATATTGACCTAGATGTTCATTCAGAGTTCGGTCGATGCGAAACTTGACATCTGCGCGCTCCTGCGTTATGTGTTTTCCGATTTAATGCACATTTAAATGTTTTTAGTTGGATTTATATATGAGTAAGTGAACAGAAACAGGTGCTTTACAAAGTCAACATGCTATATTCTTGATAACGTGTAAAGAAAGCAGTTTAAGTGTGGTGGGAGTCAAGTTTAAGTGTGTTGATATTATGCATCGTGAGATGGTCGAAGTCCGCGAGATGGAAGCTGCAGTGTCTGCGAGTCTCGGAGAGCAGCCGGCGCGCAAGTAGCGGCTCGTCCACAGCTGTGCCATGGCGGACGCTAACAAAACACCAGCCATGGATAATAAATATTCAGACGTGAGTATTTAGAAGGATTATAGGGCTGGGTTTTATAAAGATACGTGTCACCGAGTATCAGATAAAATTTTGGTAATTCAGTACATTTTTTGACATAAATTACCAATTAAGGTCTTGTGGGTCTTTATAAAACAGCCGAAATGAATGTTAATTATTATAATACCTCAGTACTTATACAACTTTTAGGATTTCTCTGAAACTGAAATTTAATCTTACTTGCTTAAATTATTTTCGTATGTCCAGAAATCGTCCATATTGATTGCTTCGAGACCTTGTAAACCTCTGTAAATGAAACACCACAATACTTATTCAATCCGATAACTATTAATATTAATAAAAAACGTTAATTTGAACCACTAATTTACCTCTTTAACTAGACCGCTAACCTCCAATCCAAACTAGTGCTCACACATATATAAACTAGTATATATAAACTAGTGCATACACATAAAACATATTAAATTATGCATTTGTGCCCTATCCCGAGAAGTTTTTGGGTTACGTAACGCCGTGGTTTATACGAATATCATGAGATTCATGAGATAGCCATCGTGTTCGTCTAGTTGTCCATGATAATTTCTTGTTCTTGAGTCATCGTTACTTTTCACTAGATTAGCACGTGGCTGTGAAGATTCGCAATGTCATTTCATACGGCGTACTACCATCTAATAGAAAGTTATAGTATACGACCAATAGTACCAATATAAATTACCCATAAATAAATATTCACAATTCAATGGGGGCTTGTGTTATGCATACTAGACGACGATATATTTAGATGTCTAGTAATATATACTTAAATAAGAAAACACCCAATTCTCAGGAACAAATGTTTCTGCTCACTACAGAAACAAATACCAGGATTAGAACCCGGGACCTCTAGCTTCGGAGGCAGTGTCACTAGCACTAGGCTAAACAGGCCGACAACCCATAACACATACTACTTACTACTACTTATAGTTACTTAGTGTAAAAGTAAAATAGTGAAGAGACGCCTGTGTAATAATTGCAATGCTAACCTAGATTCAATAGAGGCAAAAATGACAGCGGATTGTATCGGGGATCAGGGATACAACCGTATATTATATGTATTTTCATCACACTTGCTCGTAAATGGCCTTATTGTACGCAGGCGTATAGAGCAGTTATTGCCGATTAGCCTCCCGTGGGAGTTATGGATTTTAATAACTCACTAGGGAGTTAAAAGTTTCTGTATGATCTGATTGGTTTAAACAAATCTAGTTGGCCGCGCTCCACAAGAATACTGCTCTGTGATTGGTTGAAATAATGAAGATAACAAATCTTTCACCTTAAGAAAACATTGCACACCCACGAAAACATGCCGTCATTGCCTCCAAATTATACATATGTTCGATGTGGAATTCCTCCAATATCTTTTTGGGAGGAAAACCTTTGTCCCTGAAACAGGGGGAAGAGTGTTGATTTCATCGGAGACTAAAGAAGAGAACTCAAGCTAGTCTGCTTTGTCCAATCTATATTTTACCAATACCAATGAGAAGGGAGGGAAATTAGAATGGGGAGGTGATCGCTGCCAAGTGAGCGAGTAAATACCTTCCAGACAAATCGGAAAGCCAACCTAGGAGGGACCAGAGTTAAAGCAACCGACCTACGATTTGGAGAGGTTATGATTTTCGGGTAATAGTAACCACCATTCCCCTATAGGGATAAGTTCGCCTTTGTACTCTAATCGTGTATAATGGGAGTTAAAGAAAAGGGAAGGGTTTAATGAGGATGGCACAACCATTCCACCATCATTATCATCCCTAAGACAAGAGAAATCAGGCACCCTAAAACGGGAACCAGGCTTCAGCTATGTTTCAGAGATAGCTAATATATAATACATGATTATACTTATTCCTAAGTATAATCATCACAATTTCAGATTTTTTATGGCGGATACTTCTACAGTTCCACTGAATGGCTAAAGGAGCCATTATAGGAGTCAACAAAACTCATAAGTTGGTTCAACATATTCATGACATTGTTCGGAAATGTGTCTGAACTTCTGGAGGGCATGGACCGATGGGCACAGCAGGACCATGTCATTGGCATAGCTAATATTGTTAACAAACTTGCCGCCAATCGAACACCCGACCCCTGCCCCGCTGAGCTCATTGATCAGCCCATTCATGTACATGTTGAAGAGCAAAGGTGAAGACAACCCTCCTTGTCTCACCTCGCACTCCAGCCTGTAAAGCTGGCAAAAAAGCAAAGCTGCCCTGACTATCTCACATAATTTGTCTGATTGCAGTACCAATACTTATAGATAGCAAAAGATCTGAAGCTAAATTAGTCTCGTGCGTAACCTTATGCCACAGTATTTCGTACGACACGATCAAACGCTTTCGAGAGGTCTAGAAAGCACACATACACGGCGTGTCTGCCTTAGCGTAGTGCTGGACAGTGTGCTTAAGACAAAGTAATAGCTGACTCAGTATATAGAGACTCCCGGCCTAAAACCAAGTGGGGCAACGGGTAGGCCGTGTTCACGTAGGGGCTATGCTGCGTTATATGGCGCGCGAACTATCAGGCGACCATGACGGTTCCCGCCTCTTCCGCCGCCGGCCAGGCGCCTGGCAGGTCACGCGTCGTAGCTCAGCATGTATGTCTGTTCTCGAACGCGGCCTAAGACGGGAAATTGCAACGGCTGCAATTTGCAACATCGTCATAACTTTTGTGATAAATATAGCGTACATCGAACAGAGGTATAAAGAAAACCAATCATAAACTGAGCGCGTGCTGAGCGCCCTTCCATAATTTCCGCTCACATCAAGTAATACACAGACACTTTATTACTGTATGTCTGCTATTTGGAGGACATTTCATTAGAGACCTGGTTTAATCTGTGTGGATGCGTTATTGACATCGTTCGGCTTAGTGCTTTGGTTCATATCCACTATGGCCCGATTGATCGGGGAGTCTATTCTGGGAAACTATATTATTTATTACACTTGGATCGTAAGCCTAGTTATTGTAAGCCTTTTAATACGCTGGACCACCGCCAGCTGCTGTGTGCCATGGATGAGTGTGGGGTTAGCGGCCCGGTCAATAAGCGGTTGCGGGCCTATTTGTGTGAGCGTACTTTGAGGACTGCTGTTTGCAGCGTGACTGGTAGCAGTGCGCAGATAACCTGCAGCGTACCAACTGGCTCCGTGTATGGTCCCGTGGTATACATCATGCATGTAAACAGCATGTGTAATGTAGTTAAGCATTGTAGGACTTATATATATGCAGATGACACTTGTCTAGCCTACTCTAGCAAAGACATAAAAAATATAGAATACTGTATACAAGAAGACCTTAACAATAACATTAAATAGGCGCATGATAATAGTATCATATTAATATTGCAAAAACCAAGTGTATGCACACCTACTCGCCCTACAAAAAGTGTATAACAGGAGAACCAAAGATTATAGGCCACAATTACGAATGTCTACATAGTGGTGTCCACTCCTCTTGTCACTGTGGAAGAGTTGAGGTGGTGGAAAGTTACAAGTACCTGGGCCTGACGCCTGACAATAGACTCGCGCTTCACCTGGAGTGCACACGTGGAGCTGGTATGTGAAAAGCTCCAGGCGGTGCTTGTGAAGTTCCACCACCTTAAGTTTTTTAGAGATAGAGCGACCTTATATACAGTTTATTATGCACTCACTGATTCGATACTTTCCTATGGACTAAGCACGTACGGCAGAACATTTAAAACCTATCTTGATAAAATTAAGCACCTACAAATTTGATTTATGAAAGCTCTAAGACAATTTGGTAAAAAGACAAAACAAGTTTGTAGAGAGAATTATAATAAATTATTTCTTAAATGTAATATGTTGCCTGTCTTTGAGAGGGTGTCGTTCGAAATTGCATTAGAACAATATGAATTGTGTGAGTTTAAGGTCCCTGTTACTAATACACTTTTACGTAGAAAGTTGGCCAAGGAAGCGTTAATTGTACCTAGAGTAGTCAATTATTATGGTAAAAGAACTAGATCTTATCTCGTTCCTAAAATTTATAACAATATAAAAAAACGCCAGCAAAAATGTCTTTAAAACTAAATTAAAAAAGCTTATGTTAAAACAATTTGAAAGTAAAATTATACTTAATTAGTTAAACAGATTATAACTTATAGCGAACTTACATTTATAACTTATACTATTACAACAGTTTATGTATTTAACTAAAAAGCTAACTTAAAACGGTAATGTAAAGAAAGGGAGCTTATTTCTGTCAACAAACTGTTATACAGTTTGACGGAAGTTGAGGCAAGCTGTAAAAGAGTACTGTTTTTATGTGAATAAATGCTTTTATTATTATTATTTATAAGCCCTTATATCGGAAAACGACCCTTTGATATTCCATCCCATTAAAAGCACTAACAAATATTGCGCTATATATCGCGTAGGCAGCGTAGAGTTAAAGCGAGAGAAGATAATTGATCATATTGAAGTTTATCGTTGCCATAAAAACATGTCAATATATGTACTCCGTTATAACATAAATCGACTTTACAAAGAGCTTTTATTTATAGGGGAGCTACTTTTCCATTTAAGCTGTTGTAGCACAGTTAGGCGCATACAATTAGCAAAACCTGGACATAATTCGATAACTGTAATTTTCTTTTTCTATGATTTAAAGTATTGTTTGTTATACTTAAAATATAAAGAATTAAACATTTTAAGGCTCCGCGTCAATGTTAAAAAACAAAATAACTAAATTTTTACCACATTTTGATTTCTTAAGTAAGCCATAATAAATAACTTTGTGGAAGTACCTGTATTATGATATGCAAAAATATCATTTAATCAATTATCGTGAATATTTTTTGTTTTATATAAATAAATAATAAATAAATATTGGGGGACAATCTTACACAAATCGCCCTAGTCCCAAACTAAGCAAAGCTTGTAATATGGGTACTAGACGACGATATACATACTTATATAGATAAATACATACTTAAATACATAGAAAACATCCATGACCCAAGAACAAAATCCATGCTTAATGCACAAATAATGCCCTGACCGGGATTCGAACCCGGGACCTCTAGCTTCGGAGGCAGTGTCACTACCAACTAGGCTAAACAGGCCGTCAACATTTTATTAGTACTATTAAAAATCATATTGAACAAAAAATATCCACGATAATTGATTAAATGATATTTTTTCTTATCATAATACAGGTACTTTTACAAAGTTATGGTGGGCACGACGACACACGACCAGTTTATAGGTTCTTGGCGTTCAAAGGGTTAAAGTCAAAGTCAAAGTCAAAATATTCTTTATTCAAATAGGCCTAGCAACAAGCACTTTCGAATCGTCAGTTATAACATGTATTAACATATATATTAATTAATTATTTAGAGCAATTTATTGATGCTATTATTATTCTTCAAAATAAATATTGTTGTTGTAGACATGTCAAAGTAAGAAATTATTTAATTTAATAATCATAAGGCAGATTGCGCGTCGCCCGACACGCACTTGGCCGCTTTTATATATATATATATATATATATATATATATATATATATATATATATATTATTAAAAATGGGATTGCTCTTGGCCAGCATCTAGCCAGGGGGCAAAGTTTAGGCCGACGATGAAGCGAGCGCACCCAGAAGATGCCTATTCACTCGTGCCTTAAAAAGGTCCAGGCATTGATAACCCCCTCTAGATGGCCCCTATGAACGATTTAGTTCGAATCAAAAGTCACCAAGGTTAGCGGTATGTGCGGGTCGCGGGGAGGTTGGTAACGTCGCTGCCATTGGCTGTTTCATAGAGCGCGCGCTTGGGTTCAACATGGCGCGCGCGGCGTAGGGATGGGACGCGTTGTTTATTACCGGCTTTTACCGGTAATGCCATTTATTTTAGGGTAACAATTTTAAATAGCGTATATGCTCATCTATTAATTTAGTATCTAGAATAATATTTTTAGGCAGCGCATAGTGTAATGTAGTGTAGGTCGATTCACAAGAGCTGGCGCGGAAAATGTATGAAATTGTCATTAATTTCATAGATATTCCGCGCCAGCTCTTGTGAATCGACTTACACGGTTACAGCACTGGTGAATGTAAAAATTGCGGAATATTTTGACGACCACTTTGGCTTAGTTGGTAGTGGTCCTGCCTACGAAGGCGGAGTTCCCGGGCTCGAATCCCGGCTAGAGCATTTATTTGTGAGATGAACTAACACGAATATTTGATCCTGAGTCTTGGAAGTTTTTCTATAGAAATAAATTTGTTTATCTATATAAATAAATACAGTAGAACCACAAATATCAGTTACATCGGCAATCTTCGTTCACGCCACGAGTGCAGACAAGTACCGAATGAAACCGAATGTACGACCAATTCAATAAAGACCTTGTTGCATTATACGTAAGGTCAAGGTAGAATATGCAATGACAGTTGAACTAGTGCTCTCGTGCTTCGCGCAGCCAGACAAAATGGCGATCGCCGGCGTCGCGCGTAAATTGTTGGCCAATGGTTGTTGAGGAATTTAACCACGCAAAGAACTGCCTTGTGATTGGCTAAAATGTTTTCAAAAAGTTTGCTCACCAAGACGATTCGAAAAACCCAATTGTAATGGCTCCTTCTCCAACCGATTCCGAGATCCCTTATAATTCTTCGAGGTCCAGCATAGGGTCCACCTCGTGACACTAGTCCTAATTGCTCACCAAGACGAAACGAAAAACCAAATTGCAATGGCTCCTTCTCCAACCGATTCCGAGATCCCTTATACTTCTTCGAGGTCCAGCATAGGGTCTACCTCGTGACACTAGTCCTAATTGCTCACCAAGACGAAACGAAAAACCAAATTGCAATGGCTCCTTCTCCAACCGATTCCGAGAACCCTTATACTTCTTCGAGGTCCAGCATAGGGTCCACCTCGTGACACTAGTCCTAACTGCTCACCAAGACGATTCGAAAAAACCCAATTGCAATGGCTCCACCTCTAACCACTTCCGAGATCCCTTATACTTCTTCGAAGTCCAGCATAGGGTTCACCTCGTGATACCAGTCCTAAATGCTAGGGAAATCTATGTCCTACTTAGTGGTAATAATGTTACTAATTTGTTATTTCATTAGATATACATACTCGATATTACATAGCAATAAATATGATACAACCGGTTAATAAACTTTATAATAAAATAAAACTACACATTAACTACTTCCAAACTGAATATTCCATTCTACTACATTGATACCTGATGACCTGGTGAAGGTCGCGGGTGTCCGCTGGATGCGGGTGGCGCAGGACCGGTCATTGTGGAAGTCTTTGGGGGAGGCCTATGTCCAGCAGTGGAAGTCTTTCGGCTGACATGATGATGATGATGATGATGACTACACTGATATGTACCCGTATCGTACCTATAGCGTATAAATAAAATAGAACGAGACACTAATTTACTACATTACTACTTTAATTAAAAGAACACTGGCAACACTGACAGTTTAATGTAAAATAACTAATGACCTTTTCCAATAGAATTTCAATATTAATAAAACAGCGCAACAAAACGCGGACGAATACATAATTAATTGAAATCGAGACTTATACGGTAATGTCGAAAGCGTCACTGGCACATCACTAGCCCGAGCATGTACTTTCGTCAGAAGGGAGAGTATATTGACATTTGAATTGGTTGGAAAGGGACAAGAATACTTCTGTACTTCTTACTGGCTAATGTAAAATGAACTCCGCCTGGCAGAATAAAATATGCCTTTTGTAATTAATTTAACTTATCTGTGAAATGTTATTCCGTCATTCTTGTACTTTGCTGTTCGAGAGCTTTTCCCACATAACTTTACACAGCAAAACACCATTTCTAATGGATAAAATCGATTTTCAATGCTCGTTTATCTGACGTACGTATAGATCGCGAACCTGGACGAGTCTGACTGAGAGCGCGAGGCGTTTTTGCTTACATGTACTAGTGGTACATAGGTGAGGTGACCGCACGTCGCCCTATAATCTCCATCTAGAGGGGGTTATCTATGGGTCCAGGTTATATGAACTCGGAAATACAGACGCCGGCAGAGAATTCCATATGTCAAAAGTGATTAGATTGTAATGTCAAAAAATAGTTAGTTACTTTAAAATGCGGCTTATGCTTACCTATGACGGGTTCTCTCATTAACCTGCACGTGCACGCCAACTTATGTTTACTTTGCTTCTAGTCGCCCCATTGATCGCGGTGACGGCCTCAAAAGTTATAAATAAATTCTTAAAGGATATTTCAATCATACTCGTATTATATAGTAATTTAATCAATATTTCATAAGCTTTTTTATGATGTATATAGTTATAGTAAAATGTTTGTGATTTGCTTTTATTCATCAAAATACTAAAGACAAAGCCCATGTGCCTACTTTATGTACTGAATGTATAAGGGAAAGTATATTTTTTCAGCATTTATTTCGCCAGATGGAACTACGTATAATCCTAATACGATGCGAGTTTTTAAAGGTAAAATATAATGTAAGTTTTGTATATATTCAAGAGGTCCACCCGCCATCCTGACGCACTTAATTTTTCCTGTGTTCTGTGGGTTGGTTGTATGAACAGGCCCCCCAACTCCGACTTGCCTTAACTGGTTGTCCAGAGTGGAGTCGCTGGAGCTGTTGCTCGGGGGTGGAAGTGGTCACCTAAGTGGCGAGTTGGCTATATTATGTTTAAAGTCCAGTGCCACCTCTCTACCCCCAGCCCTCTGCAACGGTGTTGCCCTTATACGTAGACCTCTGTGAACCTGGCCCCCCACTTTGTAGGCCTTTTTTTGATGTCGCTATTTGTAGGGGCCCATTTCGCAGAGGGTGATACCATCTGTCGGCTATAAAATGAGAGGCAGTTTTATTAGGTAGGCGTCCGTTGTCTCAAATAGCCCAGCCAATTAGTCCATCTATTCACCCAATAATCCGGTTATAACCAGCAATAAATAATAATAATGGTTACCTAACCTAACCTAACTATATACTACTTGAAATTTTGTAATATTGAGAATTAAACCATATTATATATAAAGAAGTATATAAAATATATTGTTAGTTAGGTACCTACTGGCGCTTCGCCGGCTGCTACCGCGGCACGCTCGCTTCGCTCGCTCGGCTCGCGCGCGGTAGGGTCGCAGTTCAACTAACACTCCTCCTCGCTTCGCTCGTCGTCGTACCTACATCGACCTGCCTTAAGTAGAATATGTAGAAATTTATCTCCAGTAATCCAACTTGGTTAAGAATATGGAATTAGACTTCCACTCACATAACTGGTTATCTCCGCGGAAGAAATAGTGCGTCTAGTTAACCAGTTATCAAACTTGGTTGTCTGGGTGGAACAAAGGTTATTTTCGAACCATAAGATCTTCTAGAAGACAAGTACGGTTGCCAATTTATTTTACCATCAATAGTTTTTTAGTTAACCAGCAATAGTCCCTGTGCACCCTGGAGGGTGCTGTATCCGCCCGTTGTAAGTACCCCTTGCATTACATTCGTCCAAAGGGCCTCTACGTGTTGGCTATGTGGTAGTTCGGTACCTCGGTACTTCGGCTCCGCGCACGCATTCCAATGGTCGGGGACACCATCTTTATTTGGGACATTTAAAATCCATACTAGGTTAAGAAGTACTTAAAAGAGTAAGGTTATTAAATGGTTTTTTTTAGAAACATGAAAGATAATAATAATACACGGCACACTGCATTTTATAACACGAAATCAGCGATTTCCTTAAATTCACTAACTAACCCATCATTTTAATATAGGGCACTCAAACCTCTCTGCAAAAGCGTTTAAGATATTGTTTTGATTAAGCCAACAAGGTGAAGTCAGCCAAGAAAGTGGACAACCTCTTTAGAACCTTAATAGTACGTAGAGTCGAAAAGTGGCAGACCAATTTCTGACCGGAAACGTCATCTTATGCGACTATGACGTTTCCCGGCTCCACCATCAGCTGACCATCCCCTGAAGTCACGCGGTGTGTAGAACCTACCTATATGTAAATGCTGCCTAATGGAAAGCGAGAGAGATACACTTACAGAGTCTACGTCGGTACATAAACCTACCGTACCATATGTAAGGTCCGACCGAGACTGCTTTCATATGGACGGGCCTTACCTTACCTTTCCGTAGGCAGCCTAATATGAACGTCTGTAACATCACAAGCGCGATTTTGTTTTCAAGGCTGAAGTTCGCTAGGACGACTCTTTAGTATAAGATACTTTAACATATTTGCGGCACCGGGTCGCTTCCTAGCTCAGATCATTTCTAGCGTCACCGGGGCTAAACACGGAACGACCTACTGTAAATCATCGTGACGAAAACGTCATTACAACTTTAATACGACTAACTTCTGCTACGAGTACATGGTAGGGCAAAGCAAAATTAGTCCCGGTTAGCCAGGCCAGGTTGACAACAGAATCTCGCAGGACCGTGACCACACTGCTGCGTTGCGATGCGTTTATGAATAGAATCAGGTAGACGAAATGGGGTGATTCTATTCATAAACGCAACGCAACGCAGCAGTGTGGATACTCATTTTTAACCGACTTCAAAAAAAGGTTCTCAATTCGTCGGAATATATATATTTTATGTATGTTCACCGATTAGACTAGTGGACCGATTTCAAAAATTCTTTTTTTGTTTGAAAGGGTGTGTTTTCTAGTTGGTCCCATTGTCACCAAGTCTGGATCTGATGACGGGATCTTGGAAAAATCGAGGGAACTCCTCAAATTATATACCAAGAGGATGGGGTAAGTTAAGGCTACATCGAAGGAACTCCTCAAACTATATAGCAGGAGGATGGGGTCTGGCAAAGTTTGGAGTCGGTGTTTTTTTGTTAAAAATTTACTTGTTACGTGTTCCGTGCCAAAATTCGTCCAATGGAACACTTAAAATAAATAAATAATAAATCAATCGGGGGACAATGTCACACAAATCAACCTAGTCCCAAACTGATGAGCAAAGCTTGTACGTGCTTGTACTAAATATGGGTACTAGGCGATGATATACATACTTATATAAATAGATCATCATTATTCTAGCGTTATTCCCAGTACAGTTGCATCCGACATTGCTTCACATCGCATACCGCACGCGGTACGCGGGCGCCGCTATGCCACGAATGCTCCTATATAGATAGATATAATACTTAAATATGTACATAGAAAATATCCAAGACTCAGGAGCAAATATTTGTTCTCATTAAACAAATATTTGCTCTGATCGCGGGATTCGAACCCAGGACCTAGTGGTAGCAGTAGTAGGGTCACTATCACTACCAACTAGGCAAAAGTGATCTACTCACTCACTTTGCGATCACTCGGTGTCTGTCCCTCTAACGGACAGTTTTTTTGCATGCAGTGCAAAGAAGACTCGGGAGGGGAGGCTCTTACGGACGCCGAGATTGCTGAGCCGGAGCGCGGGAACTGGACGGGCCGCTTCGACTTCCTGCTGTCGCTGCTGGGCTACAGCGTCGGCCTCGGCAATGTGTGGCGCTTCCCTTACCTCTGCTACAACAACGGGGGCGGTGAGTGTCGGAGCCAAATTTAAAGCCGTCCTTCGGATCGCCCTGGTTAGCACCGCTTTGGGCAACGCTCCACAATTTTCTTTGTAGTTTGGTACCCAACGCTGCAGTCACATAATTTAGCTACCACGGCGACCCGGAGGACCGGGACCTCTATATAAATTTAATGTGATACCTGACGCTGTTAACAGGCTGTGCAATCTGGATGTTGAATTAAGTCTTATGATAGTTTTTTTAAAGTTTGATTCCCTACACTTTGTATACGCCATAGGTTAAATAAACTAAAAGCCGACGTTTATCATGACCTTTTTGTATGAATAGGTAGATATAATTCCTCATGGAATCATGGAAAAACCTTGTTTGCTTGACAAACAAAACGAAGAGAACAAATCGCCAAACGTGAAATACGCATCGTTGAAGAGTTCCGTTCTGATCATCATCAGCAGTTCCACTTCATCAGATGTCACTTTTATGAATGAAAATGCTTGATTAGTTCATGAAAATACTAAAATCACAATTTGTGTGCCTTTCACATTTGAGGAGTTCCCTCGATTCCTAATGGATCCCATCATCAGAACTCGAGAATGACAAAAATCAATCGTGAAAATAGAACTTGCTTAACAAACACAGCTAGAAGGACAAATCGCCAAACGTGAACTTTTCGTCGTTGAAGAGTTCTGTTCTGATCATCATCAGCAGTTCCACTTCATCAAATGTCACATTTTTGTATGATAATGCTCGATTTGTTGATAAAAACACAAAAATCACTATATGTTTGCCTTTAAGATTTGAGGAGTTCCCTCAATTCCTCATGGATCCCATCATCATAAATCAAGCATGACAAAAATTAATCGTGAAAATAGAAATTGCTTAACAAACACAGCTAGGAGGACAAATCGCTAAACGTGAACTTTTCGTCGTTGAAGAGTTCTGTTCTGATCATCATCAGCAGTTCCACTTCATTAAATGTCACATTTTTGGATGAAAATGCTGGACTTGTTGATAAAAACACAAAAATCACCATATGTTTGCCTTAAAGATTTGAGGAGTTCCCTCAATTCCTCATGGATCCCATCATCAGAACTGCGTTTTGATAAAAACGGGACCAACTTGGATATATATACTTACAATCAAAAAAATAATTTTCCAAATCGGTTAATAACTGACGGAGTTATGGAGTAACAAACATTAAAAAAAAAAAAAAAAAACATACAACCGAATTGATTACCTCCTCTTTTGAAATCTTGAAGTCGGTTAAAAATAGACGAAAATTGATCTCCGAAACTACAAGGCCTAAAATTTTGAAAATGAATACACAAAATAGTCCTTTACCTACAGATTAGAGGAAAACCTGTAAAAAGTCTAGGTTTAATAGTTTTTGAGATATCGATATCATGTGAAATTTCTATGAAGATGCGACTTTTTTTAATTCGAAGTATAGGATAGTGGTTTCACATGTGGAGTAGTAGTGGTGGGAATGGAGCCCTTCATTGTGCGTGGTCCGACACGCACTCTGCTGGTTTTTTTGCTAAAGAAAAATTTCGAGCTCGCTGCGCTCGTGCATTCATTTATTCTTAAATATCCTGATGGGCCGTCCGCCCGTCCCCCCCTTAGAATTTCTATATCTACGTGCTTGTCCGGATGCATTTAATCCTACTCTTCTACCGAGCCAGTTAATAAATGCTAACGGCACACTTTGTTTATACCGATGGCGCATGTGGTGTAAATTTTAAAATCCCATCAAAAACATAAATGTGAAAAAGGGAGCCAAGTTCAATTTTCACCGACAAAAGAATTAAGATCTGAATGGGTGCCAAGTTCCGTAGAATCTCTGGTATCCATTGGCACCCATTCAGATCTCAATTCTTTTGTCGGTGAATATTGAACTTTGCTCCCTTTTTCACTTGTATGTTTTTGATGGGATATCATTACTTTTTGTCAATCTTCGCCAGCACCAGCACGAGTTACTCTACAAAATACCCAAATCGCTATAGGTGGACCTCAAATATTTGTAGAGTTCCCTCGATTTCTCCAGGACCCCGTGATCAGATTCTTACGTGATAACAATGGGACCACCCCTGAAATATACCGATTCAAACGAAAAAAGAATTTTCCAAATCGGTTAATATAGGTAAATGACGCAGTTATGAGGTAACTAGCATAAATAATAATAATAAAAGTAATTAAAAAATCACTATTTTCAGATTTTTTCTGGTACACACCCACAATTACCAAGCTGCATGCCAAATTTCAGCTTTCTAGGTCACCTGGAAGTGGGTTAGGTTTTTGATTACTAGTCAGTCAGTCAGTGGTAAAAATGCCGTTTTTTAGAATTTAATATCTCAATAACTATTAAACCTATATTTATGAAATTTGTGGTATAGTTGTTCTAAAGGATCTTAATACATGTACCAAAATTCATTTTTTTATGTTAGATAGATTTGGAGTTATTAGTGAGTCAAAAGTGGCTTGAAACGGTTAGTGTAAAATAACACACGGCTGCTGTCCGCCAGTTCCTGGGGTGAACTTGACTAGACACGCTGCCGCGTGTCTACCTATAGATACTTAGTCACTCTACGCACCTGGCCATTGGAAGGATTAAATCGCGTGAGAAGCCGCTGATGGGTGGTAGCAAAATATACCTCGTCTTTTAGTGTTCCGTATTTTAGATTAATATTGTAACGGTTAATATCGTTCCCGTTTCTTCGTTTTTCTATGGTTCCCTATAGGATATCAGAGGATAATATTGTACTAATTTCACTTCCTCGTTTCAAGATTATTGGCTCGAAATCGCAAGACGGATAATGCGCGATTCTTCTAGGTACTTGACTGCCTAACTCTGAATATTTCAACTTCACTAGTTATAGCTCGGCGTTTTATTTTGTATGGTGTTTATTTTGTAGATGAATGAATATGGTGAGTTTCTTATTAGACGCGGGTAGTCCTAACACGAAAAGTTTATTGGATTCCTACACAGCACCGAATTTCTAGTATTTCCTTGGTCATATATGATCATGTTTCCCATTTTAAAGATGTGAAGAGTACCTAATTTAACTGAACAATGCTAAGTGATATTTGATTCATTTAACGATACTAAAGAGCACATGCAACTTTACAAGAAGTTAGAGAGATACGAGTATGTGGTTTAGTTTTCTATTTCATTTTCTATCGTCCGAACTTTATGTAGGTAATTCTTTTGGGCAGGTGAAGTTCCGAACTAGGAATAATAGGATATATATTTCATTAGCTACTAAAAAATATTAATTAGAACTCGCAGAAATCCTTACATGCATTTTTTTGGGCAGTTTTCCCGTATTGCGAACTAATTATTAAGTTTATTTTTTTGTTTTTTATAAATGATTTTGCCCTAGTATTTTTTTATTTTGTTTTTTTTTCTTCCAGGTGCATTTTTAATCCCGTTCACAGTGATGCTCATAATAGCGGGTCTCCCGCTGATGTTCATGGAGCTGTCGTTCGGCCAATACGCCGCCCTGGGCCCAGTGGCCGTTTACAACCGCTTCTGCCCGCTGTTCCGCGGCCTCGGCTACGGTATGGTCATCGTATCCTGCATCGTGATGCTGTATTACAACCTCATCATCGCTTGGACAATATACTACATGGCTGTTTCGTTTGCCAGCATGTTTTCCCAACTCCCGTGGCAGCATTGTGAAGCCGCTTGGAGTACTGAACGTAAGTTAAGTGCACGTTAAGTGCATTTGATTATTGCACTCCGGTGCTCATCTCCATAGATCTATGTTTAATAAAGCCATTAATACTTTATGATTGCACTATTTTCGATTTATTATAATCAATATTATCATGTATTATTGACATTTTCATGATTAGAGTCTGACTAGCGTATGTTGAACCCAGTAGGTAATAAGGGTTCCGTAACAAAAAGGTACTAAAGGAAGGAATGAAGGCTTATGGTACAACTTTGTCTGTCTGTCACATAATGAAATACTCATATATTTAGATCTACTTATGTTATCGATTTGAAATTTGAAGTAGTTGTAAACAAGGCTACGTGTATATAATAGTAAATTTTAACCATTTTTATTTTCTACGAAAAATAAATAATACGGATTTATTGGGTTAAATAGTAATCTCATTAAGCTATTAACAACAAGACACACATCTAGCAGGATTTGAATTAATTAGGATGCAATATTAATTCGCCCATGGCTCTAAAAGAAATGTTCTTAAGTTTATTGCCTAGTGCCTACACTAGGTTAATTACAGTTGTAATATGTGTTTTAGGAATGACATGACCGCATAAACAGTGCTAAAAATAGTTATTAGCACAAAAATCAATCGTCTTTGACAGTCGGTTAAATATAATAGTTATTACTTTAATTCTAGTGTTACTTTTTTAATGTTCGTTTGTATAATTACAATATTACCCATAGATTATTTAGTACATTTAATATAAAGTTGTGGCAATATAATTATATTTTTAATTCATTTTTATTACAAATATCACGTTATAAATCCTTTTAAAAAATAATTTTCCCGTGCTTTTTAGGGTAAGACTATACTTGCTTCGACCACTTACTTAAACACTGAAAAAAGCAAATAGGTACCATTGCAGTGTCATAAGATTCAAAACAGGCAACTTAACCTGGACTTGAAGTTTAGTGTGTGGTGTGTGTATATGGTTGACTAGTAGGAATTGCCTTGTTCCGTACCCCAAGGATACAAACGGAGTCCTATTGCTGTCACTCGCATATCCGTCTGTCATCTGTCACACATTTTTTCCGAAGAATTTTTTATATTCCCATTGACTTATGAACTTGAAAAGTGATATTGTTTATTACGTATATATTTAACAAATACCAATATATTGATTTGGACATTTGTTTTTCAGTTGTACGGAACTCTCTGTTCGCGAGACCGACTCGCACTTGGCCAGTTCTTTGTATCCGTGTAATAAAGTTTAAATCAATCCATAACCTTGGGTGACCACATTAACTATGAAAGAAATCCGGCCAAGTGCGAGTCTGACTAGCGCGCTGCCTAGGGTTGCCCTTCACTACAAACTAACTCTATGTTTATGGTTTTTGATGATTTAAAGACTTGAGATATGGTTATATTTTTCGAGTTATAATTATATCAATATTAATCGTATTTTAAGACTTTCGATTGGTAAATTTTGGAGATAAAGGGGAATGGTTATTTTCATAAACATATTCCCTCATAAAGCAAAAGTTGAACAATCAAAAAAACTGTTTCAGAATCTGCAACTCAAGCAAGGATTTGAGTTAAGAGGGCGCAGTACGCTCGGTTCTCCATACAAACGTATTTATGCTCTCATTTTAAAACGCCATGCTAGAATAACATGAAACTTTGTATACACAATGGGATCCGGCATACCTAGGTCGGAAATTAGTTTCTGTTGTTAGAAATTGTAAAAGAAAAAAAATACAGCGGTTTTTTGAGTTTTTACGGCTTGTATGAAAACCTTAATAATCGTTGTATTTTGTCTCCATTATAATTTCAAGCAACAGAAACTAATTCTGTATACAAAGTGTGTATACAAAGTTTCATGTTATTCTAGCATGGCGTTTTAAAATGAGAGCATAAATACGTTTGTATGGAGAACCGAACGTACTGCGCAGTCTTAAGTTTCTATCAAACGTCATAATCACAAAGGTCATAATGATACCCCATTTTAAACTTTAAATCGACAGCACAAGTAGTTCCTGAGATACATTAATGTGAGACACATTTTTTTTATTAAAAATGGGATTGCTCTGGGCCAGCATCTAGCCAGGGGGCAAAGATGAGGCCGACGATGAAGCGAGCTCACCCAGAAGATGCCTATTCACTCGTGCCTTAAAAAGGTCTAGGTTATATGAACTCGGAAATACAAACGCCGGCAGAGAATTCCAAACCTTAGAAGTGTGCATACAAACAGACAAAGTCCTAGTCCTATAAGGGTTCCTTTATTGCCTTTTTGGTAGGAAACCCAATGAAGTGATGATTTTATTCGCTACAAAGAAAATGGTACGTATTAGATACAGGTGCAGTAGTATATTTAATCACTTTGCTTACTTATTTTAGATTGTTACTCATATGAGGAAGCCGACGAGTGTGAGGCACAGAATGGTACCTATTACCTGAGAATATGTTTCAACCAGACTTATTCCACTGCGCATAATATCAGTGCATTAGCAGATGATGCCCTACGGCGACCACCGGCAGAGGAGTACTTTACGTAAGTCATAACATAAAGCATTCTGAGGCCCACGGGTAACATCGTTGGGGTTACATCAACTTCGGATAATAGACTAGACACGGTCACTTATTAAATAATCTTCTTTGCAGTAATAAAGTGCTTGGGCTTTCGTCTGGGATAGAAGAAACTGGCCACATAAGATGGGACATGGCTGCGTGCTTGTTCGCCGCTTGGCTTATTGTGTTCCTATGCCTATGCAAAGGAGTGCAGTCGTCTGGAAAGGTACGGTCCCGTTTTGAACCTTTTATCGGATAATAACGGTGCCACCAACGTATGTGTTAAATATATATTGTCAAATTTGCAGGTGGTGTACTTTACGGCACTGTTTCCGTATGTGGTGCTGGTCATTTTGTTCTTCCGTGGAGTGACTTTGCCCGGTGCAGGGACTGGCATACTGTTTTATCTCACCCCAGACTTCAGTCAACTTGCCAACGCACAAGTAAGTGCCTGCTTGCCGTTATTGTATTATTACCCATTGGGTAGTTAATTAACGTAATCGCCCCCGTGCTCGGCACCGGCTATTACTTGGTAATATGTACCATTAATATTAATTCATATCAATTCATTTATTGGTATTATGTCAGACACAGACGTTTACCTTATTAGTACAAAACTGTACTATACTGTATACTAGTAAGGCAGAAATTAAAAAATAAATTTATGGAAATTTGACGAGGTGTTTTACAAGCTTTTATTTAGTTTCATCTGTCGCTGTTATTGTACCTAAAACTTAATCTATAACAATAATCTTGCAAGTTACATTTGCTGAATATTCATTCATGTCATCATTCATTAATTATTGGGATTGCCTCTGCCTACCCCTTTTGCGAATACTGACGTGAATCTTAGGTACCTACATATATTTATGCATATCGAGTTTATGCTTACTCAATATGAAATACATTGGATTTCGTGTGCTCTTCTTAACAGTTTTAGGAATATAGAATATGTTTTTATCTTTGTGTTAGAATGAAGTGGTTTATGTTTCTATTTTTATGTTTTAGGTGTGGGGCGACGCCGCCGTGCAAATATTTTTTGCTCTTAGTCCGGCGTGGGGCGGGTTAATTACGTTATCGTCTTATAACAAATTTTCCAACAACTGCTACAAGTGAGTAAATCTAATATTTTTCCTCTATTTTTATGAAGTCTACTACTCTTCTCTACATCATTATCATCATATCAGCCGAAGGACGTCCACTGCTAGACATAGACCTCCCCTAAGGGGTGTCACAATGACCGGCCCTGCGACTCCTGCACCACCCGCTTCCAGCGGACTCCCGCGACCTTAACCAGGTCGTCAGTCCACCTTGTGGGTCTAACCACAATGTGCGCATGCACGTTCTCTACTAACCTACTTAATAGTATTGTACGGGCATTATAATGAAACATTTGATAAGCCCTAATTCTTTAAAAAGAAAGTAATTTGTAAATGGCTGAAATTCCTGATCGGAATCAATATTTTTTAGAATAGATGTGATAAATATTTTACAAATAAAACTCACCCAAATATTCTAACACTCTTATCACAATTTTCCGCACGACTTTCACTAACCGAGGCCGGCCCTCGATTCTTATTTTTACCTGACTGCAGCAGAAGAAGGGTTATGTTTTTCATGTCTATTTTTGACACGCACTGCAGCTTTATATTATAACCTTGAACGCGAACTGAAAGCAAAGTATTTCCCTCTCTGTCGTTGGAATATGCAAGTGCGACAGTGAGGCATATATTTCGATTTCAGCTCGCGGTAGCACTTTGTAAGCACGTTTGTAAAAAAGGAGTGTATTTTTGTAATTTATGAAATTATTTATTTCACTTGTGTTATTGCTTACAGAGATTCGTTAATAGTCGCAGCATCTAACATTGCAACATCGTTTTTCGCCGGACTGGTAATTTTCTCCGTCATCGGGTTTTTGGCCCACGAACTAGATGTGGAAGTGGATAAAGTCGTAGACCAAGGAGCCGGGTTGGCATTCATTGTATATCCTGAAGTCGTGACGAGGCTACCCGTGTCGCCGCTGTGGTCCATACTTTTCTTTGTAATGTTATTGACTCTTGGACTCGATTCTCAGGTACTTTCTAATATATTTAGATCTCGTTTACGCACATGCTGGTACGCATGGGATTTCCATAAAATCTGACAAGCGTGCCAGTAGCAGAGCCAGGCCAAAAGCAACTGCGCCCTTCAGCAGCAGCACCCTTCCGGGACTAATTTTATATTAAACTAAAATCTCACTTATGTACGTGGCGTCAAAACCCCAGCCGGTTCAAACGAGTCAAGTCCCCTCCAAACAACTTCCTCGATCCGCAACTGATGCCCGCGCTACGTATGTGCGTGAACGAGCCTTTGGCCTTAAGGTGTTTTGAGAAACTAAAACCGACTAGGCATTCATTGATTTCTTTTCTTTCAAGTTCGCGCTCATGGAAACGGTAACCACGGCCATTTTGGACAGGTTCCCCAATTTGAGACAAAATAAAGTTTGGGTTGTGCTGACAGTCGCCGTGGGCGGATATTTGGGTGGACTTATTTTCACAACGAATGTAAGTTAATTCATATCCACCTTATATAAAAAGTTAGCACTAAACATGTGCCCGTTACTTAACCATTGGTTCGGTTGCTATCACATTTTCTCCATCTACAATTCTATGTAACTACAATTCCTAGAAGTGTGACTTAAATATAAAAATGTTCGATGTCGACCCTTTTTGGGAATACATGTATCTTGTAGTATGATTGTATGACTAAAGGTGATTTATTTTGCAGAGCGGCATGTACTGGTTACAATTGATGGATAAATACGCAGCTAACTGGTCAGTGCTGATCATCGCGATAGGGGAGTGCATTCTGATCGCTTGGATTTATGGCGCGGAGAAGTTCTGTCGCGACATTCAGCGCATGATTGGAAAACAGTCCAAACTGTGGGTGATTTTCTGGAGCGCAATGTGGAGGGTAATCACGCCTGCTGCATTAGTGGTTCGTATAAATCTATCCCTTTATTCAAAATTTTCATATTATGTGATATGGCACTAGCCATATCACATAATATGAAAGCCAGACTCTACTCTACTGGCTACTGAAAAATTACCTAAAATTTTGACGGGAAAATCAAATAAAAGGCTGGTCACACTTAGTTAGGAATTATAGTTTTGATACTAGAAAATATTTTTGATTTTCTATATACACTTAAGGTTCTTAAGAAAATAAGTTAAATATCCTCCTGACACCCGGCGTCCGTCCGTCAATCTGACAGAGTATAATTTACACTGGCAAATTTTAGGAGCAGGAGGATAGATATACATTGGCATGCACTCAAAATATTTTTTACCATTATATGTATGTACAAAAACACACCTGTTTACGTTTTCTCACTATATACCTACCATTGTAAGGCGTTAAATGAAATGTGGTGTAAGTGTGTGAACTGTACTGATAACGATGGATGTAACTATCTCTTTATGCACGACCAAAAACTATCCGTGTAATTCAAATTCAAAAATTGTTTATTTGTTAGAATACAATCAAAATACAAGGTCTTAAGGTATAATTTACATTCAGCTCTCGTATTCAGCATGCAAGAATGCATACAAATAATCTAGGATAAATAAATAGGCTAAAATGATATTTAAATTGTATCCTTAATACATTATTTGTGACGACCTGTTTAGCCTAGTTGGTAGTGACACTGCCTCCGAAGCTAGAGGTCCTGGGTTCGAATCCCGGCCAGGGCATTGTTTGCGCATTTAGCACGGATTTTGTTCTTGGGTCTTGGATGTTCTCTATGTATTTAAGTATGTATTTATCTATATAAGTAGGTATATCGTCGTCTAGTACCCATAGTACAAGCTCTGCTTAGTTTGGGACTAGGTCGATTTGTGTAAGATTGTCCCCCAATATTTATATATATATATTTTATTTTTTTATTTATTGTAATTATTGCGTAGGTATGTAAAACATTTTTATAATTTATATAATCCTTGATGCTATAGAAACATTTTATCTTGTTACCATTTCGTTAATTTTCGGTTAAATATTTGTCCCGACAGTTTTCGTAATTCAAATGGTATATCATTATGAATAACAATACTTACTGATATTATACTATCTGTGTATGTTTTGTCCTAATCGTAGTTTATCCTCGTGTTCAACTGGATCGAGTACAAGCCGGCGTCGTACGGGCATTACGTGTACCCTATGTGGGCGGACGCGGTGGGGTGGACGCTGGGCGTGCTTCCGGTGGTGGTGGTGGTGCTCATGGCCGTCGACCAGATCTGCAGCGGCCCCGACGACCTCACCATCATGGAGGTCAAACCTACAACAAAGATTTTAGATTTTAGATTATTTTAGATGGTAGTAAAACACTCATTTATTGGCAACCGAAATATATAGATATCTTTTCTGCAGTAGGTATCCATTAACAAGATACTTTTTTTTTGTTATATATACCACGTCGGTGGCAAACAAGCGTACGGCCCGCCTGATGGTAAGCGGTCACCGCAGCCTATGGACGCCTGCAACTCCTAGGGGTGTCACATGCGCGTTGCCGACCCTTTAAGAATTTATACACTCCTTTCTTGAAGAACTCCATACAGTAGTCCGTCGGGAAAACCTCGGCAGGGAGCTCATTCCACAATCGGAGCGTCCGAGGGAGGAAATTCCTCTGAAACCGTACCGTACGCGACCATTTAGGTTCTAAGGTGTGAGGATGAATGCCCTGCCGACGGCGAGTGGTGCGATGGTAGAAAGCGGCCGTAGGCATCATGTCGAACAGTTCTTCGGAGCACAACCCATTATATAAGCGATAGAACACGCACAAGGAGGCAAAATTTCTCCTTAAACTCAACGGCTCAATATCGCTCGTGAGCTTGGGATCGTCCACGATTCGCACGGCACGTCTCTGGAGCGAGTCAAAAGGCCCAAGCTAGTATCCAGGTGCTCCCGCCCAGAGGTGACAGCAATACTACATACGGAGACGGACTTGCGACTTAAAAAAAATTAAAGAAGTCTCTGTCTCGGGGTGAAGTATCACTTTGCCCTATTGAGCACACCTAGCTTTTTAGATGCCAGCTTGGCTTTGCCTTCTAAATGGCTCCGAAACTGGACGTCGCTGGTAAAATCGACACCAAGGATCCCAATAGTCTCTGAGATGGAGAGGGTTGCGTCTTGGAACCGCGGGGCTACAGTGAATGGGGTTTTTTTTAGCAGTGAACGCGCATACTTGTGTCTTGGTGGGGTTGAACTGGACGAGATTATCCTGGCCCCACTCAGAGACTCTGACTAGCGTGCTCTCAATTTCGGACACAAGTTGTTCGCGACTCTCTAACACACGGGAACGAGGAATGTTGGCACGACCCGTGTAATAAGCATCCCCGGTGCTGTCATCCGCATAACAATGGATGCCGTCAATAGATAGCATATCATTGATATGCAGCAAAAACAGCGTCGGGGATAGCACGGAGCCTTGTGGGGCGCCAGCGTTAATTTCCATGCTTTTGGAGCAACTGCCATCTACTACGGCTCTTATGCATCTGCCGGACAGAAAGCTGGCAACCCACTTGCACAAACCCTCGGGCAGTCCATAGGATGGTAGCTTCGACAGAAGACCTCGGTGCCAGACCCGATCGAACGCCTTCGCTATGTCCAAGCTGACCGCTAAAGCCTCACCCTGACTCTCATTGGCAGAAGCCCACCGGTGAGTAAGATACACTAGAAGGCAGGGCTCGGAAACCGGTATTCTGTCCATACAAAAATACCGGTATTTTTTTAGTTCTTATCGTTCTTTCGTCTACTATTTCATGTTTAATCAGGCAATCTAACAATATGAAGTAATAACCCAAATACATTATTGAGTCCTACATAAAGAGCATAAACTAATTAAAAATATATGGCTATTTCAGGATTTTGAGATTAACCTGTTCCGAGCCCTGCTAGAAGGTCACCAGTCGAGCGACCGTGGCGAAAGCCATACTGACGGTCGCTGATCAAATCGTGTTCTTCTAGGTATCTTAGGAGCTTTGTGTTGATGACTCGCTCCATCAGCTTGGAGAGCAGGGAGGTGATAGCGATAGGCCTGTAATTCGATGGGTCTGATCTATCTCCTTTCTTAGGCACAGGGTGCACGAGGGCAGTCTTCCATGAAGACGGAACTTGCCGTTTGTGGTATGAGAGCGCGAACAGTCGCGTTAGTACGGGACACAACTCAGGAGCACAAAGTTTGAGCACCACTGCTGTTATGCCGTCCGGCCCACTCGACTTGTGGATGTTTAGGGACAGCAGCTCGCTCCGGACATCCCTTTGCGAAAAACTAATTTCGGGCATAGAATATAAAAGAAAGACCAAGACCAAGACAAGACCCAGGGATAGCAGGAGGTATGGCGCTGCCATCGTCATCCAAAGTAGAGTTCGAGGCAAAGAGGGTGCCCAGTAGATCGGCTTTCTCTTTTGCGCTGTGGGCCAGGTCTCCAGCTGTAGTTCGCAGTGGTGGGAAAGACGACTGACAAAAGTTTCCCTCGGCAGCTTTGGCGAGCGACCAGAAGGCACGACTTCCGGAGGGATATCGAGTAAGCTTCTCGCCAATTCTGCCGATGAAATTGAATTTAGCTCTGGAAATTTCTCTTTTCCTAGACCTTGAGGCAGCGCTTAACTTGCGTTTCACATCAGATACGTTTGGATCCTTACTAGCTTTAGCCTTGGTCCACGCCCTGTATGCGGCCTGCTTATGTGCTCTAGCATATTTACAGGGCCGATTAAACCTAGGCCGCTTTTTCGCTCCTGCAGCTACCAGCGAGTTGGGAATAAAACATTCCATACCCGCCAGGATCGTCTCAGCGACAGCGGCTGCACAGGAGTCTGGATCTTCTGTTGTGAAACAGAGCTGCCTCCACGGGTACGATGCGTAAAATTCACGCAATCCATCCCAGTCTGCTAACCTATACTGCCACATGCGCCTTAGGCTGGTTGGCCGTGGTGGTTCCTGTCGTGCGACAGGTGCTTGTGTCCGGACGAGGCAGTGATCGGATGAGCTGAGTGGCGCATTCACTGAGATGGAATACCAATACATACGTGAAGTCAGCAGAAGGCCCAGTAGAGAGCTAGTATGGCCTTCTACGTCTGGTATTCTCGTGGGAGAACGTACCAGTTGCGAGACTCCATAGGCCAGAGAAAATTCGTGAGCAGACCTACCCGCGTAGTCGGTGGATCGGGAACTGAGCCACTCAATATGGTGGGCGTTAAAGTCTCCTAAGATCACCAGCTCCGCGGAGGGGTACTGCTCGAGAACTTTGTCAGTCGTCAATTGCAGGTGCTCAAAGAGCCGAGTTGTGCCCATGTCACCGCTATGAGACCTGTAAAGGCACGCGTAGACGCGGGTGTGGCCACCGCAATCAACGTGCACTCACAGTACTGACAGGTCTCTGTCTTCATAGGCTTGGAGGCGGCGACAGCAGACACCCTGCCGAGCATACATGCATACACCGGCACGTCTCAAGAACTTATGTTCAAGCGTGTATACGGGATAAAGAAGGTATGATGTATCAGCCGGGCAGGATATCTGTGTCTCCGTAAGGAACAAAAGGGTCGGTTTCGCAGATTGCAGGTGGTGGTGAACTGCGTCTAAATTTGAGTGAAGCCCCCGAATGTTACAGAAGTCCACTTGTGTGGAGGAGGGAACCGCTGAGAACCTATTCCTTTTTCCCTTGCCATATATATTTATTCGGATGTGTATTAAGGAGGATTCGCCGATGACGGCTGAAGGGACAAAAGCACGGTACAAACCTGCCTGACAGAGGATGATGCAGGTAATCCAGTTAGTGAGCACGGCGTACGGAAGGGTTAGCTATTTTTATATAAGGGTGGGTTGCACTATTTTCTATTACAGATTACAGACCGGTCAAATATGGCGCCGGTAGCTGTCAACCCATAGATATTACTTGTCAAACTTTCTATACAATTGCAATCAAGTTTTAACACAAATGTTTCTATTACAGATCAGATGCTGTGGTGCAACTCACCCTAAGATTGAACATGCTTAAATATAATAACAATGTATAATTAATAAAGAAGGGAATATTTTTCTCATTTCCTTATGTCATATTATGACTAAATAAATAACGAGGCGTAGACTTAGGTTATACGCGTGCAATCCAAGGCTATTTTTATGTAAATAGTTTGTCAAATCTAGACACGCGGCAGTGTCCAGCCAAGTTCACCCCAGGAACTGGCGGACAGCAGCCGTGTGTTATATTACACGAACCGTTTGGAGCCACTTTTGACCCCCCAATGCAGTAAGCCGCAGCAAGCTCAAAATGCAGTAAGCCGCCGTAAATTAGTTTTACTATAAACAATGTAGTGCCGGACTTGGCACCATTTCAGAGAATCTATGGAGCTTGGCACCCATTTGGATCTCAATTCTTTTGTCGGTGAAGACGACAGCCGAGCATCGCATTTCTTAATATTGAACTTGGCTCCCATTTTCACATTTATGTTTTTGATGTGATATTATTTAACAAAAATAATGAATACCGAAAAAACCGAGTCCAATTTTGTACTTCGCTATGCCACTGTGGTTTCCGTGAGCCAATGCTTGATTACCTACAGAAAATACCGAAATCGGCATATGCGTGCCTATGAAATTCGAAGAGTTCCCTTGATTCCTCCTAGATCCTATAATCAGACCTTCACCAAATTTATATGGAACCAATGTCTGGGTACCTGTTTTTAAACAAAAAAAGAATTATCAAAATTGGCTAACGTGGTCAAGAGTTATCAGGGAACATACATACATAAAAAAAAACAAGCAAATATGCAAACGAACTGAGTACCTCCTTCCTTCTATTGAAGTCGGTAATAACTTTTTATCACACTTGCTCGTAAAGGGTCTTATTGTACGCAGGCGTATAGAGCCGATTTACCTCTCGCGGGAGTTATGGATTTTCATACCTAGGGAGTTAAGAGTTTCTCTGTGATCTGATTGGTTTAAAAAAAACTAGTTGGCCGCGCTCCACTAGAATACTGCTCTATGATTGTGAAATATTGAAGCTGTCAAATCTAGTAGGCCGCGCGCGCCGCAAGAATACTGCTTTGTGATTGGTTGCCATATTGAAGCTGAGCGCTTCTCTTGGCGACCATGGACTGATACAGGAGGTGGAGTTGTCAATGTCTTTAATTAGTGCTAGAGTTATTTATTTCCTCGCAAATGTGGTGAAAACATTTTGATTACCTCGGACGTAAGAAAATAGCAAACTCGAGTCATCAAAAGCCTCCCGTTTTCGGTTTTCCACTTACGCCTCTCGTTAAACAATGTACTATATAATGCATCCTTTGTCCGTAAATTCCGTAATCGTGTTTTCTAGAATTTTAAACCTTACCTATATATTGACACAGAAAGCGCGAGTGCTGTCGCGTCCGACCGACGAGTGGGGCCCGCCGGACAAGGCCGGCGTGTGCGTCGCCCGGCGCTCGGAGCCCGAGCTCTCGCCGCCGGTGCTGCTGCTGCACGGCCGCCCCGTGCTGCGCGAGCGCGGCGCTTGACCCCTGCACGCGCATCCGCTGATCGCCATGCGCAAGGTATACTTTCTTCCTGTGGTGCGACAACCCTTTCCTTCCCGTTCTCCTTCCTTTTCCCTTGCTTTCCTTTATTTTTCGTCTTGGCTTCCTAATGATCATCTTCCATTTTGACCTTGGCTTTTGTTTACAGAGATGTTTTCTTTTCCCCACACCTCAAGCCTTTCTTTACGCGATCCTGGCGCAAGTTATAAACTTCATTTACAGTCGGGTTTTAAGCCTAGAGGAATCTACTCGTATTATAAATAAATAATAATAATAATAATAATAATAATTTATTGATCAGAAAGTTGTACACAATTTTGAAGCCTCTGACTTCTGAACTAGGTATAAACCTGTATCTCAGTTGCCAGCGTCTTCTCCCTTTATCACAAATAAATCACTTACAGATACCAGTGAGATAATATATATATACTCTTTACAACATGCAAAACAATTTTAAAGTTCAAGTCCTATATTAAATTAATTGATTTAAGTTAATGGCAATCAAACTCGTGTGGTTATATGAAATATGTGTGTGAGAGGGTGTATGTTTTGAGTGTGTGTATGTGTGTGTGTGTGTGTGTGTGTGTGTTATACTTGCGGGTGAAATATTTTTTCAGTATCATGATAAGTTAACGATAGCAGCCAACTTCGAAGAACAGCTTGACACTCCCGTAAGGGAAGAGGGTAATAATTTAATTTTATGTTTAATTTATTATACAGATATATGGAGAGAAAGCGTCGTTGCCTCCTAGCAAAACTAGTGCGACATTTAATAGACTTTACAACATTAGGGACTATACGTTTATTTCGGCATAGTTCTGAATCAAAGGGGGTAACACGATGTTGTTTCGTTACAAGACTATAGATATATAATTGTCTTACAGTCAACACTTGACAATTTTCATAGAGTTGCGTGGTAGGGGATCTAAAAGGACTAAAAGTCATGGTTTTTAGCAAAGATCTTTGTGCCCTTTCAACTTGTATCATGCGGGTTTTACAGGCGCCACCCCAGATTCCAATACAGTAATCAATTACAGATCTAGCCAAAGCGAAGTATATAGTTCGTAAGAGCGCGATAAGGATTACATTAAGGTTAATTGAATTCATTACGTGACTCTTAACTGACGTTCCTCTAAGGAATAAAATCAAGATGAACTATGGAATACTGGAGTATACTACTGAACTACTGTACTAAATGCTGTAGTAGTACTTTAAGTATCGGAAGTTTATATGCGCAAAGTGTAGGTAGTATGGCTTGATCAATTAAGTAAACAAAGTATGAAAACGTCCGTATTAGTTGCGCTTAATCAATTTTTTTTCTTTACTTTGTAAACATTGAAATTTGATTCATATTTCAAATGCTTAAATATTCTATCTCTGTTTGTTAGGGTGATATTAGTCACTTAAACAAAAACTCTATTCTCGTTTCAGACGTCTCAAGATGCCGGGGATAACACTTCAATTACTAGTGGCATAGAGAACGAGATTAAAAAATCAGGTCCAGGCATTCTAAAATCAACTAAAAATTCTATCAAAAGAAAGGTCCAGACTTTCAGCATTGAAAGTGATGACACGGCAAATGAACCATTGCTGCACAAAAGTAAAGAGAAATACGAAATAGAAAAACAAAGCGCCAAATTTTTATTATCAAAGACTGATTTCGGGAGTGCAAAAGATAACGATAAGGATAGATTGTTAACAGACGAAAAAATTACAAAGCCTTCTATTACTGATATCAGAGGAATAACAGACGCGCCAGGCAGTAGCTTAAAAGATCTAAATCAAAACATAAACCAGTCTTTATCGACTGCAACGATTCATAATCACATGAATACCAATCTGTTTAATAGTCCGGCTGGATTTAAAAATACAGCAGTTACTAAAAGTCAAATACTGGTTGAAGTAGACACAAGCAAACCGACAGGATATACTGCAAGTCCTTTGATATTTACCACAGCTAAAATACATACTGACGGGAGAATGCAGCAAATGGAGCCAGTGCAAGTTACTCCGGTTCCCATTTTATCTACAATTGAAGGCAGCGTTGTCAAAACAGAAATTAAAGTGAAGGAATTAAACAAAAAGAAAGAGACTGCATTAAAATCTCCAGAATCACGTGTAACTGATTCTAAAATGCCTGAAAAATATGATTCTCACGTATGTTTAAATGGAAATATTGTTAATGGATCAATGAAACGTTTAGAAAACAAAAGCAATGATAGTAAAATCAATGTCACTACGCCATTATATATTTCAACAGCACAAATACCTAACGCTAATAAAATTTCGTTAATGGAGTCTACAACAATAAAAAATGGCGAACCCTTTATAGCAAGTGAGGACAACAAAGGAGCTAAGATTGTAGAAACTCCGATAAGTATACATGAGTTGCAAGAAGTTTCTAACTCGAACAGCATTTCCAATGCCACTAAAATAAACTTCTCAAAACCAGCTTCAACACACGTTAGTTCTGCTATAGATAAGAGTTATAGAGGCATAAACAAAAACGTGAACCCTAAACATAATCAAGATAGTGGAAAGAAAATAGAAGACAAAAAAATTGACACTAAAGTTTCGTGTCGACCATCAGGTAGTAGCTCAAATAATACAGGAGTAAATTCAAACTTTACTTCAAAAGAAGAAAAGACAACTGCGAATCTTGTCACAAATACAAGGAAAAATAAGTCTGATAATATTCAGGAAAGTAAAATAGCCATTGGCAAACTTAAATCGCCTGACCACGAATGTGTACAAAATAATACCAAAACTGCAAGTACTGTAAAACCTTCGTCTGACCCAATAAGCGTTAGTAAAGAGAATACTAGAAATGCACCAGATAAATTGGTGGCAAATACTACTAACTCTGGTACATTTAAACCACTTGCAAAAGAACAAGTATCAAATATTTCCACCAACGTGAGCGTTGCAAAGAAATCACCTGCAATTAGTTGTAAAGATAAAGTGGATTCTGTTATGTCACCAAAAAACAGTAACTTTAAATTCGAATCTTCGACGAACACAATACCGAGTATTACTACATCTAGTGAAATTCAAACAATAGTGACTTCAAGTCTAACAAAGTCCAATATACAATATAAACCCACAGTAAAAGAAACAAGTCCACAATCAAAGCCTATTGATTCGAAATCCTTTAGTCTATCAAGTGTATCTAATGCTTCTAAAAGTACAATGTCCACGGCGGTGACTTCTCCAAAAGCAACAACGACAACCATTAACAAAACCTCACCAAATGCAAGTACCACTACCTCGTCAAGTGCTACAGGAAATCCAAAATTATTAACTAGTACTTCTTCAACCTTAATGACAACTGCAGGCGTGTCTGGACTCAAGTCGAATAACGTAGCAACAATAGTGTCATCAATTTCAAAAGTAACTGCGACACCATCGAGTACAAAATCGATATCGCCGAGTTCGTCTTCATCTATTACGACAAAGCCAACTCAAACTGCGAAACTACTAACATCTCTTTCCACAGTAAAGACAATATCGTCAGTGCCAACGATTAAATCGGCAGTTGTCAGCACTGTGCCTCATGACAAGATAAGTACAAAAACCATTTCCACTCCAGTTAAACCAATGTGTACGTCTACTTTAAGTAATAATACTCCTCCAGAAAGTCCAATATCAAAGAAACCATTAGCTACCAAAGGCACTAGTTCGGTTACGGTTATACCTAGCGCTAAAGTTGTAGAAACTACTTCGACGAAGCCTGCCACGAAATCTTCCACGCAAAGTGACGTCAAACCCAGTGAAGCTAATAAAGATAGTAAAACGGTCCAAAAACCTAACAAAAACTGAAAAGTTACTATTGCAATATAGTTAATCTTACTGCCTGACGCTCAAACTTTGGTAAAGATTTTATTAAGTATCTTGTGTTAATTGCAGGAATTACTGCATGAATTAGGGCGTTTGCACTGTTTGAAAAATGTATCGATACCTACTTTGATAGCCATTTCATGTAATAAATGTTAGTTGGTCACTATTAACTAATGCAATCTCATCTGCAATTAACTTCTAGTTAAAGTTATAAATAGATGTTAATTAAACTAGTTTGAATTCATATAGTCTGGTCACATATTGTCAATTACAAAACACCAGATTAGTTACCGGTCGAAAATAAGTTGTTCTAGATCTTATGCATATCTTGCAAAGAAATAGGTATTTATAAAAAAAACTGTAAAAATAATGCTGCTACTTGCTCTTGAAACGCACTACTGAAGCTGCAAAACTAAAAACTAGGAAATATATTGCAGCATAGGTATTTGGTGTTGTAGGTACCTAATCATAAGGATGAGGGTCGACGACTCGAGTTGCTCATAACATAACCAAAGGAATTGAAGAAAGAACATGAATTAGGTTAGCGGAAGACTACTTTAAATAGGTAGCTAATTGGTTTTAATCCACAATAAATATAAAGCATGCTGTAAAAGTGATCTGATAGATTTCTGTCAACAATATTAATATTATATTAACGCAAGCAATGTGTATCGATATGAACGCAATGTGTATTATGTCTTATTTTTTAGTAATACATTTTTGGTCTGTTTTATGTGTACTGTACATGGTGTAAGTTTGTCTATCTCGTTCTATCTACATACCTACTCGATAAACTCGCCTTTGTACGTATTTTGTGATATGTATGTATATATTTTAATTTTTAACCTGTAATTGTTGTACTACAATAAAGTGATTATAAATACAGGTGAGCCCTGTAACACGAGCAAAAAAATTAACTGTCCACTATTGAGCGACATACGAGCGAAGCGTCTCCGTTTCAGCTTTCGACAAGAAATCTTTCGTATGTCTGTCGGTCTGTCCGGATGTTCTCCTCTAGAGGTCGCATTTCTCAACCGCTTCTCGTGAAATTTTGTGAGCAGGTTCTATAATTATGAAGATTGTTTTTGTCGAGTCGGTTTCTGGAAATTTTGAAATTTGAAAACAAAAATAAATGCGATGTTTGCAGCTCACAGAGTCACTAGTTTTATTGTTCTCGAGTGATATTAATAACTATTTATTTGAAAATCTAAAAATAAAAAATTAAATTATGCAGATGCCCTAAGGAGCATCCCTTAAATATTTGCCCCAGTTACAGGGCCCAGCCTGTATATGTACTCGTATGTCCGAATTAAACGCCTATTATCATATCAAACATAAAATGCGAGTACAGACGCCATCATACATCAACACACTTCAGGTGTTCAAAAATATCTGAACTTGGGCTTTAACGCCCGGACAATAAAGCCGTGTTCAGGTGTTTGTGAGCATCTAGTTTGCTCCTATATATGTATAAGTAAAGAGGTAGGTACGATATATACTCATATACATAAAACTCTTCAATTTAGTCGCTTTTTGAATGATATACTTGGTATGTAACTAGATTAATGTTATTTTATGTGTTACGTTGTAGGTTAGTGGTGCTATGGAAGCATGGATATTTTTCGTAAATGATTTTGAAATATTTTCGAAACCATTTAGAGATGTTTTAGTTCACCTCATAGTGTCAATTTCCATAAAAAAATATACGTTCTATTATAATGAATGCCAAAATGGATAAGAACATGGATGTAGGTGCCGACCTACCCGGTCTAAATGGGAAATTTGTAATGAAAGATTTTGATAAATGCATTATTACAATATAATAAGAATTATATTTATTCTATACATAATAAATATAATAATATATACAAGAAATATACATATTAGAACAATGCATACCAGAATAAAAGGAACAACAAGGGATTGAATTCATGTATCGGGTTAATATTTGGTAGAAAAGAATGACATACAAATATAGTTACATATAGGAAAGTTTAAATAAATACTTATAGTGATTATATTTTCTTCTTTGAAACGAGAGAATAATTAAATGTAACAGGGTAGCGAAAGAGGTTATATAAACGACTTGAATAGCGACGTTTTCATAACTAAACAAAAACAATATATTTATTATTTGACGTCTTTAGAAGATATTTAATGAAGATAAGCAATTTCCTTTCTCATTTTCAATTTATTTTGTTTTGCTTAATAGTACCCGGGGCAATAGCAAAAATTTCCTCTCACACGAAAGCTTATACAGTGGTTAAGAAAGTTGTATTATGAAGGACTGCGGACGTCAGCTGGCGATCAGTTAGATGGTTGAGCAGCAAAAGACTCCCAAAGAGGCAAAAAAAAAAAACAAAACAGTCATTTCATCTCGAGTGAAACTTGCATCATGAAAGCCAATGCCTTAAGGAAAAGTATGCAGGCAGCTGGTTGAAAAATGATATAGGGGTTTCTAAAAAACGTTTCCCTTTAAATCAACCATTGATAAGATATTTTTTACATGTATCGTTAAATAAATAAATGTCACCAGCTTACGGGTTACGGGTATTCCATTCCACCACTCTACAACCAGCTGGCAATTTTCTTCTAGTGACTAAACTATCATTTGATACAAGTTTAGAGGAAATAACTGATTTTTTCATTTTTTTACGTCTTTGGGGGGCTGCTGCTCCTCAACCCACCAACGGATCGCAGCTGGCGTTCGTGGAACTTCATCGTAATATAACTTTGTTAACCATTTAGTACAAGTTATAGTGCGAGAAGAAATTGTTCATTGAAATCTGTTGCTGGCCCACGGTTTATTTATAAATTAAAATTTTAAATGATGAGTAATAAAATACGAATGATGCATTAATACAGTTCTAAACTGATAAAAGAGAAATTCCATCAATGTTAAAAGCAAAAACAGTTTATATAAATAAAAAAAAACTCCGCCTTACCATAGCTTTAGAAACAGTGTAGTAATGTACTAATACAGATACATGCCATAACGATTCTTCCGATACCAGAGTGTTTGCCTTTTGTTGAGCTACAGACTGTCCCCCTTATTCATAAACGTCCATCAAGCCTGTATTAGTTAACAAGCCGCTAAAGTTGGTTTGTCCTTATCTGTCACTTTGACATTTATGTTTGTGAGAAAAAGACAAAACAACTTTTATTTAACAGAGGTTTGTTAAGTTTTATGAATAAGGGGGTGTATATATAAAATTTTGACCATATAAAAATATAATAGTGCACTTTTTTATACCACGTCGGAGGCAAACAAACGGACGGCCCGCCTGATGGTAAGCGGTCACCGCCGCCTATGGACGCCTGTAATTCCAGCGATCTCCCATGCGCGTTACCGCCCCTTTAAAATATATATACACCCCCATACTGTAGACCCTCGGAAAAACCTCGGCATCCCTGCTGCTCATTCCACAACCGGAGCACCGGATGACTCCCGTATGAGAAAAGAACTAAAAATATTAAATATGTCAATATAGTTTTCATTTGCATTTTCTTATTTTAGTATAGTTTTGACCTTTACAAATTAATACAACGACTTGAAAAGTCAGTCCAAGTAAAGCTCTATACTTACGTTTTTAGGGTTCCGTATAGTCAACTAGGAACCCTATTATAGTTTCGCCATGTCCGTCTGTCTGTCTATCTGTCCGAGGCTTTGCTCTGTGATTGGTAGTGCTAGAAAGCTGCAATTTGGCATGGATATATAAATCAATAAATCTCACAAAGTGGTAAAATAAAATCTAAACAATTTTTCGGGTACCTCCCCTACACGTAACGTTAATGTTTTTTTTTTTTTGCTTCAACCCTATAGCGGGGGTGTTCTTAGATAGATCTTTCAAAATGAATAGAGGTTATTATCAAACATTTTTTGATAAAGTGAATATATTCGGAAATATCCACTTCAAAGTAAAAAAATAAACGTGTTCCCCCCTCTAACTTATAAACTATGGGTCCAAAAATATAAGTAAAACCTTGAAAGTATAGCTTAATAAAGACTTTCATGGAAAACTATAGCGGACATGATCAGTTAAGCTGTTTTTGAGTAATCGTAAAAACTTCCAATTAAAGGAAAAATTGAATAAGTTAATGCTCCGAGCAGGATTCGAACCTGCGACATCTGACATACGCTGCCAATCGCTCTAGCCTCTGAGCTATCGGAACAACCAAGCTCGGTCACGAAATCCTTCACTACATACTCTTCTTCACTTCCTTTTTTTTCAATTTTTTTCCTTTAATTTTAAGTTTGAAATTTTCGTTAGCAGCGTTACTGCTTAATACAAAAAATAATCGTAAGAAGCCGTCCCTTCTTAGTAAAAGACCTTTTGCTTTTAGCTCTACCTTTTGCTTGTTATTATTCGATATTTTTAATTAAGTTCTTTGGGCAACTACAGAGCCCTACTCTGAGCATGGCCCGACATGATCTTGGCTGATTTTTATTAAATTTAACTAGAGCCACTTGAATAAAGGCTGACCTTTACGAGTAGGTTTCTACTATTGCGTATTGTGGCAAGTGAATAACATTTATAGTAACTAAAATCAGATATTTATCCGAATTTATATTAGGGTAGGAAGGAGTCTTCTCGTATTTTAAACTTTGGCTTAAAATGTTAATTTGACCTAATTAATTTTAATATCTACCACTCAAGACGAGATATTTTTAATTTGAATAGAATACATTTTATTATACCACGTCGATGGCATACAAGTATACGGCCGGCGTGATGGTAAGCGGTAACCGCAGCCTATGGATGCCTGAAACCCCATATCCACCGGGAACCCTTTTTTTTTTTTTTTTTTTTTTTTTTTTTTTTTTTTTTTTTTTTTTTTTTGTCGGTGTGAAAATGCTTTACGCATACCCCCGGCCCGGGGAGGCCCTTGGGGGTTATGTGGGACTCTCTCCTCCACAGCCCCCTCCGTCAGGAGGGAGGGGAGGAGCATACCCACTAAAAACACACCGGCGTCACACGCACTGCCGTTATAGGGGGGCGTCATGGGATCGCAAGCATTCTACCACGACGTCCCCCCGGCTGCTCCGGCCATTATACCGGAGGCACCTTCGCACCAAAGGAGGGAAGGGTAGGCGATGTTTTAACCCTTACCCCAGACCTGCAGGGCCTTATATGGTGGGTCCCCATCCCACCGGCTCTACTGAGGGATTTGGCGGCTGATAAATTGCCGCCGCCTTCTCCCCATCCGTCTGCGCCGGAGCGGGTGCGCGTCGGCTCTTTCTTCGCGCTCCCGCTCCGCTTCCTCTTTTTGTGACATTACTCTCTCACAGTAGTTTGTCACAGCGTCCCACGATCTGTCACTGCCCAACATACACGAGACTACGTTGTGCAGCGAGAGATCGCCCGTCCCTAGCACCACTTCCAGCTGTCGGCGCTCTACGGCCCAGCTTGTACATTCCGCCAGGGTGTGCTGGGCCGTGTCATCTTCTTCGCCACAGTGGTGGCAGACTGTGGAAGTTTCCCTCCCAATACGGTGCAGGTAATGACCAAAGCATCCATGTCCGGTCATCACCTGCACCAGCCTATAAGTTAGGCTTCCCTCCTTCCTATCAAGCCACGCCTCCATTGATGGGAGAAGTGCCCCTATGGTTCGGATGCCATAGGGGGACTCCTCCAACATCTCTTTCCACCGATCTCTTTCTCGCTTCGTTGCCATACGGCGTCTCGCAGCTACCTCTTGTGGGGCCAGATCCTCCTCAGATGTCCTAGCGTCGACCCGCTCCTTATGCCGCTCTGCCAGCAGCCTGGCATCGAGCTCCCATGGCAGGGTGCCGGCAAGAGCGCAAGCCGCCGCGAACGCTACCGTCCTAAAACATCTGCTCATTCGTTGAGCTATAACCCTCTGTGGCCTCCGGAGGAGGGCTTTCGTCTTTTCCTTCAGCCGGTCTGCCCATATCGGCGCCCCGTACAGGGCCATACTACGCACGACGTTGGCAAAGAGGCGCCGACATGGGGCTTTAGGGCCTCCTACATTTGGTAGGAGGCGGCCCAGTGCGGATGCGGTACCGACGAGTCTGGGAGCCAGTTGTAGAAAGTGCTCCCCGAAATCCCATTTGCGATCCAGGATCAGGCCAAGATATCTAATGTGGGCCTTAACCTGGACCGCATCGTGGCCAACAGGGATGGTCTCACCGGCATGCACCCGCCAGCCCCTTCCTCCGAAAACCACAGCATCTGTTTTGGATATAGCTACCCTCAGTCCTAGGAGGCTAATCCTGCCGACGGTCAGCTCCGTTGCGACTGCTGCCCTCCTCAGCGTATCTGTATATTCTTTCCCCCTCACGGCCACCATCGTGTCGTCCGCATAGCAGATAGTGACCATGCGGGGGAGTTGTATACCTCTGATGGCCCAGTCGAAGCCGATGTTCCATAGTAGAGGTCCCAAAACCGACCCCTGCGGAACACCGGCCTCCATTCTCCTAATCTGGCGACCATGACTGCTGTCGTAGAGCACCACCCTATCCGTGAGGTAGTGTCCTACAATCGCTCTTAGATAGGGAGGCACCCCATGGTAGCGCAGCGCCTCCTCTATTACCTCGTAAGCACCGGGAAACCCTAAGCAGGGAGCTCATTCCACAACCGGAGCGTTCCGATTTACAATGTACATTTAATAAAAAAACAAAGTTTGCTTAATGTTAAAAACACGCATCCGGGGTTCCTCCCCGGGTAAACGTATTTTTATCTGTACTAGCTGTGCAATCCGGCGCGTACCATCGCCAACACCTTGAACTGACCATTCGTGCACTTTATTGTCCTCGTGATAAGGGCCACGAATGGTCAGTTAGTTAACTGTGTTGGCGTTTGTACCTCGCTCAGCTCGCGCATCGCATTACAACGCGGCAATGCGGCCAGCCTTCTGGGCACCCTACCGTCGAGTTCCGAGCTTGACCCAATATTTTAGGTAGTTTAATTTTTCATAGCTAAGGTTATTTTATGTTTTTATATTGTTAATTGTTTAACCTAATATAAAAATGAAATTCATATAATAAAATATACTTAGAAAAAAAATTGATACTTCAAACGTAAGTCCAATGTTACGCAGTGAAAAGTGGGCTATTTTTGTTAATGGAAATAAAATAAAATGTTTTTTTTTTACATAATTTTTAATAATATTGGATAAACACAAATAAAAATACAGTTATTTATAATACGATTTTGTTTTATATTTATTCAATGAAGAAAGAGAGTAGTCGCCAATGTAATGGGGACCATGCCGCAAGGGTACCTGGCTGACGGGGTGTTTTAAGTATAACTATTTTAAGTATTATTTTTATATTTAATATTTATTACTCCTAAGATTCGTTATTATTGTTATTTTAATTACTCATCTTCTTGTGGTTTCCATCTTATTCGTTGTACATTTTTTTTATTCAATATATAGAGGTATACTGTGTCGGCGAAAAACTCGAAAAAGGCGATTCGTGGATTCTTATTTCTCAGCTCGAAAGACTCGATGAAGTCGATTTGTTTTCATCAAACCCAAACTTCCCCAAGAATTGCTTTTTCGTCCCCTACAATCTGCAATAATGTTAACAGAAACCGAAAAGGGAGAGCTGTTATCTAATCTAGGTAGATTTAAAATTCTTAGCTTCAATTCTTAGCTTGAACTTCAATATTGGCTGAGATTCTGTCACCAGGTACTTCCAATGAGAAATGAATATCTTGGTGAAGACTGATTTTATTTCCACCAGATACCTATATAACTAAGAGCCATCTCGACAGCAAGACACAACAATTTAAAAAAAAACCGCATCCAAATCAAATCGCTTCATCCGTTGGGAGCTACGGTGCTACAGACAAACATTTTTACTCTTCTTTTTTGTATCTGGGGTTAAAAACTAATTACTTTACTTATGGCTTAGGTACTTTTTTCTTTACACTGAGTAGACAGTAATTCATTTCCAAACAATATCAAGTTTGAGGCATATCCATACGAGGGGTGATCAATAACAATAAGTTTTGATAATCGGTATGAACCACCCTAATGATATTTTTTTAATGTGGGCTATACCATGAAATTAATCAACATAACATAAGATTAAAAATATATAAATCTTATTAATTTGTTTTTCTGCAATTGCTGAACAAAAAACATCTGAATGGAAAAAATAACAAGATGGCAAAAATAAGAGTTGGTCTTCTAATTATTTGGAGCGGTGTGAAAAAAGTCCTGATGCACTAATAAAGAATATTGTAATTGAAAATAAACCTTGGTTTATCATTATGATTTAAAGGATAAGCAAGTTATCTGTACAGGGGTGTTTATTTATCTCCAGCTCTATGACCAAAATTAGGGTGTATTTTTCGACATCTTCCTGGGCTATTGATGCCTACCAATACAAACTGCGAAATTAGCTTTCACCAATTGAGCTCAACTATTATTGTAGAGTTGTGCAACATTATTCTACCAGAGTTGAAACAATATGAAAAAAAAAACACGAATTTTCGGCAGAAATTGTATTTCAGAGCCTTCTAATTGACAAGGGTGCTGCTCTTCGAGTTAAGATCAGAACTGATAACCGTTCCCATTGTCATTTAGCCCTAACTTCCAACTACTACTTTTAATTCACATATGTTCAAAACCAACTACATGAAAACCAAGCGCTGGTGATGACTTAGTGAAGGTATAAAAGTTGACCTCAAAAAGTAAAATTATTTTTATTTGGGTAAAATAAAACAATTGAATAACATTAATAAGTATTTGAAAATATAGAAAGTGTGCATATTGTTATTAAAATATAACGATTTACATATCTCCCTTATTTAATACTGATTATCAAAACTTATTTATTGATCACCCCTCGTATCTACTAATATGGTTAATCCAGTAGTCTATCGCAACATTTCCTGTAAAATATGCATAAATCTTAATGATATCTGCATATCCCATTTGCAAAACTTTATCTGTCTTTATTTTAAAGCAATGAATATGGGTGATTTTATATTGAAGTAGGTAGAGTATATTTCTTAGTTACATAGGTATGTAATAGATACCTACATTATTAGGTACAAAGTTAGCAAGGTGGAGTTTGTGGAGCACAATAACATATAATACATTCTTAGTTAATAAAAAAATGCAAACGATACGATATAGTACTCACTATTCGTATTCGCAATAAATGACTTTTCCTATAGTCGTATATAGAATACGTCCAATACTCATATTAATCCGTCGATTTTTTGTACATTATTTCTTTGCTCCGTGCTCAATGCGCAGTAATCCATGTACTGTTTATACACATAAGTACTATGATATTGAGATATTGTATAACTACATTTCTAAAATAATTTGCTAGGCGATTACCCCATGGGTACTAATAAAGAGGCACTAAAAATACGTTTGGAAAACGGTTTGTGCTCAGTGAATAAACTGTTTTGGACGGATAATTGACCCAAGTATAAAGTTAGGTACCTATCAACACCAGTTGATTAGGTACATGCACTTATTGTATAATCTCTAAAGTACATAATACATATTAAAAAACCCGTGTTTCCATGGAAATCTCGTAAGGAATGACTACATTTACACATCACATCCCAAACGTTGTAGAGGTATTGATCAATAGACATAATATGATGTTACATAAGACTAGAAATTAGAATTGATTGACGTTTAGATATTTTACTCAAATTGTAGGCTTAATATTAGAAATAAGGAAATTGGAAATTGCAATTAAGTAAATAGTTAGTTGGTAAAATTATTTTGATATTGAACGTGTTTAAAACCCTTTTGAATTTTTAGAATTGAACTTACCCAGTACGTATTTACAAATTTTACACATTAATCCAGTCATTTAGTTTATTATGATGATGGAATTGGAATTATCAATATAATTTGAAGATTCCCACAGGACTAGATACCTAATAAATTGTTTAGTTGGACAAGTAAGAGTAATTAAAAAGAGTTAGTAGTTTACTTACGAGAGTACGAGTAGGTGCTAGACACAAAGAAGATATATATCTAGACATGGAACAAAGGTAACGTACAGTGAAGAGCAAAAGTAAGTTAACACTTCTTATTCCACTGTGATACGGTGAACACGTGTTAATCTACTTTTGATCTTGACTGTACCTAATAATACAATAAATGTGAGTGGTGCGAGCCTCCACGCCACCGACAGACATCGACACGTCTAGGCGAAAAGAAGCGCCGATGCAGGGCAAAATGAAAAAAAAAAGGTTAAGTAGGATACTACGAGCTGAGTAAATTATACGAGACAATTAAAGACGCCTAATTTAAAAAGAGTTAATGTTGTTGAATTCGATGTATTTTAGAAAATTATTGATTAAATCGATGTTACATAGATGTTTATTGTAAATATTAGATTTACTGAGAGCCAAAGATGTATGAGATGTTGTAGAGAGTTACGTATTACATAGAGTACTGTATTTTTCGGTGATATTTTCGGAAGAGAAGGGGAAGCCACCATATCTAGAGACCTATCCTCGGGATTGCGCGGCAAGCAGACAGGATGAACAGGAGTAGCCAAATTGGTAATGATGTGATAAATGCTATATGATAGATTTAGTGCTGTTGTGCTATTAATAAAATATGTTCGAATGTGGTTTTGTTATGTTTTATTTTTTGAAAGTCAGTTGAAAGTAATACACAAACACCAAAGAAATACCTACTTACCAATAATAATAATAATAATAACCGACATCGTGCTGATAGATCGATCGAAGCGCCAGGCAGTGCTCGTCGACATCACCATCCCCCATGACGAGAACCTCGTGAAGGCCGAGAAGGACAAAGTCAGCAAGTACCTAGACTTGGCACACGAGGTAACCGCCATGTGGGATGTTGATTCGACGATCATTGTCCCGATAGTCGTTTCTGCGAACGGTTTAATAGCGAAGAGTCTCGACCAACACCTCAAGAGACTCTCGCTAGATGGCTGGGTCAAGGGTCAGATACAGAAGGCGGTACTCCTGGACACGGCGCGGATAGTCCGGAGGTTCCTCTCTCTGTCGCCCTAACCACCGGTAGCTTAGGCCCTGCCTCGCTGCCGGCGGCACCCTAGGTTAGGTTTTTATAATGATTTTATGTTTAGTATTTATAGTTATATATTTTACTTTTATAGAAATATTGTAAAAACCAACCTAAGACGAGAAATAAATAAAGTGAATAATAATAATACTTACCTATTTTTATAAGGCACATAAATACATATATAAACTCCGCACGGTAGGCTGATGACCTGGTAAAGGTCGCGGGAGTCCGCTGGATGCGGGTGGCGCAGGACCGGTCATTGTGGCACTCTTTGGGGGAGGCCTATGTTCAGAAGTGGATGTCCTTCGGCTGGTATGATGATGATAATGAATTTGAAATTAAATTTAAAACGTACTTACAGAGTAAGAATTTTTTCTTAATACATTCGGCACCAACTCGTCAATTAACCATACAGAGATGGCATTAATTCGCGTGATCAACACTTCAGTAAAGGGGACGAAAAAGATTGCATGGGTGAGCGATAATTATGCCTGCGTTTATAATAATTTAAAAGCAAATATTTCTCTAAGGCGATAACGTGTTTTACGCGGGTGAAGTCGCGGGTAAAACCTAGTTGACCGAGCTAGCGAAGCGAGCGAAGCGTTTCCTTTTTAGCTTTCGACAAAAATTCATTCGTATGTCTGTCCGGATGCCTCTACAGGTCGCATTTCTCAACCAATTCTCGTGAAATTTTGTGAGCAGGTTCGATAATTATTTAGAATTTTTTTTTCTTGTCAGTTATTGGAACATTGGAAATATGAAAAAAAATTGCGTGGTCTACAGCTCACAGAGCCACTAGTCAGTAATAAATACGGCATTTTGTACACTGACCGTTACACACTGCATTAAACACAATCGACGTCGTATTACATTGTGACATCCATCCATTATTAAGCGGTACAGTTACACGCGTGTCACTGGCTACCTCCGAATTAACCGCAGGCTCTATGGTTATGTTATGACGTACCACTTTCTTCAACTGTTTTTATTTTAGTATTTTACCATTCGCGTCGGGTGGCCGCGTCGAGCGCACGTACGCTCCGCCGACAACCGTTTCGCTCCAATCGCGTTCAAATTCTATAACCAGGTGTATCAAAATTAACACTTGTCTCCGTGTCAAACAAAGGGTTGTTATAATTTAAAGTGAAACGTGAGATCGGTGAAAACTTTTGTGGAATGAGATCTTGATCAAGCGATTATTGGCTTAAACAGTATGATGGACACCATTGGAATCTGTTAGTCGCGGTTTTCGAAACGGTAAGTTTTAATTTTAAATTTTAAATGAATCTATTAAACTCGTATCCATGAATTAACTGGTCTCTGTTTTAAGAGGGCGCAGTACATGGCAGTACGCTCGGTTCTCCATACAAACGTATTTATGTTCTCATTTTAAAACGCCATGCTAGAATAACATGAAACTTTGTATACACAATGAGATCCGGCATATCTAGGTCGGAAATTAGTTTTTGTTGCTAGAAAATGTAAAAGAAAAAAAATACAGCGGTTTTTTCAGTTTTTTACGGCTTGTATGAAAACCTTAATAATCGTTGTATTTTTTCTCCATTGTAATTTCAAGCAACAGAAACTAATTTCCGACCTAGAAATGCCGAATCCCAGTGTGTATACAAAGTTTCATGTTATTCTAGCACGGCGTTTTGAAATGAGAGCGTAAATACGTTTGTATGGAGAATCAAACGTACTGCGCACTCTTAAGTTGTCATCTTATTCATTGTGCATTTCAATCGTATTGTTTTATTATGTCTTAATCTAGTATACCACAAAAGCGTATAAATTTGGCAACTTTTTCTATGAGAAATTGAATTTTTTTTGAATTATAGACTTGTAAAAGTTTTGTGGTATAGGTATAGGGCCTGAGATTCACATGCGTTGATGTCTTTTTCTTGTGATACTCGTAATGATTTTCAACATTGTATCTAATTAGTGACAATTGTGTTATTTATGGAATATTATACCGCTTTAAATACTCAAATGATAAATTAAATAGACATGCAAGAACGTTTAACTAACTGTATGATTAAAGAATAGGTTTCGTAACAAATTACAAGGATATTCGTCATCCGGGCCACTATTCCAGCTGTGATATTTGACATGAGACATATACCCACTTTTATGTTCCTGTATTTTCAAAAATTAAAGCTGATTCAATTCATCCGCGGACGACTTTGAATGGGCTATGGTTTCCATCCAACGTTTTTCTTCACTGAAATTCGAGTTAGGATTTGAGCTTACGATCCTCTGTTAGACATTTTTTTCTCCTGTTTTGTCAACGAAACGACATTAGCAGATTTGACGCTGGACGACTTCCCTTCTTGGACCCAAGTCCGGAGCGAAGGATGCTCTCGAAGCGCCGTAACAGCCATGATATAGGTACACTTTTTCACTGATATTACGAACCCAGGATTTTGAACCCACGTCCTCTAATATCTTCTTCTAAATATATAAAAGAAGAAACTGACTGAACATATCAACGCACAGCCCAAACCACTGGTCCTAGAGATTCCAAATTTGGCACGTAGGTTCCTTATAAGGTCTAGGGTGCACTAAGAAAGGATTTTTCAAATTCAACCCCTAAGGAATGAAAGATGAAATGGGGGTCCGAAGTTTGTATTGGAAACAAGATTAGTTGGACTATTTTATTCGAAACTTCACAGGAGTATTTCTAACGATAAATGAGTAAATACGTGTTTCAGGTTTTTTGAGAAATCAACCCCTTAAAGGTGGTGACAAATTCTGAAAATCGACATGGGTATTGTTTTTATGATATACCGGGTCGCTGATAACGAAAACAACAATGATTTTAAAATCTCACGTGGAGGACGTGATATACCATCCCCCCTGTTGGGGTGCGAGGGGGATGAAATGTCTAAATATTAATATGGGTGTCTTTTTTATGGTTTTTTGGGACGTTAATTACGAAAATGGCATCGGTTTTGAAATTAAATATTGTGGACATGAAAACTTTTAAAAGTTTGTGCCAAATTTCAAGAAATAACTGACTGACTGAGTGACTGTCATATCAACGCACAGCGCAAACTGCTGGTTCTAGAGATTCCAAATTTAGTATGTAGGTTCCATATAAGGTCTTGAGGTGCATTAAGAAAGGATTTTTCAAAATTCAACCCCTAAGGGGCTGAATGGGGGTCCGAAGTTTGTATGGGGAATCAAGATTAGTTGGATTATTTTATTCGAAACTTCACACGAGTATTTCTAACGATAAATGAGTAAACATCTGTTTCAGGTTTTTTGAGAAATCAACCCCTAAAAGGGGGAAATCTGGTGACAAATTCTGAAAATCGATATGAGTGTTGTTTCTATGGTTTATCGGGTCGCTGATTACGAAAACAACAATGATTTTAAAATCCCACGTGGAGGACGTGAAATACCATCCCCTCTGTTGGGGTCCGAGGGGGTTGGAATGTCTAAATATTAATATGGGTGTGATTTTTTGGGTCGTTAATTTCGAAAATGGCATAGATTTTGAAATTTAATATTGCGGGCATGAAAACTTAAAAGTAGATGCCAAATTGCAAGAGGAAATTGACTGACTGAGTGAGTGACATATCAACGCACAGCCCAAACTGCTGGTTCGAGAGATACCAAATATTGCATGTAAGTTCCTTATAAGGTCTAAAGATGTATGAAGTGCCGTGAGTTCCCTATGAAGATACGACCTTTTTTGATTCAATGTATTGTAAGTGGTTTTATTAATCAGTGCCGTCCGATACGATTTCGACATAAATCGATATTTGAGCGTCCGAGAGGGCTCTTAATAGGAATCCGAGGTACCTAAACTTTGAATAAAGTAACGGCCATATTGATTTTCTTCTTTTCCGTCCCGATTTCGTTCAAAATCGATATCTGAGCGCCCGAGAGGTCCCCTAATACGACTCTGAGGTAAAATTTGGAAAAAGTGGCGGCCATATTGCTTTTCTTCATATTCGTCCCGATTTCGTTCAAAATCGATATCTGAGCGTCCGAGAGGTCTCTTAACACGAATCCGAGGTAAAATTTGGAAAAGTCGCAGCTATATTGATTTTCTTCATTTCCTTCCCGATTTCGATCAAAATCGATATCTGAGCGTCCGACAGGTCTCGTAATATGAATGCTAGGTAAAATTAGGAAAAGTCGCAGCAATATTGATTTTCTTCATTTCCTTAACAATTTCGTTCAAAATCAATATCTGAGCGTCCGAGAGGCCTTGTAATACGAATCCGAGGTAAAATTTAGAAAAAGTGGCGGCCATATTAATTTTTTTCATTTACTTCCCGATTTCGTTCAAAATCGATATCTGAGCGTCCGAGAGGTCTCGTAATACGAATCCGAGGTAAAATTTAGAAAAAGTGGCGGCCACATTCATTTTTATCATTTCCGTCCCGATTTTGTTCAAAATCGATATCTGAGCATCCGAGAGAATTCTTACTACGAATCGGAGGTAAAATTTGGAAAAAGTGGCAGCCATATTGATTTTCTTCATTTTTAACCCGATTTCGTTCAAAACCGATATCTGAGCGTCTGAGAGGTCCCCTAATACGAATTTGAGGTAAAATTTGAAAAAGTGGCGGCCATATTGATTTTCTTCATTTTCGTCCAGATTTCGTTCAAAATCGATATCTGAGTGTCCGAGAGGTCTCTTAATACGAATCCGAGGTAAAATTTGTGAAAGTGGCGGCCATATTGATTTTATTTTTTTTGTTTCGTCCCGTTTTCGTTCAAAATCGATATCTGAGCGTCTGAGAGGTCTCTTAATACGAATCTGAGGTAAAAGCGACATACAGGTTTCGATTTCTTTTTTCCATTTAAATCAACCTTTAGATTTTTTTAATCGTATTGCATTTATTTACTAACCGTGAGATTTTCGAGAAGACAAGTACGGTTGCCAGTTTTTGTTGCACTTTTGGCACCACCCAGGCAGGTGGGTACTCCCTACGGACGTGGTGCAACTTCGACCCCCCTTTGTCAAGTGAGTGGGCAACTTGACTGTTAGAAGTTCGCAAGCCGCTCGAAGGCCTCTAACTTGGCTTAACGATTGCAGCCGGGATCAACGGCTTAGCGTGCCTTCTAAAGCACGAGAGTCAGTTAGTAACCACTCAAAGCGGTCACCCATCCAAGAACTGACCTGCGCCCACATTGCTTAACCTTGCACACCGCACGCGGTAGGCGGGTGCCGCTGGGCCACGAGCGCTCTAAATTCTTGATAGTTTGTGCCAAATTACAATTCAATCGGTCCAGTAAAGGCAACTTGGTTGTAACAGACGGACTGAAAGTAAGGAGTGCGAATGGAAGTGAGGCCAAATTTTCTTTTTGGATGCTCCAATGGGAACTGGCAAAACCTCCCTAATTAATTTAATTTTAGGAAAAATAAATGTTACACGTGATATTGAATTAGCCGTATTTCTGTACTTCAAAGGACCAGAGTTTATGACCGCTGCGCGCTGCTTGTTCGTTTACAGACCTATTGGTGTTACTGTAGTACACAGATACTTTTACTAAGGTCCATTTAAGACATGCTTTTATTTCATCGGCCCTTTCCCCTTCGGCTTCTCGGAAATGTATGATAATAGTTTTCGATCCTTATTTTTGCCAAAATCAAATGAAATTCAACAGTTAACCGGTTCTCAGAATTTATACTGACTTTTCATCTGTTCATCTGTTAATGAATCACAATCACCAAACTGCGTATACCGAAACCCCCAGAATGTAACAACTACTTTTCTGGAGACCACATCTAAATCGGTTCAGCCAAACGCGAGATAATTGTGGAAAAACATACGAACCTGTTTTTTGTAGACGGTTAAAAATTTCACTTAGTACGCGGGCGAAGCCGCGGGCAAATGCTAGTGTAATATAATATTTTTAACGAGCAATTCTTGTATAGTTATTTATTTATTTCGGGGATCTCGGAATGCCTCCAACGGCAACACAGGGGTTCACGGCGCCAAAAATCTATTTAGCTTAGGTCTCGTCTTCGGGAAATCTTGTAAAATCCGAAAGATGCCGAGCAAATCTCGGTCACTCAGGTGCATAATGTTTTAAGTAGATCAGAATGTTGTTATTATTGTTGTTGTTGTGTGTGTTGTATGTTGTAACATCGTATCTATATAGTATGCCCTAACTTGAGTAAATAAATAAATGAAAATTCCAGTGAAACGTGTCCTTCGTCAATGAAAGTCAAGGGTTTTCAGTCACAACACAGCAAATTCATGTCCCATGACACTCACGATGATTAGATGGCTAATTTGTGTCTCGATCATGTGCTAGGTTAGATAGAACATTGTGAGCTATTACATAGGTAATTATGTATGACATACGAGCGTGTCGAATAGCGATTCTAAAAACGCATACATCCTGCTATTATGCCCGGCTACAAGGGCTGCCTTTTAAGTTCTGTCGTTTGCAAACCACCCGTGATTGCATAAAAAAGAACTAGTGTCATCTTAAAATATTTGAATTTAGAATTCGAAAACATAAGAATGACTCGAAATCGGCCCAACCGTTTTAGTACAGCGTTCGTTCAAAGTTGACAAGTCAGTTGTGAAAATGGACGTTTGGATGGAGGAAAATTTACGTGCGATAATTTTTTACAACTTTAAAAGGGGCTTAACGCGACTTCAGTGCTTCGAAGAGTTCACTACGGTTTTCAATGATAAAGCACCATGCCTCCGGACTGTGGAACGCTGGTATTTAGAATTTCAACGTGGTTGCTCTAGTCTTGGTGATAGACATCGTGAAGGTCGACCAAAAGCAGCCGTAACCCTGGAGAACATTGATGCTGTACGGCAACTGATCGTCGAAGATCGCCATGCGACGTACCGTGAGATAGAAGCTTCCTTAAGTATTTCAGGGACCAGTGTTCACAGTATTTTGGATGATCACTTAGGCGTAAAAAAGTTGATCTCACGCTGGATACCACATTTACTCAGTGAAGACCAAAAAACGGCTCGCGTTCGATGGTGTCGCAAAACTCTGCGGCAATTCAACCGAGGAAACTCGAAACATGTTTACGACATTATCAGGGGTGACGAATCTTGGATATATGCCTACGATCCCGATTCTAAACAGCAGTCGACTGTTTGGGTGTTCCAAGATGAGCCAAAACCGACCAAAGTAATACGCTCACGGAGCACTTCGAAAAAAATGGTCGCCACGTTTGTGGCGAAAAGTGGCCACGTTGCCACTATCGTGCTCGAGGATCGTAAAACGGTTAATGCTGACTGGTATACCACTCCCTGTTTACCAGAAGTCATCGCATCGGCGAGTTTCGAAAAAATAACCCAAGACGTCATATAAGACTGCACCACGATAATGCGAGCTCGCACACCGCCCGGCAAACAATTGCGTTTTTAAAAGAGCAAAACGTCGAAATTCTGGAACACCCGCCGTACAGTCCAGACTTAAGCCCTAACGATTTTTTACTTTTCCGAAAATCAAGCAACGACTTCGTGGTCAACGGTACCAGACGCCTAAAGAAGCGGTTGAGGCATACAAAACGGTCATTTTGGAGACCCCAACTTCGGACTGGAATAAGTGATTCGAAAATTGGTTCGATCGAATGAAAAAGTGTATTACATATCACGGTGATTACTTTGAAAAACAATAAATACCATTTAACACGTAAATTGTCTTTAGTTTTTCCAAACGACACAACTTAAAAGGCAGCCCTCGTAGTACGATAGCAGAAAGAGAACTTTTACAGTCACGTTTTACCGTCAAATTCAGGTAAAAATTTTACGCGAATTGTCTAATATGAATAATGATACACGGTCATATAAACCGTCATACGTTAAAATGTGACCATTTATGCCACCACCAACATGTCAGCCCGAGGACGTCCACTGCTGGACATAGGCCACCCCTATTTTAATGGGGGGTAAATGCCTTAATCACCACGCTTGGCGTGCGGGTTGGCGATCGCAGTATCTCCACCCACTGGACTCCAGGGATGCTGCTGCCCATCCCACGGTGGTCTTGGTCGTAGTTTTAGGACATACCCGGGACTATTTATGCATTATGTCAAAATTTTAACGTCACGTGCTAACATAGTAATCGTCATGAACATAAATATACTAGTGGCTCTGTAAGCTGTAGACCTCGCAAATATATATTTTTTTCAAATTTTAAAATTTCCAAAAACTGACTCGACAAAAAAATCTATATAATTATCGAACCTGCTCACAAAATTCCACGAGAATCGGTTGAAAAATGCAATGCTCTAGCTTGACAGCTGGAGATTACTGCGGGTCCCTCACTCTCAACGCAGCGCATCCCCAAGTCAATAAAGGGTCGGCAACGCACTTGTGATTCCTCTGGAGTCGCAAGTGTCCATAGGCTACGGTGTCTGCTTAACATCAGGCAGGCCGTAAGCTTGTAATATTAAGGGATAGGGGACAACTTTTACACAAATCGAACTAGTCCCATAGTAAGCTCAATAAGGCTTGTGTTATGGGTACGATACTCGTATATATAATAGATAGACTTAAATACAAAGAAAACATCCAAGTCTGAGGAACAAATGTTTCGGCTCACCACAGAAACAAACCCTTACCGGGATTGGAACCCGGGACCTCAAGCTTCGGAGGCAGTGTCACTAACAACTAGCCTAAACAGGCCGACTAAGGATAATATTGACATTGTATCATTTAACTTTTATAAACTGGCAACATTTTACATAAATTTTGTGTATGGAGATAAAGGACAATGGGCGAATTTGTATGGGCACTGTTACCACCCACCAACAGAAACGAAACATGTCTCATTTATTAGATCTTGGCAACCTGATGTTTTTTTTACTATGACGATGATCGCCCTATGTATTTTTTTTTTTTTGATTTTCTTGGAAAATCGTATGTTTTAAATGTATTTTTTGATTATTTCGTTGACAGTTACTGGAAGAAAGTTATACAGGGTGTGGCCTGTAATAGGAGCAAAAAATTAAACGTTTGGAAATAATTGCTGGAGCGCTCAAAAGTGTACACTTTTGAGCTCTCCAGCAATTATTTCCAAATGGTTTTAACAATTGAAAAAAAATGATTTCTTTGGAATTTTTTTTTGCAAATGTGGATTATATGTACTTTTTTACTCTACTGGAGTGATATTAATAACTTTTGAATAAAAAGTCTTGTTTGAACAAAAAATATATATATAAGTATAAAAAAAAGTTTAAAAAATTACAAAAATATCCTTTTAAACCAAAAATGCGACAATGATAATGAGTCATAACTTGAAGCAACCTTAAAAATCAGCATTGACTGCCGCGCTATAATCTCCTATAATCTCTGGGTGCCAAGATCCATTACTTGGAGGTCATAACTTTAGATCAAAATTTCTCCCAATAGAAAAAAGATATTTTTTTTGGACACATGAGGTTACTGCAGATGCTCTAAGGAAGCGTCCTTTAAATTTATTGCTCCTATTACAGGCCATATCCTGTATAAACATTATGTTACTAGCAATATGTATATTTTTTTACATCTGCTATACCTAATACTACTTAACTAACTATTATACATAATATTGATGTGTAATAATAATTAATAAACATAATAAAGATATCGTAAGTAATCACCGCTACCCTCGTGACCATGATAGCTCTACTGGATGTGTCAACTAAATAGGGAAGCAAAATATACATAAAACAAAATACGGTTTTCCAAGAAAACCCCAGACACAGGGTGATGGTCGTCATAGTAAAAAATCATTAAGTTGCCAAGATCTATTAAATGAGACATGTTTCGTTTCTGTTGATGGGTGGGGACATTTCTGCCCATGGTCCTATACGTTGCAACATTTACATTTCAGCTATTTAATATAAAATCTCTGCCACACATATAATTATGGCGTGTTATATGTCGGAGCATAAATGGTCGGGACTACCGTGCTAGCTGGGATGTGGTTTAAATGGCTTGAGTTTAAATTAGAATAATATTGTGCGTTATCGTGTAGCTTCGCCCAATCGGCATGAGTGCGCGTCAACTAATTGAACTAATACGATTGGAATACAATTCAAAGATATTTGAAATTTGTAAGGATAATTAGTTAATTATTAATACTTTCCAGAATGCAGCCCAAGGATTAGGTAAAATTCAAGTTACCAATTATCGGATTGGTTTTTTTTTATGTAAGTAGTAATGAATTCTAAACCTTAAATGCATGATTTTTTATTTTTGTCCGAGATTAATGGGTGTGATAGGTAATTTTTTTTACAGATACTGGGAAAATAAAATTTCGATTTTCACTGAAATATCAGTGTTAGAAGGTGAAATCCTATTTATGTAAAAATATACATAACCACCACATACCACATTATATGTATATGAAAAATCTTAGTACCTATAGTCAGTAAGGTAGGTACTACTCTATGTAAAAATACTCTGAAAATCGACCATATACTTCTTTATGCTAAATTGCCTCCCTTTTGCTTAAAAACACGCTAGGACAAAACTGTATAAATCTGAATGATTATAGTGGTCAGCGGTTAAGAAGTCAATCCTGACATCTGTCTTTTTCCATAAAGTTTATAACCTAAAAGTAACTTTGAGGTTATAAAATGTATGGAAATGACAGGTGTCAGGATTGACTTCTTAACCGCAGACTACTATTATATAAACATCAATTGGTTTTCCTGGTGAAATAATATTTAAGAAGAAAATACATTTACAGTACATATGGTGCTATATTACCGCACGAGTGCGGTAATCAGCAGATTACGTACATGTGTCGAAACTTTAAAGAGCCATATGTACTGTAAAACGTTGTACGATACACGTGCGAACATGAAATTCATAACTCGTGTCGATTTAAAACACTCCCTTCGGTCGTGTTTCAATTTATCACCACTCGTTGCGAATTTCCTGTTTTCTGCACTTGTATCGTAATGTACTATTATTTATGATAAACACAGATAATATAGATAAATAGTAATTAAAAATAGGACGACGATGAAGCTGGCAAAGCCAGCGCTGTTCTTCCGTTGTAATGTGGTTGTGGCCCAGGTGCAAGCCACAGCTCGCGGACGACGCGGCTATACTAGCACTTAACTATAATTTCTAATATTTTTCTAACAACATTATGTAATGTAGTAAATATAGAACAAAAAAATAAATGTAACTACGTGCATACCACAGAACAGTTAATTCTGTTTTAAATTTGAATAAATTTTGGTTATTTTGTTATGTAGGCAGCCGCTGCATCCCTATGCATGTATTGGTTATAGTTATTAACAAAATAAACAAGTAGGTACAGATAATAATAAAATAAGTTTGTATGTCGGTCATCATCAAATTCATGTTACAATTTAGTACTTATTTCTAAGAATAGATTAACACATCCATAGGAATAAACTATTTGGGACGTATTAAAAACGTATTGAATCTTATTTCATTTCATTTCATTTATTCATAACAATAGATATTGCGTTGAACAAACATTAATAATACAAATTACAGAACAATTAGTAGAATAATGTCACAATAATAAGATTAATAGGCAATAATGTCAAATAAACACATAGGCCTCCCCCTAATTTCATGGGGGGTAAATGCCATAATGCCAATGAGCCATGGCATGTCATATGCTCTTTCAATTAACGGAATTTAAAAAACACCTTTTGTACATTTTAATAAACAAACATCTAAAAAAAAGAATCGGTAATAAAAATAATAAGCTTCGTAGGCAGGTTCACTGGCAGCTAGGCTAAAGTCTGCCTGCTAGAGGTACTTAGAACCAACTTAAATTTTTACATACCTAATTTTAATATTTGAGCATTCTTATATGTCCAAATTCTTGGAGAATGTGGAATAAACGCGGCGATTATGGCATTTACCTCCCATGAAATCGGGGGAGGCCTATGTCCAGCTGTGGACGTTTTTCGGCTGATTTGGTGGTTGTGATAAGCACGAATAATTGTTCCTGACCTGAGTCTTGGATGTATTTCTATCTATGTATTAAAATATTTACCTATATCTATATACTCCTAAGTATGTATGTATATCTTCGCTTATTCCCCATCGTACAGCTTAAGGTCGGTCGATTTGTGTACGATTGTCCACATTTTTTTAAATCAGAAATAATCTTTATTTTTGTTTGTTATAATTCACACTTAGCCGGGTATATAAATAAATAAATATATCCCGGCAATGTTATCTAACGTCCTAAAAGAGAGTTAATTAAGATAACTTAAAACTCATAACAAAGCAAAGCTGAGGTATCGGTTACTTTCTAAGATATTTTATTGTGATCGGACACGAACATTTTTTGTTTATTCTTTTTTTTCTTTTTCTATAATACGAGTATACACTACGCGTTGATATTGAGATGACTTATCTGAGATAAGAATCAAGTTACAATGTCTCTCACTGATAATTTGACACCACTTCGATGTTCCGTTTTTCAATAGACACTATTACTCGTATGTTATGTCTTAGAAAATGAATGATTGCGTAAAATTGTCTGTCAATATTTAATGATTTTGTTAGTTTCACTGCAGTGATAATAACTTATAAAATCTATAAATCTTGCTACTATACTAGTTACAGAAATTTGCTTAGTTTGAACAGGGTTAATTTTTAATGTACCTACTTGGATTTTTGTGTATTATCTTATTTAGGGCCTTTAACATCTAGGCTAACTTTTACTATTTGAATAATCTTGTTAATTGAATATTTCTACATAAACCTATATAAAACTGCAATTATAAGTAAGTACAAGTACTTTATTTAATTATGCAGCATTATACATATAAGAAATCAAATAATACATTACGAGTATTTATTAGTTTCAAAGTTAAACACAAAAGTTGTTAAGTTAACCTTACTTATTTACCTTACGTCGCGTACCTACTTGAGTTATCTACTACCCATACAATTCAAAAAATTCTGAATTCTTCATTTCTAATTAACTATATATAACTACTATACTATAGCCCAAAATAAATGTACCTATATACTCACTTACTATGATATATTTATTTTATGATTTATCATGTTATATTTCATATTTGTGATAAACGAATAGACTGCACTTTGTTACCATGTAAACATCGCAATGCATGGCGTGGGCAACCGAGAGAGAACTTAACTTGTTATTTTTGTTTAATAAACGAACCAAATTATTATGCGAGACATTATCTAAATAAAATGTTAAGACAATAAACGCTATGTAGGAGTATGAGCGTGTGTTTGTGTGTGCGAGTCACACGGGTTGCCATTAATCTATAGTGCGCAAGCAAGATGCGATAAGTACTAGGTATTGTGTGGATTTCACCAAAGTACTTATAGCTAGCGACACGTGTAAATTATTCAGTGAACACATGCGCCGAACATTGTTCTGCGTAAATGGGAAAATTTACACGGATAAAAAAAATGTCCCTAGTACAGTTTTGTAATAAATTCAATGTGCCATTTCTTTAATTCCCGAGATAATGGATGCATCTCATGTCAATATTGTACCTAGTCAAAAAGATAGTAGGCATCGACTACCGAAAACCCTTTAAAAATCTAATGATTTTAATTATGATATGTAAGGGTGTCACTGACGTCACTGTTAAAAAAGTACATAAAGCATATCTACTCTAGACCTACGAGTAGGTAAGTGATATCTCGATATGAAAGATATGTATATGTAACATGCACCGCGTATGTAGTAACGAAGAACTCTCCGAGCTATAAAAATGAGTTGACACGTAATATAATACTGTAATACAAAAGTGTACCCGATGACTATTAGATATTACGATGATGAAGAAATAATTTCAAAGCCCGACCGACGATGAATGTACATTAGCATCGCGATGGGTACCTCTGTTCTACATTTTTTCTCTTACGGGGCATTCACAGGGCGACGATACTCGGCTAGTATTTAATTGCTGCAATCAGATGCTCCCCTCTCCACAGGATAATGACAGTTAGGCTGTAGGTACCTGCGTGGAAACGAGACTGACAAGAAAACCAGTCTTGTATCCTGCCCTGCCCGACACTCACCTTCAAAGTACGGTATTTAACTCTGTTTACTATATTTCTAGGGTATTTATACACCGGATCCATTTTCTTAATTGAATCTCTCTACCGTGATTGATGTATGTCATTTATGAAATTGTCCAATTTATTCTAGCCAACAGTAGAAGTTTCTAGATATAAAATCTTACTAAATGGAAAAAATTAAATCATGAATACCTATCGAGTTAGCAATTATTTTGTTGTTTGTGAGATAAAATTCATCATCGTCATGAAAACACGCAATAAAATATTGTCGTGTGTGTGTGTGTGTGCCATAAAATCCATGCCTTATACCGTTATACAATGTTCTAAAGCTGTATTTTATTAAGGAACTATAGACATGTAACCATTGTTTTGTAAAATGTATTTATTACTACAGTGTAGTTTATGAAGTAAAATCGGTAGTTAGTATGGGAGCGTGTGAACGACTCGAGAAATTAACAACAACTGTCTTGCTCTCGACTGTCAGCTCACTTTCCATCCATTCATGGAGTTTCCAGGTTTTTTCTATCGATTTCTTTCAGGCCTTTCTATGCTTGATTGCGATGCTCCTGTTCAATTATTTTATTACCTACGTACCTAGCTAACTATACCTCACCTAATTTGTGAATAATGTCTGCAGATGCTTTGTCAAAGAAGATTAAGTAGCTATAAGTAAACATATGGTGCTTTATTGAAGACAGTAACTCCGCGTCCATTCACCAAGAGAAAGTATCACATTCGCGGAAAATTACTTAAGTGTTTAAAACGTTTTAGGCTAGGCATATTTGTTTGCATAATAATTATGGGTCAAATCGTGAAGAAACACAGGATTTGTGGATAAAAAGTTCGAACCGTGTATGAATCACATACATTGTTAGTGCCTTCTCGAACAGAGCCATGGAGGCTGTGCCCGCGGCGGCGGCGCAGGTGCAAGATGTGTCCGATTGCGCAAGTCATGCGGTATCCACTTCGTTTTCTATTACAAAAGCTTGGTGTCTGCCTTGTAGCTGGGAACCGCAGTGGGATAAACGGTGCATTGTTATCCCGGGTTATTGCGACTTAGTGTTGATAAACATTATGCCTGCAATTTTATTACGCCTGTAGAGAAAACTATACCAACCAATACTCCTAGTGTTGATTGGGAACAGTTGTATCCTGAAGAAGTTCGTGGTCCGCTTTGACATCTAATCCAAGATTTTGTGTAGGCACTAGTTGGGATTAAGACCAGATTCTTCATGATCTTTTCCTTCACTGGAAGCTCCTGTTAAATGTCAAAGATACGTTTTTTACAGACCTAGTGGCACTATTATATTGATCTCTGTGCTAGTGTTACAAGCCGGGGTTAGAACCCACGACCTGAAAGGCGCGCGCCACAGTGACTTACTTATGATATGATTCTTATGAAAGTTACTTTGGTGAAATAATATAGTAATTATAGTACGATATCATGTTCCTACAATAATACTTCCACTAGTCGCGAATATATTTCACTTTATAATTGCCATAAACTGATTCGACAAAAAAATATATCTATACATATAATAAAGCTGAAGAGGGTCGAAAGTCTGTACATGGAAGATATTCGAAAAAAAGTTGGCTGGGGATACTTAGAATCGATAACAGAACACGTTCCAACAGTTTTTAGAATTTTTGTCTGTTTATCTGTTTGTCTGTTTATATGAACGCGCAACACGTGAAAACGGCTGAACGAATTTTGATGAAAACTTTACTAATCTGTCGAGTAAATACCCGGTCAGGTTTTGAGCTATAAAAATTGTGCAGATTTGGGTTAAAAAGGGGTAAAAAGAGGGGTTGAATTTTGTATGGGAACTCCTATATGGATTATAGGACTCATGGATGAGTTACAGGTATAAAAATTGGTAAGCATATACTTGACGACAAAGAAAAAAAATTATGAAATCTTAACATAAAAACTGAAAAAAAGAAGTAAACGCTAGCGCTGCGCCGGGACGCTGTGTAGTGTGCGCGCCAGCCGCCACGGTCTCTTCAAAATTTGAAAACTATTAGCGTTTAGCCCTTTAACCCTTAACCACTGACGTACGAATGAGGTACGTCGCGTAAACTGTTATTCGCTCATTTTTTTTTTTCTGGTGGGTAGTCTTTAATGCCGGTTTTAGTATTTTCCTAACATGCAATGACGCGACCAAAACAGATAAGAACGAGCGTGTACGATATTTCTTAATAGTTAAATTTATGTTCTTGACGTATGGTCAGTGTTAGTGTAACTTTTTTAACACGATTAACAATTAAAGTTTTGTCGATAAAATCAACGGCGCGAGTATGAACACCTCACGAAAAAGGCAAAAAGTTGAAATTGGTGAAAAAAATGCAGATCAGGCCATAGAATCGTGGCTCAGATGATTCTTCGGCAGATGGAAACTATTACATTTCGTCTAACCGAAGTGATTCTTCTGGTGAAGAAGCCGGAGTCGCAGCTGCCGTTAAAAATTCATTGTAACAGATTTTTGAGAAAAAAATGTTGGTAATTCTATTAAAATCATCCTTTTTACGTCTATAAATAATCACATTATTGAGTTTTTGTAGTTTTTTTTATATTTGGGATGCTCTCTCTCTCTCTGTTGGGTTGCCTGACCTTCGGCCTCACGTGCTTTACCTCTCATAGTCCGCTGCTGGGATGCTCGATTTTCCGCCTCGCGTGTCTTAACACTCAGCTTCGGGCCTTCGGCCCTCAGCCTTATTAAAGAGCCCACTCTGTTGGGATGCTTAAATTACGGCCTTGCGGGCATTACTATTCGGTTTAGGGCCGAAGGTCAATTTTGTTTCGTTTGTGACGTTCGGCCTTCGGTCTCGCGTGCCTTGCCGCTCTGCTTTGGGCCTTCGGCCCTCAGCCTTGCATAAGGAGCCTGCTCTGTTGGAATGATAGGCCCGCATGTCTTGCCGGTCTGCTTAGGGCCTTTGGCCATAATACTTACATGAAGGACTCGCTCTGTTGGGGCTACGTTTTACGGCAGAACTGCGTAGCGAGACTTCTATCATTATAATTGTTATGTTTTTGACGGGATTCATTCGTCTAAAATCGTTACATTTGATTTTCCGAAATAAGCACTTAATCATTCGTTCTGGTGTCCTTTTCGACGCCGTCCAAACATCTCAGCTTGAGAAGAATTGTATGGGAAAACAAATAATTCTAAGGCTAGAACGAGTTCTACGCGGACGAAGTCGCGGGCAAAAGCTAGTAATTAATAAACCTGCTCACAATATTTCACCAGAATCGGTTGAGAAATGCGACCTGTAGAGGAAATCAGCGGAAACCCTGAAATCCGCCATCCGCCGGTCGGACGTACGAAACAATTTTAGCGAAACAGAAACGGAAATTTTCGTTTCACTCGGTCAATAAAGAATTAACACTTGGGTTAGTTTAATATTTGGTTCGCACTAATTGCCTCGTTTGAAACTGCCACGGATGTAACAACAAATTTACTTAGTTAATATGGTGTAGCACTTTTTGTATGTCTGAATCAATTTTTTAAGTCAGTGCCCATCAGCTACATTTAATTACATAATTAGTTCCTATATGTATTGTTACATAGTTATGTATTATAACTTGGACAATTTTATTAAGCAGGCTACATTATTTAGCGAAATTTAACAGTGTTGTAACCAACCCTCTGTCGTAGCACTCGTGACAGTGTTCTCATATTAGTTGTATACATTAACTGGTTTATTACTTTTCCCCTCACTAGCTCGGAAAGCCGTCTTTTGTCCTTTGAAACAAGCGGGTAAAAACGCATTTTATCCACAAGTGGGGAAAGTAATTTGACCTTGGAGCGTGTTTGAGTAGCTTTTGACAGATACCAAAACGTAAAACGCTCTTAATAATGGTTAGTTTGATATCAATTATCATTAAATAAATGGTTTGAGAATTTAATACAAAATACCAAATTTAGCTTTATTTAACGAACATCTTTTTAATAATGATATTGAGTATAATTGTAAACGCACAAGTTGAGTCGATGCAATTTCAAAACGCATCGTCAGAAATGTCATTATTGTCAATGTCAACTAAAATAACGCAACTTGTCACCGACTTCGATTCACGTAAATATTATACACAACTTCCAGAGTTTTCTGTTATAATATCGTAAAAAAATCGGTGATTCCAGTGATGAAAATCATGCCTGTGGAACTGTGTTGTTTTGCAGGTTGCACTTTCCTCGCTATAGTGAGGAGAAAAGTTTTGTGTTACACACGGGTGCAAAGTTGTATTTTACTTCTCGTGTGGTGTATTTTACTTCTCAGGATTCTATTTTAGAAACACTCGCTTCGCTCGTGGTTCAACTATAGAATCCTTTCGCTGGCTCGTGTTTCAATTCCACACTCACGGGTAAAATACAACTTTGCACCCTTGTATAACAAATAACTATAGTTAATTAGCTGACCCGCTACGAGTATATTGGTTATATCAGAACTAAATCTCCCGATGAGTTCGTGATTAGCATCATAAATTGTGCAAGATACCCATTATTTTATTTTTTAACCGACTTCAAGATTTCAAAAGAGGAGGTTAACAATTCGGTTGTATGTTTTTTTTTAATGTTTGTTACTCCATAACTCCGACATTTCTTAACCGATTTGGAAAATTCTTTTTTGATTGTAAGTATATATATCCAAGTTGGTCCCGTTATTGTCAAAACGCAGTTCTGATGATGGGATCCATGAGGAATAGATGGAACTCCTCAAATCTTTAAGGCAAACATATAGTGATTTTTGTGTTTTTATCAACAAGTCAAGCATTTTCATCCAAAAATGTGACATTGGATGAAGTGGAACTGCTAATGATGATCAGAACAGAACTCTTCAACGACGAAAAGATCACGTTTGGCGATTTGTCCTCCTAGCTGTGTTTGTTAAGCAATTTCTATTTTCACGATTAATTGTTGTCATGCTTGATTTCTGATGATGGGATCCATGAGGAATTGAGGGAACTCCTCAAATCTTAAAGCCAAACATATAGTGATTTTTGTGTTTTTATCAACAAATCGAGCATTATCAAACAAAAATGTAACATTTGATGAAGTGGAACTGCTGATGATGATCAGAACAGAACTCTTCAACGACGAAAAGTTCACGTTTGGCGATTTGTCCTCCTAGCTGTGTTTGTTAAGCAAGTTCTATTTTCACGATTAATTTTTGTCATGCTCGATTTTTGATGATGGGATCCATTAGGAATTGAGGGAACTCCTCAAATCTTAAAGGCAAACATATAGTGATTTTTGTGTTTTTATCAACAAATCGAGCATTATCATACAAAAATGTGACATTTGATGAAGTGGAACTGCTGATGATGATCAGAACAGAACTCTTCAACGACGAAAAGTTCACGTTTGGCGATTTGTCCTTCTAGCTGTGTTTGTTAAGCAAGTTCTATTTTCACGATTGATTTTTGTCATGCTCGAGTTCTGATGATGGGATCCATTAGGAATCGAGGGAACTACTCAAATGTGAAAGGCACACAAATAGTGATTTTAGTATTTTCATGAACTAATCAAGCATTTTCATTCATAAATGTGACATTTGATGAAGTGGAACTGCTGATGATGATCAGAACGGAACTCTTCAACGACGCGTAGTTCACTTTGGCGATTTGTTCTCTTCGTTTTGTTTGTCAAGCAAACAAGGTTTTTCCATGATTCCATGAGGAATTGAGGGTACTTAGTCTTCTGCCATTATAAACATACTTATAGCCATTTTTATTTTATTGTATGGAATCTAAGAGTGTACCATCTAAGTATAATAATCTTGCACCGGCCTCCCCCATTGAAGTCGGTTTTTTTTTTCTTAAAAATTATGTACTCCAGCATTGTAATTTCTCTATGTAATGACTGACACTGTCAGTCTGACAGCAGTATTAAAACAATAAACTTTATATACTAATGCAAGTCTATAGACCAGTGACCACCAGTCATATAGTGAATTGTCGATTGTCTCTTTGCCGGCCTAGGCCTTCTATTATTTTATTCAATTTTCACCGCCGCCACCACCGAAACGTGCTACTTCGCGGTCTATTATAACAAACATAACGTATTTTATTGCATGCTTGAGAAAATACTAAACTTATTTATTTAATACTAAGTATACCTGTAATATCTTTATTACATGATTAATAATTTTTCATATCTAGTAAAGTACTTACATTAGTTTTCCTAAACGATTCAAGCAATTGTGCGATTACCTTATTTGCTACTGTAATTTAATTGGACATTAAGGCAAATGGCAAGTTAACTGAACTGACAACAAAGTAATTAGAAGTAAAGCCTGTCGGTTAGGTCGCAAACCCACCAGGCCAGGTGTTTCTGGTCAGACATTCTAGGATAACTTGGTATCTATGCATAGTATCAGACACGGGTAGGCATGCGGCAGAGCTGAGACTGATCAACGTACTCGCTGGATCTTGTAAAAATATTTTCCTATTCACGAAAGTATTTATGCAATGTAAGTATGTATACACAACTAAAGTCAAGCTATTCAGTGATGTAGAAAGGAATTTTATATAGATTATTTTCTTTATCTGACGGGTTATGAACTATGAGAATACCTGAGCCGTGACTCCAGTTTGTTGTAGTGACAGAAGAGGATATTCCTTGGATCGCTTTTCTGTGGTGTCTCTGTTATTTTGTTAATGAAAGACAGAAACATCTTACCTACTGGTAGAAAACGCAATACTTTTAATGAAAGCCAGAAACATCTTAGTGCTAGATAATAGAATGCCACATTTTGAATCTTGATAGAGTCCCGGTAAGTGTATAAGTTTTATTTTTGTTTACAACTTTTCCTGTTGGAAAAGCACATAAAATGTAAGTATCCTAAGCTACAACCGAAAATGACAAACTTTGCTCAAAGTGCATCACAGTCAAATACACGCGCGAAATTTCGCATGTTAGCCAAGATATGAATATAATATAATGTTTATTAATAGAATAATCTTCTTTGATTGAAGTAAGGTTGTTGCCGGTTAATTGGCGGCTCGGCCGTTTGCCGTGTCCAGTGTCCACCATCGTTATTTTACGGCATGCATTTGTTCTCTCTTATTACCAGTATAATCAGCACAACAATCAAACAGATATTCCCAACTAATATTGCCTTATTGCTAGGTAAACGTCGTAAAGTATTGGTCCAGTGCTAGTAATGTAGCACTGGCCCAATACTTTACACTTTTAATCGTAATTCATATTAATGCAGGTGGAATGCTGGTGGTGGATTGTGCAACTTTTTTAAATATTAAGGTTTACCTAATGTCTCAGTCTTGAATGGTGTGTCATTGTAGGACCACTGACACACCACATACCCTTTATCAAATAACTATATTTAAACTTGTACTTACTTGGGGGCAACATTAAAACAAGGACCCTTCAAGTAATAAATTTCTGTCAAAAATATCATTTTTGGTACTTTTTTATTGCCGACTGTACTTTTTTACACTATCGTCAACTACTTGTTGAGACGGTTCCGATGCGATGAGTCCAAACCCGACGTGTTTATCTTGTATAGTTTAGGAGTTGCCATGGCCACCTTCTATCTCCATCATCTGATATAGCTCAGTGGTACCATAATAATGTATTGTCACCGAACTGACATAAGTATGTCAAATTTCAGGTCAATCGGATACCGGCAAGTGGCTGAAACAGGGATTTAAAATTTTGATGACAACTTACATACGAAGAACAGTGCAAGTTAAATAAAAGCTTGCAAAAAGGGCCGTTAATGTTGTGATACTGAGTGAGTAGATGCTTAGATAGGTAGGTATATGAAAGTATATAAATGACGTGTTGTACATTTTCCGGGACCACGTCATATTTGCTCGCGATATAATCTGGGCAACGTAGTAAACTTATTTCGAACTATTAGATCGATGAAGTAGTATCGGGCTTGGTTGCTAGTTTTGGAGTTTTATTGGCTTCAGTAGGGGAATGTTGTAACCAAATCCTTCTTTACGTGCGTGGTACCAGGCTTCCCAGTTTTAACCGGAAATTAATCTACTATTCCCCTTCACTCAGCAAACAATCACCCTCAGAGTTTTGGTTTTTGTTCCCTAGCAATATTGATCCATCATGTTAACGTTTAACATTGTAATATGTCAAACAACCCGCTGAATGATTTTTGTCGTTTGCAGGTGTACTTTTGTAGCCAAACGGCTCCTCAAATAATTTATGGTAAGTTCCTTTCTTTGGGTATTATCAACAGAAACACATCAAATAAATAATGTAATCTCAAAACACAAAACGGGTTTTTTATTGCCATCTCCAAGATGAACAGGATTAGAACAATTGTCAAAATGAATGTTTTTAGCATTTTTAGTAAGCGGTTGGACCGAGGCCATTGCTCTCGACTAGACCGAGAAAAAAAAACAGGGGAACAGTTGTTAGTCGGGGCCGCGGGATTCACGGTTGAGCGCCCCGCCACCTGCGCCCGAGCTGCCGTGGTGTTAGGTATGCCGGCGCCCGCTCCGCTCCGATATCGCACTCTACTCGTAGCTGTGGTACTAGCGAAATCTTTCTATTTGATTCCATTTGTACGGAACAACCATTCCAAACTTCCATTGGAAACCCGAAAGTTTAAGGTTCTCGTCAGCTGTTTGAGGTACTTACACTTACTCCAGAATCTCGAATTGAATCATAAATTGTAGTATGTACTAGTTAAAAAAACCACCTGACTCTTTAGATTGTTACATATATGATATTAACGAGTAGATCTCATAGATTCCGGCAACTATGACCTCAGAATCTGTGACACCTCTAGGCCGCCAAAAACACAAAGAACAATGACGACGTTCATCTGTTTTAAAATCTAGTTCAATGTAGTCGCTTGTCATTCATTAGTTATGCAAACTTGGAACCACCTACCGCCGAGATTCCACTACCAGATTTAGACCATTCTCGTGTCACGTTTCTGGAATAGGGAATTCGAACTTACTTACGTACGAGTATTTGGCATTATGCAACAAACTTTGTATTAGAAGGCTACTTTTATAACTACCGACAAGTTTAATACTTTCACTTGCACTCAGTACGCACTCCAAATCATGCATATTTACCTATAAAGTATATACATTTGTAATGTGGTAAAATTACAGTTCATTCAATTATCGAATTAATTGCATTGCGGTATCTTTTGGGGCTAACCGGTATTTATGTAACAGATAGAAGATTGGGTAGAAAGGTTTAATCGGTCGTTTGTGCTTAATCTTGCGCGCTTCGAAACAGGCGAGCAAGTTAATAGGAGCTAATCTGGCTGTTTAGCGACGTGTCAATGAGCGTGGTGTACGGAACGGTATGCATTGGTAGCGGCAAGCTGGGAGGCTGTGCAGCGAGGTCGTTGCACTTAGCCCGAGGAGGCTGCACTATAGCCCTGCCCCCTCCCCGGCCCGACCTGACATCCTTGCACCTTTGACAAACGACGAGCAAAACAGCATAGGTACCTACACTGGATTTGCTAGTTTGCATTCGCTGCTCTTATTTGTCTTGTTCGAGTTCACATCAATTGAAAAGTAATTCTTTCGTTTCGTAATTTTGCGTACAATTTTCCTCATTTGCTGCACATTTACTGTGATAAAATATTATGTTCTAAGTTATTTTAAAACATTTTGAACTTAATATTCATTACATTTCTAACTTGTAACAGAAATAATGTACCTTAACATTTAAAACGACCTTTGCTTAGCACACCGCCTTCTTGTACTACTCGTAGTGGAGTAGGTATAATGTCAAGGAAAATAGCGAATAGCTTCTTCAAAGATCTGTTTTACCCGTAAGTCAAGATATGGGGTTTTTTAATAGTTGCTTAGGTATGCTACAAGTGCGCAAAGTGGGAGTGGGTAATACCGGGTTGTATCGGAAATAGAGCCGTAAATTATATTAAGAGGATATATATTTTCCTATTTATTTTCGTCACTAAATAGAATAACCATCATAATTCATAATTTGAAATTTTCGTTAGCAGCGTTACTGCTTTAGTACAAAATTAATTTAGTATGGGATGGCGCATCGTTACTGACGGTTTCTCAATGAAATTTGAGACGTTGGTGCCGTTAATAGAAGCCTAAGTCTTCTACGGTAGATGACGTTGTACGCCTCCCTAAGGCGTTGTAAGAGGGAACTATTGAAGGATTTCGTGAACGAGCTTGGTTGTTCCGATAGCTCAGAGGCTAGAGCGATTGGCCGCGTATGCCAGATGTCGCAGGTTCGAATCCTGCTCGGAGCATTAAATTTTTCAATTTTTCCCTTTAATTTTAAATTTTCGTTAGCAGCGTTATTGTTTTAGTACAAAATTAATTTGGGATTTGAGAATAACCATCAATGTAAAATAAACCCAAACATAGTTGCTTTAGTATTTGGTTGATAATTTTATTGAAACACTAGATGAAAGCCCGGCTTCGCTCGGGTGAAATAAATAAGAAAGAAATAAAGTAAACATTTATAAAAAAAAATAAAAAAATATATAAAAAATACAAAAATGTATAAAATAAAAACATTACAACAACGGATTATGATGAAACTTCGTATAGAAATGTAGTCTGTAGTCTGGATTAACATATGGAATAGGGAGTAAAAGATTACGCTGACGACGTCACGGGCAAAAGTTAGTATCTTTGCAAGTTAATCCTAAGCATTTTTATGAGGGTAGTATTTAAAGGCACATAAAAATATTTCACACCGTAATCAGTACTGATTTGTATAGCTAAAATACTAATCGTTCATTAAAATTCAGTTCAGATGTGCAATTGTTAAATATTGATGTGCCAGTCAGTATTTTTGGTGCGAAGTCAGAGCTGCTAACGCGAACGAAAACAAATGAAGTTCGTGTATCTCCCTCTCTGTCGAACTTGCAAAATCGAGCGACACAGAGGGAAATACACGATGTTCGTTCGTTTTCGTCGCGGTAGCAGCTCTCTATTCTCCGACAAATTCTATTAAGTGGGGCCCTTCACACACAATATTATATGTCAAAATTATCGCGATTTTTAAAATTGTATGGGGTCTGTTAAACGCTTAATATTATCACAATACTGGTGTGTCAATATTATCGTGGTTTTCAAAATCGTATGGGTTTTTCTTCAATATTCATTGCACGTGATACGGATCGTGATATGAGTATATCGCGTGATAATAATAACCATGTAACAGGCCCCTATCGATGTTGCTTCAATATTTAGTGTTTCGCGTGATAATAATAACAGTTGGTAATATTTTCTCCAATTAATGGAAGCTATTTAACAACTTGTTCCGTTTTGCCAAAGGTATTTCACATTCCGATACGCGCACCATCCAGGAATAGGAGCCGTCAGACGAGAGGGCCTACCGCGATCTGAAAACGACGCTCGAATATGCAAGTGCGACAGAGAGGCATATATATTTAGTTTTCTGTTGGCAGCACTTTAGTCTGAGCGCGGCGGACGGTCGAAGAAAGTCAAAGAACATTCCGTGTGTTGTCTGTCACACATATAATTTTTTAACTTCCCATCGACCTATGAACTTGAAGTTAGGTGATAATGTTTATTATGAAGTATATTTTACCAAAAATATCAATATATTAATAAATCACATTTGTTTTTTAGTTGTACGGAACCCTCAGTGTGCGACTCCGACGCACTTGGCTGGTTTTTATTACATTTTGAATTTTATTTCTCTTATAGTAAAATACCCTATTCGTTTTAAAGTTGACGCCTGAGGGCCTACCGCGAACCAAAAACGAACTATCTTCCTCTCTGACGTTCGAATATACATGTGCGAGAGAGAGGCAGATACTTCGTTTTCGGTTCACGGTAGCGCCTCTAACGTCCGAGCGCGGCGAACGGCATGAGCTGGGAGTCTACTCCGAAATTCAAAATCCTAACTTCGTATGGTGCCGTCCCTTTCACTCTCCTGTCATAGACTATATGAGTGAAAGGGACGGCACCATACGAAGTTCGGATTTCGAATTTCGGAGTAGACCCCCAGTACCACTAAATTATAAGATAGAGCGAGATAGGGATAGAATTTTGCTAGACGTTTAAAAGCCATAAGTCACCTAGTAGTTTGTCACAACAAAATAGAGATGCAGCTTTAAGATGGGGGACAGACTCAGCAAACATTCAAGTGGTGTCCTTTACACGATTAATATTATCACAATACTGGGGTGTCAATATTACAGCAGTTTTCAAATTTGTAAGGATTCTGCTTCAATATTCACGTGATACTTATCGTGATATGAATGTATCACGTGATAATATAACCATGTAACAGGCCCCATACATTCGCTTTGAAGGCGATTGTTGTGACAATCAGCCTAGCTAGCACGATAGATTATACCGTTACGTTTTACATTTCGCCCATATAACGTGACGGTATAAATAAGTTATCGTGCTAGCTAGGCTGATAGGTGTATAGAACGCTTGAAAACTACAAAAACAAAACGCTGCAGACGCGGCTAGCCGAATCCACACAATGGGCGATGATGGTCCACCACCCAGAACGCAGCCCAGCAACCTGGCCAACACACCGGACGCAAACATAGTTTACAATTTCCGAACGTACCCAACTCGACGCTGTCAACCAACGAATTTACTTTAATATGGCCGACTTTTTGTCATAAAATTAACACTTTTTAATGCAAAATACGCGACAATCCGAATTTTGCGGATACATATGTTCAACTCGAAATCGTTATTTTTATACGTTCTTCAATTTTAATATAGACAAGTAACGGGAAGATGTCTTCCCTGTCTTCGGCGGAACCATGCCACAGCGGCATGTAAGCGCAAGATATCATGCTTCCGATGTAAAGGAGACCATCTGGTGTTTTTCTGTCCTAAACTGAAGACGCTTACAACAGGTAAGAAGACCGAAGACTGTCCCCAAGTTGATACTTTATTAAATAACAATAAAAATAAAAGTTTATTCGATAGCAACAAAAAATTTTACACCGTAATCAGTACTGATTTGTATGGCTAAAATACTAATGGTTCATTAAAATTCGGTTCAGATGTGCAATTGTTAAATATTGATGTGCCAGTCAGTATTTTTGGTGCGAAGTCAGAGCTGCTACTGCGAACGAAAACAAATGAAGTACCTACGTGTATCACCCTCTCTGTCGCACTTGCGAATTCGAGCGACACAGAGGGAAATAAATACACGATGTTCGTTCGTTTTCGTTTTGCGGTAACAGCTCTCTATTCTCCGCCAAATTCTATTTAGTGGGGCCCTTTACACTCAATAATATGTGTCAATATTATCGCGGTTTTCAAAATTCTATGGATGCTGCGTCAATATTTATCAATCAATATTATATGTCAAAATTATCGCGATTTTTAAAATTGTATGGGGTCTGTTAAACGCTTAATATTATCACAATACTGGTGTGTCAATATTATCGTGGTTTTCAAAATCGTATGGGTTTTTCTTCAATATTCATTGCACGTGATACGGATCGTGATATGAGTATATCGCGTGATAATAATAACCATGTAACAGGCCCCTATCGATGTTGCTTCAATATTTAGTGTTTCGCGTGATAATAATAACAGTTGGTAATATTTTCTTCAAATAATGGCACTTATTTAACAACTTATTCCGTTAATTTCACCAAAGGTATTTTGCATTCCGATACGCGCACCATCCAGGTATTAGGAGCCGTCCGACCAGAGACCTACCGCGATCAGAAGCTACTTGCCGGATCCACACAATGGGCGATGATGGCCCACCACCCAGAACGCAGCCCAGCAACCTGGCCAACATACCGGACGCAAAAATAGTTCACGATTTCCGAACGTAGCCGACACTGTCAATCAACAAATTTAATATGGCAATATAGTCTGTGGGCAATATGGCCGACGTTTTGTCACCAAATTAACACTTTTAAATGCAAAATACGCGACAGTCCGAATTTTGCGGATACATATGTTCAATTCGAAACCGTTATTTTTATACGTTCTTCAATTTGAGACAGGTCTCGTTCGAGTCTACCGTACCCCTGCACGGAATTATTAATATAGATACCGTAAAACGGGGTGAGTAGGTTTCGCGGGGAGAGGTGGGTTATGAATGGGGAGAGAAGGTTTGAGAGGGGGGTGAGAAGGGATTTTAAGGCTACGCCTACAAAAATAATGTAATCCAATTTAAAATGGAGCTATAGTAATACGCATAATAAAAAAATATATCCAAAAATCTTCCAAAATCACCTCTGTATGTAAACCCCTCTCACCCCAAATACGAGGCACTACGGGATGAGGTGGGTTTTCCTCTTTATCGTCAAAGTTATGAAATGGACCTACGCAAAATAAAATAAAAAGTAAAATACAAACGTCCGGAACACTTATTATATACACCATTCAGTTTTCATATGTAAAAATAAAATGTTATCGAGGTTTGAATGTCAGTTTTCACCCTACTCACCCCATTTTACGATACATAAATAAATAAACAGACGCCTAGATTCCCAAAGTGCGAGCGTACCTCGCACGTTTAGCAATTGAAGGTATGGAAAAATGTGACATTGCAGTGACATGTTGCTAGCCCATCGCTCACAACACACTTACAGCGAATAGTCATCGATACCATCAATTTTATTTCAGCGCCATCTAACGTTAGTCATGATTAAGAGCTGGGCTCTTGTCGGTGCAGCTAGATGCACAAGAGTTTCTCTCCATCTCTGCCAGCTTCTTGATGTCCTGGTACGACATTACCTCCACATCCTCCTTTATATCTGGTGCATATAACTTGTCCTCGGTCTTTATCTTCCTTTTTTAACCGACTTCAAGATTTCAAAAGAGGAGGTTATCAATTCGGTAGTATGTTTTTTTTTTTTTTTTTTTTATGTTTGTTACTCCATAACTCCGTCATTTCTTAACCGATTTGAAAAATTCTTTTTTTGATTGTATGTATATATATCCAATATATCCAAGTTGGTCCCGTTTTTGTCAAAAGGCAGTTCTGATGATGGGATCCATGAGGAATTGAAGGAACTCCTCAAATCTTTAAGGCAAACATATAGTGATTTTTGTATTTTTATCAACAAGTCAAGCATTTGCATCCAAAAATGTGACATTGGATGAAGTGGAACTGCTGATGATGATCAGAACAGAACTCTTCAACGACGAAAAGTTCACGTTTGGCGATTTGTCCTCCTAGCTGTGTTTGTTAAGCAAGTTCTATTTTCACGATTAATTTTTGTCATGCTCGAGTTCTGATGATGGGATCCATGAGGAATTGAGGGAACTCGTCAAATGTGAAAGGCACACAAATAGTGATTTTAGTTTTTTCATGAACTAATCAAGCATTTTCATTCATAAAAGTGACATTTGATGAAGTGGAACTGCTGATGATGATCAGAACGGAACTCTTCAACGACGCGTAGTTTACGTTTGGCGATTTGTTCTCTTCGTTTTGTTTGTCAAGCAAGCAAGGTTTTTCCGTGATTTCATGAGGAATTGAGGGTACTTAGTCTTCTACCATTATAAACATACTTATAGCCATTTTTGTATTTTATTGTATGGAATCTAAGAGTGCACCATCTAAGATTAATAATCTTTCACCGGACTCCCCCATTGAAGTCAGTTTTTTTTTCTTAAAAATTATTTCCTATTTATTCTGTTGTTGTGTTCAAGCTGTTTATCGAGCTGCCTGTATAAATAATGTCAATCAGCTGAAGACTGCAGAATCATTTTACTCCTTTCCTCAATGAGCCTTTGAGTGGAGTTCGAGAACCTTTTGCCTCTGTGTGTCCGTTGGGCCTTAAAGAGCTTAGACCCAATGATATGGATAGCTTCCACAAATCCGTCATTGGATTCGTCCACATCGCCGCCTAGACAATCAAACGGTTTTGGAGTTCCAGCTGAGAGCTCTCGGGGTTTGAATTTGGACTGCTGCTGGACGGAGCAGAGACCTCATCAGTCGAGAGCGTTCTAGCTTGACCCATATCTATACTATAATATTATAAAGCTGAAGAATTTGTTTGTTTGAACGCGCTAATCTCAGGAACTACTAGTTCGAATAAAAAAAAATATTTTTGTGTTGGATAGTCCATTTATCGAGGAAGGCTTTAGGCTATATAACATCACGCTGCGACCAATAGGAGCGAAGACGCGGACGAAGTCGCGGGCAATAGCTAGTATTCATTGTGCCTCTTACAGACTGTAATCACTTCCAGTTTTAACCGTATTGACTTCAGAGACAATATTAAAATATAGGTATGCATTGAACATGATTAATTTATAAACCTTTTTCCAAATGCTAAAAACTCCTTGCGTTGGGCTGACGACGGAGTTAAATTAAAATTGAAAAATAAAAAGCTCTAGTGCGGTAAAGTGGTACTTTCCGCATAGTTTGGCTGCTTTTGAAACGCACTTTTCAAGCACATAAATTGTAAAATAATAACATCCTCCTTTTTTTGGAAGTCGCTGGAATAATATTAAGAGTAAAACATTTCATGTCGGTGGCGAAACTGCAGTAACGGTATAATTGAAACAACCGCAGATTTTACATTTATTCTTAGCCCGGAAACTACAAACGACCCGCGATACGGTTGTCAGTGTTTTATCAATGGTATTAAGCGGCACGTGAGCAATTTAACAGTCAGCCATTTCCACGGCTTCTTGTTTTAGGTTAATCCGGATAAATTAAATACATCTATTCGAACCACATAGCCTACAGCGTTAAGGTCGCTTTTACCTGCGCCACAGTTAAAATAATACTAGTACGCTGAGCAATGAAACACGCGCGCATGCGAAACGCATACGTAGGATGTACCTACATTCTGACAAGCTTGCGACTATAAGGAACTGAAGACAGTGGGGTCCTGAGTAGATATTTTCTAGTATTTCTTACATAGTTCTCTGAAATAATAATTCCACTAGCTTTTGCCCGCGGCTTCGCACGCGCAGAACAAAATAAACTGTATGTAGCCTATGTTTTTTTCTAAAACCCTAAAATTACTTTTCTTGTATTGTAATAAGTAGGCTATACACAAAGTTTCAAGTATCTCGCTTAAAATTTTACTCCATCCCCGTACAAACTTTCAACCCACTTTTTACCCCTTGAGAGTAGAATTAAAAAAAATCCCTTCTTAGTGGTTACCTACGTTATATAAACTACCTGTTGTGAAAAAAAACAGCTTCCTTGGTTCAACGGTTTGGGCTGGGCGTTGATTTAAGTGAGTGAGTCAGTCAGGAGTTTGCACCCCTATTTAACCCGCTTTGGGGTGGGTTTTTCCAAAACCCTGAAATAACTTTTCTTGTATTATAGTAAAAAGTATACACATAAAGTTTCAAGTCTCTCACCTAAAATTTTACTCCATCCCCATACAAAATGTGCAACCCTATTTAACCTACTTAGGGGTGGGTTTCTCCAAAACCCTTAAATTTGTTTTCTCGTATTGTAATAAGGAGTTCATACACAAAATTTCAAGTCTCTCACTTAGAATTTAATTCCACCCCTTTTAATTTTGCACCCCTATTTAAGCCGCATAGGGATGGATTTTTCAAAAAATCCGAAATTACTTTTTTTGTATTGTAATAAGGAGTTCATACACAAAGTTTCAAGTCTATTAATTACATTTTTACTCCATCCCCATATAAACTTTCAACCCCCTTTGTACCCCTTTAAGGGCAGAATTTTCATTAATCTCTTCTTGGTGGGTATTTGCGTTACATACACAACCTATTGTTTAAAAAAACAGTTTTTTTTTTTTTTTTTTTTTAATAGTTTTCTAGGGTCAGGACCTTTCACCCCTATTTAACCCGCTTAGGGGTGGGTTTTCCACGTTTTGCGCGTATTGACGCCGGGACACACGTGAAACGTAAGTTACTACGTAACAGATGCTGCACGACCATATTTCAGATCATGTATTGATAAATCTACAGATCTATCTCATTTGCATGTCACTCCAAAAATATATAAGTTATTAAATATGCAATAGGTAAGTACTTATTATTGACCAAGCGAGCGAAGCGTCTCTGTTTCAGCCATAGATATTATATCTATGTTTTCAGCTCAGGCAATCTTTATGTATGTCTGTCCGGATGTCTGGCAGATTTTTGACGATTCTCGTGATAGTGAGCAAGTTATTCCATCGTAGGTTCGAAAAGTTACGTGATTACGTTGCCGGTTCGCAATATTCGCAAAAGTATCAAATATGGATGATTTTGGATCGATGGGCCCATAATGATCCATTACACTTTTTTCATAATATCTTAGTACTTTCTACTAGGTAATTACTAATTACATGACATTGTACTCCCAGGCTATACTGCCCTTTTCAATCGGTATAATATTTCTTTATTTTTTATCAATAACATGCATATATTTTGTGTACGCTGAATAATGCTGAAGCCTTATCATTTGATCTTCATATTTTATCTCAAAGTGGAATGAAAATAAAAGTGAAGTACGAGTAGATTAGTTATTCGAAAGATGTGTTGTTGCAAAGAAGCAAAAAATAAATAATACGTATGTATCGTTTTGAATAGTGAACAATACTAGACTTTACATTATGTTTTCATAATTTCCTGAAAATTTCACCGATGTAATAACCGGCAAATGGAAATTAACAATTTCAAAAACGGGTACACGGTAAGTCAAAGTCATAAATATATTGTTACGAGCGTGGGGTACGGGATAGAGTTAAAATACCTCTTAGCACGACGATAGGTTTATTCTCCCACACTGAACTGTCTTGTACCGGGAATTGGTCCCCTTATATACCCCTATCCGAATATTGTAGGCGATAATTTCGATATTCATTTCATTACGCGTCTGTTCCGAGGAGCGCTGGCTATTCCAGAAACTTGTGCTGTTACGACGATTCTCGAATATTGTAATCCCGTACATTTTCGTATAAATGTTCTTAAGCACCGAATATTCCATTCAGTTACTTCTTCTAGAACTTTCGATGCTACTCAGCGTAATGAAAATGTTTGCATTAAGACTTTAAAAACATCTTACAAAAAGCATGTTGGTTAGATCCCAGTAGGATCTAACCCGGGTGCGTCGACTCCATATACCAATGTCTACTTATACCACTGGCCTCAGATTAGTTGTAATTATACGGCAAATCCGAATATCTTCCTGACATGTCTCTATAGCAACGAAACTGTTATACTCGTAACCCCGTCGCAACAATATGTATCCCTTAAATGCATAATGATGTATATATGCATCGTATATTTGATGGTCCGTGGCTCAAAATGCAGCTATCCAAAATCACATTTATTACTTTTATACAACATGACACATCTATTTCAATTTATTAAAAAGTTATACAAAAAATCATGCATTTAAGGGTTAAACCTACTCGTATAGTCAGAGTGACAAAAATATCTGTACCTACGCTCCTTTGTTGTTGTAATTGTAATGTTGTTTGTTGTACTTGCCACTGAGTTCGTACTTCCTCACTTAATACTCCTCTGGATGGGGCAGAGGGCGTCGACAGTGATTCTCCATCCCGCAAGATCTCCATTGTGCAGTGCTACGCTCCCATCAACAGGAAGGAAGGAGGGTCTAAAGGCACGAGAGTTAATCAAACTTTAACTTTGCTCCAGAGTGAAACATAATATTTTTCACCACACTAAAGCAAGGAAACGCACCAAAAACCAGCAAAACTTTGAAACATGACGCCATCATGACGCGTTTGAAATGGGTGACGAGCGATTTAAGGACAAAGTGGGTACTTTCCGAGCTGTGTAGTGAATAATAGCTTACTAACTTGCGGGATCCCGCCAATACCGGGATTGATTTCTTCATGCGGGATTGCATTCCCTACTCTCAACGGCACCTTGAAGAGTATTAAGAAATTGTGATCGTCACGGGTGACCTAAACGCAAAATTTGGAATCGAAAATACAAACTGCGAACGCCACATGGGCACTACCTAGTTCCAGGGTTGGGTATTAGTTCTACTCCGCACCTCTACCATGTATCTAGGAGACTGAGCTACGGGGTAGAACTAATAAATTTTAAATGTTACCTAGCTTCTATATTAACATGCACAATAAAACAAATTGACTGCTCTCCAGAACGGTCTCATCTAGTCTGAAGCCTTCAACTATTATTCCATTACACAGAGACAGTTGACAATCCAAATTCCATTTTATCTCTGCTCTGGGATCTCCGTCGGAACGCACCAGTGCCGCCCTAGAGTCACACCTCTGACACTTCATGTCCTTCTGTCTATGTCCCCTCAATTCATTCACATATTAGCAACCTTAATGAAGTGAAAGTAAGATTTTAAAATAATTCCTAGTTTAAAACCAGGTTTCTTTCAGGCCGAAAATGTATGCGACGTCAACAGCGTCGACGACGTCGGGGTCGCGCGCGGCGGCAGCGGACCGGCGCGTGCGCGTGGTGCGACTGCTGCGCTCGCGCCGCGCCGCGCCCGCCTTCGGCTTCTCGCTGCGCGGCGGCCGGGAGTACGCCACCGGCTTCTTCGTTTCCAAAGTGGAATTCAACTCAGAGGCACATCTCCAAGGGCTTAAGGTAATAAGCGTTCTTTACGTCGAAAATTCATGAGACCACAACAGCATTGACGACCGGCTTCGTAAAATTATTGAAGTTCAACTCAATTGCGCGTTTTCAGCGGCTCGGGTTAAATTAATTAAGTATATAGTTGAACATCTTGACGCTCTTTTAGGTTAATAGTTTATTTCAATCATTATGCTTTTATATGCATAATGATTTCAGGAGATTTTGTGTATTTCTTAAAAACTTTTCATGTTATCTTTGTTTAATATTAATTCCGTCAATCACTTTAAATGATTAGTTCTTTTAGGAGCACTATGATGATTGTGATGATTTGTCAAAATTGTTGTCGTACAAAACAATTTACGCGTAACTAATTTTGAAATACACTATTAACCTAAATTAGTTTTAATGACAAGTTTTAATTCAAGTATTATTTAAGTTGCCAAATAAAATAAGAACAACAATCAAATATTTCAAAGCTACGCATAGGACCTAAGCCCGGAAAAAGGAAAATGGAGCCGACCAGACTTCATGGGGGGTCTCTATTGTTATATCAAAAAAATATTGACAAATTATCATTTCGCAAACAATTTTCCGCAAATTTTCATTTGCCAAATTATTATTTGGCAAATAAACTCTTGACAAATAATTATAATACAAACCTAATGTCTGGCAAGTGAACAGTTAGACAATGACTCGCTTACCAACTAGTACTTTAACCAAATTTCAAGTAGTCAAATGTTTCAGTTGGAAAAACATATTTTACGCAAGCAAGCAAGCAAAGTTTTCCCGCTCTTTTATAAAAAAAATACCCTCGAAGACCTATCCGCGATCCGAGTCGGTATTGCCACAAAGTTCCTGTATAAAACAATAACTCTTAAGCAAGCAAAGCTTTCCCGCTCTTTGATAAAAAAAATAACCTCGAAGACGAAAGCGGGAGCTAAGCTCCCGCTTTCGGCTTCTAACCTATCCGCGATCCGAGTCGGTTTTGCCACTAAGTTCCTGTTCCCTACTGCCTACGTGAAAACTTGAACTTGGCTTTGTGGCTATATTACTATTAGATTCATAGTTGTTATATTACAAGTTCAAGTAATAAGTATGTAGATATTGTACGATTTGTATTAAACTTTTAACTTGTTTCAGACAAATTCATTTGACAAAATATTTATTGTCTAAAGATTTTCTGCTTTAATGAAGTATTTGGTAAAAGACCAAATGCCTGAACGTTATTTTCCGTGATAATATTATGTTAAATAAAAATTTGTCCAAATGAAAATGTGCCTACTAAAATTATTCCAAAGATTGCATTACCAAACGTAACAGTTGCCAAAATTTGTTTGGGTAATGAAATTTTACCAAAATAACTTTGGCAAAACGGCAGGATCCCCTTCATGGGTTATAGGCGTTTAGCCTTTCGAACTATCTTTGTCAAGATAACGAAACCTACAAATACGTATTTAAAAATTTAAAACACCACAGCTGTTATTTGAATGTACGTACGTAGACAGGTCATCACAGGTCCCCTTGATTTTGAATTATGCTGCTGCGTAGGTACATAGAAATTTTCCTATTCCATAATCATGACATGAAATCTGATCGACAAATTAATTGAAGTGAATTGCACGATTACCTCGATGTTGTGCAAAGGCAGTTTTACCAACAAATCAACAAAGGATTCCCAAGATTAGCCGTTGTCTGTATTGCATCACTATATCCACATATTTATTAAATTTCCGATTGTTCTAATAAATGCTGCTGTTTCGTTTTCCCATTAGATACAGTCACTTTTGTCACATTGTGTTACAAAGTTCTGGCTATGGTTTTTGTACGGCCATTAGGCAATGTAGCATTATGTCATTGTTTGATTTCTGTGTTTGTTATGTACATTCACATCGCTAAAGGGAGAGATTAAGTCTGTTGACACTTTTTATCGTCTCGACTGATTCCCACGAGACCTGTGCAGCTAAATGCGGAGGTCTGCGAACACCTTGCAGGCACAATTAGTTCACTAGCCCGCTACTACAAACTATTCCACTGTACACAATTACCCACATCCGAGGTTGCTTGTCGCAAGACGCATTCCATTCTTTTCGCGCTCACGTAACTGACGCAGTTTCCTTTGGCAGCGCTCAATCCACAATGAAATGGGTACCTGCTTGAGCAGCGTTGTCATCATCTAGGTCAAATACTTCATTAGGTTCATTGTGATTAAGTGTCGAGTTGCAAGTCGTTGATGATTTATTAGGTAACCAATTGTGTCTTGGGTGGTTATTTGGTATGTAATTGATAATTAAATAATCAATGAAACTTAGAGTCAAAACATAGTCAAGTGTTATTTAAAGGTAACAAAGGTCAATTGTTGCGTAACTTCTATTGATGATGAAGTGGTTAATATTAACAAGACAACAAAAAACCTAGGCCCTTTATACATTTAAATATGGAATAGGACTTCATAATAGGAGACACTACTTGTTTTTGTTTAGGAGAAAATGCATTACGAGTACGCATACCACCCGGGCGCAGCGCAGGGGTAATGTGGGACTCCCGTATTGGGGAGAGAATTATGAGATCCACGGTGTACCCACTAAAATATCACTTCAACCGTAGAGGATGTCTGAGTGAGTTCTGGGTGCCTCTTAGCTTTTCCGTGGAAGGTTACAACTCGCCGTTCAGCCAGTACAGCCAACCACTTTTATTTCTACTACATAGTCTCTAAACATCATAAAAATGTAGCCCGTTATTTGAGTGTACCTCAGACACATTCTAATAGGTACCTCATTCCTTAACAGTTTTGTGGTTGTAGTGACGCTGCCTATGAAGCCGACGACGGACGGGTTCGAATCCCAGTCAGAGCAAATATATATGTGATGAGCAGGAATATTTCTTTCTATGTAATCGTCGTCTAAAACCGAAAACATGCCCTATAGAGCTTTCTATGTCGTTCTAATTGCGTTAGACTGTCCCACTAATATGTATTTATTACTTATACCACACAAATGGCATGTTTGTTGAAATTGAAAAATATTCATCGAAATTCGAACGTAAACTCTAAGTTTAATTCAGTAAACGTCGCATAGATAGTTTAACTTTCTTAGTGAAATTGTGAACTAAAATATTTACGCGTAATTGTTCGGTTAAAACTCGGTCGTTAATGAACAAAACTATGCATCATTAGATATTTTGAGCAAAATTCTAGGTGCGAAAGATTCACACGATTAACTAATAACAAAGAAGTTACGAAAAATTCACGAGTACATCCGTTGTTATTTCGAGCAGACAATAGGGTGCTTTGAGACAATTGTGGAGAATCCTGAGAAATGACCATAATATACAGTTCGCGCAAACTGTATGTTGAACCCAGCATGAACAAGATACAATGAATGGGAGTTAGGTATGTATAAACGACAAAACCCTATACAGGACTTAAGTGACCAACGACCGGGGTCGTAATCGCCAAATGTATGTACCTACTTACCGACCAAATTATATTATAACCAGTGATCGGAATTAGATGAGCCAAAATACCTATACTTCGCAAGAGGACATAATATAGAGTGGTTACAACCGGGTAGAAAAATATATTTTTCTTGAATACCGGGTATTCAATATTTATCCGGGTACTAATCGTAATGTTAAACATACATGTTTTTACTTACAGAACGGGATGTATTATGTTAATCTAAAATTTATAACTATTTTTAGTTATATTTGGTAACATTTTCGTCACACTTTTTAGAAAAGGAACCTTCTAAACTTAATTATGTCAAGCTGTCATGTTGTTAGTATTTTGAATTTATTCAAATAAATTATAAAAACATGAATCGAGAAGCGAAACTGAGTTCCGTAGCCTCATAATCGTGGGATTTGCCAGCACAAGTGTTGGCACACCGTTGCAAGTGCACGGTCAGCAGTTATCTCAATCAGATTTTCAAAATTCTGACGAGACGCCATAAACAGCTGTTGCGGTTTCCCAGGACAACCAGCCGTTTGCCGCTCTACTTGCCAATTTACTGACTATCTCATTGGCCCATCCGCCCTTGTCTCCCAGGCCACGCTGAAACAACGCCTGCGCCCAACGAATTATTATTGAACGACGGTGTAATTATGTCAATCAGTGACAGTGTCAGTCTGTTTATTTTGTTATTTTTTGCATAATTATTGCAGATTTCTTCGCTTTAAGCGAGTTACTTTTACGCCCTATATTTCATAGAAAAGTGAATGAACGCCTATCTTGTTTTTTAGCGGCTGCGTTAAGTATTGATAGATTTTTTTGTATATGTTTTTTGAAATGTGTTTTTATTCACCTTGAATGCCTTCTTGCCTTACCTCGGTGAAACTATTGGAGTGCAGACATGTGTGGTGGAGCATCTGTGGTGACAATAAACAGTACAAGGGGCGGCGGGGTCTCGCAATCCATACCACTCGCCAGCATGGCTCCCGTATGGTTGTCGATCCCCCCTTGCCCAGTGCCTCTCAACCACTTGACGTTACGAGTATAGACCCATTACCAACATCTAATAGTTCCTCCACTCTCGACTCAGAAACTAGGGCTGCTGAAGGCAAATACCCCAATTATAAAAAGAATACTGCGGGGCGCACGCATATCTGTTGCAAGCTGCCTTACTGAGTGTATCACCAAGGTCGTCGCAGAGAACTCCCCCGCAGCCCTTTCGGAACCACACACTATCTCGGAACGCAGCCACAGAAAACATAATGCTCTACATTTTAGTAAAATAAAATGTATAGAGAACAAACTTTCAGAAGGGAATGTGAGTGGAGCTGTCAGGCTTTTATTTTCTAGCGACGACCTGGCGTCATACTTAGCTGAGACCCATACGTCCTTGAGAGAGAAGCACCCAGTCCCCTCGGCTGCGTCTCAACTACCGGATCCTCCTGGACCAGATGACTCTTTTGCTTCTGTGTCCGTAGACGCTGTTCATCAAGCGATCCTGTCATTCCCGATCGGGTCTGCCGGTGGCATTGACGGTTTATCTCCACAACATCTAAAAGACCTGACCACTACGCCGTCGGGTGACACCGGTGCTGCTCTCTTAATTCAGATAACTGTTCTAATAAATTTAATGCTGTCAAGCCGCGTTAACACCGAAGTCGTGCCACTCCTTTACGGTGCCAATCTGATTGCTCTTGCCAAGAAGGACGGCGGAATCCGCCCAATTGCTGTGGGCTGCACCTTCAGACGCTTGGCATCGAAGCTCTGCTGCCGTAAATTCCATACTAAACTAACCAACTTTTTCAAGCCTTGACAGATGGGTTTCGGTGTTAAGGGCGGCTGTGAGGCTGCAGTTCTTGCCGCGCGCTCCTTCCTCTGTCGTCCGGACTACGAGGTTTTCCTAAAAATTGACGTGCGAAATGCATTTAATTCGGTCGATCGCGGGGCCCTCTTATCAGAGGTGAAAAAAGAATACCAGACGCATACAAATACTTATGGCAATGCTACGGGGCCCCAACAAAATTACTCTTTGGCGATAAAGTAATTCTTTCCAGCATGGGTTGCCAACAGGGAGATCCGCTTGGGCCAGCCATTTTTAGTTTGGCAATACATCCCATCATCTCTAACCTTAAATCATCATTCAATCTCTGGTATCTGGATGACGGCTCGCTTGGCGGTGACGCTGAAACAGTTCTTCAGGACCTGCATCTAATAATAGACAGATTCTCAGATATCGACCTGACTCAAAATTATATTAAATGCGAGTCACCTTCCAACAGAAAAAAAAATTGAAATTCTCACAAATTTTAACGCTGTACTGCCCAATATTTCGGTCCATTCAAACTCATCACTGTCTCTTTTAGGTTCACCCATGTTTGACGAAGCAATCAAACCCATCATCACATGTAAACTAAATCTCTTTAATAACACATCAAATTTACTTTTCCAAATCAACCCCCACATGGCCCTTTTCATAATTCGGTTCTGCCTTTTCACTCCTAAATTTATGTATTTACTTCGCAGCTGCCCAATCTGGAAATTCCCTTCCATTTTATCTGCCATTGACGACTCCATCAAAACAACTCTCTCTAAAGTATTAAACATAAATTTCGATTCTAGATCGTGGGCCCAAGCGGTTCTTCCTATTAGATTCGGTGGTCTGGGCGTTCGTTCCTCATCCAGCGTGGCCTTGCCAGCTTTCCTGTCCTCGGCCTACAGCTCGCTGTCTCTTGTCAGTATTATTTTAAATCATCCTCAAATAATTGACATGGAGATACCGAGCCTAGCGGAGGCCAATAAAGCCTGGTGTGACTCATGCCCAGGAGTGGATGTCCCTGAAACAAAGCACATCCAGAGAGCATGGGATACTCCGCGCCTCAAGGTAACCCATGCTTCACTTCGTAATAGTAGTCTGGACGACTCGGATCGTGCTCGAATTTTGGCTGTATCAGTGAGCGAGTCGGGCCACTGGCTGCATGCCCTCCCATCCCGAAACGTGGGCACAGTTCTGGATCCAAACTGCCTGAGAATATCGGTATGCCTCAGACTTGGAGCCAGAATGTGCCTCGCTCATACGTGTAACTGTGGGAGGAATGTGGACCAGCTGGGCAGACATGTCCTCTCATGCCATAGAAGCGCCGGCCGCCTATACCGCCATGGCACTATAAACGATCTTATCCGCCATTCGCTTGCCACCGCCTCCGTGCCAGCAATTCTCGAACCTGTAGGTTTGGCTCGGGACGACGGCAAGCGTCCTGATGGGGCTACATTAATGTCATGGAAACTAGGCAGGGCCCTGGTGTGGGACGTAACTTTCGTTGACACTTTCGCCCTGTCCCACATTCAGGGCACCCGTTCTCAGGCCGGCGCTGCTGCCGACCAGGCCCAAGTTAACAAGCGCCGAAAATACTCTTCCTTATTAAAGGATTACGATTTTTCGGCGCTTGCCGTGGAAACCTTGGGGCCCTGGTCGGCAGATATGAAAAACTTCTTAAAGGCCTTGTCTTTGCGGCTGGTCCAAACATCTGGCGACCCCAGAGATTTCTATGGCGATTCAGAGAGGTAATGCCGCCAGTGTAATGGGGTTCATGCCGCAGTCTGACCTGCTTGAGGCGATGTTCTTTTTGTAATACACTTAGCCATTAGGTAGGTATAGGTTACTATTTTTAGATTGTGTTTTTATTTGTTATGTTTTATTGGTTTTTTTTAATTTCATATCCGACTATGTATATTCTTATAAATGAAATAAAACCTAATTGATATATAAAAAAAAATGTATTTAACTAGGACTAGTACCCGGATAAATATCGAATACCCCGGGGTATTCAAGGAAAAAATATTTTTCTACCTGGTTGTAATCACTCTATATTATGCCCTCTTGCGCAGAACAGGTATTTTAGCTCACCTAATTCCGATCACTTATAACTCAGGACATAGGTACCTCATCATTGGCCTTCTGCATCTATAAAAGATGATGTTTAGAGGTACAACGAGTCAACGACATACAGATACAAAAAAATATTATTTATCTGGGGACTTTAAACTTCATAAAAACAAAAATAAAATAAAATGTATTTCATTTAAACAGTGGAAATAAGTAAATATCCCAGACATGGAAATAAGTAAATACTCGACACTTCCCCAATAGATACCTTTTCCCAATCTAATTAGTAGAAATTAGGATGACAAAACCTAAGGACCCAGGCCCGGGTATGTCCTAAAACTACCACCAGGACCACGCACCGGGGGATGGGCAGCAGCATCCCTGGAGTGTGGTGGAGATACTGCGATCGCCAACTCGCATGCCAAGCGTGGCGACTATGGCATTTACCCCTCATGAAATTGGGGGAGGCCTGTGTCTAGCAGTGGACGTCCTTGGGCTGATATGGTAGAGGGACAAAAGGATGTGCATTGGGACGTTCACCCTTAAACGTTTTGAAAGTAAAATATGGAGTATATTCGTATGTATTAATGGATTCCAGGTCTTAAGTAGGTAACGTCAACGTAAGGAATATAAACTCATAAAAGTCATAAATTGCCCACTACTCAGAATGACAGACGCAAAGCTCTAATCAATCATGCCAGGGACCTATCTATGCTAACTGCAGGAACAAGTAACACGTATTGCAATTATTTGACAATTAGGAATAAAAAGTAGTGTGTGTTCCCCTGAGGCGGACCTACACGAGTCCGGTGCGTGAATCATTTGGCTATTTATTTTCCCTACACTTATCTCTCATTTGCAGCGTTTTCAACACTGACATTCATATCAAAATTATTTTGTACTAAAGCAGTAAACGCTGCACAGCTAACGAAAATTTCAATAGCTCAGAGGCTAGAGCGATTGGCCGCGTATGCCAGATGTCACAGGTTCAAATCCTGCTCGGAGCATTAAATTTTTCAATTTTTCCCTTTAATTTGACATTCATATCATTTATATTAAGGTTGCTATTGCAATGTCGTAATGGGAGGAGATAAGAGGATAGGAATGTAAACAATCGTGTCCTCACTGCTCAGTGACTTTCTACAAGTGCAGGTTTGCGTGCGGCTCTTTCATTTCAGCTAAGTAACTCTTACGACTGTTGTGTAACACTTACTAAAATAGAAAAGCGTTAATGCTGTCCTCCGTTTAGTCAACAAGCTCTTTGTACTCGTATATATATTTTGTTCAATCAGGTGCTATGATGATGGTTATGTAAGTAGGTGGTGTTTAAATCGATTGTGTTAATTTTGATTGGTATGACAAATGTTTATTGAATTTGATAGACGAGTAACCTACTAGTACTTACGAGTACCACCGGGGAATGGGCAGCAGCATTCCTAGAGTGCGGTGGAGATACTGCGATCGCCAACCCGCATGCCAAGCATGGCGATTATGGCATTTACCCCCCATGAAATTAGGGGAGGCCTATGTGCAGCAGTGGACGTCCTAGGGCTGATATGGTGGAGTAACCTACTTGGGCGCGTAACACCGATGTAATAAAATTGCTTCTACTACACAAGGAGTTCAGAAGCACTTCATGATGAATCGTGTCGTATATACTTTATAGTATGGTTGTATAGCCCTAACTAATTTGCCGTAAGTAAATCCATCAAAGGTGTTCAGTATATCTATGCGCCACAGAATAGAATTATGTACAAAATACAATTTGTCTATTTAGGACACTATTTCAGTAGTAATTAATTAAAAATAAAGAAGTTAATAAGAAAAAGAATACTTAAAAATAACAAACAATATATTAAAGCACTAATCGTGTCCAAATGGAAGTATCATATAGGTACCTACTTGTATTTTGACCTTAGACGTACATTATATGAAGTAAAGAAAGAATATGAATGATAAAGAAAATGTATTTGTATGGCGAATGAATCAGTTTCAGCAAGTAGGTACCCATGCGAAAAGAACAATTCCTGCATTAAACTTCGGTAGTAATAAAAACGTATTTATCGCAAGCATGAGTCACTCGCATCAACAGGTGATTGTTACCTGCATGAAACAATAAAATTCATACACGAGTATATGCACAGCTGCCACCCAAAGACGAAACTATACGAGTCATGATCAGACCTTCAGCAACAGTCCAAAACAAAATATTTCACGCCCATTATTAAATCCGTTAAATTGACCTTTCGGACACGGCCATTTCGGTACATTAACTCCTTCATTATTCGAGTATGCGTGAAAACTTCTCTAAAGATATGAGGTAATTATCATGCGATTGTAATAATGAAAGTAAATTTCGAGGGCCCGGCGACGACGAGTCTGGTGGTCCTCGAGTATCTTGCAAAAAAGACGAATTTGAACGAAAGTCTGATCGAAAGTTGTCCGATATGTGGGGCACGAGGCGACCTGTCCGGCTTCTTTTACCGCCGCCGCCGACGCCACTCCGCCAGCCGACGCGCGCGAAGAAAGTGCTGTTCGTCACAGCGCGGACGCAAGCCACGCGTGCGCAACATGCTCGCACGATGACGTCACTTTCAGTGTTTGACCAATCACACTTAATAGATAACGTTACAAAAACTATTGAACAACTACAATCCAAATAACAGTATCCATGAACGACAATTGCTCGATTTGAAGGTAAACATCAACCTTCAACGGTAGCAGTTTCGCAAGCCGCTAGAAGTACTGAAGTGAAACCAACCGGTCTGTGGAAAGAAATTAATGACCGGTACCTTCCTATAATCCCTTTGAGAAAACTGCGAGTTGTCGATCACTGACTGTCGAGGAAAGTAGGCCACGCTATGCATGTTTTCCAAAGTCGTGATGCGCAAAAACTACGCGTGTGAATTCAATGACGTTGTAAAGAATGTTGACAAGACAATTTTATCCAGCTTAATTTAGGAAAGTAACGTTTCTATTATGGAGCTAATTAAGCCGTATTCAATGTCAGTCTTTTCACTTCTGTTATTCTGTAACGACGTGAGCAGCATTAGTACCTAATGTACAATTAATATTATTATGATGCTTATAGCACAGGTTTGACCTATTTTAAGGATCAGCGACACAATTTCGGCCTATTAAGTAACTAATATTATATTAAGGTCTGAGAATGTACTTGTTATATAAGTCTTTGGAAATCAATAAACAAATTATTATTATAAAAAAAATGTCTCAATTCAGTATAATTCAAGTATGCTATACTAATCCGACATAGAATAGGATCCAATTAAATGTTATGTTCCGCCGGGTTCAATTTGCTTTGGGTTGACTTACAGCAATCGAAGTGCGAACTGCCTCTGTTGCAACAGCGGCCCAACTAATAACTTTATGCTCCATTGTTATTTCGACATCTGAGAAATACATTATTTATATTAACTATTCTGCTACAACAGGGGGTCTTTGAGCATTTGCGTTTCCGAATGGCTTGATTTATTAGTGATGAAGGAATGCGGATTAAATAGGTACCGTAATCGAACCGATCAATGTTGATTCGGCGCACGTCTAATGATCTTAAGCTTTATTATTACCTCTAGCAATCAACAATATTGTTATAAGTTTCACATTTGTGAGAATCGATATTGTTAATCTATCTAGCCTTATTTCCTAAATTGGAATAGTTCGCAGTGCTCCTAGATACAAATAAATTAATCAAGAGACGACTGCAGGCCTGACGTTTCCTGCCTCCGCTCGCCATAGTCGCCTGAATGGCCGCACGACGTGTAGTGCAGCAGTTAGCTTGCAGGTGCTTGCGGCCTGAAGTTCAGGCTTACTAGGAATAATAGGAATAGCCTTTAAAATTGGTTAACTTTCCCGCATCACATAAGGTCGACCAAAGGTCATAAAATTCGGACTTTCCATATTCACAGGTGGGCGACCAGTTGGTGAGCGTGAACGGGTACCGTGTTGACGACGCTGTGCACGGTGAGCTGGTGCACTACCTCGCGTCACAGTCACGCCTCAAGATCAAAGTCAGACGTGAGTCCCTTCACTACTTTCCCTCCGGACCTACCGTGCAAATTACTGTGATGCAATATGCAATCAGTGCTGCTGTGGATTCACGAAGTTGGGTACCTATACGCCAATTAGGTCCATCTCGGGATGTTGGATTATAATTCCATTGCGGTGGTAATTTTCTTATTGGAATCTATGATATTTCCTGAGATTTACCAATATTAATCAATACTAAATTGTAAAGAGGTAGTTTGTGAGTTGTGAAATGTAATTAAGTTTGTATGTAGAGGATAATCTCCGGAACTACTTATAGTACTCGTACTCACCGATTTAAATATATTCTACTGGTATTAGAGAATTGACCTTCTGAATGAAGATATTTAACCCGGGGCTCCGCCTGAGTTTTCTATTATACGCAGGCTGAGCAACGCGGAAATCTAGTTTATTATGGGTAGGTAGAATAAAACGCATAGAAAAGTTAAGTGTACATGCACCTACTAACATATGATTTATGTATCTACGTATTCAGTGACTCAAATGTGATGAAACGACTAACATGTACCTATAGCTCATTGGTAATCAGTTTATTTACGCTCGAACGATACACGCTTTTTGCAGGCTCTATATCTATCGATCATACATAGTTAGCTGTTGATAATGATAAATGTATCCCGCTAAACGGCATTACTTGTTACGCAACTGACACCCAACTCTATTATTTTTTGTAACAATGAAGGTACAAATACCGATATGCTAATTAATCTTTTCTCAGCCATTACGCCATCTCGGTGGCGGGTGCGATTGTGGCACCGATTTTTGTTTGTAAATTAATCGTGAAAGTGCGTGGGTAAATGCGGCACCCAAACCGACTACACTGTTACGCAAATTTCCAGTTTTGGCTAAAGTCTAAACATGGACAACATTCCAAATTCCAACCAAATATTTACTTTTATTATCAGAAAACAAAAGTAATAGTAACACGGCCATTATTTCCTTAGGCACCGGTCTTTTATTCCATCCAATACTGCTTACCTACTAAAGGCGACTTCCTGACTTGGCGGGGCGGATGCGATATTATGTGATAGGTATTTTTTTCTTTGACGTGAGTTTACTGATGTGAGATTTCCTCACTTAACGAAATACTGTCAGTATTACGTTTGCGGAGTAGTAATACCATGCGTAGAAGTGGGACAGTACTGCATACGTATCTTTTGACACTGACAGCTGACTATTTTTTTCATATTGTACCGCCTCCGCATCGACAAATTAGGAAGGCGCCTTATTTATCGCCTTGTATAATACTAATGTTTTGTATCATTCGGTTTCAGATGTGGGAATGCTACCAATAAAAGAGTAAGTTCACATTTTTATTCCCCCAGAATTGTTAACTATTTTATAATATCTTGACCCTTAGAATCATATAAGTGCTAATGAATATTGACTCTGACAAATAATAAAGTACGTATATTTTTCAGAGTTAGATCATATAAAATATAAAATGTAAGGAATAATTTTTAAGAAAAAAAAACCGACCTCCATGGGGGAGGCCGGTAAAAGATTATTATACTTAGATGGTGCACTCTTAGATTCCATACAATAAAATAAAAATGGCTATAAGTATGTTTATAATGGTAGAAGACTAAGTACCCTCAATTCCTCATGGAATCATGGAAAAACCTTGCTTGCTTGACAAACAAAACAAAGAGAACAAATCGCCAAACGTGAACTACGCGTCGTTGAAGAGTTCCGTTCTGATCATCATCAGCAGTTCCACTTCATCAAATGTCACTTTTATGAATGAAAATGCTTGATTAGTTCATGAAAATACTAAAATCACTATTTGTATGCCTTTCACATTTGAGGAGTTCCCTCGATTCCTAATGGATCCCATCATCAGAACTCGAGCATGACAAAATCAATCGTGAAAATAGAACTTGCTTAGCAAACACAGCTTGGAGGACAAATCAACAAACGTGAACTTTTCGTTGTTGAAGAGTTCTGTTCTGATCATCATCAGCAGTTCCACTTCATTCAATGTCACATTTTTGGATGCAAATGCTTGACTTGTTGATAAAAACACAAAAATCACTATATGTTTGCCTTAAATATTTGAGGAGTTCCCTCAATTCCTCATGGATCCCTTCATCAGAACTGCGTTTTGACAAAAACGGGACCAACTTGAATATATATACTTACAATCAAAAAAAGAATTTTCCAAATCGGTTAAGAAATGACAAAGTTATGGAGTAACAAACATTAAAAAAAAAATCTTTTGAAATCTTGAAGTCGGTTAAAAACAACACACGATAGAAAACTAGCTTACGGCATGCCTAATGATACGCAGACACCATAGACTATGGCTTTAGATATGCCAGCGTATGGACGCTTGAGGCCCCAAGCTCGCTTAAGAATCACAATCGCGTTTCCAACCCTTTTATTAGCTTGAGAATTCATTGATTTAATAGCGAGAGACATATATTATGCGACCTGCATACTTCCCACTCATAACACAGTTTATCCTCGGAAACTCTAGCGGGCGACCTTAATCACCACCAGTGGGGCTAGTATTATCGCTTATATGTCGGACATATAGCATTCGTCCCTCTCGCACTTACATACTTGACAGTACGGGACGAATGCTATATGTCCGACATATAAGCGATCATACTAGCCCTGCAGGAACACAAAACCACATACTTACCTAAAGAGTGGTAAGTGTGCTCTTCTCAATGTTCACTTTATTTCATTATCATTTAAAATCGTTACAGAGACTCAATTTAGTTCCATATCCTTCATGTCCCAATCGCATTTTGATAATGTTTCACACGGTCGTTCTGACACCTCCGCGTTAGCTGGTCAGCGAATCCGAATGTGATTGAGTTCGGATGTTACTGACAAAAATAGACCTCTAGGTCTATATTTGCGTTAATAGTAATCTCTGTGACCAACTGCCTAAGAATATTCTTGTGAAAATGTTATCAATGTATTTTCCATTTCAGCAAAGCCCACGAGTCGCTGTCGTGGCAGTTCGTGTCGGAGCGCGCGTCGCTGGGCTCCGACGTGTCGTCGTCGCCGACGCTGTGCCACGACACGGAGCGGATGAACGACCTGCGGCTGTCTATCCTGGTCCCGCCCAGGGCTAAGCTGGGCTGCGGGTAATACTAAATACTTCCTCCTCAACTCGGAGACATATCTTGGTCTATCTTGGTATCCATGGATAACTCTCTCGACAACACTCTCCTAAGCGCTCGCTCTAGTTCGAACTAACAGCAGCAGCTTCCTTCGCTTGTTAGCTTGCCAGTTCGTGTCGATGACTGGCGGGTTTTCACACCCCGAACCAAGTTTTTCAAGCATGTAATGTACTTATATAACGTAGGAATGTACATATATAGCACTCTACTTTTGAGCGCATTTCGTAAAACTTCTCGTAAAGTTGCAGGCCTGGATGATGTAGGGGTTCATTATATGAAATAAACTTTATCGCTTCCCTCTTCCATGTAAATAGTTTATTCAATATTTCGCGTAGCACGTTTTCAGTTTATTGGGTTGATCACATAGTCTGGAATATTACAGGAGGTACAAGGTTAACTAATGAATAATGATACGGTGAAATACTACGGTAAATTCAAACAGAATGTACCTTAGGTCTTAGCACTAAGGCTGATCAGATGACAATCATCCCTGAAAGGCATCAAGTCTTTAGTGTTTTATAGATTCGTGCCCACCTAAACCTCGCCCCACCAACTACCTGCAGGCCAAGTGTGGTGGTCTAACCGGTTGTGAACTTGTGACGTCACACTTGTTTGTTATAAAGAAATTTGCTCAGAATAAATTCGAAATTAATTGAAATACATTCTTTGAGATACCTACCACATTTTGCAAAGGCGCTATCATACGTATATATTAGTATATATACCTAGTGCGAGTATCAACAACCGAGCAAGGTGGAGTTATAAGTCCGAATAGGTGACTACTATTAATCCGCCGGCCATAGCGGGTTAGATATGTTGCACTTTTTGTTGAAACACGAGAGGTCCTTAGAGCGAGGCGAAGGGGGAAGTAGTTTAACATAAATAAAAAGCATAGAGATGTGGCCAACCTTACAAATGTACAAAAAATGCTGATGGCCAGGGGTCGTACTTTTCGTGCCGGTGACGTAAAATTGACGTCACACTGCATATAGGTGATTCCAATTGGTGTAATGGTAATTATTAATATTTAATCATCAATCATTTAATCATGCATTTATAATGGTATTTTTATACGACCTATTGCATCCGAAGATTATTAAGGATTTCTTTTCATATTTAGAATTTTAATTTATAGGCAGGTGAGGATCTCATAGTCTTTCAAGTTTTATAACAGGTTATAGAAATGTTGAACCTAAATATGAACGTAAACTCTCTATAATGACGAGGTTTGATTAAATATTGGTAATAATTGGTATTACACATGAACCAGTCATAAAAACTTGCAGTATTACCTAATGTTGTACTGTACTTTATAAGTTGTGATGTGACAGGTAAATTGCGTTTGTAATAGGGACATAACTGTAAAAAGTGTATGTATACATGATTATTTTGAAATGAAATGAAATGAAAGTTGTCTTAAAAAAAAAGTGTCTTAGTGGAGTTGGTGGTCTTAAAAGCCGCTCTAGAGTGGTAATTAATAAAATGTCGGTACTTGGTTGGTTCTATTCCGACCTGTGGGGTGATTTTACATATTGTATAGTTTTCGAACGAGTACTTAGGACATATTAACTCTCATTTTCCCCTAATAAAATACAATTATTATGTCGTCAATGTTACGTAATCACCCTGCTGAACTATAGACTTTTGTTTGAAAATCTAAACTATGTTCTCATGACCAGGATCTGTAAGGGGCCTGAGTGGAAACCAGGCATCTTCGTGCAGTTCGTGCGAGAGAACGGAATCGCGCGAGAAGCGGGTTTAAGGCCAGGGGACCAAATTCTATCGTGCAATGGACAAGACTTCGCCAACGTCTCTTTTAACGATGTAAGTCGGTATTATATTGTTTATTTGCATAAAGCAACAAAGCTCAGAGTCGGGCGAGCCAAAAAGGAATCAAGAAAAACTCAACGTTGTTACAACTTTGATGAACTACCTAGATAACTTTATTTAAAATAACTAATACAAAAAAACTACTCCAATTTTGTACTTTGCTATGCCACAATTTGTGGTTTTCGTGAGCCAGTGCTTGGTTAGATACAGAAAATACCGAAATCGGCATATGCGTGCCTATCAAATTCGAGGAGTTCCCTCGATTCCTCCTAGATCCCATCATCAGACCTTCACCAAACTTATATGGGTCCAACTTGGGGGTTACCTGCTTTGAAACAAAAGAAGAATTATCAAACCACGTTAGCTGATACGTGGTCAAGAGTTATCGGGGAACATACTCGTACATACATCAAAAAAGAAAACATACAGACGACCTGAGAACCTCCTTCCTTCTATTGAAGTCGGTTAATGACTGACTGACTGAATGGTGGTAAGTCATGTGAACATGTCACTGGTCAAAGATGAGACTCACTGGTTCAGTCATAGATTTCATAGCCTATGTTTAGATTACATGACTAAATATGCAATTATTTTCTTTTTCAGGCTATATCAGCTATGAAAGCATCAGGCCGCCTGGAGCTTGTGGTCCGCGAAGGAGCCGGCACTGAGCTGGTGTCACCTGAGAGTTCTGGCTACAACAGCTCTGCGTCGTCGGCGGCGGGCGAGCGGAGCCCCGCGCCCGTCCCTCATGTGCCTCTAGCGCCTCCGGCGGCGTTGAGGCGGAGACTGGCCAGTGTGGCGGAGGAAGCTGCTGATAGAGCTGATCGGTAAGTATAGCAGTAAAGTCGGGCAAGTCATGACTAAGAGTTGGTCCACTCTTCTTTTTCACGTTACCACTGCCACTTCCAAAAAGATGAGTGGAACTACTCTCCTAATTTATGTATACTTGATCGCCTTGATGGCTTGGTGGCTTGATGATGGTCTACACAATCTGACTTCTCCAAAGAAGAAAGAAAGAATATCATTTATTCATGCTCTACAGACAGTTGATGGGAAAGGAGAAATACCTACCATTTTTACCAACAAAATACTACCTACTATAGAAATTAAAATAAAATGACCCATACTTTATTCACCGCTCTCGTCTCAGTAAGACGCCAACCCAAGGTGGCTATGTTAAAACATCCACATCACTTTTGTTTATTAACCGACTTCAAAATTTCAAAAGAGGAGGTTATCAATTCGGTTGTATGTTTTTTTTTGTTTTTTTTTTAATGTTTGTAATCCATAACTCCGTCATTTCTTAACCGATTTGGAAAATTCTTTTTTTGATTGTGTAGGTGTTCTCTCCAAAAAAATCCAGGATATGTTCTTATTACAGTAATTTATTATTCTTTACAACAATACGAACAATAAGACCTCATAACCTTATATTCGGTTCCGTTCTGTCAAGTTCTGTGTACGTCAAAAATCGCTGTCATCCTCGCCATTTTTTTTAATATCTAAAATGGCGCCAACACGTTCAAGATATAACTATCGAAAGGTTTTATAAACTTTTAAGTTTTACAAGTCATAGAATATTTGAATAATTTCGTTATCTTAATTTAATAAACATGTTTATCTAAATTCATTAAAGTTCCTTTTCTATGGTGAACTCGAATACAACATTAATAGCTCTTAACATTGGATTAATATTGTCAAAAATAGTACATGATACCTTAAGGGCGTAGTTTAATTATCCAACTATTTACACAACTCTTACAGTTCGTCCATCCTGAAAAAACTTCGCGTCCTCGAGAAGTGATTCAATTCTTGTTTATATCATTTACTGCTAGTTAAACATTTTAATTTGTTTTAAATATTCAAATTATAAAAATACACTGTTACATTAATAATCAATATTAACTTTTGCTGAGCAGTAATAACAAAATAGTGATTAATTATTCTTCAGACAATGTAAACGGTTATAATTCATCATAATTAACAAGATGAGATACAGGTATAATACAAAATTAAATTGTACTAACAATATAACGTTTTTCTGTGCAGAAATAATAAAAATAATATGGATAACTTCCAGCAAAACTATAACATTTTTAAGACCTGTCCTACAGCATATATATATATATATACTTGCCTCCAGGCAGCCGTGCCTTAAAATATACATATACACGTGCTCGTCTTCAGACGGCCGTGCCTTAAATAAACATATACAGATATACACGTACTTGCCTCCAGGCAGCCGTGCCTTAAATAAACATATACAGATATACACGTACTTGCCTCCAGGCAGCCGTGCCTTAAAATATACATATACACGTGCTCGTCTCCAGACGGCCGTGCCTTAAATAAACATATACAGATATACACGTACTTGCCTCCAGGCAGCCGTGCCTTAAATAAACATATACAGATATACACGTACTTGCCTCCAGGCAGCCGTGCCTTAAAATATACATATACACGTGCTCGTCTCCAGACGGCCGTGCCTTAAATAAACATATACAGATATACACGTACTTGCCTCCAGGCAGCCGTGCCTTAAATAAACATATACAGATATACACGTACTTGCCTCCAGGCAGCCGTGCCTTAAAATATACATATACACGTGCTCGTCTCCAGACGGCCGTGCCTTAAATAAACATATACAGATATACACGTACTTGCCTCCAGGCAGCCGTGCCTTAAATATACATATACAGATATACACGTACTTGCCTCCAGGCAGCCGTGCCTTAAAATATACATATACACGTGCTCGTCTCCAGACGGCCGTGCCTTAAATAAACATATACAGATATACACGTACTTGCCTCCAGGCAGTCGTGCCTTAAAATATACATACACACGTGCTTGCCTGCAGACTGGCCACGTGTCTGGCCCGCCGACCGCACGGGCTGTCACTGGTTTGCTGACTGCTCGAGCGCCACTGGCTCGATGGCAGCGCAAGCGATGACTGGCCAGCTGTCTGGCCCGCCGACTGCACGGGCTGTCACTGGCCCGCTGACTGCTGGAAACGATGACTGGCCAGCTGTCTGGCCCGCCGACTGCACGGGCTGTCACTGGCCCGCTGTCTGCTCGAGCGCCACTGGCCCGATGGCAGCGCAAGCGATGACTGGCCAGCTGTCTGGCCCGCCGACTGCACGGGCTGTCACTGGCCCGCTGTCTGCTCGAGCGCCACTGGCCCGATGGCAGCGCAAGCGATGACTGGCCAGCTGTCTGGCCCGCCGACTGCACGGGCTGTCACTGGCCCGCTGTCTGCTCGAGCGCCACTGGCCCGATGGCAGCGCAAGCGATGACTGGCCAGCTGTCTGGCCCGCCGACTGCACGGGCTGTCACTGGCCCGCTGTCTGCTCGAGCGCCACTGGCCCGATGGCAGCGCAAGCGATGACTGGCCAGCTGTCTGGCCCGCCAACTGCACGGGCTGTCACTGGCCCGCTGTCTGCTCGAGCGCCACTGGCCCGATGGCAGCGCAAGCGATGACTGGCCAGCTGTCTGGCCCGCCGACTGCACGGGCTGTCACTGGCCCGCTGACTGCCGGAAGCGATGATTGGCCAGCTGTCTGGCCCGCCGACTGCACGGGCTGTCACTGGCCCGCTGACTGCTCGAGCGCCACTGGCCCGATGGCAGCGCAAGCGATGACTGGCCAGCTGTCTGGCCCGCCGACTGCACGGGCTGTCACTGGCCCGCTGACTGCTCGAGCTCCACTGGCTCGATGGCAGCGCAAGCGATGACTGGCCAGCTGTCTGGACCGCCGACTACACAGGCTGTCACTGGCCCGCTGACTTCTCGAGCGCCACTCGCCCGATGGCAGCGCAGCACAGTGCCTTAAAATATTAAAATACTGTAATTACTAAATGTACACATACACGACCCCAAACTTTCGTTTCTAACTACTACATAATAACCCATACACGCTAAAATCTCCTAACTGCAATGTCTAAGTACTACATGTTACTACAAGCACACGTCTCCAAACTGGCATGTCTAAATATTACAGTTACTAGACGCATATGTCTCCAAACTGGCGTGTCTAAATACTACATGTTTCTGCACGCATACGTCTCCAGACTGGCGTGTCTAGATACTACATGTTTCTACAAGCATTCGTCTCCTGAATGGCGTGTTTAAACACGACATGTGCACTGCACGTACACATCTCCATACTAGCATGTCTAAATAGAACATGTTACTACACGCACACGTCTCCAAACTGGCGTGTCTAAATACTACATGTTTCTTTACACACCCGCCTACAGGCTGGTGTGTTTAAATTCTACGTTATTACACGCACACGTCTCCAGACGGTCGTGTCTAGTCTAGAGACTTCTATTCGCCACTACATACGGCAAATATCAAACTGTAATAAGTTTTGTAATTGTTCCCTCTTATTAAAAAAACTGCTCAGTATCTCTGTCAATACTAAGATATAGCATAAGCTGCATGTTTTATCACAAATATCACAATCATGGAAATCAGATTATCATTACGGAGCCCGTTTATAACATATTGAGTTTTTTTTTTTTTTTTTTATCAACAGCATACTTTCACTATTACGGGTATTACTATTATATGATCAGAGTAAGGATTTCTATAGAGCTCCTATACGAGTCCCACCAAGGGGGACAGATAAGCTCTTATCCAGCTAAATTGAAAACTTGTCTTAAAACGCCTGGTTGCCTACCATAAACAACCATTTTAATTTGGACGGGTAATCGTTTATTTGCCTCAAACTATTTGACATGACGTTGAGGCAAATAAAGAAAAGCGGAACTGTGACAAGGACAACAAATATTATATCCCTCTCTGTCGCTCTTATTCGATTTAGTATATCACTACTCACTCGTAGTGTTATTATTATTTGACGTCTACTCTGGGGTACTCTGAGAGTATATGCGTGTAGTCTGTAAACTTGTCAGACTTTATTATTATACAGTGCTTCTTTTTTTTATTAGTATGATCTTTTTTCTTTTTTTTTTTTATATGATTATAATGATTAGGAACGTCCTTTTTTTTTTACTCATATGAAAGTCACTTGCACTTTTCTACGTATTCCAGTTGCCATATTTTATTCAGTTATTTATGATTTAGTCCACAGTGAAACTGACTTCTAATCATCCTGTCAACTACAGCATTACTTTTCATAGTATTTTATCATCCCCGTAATCCTGCACACCTTGGGATTTATATTTTCTGAGCATACTGAACGTTACAAACCATGATACATATTTTGCTAAATTCGATATATATTTGTATAAATATATGCAATATGACTCACAATGGCTGTTTTACTTAACTATAACATATTAAGCCATATCGCTTAGTCATTTATTTTGCTCATATGGTTATTATCATTACTACTAGTTACTTGAAACTTCAACTTCTACTACTAGCATGCTATGCCATAGACGACGACTTTAAAATAAATATAAATAAACGCCAATACTATATCGACAACCATGCTACCATTCCGCCTACCACCACCGACTATGCTGTTAGATATTACGCCTAAACTACCGTTTCCCCTTAAGGAATTCTATACCGTTACTAGATCGCGGTGGTGGCATAGTAATTTCACATTGGTTACTGAATACTGCTAGCTTTATATGAGATTGAAATTTGTCCAAATTAAGTAGCTAATTACTGCAAGTGATTTTAATCTATGTACGACTGTGTAAATAAAATTGACGTCATTAAAACGTACCTGAGTCTTGGCTCAATAGAACCATTTTCGAGCCGTATAAAGGCACTGTAACATATAAGTACCTAACAAAATTTTCATGACGAATCTCTGCCCCATATACACATATTACGAACCCGTTCTTCATTCATTGATTGTTTATTTGATCCTTCTACTGGCTTGCCCACGAGTATTGGAATGGGCTCGTAGTGGCGAAGTTTTGTGACTAAGTGGTGTTACAAGTGTTTTCATTTTCTTTTTAACTCTGGATAAAGACTGCATCATTCTTTTTATTAATGGCTAGTTTATGTTTTACTGCAGTTTCTAAGCTATTACCGATACCGTATGGTAAAATCTACGATCTTATCGGATTATGCTATGATAAATAAGTATCTCATATGTCATATAACTTATAAATTATCTCTATTAGCCTTTTTTTTTTTTAATCTTGTCTTCTTCTAGTATAACGTCGACATGTAACTTTTGCAACATGCATTGATGAGCATGAGTATGAGTTCTAACTACCTGATTTTGATTCAGTACTAAAGAATATATCTATATATATATTACGCGAAGCCGATATTATTTCTAATGTATAACTTTCAGTATAACGTAATGCATTATTTCAGAGCTTTTTATTACAATTATCTAGGCAGCTATTAAATAAAAATTTCATCCAATTTTACTTATGTCCAAGCAAATTTTCAAAATAATCCTGTTTTTTTTTTTATTGTGTACATTTGATTCAATGCGTAACTACCAGTTAAATTACTCGTGCTCCCAACTTCAACAAACTAATCACAATATCTATGCTTACATCTGATACACATTTATTTTAAAGCTCCAATGATTTCTTTTTAAAGTTCAATTTAATGACTTTTGCTGCTGATTCAATTACTTATTTAAGAGTTCTGATTAGTCTCAACAAATTTGGTTTATCATGACCACGTAATACCACATACATACACTTTTGTCAGTTTGTTTGTATGGGCCAATTATAAACCAAAACGTTCTAGGTTATATTAGTAAATTCTTACCCGGTTGGTTCCCGATCATATCTAACCTTATTTGTTTGCTTAGATCGCGTAGTGTAACTACCTCGTGTCCATGATTAGTAAGAACATGGAAGTAAGTACAAAAGGCATTCTCAATGCCTCTTGTGTAATAATCAGCTTCTTCATAAATCAACCAACTGGTTTAAATTGAAAAAATCTCTTTATGTTGGATAGTCCATTTATCGATGAAAGCTTTAGGCTATATATTTATATAACATCACGCTGCGACCAATAGGAGCGAAGACGCGGACGAAGTCGCGGGCAACAGCTAGTGTGTATTAATTCTCATGGTTCAAAATTAGATGTCTTACAAAAAGGAATGAGATCCCACCGGTCAATAAAAATAATAATATTGAATTGTTATTTAATCGTTTTCATTTAATATAATTCTTATTTGCCAAGACCATACCTATAACAGTTGTTAGACATTTCTTTTACTATGATTTTGTGAAGGTATAATATACAATTTGTTAACTATTCCAACAATACATTATCCACACTATTTTACTTCTGATTGTTGACCTTATTGTATTTTTATTACTCTTTGCATTAAGGTCAGTCTCTGGTATAACAATTAAAATTAAGAGATATTCTTAGGAATGTGATGATGATGCTAATACCGTTGTCATTGTTTTTTTTTTTTTCATAAAGTAATTACCAATCTTGATGCTCAGCGAGAGTAAATTAGATAGTATTAAGTGCAGTAATTGGAGTCATTGTAATTTACTAATTATTCAACTGTGTATGCTCTAATCAAACTTTTTTTTTTTATATAAACTGCCATCAGCTGATAGCGACTACGTATAATCAGTTTTGATGTGTGACTTTGTAAACTGGACTTAACACATATTTAAACTAATTCAGATTTTGAGGTATGTCAGTGTTATATATTTAAACTCACTTTGCTTCAAATAACTCTGATGTGTGTTATGTAAAAATACCTATTTGTTTCACAACCATGAATCTGATATCAAAATCAGACTATTTGTTTTACTGCAATCATGACCCTCATGACAAAAGATTTAGCTGTCTATTACCTGCTGTATGAATTTAGGCTTGAGTACCTAGTCAGTCAAAGATGTCACATTTGCTCGATTGTGCATAAAACTTCTCAACCAGCTTAAATACCTGCATTAAAGCTGAACATCACCTTGTTAGGCTTGATGTTCTCTCTTACGCTCACGCCTCCCAGATGCAACAGTGGCACGCTCGCGCCGGCTTCGTGCTGATGACGGTGTTCTTTTGTCATGGGGCTGCTTCAACCTCAATTGCTTGGTTGGCTCTGCTGTAACCACCATCGCTCATGCCGGTAGCTCTCCTACCACAACAACTCGCTAGGGCGCCGATTTCACCGCGAAGGGCCTTGAACGCGAAGGCGGGCGGCAACCATACTCAAGCATATTGTCCGATTATAACTCTGAAATCAACATCCAATTAATGGGCAAGACTTCCCCGACTCAAGTATTTTACATTAATATACTGTAAAACACATAATTCGATTTCACTCAGTAAATATATGATAATTATAAAGTACTTTAGTTTCAGTTCTTGAATAGCGCCAATATACTTAGGCATACCATTTCTTGTTAAATCAACATAACTCCGTCGATTCATTGTATTTTCACCAGTTCTAACAATTACGACATAAGTACCTACATTCTCGAATCGTGTTATCATTCCTGTTTTACAATTAAACAACCATCTTCCATCTTCTACTGTTCTGATTTCAAAAATCTCTTTCTGTACAATATGTACCTACTAGTACTATATGTGGACTTAACTCACCTTATAATATACTATTAGTTTTGACTTTACCTTTCAAGTTCCAACCAAACCTCTCTAGACTTTAATCTAGTAACATTGATAAGTAGATGGCACGCAGCTTTCTTCGGCACGTAGTGTATCCCACTTCTGATTTGTAGGTGTTCTCTCCAAAAAAATCCAGGATATGTTCTTATTACAGTAATTTATTATTCTTTACAACAATACGAACAATAAGACCTCATAACCTTATATTCGGTTCCGTTCTGTCAAGTTCTGTGTACGTCAAAAATCGCTGTCATCCTCGCCATTTTTTTTAATATCTAAAATGGCGCCAACACGTTCAAGATATAACTATCGAAAGGTTTTATAAACTTTTAAGTTTTACAAGTCATAGAATATTTGAATAATTTCGTTATCTTAATTTAATAAACATGTTTATCTAAATTCATTAAAGTTCCTTTTCTATGGTGAACTCGAATACAACATTAATAGCTCTTAACATTGGATTAATATTGTCAAAAATAGTACATGATACCTTAAGGGCGTAGTTTAATTATCCAACTATTTACACAACTCTTACAGTTGTAAGTATATATATCCAAGTTGGTCCCGTTTTTGTCAAAACGCAGTACTGATGATGGAATTCATGAGGAATTGAGGGAACTCCTCAAATCTTAAAGGCAAACATATATTAATTTTTGTGTTTTTATCAACAAGTCAAGCATTTTCATCCAAAAATGTGACATTGGATGAAGTGGAACTGCTGATGATGATCAGAACAGAATTCTTCAACGACAAAAAGTTCACGTTTGGCGATTTGTCCTCCTAGCTGTGTTTGTTAAGCAAGTTCTATTTTCACGATTAATTTTTGTCATGCTTGATTTCTGACGATGGGATCCATGAGGAATTGAGGGAAATCCTCAATTCTTAAAGGCAAACATATAGTGATTTTTGTGTTTTTATCAACAAATCGAGCATTATCATACAAAAATCTGACATTTGATGAAGTGGAACTGCTGATGATGATCAGAACAGAACTCTTTAACGACGAAAAGTTCACGTTTGGCGATTTGTCCTTCTAGCTGTGTTTGTTAAGCAAGTTCTATTTTCACGATTGATTTTTGTCATGCTCGAGTTCTGATGATGGGATCCATTAGGAATCGAGGGAACTCCTCAAATGTGAAAGGCACACAAATAGTGATTTTAGTATTTTCATGAACTAATCAAGCGTTTTCATTCATAAAAGTGACATTTGATGAAGTGGAACTGCTGATGATGATCAGAACGGAATTCTTCAACGACGCGTAGTTCACGTTTGGCGATTTGTTCTCTTCGTTTTGTTTGTCAAGCAAGCAAGGTTTTTTTTCATAATTCCATGAGGAATTGAGGGTACTTAGTCTTCTACCATTATAAACATACATTATAGCCATTTTTATTTTATTGTATATCTATCTAAGAGTGCACCATCTAAGTATAATAATCTTTTACCGGCCTCCCCCATTGAAGTCCGTTTTTTTTCTTAATAATTATAATAAGAGTACCTAAGAAATCCTAAGAAATTATTCAAACGAATAGACGTAAATCAATAAAAAGAGGCTTTTGATAATAGTTTCTAATTTGAATATTATTCGAGGCAGCCCGATTCTTATCCAGCATAGTGAGCAGATTTGAGACTATTGGTATATGTTACAGAACAATACGTATTTCTTTCTTTCTGCTACCTAACGTGGCAAACTTACGTTGGAAACATTTGTCATTTTTACTACAGAAAGTAACATTTAGATCCACAGTTGAGACTAAATGTAATTTTTTTTAAACGTTACATAATGACCCCCCAGTCAACGAAGATATACAGTAGCTATGCCTATACTATAGTATACTATGCCTTAGTTCGCAAATATGCGAAATTAAAAATCAGCACAGCACTGTGTGTGTGTGTGTGTGCGCGCGCGAATGAGTGGTCACTAAATAAGCCAGACTTTGCAGAATTTCGAATGAAAAGAAATGCTGATGCTTAAAGCATAAGATAATCCAGATATTTACAGCAAAAACAGTCAAGGGTATTCATGCAATATGTATTTTACCTTGTTGCAGACTGAACTTGAATCGACTGAAGCGTCGGACATGGGATAGCATCGAATTCGATTGGAAGGACATGAACATTCACAACTTCGATGCGCCGTCTGATATAGAACCTGACTACGATAGCCCTAGCATACCAAATAACCCTCACACTTACGAAAGCAAGAGTAATATTAGGAAAAATAATCTAAATAAGAAAGATATAATTAGCAGCCCTTCAAATAGAACTATAATCAATTTAACTGAAGACGGTGCCACTATACAATGTAGTTATGAAAATCAATCTCCTAGGAAAAGTACATTTTCTGCTAATCAATTGAATAGAGACAGTGACAAGAAAACTATAGTGGTCGAGGTACATCACACAAGTGCCCCCTCGTGTGGAAAAACCCATTGCAACTATCCGCCTCCGATGAAGAAAGATCTGAGTGCGGACTCTACTAGTATTTCCAGTTCAGGAACGCTATCAAGTGCCATTGCCGAAGAGATACAGAAACGAAAATTGGTAAGTAAACTTGCGTACTTGGTAAGTAAATCTGATATACCAGTATGTATTAATTTAACTGTACTGATAACTTTTAATTTAGGTTGTATACTTATAGTATTGCTCACATTGCACTACATAGGTACTTGCTCTGTTCGGTGTGTGTCGTAGTGTAAATGCACATAGGCGTGTGGGTTGTCTTATCTATGAATAGGCCTTCAAAAATGACATAGAGGTTTCTAAAAAAAAATCAATTTAAGTCAACTGTTGGCGAGATTTTAGCTATCAAAGTCGTAAAAGTGTGCCCCCCCCCCTCTAATTTCCAAACTATGAAGTTTAAAATTCTGAAAAATTCAAAATGATGTACATCCTTTCAACGATTTTTGGTTTGAATAAGATAGGTCTAACGGTTTTTGAGTTATTGCTGAAAAACTGTCTTGCCCAAACAAAAGAGCGTAAGTGCCGTAAGTTTCCTATGAAGATACGACCTCCTTTATTTCAATGTATTGTATACTATAGTGGTTTTAAATGTAGATTAGGAGGTGTCGGTACGGAACCCTTCTTTGTGCGTAGTCCGACACGCACTTGGCCCGTTTTTAAGTCAGTTATAGTATTAAACAATATTTAATATAGAACTGTTTGATTTGAAAACTATAAGTATTATTTTGTTTGTTGTTGGTACCACTGTAAGTATAATTAGGAACAAAGATTTATAAAACTTAACAGTGCTTTTATAAAAAATGTATGAACTATAAAAGCTCGCTAGACAGTGATTTTATACCAGAGAGTATAGAGTTTTCACCGACTTATTATTGGTGTTAATGTATGTGATGTATAAGTATATAAGTCAGCGACTATTTAAATGACAGATAAAAGTACAGGAGTAGAAAAAAGTCCCACATCACCGTGTCTACCCCCGTGAAGGCCGGTATGCATAAAGCATTTTCCAGCGAAAAAAAAAATGGTTTAGAAAAAAGGATTAAAATGTATTCCCCGTTAGATATATGGATATTAGGTATCATTTTATAATTAATGTGTACCGTATTTGCAGAATAGTTCCATAGTTCCATCATCATCATTTTCAGCCCGCAATCGCCCACTGCTGAGCATAGGCCCCTCTTCGAGTACGCCACTCACCCCGACCTCGTGCTAGTCTCTTCCATCACAGTTCCATAAGTCTCGTAAAATAGGTACTGAAGAAGAATTGCGTCACTTTGTAATATTGAAAAAAAACTACTTAAATAAAATTATTTTCAAAATTGCTAAGTGGTTACGTATAAATATGGGGATATCACGAAACATTTGTAGTATTATTGTACAAAAAAAAATCAGCCATATCATATCTGGAGGAGCCCAAACATAGTACTTATGTTAAAAAAATACATTCAAATGTAATGTAGTGCTATATTTTTAGAATCGCCTCAAGAAGCCTTTTCATATAATAGCACACACGATAGGTATCTGAAATCATTTTTTTTCTCATACAAAATAAAAAATGACTCAGCACTCCTCTCCTAAGGGATTTTTTTTTAAGAACTTGGGGTCAAAAAACATGTTTTGACCTAGAGGTATGCGTGTGCGAAATGGCTAAACTGTACATCGATTTGCGGTTATTCTTCGAAATTGGGCTCGTACGCAGTCCACTACTACTCGTATTGTTAATTATGGTTTTAATGTTTGATTTCAATAAACGCTGCATGTATTTTTATTAGGACTAATTAATGATTATTTCCGTAGCGATAATGTTTTTTTAATGGTGGTTTTTCAGAAAATACTGTGACAGAGTGGCCGTTTTGCAGTGCAGACCACATTTTGGATTACCACTCTGTCACGCGATTCTCTGAAAAACAAACTTATATAAAAAGCACTGGATAGAGAAAATGAAATGACGTATATTCAAACACTAAAACATTAATAATCAATACTCTAACTAATGACGTATGGTAAAATGAGGACAGGAAATTGTGGGTAAAAAAAAGGAATGAGCCACGTATGAAACCTCAGTTTTTATAAGTACTACACGCCGCCAATTTTTTATTTAATCGTATGGCATTTATTTACGAACCGTGAGATCTTCGAGAAGACAAGTACGGTTGCCAGTTTTTGTTGCACTTTTAGCACCACCCAGGGGTCACGTGTAGGGTAACGGTGGGTACTCCCTAAGGACGTGATGCAACTTCGACCCCCCTTTGTCAAGTGAGTGGGCAACTTGACTGTTAGAAGTTCTCAAGCCGCCCGAAGGCCTCTAACTTGGCTTAACGACTGCTGTCGTAGACAGCAGCCGGGATCAACGGATTAACGTGCCTTCCAAAGCACGAGAGCGCTCAGTTAGTAACCACTCAAAGTGGTCACCCATCCAAGAACTGACCTGCGCCCACATTGCTTAACCTCGCATACCGCACGCGGTACACGGGCGCCGCTGGGCCACGAGCGCTCTAATAAATAATGATCAAAGCAGTAATAGTTCGTTTATTTCTTTTAGAACAAGAAGAATTCGAATCCCGAGAACAGCCTACCTTTAAGTCTAATAAAGAAGGCGAGCTTACCGATCATAGTAGACGACAAGAAGAAACAACACGACGCACTGATGGACGAATTCAAGAAAGTCCACAGAAAGATGTTCTCCGCACAGGATCCTGGAGATGCAACTGAAAACAATGATGCTGACAGTTTGGTAAGTCATTTGTCATTCAATTGACGTACGTAAATACTCTTTGAAACAATATCCTTACTAATATTATAAATTTTAAAGAGGTAAGGTTTGTAAGTAAGGAGTGATCTCAGGAACTACTAATACGATTTTAAATCCGTTCACCACTTTATAAATTGGACATTTGGAAGCTTTCGATAAGTATATGAATTTATCTTCAATACCTATGTCAATAGACAGCTTATTTATTTATTTATTTATTCTTATGACCGAGTTACACGCGAGGTTTTGTGGTGGGCCTTGAAAGAGAAAAGTATGCCAGGGTAGTATGTAGGGCTCATTCGGTCTATGTATGAAAGATGTTGTACACGAGTCCGGTCGGCGGCTGGCACCACCGACAGGTTCAGTTGCGGTGGGCTTACACCAGGGTTCGGCTTTAAGCCCCTACCTCTTCCTGCTAATATTGACGCACTGTCGTCAAACATACAGAGGTACCATGGTATGCTCATTTGATACGATATTGTCCTTGTCGTTGAAGAGGGGTCCGAGGTTCAGAGCAGATTAGAAAAGTGGTGGCCAAAATTGGAGAACGTGGGTTTGAAAATCAGTTGTAAATCTGAACACCTGTTTTGCTATTGTGGCGGTCTCTCCAATTTTATGCCCATAGAGCTCGACGGCGGAACGCTACCGGTCTGCTATGATTTCCGATACCTCGGGTCAGTCATGCAGTGTAATGGCGATATTGACCGTGGCATTAAAACCGAATCTGTGCTGGATGGATGAAATGGCGACAGGTCTCGCCGAAAGGGCGTTTCGATTGAAGGGTAAAATCTACAAGGGCATGGTAAGACCTGTCTTCATGTATGGATCGGAATGTTGGGCCACAAAGGTGACGGATGAAAAGAGATTGCATGTGACGGAGATGAGAATATTGAGTTAGATGAGTGGCGTAACAAGGATGGATCAGATAAGAAACGAGTATACTCGTATAAGAGGAAGCCTGAAAGTAGTAGCACCCATAGATGATAATGATAAGTTGAGAGCTAATCGTCTACGGTGTCAAAAGTCATGTGACAAGAAAGGTATTAGGCATGAATGTGGGGTATGTAAGAGGAGGGGTAGGCCAAGGAAAAGGTGGATGGAATGCATGAGAGACGATATGAAGAGGAAGGATGTAAGTGAAAAGATGAGAAAAGGGCACGCGACTGATGACCTATGTCGTCCGTGTGTAGCGTTAATTGAAATTTTAATTACAACCATAAACAACTCTATCAAATCACACTGAAACTTTCATGTAAGCGTTTTATTAGTACAAATCAAATTTAATTGGACCTATGGAATGGAATCAACAATTATTGGGTAGGTACTTAGGTCAAAATACAACCTACTCATGTCAGATCGAAACGATAGACTTGAGAAGGTATTTTACATGATCAGTTTGCAAGTGCCTCAGAGGTGTATAACATAGTGATGCATTTAATTAGTATGATGTACATATAAATTCGGAGCAACTATTATTTTATTATGGCTATGATATATTATATGGTGGCGAAAATAGAGGTGGTAGGTATCTACATAAAAACTTATCACTTGGTAAGTTAAAAGCATAAAGTAGTACAGAGTTAGTTTGATATTTTAGTCTTGATTGAAAAATATTTATATTACTTATATTATTTCGTTAGCGTTTATGTTTGGTAAAATTTACAGTTAGCGATGGCGGCAAAGCTATGAGTTAGCTACTAACGCAAAGGTTAATGCTCAACGTAGCCATGTCATGGTAAAGTGGAGTAATGAGTGAAATTTGTTACGGAGATGGAAGCGTAGGTTGCTGCACGTGCGCCTAGTTAACATGTAAATAAGGAAACGCCTAGGCCGACTACCTGTTTAGTAAACAACTCGATTCAAGTATATACACACACATACACACAAACGCCTTTATTAACAGACTTCTAAAAAAGAAGGAGGTTCTCTATTCGTCGGATTTTTTATTTATTTTTTATGTAGGTATGTTCACCGATTAATCGGAGACTATTGACCCGATTTCAAAAATTCTCTTTTTAATTGAAAGGTTATGTTTTCTAGTTGGTCTCGTTGTCATCAAGTCTGGATCTGACGACGGGATCTTGAAGAAATCGAGGGAAATCCTCAAATTATATAGTAGGAGAGGCCGAGTAAGAGTGGAAAAGTAAGGCGTCAGATTATTTTGTTAAAAAATCACTTGTAATAGGTTCGGACAGACAGTATTGAAAATATAGCTTTTTTTTGAAGTTTAAAAAGTTGTTAGATTAAAAGTGAATTGTTTTAGTGAGAATAGTGAGTAAATTAAGCCAGGGGAATATAGGTAATGGTAACTAATTTGTTAGCACCTTGTGTTTAACTTCATAATCCGGTTCTATATAGAGTCGTTATAATATTACTGTTGTTAACTGTAAGTAAATAGATACTCATCATTATACGCGTCTGTTTTAAATTTTCTAAGTTCTTGCATTCCGCAATAAGGGTAATGAAATAAACATACTTATATAATATACACCGATAACGTCGGCATTCATGTTTCGTACTTATGTATATTCACAACAATGAATTAGCCCATGTCGTTTTTCATTACAATAAACTAAATACCTTCATTTCTTATTTTATACAAAACTATGACAAATGGGCTTACGGCATGCCGGACGATAGACAGACACCGTAGCCCATGGACGCTTGCGACTCCAAAAGAATCACAAGCGTGATGCAGACCCTTTATTCACTTGAGGATTCCTTGTTTTGACAGCTAGAGACATATGCCGGGTCCTTCAAACTCAACAACAGCGCATCCTCGGGAACTCTGGCGCCCTTACTCACCGCCAGAAATATATCCCACGCACCTACACATATAGCAAGTAGTAGCGTGACTTGACTTAATTAAATGAAATATAGTAATTCATTTCATTTAGCTACTTATTTTTAAATGCAATCGTGAGCTGAAATAGACTCACTTTGTCTTCTTGGACCCGGGTATGTCCTAAAACTACGGCCAAGACCACCGGGGGATGGGCAGCAGCATCCCTGAAGTGTGATGGAGATACTGCGATCGCCAACCTGCATGCCAAACGTAGCGATTATGGCATTTACCCCCCATGAAATTGGGGGAGGCCTATGTCCAGTAGTGGACGTATTTCGGCTGATATGGTGGTGGTGGTCTTAGTGTGTCTTTTTCTAATATGGGTAATACCTAACTATCTATGTTATTATCATTCAAGCGTGTGGTCTTTTATTCAAATAAAATAAAATAAATAAATATTGGGGGACAATCTTCCAGAAATCGACCTAGTCCCAAACTAAACAAAGCTTGTACCTATGGGTGCCTATTGATTGATTTTTTTCTACACGGGAGCAAAATTATTTCTGACTCGGGCGTGGCGCGTTGTATAGCTGAAAGCTCAGGATTCCATGTTAGAATCCCTCGCTACGCTCATGAATCTATTTTGGAATCCTTCGTTTCGTTCTGGTTGCATTTTGCTCCCTTGATATATAATCTACTCGTACTATATTCCTATAGTTGACACTTAATATTCGTTTTCATTACCTTTTAATACGATGCTAATTGTACTTAAGTTTATTTTTGAGTTTAGTATTATTACGGAAATATATTTATCTTAGTACGAATTGCGTCACATATAAATCAATGTTTATTCTATTATAGTTTCAATAGGACCGTTAACAATGGGATAGCAATGATTAAGCGCAGTCTGTTTTTCAATGCTAATTTAATAAAATTGTTTACGTAACTACATTATTCGGGGTGGCATTGACAATATTATACGTATTAATAATGAAGACGTGACCAGAAATTTTAACACAGGATATATAATTAAAGGGGCCTTTTAATTAGGGTTATCGAGCAATAGGCAGTCAGACTGTTAAAACGGTTTGTACAATAAAAACTTATTCTACAACAGGGGGCTGTTGTAGAATAAGTTTTTATTGTATTCTGAATTCACATAAGTAATTAGATCTTTAACTAGCAATTATAGTTTATCGTCGCTTTTTATTATAAATAAATACTTAAGTAATCTAATTTCCACATAATTTTGGTCAAGATTTCAAAAACTGGAAGTTGTTTACAATTTACAAGTGATATAAAATCTTCGTGTGCAGGCCTCCCACACGGTGGACTGATGACCTGGTAAGGGTCGCGGGTGTCCGCTGGATGCGGGAGGCGCAGGACCGGTCATTGTGGAAGTCTTTGGGGGAGGCCTATGTCCAGCAGTGGACGTCATTCGGCTGAAATGATGATGATGATAAAATCTTCGCTCATTTTTGTTAATTTGTTAACAAGAAACCCAATAGTGTATTTGTATTATTTTTATAGTTTTTTTTATAGTCAAGATATTCACAAAAATATGAAGAAACTCTACCATCGTTTATATGACGTCACAAAGCTTAATTGTGACAGACACAAGGCATAATAAAAGAAAAAGATATATAAAGCAATAAAACTGACAAAGTATCTTATTCAAACATATCGTAAATATATGTAAGAGGAAGATTCGTTGAGTTTTAAACCTGCCCCGTACAGAAAAAATCGGCTAATAGCATGTCGGGCTCAGTGTAGTTTCCGTAGTTGCCCAAATGAAACTAATGAAAAGAATCAATAACGAGCGAAAGGGAACACATTCGTAGCGTTTCATAAATCTTTTACTAAGAACAGTTCAAAAACAGCTTAACTGATCAAGTCCACTGTATTTTTCGTTGAAAGTCTTTATTAAGATTTACTTTCATGATTTGTTTCCTATTTTTGGACCAATAGTTTAAAAGTTAAAGGGTGGGGGGGGGGGGCATTAGATTTTATTTTATTACTTTGACAGATTTATTGATTTATATATCCATGCTAAGTTGCAGCTTTCTAGCACTAACAATCACATACCAAAACCTCGGACAGACACACGGACATGGCGAAACTATAAGGGTACCTATTTTACTACGAAATGTATCATTGACGTCACGCCCAAAATGAAAGGGATAGAATATTTGACAGTATGGTACTGTTTTCGGTGATTGGCAATATTTAAAATAAGAACTGTGGTTTGTGTCAAACTGTAAAGATATTTATGTAGCAAGAGGTGTAATTAAAAAATATATACATCATCATCATCATCATGTCAGCCGAAAGACGTCCACTGCTGGACATAGGCCTCCCCAAAGACTTCCACAATGACCGGTCCTGCGCCACCCGCATCCAGCGGACACCCGCGACCTTCACCAGGTCATCGGTCCACCGTGTGGGGGGCCTGCCCACGCTACGCCTTCCGGTACGTGGTCGCCACTCGAGAACCTTTCCGCCCCAACGGCCATCGGTTCTACGTGCTATGTGCCCCGCCCACTGCCAATTAAGTTTAGCAATGCGGAGGGCTATATCGGTCACTTGATGAAAAAATATATACGCTTGAACGTAAAGTTTCAAGTGCCACTGCTAATGTAAACATATTTAGGGCACATTGACAGGAAATCTTATTTTGTAACATGCAATATAAACCTAATTATGTCACAATGTGTGAAAATGTTTTTATGGAAGACAGATGGTAAACAGAACTTTGGTGCATTAAGTGAAAAGTTGAAACTGTCATGTGCTTTGTAAGTATGTTTCTGTCATGTAGTGTGTAAACTTATTTAAACGTAAAGATATTTTTGTAACACTCAATTGTAAAGATATCTTTGACCTCGACTGTACGTAAGCCCGTAAATTACGTAGGTACTAAATCTGTGCCTGTACGGTCTTGGTTATAAAAGAAACAAATAATATTTTAAAGCGTAAAACTTATGAAACTTTACTGGCTGAGATCTCCCACAATAATTTGCGTATCTAATAATAGGTTGGCTTGGATAACTACGAGTAGTATGAGTACTTAGGTGTGACTTGGTACATACAGGTTATCTGCACATCTTTCCTGCAACATAGCACTTATACTGTGAACATAGTGAGGTCATCTGATGCCAAATATCTGCGTGAACAAATGAACAAAAGAAGTAATGGGTCACCAGGGTCTTACCTCAGTATATTTTCTTTGGTAAATATCTTCATGTAAACTACTAAATGTTTTTTAAGAAATTATATTTAAAGGACGTGTAGGTTTATATATCTGCGTAACAAGTGATGAGTCGTCCCAGGGAATGCTCCTAAGCATCCCGATTTATATGAGTATATTAAGATATATCCCCTATAATATACATTTTGATCGCATTGACTCTTAGTATTGGACAGGACTCTAATTAGTATTTGCCATGTTTATGTACATTTTCGGCTAAGCAAGCGCTATCGGTAAATACCAAATCAATTACCGGGGGGAAAATCCTTTATAAATGGATACCACCGCACCGCGGGGACAGTGCGGTGGTTATGTCGGACTTGCACCGACTAAAAACCCCCCGATCGTCCTCCTCAACTCATTTCGGGCGGCTCTGGGATCTCCTTCGGAACGCATCTAATGAAGCGCTAGTTTTTATTTTTTTATAACAATCTTGTAGTATTTACGAGTATATGTAAGTTTGTTAATTTGTTTGTTATTACATCTTGCAAGTCTTTCACCAACTTGCCGACTTCCAATCGAGTTGATTTTTTACACTGTATAGGTAGGTCATGTGACAATGACAATGCAATATCAAGTTAGGCTGACGATAAAGACGGTACGTGGCCATAGGAGCTCCTTAATTGCACAAGAAAAATCCATGCTGGAGCTCATTAGAATCCACTCAATTTTTCTGTGAATTCTGTGATACAAACAATTTGTATTTCCCGGGAGCCGTGTAGGAAATGATAGCGATTTCGTGATTGTTGACCCCTCTATTGCCAACAAATTGTGCTACTATGTGCGGCACAATTGTGTTGTACAACAAACCTAATGATTGCTGTAATCATAGCGCGTTATTCACAATATCGCTTAGCGTTACAAATATAGAACGTCACTAAGTCACTATGTAGGTAGTGCTATTGTAAAATTACAAAAGCACTGACATGGTAACCTTGACGTAAACATGTCTCACAACCAACATCTTATCATACCTAATGATAATGATGAATGACTGAAATGAAACAATGTACCTAATGTTTATTTTGTTTTTATGTAGAAACTGTTGTGTGTGTCAAAATGTCAAGCAGGTAATATTTTAAGGATGATTCATCTATTAATAATAATTGTGAAAAATAGTTCCAAAGGCAATATTCAGTAGGTCATAAGCTCTTTACCTACATATAGCTATGATTTACGTAAAGTAATTTTATGAATTATTTAAACTTTATTGCACAATACAAGAAATATGTACAAATTGCGGATTTAATGCCATAAGGCATTCACTAAAAGTCAACCATTGGGCTAAACATAAACATTTGGTGCAGGCTTTTTACTTTATTCGAAAGCTCTTACTTATGTCAAATACATTTATAAATTAAATTCAGACATACACATATACCACATATTATATATTTACATACATATACATATACTACCTACTTTATGTAGTTAAAAAAACTGTTGTGGTAACAATTATTCTGCGAACTTATCAGAAAGATACTTGCGTAACAGACGCTTGTAAGTGGTTTTACTTTGAGCTTGTTGATAGTTAGCGGAAGAGCGTTACAGAGTCGAATAGCCGTCAGGATGAAAGAACCAGACATAAAACCTGACTGGTGAGGAAGAACGCGGGAGTTGCGTAGAACGCTACCGGGTAACTATACACGCTATCAACTTTCAGTTGATTTGCGCAGCTAAACCTGCACAGGTAAGTAGTACTATTATTTATGTGGCACAGCTAGGTAACCTTACCTATATAACGTAGAATCGACAGAACGATTTATATAGGTAAAATTGAATATTTATAAAAGGGAAACAAAATTAACTGTAAAATATATATTTGGTAAATTTTTTGTAGGTCACACATAAAATAAGTAAATATAAAAAGTTGAAATTAGGTACATACTGTGAATATAATCCCATCAAAAATATAAATTTGAAAATGGGAGCCAAGTTCAATATTAAGACTATGCGATGCGTGTTTGTCGTCTTCACCGACAAAAGAATTGAGATCTGAATGAGTGCCAAATTCCGTAGATTATCTGAAAACGTGCCAAGTCTGGCACTAGATCGTTTACAGTAAAACAAATTTATTGCGGCTTAATGCATTTTGAGGTTTAACTTGGCAGTTTTCTTAAATATCCAGCAGCTTTCATGGTATTATAGCATACTCCATAGAAAACGTTACGTTTATGTTAAACTAGCTTTTGCCCGCGACTTCGTCCGCATATAACTCGTTCTCGCCTTAGAATGATTTGTTTTACCATACAATCTTTCTCAAGCTCAGATGGACACCAGGAACTTAGGGGTGACATGTTGGAGAAGGAAAGCCACGAATAGATCGGACTGGAGATATTTGCTTGACCAGGCTAGCCTAGGGCCCACCCGCGGCTATAACGCCTCAGATAATGATGATGATATAATCTTTCACCCTTCTTTACACCCCCTTAAGAAATGATTACAGTCAATATGACATTCCCTAGAAATCCTATTGTCAAAACGAATGATTAAGTGCTTACTTCGGAATATCAAATGTACCGATTCTAGACGAATTAATCTCGTCAAAAACATTACATGTACATTGTACAATGGTAAAAGTCTTGCTACGCAGTTCAGCCGTAAAACGTTATCCCAACAGAGCGAGTTCTTCATGTAAGTATGATGACCGAAGGCCGGAAGCAGAGCGGCCAGGCATGCGAGAATAATCACACAGAGCGGGCTTCTCATGTAAGGCTGAGGGCCGAAGGCCTGAAGCAGAGAGGTAAGACACGCGAGGCTGAAGGCCGAGCCTCCCAACAGAGTAGATTCTTCATGTAAGGTTGATGACTGAAAAGCCGAAGGAGATTGGCAAGGCATGCGAGGCCGAAGGCCGAGCTATGTCGTCACCGAAGATCCAGTTGCCATATTAATGAGGGTAAATTATACTCCATTCGTTCGTTTTCACGTGATGCCTAGACATATAAACAGACAGACAAACAGACACAAATTCTTCAAATTGTTGAAACGATTTCTGTTATCTATTCTAAGTATCCCCAGCCAACTTTTTTTCGAATATCTTCCATGTACAGACTTTCGACCCTCTTCTAAGTGTACATCTAAGATGCCCCAACTGTCTATGCTGACGATTGGGCTGCCCAGCTCAAGTGATCTCTTATATCAAACAGTTTTCATGGTGTGAAGGGTCAACAATTACGTAAAAAATAACGCACGTCAAAATTAAATGGTACACCGACGATACAAAGTGTGCATTGAAACAGCTGTTTTTGTATTTAAACATATGAATAAAAACAATGCCAAAGTATCGCAAATGCATTTTGATGTACACGCAAAGTAGAACTAATTGCAAAAAAGTTGTGCTCAAAAATAGCGTCTACAATCAGAAGGAATTATGATACTTCGGTTTTGACATAATGAATCGTCAACTTGTTTACAATTCTGCTATGCTTTAAGTTAAATTTCTTGACACGCTGTTATACTCCCAATTGGCTGAAACTTAAATCGTAGAATGGCGTATGAGGATTAAACCACCCCGTTTCATGGACCTTACTTGCATCCCCGATTTAATATCCCTTTGATGGAAGATCATTGGGACAAAAAGTACACTTATAATATATATAAGTGAATCCAGATTATATACTATTAGCATACAAATCATCTTAATCTGTTCAGCCGTTTTTGCGTGATTCAGCGACAAACATCCAAACATCTAAACTTTCGCATTTATAATATTAAGTAGTGGGATTTATGGTATAAAGTGAGTGCACATGAAGTGAACGGCAAAAGTAATATTGTAATTGCATGTTTTGAAGAGACCGTGGTGGCTGGCGCGCATACTGGGTAGCGCCGCGGCGCAGCGTTTGCGTTTACTTTCTTTTTCAGTTTCTATCTTAAGATTTCACAAATTTTGAATGAGGATGTTTTTCCTTTGTCATCAAGTATATATGCTTACCAATTTTCATACCTTTAACTCATGGATTATAGGAGTTCCCATACAAAATTCAACCCCTCTTATTACCCCCTTTTAACCCAAATCTGCACATTTTTTATAGCCTAAAACTTGACCGGGTATTTACTCGACAGATTAGTAAAGTTTTCATCAAAATCCGTTCAGCCGTTTTCACGTGTTGCGCGTTCATATAAACAGACAAACAGATAAACAGACAAAAATTCTAAAAACTGTTGGAACGTGTTCTGGTATCGATTCTAAGTATCCCCAGCCAACTTTTTTTCGAATATCTTCCATGTACAGACTTTCGACCCTCTTCAGCTTTATTATATGTATAGATAGATTTGGAGCTATTCAGGGGTCAAAAGTGGAGTTATTGAGGGGTCAAAAATAACACATGGCTGCTGTCCGCCGGTTCCTGGGGTGAACTTGGCTGGACACGCTGCCGCGATGAATAAAATGAATGATAAATATGGTATTGCGACTTAGTCCGCCGCCTATATATACCTAAGTATAAGTATTACGTATCATTATATCACAGTATTACAATATATTCATTATATCGTAAGTATGTGAAGTGTGCCTATTTCTTACTAGGTTTTTTGCACTTGACTGTCATTTCAATAGACTGCATAAAATTCCTGTCTGAGCTGGCAGACAGGACATGGCGCAATCATAATATATAAGTAATAATAATTTAAAGGTTTGATTGCTTACGTAATTTCCATGTTTTTCATGTGCCTATGACTTCTAAAAACAGTATGAATATTAAGTAGGTACCTTAAGCGATAAAAGCTTAATTATTAGCCACCTTAAGCGAGACACAATTACCAACTAGTATAAGGGCAAGATACTCATGCAACAGATTGCCGAATCATAAAAATAGCCTTTGCCTTAAAAAACTTAAAACTTATGTTATCTTCCATCGAAAAATTCAGCTTGCCGGTCTTCTTTAAATCCTCTTGGGTACCACTCTATTACGTCTTTTATCCATTTATCTGTTATCCCTATCATATGTCCATATGGTATCTATATATACCTAAAGACTTATAACATATTATGATGATTATTATTATTTGTTTGCCTACTCAATATTTTTTGCATCAATTCCATTTTCCAAAGGTTTCCTGGAAGAGAACGCTCTTTAGCAATAAGACCGCCAATTGTCTACCGTTATTTAATTACTATTTAATTATTTATTTTTGGTGAACAATAAAGAATAATTGTATTGTATGACCTGTCCAGCGCCATTTTTGCTGTTTTATTGTACCTATCCGTTATTTTTTTTTGGTTTTAATAGTCATCACACGGATAAAAAATTAGAATAGCATTAATCCCAGTCTTTCTAAGGCTGTCGTAAGAATATAGGTGTCGAAAGTGAATGAATAGATACGTGGATATTTAAATAAGGGGGTAGCATCAGTTTCCCTAATACGGGATAACGATCTTTTCAAGATCACGATTCACGAACCACTGCACGGAATAGGGTTGAAGTGAGTAGGCGGAATAGGCTATTGGTTACCATTTTGTTACTAGAGTCATTACAATATCACATTTTTTACATCTTTAAACGAGCAATTACTAAAGTGACATTGAAAATTAAATTGATTGCGCTCTGCCTACCCCTCTTGGGCATCCAGTTGTGATTTCATGTGTGTATCTACTTACAAAAAATATGAACCTTCGTCCACGTTCCTCGGTAATGGCACCTTCCCAGCGTGGCATGCTTTTAATCGGCCCCGCGACCACTCGAGCTATGTTAATCCACGTTAGGTAATGCAACGCTCGCTATTAGGCTGCATATTAGCGGCCTTATTAAATTAATTAACGTTATGTTGTTTTTAATTTCGCTTTTATCTTTGTATCTCAAAGAAAATTAAGCACGCCTTGCAACAGCCTATACCGTTAAATTGCCTTGCTAGCTTTACCGCCTTCACCTTAAAGTCGTATCTTTTTATTAGTCAGTAATACAACCGTAGTGAAGTAACGATAGGTTAGTTACCCAAGAACTTATACGATACCTACTTTGGTAAGTGTAAGTGGGATTTCGGCTTGGTATCTAACTATTGAGACCAATAGGAGAGAAGTGACAAATAATAATAATAATAATTTATTCATACATAAGTTTACTGTGTAATTTACACCAAGACACTAACGTGGTAGTTTAACTGCTTTAAGAATAACATTTAGGTAGAAACAGTTTTGATATATGTAGGTAGAATAGAGGTAGCATATAATGGTCGGTAAATATAACTTTCACATGCCTAATTCAGTTTATCGATATTTAGGGTTCCGTAGCTAAAATGGCGAAAACGGAACCCTTATAGTTTCGTCATGTCTTTCCGTCCGGCCGTCCGTATGTCCCAGTCGATTTACTCGGAGACTAAGAACTACAATACAATTATGAAATTTGGTAGAAAGGTGTACTCGTATTCTAAAAACCGCTACAAAAAACTGATGTAAAATTACGAAAAAATCAATGCACATGAGCGTGTGGGGTATCATCTATGGATAGGCCTTTGAAAATGACTTGGAGGTTTCTAAAAAACAATCCGCTTGTCAAGCGTGGCGATTATGGCGCATTTACTCCCCATGAATCCCGGTGTGTTTTCTATGTTCTTGGGTTGATATGGTGGTGGTGGTGGATAGTGGTATATGGACTAGGAGGTGTCGGTACGGAAACCTTCTTTGTGCGTGATCCGACCCGCACTTGGCCGGTTTTTAGTTGTACTTGCTCTGTAATCAAGTGATTTCTTGTCGTGTTCAGTAAGCATCGTGGCAAATTCGCTGCCAGTTACAAAAGCATCCGAAATCTTGATAAAAATGACAATAGCTTTTGTATTGTTGGATCTCAAGCCGCGGAGACTTTTCTAATTAGGTACCTGCGCGTAAGTCGAGATTGTTAAAGAATTTTAATTACAATAACGAAACAGTTAGATCACACCGCTATTTGCGGTTTAGATCGCTATCATTGCTACAAAATTCGATATAGCTTCTGCAAGTTCGTATGTCCCTACTAAGATTGCTTGGAATATCAACTTTATTATCGCACCGCAAGAACGCGTTTACGACTGCGTACCTAGCACTCGTACAGTAGTCGGAAGGTTAATCGTTCATATTCATGATAACTTTACCTGTAACGGTGGTTTTCCTGTTTATTCTAAGTAACCCAACTGGTTCAGTGAATGTTAGTCCTTCGAGTGACCAGCTGCACAGAATGTAATAGGGAGGGCGCAGCTCCTTGACCTTAAACGGTAAGTAGGTACCGGATAGGAATCATAACTTTTCACTATACTAACGTCTACATATTTTTCAAGTAAATAAATACCATGGTACGCGTCCATAATACGTTAGTACCTAAGGATCCAAGTCCTTGAAGGGAATATGATATCATAAGAATAAACAGCCCTTATTAATGATCTATGATCTTCTACGCTAGTCAAAGTTGGAAAGATGAAACTTATTTTCTACTTTAACATTATAAATATTGTTCACTTTTTTCATCTGTTTATATAAGATTTTTGATAGTTAACTATAACTCCGGATCCCTGATGGGTAAAGGCCCCCTCTCGCTTTTGCCATCCCTCTTGAACTTGGGCTATAAGCAAATATACTATTCTGTGCTATTAGCTCCACCGATGGCTCGCGTATCGTCAGCCCATCGCTTGAGCGGACGTCGGCGTAATATTACATTACAGTATACAAATGTTACCCTGCTTACCCCTTTTGGGGATAAAGAAGTGAATGTGTTTATTTGTTCGATAAATGCTTAATTATAGTCTGGCGTGAGACTGGTTCCGTGAATCAAGCAAGGTAATTAGTTGTAAACAATACCTAGTTCGTTGATTAATTGGCACTAAAGGAAGGTAGGTACAATCACCCAGTTATCTTAATTGATAGAGCAATATCAGATATGATTGTCTGTTCGATAATAACGTTTTGTTATGAGTGATGGAATAGGTATATGTAACATTCAGCAAGCCCCTAGAAATTAAATCTGTATAACTATGATCCCAAACAATCAGTGTCTTTTAGTCGAGTCTTTTGTAGTTGAATGTATAAATTGTATAATTATGGATGATATGGATGTTAAGGGCGGGTTGCACCAACTTACGATTAAAGACCCATTAACGTTAAATATGACGCCGGCAGCTGTCATCCAACAGAAACTTGTCAAACTTTCTGTGCCGCGGTTTGGTGCAACCTACCAAGGTTTCCGATAGTGGTTAAGCGTATAATTTCTTTGTAAATAAAACATGTTCGATTTAATAAATGAAATAAAAAACCAGCACAATATATATTAACACTTCGCGTCTATGCCTAGTATGCACCTGAAAATGACCTGGAAGTATTTATTTAGCGCACTGCCCGGATGTGAGGCTAAAATGCTTAAACAGTTTTTAAATGTCACTTTGACCGGTATGAAATATGAAAATGTATTCCTACAATGCGTCCCATAATTCATTGCCCAGACTTTGCGATAGAATTTATCCTGACGTCTGTGCTCTTAATTAATGTAACATTATCCGTTTAATATATGAATATATACCTTTTTATTTAAGTTAGTTATAATTTTAGTAACTGATAAAATTAATGCTGCGAAATTGAACTTAAACGTTGCATTTGAAGGAAACATCGGATTTTCAGCGTGACGAGCGCGAATTAGTTAAGGTATCCAATCATGGATTATCGATTCGCAATATCGAACAAGTTACCGAGATTTCGCATGATTCCGCCTTGCACTGATAACGCGACCGAGAAGCCCGCGCCGGCTCAGCCAATAGTTCTAGGCGTCAGTCGCTTGCGCACGTTGCACTTCGCCGCGCGCTGTCCTCCGCGAAAATCACAATTCGCGAGTAGTACCTCAGCCATCGGAAAATCTACAATCGACCTTCACGCGTTCCTACTTTATGTGCCTTTTTCAAGCATATCAAACGCATTAGCCAGTTCAAATAGAATTCCGAGAAGTTAAACCTTCGTGTAAAGTGAATTTGAGATTTGATCGTTCCACAAACCGTGTTTGCCATGGTCTGACTTCATTGTAAACATTGGAAGTGAATTCAATATGAAAAATAATAAATCTAAGCCGCTCGTCGTCATTCAATGCTATGAAGTAAGTTCAGATACATAGTGCTCCTATTAACTAGAGCGAAACAAAAGCATGTAAATAATGTTATTACTGTCACTGTCAGAGAGTACGAGCATCTAGGCGACTAAGTACCTATCTAAATTCTAAAAGAAATCACCACCCATAAAAATATCAAACATGATATTAAGATTTGTTGATGATACACTGTGCCCAACCCATATCAACAGTATCAGTTGTCTAATCAAAATCGATAATATCTGTACCTATATGTAGAAGTAACTAATTTTTTGAATTCGTGATCTGATCACACTTCTACATAGGTACTTATTCTGTACATTCCCACTTTGCTAAAAAGTGTATGGGCGACAAATTATTTTAATTAGTTTCAGCTTGTGCCAAGTGAATCTATATTTATGAGTAGGTACATTCTTCTTTCCGTTACGTGGGAATGCATGCATGTTTTGTCAACACCTTGGAAGAATACCATCACTTAACACCGCCCGGCGCGGCGGTCTAACAGAAAATTCCAAAACAACCTCGTCAACGTCAGTCAATATATACCGTTTGGACATTTGATAAGAACAATAAATAAGCTTAAGTCCTAACGACGTTTTACACACGTACTCCAATAATTGACATCGTCGTTCACCTTTCTTGCTATGTATTAGTATTAAGATAGAAGGTATTGACTCGTTTACTTTATGTTTCTAAACGTTACACTGATAAGGTTCCTACGGCCGAGATTTATTGCATTAAGTACCTAAAGACATCCCATAATTTAATAAAACTTAGGGCGGCATCTATTAATTCGATCTATGTTCAATCGCCTATCAGTCCTGTCACAGCCTTATATGCCTTGTTTCATGTTTATTAAAAGGTAGTTGTAGAAGTACCTATATTAGTATTTGACACACTCAGGAGATAACTTTCAATATACCTCATAAATTATATGCTGCCTTGTAGTGTAGATACCAGTATGCCTTGCATAAGTCAACGTTAGCTGAGAATCACTACATGTTTCCATTCACTGACGTTGTACCTAACCTAAGTTCAATGTCAATGACGTTTCTTCTTTAGTCTTGTTGCGTATATTCGCTTTTGAAGGTCCTTTATATCATAAAAAGCATTCAACCTAAGTCATCGGTTATTCCCATACATCGGTCTTCCCCTACTTCGCCTTTCACGCTTCGTTTAGAACCCTAATCACATTCATTTCTAAGAAGGAACTTGTAGCAGGCTTTACGTTTTTATGAGTATTTACATTTTACCCACATCGTATGATGACAAATAAAATTCCCCCAAGTTTATTGTTTATTCCTACTAGGATACGAAGAAGTCTAATGTGGATGTGAAATATATTATAGAAATAAACAAACATAGGTACTTAAGTTTCAGAAGCTTAGATAATTCGTTACATCATGCCGTCATAACTTGGTCATTGATGTAATGTCGTAGCTATACGGTCTGCGATATTTCTTATGAACAGTTATCAGAGACTTTTAAAATTTTAGGCTATCCCTACTCATAAGAAAAAGCCTTATTCATGTTAATAGGCGCAAAAAGTGTTTGTAATAAACAAAATCTGAGAATAAAGTCACTGTACGAGTGTTCATACACGATTTTTACCCCTACGCAATTTTTACGAAGTTTTTGAAATAACAATGTATCATATGCGTTTAGACGTGTAAAGCTAATTGTACCTATTAAATAAGTTGATAAATCCTTTGAATGTACCTATACATACCTACTAATTTAGTGATGAATGCGTTAGAGGCGGAAATTTGCTAGTTCATGAACACAAGTAGGATTCCCTTAATAAGTTATGAATCACGGATATCACTGTTCGTGGCAGCAGATAGGTTCTTTTTTGTTCATTCGTGATGTCATGGTATATTATCCTAACTCTTTAATACAGCCTAGCTAGTCTGTTAGCTTGTACCGTCAAGTTTTATGTGACGTTTTAGTACATTTCGGACGTATTACGTGACGGTATAAGTTATCATACTACGGTATATATACTAGCTAGGCTGAATGTTTACCATGTACATATAAGAAGACGAACAGTTTCCGGAGTGAAAAAACTTGAAACTTCGCAGTAGTTGTCAATGCAAATGTAGAGAGATACAAAGAGGGGCACGCATTCGTGAATGATTATCATACTCGTTGGGATTATTGTTGTTAAAACATAGAATGTGTGTTTGTATGTTTACAATAAAATGCAGCATTTTTGTGTTTTAGTCTTTACTTACAGTCAGACGTATTAAAAGTAGAACTCTGTTTCACTTAAGTATAGTGTTACCTTTGCTTACATTTGTACCCAGGTAACACAATATTAGATTATTTTCCATGATTCGATTCAATACAAGTAAATTTTTAACAAAAAAACACCGACTCCAAACTTTGCCCGACCCCATCCTCTTGGTATATAATTTGAGGAGTTCCTTATTTTGCCTTACCCTATCCTCTTCGTATATATAATTTGAGGAGTTCCTTCGATTTTTCCAAGATCCCTTCATCAGATCCAGACTTGGTGACAATGGGACCAACTAGAAAACACACCCTTTCAAACAAAAAAAGAATTTTTGAAATCGGTCCACTAGTCTCCGAGTAATCGGTGAACATACATAAAAAAATCCGACGAATTGAGAACCTCCTCCTTTTTTTGAAGTCGGTTAAAAATACGTGTTTTTCTTGACATATTTTTTTATAATCACGTTGCTAAGCCATATGCCAAAATAGAGAATTAAACGTGTCATGAGAAAGGAGTCCGTAACATATTATAGTTTTTGCTAACTGTTATCAGAAATTACTCATCTCCACTATTAACTAAAGACATTTTCTCTGTGCCATTTTCTCATCGGAATTGTTTTTATGAAAGGTTGAATGTGCAGTCAAAGAGATACATTTACCTACTTATATTTATCTACACTAATATCTCGAAAACTCTAATCTTGAACATTCTTATTCCAGATAATAGCAAATTCATGCATATTGTCTTGAAGACAGGTTGATTGAAACTGAGATCATAATAAGTAAGAATGTAGGCAATATAAATCGGTCGGACAAAAAGTTGATTTGTCTTTCAGGTTCTGATAGTTAGGGACTTTCAACTATAATTAGTACCCACGTACGATTGTCCCCCAATATTTATATTCTTATTTATATAATTGAAAAGTGACATGGTATTGTCAGAACATTAATTTGGTGTTTTTATTTAGGATCGTCAGCAGACGCTGCCGCTGCGGAAGGCAGAACCAGCTCAGTCAGAGCTCTCCGCTAACGGACACCAGCAATTAAAAAGAGAAGTGGCCAACGGACACCCGCATCCAACACGTGAAACTTTCAACGACTACGCTCAACAAAAACGCGATTCTACAAATGAGCATATAAGCGAAGCTTTGAACGGGCACATACTTCAGAAACGCGAAACTTTGAACGGCCTTCTGCAGCAACAACGCGAAACTAATGGACAACCGCATTCGAATGGTCATCCGCCACTACAACGAGAAGCCATCGATAGCCCTCCGCCGCCACCGCCGGTAAGCATTTCCTGACAGTCGCAGAGAGCCATTTGCCTAATCAAAACATAATGCTTGGGTTGCTTTAGTCATTCCTAAACGTGTAAATCAGTTTAAAATCACTCAAAGACCAAAAGTATATCCTAAGCGGCAGAAAAATTGGCCCAAATTTCTGCTGCTGAGTATAACCATTTTGTTATGTAAGCTAAGCTTCTTCCATAAATAAGAGTGGCTTCTTCTTCAAATTGGGTTGGGTAGGGTTTGGATCAGCCACTTATTAGGTAGGTACCTAGGCACAAAAGGCCGAAATAACGACATTTATAAATATGATTATGGAATATTGACTTCTCGTTGCCGTTACTACGTTTGAGTACGGATCTACAAAACGTGAACACTAATGTACATTATTTAAGAATGCAGCGAGTGTTTGTAAAATTATTTTAACCATTGACGTCTTATTAGTTATTAGTCTTATCATAGTTTCTGCTTTCATTTTTAGGGTTCCGTACCCAAAGGGTAAAAACGGGACCCTATTACTAAGATTTCGCTGTCCGTCCGTCCGTCCGTCTGTCACCAGGCTGTATCTCAAGAACCGTAATAGCTAGACAGTTGAAATTTTCACAGATTGTGTATTTCTATTGCCGCTATAACAAAAAATACTGAAAACAAAATAATAATAATAATTAAGGGGGGCTCCCATACAGAAACGTGATATTTTAGCCTCTTTTCATGGCTACCACTCGCCGAGCTAGATCTCAAGAACCGTAATAGCTAGACAGTTGAAAATTGCACAAATTATGTATTTTTATTGCGGCTACAACAAAAAAAAACTTAAATCAAAATAATAATAATAATTAAGGGGGGCTCCCATACAACAGAGTAGTTGTTGGCGTTTTTTTTTCTGGTACGGAACCCTTCGGCCTTGGCCAGTTTTTGAGACTTTATTTCTTAGCAATAAGCATTTGAAATTCATTGGTAGTGTAAATCACAGCAATTTTAAACGTTGCATCATAATTTACTTTTAGTTAATTGACCAATTGATAAATCCGTTGGCAAATCTGGCCTTGATACCAAAGTTTTATATCGCTTTAACTTCCTTTCAGATGCCAGCGGCGAATGGCCAACAGAACGGAGAACATAAAAAACTAGACATATCGAAATCGATTCCAAAAACACTTAACACAGATCTGGTTAACTCTTTGAACCAAAGAAATGGTTCGTTGGCACGAACGCCGACGCCCGACTACAATAACAAGACAGATTTTAAGACTCAGTTTAAATTGAAGAGCGTGAAAGATGAAAAGGCCGAGCTGGACTCGTTGGAGTCGTATACATTAAAGAATCCTGCTAACGTACAACCGAAGCCACCGTCGAATTATTTTGTGAAAGCGCCGAACGGGACAGCGACGATGAAGAAGCACCTCCGACCGGTGTCCGTGACCATAGGGGAGTACGCGGGCGGCGGGAACAATCGCCGTGAACCCTCGAAACTAGAGTTCCTCAGCGGCGACCGGTCGGACGGGCCCCTGCCAGTTGACGATGATCATATTTCCAATAGACTTCAGTCGGAGTTAGCACTTACACTTTCTAGATCCAATTTACGCAAAAAGACTGATGCATTGGTAAGTACCAAATAAACTAAGCGGCCATTGTAAACAAATATGTGATATAATATCCATACTGAATCTCTTTCAGGGTTATCAGATAGGTCCAGATAGCCAGATAACGAATAAAAACGAAGATAGTGATTGGTCTATTGACAAAAATTTTCACGCCCGATATGGAAACAATCTTTTGCCCCTGCCGCCGAGCATAACAATACCCAAAGTATCGAAACTAAAGCACTGAGCAGCCGTTACAAATATCTACAAATTGCCATATTGCATCATTATCCATTGTCTTTTACACAGAGATGACTTAAAATATATGTAAGAAAGACTCAACGATTATGATAATATAATATGTAACTTCTTCATTCAAGTGCTATATTTAACACATTCTTTGTTTATATCAATATCACGAGCACAATCAATTTCGACATGCACGAGTGAAATTAAAATAACCACAATAGGTACTAATTTCAAGTTTCAAACAGGAGTATGGTGTGATGGTGGTGGTGTCAAGGTTTTAGAGGAATGCCAGATTGTCAGTACTTATTTATTTATTTTAAAAGCGGAAATGTAATATATAATAATTAATTAAAAATTTTGTTTCAGGCCGATGCAGGTCGATGATTTCAAGATCCCTGTGATTTTATTCCGCTTATCACAATTTTATTTAAGGGTATTTAAGTTCATGTGTTTGTAAATAAAATGTACCTAAACAGAGAAAACGGTTTGATGGAATTTGACATTTTTATTTTTGTCTAAAGTGAAAAAAAATCAGTATCTTATAATAAAATAGCCGATGTCAAATGTAATTTTGAATACTGAATTCATTACCAAAGTTACATGTTTCATAACTAAATAAATAATTAAACTGCATTAATTAAGTTTATTGTGAAGTGAGACCCACTTGCAGGGGTATCTATCTAATGATACTTTATCGTAGTAAGTATTTATGTAGAAGTGAAGTTAATCGTTTGAATGTGCTAAGTAACCGCAACAGAGAACGAATATAATTCAGTCACTTTCAAAAAATGTTAAATAGAACAAACCTTATTTTTCGAGCAGTTTTAATATTTAAGAGCAGTTACACAACACAGAATATAAGTAATTGCATACGGCGCCTTCTTTACAGCATTGGCAGAATCGCGATTCGCGACGCGACCCGCTCACGCGCTCGGGAAACGTGCGTTTGTTTACCACGTACTCGTACCGCTGAAAAAAACGCCCTGTGAATGTGTAGCCGCTCTTAATTGCATGGAAAATTACTGGCTATTTGTGAATACACATTTGTCATGGATGTATTTTAAAATAAGTAGCTACCTACATACCTACGTACCTACACAAAACAGGTCAGTCTATGGTTATGATAATGAAGGATATAAGACACATGTAACTCTTGTTTTTGAATTTAAAGTTATAGGCATCTCTCATGTTTACGAGTTTACTTTTATCTATTGTATTATGTATATATTTAGTTTAAATGCAATGTCAAATATATTGTAGTACGAATTGCTGTCAATTTTTATGGATTACCTAAGTCATAATCGTAATTAATAAACAATTGAATATTTATGAACGTTTAGTGTTTTTCTTTACCATAGCAGGTAAGGCTATACGAGGTATTATAGGAGTTTTCATGAATATATAATATGGCCCCGAAATAAGCACATATTTACCTCTAAAAGGGAAATCTGTTTCACGACGTCAATCTTATGTCATCGTCTCTTGTGAAACAAACCATATATGCCAATCTCACACAGCACCGGGTGGAAGTTTTTGGTCTGTAGGTGACTGGGCCAATTCCCAGTCGAATCAGGCTTGCTAACGGGACCGGGCCGGTAGTATCCAACTCATTTTGGATACTACCGGCCCGGGGGACAATCGAGTTCGGTCGAGCTTACGGGGGACTCTTAAACTAGGGACTTTCGTAAATTGAATATCGGAAGGAAGTCCCTAGTTTAAGACACCGTACGCTCGACCGAACTCGATTGTCCATACAAACGTAGTTTCGTTCTCATTTTAAAACGCCATACTGAAATAACATGAAACTTTGTATATACAATGGGATCCGCCATATCTAGGCCGGAAATTAGTTTCTGTTGTTAGAAATTGGAATTGAAAAATAAAACAGCGAATTTTTAATTTTTTTAAGTCTTGTATGAAAACCTTAATAATCGCTGTATTTTTTCTCCATTATAATTTCAAGCAACAGAAACTAATTTCTGACCTAGATATACCGGATCCTTGGCCAAAAACACTTCTGTCTAATGGTGACGCTTACGACAGCGGTATGCGGTGTGCGTTGCGATCAAGAGATCGAGGCTTCACTAACTGAATGCGGACCAGTGTAAGTTGGACATGCATAATTTACGAATAGTGATTACGAATATAGGGGTCAAATTATAATAGTGACCAACTTACAGTACAAAAAGTTGCAATTTTTAAAGCTCCCCATAGACGATTTCATATCTTCGTCGCCAGGGGTCGTGGAAAAAATCTATTAACAGCAAGTTTTAGAAAATTTTGTATTCTACAATATTCCACAACCATGATTAGCTCTAGAATGGACTTTAACGACAGTATAGACAAAAACAGAAAAAAATAACAGTTTTTCCAAGACGGCGGAGAAAGATATAGAGCTGGAGAGTAGGGATGTCACGCATATTCGTATTTGCATTCGCATATGCGAATTATTCGCATCATTTTAAACATTCGCATCAACATTCGCATTCGCATCAAACGATGCGAATAGTTTGCGAATGCGAATGTTTGCAAGTCGTGGCGTGTTTTGAAGAAGAAGCAAACTCGCGCATTCCTAGAGCGTGCCTACCAGTGTCACGTGATTTATTTTGGCCAATAGAAATTACTTCTTAACAGACTTCAAAAAAGGAAGAGTGTCTCAATTCGGTTTTATGTTCTTTTTGGGTTCCGTACCCAAAGGGTAAAAACGGGACCCTATTACTAAGACTTCGCTGTCCGTCCGTCCGTCCGTCTGTCACCAGGCTGTATCTTAAGAACCGTAATAGCTAGACAGTTGAAATCTTCACAGATTGTGTATTTCTGTTGCCGCTATAACAACAAATACTAAAAACAAAATAATAATAATTAAGGGGGGCTCCCATACATAAAAACGTGATATTTTAGCCCCTTTTCATGGCTACCACTCGCCGAGATAGATCTCAAGAACCGTAATAGCTAGACAGTTGAAATTTGCACAGATAATTTATTTTTATTGTGGCTACAACAACAAATACTAAAATCAAAATAATAATAATAATTAAGGGGGGCTCCCATACAACAGAGTAGTTGTTGGCGTTTTTTTTCTGGTACGGAACCCTTCGTGCGCGAGTCCGTCTCGCACTTGGCAGGTATTTTGATTTTTAATGTGTGTTAGGTACCTCAGAACTCTATCATTTGACGACCGTCTTGGAAAATTATTTCTTTTTTTAAAGCATCTGGAATTGAGGGAACTGCTCAAAAATTCAAGCAAAACATATAGCGATTTTTGTATTTTCATTCAAAAAGTAGCATTTGGTGAACTGGAATTGATGAAGATCATGGATGGTCATCCAAAACTCCCAAGTGTTTAATGCGTGGCGCTAAGATATTTAGATGAAGATGAGTGAATGATCTTTATTCGAAGAATAATAAATACTAGATGAAAGCCCGGCTTCGCTCGGGTGAAATAAATAAGAAATAAATAAAGAAAACATTTATTCGTGACAGATATGCAAACGACGAAAGAAATAGTGTACAAAAATGTATAAAATAAAAACATTACAATAACGGATTATGATGAAACTTCGTATACAAATATAGTTTGTAGTGTGGATTAACATATGAAATAGGGAGTAAAAGATTACGCTGACGAAGTCACGGGCAAAGGCTAGTATCTTTATAAGTTAATCCTAAGTATTTTTATAAGGCTAGTATTTAAAGGCACATAAAAAAATTTACACCGTAATCAGTACTGATTTGTATACCTAAAATACTAATCGTTCATTAAATTGTTAAATATTGATGTGCCAGTCAGTATTTTTGGTGCGAAGTCAGAGCTGCTACCGTGAAAGAAAACGTATGAAGTTCGTGTATCTCCCTCTGTCGCACTTGCAAATTCGAGCGACTCAGAGGGAAATAAATACACGATGTTCGTTCGTTTTCGTTTCGCGGTAACAGCTCTCTATTCTCCGCCAAATTCTATTCAGTGGGGCCCTTCACTCAAGATTATGTGTCAATATTATTGCGGTTTTCAAAATTTTAGGGATGTTGCTTCAATATTCATCAACATTCACGTGATACATCGTGATATGAGTATTTCGCATGATAATAATAACAGTTGGTAATATTTTCTTCAATTAATGGAACTTATTTAGCAACTTGTTCCGTTAATTTCGCCAAAGGTATTTTGCATTCCGATACGCGCACCATCCAGGAATAAGAGCCGTCCGACCAGAGGGCCTACCGCGAACTGAAAACGAAGTATTTCCCTCTCCGCGCTCGAATATGCAAGTGCGACAGAGAGGCATGTATTTCGTTTTCGGTTCCCAGTAGCACTTCAGTCCGAGCGCGGCGGTCGGTCGGAGAAAGTCAAAGAACATTCCGTGTGTCGTCTGTCACACATATAATTTTTTAACTGAACTTGAAATTAGGTGATAATATTTAGTATGACGTATATTTTGCCAAAAATACCAATATATTGATAAATCACATTTGTTATTTTAGTTGTATGGAACCCTCGGTGCGCGAGTCCGACGCACTTGGCCGGTTTTTCTTACATTTTGAATTTTAGTTATCATATAATAAAATACCCTATTCGTTTCAAAGTTTACGCCTGAGGACGCCTAACCAAAAACGAATTATCTCCCTCTCTATCGTTCGAATATGCATGTGCGATGGAGAGGCAGATACTTCATTTTTCGCGATAGCGCCTCTAACGTCCGAGCGCGGCGAACGGCATGAGCAGTACTACTAAGTTATGAGATAGGGATAGAATTTTGCTAGACGTTTAAAGGCCATAAGTCACCTAGTAGTTTGTCACAACAAAATAGAGATGCAGCTTTAAGATGGCGGACTGACTCAGCAAAGTGGTGTCCTTTACACGATTAATATTATCACAATACTGGGGAGTCAATATTATAACAGTTTTCAAATTTGTATAGTTTCTGCTTCAATATTCACGTGACACGTATCGTGATATGAACGTATCATTTGAAGGCGGTTATTGTGACAATCTGATAGGTGTATAGAACGCTTGAAAACCACAAAAACAAAACGCTGCAGACGCGGCTAGCCGAATCCACACAATGGGCGATGATGGCCCATCACCCAGAACGCAGCCCAGCAACCTGGCCAACACACCGGACGCAAACATAGTTAACAATTTCCGAACGTACCCAACCCGACGCTGTCAACCAACGAATTTAATATGGCCGACCTTTCGTCATAAAATTAACACTTTTAAATGCAAAATACGCGACAATCCGAATTTTGCGGATACATATGTTCAAATCAAAAATCGTTATTTTTATACGTTCTTCAATTTGAGACAGGTCTCGTTTGGGTCTACCGTACCCCTGCACGAAATTATTAATATAGATATGATAATGGAGCGACTATGACCAAGTCATTTACAATGGTCCTGATATAATGTTACCAGAAACCTGACCCAAAAGGTGATAAAAATGTAAGAAATTGTTGACCGACCTAGTGAAACGAAGGTCTCCTTTTCAGCTTTGACAAAAATACTTTCTCCTTTCGTATGTCCGGATTTTCGGCTGTTCCCGATGGTCTACAGGTTGCATTTCCTTAACCGATTCTGGTGAAATTTGTGAGCAGATTTGATAATTACATAGAATTTTTGTGAAGTAAATTTTTGGAAATTTAGTAATTTGAAAATGAAATTTCGCGTAACTATGTGATAGATATGACATTCGTGACATCCCTACTGGAGAGACGAAAACTTTGGGTTCTTTGGGTTACCTTGACTTTATACTCCTTTACAACATCTCAAAAAACATAACAAATGGACCTTTTTTAATGTACCGGAACAACGATTTACTAAATGTACCACATTGCATTATCTAGAGACGCGTTTTCCACTTTTGGGCCTAGACTAAAACCGACGGATTAGATTGAGAACTGCGTCGAAAAAGTGTGACCGACAGAGAAGTCAAACTAGAGGATTGCATCTCGTTTTAATCATAGCCACCCTATAATAAGTTTGGCATATATTGTCTTGTCGTTTTATCGTAAAAATAGAGCCAATTCCTTACCTGTGAAATGATATTCCGCAACGAGTAAAACTTTCACCTTTACAACCATTAACAGAATATATTTTCACCATTTTTAACTTCGCACAAACCTTTGTAACTTTGTAAGTGTAAAAGCACATTTTTATTCCTTTTTTCATCTAATTTTAAGCCACTGAAATATAGAATGTGCAAATTGTGCAACGTTATATTTTCGGTCTACATCACAACAACAATTATTTTCCATTCCAAAATACAAACAAATTGTAGGCGAATGTCATAGACATAGTTCAATTTTGATAGACTATGTATTTACTTTAAAACTAAAATTAAACCTTTTTAAGAGAGCCTAGATATATATAATTGTAGTCTTTGGCCTAGACAAAAATGTGGAATTTGAAGAAGAGAGAAGTCCATATGTCAAAGTGATGTGATGTATTAATCAATTAATCATGTATCATTCATCATTATTTTAATTATAAGCTTAGGTTTACTAATTATAATAAACTTTTTCTTAACCCTATATTTTGATTAATTATCTACACTATTTTTTACTCAAATGTACGGAATAATCAAAACATTACTCAAACAGGAATACAATATGCAAGATGCAGTATTAATAGAGAGCCCTTTTGAGGAAGGAACCCGTTTAGGGGGCTATTGTGATATTCGTAACGTGATATTAGGTAAGTACCTATTTGGAAACCATTCGACAGTTTCACAGTTACATTTTTCACACAGTTATATTTGACGTAAAACAGTTTTCACTTTCGCATTTGCTAGTGTCGGAGGAATGTGGGAGAAATAGATAAGTAGGTACTTCACGTCTAAAATAAATGCGCATCCTATACACTGCATAAGCAGGGCATAGCAACGTGCTGTGCTAGCTAAAGCTAGACAAGCTATCTAAGGACAGCATCCTCCTGCCTGTGGCTATATCAGTTCTTCAGGATGCCTTACCACCAGAGACGTGCTATGCCATTTTTTTTCTGACATAGGAGGCAAACTAGCAGACGAATCGCCTGATGGTAAGCGATTAGCGCCGCCCATGGACACTCGCAACACCAGAGGTGTTGTAAGTGCGTTGCGGGCCTTTAAGAAGTGAGTACGCTCTTTTCTTGAAGGTTTGAAGGTCGAATCGGTCCGGAAATACCGCAGGGTTCATTCCACAGTTTAGCTATGCGATGCAAGAAATTTCTGGAGAAACGCACAGTTGAGGACTGCCAACCATGGAAATTTTGTCGCGTTGGGCGATGGCGCAAGGAAGCGGCAGGGATTAATTCGAACAATTCCTCGGAGCACTCCCCGTAATACATGCGGTAGAAAATGCAGAGCGAGGCTACATTTCTACGCAGCGCCAACGAGTCAAGCCGGTCCGAAACCCGCTGGCAGCCGACAATTCGAGTCGCTCTCCGTTGGATGCGGTCCAGAGGGAGAAGCTGGTACTGTGGTGCCCCTGCCCACAGATGAGAACAGTATTCCATATGTGGGCGGACCTGTGCCTTATAATGCTGCATTGCACTATGGATGCATTTGGATCCACCAATCATATTCATTGGTCCACGTGGCATAGCACTGGTGGAAACGGGTTTTCGTAGCGTACCTTTCACAGCATAGCTGCATAGCACATCACTGGTGGAAAGGCACCCTCAAGTGATAGGTTCCGTGATAACTCCAGATCTACAACTCTAAATCTATAATATGTCTACACACAGAAAGTGCCTTTAAATATGTTTTATTCAAAGGCACTTTCTGTGTGTGTGTAGGCATGTTTGATACCTTTTCACGCTGCGGTGATTGTGATGAAATATGTTATAGAGATAGCGAGACCCAGAACAAAGGACACGTAGGGATTTAGGTACCTAGGTATTTCGGGAATCATCCTTATCCCCTAAAGGCTTGAGGCCCATGCATTTGCAACCGTAACTTAAGATACATTTGGCCGTTTACAATGTCATATCATCATTCTCTGTCACCATTCTCTGGATTTAAAATAGTTCTATATAGTTTTAATCGTCCCGTGCTTTGAAAGGCATGTTAAGCCGTTGGTCCCGGCTGCTGTTTATGATAGCAATCGTTAAGCCAAGTTAGAGGCCTTCGGGCGGCTTGAAAACTTCTAACAATCAAGATGCCCGCTCACTTGAAACGCCAATAAGGTCTAGTTCCCGTCTAGTTCTGTCAGATGGCAGGCGCTTTCGTTAAAACTAGTGCCTACGCCAATTCTTGGGATTAGGCAGCGGACACCGGGCATTCTTCAGGATGCAACTGTTCCGGGAATACCTAGGATAATGTTGATGATACTTTTAATTTCCATATTTTATATTATATATAACGTTTTGTTATTGATCGGGGCTTCCTGATTTTTATACTTACTTACTTACACGTAAAAGGAAGTCCCAACCTATTAGCGATACAATGTAAACATATTTTTTCATTTTCTTTTTAATTCTTTTTATATGAAATTGACAAGCTTGATATACTTCACAGGTATAACGCCGAATAAATTTGTAATAGCTACTGAGAAAAAAGGAGACGCATATAAAGGAATGTGCTACGAAGAAGACGACGCAATCACCAAAAAATTTACTCTCGATTCTATTCATCCCTTGAAGTCAGTAAATTTAGCCATTTTTAAGCGCACACAAAGGCAGGCGTTGAAAGTGGTTTTCAATGAAATGATCACTAGATACTTTGAATTAGGTAGGATGCCAAGCAGACAAGTAAGTACCTATTAGTACCACTTCATCTTTGAAAGAACTTATAACTCTTATAAGGTACAGTCAGGAACACGGAATATATAAAAAGATGGAAGCGGCGTGACATCAGCTAACTTCTTAGAGAACTACCGTAGCCGTTCTAACACAATCATAACTACATACATACACGCCAACACTAACGCAAAACGCTTTTGAATGGATAACGCTTATAATTCCATTACGATTTTAACGGTTGTCATTTTTAGAAAGAAAACGCCCCTAAACTAGCTCAATTTAGGGCCTAAATTCCAATGCCTAAAAAATGACAGGTAAGTCTTTGCTTTGTCAATATAGGGGCTAAAAATCGGAAGGCATTTAATAATCATCATCATGTCAGCCGAAAGACGTCCACTGCTGGACATAGGCCTCCCCCAAAGACTTCCACAGTGACCGGTCCTGCGCCACCCGCATCCAGCGGACACCCGCGACCTTCACCAGGTCATCAGTCCACCGTGTGGGGGGCCTGCCCACGCTACGCCTTCCGGTACGTGGTCGCCACTCGAGAACCTTTCCGCACCAACGGCCATCGGTTCTACGTGCTATGTGCCCCGCCCTCTGCCACTTAAGTTTAGCGATTCGGAGGGCTATATCGGTCACTTTGGTTCTGCTGCGGATGGCCTCATTCCTGATGCGATCGCGCAGAGAAACTCCCAACATAGCTCTCTCCATTGCCCTTTGGGTGACTTTGAGCCTTCTTATGAGGCCCATAGTAAGCGACCACGTTTCAGTGCCATATTTTTTTATCGATTTTTTGTATCGTTAAATAAAATAAATAAATAAATAAATATGTCATCACTGGCAACACACACTGGTCAAAGACTTTTGTCTTGAGACACTGCGGAATATTGGACGAAAAGATGTGCCGTAGCTTCCCGAACGCTGCCCAGCCGAGTCGAATTCGACGATTAACCTCTTTCTCGAAGTTGGACCTACCTAACTGGACAGTCTGTCCTAGGTATATGTAATCGTCTACAACTTCGAGCGTAAAGTGTCGGATTGTTAAGGGAGTTGATGCGACATGGACATTTGACATGATCTTCGTCTTGTCCATGTTCATCCTTAGACCAACTCGCTCGGAGCTCCATGGTCTCAGCCAAGACTACTATATCGTCAGCAAACCGAAGGTGAGTGAGGTAGTCGCCGCTTATGTTGATGCCTAGCCTTCTCCAGTCCAGAGTCTTGAAAACATCCTCCAGTGCAGCGGAGAACAGTTTAGGAGAAATAACATCTCCTTGCCTGACTCCCCGCTGCAACGGAATAGGCTTTGAGTTCTGGTCCTGGAGTCGGACTGACATAGCGGCGTTCTCGTACAAACACTTCAGCACTTCGATATACCGGTAGTAAGTAGAGTTAGAGAGATTGTAGTACAGCCCACGTTTCAATCGAATCGAAGGCTTTCTCGTGGTCCACGAACGCTAAACAGAGGGGCAGTTTATACTCCTCGGTCTTCTGTATAACCTGACGGAGCGTATGGATGTGGTCTACGGTGCTAAAGCCTCTTCGGAAACCGGCTTGTTCGGGAGGCTGGAAGTCATCTAGCCTGCGTGCGAGACGGTTCGTAATGACTCTTGAAAACAGCTTATAGACATGGCTCAGAAGTGAGATGGGTCGGTAGTTCTTCAGTAAGGAGTTGTCACCCTTTTTGAAGAACAGGACCACCACACCTCTGTTCCATGCCTTTGGAGTTTTCCCTTCTAGTAAAACGGAATTGAACAACTTCTGAAGGGCCCTAAGGACCGGTTTTCCACCCGCCTTCAGGAGTTCCGCTGTAATTCCGTCTTCACCGGGTGCCTTATTGTTCTTAAGCTGTTTAAGAGCCATTCTAATCTCGTACAGGCTGATGTCCGGGATATCTTCGGTATAGTGCCGGGTTAATCTAGCTCTTCGGTCTTCCGCCAGACCAACTTCGGGTCTGCTAGTTGACTTGTATAGCTGTCCATAAAAGCACTCTATCTCACTCAGAAGCTCAGGTTTGGACGGAACGATTCTACCATCCTCAGTTTTTAATCTGGCGAGCTGGCTCTGCCCAATAGACAGATCTCTTGAGAAAACTTTAGAGCCCTTATTCTGCTCGATGGCCTCTTCAATACGATTTGTATTGAATTGGCGCAAATCGCGGGTAACGGACTTAGAGATCTGTTTATTGAGCTGCCTGTATAATTTCGCATCGGCTGAAGACTGCAGAATCATCTCATTCCTTTCCTCGATGAGCCTCTGAGTGGAGATAGAGAGCCTCTTGGCTATTTGAGTTCGTTGGGCCTTAAAGAACTTAGACCCAATGCTATGGACAGCTTCCACAAACCCGTCGTTGAATTCGTCCACATCGCCACCTAGACAATCGAAACGGTTTTGGAGTTCTAGCTGAAAGCTCTCGGGGTTTTGGATTTGGACTGCTGCTGGACGGAGCGTGGACTTCATCAGTCGAGAGCGCTCTAGCTTGACGCATATATTCAATGTGCCTCTTACCAAACGATGATCACTTCCGGTTTTAACCGTATTGATCACAGAGACATCATTGAATATATGCCTCTTCGTCGACATGATGAAGTGAATCTCGTTTTTTGTTGCACCGTCGGGACTCATCCAGGCCCACTTCCTGTGCTCGCGTTTCTTGAAGAAGGAGTTCATCATGTAGAGTCCCTCCTTCTCCAAGAAACTAGCCAGTAGCTGGCCTCGGTGGTTTCGACTTCTAACTCCAAATTGCCCCACTCTCGGCTCTTCGCCGTCTCTCTTGCCCAGTTACGCGTTGAAATCCCCCATAACAACGGTGAAGTAGGTTTTGGAACTATGCATGACCTTTGATATATCCTCATACATAGCCTCCACCTCGTCGTCGGAGTGTCCCGAGGTCGGCGCGTACACCTGTATGACCGTCAACGAGTACCTCTCGGATACTCTGAGTATAAGGTACGCCACCCTAGCCGACACACTCTCGATCTTCACCACGTTGTTCACGAGGGATTTGTGGACGATAAACCCGACACCTCCCTGGGACTGTTGGTCGCCCTCCCGGAGATAGAGCAAGTTGCCGGACTTCAGGGTTATCGTGTCCTCCCCCTCTCTTCGGACTTCAGATAACCCTACGATATCCCAACGCAACTTGCTCAATCCTTCCTCCAGTTCCGCTATCTTTTCGTCGGTCCGTTTGTCCGTGTTTAATAATAATAAATAAATAAATATTAGGGGACATTTTTCACACAAATCGAACTAGTCCCACGGTAAGCTCAATAAAGCTTGTGTTATGGGTACTAGACGACGATATATTTATTAGATATATACGTAAATACATAGAAAACATCCAAGTCTCAGGAACAAATGTCTCTGCTCACCACAGAAACAAATGTCCTTACCGGGAATCGAACCCGGGACCTCTAGCTTCGGAGGCATTTAAAGCATAAAAATTATATTCTATTAATATTGATATATGCTTTCCCTCTTGCATTATTACATAGCCAAGCGTGTGTGAGCGAGATGCACTTTGGACAGAAATTGGTATGGAATCCTTGTTTGCAAAATGGAGACCGCGGTCAAATACTCTTGACATTTGATTGCGTTCGAAGCCAAAGGTCTTATGTTACTATGAAAGTCTGTGGTGGCACACCTATTTGGAAGTGAGAGTTAAAATTTGGAAAGAAATAGGGGTGAGGGTATAATCGTTAATTATCGATATAAATACGTTGAGTAGAACCTGTCTAAAACGGAAAGCGCGTCCAATTGGTTTTCGTAATTTTGAACGTATTTTGACGTTTTAAGATCACAGTTTCTGTCATGCATAACGTTTTCCAGTGCCTTTAATGAATTAATGACTTGTTATGTTATTGGCTACCTATTTTAAAATGTAACTGCATGTTTTTATTCACCAACTTTAATCTTTGAGTTTGAGTGTAATGCAGTGTAGGTATGTCGTTGGCAACGATCTAGTTAAATATTCGAATAAGTGTCTCGAAGTTAAGGTATGATAATTTAAGGAAGCTATTCACTTTAGGTTAAGATCAATCGAGAAGCAGAAAATGAAAAAGAGGAAAGTTTACCATTAGCACACGCACACATATTGAGTAACAAATAACATAAAGCAAAAAAAAAAGTTATGCATGACAGGTGGTGCTAAGGAGCTTAGAAAGAAGGTGATTTGCAGTTAGTTCAAGCTTATCTAGACACGCGGCAGCGTGTCCAGCCAAGTTAGATAGATAGATAAAAACTTTATTTGCGTATATGACTTGACAATACTTGCAATTAAAAAAGAATGCTTTAACATAGATAAATCTTACAAACTAAAACTATGCTTACACACATTAACATTAGTTAACATTAGTTACATCAATTTAATTTATTGTCACGACATAGCCGCGAAAAGGCGCCGACTCAGCATGTGCTGTGACATTGCTGTCGCAGCGCTGGTATTCTGCCGGAACCAGGCAGAGTGTGCGAACGGGGTTTTCAGCTTGAGCGTTACATTTTCGTGCTACATAGTGATGTGATATTTGACCAATGGCAAAAAATACATAATTGTTTACAAATAACTTAGCTTAGATTTACAATAGACACTAGTAACAAGTAACTATCCACGAAAGTTTTGGGTAATTGACCGTTTTTGAAGAAGGAGTAAGTACTGTTTGTATTTAGATTTAAACGAAGGTTTCGAACGTATTTCGCGAATTGGCGGAGGAATATTGTTCCAGCACCTCGAAGCCAAATACCTAAAACTTCCCCGGAATGATGCTGTCTTATACTTGTATGGAACCAAAACACATGCCCTAGATGAACGGTGTTTTATTGCCATGGACGACCAATTTAGTTTCGTGTACGAATAATCTGGGCTACCTGTCTTAATTACATCAAATAACATCCCAGCAAATAAATACTCCCTGCGATATGACATATTCAACATATTTGCTTTATTTAAATGGGGTGTAATATGAGAACGCTGAGGTATAGGAAAGCAGTATCTTGTACAGGCATTTTGTACCCGCTGTATTAACTTGGGAGTTCTAGCTAGTAAACAATATCCAAATGATGAGGAACAGTAGTTTAGCTTGGAGAGAATTAGGGCCTCACAAAGACGAACCCGAAGCTCAACATCCAAGTATTGACGAACCTTGTATAGGACTTTCAGCCTGTAGAAGCAATTACGCACAAGTTCTGCAACGTGATTTTGGAATTGCAAACCCGAATCCATAAGAACACCGAGGCTTCGAGCCTCTTGCACAATCTCCACCTCTTTACCCATTACTGCTATTTTTGAATTAAACTTTTTATTTTCCCCCAATTGCCTTTTTGACCCTAAAATTAGACTCTTTGATTTGTTATTATTTAAAACAAGAGAGTTTCTAGATGACCAGTTAGCAATTTTATCTAGATCTTCGTTAAGACGATTAATCGCCTCATCGGTTTCAGATGGCTTAAAAGATATATAAACCTGCAAGTCGTCTGCATATAAATGATACCTACAATATTTTATCATTTTGCAAATATCGGAAGAGTAAATTATGAACAACAAGGGTCCCAAAATGGACCCCTGAGGAACTCCTCTATTTACTTGTTCAAGCTCCGAAAAAAGGAATGACCCATCCGTACTTTCTAATTTTATTTGTTGCCACCTATTTGTCAGGTAACTTCGGAACCAATCCAAGGCCGAAGCTGTAAAGCCATAAAACTTCAATTTAGATAGTAGTACGGTAACATTTAGCGTATCAAAAGCTCTAGAAAAATCAAGCAAAGTCAAAGCAGTACCCATGCCATTATCCCGGGCTGTAAGAATCTCGTCAATAACATCATGTAGTGCTGTGTTGGTGCTTCGACCCTTCCTGAAACCGGACTGCATTGAAGGAAGAATATTGTTGAGTTCCAAATAAGACATGAGTTGGTCATATACCACTCTTTCTAGGATTTTAGATAGATATGGCAACAAGCTAATAGGCCGTAAATCTTTAAAATCTTGTGGGTTGTTATTTTTCGCAATAGGTCTTATAATAGCAGTTTTCCATAATTGAGGAAAGGTAGAAGTTTCGATAGATGTATTAATTATATGTACCATGTAGTCCAGCGTAAAAGGAAGAGTCAAAAGAACCATGTCCGCAGTTATTCCATCACAGCCTTGTGCATTAGACTTAGTACCCATCATTATTTTAGAAATATTTTGAACATTAACGGGGACTATTGTAAATTCCGATAAACCGTAACGGGTTGTTTCATAATAGTTAACGAGCGATTTATCTACGTTGTCAGATCCGGGGACTTCTAAAAAATGCATGTTTATTTCGTTTGGGTCATTCATATGAGTAGGTATCTCATTAGATGGCTTTAGTTCTGAAAGCACATTCTGTTTTAACTGATGCCATAGCGTTTTTGGACTTTTAATATTCTAACATGAATCATATCAAATCATCAAAAAATGCTTTTTGCTCTTGGAATATATATGAGTTCACTAAAGATTTTAAAGTCTTGTAGTGTTCCTTGTCGCACGCAAGTTTTGTTGTACGGTATTTGGAATGAGCGACATTGCGAAGATTCATCATAAATCGCAGGTTAGAAGTGAGCCACGGCTTAGATTTTGCCTTTAAAGTATATTTACGCAAAGTTCACCCCAGGAACTGGCGGACAGCACTGCAGCCGTGTGTTATTTTACACGAACCGTTTGGAGCCACTTTTTACCCCCCAATAACTCCAAATCTACTTACTTAACATAAAAAATGAAATGAATGGTACATGTATTAAGATCCTTTAGAACAACTAGATCCCCAAATTTCATTAATATAGGTGAAATAGTTATTGAGATATAAAAGTAAAGTCCAAAAAACGGCATTTTTACCACTTACTGACTGACTGACTAGGAATCAAAAACCTAACCTATTTCCAGGTGACCTAGAAAGGTGAAATTTGTCATACAGCTTGGTAATTGTATGTGTACACAAAAAAAAACAGATAAACAGTGATTTTTTTATTAGTTTTATTATTGTTATTATTTATGTTTGTTACCTCAGAACTCCGTCATTTATTAACCGATTTAGAAAATTATTTTATGTTTGAATCGGTTTACTTTAGGAGTGGTCCCATTGTTATCAGGTCAGAATTTGATTAAAGGGTCATGGAGAAATCGAGGGAACTCTTCAAATATTTTAGGTGCACCTATAGCGATTTGGGTATTTTGTATAGTAACTCGTGCATTCGCTCTTGAAAATCACCATTTGGGGAAGTTTGACAAAAAGTAATGATATCCCATCAAAAACATAAATGTGAAAATGGCAGCCAAGTTCAATATGCGATGCGTTGTTGTCGTCTTCACCGACAAAAGAATTCTAAATGGGTGCCAAGTTCCGCAGATTATCTGAAAATTTGCCAAGTCTGGCACTAGATTGTTTACGGTAAAACCAATTTGAGTGTGCCACGAGTACGACTGGCTCCGTCTATTATAAACTAACTTTAAAAATATAAATCAGTGCAGAAACAGTGTTCAGATCATGGAATAATGGCGACGCTAAAGTGTACTTTTGCCTACAATGAGGATTTTGACTAAGAAGTTTAGTGTTCGGAAATAATCGTGAAAACAGTGATACACAACAAAGGATTAGTGTGACCGTTATTTTATGAACCGGAATGCAAAACTGATTACGATTTTAGTCAGACGTTAATTTATAGGTGAAAGACTGCGATGAGATATTAAATTCACTGTTTTCTAGAAGATAATAACAAAACATAACCTAATTTAATTAGAAAATCGCAATTCATGCACTACCAATACAACGCCATCTATGTCGCATGTTGCAAACTGCTAAGGCGCGCAGAGAAACTCAATAAAACGTATAATCGATCGCGCAGTCGAACGTAAAGTGCATTAGTGCAGTACATCACCACTAGGAGGCTCTATAATAAATACAAGAAGAGAACATGGACGAATTACAAAAATTAATTTTAGATATGAAATCTGACTTCAACAAAAAGCTCTCCTCAGGGGCCATCCACATATTACGTCACAGCAATGGAGGGGGGGAGGGGAGGTTACTGAACGTGACAGTACATGTTAAAGGGGTAGGAAAAAGCGTGACTAGGGGGAGGGAGGGGGTTCTAGTAGTCGAAATTTTGCGTGACGTAATATGTGGATGGCCCCTCAATAGAGTCACAATTCGTCAAAGTAGAAGAGACAATTACTACAAAAATTACCAGCCATATAGATATATACATAATAACAATTACGAAACGAGTTAAGATTTCATACTACTTAAACTACACTAGTTAGATAAGTTTTAAATAAGTCTCAGTGCCGCGAACTGAACTTCCCTATCAGTCGCTCAAATATACAAGTGCGACAGAGAGGCAGATATTTCGTTTTCGGTTCGGCATTCAACTCACGCTTGACACAATTTTTATCGATACAATATTCTAACGTGTCACAACACTTCGGATATGTATCACGATTGTCGATTAACCACAAAGGGATTGACTTTGTCCCGGCGGGGGACTACTTATATAATAGTACCCGGGCCAGGCGCAAAAATCGTTAAGCATTTCCACGGGCATGAAAACTTGCATAGTGGTTAAGGAAGTTGTATTATAAAGGTGTATGTGGGTGTATGGTCGTCTGCTGGAGATCCGTGTTGGTGCGTTGAGGAGCGGCAGCTTCCCAAAGACGTAAAAAAATAGTCATGTCCTCTCGACTGAAGCTTGTAACAAGTGATAGTAAAGACAATCAACAATACAACAATCTTTAGGGCATCAGCTGACGGCTTTTCCACTGCGATACAGCCCGTTGATGAGTTCATTTATTCACAATAGCACATAAACTGTCATTTGACCAAATTTCATGCGAGAAGAAATTAGCGAAATAAATTTTTGTTTACATTTTCATGTGACTGCTCTGCAACCAACTGACGATTTCATTTGATACAAATTTGACTCAGGAGAAAATTATAGAATTTTTTGCCTCTTTGGGAAGCTGCTGGTCCTCAACCCACGGCTCACCCACGGGATCGCAGCTGACGTTCACGGGGCTTCATAATATGACTGCGGGCTCAGTTGACCATGAAGGGTTTTTAACCATTGTACAAGTTATGGTGCGCGAGGACATTGAAATCTTTGCTGGCCCACGGTATGCCCACGGTCTAATAGATCTTTGTGTATAACAATTATGTCTCATGCTGCTTGTGGTCAATATTACTGTATTTTATTACTACCTAAATTAATTTGAATTCTATTTTAGTTTAAGCTGGTCTTAATTTAACAGATATTTTGGAAGCTTTGGTGCCGTCATGTCAGAGAGATAAGAAGAGGCTCACTAATATGGCCATACGAAACAGCTAAACCATCTGAAGAAAAGCTTCAGAAAACTCACAGATGGACTGAAAAATATCTGTACTTAGGATCAAAAAGGTACGCCGAGGATCAGATTCGCCCTGTGCCGATTCCTGGGATTGGGCACACAGAAGACAAACTATTATATTTGAAACCGCAATATTTTGGATGCTGGGATCAAGCGGAGCATTGTGTGCAATATTGCGAAGAAGGACAAGCAACAACGCATGACTACGAAGATCTCGCGTATACCGATGATCCAAACTCTAACATCACGTACACGTCCTTGATGACAACACTCGGTATAATCGGGCAATTCTAAATTGCTACATGCTTATTTAATCACGTAAAAAATGTCATTAATATTTCGGCTTTTTGCATGAGACTAATAAATATAATATCGTAAAATAATTATGTTTTTCACGTTATTTTTTATACCACATTTATGGTAAACATGCGTACGGCCTGCGATGATAAGCACAGCAGGCAAGCAGATAAGCATTACTAACTAGCTTACAGAAGATAAGCGGAGACTGTAAGTTATGGATACTCATATTGTACTCTTTGCTCACTAAGGCTGGGCGGCACCGACTTACGATCACAGACACAGACACGCCAGCAGCTGTCATCCCATAGAAACTTGTCAAACTTTCCATACATTGAAATTTTAACGAACACTGAGGGGCTAGTATGATCGCTTATATGTCGGACATATAGCATTCGTCCCTCTCGCACTTACATACTTGACAGTACGGGACGAATGCTATATGTCCGACATATAAGCTATCATACTAGCTGGGTGCTTACGATTACAGACAGTTTGGTGCAACCCAGGCACAGACATCAGAGAAAAGCAGACTCGCAGTATTAAGCCAGATGATTTTCCATATAGTTGCCTCTTTAATCCTTATGGTGCACCAAAATGAGTTAGAATGCGACAGATAATACAGTCATTTTCGGCTGTTAACAAGTTGTCTCGATTTGCGAGCACACCAGGATGTTAAATCCCATATAAACTTAACACACCATGACGTCAGTTCAGTACAATTTTCAGTTATGAAGACGGAGACACTGACAGGTGAAGACGTGTCAGATGTCACTTGTCTGTCTCTCTCAAACTGTCTGATTTGTACATTAGTGAGAATAGATCAGACGTACAAAAATCATTCAAATTAAATGAGCGGATCTGCTTTACTCCGATATCTGTGAACCCAGGCTAAGTGTAATTTTTGATGCTCACACACAGTACCACAGAATAAGTAATATGACAGCAGTACCTACTAGGCATTACACACCTGAGACCTCAACCTAGAGACGCAGCTACAATATAGAAAGAGACAGCAGTAATTGATTTCATTCAATAGGTTATTTTAGTACCTATATATGAAACATAAACATTAAAATTGTAAAAATAAGACCATCAAAAACATAGATATGAAAATAATAATAATAAAACTAAAAAAACTTTTCTGACTTTTTAGGGTTCCGTACTCAACTACCCTTATAGTTTCGCCATGTCCGTCTGTCTGTCTGTCCGAGGCTTTGCTCTGTGATTGTTAGCGCTAGAAAGCTGCAATTTGGCATGGATATATAACCCACTTAGTAAACAACAAACATGATCTTGTATTGTTTGCCGATGGCACTTCGTTGATATTCATAATTTATCGAGAGTAAAGAGATTATACCTAACTACATTATTGCCGCTATTTCTGGTGTGGTAGATTGGTTAACTATAAATTATCTTCTCTTAAATGAAAAAAAAAAAAGTTTTACCGAATGTTAAACAGTATGTCCCTTCAGATGTCAAAATTAGAGGAGACCTGGTGGTGTGTTACCTTATGGACGGTCCATGGACCTTGTGGAATCGACGACATTCTTAGATAATAAATTAGATGCCAATCTGCAGTGGGGAAGTCTATGAGTTTTGCGGCATTTGCTGTAAAAAAAATCAGAGTCCTAACTGATGTTGACACAGCTCGAATGTTGTACTATGGCTATTTTCATAACTTAATGTCATACGGCATCCTTTTGTGAGGCATGCTGCCGATGCGAATTCAATATTTATCTTGCAAAAGCGGGCTGTTTTTGGTTAATTGTATATTTATATAATTATGTGCAGTTAATAACTATATATTTCGATTTGCTGTTAATAGTAATAGTTTCAGTAAATAATTTCGATCCTACAACGCGACGGTAAAAGCTATCGTGCGGCTAAGCAGAGTGTAATGGATTCATTGAAAACTGAATATCTTCGAATGACAAAGCCGCTCCCTACAAAATATAATATGCCACGTTTTACGTGTTAATTTTGTGTTATTGTTTATAATACTGATAAATTTTGGTGCGATTGCTAATATCGAATGTTTGTAAGTAAAATTGTGTAATAAAGGATATTTACTAAGTTACCTATTTTGTTTTATTGTCAGAAGAATGTCATGCCTATTTTATTAAAAATGGTCTGAAATTGATGCAAGGATAGCCAAATACGTAATCTAACTATTATTTCATTACTTATTTCCTTATTTTTGCATTAGTTTCAGAAAGGAACTTGAAATGTATTTTAGTAGTTAGTACCTGCCGCCGAGCGGCCGTGCGGTTAGTTTTGTACTAATAACACTATGGCGCTACAATCTACGTGGAGTATTTCACTAATATCTCTATCTCAGTCTATACAGGGTGATTTCGGGGTCGTGATCCCAACCATTTTTTTCTGACTCAGTAAATGATTGCGATGCTACCTGTATTTATTTTAATTGAAACAAAGATGATTCGTTATTTACGTATTTTTATTTAAAAAAATATTATTGACTCAAAATGCGTGGTCACCCTACTTTTAATATTACACCTTTTTAGAAAACAAACTCTCTGATAGAATACTTAATAATTTATGAGTAATAATGTCACAACACGTCAAAGTCAATAAACGTGTCAAAAAGATTTAAAATAAAATAAATTAATTATGCCTCCGCCGTACCCATTTTCTAATATCGAGCGATCAGATATGGTTATGTTTTACTATCAAACACACAACACTACTAGAGCAAGTGAAATGTTTCATCAGCGATATCCCAATTTGCCAATACCAACTAGACGTTTGATTAATACAATGGTGCATAATCTTCGAGAATACGGGCAGTTCAGCGTTCCAACCCACGCCCAAGCACGAGGTGGCGACAGGCCAGCAAGGCGAAGCAATCCCGAGAACCTGGATCAACGCATACTCAGATATTTTCTCCGAGATCCGCAACGCAGTACCCGACAGGCTGCTAGAAGGTACAATGTCAGCCAAAGTTTTGTCTGGAAACTGCTCAACGCTTCTGGATTGCATCCATATCATTTTCAGCCTGTCCAGGATATCTCCGCCCCTGATCTTCCCTTACGAATGAACATGTGTCGATGGATTTTAGAAAATGAAGAAACGAATATCTTGTGGACTGATGAGAGTACATTTATGCGTATTGGTTTGTTCAATGTGCACAACGAACATTTTTGGAGTGCTGAAAACCCGCATCTTACTCGGAGAAACGCATATCAGACTCGATTTTCTTTAAATGTTTGGGCGGGAGTTACTAACGATGTTGTTATCGGACCTCATTTTATTGAAGGTAGATTGAATGGTATGGATTACCTTGACTTGTTACGTGAAGTTGTGCCGGAACTATTGCGAGGCGTCCCGGAACATTATTTGGAAAACCTGCATTATCAACATGATGGTGCACCTGCTCATTTCCATAACCGTGTTCGTGATTATTTGAATGAACAATTTCCGCGCCGATGGATCGGTCGCCTTGGACCTGTTGCATGGCCACCTCGCAGCCCCGACCTCACACCGTTGGACTTTTTTCTCTGGGGAGAGGTGAAACGATTGGTGTATGAGCAAGAATCTAACACCGTAGAAGAGCTACGCCAGCGGATTGTTTTAGCCTTCGAAACGGTTAAGCAAAACCGCTTTGCTCTGAACAGATTAAAGGCCAATCTTAGGCGACGGGCGGAATTGTGCGAACAGGAACAGGGTTCACATTTTGAACAACTTTTGAAGTACGTTTAGCGTTGTTTTTGTAAATAAAGTTTAAATTTTTATTCAGTCTTTTCCTTCTAAATACGACAAAGTAATCGACGTAATCGCAGTAGGCATCGAAGAAATTTCTTATTTGTCTATCAATATCGTCATAACAACCTTACTGCAACGATTGTTAATTCCATGCACTTGACATAAGTTTTCTTGGGAAATAGTAGGGTGACCATGATCTCGAATTATCGCAGTTTTTTTTTGCTGACTAAATTAAGTCGCTGGTGTACTGTTAGTCCTAACCCATCGTGATCCTTAGGAGAAAGTAAGTTAAATGCTTCTTTCTTGCTCCACGACCCCGTAATCACCCTGTATATTGTAATTTGTGTTTACATCGAAGACATTCGATGACTTCTAAAGCCGGGTCCACAGCGCCATGTTTTTCGTGTTTGCAAACATCAAACATGTTTTTCGAACACAAAATAGGCGTGGCCTCAATGTTAAGGCCGGTCCACTGCACCAAAAATCCAACAAAACATGTTTGATGTTTGCAAACACGAAAAACATGGCGCTGTGGACCCGGCTTTATGGACGATTCCCACCAAACGTCCGGAGTCGACGCGCACGCCACCAGAGTCAAGAGGAATTCAAAGCCTCCATGCAGAACCTAGACTTCGTATCCAAACGGCAGCGGCAGAGCCGGCGGTAGCCGACCGGCTGCCCGCAACCCATTCAAATTAAATGTAATAACGTGATAATATTGATATCCCAGCATTGTGATAATATTAATCGTGTGTGTGTATCTCGTGATTATAATCGCTGTAAAAACCCCAATGGAATAGATTTACTGAATATAAGGCAGTAAGGCCTCTGGCTATAGCCTGTCTGTAAGGACGAAGATTAAAGAAAAAGATCGCTGTCAGTGTCACTGTCACTACGATGTCATTGTAACACATGATCATGAATGAAGTAAGGACGAATAAAATAAAATATGAATTCCTGATAAATTCTTATACGTTTACGTTGTCATTGACTAATAGAGCAGAGCAGTGTGCATAAATAAATTGCATTTTATAAAGTCAGAGAAATCGTTGTAAATACGTAATCAATCGAAGAAATCGCCATGAATTCCGTATGCAAGGCTGCGCAAACTTTAAAGTACATAAAATATCTGAATCCGGTATCTGGAGTGGTTACAAATAGTTTAAGAAATGAATATAGAAACGTGCACACTTCTAAAATAATGGGCTTTAAAATGTATATGGAGCACGAGAACCTCTATGCGTACAGCATAATGGAAAACAAAGGATACGCAGTAAAATTGAAATCGGAATGTCAAGTTGTTGCAGTAGCAAAAGATCAATTTAACCAATTGATTCAGCAAGATTGGTCCAAGAAATCTCCCCAGGAGCTTTTCAAACTGCTACCCGCTTTAGGAACATATTGTTCGGAATATGGTCTATGTATATCTAATAAGATATTTGATAGTTACATAGATAACCTAACAGACAACATCAAATATGCTTCTGATGAGGAATTAAAAGCCTTATTTCGATCACTGGAAAAGTGGCCTGCAACTGAATCTATCAGAACTAGGAACTACATAGAAGTGTGGGCGGCACTTGATGATGAGTGTTTGAAGAGGCATAAGGATTGGTCAGTAGATCAAATGCTTTTGTATTTGTCTTTATTTTATTTATTAAATGTGATAAGAGTGAGTGAGTATACCACAAAAGCTTTGCAAAGGATAACAAATAAGGTACAGCAATTAACTCCACAACAGCTGGTACAGACTATGTTCTTCATAAGTTCAAATCGTAAATCCCCTCATGACATGCACAATTTAGAAGTGTACTTGGAAAACAATTTTTCAAAGTTTTCAATAGATGAACTGGCTGTTATGTCAATGGGGTTTTTTAAAAGCAAAACACCCATAAGAAGTATGACATTGTTAGAAAAAATAATAGATATAATTATAGTGCATTCTTCTGATGTGCATGAAGTGTCCTTGGCAGCTCTGCTCAAAGTAATTAGATATTCTATGAAGTCAGATAAGAATAATAAAATCTACCAGTTGCTGGAGACCCTGCAGCATGAAGCCCCTCGGTTGTCTATTATGTCCAAAGTACACATTGCTTTAGTAGGCACAGGCACACTCACACTACACAAAGACTGCTTGTCTAAAATTGCAGAGTCTGTTATCAATGATATGTCTGCAGCTAGAATAAAAGACTTGGAGAGACTAGTCTTCACACTTGGTACATTTAACCACAGACCTGATACAAAGGAGTGCTTCTTCCAAAAGGTTCTGGATGAATTGAGAAAAGTGGAGCGACAGCCAGAGTTGAATAAATTTGGTAGATCTTATGCTTGTACCATTGCATTCTTAGGTATGCTTCACATATACCCTGTTGATCTGATGGATAAAGTATTAAACCCAGAATTTCTATTAAATACCTATGGAAAGTTTTGTCAGAATTATGGTAAAGAAATTTTAACAATTCATAATTCTAGAGACATATATTGCACAACAGAAACAAACATGAACAGACTAACTACAAAACAGGCAACAATATTAGCAAAAAAATACACAGATTACTGTCCAAGTGAAAGTTATTCTAAACAGTACAATGTTTCGGAAAGGATGTTCCTGGATGTCATGAGGATACTGAAGGAAATTCGCGGAGAAGATTGTGTGACAGGTGATCATGTTTTGACCCATCATCAAAGAGGTGGTAAGAATCTATACAAATAATTATGATAGCAACCAATCTTTCCAAGTTTGCTATGTCCCAGTGGTCAGAGGTATACATTATCTCTCAATGAGCATTGTATTGTATGTATTGATACAATACAATACATTCTCTTTATTGCACACCTCAATAAATAAATACATATTGGTGGACTTGTACTATAGGTACTAGATAAATAAATACTTAAATACATAGAAAACATCTAAGACTCTGGAACAAATATTCATGCTTACAACACAAATAATGCCTGCCAGGCTTCATAGGCAGGGTCCCGGACCAACTAAGCCAAAATGATTGTCAAAATAAGAATGATATAGAGTAAATAATAATCTTAATTGATATATTTTCATGTTTCAGATGTAATAATTTGCAATAGCCATGATGGCAGACCATTGCCAGTAGCAAATACTTTCAGTACTTCTAGCTTTGGTGTTTTACGGAAACCTCCAGATGACAACAAATGGATAGTTATTGTGGTTGCCGGACGAAATGGTGAAATAAAAAATACGGGGACACCAACTGGGCCATTCCTTTCAAAACTTAAAGATCTACGTGCCCTTGGTTATCATGCAGCTTTGGTAATTTTCTTAATTAGTTTCTTACTTCATAGTTCATAGTATTGAAAGTCACCTTTATAATTCCTAAAGTGGTTATTGTATATAATCATAATGTTGGTTAGGGACCAGTATATTAATGAGGTTTGGTTTGCGGCTACTTGAATGTGTTGGTAAATACTAATTCTATTTTCTAGTTTTTTTATGGATTCAGTTTCAATAACTTCTTAATAAAATGCATACAACTCATTATCTTTTTAAGGTTGCTTTAACGTGTCCACTTGCGCCACTCGTAAATAATTGTGATTATTTAAATTTAACGATAGATATTGAAAAAAGGAAGCCACTATGTAAAGTATTTTGTGTTCAAATACTTTTTGAATCCATCAAAGTAGTTTTTACGTTGCTGGATTCGTCGATCTACGAGTTCAAAAATGAAACAACCGTTTTACTTACGAGTGGCGCTAATGAACACGTTAAACCACCCTTAAGATCTGAAGCAATATTTAATAATTATCTTCAAATTCGGGTATCGTCGAATTCGGGTAAAAATTTTACTACGCGGGTTTAACACGTTGGTTGTCATGAGCAAGTTACATAACAGTGTGTCAAGTGACAGGATCCCACCCCAGTGGGATCATGTAATTGATGTAATCTTCTCTGTGTGGCCATGAGTATCACCGATGGGATCAAGAGGATCTCTTAATTTGTATGGGGACTGGGAGCAACACTAGTTGAAATATGGTGGGCACCCAACAAGTTAATTCTAATGAGAATAATGTGAAGTATATTAATTATGATATAACGATAACTGAGATTAATTATGACATAATTTTTAAGAAAAAAAAACCGACTTCAATGGGTGAGGCCGGTAAAAGATTATTATACTTAGATGGTGCACTCTTAGATAGATATACAATAAAATAAAAATGGCTATAATGTATGTTCATAATGGTAGAAGACTAAGTACCCTCAATTCCTCATGGAATCATGAAAAAACCTTGCTTGCTTGACAAACAAAACGAAGAGAACAAATCGCCAAACGTGAACTACGCGTCGTTGAAGAGTTCCGTTCTGATCATAATCAGCAGTTCCACTTCATCAAATGTCACTTTTATGAATGAAAATGCTTGATTAGTTCATGAAAATACTAAAATCACTATTTGTGTGCCTTTCACATTTGAGGAGTTCCCTCGATTCCTAATGGATCCCATCATCAGATCGAGCATGACAAAAATCAATCGTGAAAATAGAACTTGCTTAACAAACACAGCTAGAAGGACAAATCGCCAAACGTGAACTTTTCGTCGTTGAAGAGTTCTGTTCTGATCATCATCAGCAGTTCCACTTCATCAAATGTCACATTCTTGTATGATAATGCTCGATTTGTTGATAAAAACACAAAAATCACTATATGTTTGCCTTTAAGATTTGAGGAGATCCCTCAATTCCTCATGGATCCCATCATCAAAAATCGAGCATGACAAAAATTAATCGTGAAAATAGAACTTGATTAACAAACGCAGCTAGGAGGACAAATCGCCAAACGTGAACTTTTCGTCGTTGAAGAGTTCTGTTCTGATCATCATCAGCAGTTCCATTTCATCAAATGTCACATTTTTGTATGAAAATGCTCGATTTGTTGATAAAAACACAAAAATCACTATATGTTTGCCTTTAAGATTTGAGGATTTCCCTCAATTCCTCATGGATCCCATCATCAGAAATCAAGCATGACAAAAATTAATCGTGAAAATAGAACTTGCTTAACAAACACAGCGAGGAGGACAAATCGCCAAACGTGAACTTTTTGTCGTTGAAGAGTTCTGTTCTGATCATTATCAGCAGTTCCACTTCATCCAATGTCACATTTTTGGATGAAAATGCTTGACTTGTTGATAAAAACACAAAAATTACTATATGTTTGCCTTGAAGATTTGAGGAGTTCCCTCAATTTCTCATGGATCCCATCATCAGAACTGCGTTGTGACAAAAACGGGACCAACTTGGATATATATCCTTACAATCAAAAAAAGAATTTTCCAAATCGGTTAAGAAATGACGGAGTTATGGACTAACAAACATTAAATAAAAACATACAACCGAATTGATAACCTCCTCTTTTGTAATTTTGAAGTCGGTTAAAAATACGAGTTACGGATCAATGAATGTCAGTGGCTTGAGACACTGCACTGTCTCTAAGAAACTTATGTCCTCTTTTTTCCGAACTAAACAAGACTATGTAACACTGGGGCATGGTCGATATTTTTACGGTACGATTTTATTAAGTATGATTTAAATGTAAGCGTTGTTTTCACGCCCGTCACCCAAACATTAACAGCTGAGGGTCTACTCCGAACTTCGAAAATCGAACTTCGTGTCGTGCCGTCCCTTTCACTCTCGCGTTATACACTATATGGCGGAAAGGGACGGCACGATACGAAGTTCAATTTTCGAAGTTCGGAGTAGGCCCTCTGGTCATAAGCAGCTGGCTACAACCTTATTCGACAGTAGCGCGAACTGGGGTGCTACCGCGAACTTCGAAAATCGAACTTCGTATCGTACCGTCCCTTTCCGTCATATAGTGTATAACACGAGAGTGAAAGGGACCGCACGACACGAAGTTCGATTTTCGAAGTTCGCGGTACGCCCTCTGGTGAACACAAAAATAGTAGCCCTCATTTTTAGGGTTCCGTAGTCAACTAGGAACCCTTATAGTTTCGCCATGTCTGTCCGTCCGTCTGTCCGTCCGTCCGCGGATAATCTCAGTGACCGTTAGCACTAGAAAGCTGAAATTTGGTACTAATATGTATATCAATTACGCCGACAAAGTGGTAAAATAAAAAGTGGAAAAAATATTTTATTAGGGTACCTCCCCTATACGTAAAGTGGGGAGTGATTTTTTTTTTTCATTTTAACCCTAACGTGTGATATATTGTTAGATAGGTATTTAAAAATAAATAGGGGTTTACTAAAATCATTTTTTGATAATGTTAATATTTTCGGAAATAATCGCTCCAGAAGTAAAAAAAAATGTGTCCCCCTCCCCCTCTAACTTTTGAACCATAAGTTTTAAAAATATGAAAAAAATCTCAAAAGTAGAACTTTATAAAAACTTTGTAGGAAAATTATTTTGAACTTGATAGGTTGAATAGTTTTTGAAAAAATTACAAAAACTACGGAACCCTACACTGAGCGTGGCCCGACACGCTCTTGGCCGGTTTTAGCATTGACTTCCACTTTGGTTGGCCAGTGTCATAATATTTATATATTTTTTTTTCCTTAATTTGCAGGTATCATGGACGAAATATACCAGCTTACAATCAGCAGGAGAGAAGGCTGATTATTTAAATGAAATAATTATAGATTCTTTAAAAAGTAAAGACTAGTATGAGAAAAAGTTTTCCATATTTCTTTTCATTATTACTTTATCAATAAACTATATTATTAATATTATAAAGCTGAAGAGTTTGTTTGTTTGTTTGAACGCGCTAATCTCAGGAACTACTGGTTCGAATTGAAAAATTCTTTTTGTGTTGGGAATCCATTGATCGAGGAAGGCTTTAGGCTATATAATATCACGCTGCGACCAATAGGAGCGGAGACGCGAACGAAGTCGCGTGCAACAGCTAGTTATCCTATATAAAGATTCTCACGGAAGAAGAATAAGGCCTCATTGTGGGTGCTTTTCCGGGTTACGTACCTGAAGGAAGCCCCCGCCACCTTGTGCTATATAAAGCGGCGCGCAACTCAAAAAGCACTTACCAAACCTCAGCCAGCCAAGATACTAAAATGTAGCACAGTTTTTACGTTCTCCTTCAGATTCGGTTGAAGCTGTCCAACCAATTTTTTGCTGCCTTTAAACTAAAAGAGGTTTGATAGACGTTTATGAATGAGGTGGTTAGAGTAATCCAGTGTTAAACCGCTCGCGTGGTCGTGTCGGAGGGTTCCCCAGGATTTCGCCCAGGCCAGGCTACTCTCCCACAGCGCATTAATATAGTAGGGAGGCCAAGAGGCTAAAATCAAACTTCTGCTTGACTGAACAGGTACATACCAACAAGTGGTATCGTTGGATTCAGTATTATCTCCCGAGTATGAAAAGTGCGGTTGTCGCTCTTTTAAAGTGGTGGAGGGGATAACTATGACGTCACAAAGATGGCGGCATATGGTTTTTTTTTCTCGATTAACTCAATAATTACTCATTCGATTTTAACAAATGAGGTGTCATATGCAAGCTGATTAAATAGCAAACAAAATGTATGTACAAATTATATGGCAAATCATATACAGTTTTTCTTTTTTGAAAATTAAACAAAAAAAATAAAATTGACTTTTTCTTAAGTTTAAAATAAGCAGTGAAATAATCGATTTACTCCAAAAATACTTTATATAAACGAGATAGCTACACTTCTTATGTACATATTACTTTTTGAATTTTAGAAATCGGTTCATAAATAATGAAACTACGTTGATTTTTATCCGTCGAGGGCGCGCCGCGCGGGGAGCTTTTGCGCGCTAATAGGCGCACACGTTGTCACGTTTGTAGTGATTCCTCAATAACTACTTAACCGATTTTAACATACGAGGTATCATATTAAAGGTATTTTGATGCCCAACAAATCATATTAAAAATACGAAGTGTTTATCATATATCAATACGTTATTTACAAAACATTCAAAAGAACAAGTATGTACAATGTTTTAAGGGAGAAAATAAAGAAATAAATACTTTTACATCAAATAGACTATTTTTAATCAATTGACGCATTACCGTTATATTAATATACATTTAGAATTTTGGAAAATGATACACAAATCTCATAAGTTATGATCATTTTTTACGCTCGTACTTGTGTTCATCTTCATACATACATTACGTACCTAAATATGTTCATATACATTTATTCTGAATGAAGTACCATGCGGTTAAAACAACAATACTGTTTTAATAATGTAATAATAATAATAAATCTGACTAGAATTAGATCAACACAGCATAATTATTGTACACAGTGTTTTAAGTAGGCATTAAAAAGGCCTGTACATAACAGGCGCACCGTAAAAGTTACGCACCTCCAGTCTAGCAACCTCCATAGAAACCATTGACTTGAACTTAGTTCAAGCATGTATTTCACAATCGAGTCTACAAGTACGTACAATGATGAGAGTCCGACTTTAAATAAAATAAATTAACTCCCAAGTTTGAGCCACACATTATTGGAATATGATTCCATCATGCAGAATTATTAATAATTTAATAATGGTAGTCGTCAAATTGTTATGGCAGTAGTTATATCATAAAAGTCCTAACTTTCGTCCTTTTAATTAATACTTGTAGATGCAGGCTCACAGACTATTATAAAGATGTGCAGCTGACGAATCTCCTACTCTTCAGCTGCAGAATAATCCTACAGCTGGTAGAGAGGCCTCAAATATGGACTTCACGGCGATATGCCCTCGTAGTAGACTTCATAAAACCTGTAACTCGTAAATTGTTTATTCTGCACCGGCTCTAGGTAATGAAAATTATGTAACGATATTTGCGGTCTGTTTAGAGAAGTGTGGTAAAAAATGTAATGTCCAACACCATGGGACTCTTCAAGAAGATAGAAGACTTACGAATCCGACGATTACCACCACCCTGGTCGAAAGATTTTCATGGAGAAATACATACAAATATGTATTTTTTCTTCCTGGATGTGACGATCTAGTGTTCACTGAGGTCCAAGATGGTACCAGGAAACTATATCAATATTATCCGCGAGGTGCCATAATTCCGAGTGAAGACTCCATGTACATGTAAATGCCATCTATCTGGTTATGCGGACGGGAGAAGTCAGGTGAAACGTATGCGTGGAAGGAGATGCTTAAGAGCGGAAGACCGAATGACTAAGACCGAACACTACAGCCCACAAGTCCACAGGCATAGGAGAAGGTGTGATATCTTCTTCGGTTATACCAAAACTTAGTGATCTTTTCTGTCGCTGATCTTATTGCTGCTTTCCTATTAGTCTCGGCTGTTATGTTATGAATGTTGAAATCAAGATAAATATAGCTCTGGACTAAATGGCGATTTGCAATGACTTTCGTTTCTAGTTGGTCGTATGTCTGTATCATTTTCATATCCGTCATGAGGCCGATCCTGCAGCTTCATGTCTCAGAGATGAACATGCTTCGGTAGTGATGTGGAGTAATGCGAAAGAATCGCATTCAAATTCCTGTATTTGCGGCAGCCTTCATATCCGTAACATATAGCAGGTACCCGTTACTACGTTTTTTGAAAAATAAGTAAATCACTTTAAACAAGCTCATCATTTCAGTCGAAAGGCGTCCACTACTGGACAAAAGTCTCCATCAAGGATCTCCAAAATCACCTGTCGTGCGCCACCCTCATCCAACGGCTTGATGGGGGCTTCTTCACACTGCTTAGACAAGCTCTGAGGGGCACAAACTATGTCACAGTGTCAGTAGTAATTGCGTAACATACTCGTAGAGCAATTATTAGCTGTCATATTTCACACAGATCCACCCACCCACTAGTCATCACCCTAATCCACAGACCCACTGGGAGATATCGCTTTTTAGGGATAAAAACGCCTGTTGTTAACCTTTGCTTGTATTTCACTATGCTGTTTCGGATCTATTTATAATTTTTAGGTGTGTAACAAAGAGTATTTGTATAGTATTACATATATAGATCTACCTAACGTACATGCAAATCGTTACGCAATCGACCCGCAGGCAATTTATGGAGGCATTGAAAATGCCTCCATAAATTGCTGTACCTGCCCGGAAGACTAAATGCCTACTCAAAACACTGTACAATAATTATGCTGTGGTGATCTTATTCTAATTGGGTTTATTATTAATTACGTTATTAAAATTGGTAGTGGTGTTGGTGTATTGTGTGTGCATAGTACTTCATCCAGAATAAATATATAGGAACGTAATATACCTATATGTATGAAGATGAAGAAGAGTGCGAACGCGCGCGTAGAAATAATCGTCACTTATGTATTATTGTATCATTTTCAAAAATTCTAAATCTATATTTATTAGTATAGTCAATTGATTAATAATAGTATATTTGATGCACGATTGTACATACTTGTTCTAATGAATGTTTTGGTACATAGCCTATTGATATAGGATATATACTTCATATTTTTAATATGATTTGTTGGGCATCAAAATGCCTTTCATATGATACCTCGTGTGTTAAAATCGGATAAGTAGTTATTGAGGAATCACTACAAACGTGACGTGACAAAGTGTGCGCCTACTTACTAGCGCGCAAAAGCGCCCCGCGCGGCGCGCCCTCGACGGATAAAAATCAACGTAGTTTCGTTATTTATGAACCGATTTCTAAAATTTAAAAAGTAATATGTAGATAAGAAGTGTAGCTATCTCTTTTATATAAAGTATTTTAGGAGTAAATCGATTATTTCACTGCTTATTTTAAGCTACAATTTTATTTTATTTGACTATTTTCAAAAAAGAAAAAATGTATACGATTTGGCATATAATTTGTACATACATTTTGTTTGTTATTTAATCAGCTTTCATATCACACCTCAATTGTTAAAATTGAATGAGTAATTATTGAGTTAATCGAAAAAAATAATACCATATGCCGCCATCTTTGTGACGTCATAGCTATCCCCTCCACCACTTTAAAGAGCGACAACCGCACTTTTCATACTCGGGAGATATTACTGAATCCAACGATACCAATTGTTGGTATGCACCTGTTCAGTCAAACGAACTTCGTTATTTGACGACTTTTTTCAAATTGGCCTCTCTACTAATAGGTCTAGCCTAGACAGGTTAAAAAACAAAAAAAGAAGACATCCACTATCGGACACGTGTCCTTGCGAGTGGATGCCATATTTTTTCTGTATTTTTTACCTGGTAGGCCAATTCTGAAAACTTAGTTTGAACCTTGGAGCGTGATCACATTGTATCAGTGTAGAATCAGATACCAATAAAAATGTGAACAATATCGGATCGGGAAGGGAAGCCGAAGAGGGTACCTAATTTTGAAATTTACTCGAGGGCGGCACATTCACATTAGGGGAATACCTTTCACTCTGTTGAGTAGGTACCTCCACCAATTATGAGCCCTCTAGCGTGTCTAGGGTAGCCCGCCAGAAAAGTAAACAAATCGATCCTCAGAAATACCTACTCAAGCGCGTCAGATTAAGGTAGTGACACGCCTAAAAGGGTACAACTGCGGTACAAGTAAATGATCTGACGAATCGAGTTTCTATAGAAACAAGTAGTTTTTGAAGTGAGATTTGAAACTCATTTCGGCGTTTCTGCGACTCGTAAAAACTAAACTCTTTCCCTAATGGGTTAAAGTTTGCATGGAGAGCAAATATTTTTTAAAGTGGGATATTTGTCATTTCGTAAGTCGCTGTTTAAATACAAATAAACTAATTTCAGCAATTTTCGAAATGCATCCTCTTATAAGCATTGAACCCGTTTACAAAAAGTTTTTTACGGGAGCCATATATGCATGTATTCGTTAATAGACTTCGCTAGAACAAGAACACTCATCAAAGCTTTTCAAAATTTCATCCCCTAAAGTTATTGAAATACAAAGTTTCAACTAGTATATCTTCTTGGTTTGTGGTTTCAATTTTGTTTGTTTGACTAGACTAATTGGTATTTTTTTTATTCAAAAACTCGTGCGGGCCTCTTAATATTTCTTGCTATTTTTACATCACAATACTGTGTTAACTTGGCAGTTTTCTTAACTATCCATAGAAAACTGCCAATTTAAGGCTCAACATGCATTAAGCCGCAATAAATTAGTTTTACTGTAAAAAATCTAGTGCCAGGCTTGGCAACTTTTCAGATAGGTAATCTACGGAACTTGGCGCCCATTTAGATCTCAATTCTTTTGTCGGTGAACTTGGCTGCCATTTTCACATTTATGTTTTTGATGGGATATCATTACTTTTTGTCAAACTTCATCCAATGGTGCTTTCCCAGAGCGAATGCACGAGACACTATTTCACACTAGATACTGTATTGCTATATAAAATCGTGATAGACGGCCTATTTAGTGGTTAACTATGTATGAGCGAAATATAAATAACGCCCATAAGTGCACAAATGATTAAGTGACGCACCCGCACCGTCTAGTGCTGAATTGAAAATCTACTGTGGTGCGCTGGTTGGCCATTTATTTATTTATTTATTTTTGGCATAAAAATCATGTCTCGTTCGATGGTTCAGCTTAAGTCTAAAAACTGCCGAACCTTTCGGCCGCACCGAATCTTACAACATTGCAGGGCTCGGAACCGGTTAATCTCAAAATCCTGAAATAGCCAAATTTTTTTATTAGTTTATGCTCTTTATGTAGGACTCAATAATGTATTTGGGTTATTACTTCATATTGTTAGATTGCCTGATTAAACATGAAATAGTAGACGAAAAAACGATAAGAACTAAAAAATTACCGGTATTTTTGTATGGACAGAATACCGGTTTCCGAGCCCTGCAACATTGTGCATTAAGTTAAGGCCGTAAACTGACACTCTTTGGGAGAGGCCTATGTCTTTCTGCTGATATGATGATGATGATATCTTATTTTATTTTTCAGGATTCCCTACCTTAAATGAAACGGCGGTAAAAATTCAAAATGTTGAGAGCAAACAGTGCCAAGTGCCTAACTCAACAATGTCAAAAGGTATGTTACTACAGAGTCATGTAGATACAAAAAAAAAATACGATGCTCCTCACTCTGGTCTTGACTAAAATATTAACACAATTTAAGGCGAGTTTGCGCGTATCAAAACATCAAAGTTTTGTTATTAAACTAAATTGTAATTATTAAACTACGAGCATTATAAAAAACCCAAACTATGGTGCCGCCGGCAGCGAGGTGCGGCCTAAGCTACTGGTGATGTCGGGCGACGAAGAGAGGAACCTCCGGACTTTCCGCGCCGTGGCCAGGAGTACCGCCGCGCTTTATGTGACCCGCCAACCAGTCATCTAGCGAGAGTATCTTAAGATGTTGATCGACACTCTTCGTTCGTTATTAGTTGCTAGTAAAATTATGTAGTATACAACTTACATTCATAACTTGATGCTAATAAATAAAAAATCCAATGCATATTCGCACACTTCAGTAGATTTTATGCATTAATTAATGAATTTACTGTAAAACTTATCTCTTACTGGTGCATATGTATTATTATTATTATTAATTTTAAAACCAGATCACAATGTATCACAAATCATAATCTATAGGATATAAAGAGAAACGCGCGTTTTTCTCAGTACCAATTGTTTTGTTAATACAAAAACAAATTAGTTCACCAAGAAGTCGCCCTTATTTTTCTACTTGTTACCAGTTTATTTCTGCATTTTTTATCAGGAAATACTGAAATTGTGTAGGTAACCGATATGTCAAATTATGAATGGTTTTTTCCGATTAAATCAAATGGAGAATAAAAAATTAAACATACTTAACCACATTTTTAACATCTCGAAAATATCGCCATTTCATATTAACAATCAATTTCAAAAGTTTCTCATTCTAAAAGAGAGTAGGTGTAAAGTAAGGCGTCACAGCGTAAACATTCTTACAGAAGGATTATTATTAAGGCGGATTTATTGAAGAAAGTGTCCTGCTGTTCTCTTTGCGCGTTGTAACTGTCACAATTCAGCCTTGTGACGTCATATAGCCGATGGTAGGGTTTTTTTTTCACATTTTCGTGAATATCTTGAAAACTAATATTCATAAAAATATAAAAATAATACTTTTGGGTTTCTTGTTGACAAGTTGACGAAATAAGTTAATAATTTATACCACTTGAAAATTTCAAATGTGATCGATTATTTGGTTCTCTACTTGTTTTATCTTGATTTTCTTTTCATTTACGAGGGCAAGGAGGCCAGCGTATGGCAGTAGAGTAGCATCAGAACGTCTCCATTTTGCTCTTGTTTTACCTCATATGTACTAAAAATGACCAAGCAGTGTTCTGAGATTAGCATAGCTTGATATTTGAATACGCTTTTGCAGGTCTCTCTGGTCTGACAATAGGGAAGAAAAAGATGTCCCATAACAATATCGAGACTAATCAGTTCCAGCCATCTCAGCTATCTCCTTCAAAAGGTATGTCAAAATCAACAGATTTTTATTTGATGATTTATATTTATCAGATTTGTTCAACAACCAGGCTAGATGAGAAACTTTATTTTTCATGGAAGGATTACACAGTAGAGTACTTAGAGCTACGGATGACTTTATTCTCATGAAGGGCACAACAACTACATGCATTGTTCCCGTTTCAGGAATGTTTCAAACTGTTTCGAGCATTTAATTAACTAGAGATATTCCTACGTACGTGTGTAAGAAAATTCATTTCAAATTTTCAAACCATTTTCAGCCACTTTCATTTACCCAACTTAAATAAAATTTGCAATGCATATTTATGTAAGATCGGTGAATTGCATATCATAAATAATAAATAAATATTAATGGGGGACATTTTTTACACAAATCGAACTAGTCCCAGAGTAAGCTCAATAAGGCTTGTGTTATGGGTACTAGACGACGATATATTTAATAGATATATACTTAAATACATAGAAAACATCCAAGTTTCAGGAACAAATGTCTCTGCACACCACAGAAACAAATGTCCTTACCGGGAATCGAACCCGAAACCTCTAGCTTCGGAAGCAATGGTACTAACAACTAGGCTAAACAGGCCGACAAATTACTGTAATATCTGGTTATAAGACATACTCGTATATAAGTACGTTGCGATGAGAGGCGGATGCGGGAGAGGGGATGGAACCGTAGAGCTGATCTAACGATAATAATAATGTTTTATCGTACCAATACCATATATACCATATATATATGGTACTTGTAAATAATAGTACCATGGTTTCAAAGTTTTTACAAATAAATAATTGTATCACATAGAACCTAATAGGGATTAAGAGCTTGCGAGATGTGTAGATGATCATGATATATTGTACTGGTATACAAGGGTATGATATAGAGCTAATGAGTAAAGGGTCAGTTGACTCTGGTCAAGTCACGAGTTCATAGTAGTTCTGTCTCTCACTGAGTGTAGACTTCTATAAGACTACTGTGTTATTGTGTGTTGTTTGTGGCTGTCCTATTTGATTTACTAATTTCACGTTTGAATTTCACTAGTACCATTCATTACCATCTCGTTATTAATATGCATCGATTGATGTTGGATATAACTGTGCCTTTGCTAAAATGTTTTGATGACTAATACTGTATTACAAATAAAGTGTATACGGTGAAACTGTGGGCTCGGGTCTGTACATGTTTGCAAGGACTGCTAAGTCCTTACAAACATGAACACTAAACCCGCAAGTAACTTCATACCTACTATTATTATTATTTTAAGGTTGACGCTTGGAGACCTTTATATATCTCACAGGATATTATGATTATTGTAGCTACTTTATTACTTTGATTTTACTTTGACGCTTAGAAACATTATAGATTGTAATATTCTCTCTTATTGTTTTTTTTTTTCTTATTTTTGACATACTGTAAGACTATAATTATGTGATTTTTTTTATTGATATGGATAGATTCTGACTTGTAAAAGTGCCCTTTATTTGCAGAATATTTCTTTTATTTTTTACTGTATATGATTTTTTCAAGTTAGCCTTGAGCTAATGAGAATGAAAGGCACTGTAGTTGGAAAAAATAAAAAATATATTATGTATAACTAAATGTTACATTGTTGGTTACAGGGAGCATAAAACAATTCAAGGCACAAACTCGACGACTCATTAAGGAGACCACTAAAATTGCTGTTGAGACTCTGGGTCAAACTAGTACAGAAAGATTGCAAAATGCTCAAAACTATGCTAGTCAGGAATTGATGGATAATTTTGAAAACCTCAACAAAAAAGCCAAAGACTTTTTAATAATGCAATTGAGGCTCGCAAGAAAAAATAAAATGGCAAGAAGATTCAGTTTACGAGACAAATTATTTGCACTTGGTCTGATGAAGCAAAGCCCTAAGGGGTACAAATTTTTGCAAAATATTTTTGCTTTACCGACAAAAAGGACATTGGCTCGTCTTTCGTCAAAGATAATTTTTGAGACCGGAATTAACGAAGGTACATTTAATTACATTAAAAATAATGTGAAGAACTGGGATCAAAAGAAAAAACTGTGTTCACTGGTGTTTGATGAAGTGGCTTTGACACCACATTTAAATTACAATGAAAGCAAAGACGTAATAAACGGGTTTGTGGAAATAGCTGGAGAGCGCAAACCAAAATTCGCCGACCATGCACTGGTTTTCATGATAAGAGGCATATGCTCCTCATGGAGGCAAAGTATTGCTTACTATTTTTGCACCGGAACCGTTTCTGCGCCAGAGCTAGAGAAAATTTTAAAAGAAATAATACCGCAGCTTTCGAAAACCGGTCTGAAACCTCTTGCTTTAGTTTGCGACCAGGGATCCACATTTCGGTCGTGCATCAAAAATTTAAAAGCCACTACCTCTCGACTTCCTACCTATCACGAAAAGCGATATGGTAAGTTTTATCATTAATGAGTTTTTTTATACCAGCTATTGGCTCCGTGTGTTGTAGACCTTGCGAATTTTTTTCACATTTTATGATTTTCTAAAACTGTCTCGACAAAAACAAATATAGTAATCAAACCTGCTCACAGAATTTCACTAGAATCGGTTGAAAAGTGAGAAATGCGACCATGGCCCTATTTCTCGAACAGTACAAGCCTTTCATCACAAGTGTGTAATTATTGTAAATACAATTTCAATCCAAAGAAAAAAAAATCTAAAAAAATCTAAAGAAAAATCACAAGTTTATGTTTCATGTAATTTTTATACATTTGTTTTGTTTCACAAGCATATAGTTAACAAATACAAGTAGGTATTAAATAATGAAATAGTAATTTCGTTTATCAAATTCTGTGCTTTACATTGTGGCTTCACTTGTCACTTAATAATGAAGAGTTTCTATAGTCTGCTAATATTTATTTTTCCTAAAAACCGATAAATATATAAATGAAGAAGTTGCATTTATATGGTTTCAATCGTGTAAATTGTTTATGGGCTTGATTAAAAAAGTATTATATATTTAAATGATCTTATTATTTTGTAAATAAGGCAGCAAACTCATTGCTAAGCAATTATCAGTAAAATATCAGTTAGGAAGTAACTGGTAAACGATGACTAATATCATCATTTGGTGTTTGCGTGTTTTTTTTACAACTAAAAATCAAATGTGATTTATCAATATATTAGTATTTGTCGGTAAAATATAAGTAATAATAGACATTATCACCAAATTTTAAGTTCATAGGTCAATGGGAAGTCAATAAATTCTTATTCTTTTATCTTTTATTCTTTTATCTTTTAAATCATGTAGTTCAACTCGAATATTTTAAATGTATTTCAATACGAATCGATGCTGTTATTATTGTAAATTTGTTAAATTGCCTTTATTTTATGTTAATTGTGTAATGACGATCCCTTTTGGGAGATATTTTTATTTATTTATTATTATTATTTTTATATCTTATTTGACGATCATGATGCTAATTCTTATATTTTTGACATCATATGCAAACATATATTGTAATTATTATCATGAAATAAATGAATCTGAATCTGAATCTGGAACAATATGGGTGACAGGTGGACACGCGAGAGACAGCAATAGCAAATAATATTTTTTGATTTTGATTGATGATGATTTTGATTTTATAAACAAACTCTTTAATTTGATTTGCCTCATTTCATATTAAATCTCTATTAAGTAGTTCTAAGGTTAACTAGGTTCCAACCGTATTTTGTAATGCAATGCGATTGACTAGGATCCCCATGGTTTTACTAATCTGTAAAATATTTGCTCCTCGGTTCACCTTATTTTTTAGGGGACGGCGTACGAGCCCAATTCCAAAGAAAAACCGCAAATCGATGTATAGTTTTGCCATTTGGCACACGCATACTATAGCTCAAAAAAAATTTGACCCGCAGTTCATAAAAAAAATCCCTTACGAGGGGAATGCCGAGTCTTACTTTTTTGAGTGAGAAAAAAAAAATCAGAAACTTATTGAAATTATTTTCAAAATTTATTTCTTGGGGTTAGATATGAGGATATTGTCTAACATTTGTGGTATATTGTACAATAAATCAGCTATATCGTAAATGGAGGAGCCAAAACTTGGTATGTTTAAAATATTTTTGTTTTAATTAAAAAATGGCTGTAGTGTCATGATGTGGTATATTTTTAGAATCGCCTCAAAAAGCCCTTTTATCTAATACCACACACGAAAGGATCCCGAAAAAATAATCTCATACAAAAAAATAATGACTCAGCACTCCCCTTCTAAGGGAATAATGTTTAAGAACTGCGGGTCAAAAAAAAATTATGGCCTTTAGTATGCGTGTGCCAGACGGTTAAACTGTACATCGACTTGAGATTTTTGTTGCGTACACCTTCCACTATTTGTACTGTTCGCTTATCTAGCAGATACCATTTACACGGTGTTTAGTTTGGACGAGACTGAGTGGATAGTATGCGGGTGTGACGGGCAACTACCACAGGCGAAAATACCTACTTATAGACCGATTATTTATTCACTTTACGTCTACTTCGCACTCGTACCAACTTCACAGTCAGACTTATCACTTAACAGCGTGGCCGTTGTTTTTACTAATCACTTTACACCTGCACTTCTCAGTGTCACTTGCTACAACGAAGTGTAAACAAGTCTTATTATTTTGTCTGGGTAAAGCAATAGAGCAGTTCGTCGATGACCTACGCGCCTTTAATTTGTTCGATGCATTGTATTGCTGTTATGTTTTCATGCTTTCCGTGATTTTGGTAATAAATGCTGTCATTGATGTTTAGTATGATGTTGATGAGCTTTAAATGTGCGTACGTATAACATATTTTTTTGTTCCAGATACAGTTCACGTAGCGGGGCACGATTTATTCATATTTTATGATCCACCACATTTATTAAAGGGGATTAGAAATAATTTCTTAGACAAAGACATTTTGTTCGAGGGCAAAAAAGCGACCTGGAGCGATATTTTATATGTCTATGATTTGGACATGAAAAATGTGCACACGAGAGCGCTACCAAACTTAACTGCCGATCACGTGGACCCAAAAAAAATAAAAAAAATGAAAGTTAAGGTAGCTGCTCAAGTGTTAAGCGCCCGTACTGCGGCACAGCTGAATTTTGCCTATAGTCTTCGTAAGTATTTTTTTATCTATCCCATTAATATCAGTCTCATTAAAACTGTGTTAATCACTAAACTAGACAAGTTTATAGATTACAATTACATTAAAGTTGAAATGAAATAGGAGAGAAATGGAACTATTGCATAAGATAAGATTTAATGTTCTCTATTACTATATGTTCTCTATATCTATTACACTCTTATGATGACTTAAACAGTGAAAGCATTATAAGCTTTTGTGTCTTGGTAACCAGCCCGGCTAGTATGATAGCTTATACCGACACGTTTTATGTGACGTGTTAGTACATTTTGGCCATATAACGTGACGGTATAAGTTATCATACTAGCCGAGCAGATGACATAATGTATTCTGCGTGTAATATTTTAACTTATATTTCAGATGCTCATCTCAACGTACCTATGGAGACTATGGAAACAACAGCTGCATTGGTGTTGTTCCTAGACGAATTATTTGACAGTGTCAATGGATCCCCAGGACAGACCAAGGGAAAATTGAGATGCGCTGTGAAAGAAAACTCACCGCACATGACATTTTGGCACGAGGCTATAAAAAAATTGAAAAATATTAAATTTATAGACTCAAAGAGTAAACTCGCAGTACGTGCTGGCAAGCCGAGATATGTTCGCGTGCCGTCGTTAGAGGGGTGGATTACTACATTAAATAGCTTTCTGGGCTTAACTAAACTATTATTTTCAGTGTACGAAGTGGAGTACTTTTATCCCAGATTAATAAACCAAGATCCCCTGGAAAACTTCTTTGGCCGAGTAAGGGCAATGAATTATAGAAATATTCATCCGGATGTAAATCAGTTTATATACAGTTTTAAATCACTTGTAATATCAAATTTATTAAGTCCGCAGTCACAGTTCGCGAATTGTGAAGACGATGACGGTGAGACTTTAATTGATTTGAACTATCTATTCACACCATCGGCTGAAAACAATAAAGAAAATATAAATACAAATGCGCCACCGTCATTGTCTTCACTCACACCGAATAAGCAACATAATATTAATAAAGAAACCGTGACTATGGAGAAAATTAACGTACAAACCTCGGCCTACACAGCAGGGTACATAGGCAGAAAAATAACAAAAAAAATGAAATGTATAGCATGTAAACAAACTTACACGGCCAAAGAAACGGAGGGGATCCACGAGTTGATTCGACGAAGGGAATATAAAAGACTAAAACATAAAAAACTATCCTATCCAAATGAAAAATTAGTTAGGGTATATAGAGAGTGTGCCCAGATCATTCACAGTTATTTAAATACAGATTGTTATAAAAGAGAAATTAAAAAGAAATTAAAACTAATAATAAGTAAATGCTGCGACATATCTTGGCTGGGGTGCAAAAAACATCAGCATAGCATTAAAAAATTTTTTGTTAATATAATGATTCGCCTGCATGTCCACAATTGGTGCAATATCATAAATAAAATATTGAGTGGAAAAATTGAGGAAAAGTATGTTTTAAGGATGCATGCCATACATATTGATGCGTTAAAAAAATATAAAACTTATAGGTTAAGACAAAAATCCACAAAAAATTATGAATAAAGAATCAAAGTAAATTTTGTAGTTTTATTTATTTTAATGAATTAAGTGTATCATAAATTTTTAATGAAGTATCAATACCCCACGCCTAATTATCGTACGCATTTTATCGTATTCCATCACTAGGGAATATCGATATCGATAGAAGGTTCTGTTGCAAGCCCTAGCAATGTCAAAAATTGACAAATGAAATGCCACAGATTGTAAAACTTTATAGCGCCATAACTGCGAAATTTTGAACTAACGCCTATCACTTTTTCTCACTGTCCCATCTGTACTCTAGTACAATTAGTAATCTGTGCATAGGGTTGGCAATTTAGCTGCCTGGGCAAGAGGAAATAATGTTTATTCAATGATCATGATATTCATCAATCAAACACCGGGAAGCTAGTCAAATTTAATCTGTAAGTTTTGATTACAGACAGACAGACAGATGCACTGGGTCAGGAGAAAACTTACTAAAAGCTCGTAAAATAGGTGCCTACAAAACTTCTCATAATATGGAAACTTATTTTTCTTGTGTAAATCTAAGCTTCACATGAATACAATTGTATTCTAAAATAATAACAATAATATAAAATATTTTTTTTTAAACCTCAATCCATAGAAAATATGTGACATGATATGAAGTCATTCACTGCGACCGCGACACCCGCGTTAAGTATAATTTGAAAGACTCAATTGACATAGCATCTATTTCGCCAATTCATTAATATATTTTTTTTTAATTTATTCCGAAGATGTAGGTACTTCTTAATGTATTGCGAGTCAAAATGCATCCATACTCATGCCAACCTACCCATATCAAGTCTCTCTAATTAAAAAACGGATTTTAGTTGAAGTCTTAATTCTAAATGTAGGGAAGGACACAACATATAAAATTTTACAACTCATTTGGATCGGTAGGTAGCCTGAAGTAGCTTTTTTGCCTTTGTGGCTTTTGGTATTACTGTCACAACCGTAGACAGCAATAAAAAGCTCCAATCATAGTTGATTACATTGAATTCCAAATGATAAATTTTAACGAATTTCAAGTAAAACTACAGGCCCGCTACCGGCCGATCGATCTCTGTTGTGTGAGCGCACGTCACGCCAGCGAATGTTGAAGCGAGTGGCACCCAAAGAGTACATTATATGTACTGAACCCAACCAACATTTTCGCTTGGCAACAAAGGAAACTTTTACAAACTTTTGTGATGTGAATTAAATGTAGTTTATAGTTTGAAAGACGATATGGTTTTAGTGCAGATATCCTAGACAACGAACAGACTGATTCATGTCTCACACGCCTTACAATATAGGATGAAGTATATACCGAAACAACGGAAAATATCGGACAACATGTAAAAGTGGTTTAAAACGGATATTCAAGGGCTATGCTATGAATATGAAGAGAAGACCGTTTTTACATTGGAAAACTAACATTATTGTGTTACCTCAGTGATCTTAGAGTATCAAACTTTACAGAAGTATAAAATAGTGTCACAACAACAAACAAGTTTTACTTGCAATGATGAAAAGTTTTCAGCAAGCCTAAATTGTATTAAACATTTGAATGTGTTGAAAAATATTAAACAGTTCAACTATTATTATGTGTTGTTTTATTTGTACTGGTACCACAAGGACATCAAGATCATTCATTCAATCACATTTGATTTACCCCTTCATTGGACCTAGTGAATTTCACATTCAGACAAATCCTAAAATAAAGGTGGGTGAAGGATACTTACAGCAGACTTTGTTATTTTCCTATCATTTCATATGCATGTACATGAGGGCTCAAAGTCAACTAGCTATATTGAGCAAGTCCACAAATGTTTCTATCATTCTCATTTTGAAAAATAAAGAGTTGTAGAACTACATCTCTTTATGTCTCTAGTTTCTATTAAAAATAACCCCATGGATAGGTATTTATTTTAATACTTAGACCTTATGTATTTTATTTTAATATGCACCTCAGCTCAGGTACATGTTACCAGGAGTCTGTGTTCTGTAAAGTACCTAGCTACTATGTTGATATACCTAAAATGTTGGGGTACTTAGTATTCTATACAGTATAGCAGTATCGAAATGCAGCCAGTCATGTGTGTAAAAGATGAGTTAATTTACACACTGCAGGTGGACCAGCAGAAGAGCAAAGCAACCCACACCCCAAGTATTCTACACATTACCTCAGTATTGTTTACAGCTAACATTACATTTAATTGCATGACCGATTTGATAAATTAATTTGTAAAACAAATATATTGCAGAGGGCTCCCAAACTTTAGTTTCATCATCATATCAGTCAAAGGACCTCCACTGCTATGACATAGGCCTACCCCAAAGAGTGCCAAAATTTGTTTGTTTAGCAATAATTAGTTCATAAAATTTGCTTTCAAAAATAATATAAATGCATAAAACAATAGTAAATAAAGGTTTATCCTATTATATTCAAATAATTATGAGTAATATAACAACAAAATTTTGACAATTTGTTTAGAAATGTTTAGTGTTTGTGTGGTATTATTGTTATTATTTTATTGTATAACCATATGGACATGTTCTGGATTAAATTTCATTTATCAATACTGGAATTAAAGATGTCGGTATGGTGTGGCAGAATGTAATCTTGCTTATATTTGGAGTAGAACAAGAAGCCTTTTTGACACTTTAATGAAAGACAAGTGTAGACTGAGTGGATGCTATTCCCAGCCGTATCATGGGAGTGATGGGACACACAGACGTAGGGAGCACAGGGACTATTGCGGGTTGATGAAATCTAAATGAACCAAGGTATTGGGTGAAAATGATGGTCTTATCTATTTAATGGCTGACATCACTATTTTTATAAGGAAGATAGGGTCTAACAAAAGCTGATGAAATCAAAGTTTTTAATATCATACCTACCAACCTAATATATAATTGGTATGAAATCAAAAAAGAAAAAATATCTATATATATAAAGGCCTGTATATCTGTATCTGTAAAGGCCAATAATAAACAAAACTGAACAATTATAATCATCATTTTTATTACAATTGAAAAGTATGTAAAATTGTTAAGTTCTTCTAGGTTACTATTAATCCCGGTATTAATAATTCCATTTCAATTGGTTTGAATGTGCCACACATTTTTGTTTCTTTCACTTCGGTCTAAAATTATTGCTCATGCATCTTAATTCTGCACCTGAAATAAATTCCCATATTAATAAAAACATGATATATGTGATATTTACACCATACAAGTATTTGTATATATCAACATCTACTTGTTGAGATTTTTACTACAAAAATCAAGTTGTTTTAGTTATGTCCTAAAGGAGTCCGGGGTCTGCTTTGGTATCCAAATTCAAGGATTAGGCATAGGCACTAGTTTTATAAAAGCGACTACCATCTGGCCTTCCAACCCAGAGGGAAAACTAGACCTGTTGGAACTAAACCAGTTGATGTTCGCCGTCACCCAAAAGCTAATGTTATAAGTTATAATCGATGTCATATGATATTTCACACTTTGACCAAGTAAAAGCCGGGTATCGAACCCACAACCTCCAGATTGAAAGTCGCGTGCTTTAACGCTCGGCTACTGAAACTAGTTTGTAAACAGCTTTAGAGGTTAGGTTAGGTTTCGTGAGTAGGTAGGTAGCGGTAGTATGTAATAGACGTAAAATATTATAACTCACCGTAGGTATTGGAGAAGGAGAATATCATCAATCCAACATACAAAGCTCCGAATGCTTGAGAAACACAAGATGTTCTAATGAAGGGTCGTCGTTTTGAGAAATCTCACTCGGTAGACTGTATTTTGCCCATGAATATTAGAGGCAAGTTTCTTGACTACACTTTTTTGTTATTTGATCGTGTAAGTAACGTATATTCTCTAAAATATTATCGAATTTATCAGTATTTTAATAAATAGCTGCTTATAGCGCGTTTTTATCTCTTGTCAAAAGTGACATGAGCACAGACAAAAATGAATTTTCATGCTCGGTTGCTATATGAAAAAATAATTAACCGAAAATTATTTTGGTGGAAGTGCGTTTCTTAAGTGGCAACCCGATTAACAATTACAATCCGTGATTTTGGGCCGGTTGCACCAACCTACGATTACAGGCCGGTCAACGTCAAATATGGCGCTGACGTACGTTAACTCCATTTTTGCGTTGCACCATCCGTTCGTAGCCTTGACGTAGGTTAAATTATGACGATTACATTAACCAGTGGTCCGACCCCCTGTTAACGTCAAATCCATTCGTCAAATATGGCGGCATAGTACCATATTTATTATGAAAAATAGTTTTTCTTGACCGTTTACGTAATAAATTACAGAAATTTAATTAATAAATGGCAGCGTATTATGTAGCAGTTTGCGTAAAGTATCGGAACGCGATTCTGTAACCTAATTTATGCCTAAATCACTTCTGTCAACCAAAATTTTCGCTCGGCAACAAAGGAAACTTTTACAAACTTTTGTGATGTGAATTAAATGTGGTTTCTAGTTTGAAAGACGATATGGTTGTAGTGCAGAGGCCTTACAATATAGGATGAAGTATATACCGAAACAACGGAAAATATCGGACAACATATAAAAGTTGTTTTGAAGCGGATATTCAAGGGCTATTCTATGAAAATGAAGAGCAGACCGAATTTACATTGGAAAACTAACATTATTGTGTTACCTCAGTGATCTTCGTGTATCAAACTTTGCAGAAGTATAAAATAGTGTCACAACCATGGCGCGATCCGAAGTCTGTGGTCACAACAACAATACACAAGTTTAACTTACAATGATTAACAGTTTTCAGCAAGCCTAAATTGTATTGAACATTTGAATGTGTTGAAAAATATTAAACAGTTCAACTATTATTACATGTTGTTTTATTTCTAAGTACTGGTTCATTCAATGACATTTGATTTACCCCTTCATTGGACCTAGTGACTTTCACATTCAGACAAATCCTAAAATAAAGGTTGGTGAAGGATGCTTACAGCAGACTTTGTTATTTTCCTGTCATTTCATATGCATGTACATGAGGGCTCAAAGTCAACTTGCTATATTGAACAAGTCCACAAATGTTTCTATCATTCTCATTTTGAAAAATAAAGAGTTGTAGAACTACATCTCTTTATGTCTCTAGCATCTATTAGAAATAACCCCATGGATAGGTATTTATTTCTAATACATACTAGGGACATGTAACCTTATGTCATACTCGTGATCGGGTGCTGTTTGTGGAGTCCGGTCTGTTCATGCTTGCAAGGGCATAGTAAATACCTTACGAATACTAGTGTTATTTTATTGTATGTAGATTGACGAGAGACATGATCCTGTTCTGGATTAGTTTTATTATTATTGACGCTTAGAGACCTTATACATCTCTAACAATATTAAGTTTATTTATTTTAATTTTAGGGCTTAGAGATCATTTACATCTCTAAGCACTTTGAAATAATTGTTATTAATCATATTTGGACGCTCAGAGACCATATACATCTCTGAGATATTAAATTAATTTTATATTCCTTTTGTTTATTCGGACACAGATCGTATTCAATACGTCCTTAATATTTGTAAATTTATTTTCATTGTATTGTTAATCAGTATATTTTTTTAATCATTATTATTAAGTAAGATTGTCAGTTTTTTAAATTGTATAAATTCATGCTTTGACATGTAAAAGTGCCGTTGTGGCCTATTTGCAGAATAAATATTTGATTTTGATTTTGATATGTATTTTAATATACACCTCAGCTCAGATAAATGTACATGTTACCAGGAATCTGTATTCGGTACAGTACCTAGCTACTATATTGACATACCTAAAATGTTGGGGTACTTAGTATTCTGTACAGTATTGCAGTATCAAAATGCAGCCAGTCATGTGTGTAAAAGATGAGTTAATTTTCACACTGCAGGTGGACCAGCAGAAGAGCAAAGCAACCCACACCCCACATATTCTACACATTACCTCAGTATTGTTTACAGATAACATAACATTTAATTGCATGACCGATTCAATAAATTAATTTGTAAAACAAATATATCATACAGGGCTCCCAAACTTTGTTTCATCATCATCATCATCATATCAGTCAAAGTACCTCCACTGCTATGACATAGGCCTACCCCAGAGTGCCAAAATTTGTTTGTTTTGCAATAATTAGTTCATAAAATTTGCTTTCAAAAATAATATAAATACATAAAACAATAGTAAAGGTTTATCCTATTATATTCAAATAATATGGGTAATATAACAAAATTTTGACAATTTATTTAGATATGTTGTTTTATTTATAAATACTGGACTGATGTCGGTATGGTGTGGCAGAATGTCATCTTGCTCATATTTGGACCAGAACAAGAAGACTGAGTGGATGCTGCCGTATCATGGGAGTGATATGTCCCACACAGACGTAGAAAGCAAAGGGGTTATTGCGGGTTGATGAAATCTAAATGAACCACGGTATTGGGTGAAAATGATGGTCTTATCTATTTAATGCCTGACATCACTATTTTTATGGGGAAGATAGGATCTAGCAAAAGCTGATGAAATTGCAGTTTTTAATATCATACCTACCAACCTAATATGTAAGTGCATTTGGTATGAAATCAAAAAAGAAAATAACTAAACATTGTAGGCAGTAAATATCTGTAAAGGCCAATAATAAACAAAACTGAACAATTATAATCATCATTTTTATTACAATTGAAAAGAAGCTTATGTAAAATTATTAAGTTCTTCTAGGTTACTATTAATCCCGGTATTTATAATTCCATTACAATTGGTTTGAATGTGCCACACATTTGTTTCTTTCACTTCGGTCTAAAGTAATTGCTCATGCATCTTAATTCTGCACCTGAAATAAATTCCCATATTAATAAAAAACATGACATATATGATATTTACACCATACACGTATTTGTATATATCAACATCTACTTGTTTAGATTTTTACTACAAAAATCAAGTTGTTTTAGTTATGTCCTAAAGGAGCCCGGGGTCTGCTTTGGTATCCAAATTCAAGGATTAGGCATAGGCACTAGTTTTATAAAAGCGACTGCCATCTGGCCTTGCAAGCCAGAGGGAAAACTAGACCTGTTGGAACTAAACCAGTTGATGTTTGCCGTCACCCAAAAGCAAATGTTATAAGTTATAATTGTTGGAATAAGGTTTTACTGTGACGGACTGGCCTTATTCTATATTTGAATTTTACAATCGATATTGCACATGTCATGTGTCAGGTTTGTTTACTCACTCCGGTTGACTTTTTCTTACTGAAAGGATGTTTTTGATAATATAATTTATAAATACAAAGTTGTGTATCTCCAGAAATAAACTATAGTTCTGCCAGAGTCCCATGGTTTCATTGTAATAATAATCGATGTCATATGATATTTCACACTCTGACCAAGTAAAAGCCGGGTTTCGAACCCACAACCTTCACATTGAAAGTCGCGTGCTTTAACGCTCGGCTACTGAAACTAGTTTGTAAACAGCTTTAGAGGTTAGGTTAAGGTTTCGTGAGTAGGTAGGTAGCGGTAGTATGTAATAGACGTAAAATATTATAACTCACCGTAGGTATTGAAGAAGGAGAATATCATCAATCCAACATACAAAGCTCCGAATGCTTGTGAAACATAAGATGTTCTAAGGACGGATCGTTTTGAGAAATCTCACTCGGTAGATTGTATTCTGCCCATGAATATTAGAGGCAAGTTTCTTGAATACACTTTTTTTGTTATTTGAGCGATTAGTAACGTATATTCGCCTAAAATTTATCCAATTTATCAGTATTTTAAAAAAATAATTACCCGAGAATTATTTTGGTGGGAGTGCGTTTCTTAAGTGGCAACCCGATTAACAATTACAATCCGTGATAGGTTTTTTTTTTTTTTTGGCGGGAACTCAAAAAAGGCGGTCGTATTAATTTTTCAAAAGTTATTTAATTTCATTTTTATTGTATTAAGTGCAGTAAATATATCAATTCGTATTGCAAAAAGCTTAACAAATGGACGGGAATGAGGGGGGCGGGGATAACCCGCCCAACTCCCACAAGCGTACTCGGAACGATGGAGACAGCGTCGGCGGTGATAGCGGCGGCGGTGAGCGAGACTTTGTACCATATTTTAAACCGAATTATAAGAGACTTTATCCAGAGAACTCCACCAGAACTGAATTTAAAGTGTTCGTCGAGCACGTCAATCATAAAGACAGAATTGGAAATAAAAGTCCAATATATCTGAATCATATATTTACCACGGATGTAAAAGGTGTGATAGCCATCCAACGGCTGAACGCAAACAAAATTGCAGTAGTTTTTAAACAGTACAACACAGCAAACAACTTTTTGAACAACACTGCTTTTTTAGAAAAATACAATGTAAAGGCTTACATACCGGCTACACAAATCGAAAAAACTGGCATCATACGATTCGTACCTGCGAATATTTCCAATAAGGACTTATATTGTAAATTGAGCTCCGTGTATGAAATCATCGCGGTAAGGCGTTTCACAAAAAAAGTAGGAAAAGAGAGAATTCCACTACAAACTGTTAGTATTACATTTTTATCCAACGTATTACCAGACAATGTACAGTATGACCTATTCTCATATAGAGTATTTGAATATGTACCTCCTCTGCAACAATGTTTCAAATGTTTTAAGTTTAATCATTCGGCAAAAATATGCAACGGCAAACAAAGGTGTTCCATCTGCTCAGGTGAACATATCTATAAAGATTGCGACAAACCAAACGAGCTCTGCTGTTCCAACTGCAGCGGCCCACATCTAGCTATCTCGAGACAATGTCCCATTAAAATGACTAAAATATTAGAAAAAAAGAGTAAAATTACGTACGCAAGTGCAGCACAAACAATAAAGAAACCTCAGATTGAATACCCCTCATTGCCGTTGCCAAAACAAACCCACGTTGTAAATAGCAAACCTGTAAATACCCCTGTAAATAAATCTGTAAATAAGTCTGTAAATAGTGTACATAACAAGCCGGTACAACAGACCGCAGCCACAAATGACCAGCCTATGGACATTAAAGCCCAGGTTCTATTAAGTGACGATGTACTGTCGGCCCTAGTACAAACACTGGTAGAGCTGGGCAATAAAAGTGATCCTACGCCGATCACTACTGCAGCCATTAAAGACATGCTAATTAAAAATTTGTCTTCATAATGGATTTAAGTTCCCCTAGAGCATCCCAGTTAAGAATTGCGCAGTTTAACATTCAAAGTGCAATCAGTAAAAAGCCTTTACTAACTAAATTTATGCAGGAACAATATATTGATGTATGTTTACTTAATGAAACTTGGTTTAAAGAACACCATAATTTTAGAATCCCCGGTTATAATCTTCATCACAGAATATCTAAAAATTCTCACAATGGTGTAGCAATATTAATTAAACCACACATAAAATATAATATTTTAAACACAACTTTCTATGAGGACATTCAAACAATAGCTGTGTCATTATCTACCGAACGTGGTAGTGTTACTATACTCTGCGTATACTGTCCTCCTTCCAACGGGCACATCAGAATGAATAGGCTGCGCAATATAATTCGTAACCTCCCTAAACCTATTTTTATGAGTGGAGATTTTAACGCACATCATATTGCATTTGGTTGCTTATCTACTAAAGGTCGCGGTCAAGATTTATATGACGTCACTGACGAGTGTGATTTGTGTATATTAAATGATGGCAGTTTCACTACAGTGAACCGCCCTAGAAATAACCCTTCTGCGATCGACGTCAGTTTTGCTAGCGCATGTTTAGCACCATTATGTGAGTGGTCTGTTCATGACGATTGTATGGGAAGTTACCATTATCCAACTATAACTGAAATATCTTTATCCATACACAAGTACCAAATTAACCCTCCTGTTGACAAATTTCTGTACAAAAGAGCTGATTGGCGCAAATATAATGAACTATCAGAAAATGCTTTTGGCGATTTAACTGTTAATTCAGAAGACCCACTCCCTTCTTATAATGAATTCTGTAGACGTCTGGATGCCCTTATGCAAATAGTTGTCCCAAAGTTCACTAAATCTGTCCACTTTGCTAGCAGACCTCCTGCACCTTGGTGGAACGAGGTTTGCGAACAAAGTGTAATAGCTTCCTACAATGCACTGAAGCTGTACAGAACTGATCCTACAATAAATAATTATATAAATTATAAGAAACTTGATGCATTAAAAAAGAGAACCATTTCTGAGCAGAAGAGTACTGGATGGAATAAACTGTGCAACACTTTTAATAGAACTACACCTATAAGCAAAATTTGGAACATGATCAAGATGTTTAAAGGTGTTAAATCCAATATTAAATGTCACAAAGACGAGTTCATACCATCCTTTTTATACAAACTATCTGATAATAGTGGCTTAAAAGATACCAGTAACTTAAATAATTTCTTTATCAGTAACAACAATAATAGTAATTCGAAATTTCTATTAGATCCATTTACATGGAATGAATTTATAACAAGTTTGCAATCTAGGCGTAACACTAGTCCTGGTCTAGATAACTTTCCATATATTGTTATTAAAGAACTCCATTCATCTGTTCAACAACTCTTCCTTGATATTCTTAATGCATTATGGCATAAACAAATTATCCCTGAGTCATGGAAAATCCAGTGTGTTATCCCAATTCTCAAGCCAGATAAATCTCCAGAACATGCTAGTTCCTATCGTCCTATATCCCTATCTTCTTGTCTTGGTAAACTATTTGAAAATATGATTAAAGTCCGCCTGGACTGGTTTGTAGAGGCTAATGGTATCATCCCACATGTGCAGTATGGCTTCCGTCGTGGACGAAGTTGCGCTGACAGCTTCATATCACTCATCTCAGACCTGAAAATAGCAAATAACCTAAAGTCACCCACTGTTTGCGTATATTTAGATGTCCAGGGAGCTTTTGATAATGTCGACCCAGGTATCTTGGTCAACATTATGTCAGACGTGGGTATACCTGGTCGACTATGTGAATGGATTTATAATTTTTTAAATAATAGAACCTTATATGTCAAATATAATAACATCTTACATGGACCTAGAACTGCATCAAAAGGCACAATGCAAGGTGCCACTCTCTCACCATTACTGTACAATTTGTATACTTGTGAAATATGTAAATATGTTAATACTAGTAATGTAAATATATTACAATTTGCTGATGACATTGTTTTGTACAGTAGTAATAGAAACTTAGAAGTTGCCATGGCAAATATGAATAGAGCATTACACCAGTTGAATTTATACTATAATGGTAGACTGCATCTTAAGATTAATGCCACAAAAAGCAGTTTAATGATTTTTGGTAATGACAACCCACCAAGTGATATTTTGTACTGTGGAAAACCTATAAGTAGAGTTAGTTCTAAAAAGTTCTTAGGTGTCATCATAGACCAAAATCTAACGTTTGAAGAACATGTCCGATATATTTCAAAGAATGCTTTAAAGGCTATTAATATAATAAGATGTCTTGCTGGAGTGAGATGGGGTGCTGATCCTAAAATATTGTCTATCTTATATAAAGCTATTGTGAGAAGTCATTTTGATTACAGCGCTATGGCATATATGAATAGTTACCATGCGAAAAAATTAGACATTTTACAGAATAAATCTCTTAGAATAATATCTGGTGCAATGTGCTCAACTCCCATAAGGGCCATGGAAGTTGAGACTAAAATTATGCCACTGATGTTGAGACGTCTCCTACTAGCTGAACGATATTGCCTTAAACTATTGTACTCTGATAACATACAAATTATCAACAAGATAATACCTTATAGAATTAATATGTCTGGTCCTCTAGCAACTGGTGAGAGTCTCCTCATTGGTACCTCTCCAATGCTATTCCATGTTTTTCTGGAAATAGAAAACAACTGCACTAATATCAAAAAACAGTGCCCTTGGCCCTGCTATTCTTCTCAGTATAAAAGCATAATGCACCCAATAATAGTAATTGATTCAGTCACAAACAATTCAGATATGTTACAATTTTTGTCAGAAAATGATTATTACACTATATATACAGACGGAAGCAAAGGTAAGGATTATGTGCGCTGTGCTGTGTATGATCCTCAAACAAAATCTTCTCAGAGCTTTCTCTTGCAGGATGTATGTACAATATTCACAGCAGAAGCCTATGCAGTCTATCAGGCTCTTCTACTAATTGAAAATGTAGATAATTGTAAATATTTTCTAGTAATAACAGACTCTTTAAGCTTGATTAAAGGATTAATCCACTTAAAAATTCACTTTAAAAAAATTTTTTTTATTGTACATAATTAAAGAGCTATTATATAAATATCATCTTAAAGGTAAAGTCATTTCATTTATGTGGGTGCCTTCTCACAGAGGAATCACTGGAAATGAAATGGCAGATAGAGCTGCTTATGCAGGTGTTAATTCACTTAATGTTTCTGATGCTATGTTTGTACCCATGACTGATTATTTAAGTAATGTAAGATTAGCTATAACAACTTTATGGGATCAGATGTGGAAGAAGGACCAAGAGACGAAAGGACGGTGGTACGGCAGCATACAAGAAGACTTACCAGTAAGGCCGTGGTATGATAGCCTGCAAAGAGCCAGTCGTGATTTTATCACCACCATGAACCGACTACGTTATGGACATAACAAAGCCCCATCACATTTGGCAAGACTTAACATAATTCAGAGCAATGTCTGTATACATTGTGGAGTTGAAGAAGGAACAGTGGACCACATTATATTCAGCTGTCAAAAGTTCCTCATTGACAGATTGGTACTCGCGAGTGAATTAAGTGAAGTGTGTCAAAACAAATATTGTGATTTTTCTTCCCGCCCGCCGCCGCTTAAACAACTACTGAAAGACATTGACACCTATAAACCCATTTTCAAGTTTATTAAAAATACAATACAATCAATTTAAAATCTGCGAAGTGATAAATAAGTGATTCTACCAAATAAAGACTTGGCTTAAAGGTCTCAGTAACCAGGCCATTAAAATCAACAAAAAAAAAAAAACAATCCGTGATATTGAAGATGGTGCAACCCAACGGATTTAACGGTCGTTAAAATCCGCATGTGATCGTCAGATTTTGACGAAGACCGCTTACAATTACAGACGGTTTGGTGCAACCGACCCTTTGAAGATGGTGCAACCCAACGGATTTAACGGTCGTTAAAATCCGCATGTGATCGTCAGATTTTGACGAAGACCGCTTACAATTACAGACGGTTTGGTGCAACCGACCCTTAATGTCATCTCAACGTCAATTCAAATAGTTTGAGGCAAAGAAACGATTACCCGATCGAATTAAAGAGTTTGTTTATTGTAAGCCGCCAGACGTTTAAGATTAGTTCTCAATTTAGCTGCATAAGAGCTTTCTTTGTGAAATTCGTATAGGATCTCTATAGAAATCCTTACTCTGAGAGAAATGATATATCCGTCTCTGTCGCTCTTACTTAATTGAGTATATGACCATCTCACTGTGGTATTATTATTGGACGTCTACTCTGGGGTACTCTAAGGCTGGGTTGCACCAAACCGTCTGTAATCGTAAGCTGTGTTCGTTAAAATCCGAATGTATGAAAAGTTTCTATGGGATGACAGCTGCGGGCGCCATATTTAACGTTGATCGCTCTGTGATCGTAAGTTGGTGCAACTCAGCCTTAAGTATGCAAAGATTCGTGAAAGAGATAAATAGAGATGTAAGCATAGTCACCGAAACGAAACGCCTGCAATGAATGCCATTGCTGTCACCACACATAAAACGACTAAGGATGGGATGTCACAATCGTCCTAAAGGATATATCAGTCTACTGATACATCTCAATTTAGTCAAGTTACTATAAGTCCGTCCCTTTTGGTGGTACGCTAATCCTCCTTCTAACGACTGTGACAAATGAAATTCACAGACAAGAAAAAGTTTACATTTCTTGTAACGACCGATTCGGACTAATGAATGACATCGACAGTGCATCGACATTACCCGCGTTTTCGAGACATTCTGGTTGTGGTGTGGTTTTGCTAGTTTGTATCTCGTCTGTGACCGGCGCCTGGTACTCGGCGATTGTGTATAATACCAATTATATTTTCAAAATTGTGTTATGAAATAATTCGTGAGTTTGTGCTTACTGAACAACTGAATTTTAGTTACTATCATGTCACAACCAGAGGAACCTATGGAAGTAGCAGATGTAGGAGACAATTCCGTAAGCATTTTTAATTTACGCTTTGTGCTGACATCAATATATCTTTTGATCATGTTTTTGTCTCGTTGCGTTATGCAAATAAATATGTTTTTGTACTAATATATATACACGGTTTCTCGTAGAATGGCTCTTCAAGTGACACCACGTCGTCGAGAGGTAAAGAAGGCGACTTTGAAAGTAAGATTGAAACTGACCGTTCAAAGCGATTCGACTTCTTGTTGAAACAAACTGAAATATTCTCGCATTTTATGACAAATACACCTAAATCTGGAAGCAGTCCTCCAAAAGCGAAAGCTGGGAGACCTAAAAAGAACAAAGATCTCGATACATCAGGGTCTGCGGGCGAGTAAGTAACCATGATAAATAGATATACCTAACAGTAGAAACATAGGCTCAACTTTAGAATATGCAACACCGAGTTTAGCGTTCATATTTTTTTTATAAACAGTACTCATGATTAGAAAGCTTTCTACAAAATTTCAAGTTGCGGAAACGTAAAAAAAAATTGGACAGTTTCTATACTAAAATCGGTAATAAACACCACGCCATGACAGTCAGATGATTACGTCACTCACGTCACTGGGGCCTAGGTATATCAAAAACCGAATCAGAGCACCCCACTATCCACGTGGTCTTGTCTGCCCTACCCCTAGAGTGTATATAAAAATTCGGAGGCGCGAAGGGAGAGCAGCCCTCGCCCGCCGTGACAAAGCGCGGGAACCGTGCGAGGTGGAGCGGCTGAGTCTGGTCGCCGAAGGCGACCAACAAGGCGAAGCTGCGGAGCCGAGCATGGACAACCGTGCTTTGTTACGCAAAGGCGGAAGGGCTGCTCGTCCCGCAGCGCCGGAGCTAAGGCGGAGTCGGACTGTCATGGCGTAGTATTATTTACCGATTTTAGTATAGAAACTTTCAACTTTACTTTTTTTTTCTCTTAAACTGTACGTCTCCGCAACTTAAAATTTTGTGGAAAGCTTTCTAATAGTGAGTACTATTTATAAAAAAAATATGAAGTGTTGCATATTCTAAAGTCCTTCCGAAACATATTCTTACCATTGATGAAAAAACATCTGTCTTGTAATGTTTTGACTTTTTATCTACTAGTATATAGTCAAAAATACCTAATCAACTAATACAGTCATTTTTTTAACCTACAAATGCCCAAAGTTTTTAGCTCATTTATTTAAAATGAAATCGTTTTGACATGGAACAGTTCATTACAATTTTTTTTGCCCATTTTCAAACTAAATATGTCTATTCTAAGCCTTTTGCTGATTAACTACAACTTTGCTGGCTATTTTAACATGGTGACAGGAATATCAGTCATATAATTCATATATTATGTGATATCCTCCTATCATCTTTCTTGAGTCTGCCCTAAGGAGCCAGGGGTCCGCTGTGTCACCTAATACCAAGGTTTGGTATCGGCACTAGCATTACGAAAGCCATCTGACAATCCAACCCAGAAAGAAAACTAGACCTTGTTGGGATTCAACCGGTTTATATGTTTTCCTTCACCAAAAACCTACTGTTAAATATTAAAACAATATTTTTTGCAAAAGGTTTTGAAAAACCCTCTGGCACAAGCCTTGTTTTGAACCCGCTACCTCAAGATTGAAAGTTATGTGCCTTGCTGCTTGGCTTCAGCAGCTCCCAGACAAAATCGTTATTGTATTTGTTCCTTACAGTCATCGCCACCGCAAAACCGAGCAAGAGGAAGATGAGGAGCTGCTTGCAGAGACCAACATAAAGGTTAAAAGCATCTTTAGATTTGAGTCCTCTCCGCCATACATTAAGAATGGAGAGATGCGAGACTACCAAGTTCGTGGCCTCAATTGGATGATATCGCTTTACGAAAATGGCATTAATGGAATCCTTGCAGATGAGATGGGTCTTGGGAAAACATTGCAGACAATATCACTGCTTGGTTATATGAAAAATTTCAAGTGAGTATTAGTTGAATTGCACCTACTCATTAGATTTTGTGCCTGGAGGAACTTAAAAAACATTTGTCTTTAAGAGCTTCAGTAAAAATTTACTCTTACATTTCAGAAATATTCCAGGGCCTCATATTGTGATTGTGCCAAAATCAACACTTACGAATTGGATGAATGAATTCAAAAAATGGTGTCCTTCTTTGAGAGCTGTTTGTTTGATTGGTGACCAAGATACAAGGGTAAGCATTAACTTAATATACTAAAATAAAATTAATAAAATAAAATAAAAATACAGCCTTTATTGCTCAAGTTACATTTTTCTTATTATGTATGCTTGTATATTTATCTATTATTTTATTTATTTTGTTAAAAAGTTTAATTTCTACTCTTCTCCATCGAAAACCTCAACTTGTGTCTTGACAAAAGGCCTCTTCCAGAGCTTTCTATTTGTCACGATCCCTTGCTTTTTGCAGCCAGATACCTCCTCCTATTTTCTTAAGATCATCTGACTATCTAAAATTTGATTAATTAACAAACCAAAGTAATTTTTTTATATGAGATTTTTAACCATATTTAATATAGTTGTATTTTCTATTCCTACATGAAAAAGTTATAAATTAGTAGATTACCTGTGATAAGTGTGTGACACACAGAACATTTACAGCACCCCTGGCCATAAAGTGACAACTACGCCAAGCATGAGGAAATCCCACTTCCAGGCCATGACCCCATGTATAATAAAAAGAATTGTATAATGTGTTGTAATTAAGAGTGTGCAGGAAGCTCAGTTCTCCATACAAACGTAGTTTCGCTCTCATCTTAAAATGGCATGCTGGAATAACATAAAACTTTGTATACACAATGGGATTTGGCATATCTAGCCCGGAAATTAGTTTCTGTTGCTTGAAATTATAATGGAGGACAAATACAGCTATTATTAACGCTTTCATACAAGACCAAAAAGCTCTAAAATTCCCTGTATTTTTTTCTATTACAATTTCTAGTAACAGGAACTAGTCTCCAGCCTAGATATGGCGGATCCCATTGTGTATACAAAGTTTCATGTTATTTCTGCACGGTGTTTTAAAATAAGAGTGAAACTACGTTTGTATGGAGATTTTTGACAGCCTGTTTAGCCTATTTGGTAGTGACACTCCTCCGAAGCTAGAGGTCCCAGGTCCAAATCTCGGTAAGGGCCTTTTGTTGCTGTGGTGAGCAGAAACATTTGTTCCAGAAACTTGGATGTTTTCTATGTATTTAAGGATATATCTATTAAATATATCGTCGTCTAGTACCCATAACACAGGCCTTATTCAGCGTTTGTTATGGGACTAGTTTGATTCGAGTAAAAAAAATCCTCTAATATTTATTTATTTATTTAATTGAGTTCAGTCGAGCGTGCGGGGGACCCTTAAGGGTGGTATTGAAGAAAGCCTCAGGTTACATATTTGTCACTCTTGTCTTTGGATCAAAACCCTGTAGTCAATATAATATAATATGATATAAAAAATGCTTTAAATGAGTATAGTACAATTCTTTTACAGAACACATTTATCCGCGAGACCCTCATGCCAGGCAACTGGGATGTCTGTATCACATCATATGAAATGATTATCAGAGAAAGATCAGTATTCAAGAAGTTCACATGGCGCTACATGGTGATTGATGAAGCCCACAGGATAAAAAATGAGAAGTCAAAGCTTTCAGAACTGCTCCGGGAGTTTAAGAGTATGAACAGGTTGCTATTAACGGGTACTCCACTACAGAACAATCTTCACGAGCTCTGGGCTTTGCTTAACTTCTTGTTACCAGATGTCTTCAATAGTTCTGACGTAAGTATGATTTTCCTCTTGCAGACAATAAATCAATAAATAGGTTATGGTCATGCTGCTCATGTAAAGCTGCGTACGTATTTGAACGGCTCGGCCCGAGGCGTGCTCGCTCCGAGCAGCGAGCTGCTCGCGACTAAAACATTAGCACATAAACATGCTCGAGTGAGGCAGCGCGTCGCACAAAATGGCATCGGACTCGGTAACAGCTGTTGCTGAATTTATTGTAATTGACCATAATGGCTGAGGAGGATCTTAGAACTGTATAAAGTGGATGCAGTTTTGAGATCCTTCTTAGTGGCTTGCATGGGGCAGTGGACCACAGTCCTTCGTCAACCCGGGGGAGGAGAGGGCCCCTCTGGCCCGCAGGATTCCATCAGGATTGAGCGAGGTATTTTTCAGGGTGATAGTCTGAGTCCCTTGTGGTTTTGCCTGGCGCTGAATCCGCTCAGTACCCTGCTCAAGGATTCAGGACTAGGTTGCCAGCTACGGAGAGAGGGTGAGGTCATTTCTCATCTGCTCTACATGGACGACCTTAAACTATTTGCACCAAATAAACATGACCTGTTGGAGCTACTGAAAACCACAGAGGTCTTCAGTAGTGCCATCAAAATGGAATTTGGTGTCGATAAGTGTGCGGTCATGCATGTACAGCGGGGGAAAGTTGTAAATTCCACAAATTTACATATTTCTGAGACAATCGCTCTCAGATCTCTCTCCGAAGCAGAAACCTATAAGTATCTTGGTATGTCACAGTCTTTGGGTATCGAGGGGGTGGAGACATCAAACGGGCGGTGAGGGAGCGCTTCTTCTGTCGCCTGACAAAAGTACTCAATAGTTTTTTGTCGGGCGGCAATAAGGTTCGCGCCTTCAACGCCTGGGTGATGCCGTTGCTTACATACTCCTTTGGCATATTAAGGTGGACTCAGACTGAGCTCGATTTCCTGGATCGAAGGGTACGTGTACTGCTCACTGCGCACCGTATGCTACACCCACGATCTTCTGTTATGAGACTGTACATCCCGCGGAAGCTTGGAGGTCGCGGCTTCTTAAATGCCAAAGACCTTCACAATCGCGAGGTGTGCAGTCTCAGAGATTACTTTCTAAACAGTGAGTGTGGGATGCATCGTGACGTAGTGGCAGCAGACGCATCTTTCACCCCGCTCTCCATGGCAAACGAGAACTGGCGCAGATTTAAAGTACTAAGCACCGAGGACCGCAGGGCGGTATGGAAGAGTAAGGAGCTACATGGGCGGTTCTACAAGGCCCTTACGGGGCCCGACGTAGACCTGCTCGCATCGGTGAACTGGCTACGTTTTGGGGATCTTTTTGGGGAAACTGAAGGTTTTGTCTGTGCAATTGCGGACGAGGTTATCATGACGAACAACTACCGGAAATATATCCTGAAGGACGGTACGGTCGACATTTGTCGGGCATGCCGCCGTCCTGGAGAGTCACTCAGGCATATTATTTCTGGTTGTAGTCATCTTGCTAACGGCGAGTACTTGCACAGACATAACTTGGTGGCCAGGATTATTCACCAGCAGCTTGCTCTTTTATACGGTCTTGTAGACTTCGAAGTGCCGTATTATAAGTACACACCTGCGCCAGTTCTCGAAAATGGTCGTGCAACGCTCTATTGGGATCGATCTGTCATCACGGACAGGACTATTGTAGCCAACAAGCCTGATATCGTGCTGACAGATCGATTGAAGCGCCAGGCAGTGCTCGTTGACATCACGATCCCCCATGACGAGAACCTCGTGAAAGCTGAGAAGGACAAAGTCAGCAAGTACCTAGACTTGGCACATGAGGTAACCGCCATGTGGGATGTTGATTCAACGATTATTGTCCCGATAGTCGTCTCTGTGAACGGTCTAATAGCGAAGAGTCTCGACCAACATCTCAAGAGACTCTCGTTAGATGGCTGGGTCAAGGGTCAAATACAGAAGGCGGTACTCCTGGACACGGCGCGGATAGTCCGGAGGTTCCTCTCTCTGTCGCCCTAACCACCGGTAGCTTAGGCTAGCCTCGCTGCCGGCGGCACCCTAGGTTAGGTTTTTTATAATGCTTTTATATTTTGTATGTATCTATATATATATTACGCGAAGTCGATCCTTACAACGCCCATCAGATCTACAGTTATGGACCGATTTTGATAAATTATATACCATAGGATTCGTCCCATGCTGCAGATTTGCAATAAGGTCTTAGTTTTTTGATTTTTATCCTGGAAAATTTATTAAATTGATATTTACGAAAAATCCTGGTTGCCCCGACAAATATAAGCCTCAAAATCGTGTTCGATGACGCCGCATACAAGCGACGGGTCAGCTTACCTTGGTAGAATTGTACGAGGTGTCAAAATTTAGCTTGGTTAACACGTGACTTGGGAACTGGCTATTGTATGATTCCGGATGACATAAAATCAAATATGAATTAAAATGTTCCTGTAAGAAATATCTGGTACAGCATTACAAAATAAAATCTTTTGAGTCGAGAAATACTCAATATTATTAACTATAAACGAAAGTAAAATTACTTATTTGTTTACAAGACAATACATAATATTCGGTGTATTCGGTCTAAGTATTTACAGTTTACATGAATGCCAGACGTTTTGTGTCAATATTTAACTTATTTTTTATTGTGGCCCTTTACACGATTTTTATTTTCACAATACTGAGGTGTCAATATTATTGCGGTCTATAAAGAAAATACAAATTTTAGTGATCCGTTAATTTGATGGGGCCACACGGTGGGACACACGGGGTTTGCAATGGGGTTACACGGTGATTATTATCCCGTGGTACACTCATATCACCATACGATTTACGTGAATATTGATGCATATTGAACCAAAACACGAACTATTTGGAAAAACGCGATAATATTGACATCTCAGTTTTGTCATTATATTAATCGTGTAAAGGGCCCCATTCATTTCCCAACTTAAGACCCTGTTCACATTATCCGATTTGATGAAGGTTTCGGCTCCGACAAATGTATGGAAATGTGACCGATATCGTGTCGAGCAATGTGAACAGTGACCAGTTTTCGTAATTAATAATACTAACAGATCCGCAGTGTTAAGCAAGACGATTTTTCTTATAGTTGTCTCTTTGGATCCTTATGGTTAAGCAAGATGAATTAGACCGGGACAGATAGAACGATCATTTTCGGCTGCTAACGAATTGTCTCCACTTAAAAGCACACCAAAATTTCAAATCCCATATAATCCAAAACGTCACAAACGTCAGTTCAGTACAATTTGCATATAAACAAATATATTTGAAAGCAGATGCACTGACAGGTGAACACCTGTCAGATATCACTTATCTGTCTCTCTCAAACTTACTGATTTGTGCATTAGAGAGAAGAGATCAGATGTTCAGAAATTGTTCAACTTAAATGAGCGGATTCGATATCTGTGGTAGTTTTCTATACATATAGGAATAAGCTAGCCTTTTTACTTCCACTTTTTGTCTGTTTGTCATTTTGCCGTGTTTTATGTACAATAATGCCATACATACATACATACATAACTGTGTCGGCTCCAACGCCGATATCGGATCGATAATGTGAACAGGGCCTGTTCAGTTCTGTCGAATAGAGCAGAAAATAAATGAAATGTTTACATAAATGACATACGTATTGTGTCACTTTTTAACCGACTTCAAAATTTCAAAAGAGGAGGTTATCAATCCGGTTGTATGTTTTTTTCTTCTTTAATGTTTGTTACTCCATAACTCCGTCATTTCTTAACCGATTTGGAAAATTCTTTTTTTGATTGTAAGTATATATATCCAAGTTGGTCCTGTTTATGTCAAAACGCAGTTCTCATGATGGGATCCACGGGGAATTGAGGGAATTCCTCAAATCTTTAAGGCAAACATATAGTGATTTTTGAGTTTTTATCAACAAGTTAAGCATTTGCATCCAAAAATGTGACATTGGATGAAGTGGAACTGCTGATGATGATCAGAACAGAACTCTTCAACGACGAAAAGTTCACGTTTGGCGATTTGTCCTCCTAGCTGTGTTTGTTAAGCAACTTCTATTTTCACGATTAATTTTTGTCATGCTTGATTTCTGATGATGGGATCCATGAGGAATTGAGGGAACTCCTCAAATTTTAAAGGCAAACATATAGTGATGTTTGTGTTTTTATCAACAAATCGAGCATTATCATACAAAAATGTGACATTTGATGAAGTGGAACTGCTGATGATGATCAGAACAGAACTCTTCAACGACGAAAAGTTCACGTTTGGCAATTTGTCCTTCTAGCTGTGTTTGTTAAGCAAGTTCTATTTTCACGATTGATTGTTGTCATGCTCGAGTTCTGATGATGGGATCCATTAGGAATCGAGGGAACTCCTCAAATGTGAAAGGCACACAAATAGTGATTTTAGTATTTTCATGAACTAATCAAGCATTTTCATTCATAAAAGTGACATTTGATGAAGTGGAACTGCTGATGATGATCAAAACGGAATTCTTCAACGACGCGTAGTTCACGTTTGGCGATTTGTTCTCTTCGTTTTGTTTGTCAAGCAAGCAAGGTTTTTCCATGATTCCATGAGGAATTGAGGGTACTTAGTCTTCTACCATTATAAACATACTTATAGCCATTTTTATTTTATTGTATGGAATCTAAGAGTGCACCATCTAAGTATAATAATCTTTCACTGGCCTCCCCCATTGAAGTCGGTTTTTTTTTCTTAAAAATTATTTATTGTGCTCTATTATGTCAATATTATATTGTCATGGTTCAAACAAAGAAGTTGGTATACAAACCAATGACGCTTCAAATATACGGTCCGTATATCTTGACTGATATGATACCTGCCAAAACAATGACAAACCAAATTAAACTTTACGTTGTGAGTTACAGAACTGTTTCTGAGTTAATCATAGATAAGCTGCAAAACATTTTGAAAGAGAAGAGATTCGCTGTGTCTAAGTGTGTCTCTCTTCCACCTATTGCCATACCAGTAGGGTGATCAAGAGATCATAAGCAAAGAAGTTCTCATTGGAGTAGACGTTACTTATTCGTGGATTTAGATCAAACGAACGAGAAAACAATGTTGCACTAATTAACCTTTACGACACCAACAACGCATTTGGAGTATATGCGCACCATCGATTCAATACAACGACGAATATCTCCGTCATGGCGACGGCATCCAATGCGATATTAACCTACATGCATTTCTATAGATAATGCGCTTAAAAGGTTAAATAAATAATTACAACCTTTAATTGCCGAGAACATAGGTGTTATGATATATGAAATTTGCCTTCGTACTTTATACTATGTACTATTACTTATTCTGTGATACTATGGTTTATATTCTATCTCTTATGAAAAATGAGTTGGCGTGTAAGTGTCACTGTGGTTCATAAAGTATGGCGTTCAAAAGGTTAAAATGCTATTTTTTTTTTCAATATTTGTCTGAGGATGTCAAGCCCTACAAAGTTGAACCCTACAGAAATGCATGTAGGTTGATATCTCATTAGCCCATCATGGCCCACGTACAAGGCCCAGTTATGCGGTGGATCGGGGTGCAAATATGTTTTTTTATGATTGACTGTGACACAAATGTTTTTAAATCAACTTTGTAATCGAGAGCGAAGCCACGGGATAGAATATAGATAGGCTATATTTCGTAGTACGTCGACGCGGCGGAGCCGCGCGGGTAACTAGTATTTTTATATTGTACTTGTATAAATTTATTGTAAAAAATCTAACTTAAGACGAAAAAATAAATAAGGATAACAATAATAATAATAATAGCCTTTTTATTCAGACATTTTGTTAAACAAGAGTAATAGTAGATCAGTTGCTGTTTAGTCTGTTTGCCTTTTGGCAAAGGCCTCCTCCAACATTCTCCATTTGTGCCGGTCGGTTGCGAGTCTTGTCCAGGTTCTCCCAGCTACTTGGACAATTTCGTCCACCCATCTTTTATATTGTCGTCCTCTCTTCCTCTTTTTGTCCCTGGGCTACCATATTGTAGCAGCCCGACTCCATTTGTCCTTTCCTCTCATCATATGACCCGTCCACTTCCATTTGAGTTTCTTAATCTTTACAGTTATGTCTTCTATTTTTGTTTCTTTCCTAATATAATCCAGTCGTTTTTTGTCCTTCCTTTTTACCCCTACCATGCTTCGCTCCATCGAGTGTTGGCAGACCTTTAGTTTGCTTAGCTGCTTTTTAGTAAGTGCCCATGTTTGGCAACCGTAGGAAAGTACTGGTAGGATGCAGGTATCGAAAAGTTTGCGCTTAGGTGCCATGGCACAGAATAAGGAATAGTACAAGTACAGAAATTTCACTCCCTAACAAAAACGACGTTTAGGCATAAGAAACGTGCCTACTCTATGCATCTCTGTCTATCGCATAACTTGTATTCATTCACGCGCGGCACGTGTAGCCCTAGGGTTGTCACGCCAAAAATACTTCAATGATGCAAAAAATGTTGTACCTCACCAGCCTGGCTAGTATGATAGCTTATACCGTCACGTTTTATGTGACGTTTCAGTACATTTTTGCCATATAACGTGACGGTATAAGCTATCATACTAGCCGGGCAGATGTCGCTTAAGTACAGTGAACCGATATTAATTAAGTACATGTTAATTCACAAGAATAATATATCTCACATTTTTTTAACGAACCATCTAACAATACAAGAAGAAAAAATGCATCCGCATTTTACGTGTAGGGGAAGTACCTTCAAACTACATATATAGTGTTACATTTAAAATGAAAGAGCTCTTTGTGTGCATCTCAAATATATTTTTTTTGTAACTTTAAAATAATTATTTTAGAAATTATTTAAGAAAATAGCCAAAAAATTACCATTCCCCCCTTCATCTCCGAAACTACTGGGTCTAAAATAAATAAAAAATACATTTCAAATCAAAACGTCGGAAATGGTGAGATTAAGCTATAAGTACCTAACAAGTAGCCAGGTGGTTCGTATCGTATTTATTTGTATTGTAACTTACAAGTTGATAATTTTAAACACCAACCAACACTAAATAAGTACTTATTATTACATATACCAAACTAAAATAAAAACTTACCGTTCAAAATTTGTAGGCAACTGAAAAAAAGATACACCAACGTTCCTTCGGGTATTCAAACAACCATATACACAGAACATGTGTGGCCGGTTATCGGTTTCATCGTGGGTTTTTTTAAATCACACAAAAAATTACGTAGTAACGCGCGGTTCGTCGCGGCGGCGGCCCGCGACTGACAGCTAGAGTCAGGGTTTTCGAGCGTTAGGTTATTAAAGCGGCGCGCTCCACCCATTGCAAGCCCCTTGGCCATGGACAAGCTCTTGTTCTTCATCACTTCTTTTAAGCTCCAATATCGCTTCCAGGCGTTCGCAATTCTTCTATCTACCTCCTTGTCCATTATATCGTTTAGAGATATAATTTGCCCCAAATAGAGATATTCATCCACATACTCAATTATGCCTTGATCCACCTTGATTGGAACTCTTAGTTTATTGGTCATAACTTTTGTTTTTTCCGTGTTCATTAGTAGTCCTATTTTTTTGCTTTCTTCTGTTAGTTGTTGCAACATTCCTTGCAGTTCTTCTGGTTCATTGCTCATTATCACTAGGTCGTCAGCAAATCGTAATTGACCAAATTATTAACAAATAATTGCGTTGGCGGTGGATGAAACAAATGTGAAAAAACGTAATCGTGCTTTGCTCAAATTCGTACGCATCACAATCATAAAGCGTTTGATCGTGACGTTCTGTCCGCGGTACGCTGCGCTCGTATACACGTCCAAATTACGCGCCTTTGAGCACGATCAAAAGACCGGCTCGCTCACGGCGCGTACGCATGTACAGCTGCAGAGAATCCTGACCCCTCAGGCTCTGGTCAGGCTTCTCTGCAGCTGACTGTACGCAATTGAGCAAACAGGCGAGCCGTGCGTTCCTCAACCCGAGGCTGCCTCAAATGCGTACGCACCTTAGCATCAGCTATCTAATTCCTTGTGATTTGATTGTAGCCGGTAGTTGTAAACTATTTATTTTGCCTTGAACAGTCAACCTCAAGGAGTTCTGACACTCTCATTGTAAATGTAATATAGTCACCAGTGGGAGGACCGCCCTGGGATCGCACCGCATCACTCAGCATCATAAACTCGCAGATGTAATTTATAGTAGGTAATTGACATAATTGCTTCTGCCATAGGACTTTGACTCCTGGTTCAACACAAACGCAGCCCTTGGTGACAATCAGCTGGTGTCGCGTCTGCATGCTGTGTTGCGACCGTTCTTGCTCAGACGTCTCAAGGCGGAAGTGGAGAAGAAACTGAAACCCAAGAAGGAGGTGAAAGTGTATGTGGGTCTGAGCAAGATGCAGAGGGAGTGGTATACGAAGGTTTTAATGAAGGATATTGATGTTGGTAAGTTAAGTTCCCTTGAATTAAAAGTAAGTTTTTTTTCACTAGCTAAAAAAATACGAGCTAGGAGTAGGCAAATTAAATTAGCTAGAAGACTTCTAAGCGGAATTCATGAAAAAAAAGTACTTCTTACTTACTGCACTTTCATAGTAATCAGAATAAAAACGGCCAAGTGCATGTGGAACCACGCAAAATGAAGAGTCCCTTAACTACTTCTACTAGTCCTAATTTAAAACCACTATCCAATATTGTGAATTAAAAAATGTCGTATCTCCACAGGAAACTCACGGCACTTACGTCCTTTTGTTCGGGCGAGGCAGTTTTTCAGTGATAACTTAAAAACTTTTGGAGCTATCTTGTTCAAAACATTTTCTTTTCAAAGTATTTAATAAGCACTATGCCCATGTTTTATTTTCTTCAACCGTTGGCGAGATATTCGCTGTCAAAGCCAAGGTAGTATGTAGTTAAAAAGTGTCCCCTCCCTGTAATTTTCAAACTATGAAGTTTAAAATATTTTCATACTTGACCAAAAAAAACTTAAAAACTTGCTGTACTTTTTTTCTATTACAATTTTTAGCATCAGAAACTAATTTCCGACATAGATATGGCGGATCCCATTGTGCATACAATGTTTCATGTTATTGCAGCAAGGCGTTTTAAAATTAGAGTGTGCGGGGGACTCTTTAACATTTTCCTCAATTTCCAGTAAACGGCGCCGGCAAGGTAGAAAAGATGCGGCTGCAAAATATCCTCATGCAGCTCCGGAAGTGCTGCAACCATCCGTACCTGTTCGACGGAGCGGAGCCCGGTCCGCCGTACACCACCGACGAGCACCTGGTCTACAACTGCGGCAAGCTGGCCATACTGGACAAGCTGCTGCCCAAGTTACAAGAGCAGGACTCCAGGGTGCTCATCTTCTCGCAGATGACCAGGATGTTGGATATACTGGAGGACTATTGCCATTGGAGACAGTATAAGGTAACTATAGTACACGTGACCCGTGGGTGGTGCTACAAGTGCAACAAAACTGGCAACCGTACTTGTCTTCTCGAAGATCTCACGGTTCGAAAATAAATGCCATACGATTATTATGATTTTAACTATAGTATATGGCCAAACTCAATTGATGTTTTTTTAATACCACGTCGGTGGCAAACGAGCGTACTCCCGCCTGATGGTAAGCGGTTTTTTCGGTTATTTCTTAGAATTGCTTGCCTTGTATTACTGGGCGTCAATACACACTCTTTCTCGCCCTTTGTAGTAATAGAGTATCATAATTATGTTTTAAATCAGTAACCAATTAATGCAAGACTTAGACCTGGCTATTTTAAGTAACCACCAGCCTATTTTGTTTTTTAAGGTCGGGTAATAATATTTATTTTGAAATATTTTTTCATTTTTATTGTACTCTGATTCAGATACGGGAAAAACCACAGAACAAAAAAATACTATAGAAATGGTAATGGGCGGGGTACGCGTAGCCGCGTGTATGATTGGATTTACATACACCTGTCAAACTCAGTCAAAAGGCAGTTCAGTTGTCAATGGACTGCCAATGTGGAATTATACCCTTTTAAAAATATAAAAATGCCTTGTTGTGCAATTTTGTCGTACCGACAACGAAGCTACAACCTAAAGGATCAGCCGGGAGTGATTTCTTTTCACTGATAAGCACTAAAATAATTGTTTTTTGGAAAACATTGCGATGGATTATGACATTCGCCATTACTCCGTTAATATGAGAGAATCAGTATGGATGCTTGACATTGCTTGCTTGCGAATGGCACCGATTAAGGAACTACCGTAATGTCACCGCAATGTATCGCGCTATTCGTGCTCCTTTCCGTTTGTCATTTTATCGGAGCAATTGGTAGCAGGACTAGAGTGGTACCCATACCTAATGTACGAATTTATCGATTATGTTAAAATATATTTAATTATGTTTTAACTTGGGCACGACAATAAATAAACATATCTAATAATTTCTACATATCATTATATAACATAACTCATCAGTTATACCATCGTATAGTCCGATAGTTATTTGTCATAGTTCTAATTTAAAATAACATATTAAGCATAGTTTGCTTATAGAATAGAATTAGGTTTTTTTTGTTTAAGTACTATCTATTTAATTTATTTTGCGCGCAAGAACTCTTGCTCACATTATATAAATACCTACATATTGTACTGTAATAGAAAAAGAAACGTATTTATTGCAAATCAAAATTACACCACATTACATTTACATTCATTCTGTTTCATTATTGGTACGTTCACATTCAGTACATTTTAACCATAGATAACCCCCTGTGCCCATCACATTAAGCTTTGTAGACTCAACTTAAAACCAAGTTTTAAATGATCGTGCCTGTATTTAATAAATGTGAAACGGGCAAGTTCGTAAAGGGTTATTAGCGATAATAAAAGCCCATGAAAAACATAAATGTGAAATGGCAGCCAAGTTCAATATGCGATGCGTGGTTGTCGTCTTCACCGACAAAATAATTGTTTTGCATTTTCTGCTTCTGGATTGATCTTAACCTAAAGTGAATAGCTTTCTTAAATTATCATACCTTAACTTCGAGACACTTATTCGAATATTTAACTAGATCGTTGCCGAAGACATACCTACTCTGCATTATACTCAAACTCAAAGATTAAAGTTGATGAATAAAAACATGCAGTTACAATTTAAAATAGGTAGCCAATAACATAACAAGTCATTAATTCATTAAAATCACTGGAAAACGTTATGCATGACAGAAACTGTGATCTTACAACGTCAAAATTCGTTCAAAATTACGAAAACCTATTGGACGCACTTTCCGTTTTAGACAGGTTCTACTCAACGTATTTATATCGATATTTAACGATTATACGCTCACCCCATTGACATAAGATATAGAAATAGACACACAATGCCGAACATAAATAACTAAAAATGTGGCGCAAGATGACACTGACAGTAACATTCCAATAGCTGATAATAACGCTTCTTTATAGTCCGAGGCGAGATAAAAACTTCATACGAAAAAGAACTTACAGACATTAGCGTCAAGTATCAAATTTGCAAACATAAGAACCAACATGGTATAAACTTTTTAGTAAAATGCCAACCTCGTATACTGGCTACCAATGTTTACTTAATAAATGTCAAAAGTGAACAGTGAAAGTACCTAATGGAGTCGCTTTGGTTATTTAAATTATTTTTATATTAATAATTTTTTTGAACAAAAAAAATATGAATAAAACATTCCATTACAACATTCACACACATTCTGTGATTGTTCTTTTTCTGTGTTAGACATTACCTTCATGAAACTCTTGAGCAAGACTATAGGTAGTTATTTCAAAAGTACTGACTTCTGCCATTGGAGCAGCATTTGTAGTTTTACAACTTTTGCTTTGCAAGTCATCGTCATCTATCTCTGACATCTATAAAACAAAGATACCAACTATGAACTTGAAAGATAAATTATTTAAATATATTAACGTTAAATTGATTTTTATTACATCAATTCATATAACTATATGAAAATGTTTTCCTCTGCATGATTTTTCACGCTAAAATCATATGTTAAAACAGAATTTGAATAATGTAGTTTGAGTCGGGAACGAACGGACTTACGTTCAAGACAGGTTTAGCAGTTGCAGTTAGTCGATTTAAGCCTTTATTGGTCCTGTATATGTCGGAAATAGCGAAATAGGCCGAACACACAACACTCGTGTGGCTTGGTTTATAGAGTGTGTCACGTTTATTTTACGCTAAAATAGCGGTCCATTCTGAACGTCGCTGAGGATGTTGTGGAAATCTTGAATTAAAACATAAAAAAACACAAATTTATTCCTTATAAATATATTTAAAAAAATATTGACCTAATAGCGACTCCTTACATTTTGTTTCTTGATAACCTTTCATTTGAACTAACAAAATTATTTACTCAAAACCATGAATTTACCAGGATTTTACATAAATTTTGTAACGTTATCAAAATAACTAAGCTAAAGAAGTATATTCCGTCTTTTCCCTTGTTTTTTTGTAACTATTAAAGCAGTTTTTCACAGCAGATTTCGTCATTGTTGGACAACTGTCACTGTCTGCGGTCCAAACACGACTAAACAGGAAAGTACCGCACGAGTCGTGCGGGCGGTACTTTCCCGGGGGACATTTTTGTGGGCTGATTGTGAATCTAGTTCTATAATAGTACATCAATGGCTCACCCATATTTCTTTCCAAATTTTAACTCTCACTTCCAAATAGGTGTGCCACCACAGTTTTTCATAGTAACATAAGACCTTTGGCTTCGAACGCAATCAAATGTCAAGAGTATTTGACCGCGGTCTCCATTTTGCAAATAAGGATTCCATACCAATTTCTGTCCAAAGTGCATCTCGCTCACACACGCTTGGCTATGTAATAATGCAAGAGGGAAAGCATATATCAATACCAATAGAATATATTTTTTATGCCTTAAATGCCTTCCGATTTTTAGCGCCTATATTGACAAAACAAAGACTTACCTGTCATTTTTTAGGCATTGGAATTTAGGCCCTAAATTGATCTAGTTTGAGGTCATTTTCTTGCTAAAAATGACAACTGTTAAAATCGTAATGGAATTATAAGCGTTATCCATTCAAAAGCGTTTTGCGTTAGTGTTGGCGTGTATGTATGTAGTTATGATGGTGTTAGAACGGCTACGGTGGTTCTCTAAGTAGATAGCTGTCACGCCGCTTCCATCTTTTTATATATTCCGTGGGAAAAACATAAATATGCAACAATATACTCTACGTAGACTATTAAATAAATAAATATTAGAGGACAAATTTATCCACGTTCTTCACATGGGTGTGTAGTTAATGAATGTACACGTTGACCGAGTGAAACGAAGGTTTCCGTTTCAGGTTCGGAAAAAATGTTTATGTATTTCCGATTTTCCAGCTGTTCTCTACTGGTCGCAATTCTCAACCGATTCTCGTGAAAGTTTGTGAGCTGGTTTGATAATTATACAAGGTGGGCCGGCCCTAGCACCCTGTAACTGGAGCAAATATTTAAAAGGATGTTTCCTTAGAGCATCTCCAGTAACTACTGGTATCCGAAAAAGTTTCAAAATTTTTCAATTTGGATAAGTTTGGATCTGAAGTTATGACGTCCGAAGGAATCTTGACACCATGGGATTGTAGCGCATCAATCAATGCAGTGTTTTTTTTATTTTTTTATTTTATTTTATTAGGTACACTAAACAGACTTCGCACAATATCATGTATAACAAACATATGCATATTATCGCTTATAAACTAGCACGAGATCCAAAACAAGTGTACACAGCATGTTTTACAATTAAGCGCAAATGTTAAAATAATAAAACAATAACGTAGCTACAGTGAAAAACATGGAACTAAACCATTTAAACATTACAATATAAAGGAGTGATAAACGTTACATTTAGTAAGAGACCAACTTTAAGTGCCCAAGTGAAACAAACCTGAACAAAGATCGAAGCATCTGCTGACATCTGTGTCAGCACTTAATGGGAGAGGAGGATGTCAGCCAAGCATTTGGGGTAGTATAGGTGAAAAACTTAAGAAGATGACCTGTTGTATGTAGTTGTAGCGTGTTCGAATAGACATTACATATTTAAAATACTATGCAACACAAACAAAACAAATGCCTATTCGAACACGTCACAACTATGTACTTACATACAACAGGTCATGTTCGTATGTTTTTCACCTATACCAAGTTATTGTTGCATTTTTGGTTTTCAAGGACATTTTCGGTACTTTTTTTCAGTTTTATTGAGATTTCAAAATAAATTGACAGTAATAGTAATATCACTTCAGAAAAGTAATAAAAATACATGTAAACGATCGTAAGAAAATAAATAAAAAGAAACCTTTGTTTTTCAACTGAGACCACTTGGAAGTAATTGCTGTCCCGCTAAATAGTCCACCGTTTATTTTTTTGCCTCTGTTACAAGGCTCATTCTGTATAGTTTTTTTTGTAGAGTTGGTTTTTCGATATTTTGTAATTTTAAAAATAAATGTGTTACATTCCAGTATTGCCGACTAGACGGGCAGACGCCGCACGAGGACCGCAACCGTCAGATCGAGGAGTACAACGCGGAGGGCAGTGAGAAGTTCGTGTTCATGCTGTCCACGCGCGCCGGCGGGCTCGGCATCAACCTCACCTCCGCCGATGTCGTCATCATCTACGACTCCGACTGGAACCCGCAGATGGACCTGCAGGCCATGGACCGCGCGCACAGGATCGGGCAGAAGAAACAGGTAGGCCTACCCCTCGTTAGGTATGTCTCACTGGCTAGGCCATGGACCGCGCGCACAGGATCGGACAGAGAAACAGGTAGGCCTATTCCTCATTAGGTATGTCCTCTCACAGGATCAGACGGAAGAAACAGGTAGGCCCGTTTCTCATTAGGTCGGCTCATGGACCGCGCGCACAGGATCGGACAGAAGAAACTAGTAGGCCCCTTCCTCTATAGGCCTGTCTCACTGGCCGGCCCATGCACCGCGCGCACAGGATCGGATCGAATAACATTATCAAAAAATATTAAAAAAATATTTTCTCTTTATTCAATTTAAAAAATATATGAAGATATAGCAAGTTAAAGTTTCGGGTGATGGCGACGTCACGGGTTTCGCTCCCGAACTTTGACGCGCTTTATCTTTGTCATTTTTGTTTGATTGACAAAAGAAAAAATACGTTTCCAATATTTTTGATAATCTATCTGGCGGACGAATTGCAATTCTATATTTTGATAGGGTTCTGTTGCGAATATGCTGAAGATTTTGCATCCGAATCGCTAAACTTACGTGGCTTATTTAAGTGTTACAGACTAGCCCCCTTATTCATAAAACTTAACAAACCTCTCTTAACTAACATTTGTTTTGTCCCTTTCTCACAAATATAAATGTAAAAGTGACAGATAAGGACAAACGAACTTTAGCGGCATTTCAACTAATATAGGTTTGATGGATGTTTAAGAATAGGGATGTCACGAATGTCATTTCGATCACATTCGCGAATACGAATGCGAATGCGAATAGTTAGGATGCAAATGTTCGAATGCGAATACGAATGTTAAGGCAACATACGTAATTAGTATAAAAACTGATTTTCAAAAAATACCGCCTTAAAAAACTAAAAAGCAAAAAATAAACGAGAGATTTCCAAGTTCCAACTCAATCTTTAGATAAAATTTAAACCTACGATTTCATGACGTAAAATCTACTATACATACTCTAATTTTAATTAAACACTGATTTGACTAGTAGCTTCGGTTACTGTGTTCTGTGGACCTGACGATTTCATTTTCAAATTACAAAAATTTCTTAAAATTTACTTGACAAAAAATTCTATGTAATTATCAAATCTGCTCACAACATTTCACGGGAATCGGTTAAGGAAATGCAACCTGTAGACCATCGGGAACAGCCGAAAATCCGGACATACGAAAGGAGAAAGTATTTTTGTCGAAGCTGAAAGGGAGACCTTCGTTTCACTAGGTCGGTCAACAATTTCTTACATTTTTATCGCCTTTTGGGTCAGGTTTCTGGTAACATTATATCAGGACCATTGTAATTGACTTGGTCATAGTCGCTCCATTATCATATATTTATTATTCTTCGAATAAAGATCATTCATTCATCTTCATCTAAATATCTTAGCGCCACGCATTAAAAACACTTGGGAGTTTTGGATGACCATCCATGATCTTCTTCATCAATTCCAGTTCACTAAATGCTACTTTTTGAATGAAAATACTAAAATCGCTATATGTTTTGCTTGAATTTTTGAGCAGTTCCCTCAATTCCAGATGCTTTAAAAAAAAAGAAATAATTTTCCAAGGCGGTCCACAAATGATAGAGTTCTGAGGTAACACACATTAAAAATAAAAAAAGAACATAAAACCGAATTGAGACACTCCTCCTTTTTTGAAGTCTGTTAAAAAGTACTGTCTATTGGCCAAAATAAATCACTTGTCACTGTTAGGCACGCTCTGGGAATGCGCGAGTCGGCTTCTTCTTCAAAACACGCCACGACTTGCACACATTCGCATTCGCAAAATATTCGCATCGTTTGATGCGAATGCGAATGTTGATGAGAATGTTTAAAATGATGCGAATCATTCGCATATGCGAATGCGAATACGAATATTCGTGACATCTCTATTTAAGAATAAGGGGGTAAAGGTATATGAGCATGAGTTGTGACAGCTCTTATCCATTACAGGTCCGAGTGTTCCGTCTCATCACAGACAACACAGTCGAAGAGAAGATCGTAGAGCGCGCGGAAGTGAAGCTCCGCCTCGACAAGCTCGTGATCCAGTCGGGCCGCCTCGTGGACCAGAAGAACCAGCTCAACAAGGACGAGATGCTCAACATGATCCGACACGGCGCCAACCATGTCTTTTCGTCCAAGGACTCGGAGATTACGGATGAGGATATCGACTCTATTTTAACTAAGGGAGAAATGAAGGTTAGCATAGATATCAGTAGTCGAACGCCCGACGCGAGATTAATATTGGGGGTACAATCTTACACAAATAGATCTAGTCCCAAACTAAGCAAAGTTTGTACTGTGGTGTACTAGCCTTTCGTATGCCGCGACAGCCGAAATGGCGTTATGGTCGTATGCCGCGCCAGCCGAGACGGCGTAATGGCCGTCTGCCGGGAAAAAATCAACGTTCTCGCGTCCGCGCAAATGCTTTTTTTATAGTCAAATATTTTCTAGATTATAAGACGTACTCCTAACCTGATTTTTGTTTTGTAAAGCTAGTGAACTAAAGTTTTTATTTGTGTTCGATTTAGTAGAACTTCATCAACTGTAAAATTAGTAAAAAAAAATATTACAGGACCCTTAAAACTTGTCCATACTTTGAAAAATTACACATAAAATAATGGCAGTGGGTTTAGACCAACCTTTTGTTACATACCTGTTCATTTCCCAGCCTAACTTTGCCAACAGATTTTGTTGAAAAAAAAACGCATGTTTTTAATTGCCCAATCCAAATTTGGTCAAATGATCCTTTGTCAGAATATTATAACAGCAAATTTCACTACGGTAATGGATCTTCGCCCAAATGTGTTACTTAAGCATTATTAGTGAAAAAAATATGCATTAAATTATGCTGACATACCTGGATATATTATAAACCAGCTGCCACAATAAAATAACTTAGTATATTGAAAAAAATCAAGACTACACGAGTTTGAATATTGAGAAATCCAAACGTGGATCCGCGTACTGAACTTTTTGAACAGGTTCGCACGAGTTGTGAACGTAAATGAATGAGGTTGGTACTATTTGACGATACCTTCACTCATAAACAATATTTTTTTATAGCGGTTTTCGTTCATATTGGCTTATAACTTTTACGGAAAAAATCGCTTGAGGTTGTCTGATCGTGGATCCTCGTTCCGGCAGTATATCGCGACTTCGCGGATCCACGTTCCGGCAGTGGCGTGCCTAGGGTTGCAGAGAAGAGGTGCAAGCCGAGGGATACATTTATGTATTTTTTTTCACACACAATATCATTAAATTTATCTCCTACCTTGATACCTTGCCATATTACCATACTAGTAAATCTTCACTCTTCATTATCACTAACTGGTGTGGCGTAGACAGGACAGACCAACAAAACACACTGAAGGCATGCTATTACTAGATAAATTGTACAGACATCTCATCAATCGCACCGATCTTTGACATTGTCGTTTATGTGACTTGCTTATCTGAGAAATACTCAAGTCAGGCGTAGGTTTCGGTAAAAAAATAAGTTGCCTTTTTGTGCAAAGTTTAGCGTGCCTACCTTTTCTACGCCGATAACTTGTGCACATTTTAAATCGTCACACGGAACGACTTCATCCATCGTCACTTTCCACTTTAATAAACTTTTTAATACAAAACACTATCCGCTCAAACAAATTGTTCAGTTTCAAGTAATGTACATAATTGTAATCAATGAAGTTAGCATCACAATCCATCCAGTCATGAACGCGCATGTGCTAAATTCGCATTTGACTAACATCTGTTGATAACTTCACGTCGAAAGCCGGGCTTCTAGTCACAAACTATTTGCTAGATCTAGCTATAGATACGTATCTCTCGTTTTGTAGCAGTTTTCATAGATAAGAAAGAGAGAAAAGATATCAGCATTAAAGCCCGCTTGCAAGCCCTCGTGTGCGAGCGAGATGACTAGCCCGTGTCTCAACTCTATCGTCTTAAGACCGCTCGTTTCGCGCGGCAGTAGCGCCACTTACTTGCTACGTCGAATTTTGTACTACTACCCCGACCAAGGTGAATAGAATATACAGATCGTGCCTACCGCGAACTTCGAAAATCGAACTTCGTCTCGTGCCGTCCCTTTCACTCATATAGTGTATAACACGAGAGTGAAAGGGACGGCACGACACGAAGTTCGATTTTCGAAGTTCGCGGTAGCACAGCAGGCGCCGTCGCGCGGATTTTAAGTTAGTTTGAAATGGAAAAAAGAATTAGTCGTACATATTTTTGGTTTTGCTAATTTTAGTAACGCAAGCCTGGCTTTTGGGCTTTTAAGGCCGTACCGCCACTGCGTTCCGGCAGTATAAAAGGATTTTGCGGATCCACGTTCCGGCATACGAAAGGCTAGACGACGATATACATACTTATACAGATAAATGCATACTTAAATACATAGAAAACATCCAAGACCCAGGCACAAAATATCCGTGCTAAAAAGCACAAATAATGCCCTGGCCGGGATTCGAACCCGGGACCTCTAGCCATATTGATTTAACTGTCATCGGAATCTTTGATCAAATGTCGGGGTCCCATCCAAGTTTGATGAAATCATCCAATTTCTTTGATTAAATGTATATTGGACAAAGATATTGGATGAGTGGAATACCTCCCTAACATCTAGAAAAATAACGGTACAAGTATTTGGAAATTCCTGATTCGTCTCAAAGCAGGCCAGACACTTACAATATTATTTGCCAAAAGATTTGTATAAGATTTGAAAGTAAATAGTATGTACAGATATTTTCTACCCAATTGTTGCTCCAATAAAGTGAACTGTCCTCAATTATTGAACTGGACTGTACTCAGTTAATATTTGAATTAGCCAACAGTTTCAAAAGACTAATATCTAGAATTGAAAGTATGTATAGATATTTTCTACCCGATTGTTCGTCCAATAAACCGGACTGTATTCAGTAAATTATTTTAATTAGATACAGTTTCAAAAGACGGCATCTTACGGCATGCTTGTGGCTCCGTTGCGAACTAGGGTAGGGAAATCGGTTTATGTTCTAAAATTTAATTTACAGACTGAAGAGCTGAAGCAAAAGCTGGAGAGCCTTGGCGAGTCTTCACTGAGGGCCTTCTCCATGGACACTCCTGGCGCGACGACGGATTCTGTGTACCAGTTTGAAGGTGCTGTATAATAAAATTAATAAATGACATGCCATACTCAATATTGGTTCGGCAAATTCTCGTGACGCTCCCAAGGTTCACGTGGGTGGGCGGGTGACGTTACTTGTCAATGACGTCCTGCCCTCTCGTTCACAAACTGACTCGCCCTCACCTGTCACTGTGACCAAGTTCCGAAGTTAGGAACTTGACGTTGCCTCTTTGTACTGGTATAATGATGTATAGAGGCTATGATTGACTGTCGACGGTTGCAGGCGAGGACTACAGAGAGAAGCAGAAGATCCTGCCGATGGGCAGCTGGATCGAGCCGCCGAAGCGCGAGCGTAAGGCCAACTACGCGGTGGACGCGTATTTCCGCGAGGCGCTCCGGGTCTCGGAACCCAAAGCGCCCAAGGTACAGGTAAATACGTGTAAAGAGCTAAAGCGCGGGAGCGTGGAAGACTTCTTCATTTTATACGGTGGTGGTTCTGTCGCATATCATTCTTGTTACATTCATTAGCTCTTTATACTGTATCGCATAGTTTCTCATTAGGACGCATTCAAATTCCAGACAGTATTTCTGCCGAAAGCATTGTTATTTTAAAATTCTGTACCCCTAAGACTACGAACGCACTGACAAGCTACTTGCTTAGCTCCTAGAGCCTAGCGAGTGACGTAGAGAATAGCTTAGTAAAATTAACGTTCTATAATATTCGAAACCGGGCCGCATTGCACGCCCTAGACGGCTAACCAAGGCACCAAGCGCGCCCTCCCGGGGCATTAGAACCTAATCTCAAATTACCCTATTACACACTACAACCTAAAGTCAAAAACACATAAACAAATTCATAATAGCTTACTACCGGTTGCGAGCATTCTACAACATCCGTTTTACTAACTGCCAAGCAAGCCTGTTAGTAGTTTGTGGCCCAAGGCTGCGTACCCACCAGAAATATGCTAACCTGTCTTTCCGTACAAGTAACACCTAAAGGCCGAGCCACACCGAATGCGTACGAGGTACGTGCGCGTGTGCGTAGCGTGCGCGTCGCATCGTATGAAATGTCATAGTAGATGACATTCCACTTGCAAGCCATGTGCACGCCACGCAAGCGATGTGTCATCAACTATGACATTTCATACGATATAATGCGCATGCCACGCACACGCGCACGTGCGGTGTGGTACGGCTTTAAATTACAAGTTTGCGTGTTGTCAAATGTAGGGAAGTACAGTTTAGCACATCTCTAGTACATAATCACTTTTAAAAACGGAATAACAAAATTCTGAACTTGTAAACAGTTTTAATCGAAGCTTGGTGCTTATGGTAGATGTCATCTCAGTACTATTTCACGTTTAAAGGTTGTAAATTCTACAGAAATAATTGTTATTCAATGTACCTAACAGTAAATGCAGTGTTAGAGATAATACTTTGGAATTATGCAGTGTAGTTTCTTAGTAACGCACTTGAGACGCAATTCACTAGAATATCATTGCTTCATATTTTATCGCTTCTACGTTTAGTAGCTATATATGTAAACGTCTTGCATTCATTCTTGGCTAAAGTTCAAAACTCATAAAGTCTAATGGCTGCGATATTAGCTTCCATTTCTCTATTAAAGAAATGGTTATGAGAAAATATATAGTCAGGTTCTATTTGAGCTACTAATTTGGTTTGTTAAATAATGGTACGGTCTTTAGTCGGTTAACAAAAGAACTGGTAGCTTGAATTAGCAGCCTAGCTGTAGAAAATATGAAGCGGTACCGCTCCATAGAGGTTTCCCAAACTTACGATCCCACGAACCCCTATTACATTTTCCAAACAACTTGTTCAAACCAGTGTTGTGACTAAGAGCAGTTTTCACCAACTTACAGACCAATCAACGTTAAGCTGTTGATCAGTCATCCCATAGAAAAACTTTTCATACAATCATATTTTAACGTACATCGCTAACGATTACAGGCCCTTCGGTGCAACCCTTAACGCACGTCTTGGGGTTCGTGTGCCCCACTTTGCCCCTCGCTCATTACGATACGCACGACTATAGTCTCGAAGACTATTTCAAAGTGAAAAGTTATTTATTGTTCAATTTAGGCATATTATGTGAACCTATGCCGTCGCCGCGGAGTAACTCACATACATGAATGGAGACTCGCACCAGGGTACACCGGGTAGGGACAGTGCGGCCGTTAGGAGCAGTTGTGACGTCATCGGTAATAAGTAGTTGTTCGAACGCAGGGTTGTACAAAACGTCTTTCTTTGTTTTGACATGTGATTAGCATCATTCCTATATTATTCGTTTGAATAGATAGATAAAAATGCGTGTCTAAGTAAATTAATGAAAAAAAACCGGCCAAGTGCGAGTCGGTCTCGCGCACCGAGTGTTCCGTGCAACTAAAAACAAATTGATTTATTAATGTATTGTTATTTTCTGTTAAAATATACGTAATGATAAACAAATCACTAAAGTTCAAGATGATTGTGTCAATGGGAATATAAAAAAATCTTCGGAACAAAATGTGTGACAGACGGACACGCGAGTGACAGCAATAGGGCTCCAATTCCTCCACATCCCAAACATTCATGATCTAAGTACATATATTCTGTTCAAGAAAGAGTTGTTTTATTTTCTAGTTAAGAAAGCATATTATTCCATAAAAAAGTACCTATTTAAATGATTACGACATAAAATAATGAAATACTTCATTACGAACTTCATTATTCTATATTTTTCTTTAAGAAAAATATTATTATCATTAATTTCTATTTTAAAAATAAATACTAAGTGTTTTAGGTATTCAAGGTACAACTTGCTGTTACTTGATCTGTTCCTATGTAATTCATACCTATTATAAATAGACTCAAGTGGTCGGCAATATTTTTGAATTGAAACATCCATAAACATAACAATGACGGTCGTAACTTGACTTAATTTGTCGCGCGATTAATTGCTGGCCTGATTTTACGTTAAACGTGTTGCCGCGACGGCGAGGCGGCCCCGACTGAGAACGGCGGAGACCGGCCGACACGTCAATCATTTAGCGCGTAGCACAAGCGGCTGCGCACACATCGCCGCGTCTATGTGTGCGTGAGCCGCGGATGTACCTTTTGTATGGAGTGTCCTTACCCGGTGTACCCTGCTCGCACACTACGACACCGGTGTCCAACGCGTAACTATATGTGAGATACACCGCAGCCCTAAACTACTTACTATTTACGTCAATTGCTTGTATCATCTATTACATTATTTTTTCTTTAAGCAAAATTGGTAAATAATTATGTTTTACTCTTATCTATTGTATGCACGAGTTTTCTGTACGGAAACACTCGCTGGCTCGCTAATACTAATGCGCGCTGTACATTCGCGCCGCGACACTAGTGTCGATAGGTTTCGACACTAGTATGAATACGTAGGTTTCGATACTAGTGTGGATAGGTTCCGCTTCGCGTTCGTGCTTCGCAACGTTCCCCATCCGGTGTCGGTTTAACGAAGTTTTTCGTTTACGCGGCACTCTCGGCTAATCTCCGAGACCAGAGTCGTGTGTTTGTATCGTAATGAGACGGGCCTATGAGAAAGCTTGGTGTTGAGGCGGGTAGTACCGCGCCGGTGAGGCCAGCTCCTATGGTGTGTTGTGTGCGCAGGCGCCGCGGCCGCCGAAGCAGCCCATCGTGCAGGACTTCCAGTTCTTCCCGCCGCGACTGTTCGAGCTGCTCGATCAGGAGATTTACCACTACAGGAAGACATTAGGGTTAGTTCACATATTGCTTTAACAGAAATTGACACCTCTCTGTGAAATGTACAGATTCCCCTTTGACAATTTTGAAATAATAAATAAAAACAAGTAATGATATTGGAGCTTCATGAGTACGAAGTTATAGATATACATATAAGGGAGGTATTTCACTCATCCAATAGCTTTGTCCAATATACATTTGATCAAAGAAATTGGATGTGACCTCGACATTTGATCATAGATTCCGGTGACAGTGAAATCAATATAGCTACGCATGAAAAAAAAAACTTGGACAAAGATATTGGATGAGTGGAATGGGCCTCTGTCAAAGAAATTTGATCAAAGATTGGACAAAGATATTGGATGAGTGGAATACCTCCCTAACCGAAATAAAATACGTTACGAAAAAAAATTAAACATTCCAATAACTTCCAAACGAATGAATAAAGGATCAAATTACCTTTAGCGCGGAATTTGAAAATACAGTAGTGGTTTAGCTTTAATATCCATTCGATTCACCATTTATTAATAATAATAATCGCTATAACTATATAAATAAATAAATATTGGGGGACAATCTTACACAAATCGACCTAGTCCCAAACTAAGCAAAGCTTGTACTATGGGTACTAGACGACGACATTCATACTTATATAGATAAATACATAGAAAACATCCAAGACTCAAGAACAAATATCCGTGAAAAATGCATAAATAAATGCCCTGGCCGGGATTCGAACCCGGGACCTCTAGCTTCGGAGGCAGAGTCACTACCAACTAGGCTAAACAGGCCGTCCCATATATTACAAACAATTCGTCTTAGCCTCATCACTACAAACTTCAATAGGCTTTTGTCAAATGAGAATCCGTACATCTCACAGGGAATACCTCGACCTCATATTAGCCTCTTCTAGCCTACGATTGTACCATCGAGTTCTAAAATATCGCGGTCTCTAAGGTAAAACCTGATGAATCAAGATAATTGCTCTTTGAAACTTTGTACATGATTTGTGTTCTAAACTTGCAGCCGCCGCGACAATTATCTGATGATTCAGAACGGCGAACCGGTCTGAAACGCGTTGAGCGATATTCGACAGTTTGTTTAGGCATAGGGAGGTATTCCACTCATCCAATATCTTTGTCCAATATACATTTGATCAAAGAAATTGGATGATTTCATCCAACTTGGATGGCACCCCGACATTTGATCAAAGATTCTGATGACAGTTAAGTCAATATGGCTACGCATGAAAAAAAAACTTGGACAAAGATATTGGATGAGTGGAATGGGCCTCTGTCAAAGAAATTTGATCAAAGATTGGACAAAGAAATTGGACGAGTGGAATACCACCCTAAGACCAGCAGTAAAGTAAGAGTAAAGTAAGCTCTTGATGGTAACTTGAGTTATTTTTGGCATATATAAAGTTGACCCCATTTTAGAAGTTAATCTTACAAATTTCAGAAAGAAAGAATTAAATCGGAATCTGAATATTTATTTGTACAGGCAGCATTAATAGTGGCTACGCATATGAAGGAGTCAAAAGCGTTTTTCCCCTTATAGTAAAGACTTAAATTTTTCAAATGCGTAGCTACTTTTGATGCTGATTGTACTGCGATTTAAAATCGACTTTGCATTGGGAAGAGACTTGATAAAAACCTATGGCACAATCTACAGGTACAAAGTGCCGCGTAATCCCGAGCTGGGCCCCGACGCGGCCAAGATCCAGCGCGAGGAGCAGCGCAAGATCGACGACGCGGAGGCGCTCAGCGAGGAGGAGGTGCAGGAGAAGGAACAGCTCCTCACGCAAGGTAATGCACCTACTGTCCTAGTCTATAGGCAAATTTGCAAAAAGTCGTCTCCTTCACGATTTTCGTCGACATCTCTTCTATATACCTAAAACTGGTATGGATCTGTTCCTTGTTGTCTCTAGAACACGAATCTACCTGTTTTAGTTCATGGAGGGGGGAACACACATAGCTGTGACGTCATAAAGATGGCGCCCGACCTTCGTCGATTTATCTCAATATCTCGGGTTCTATTCTACCAATTGGTTCGTGTGAGGCGTCGTTTGAAAGCTTATTAAATTTACTATAATTGCTTCTTTGACACTTATACCATAACTATAGTCATTTTTGAAATATTTTATAAAATGTGATTTATTTTACCCTGCATGATTGCATAAGTACAGATAAAAGATGTTTATAACTCAGTAAATAATAAGTTTAGAGCAATGTATGTTATTACAAAATAAGTAGATCATTTTATAAGCTTTCCATAAATATAAGTTTTATTGGTATACAATAATAAGTAAACAAGTCTTGACCAATTTTGCTCAACATGGGTTCATTACGCGTCGACTGACAATCACGACACTCGACTGCGCTGCGAGCGCTGGCGTCGCGCCTTGGTGTAAATATTAGTAGGAAGTCTGTATGTTTTCTCAGTAAGTATATTGCAGACGGTCATTATTTAGTCTGCTTTATGCATATAAGGCGGTAAAATAAAAACCGTCCCAGATCGCAGGCATTTGCAGCCCAAGCCTAGGACCCTAAGGTGAGGATTTTAAACATGGGATCTGAGGCTCTTTCTATCACCGACCGGGCTGCGTAAATTTTTTTATCTCTTGCCTTGGCTTTCCCCCTTAATTGTGCTTAAGCTGTGACGCCCTCAAGTACCTATATAGATCGATTAGGAAGTGTTAATAAACGTTTCTTCAGGTAGTTGAATCGTTATGATCTGATTATAACTCGAATTTAAATTTTGGAACGCCTGCAAGTTACCTATCAAGGTCGATTAGGTAGTGTTATAGGCGTTTGTGTAGGAAGTTAAATCGTTAGGATCCTATTCCAATTCGGCTTTTGACCCCTTCGACTTAATATTTTAAGTAGTTGACTAGTAAAATTTTTGTTAAAATTTTTTATTAGTCAAACTTATTTGAACACCTGCAAGTTACCTATTTAGATTGATAAGGTAGAGTTAAATAGTGTTTGCGCAGGCAATTAAAACGTTAGGATCCAACTCCAACTCTACTTTTGAACCCTCTGATTTTGATACTCCACTTGAATAATTTTAATGTACTTTAGATTTTTTTACTTGTCAAACTTATTTGAACACCCGCAAGTTGCCCATCTAGATCAATTAGATAGTGTTAACAGACATTTTTCCAGGTAGTTAAATTGTTAGGATCCGATTCCAACTCTACTTTTGACCCCTCCGACTTAGATACTCCACTTGAATAATTTATTTTTCTTTAATTTTTTTTACTTGTCAAACTTATTTGAATACCCGCAAGTTACCTATCTAAATCGATTAAGTAGTATTAACAGACATTAATTCAGGTAGGTAAATTTTTAGGATCTGATTCCAACTCGACTTTTGACCCCTCCGACTTAGATACTCCTCTTGAATAAATTATTTTTTCTTTAGATTATTTTACTTGTCAAACTTATTTAAATGCCCGTAAGTTACCTCTCTAGATCGACTAGGTAGTGTTGATAGACGTTTGTTCAGGTAGTCAAATCGTTAGGATCCGATTGCAACTCGACTTTTCCCCCCTTCAACTTAGATACTCCACTTGAATTATTTATTTTCCTTTAATTTTTTTTACTTGTCAAACTTATTTGAATACCCGCAAGTTACCTATCTAAATCGATTAAGTAGTATTAACAGACATTAATTCAGGTAGTTAAATTTTTAGGATCTGATTCCAACTCGACTTTTGACCCCTCCGACTTAGATACTCCTCTTGAATAAATTATTTTTTCTTTAGATTATTTTACTTGTCAAACTTATTAGAACATCCGCGCGTTGCCTATCTTGATCGATTAGGTAGTATTAACAGACATTAGTTCAGGTAGTTAAATTTTTAGGATCTGATTCCAACTCGACTTTTGACCCCTCCGACTTAGATACTCCTCTTGAATAAATTATTTTTTCTTTAGATTATTTTACTTGTCAAACTTATTAGAACATCCGCGCGTTGCCTATCTTGATCGATTAGGTAGTATTAACAGACATTAGTTCAGGTAGTTAAATTGTTAGGATCCGATACCAACTCGACTTTTGACCCCTCCAACTTAGATACTCCACTTGAATAACTGTTGTTTTCTTCAGATTTTTTTACTTGTCAAACTTATTTAAATGCCCGTAAGTTACCTCTCTAGATCGACTAGGTAGTGTTGATAGACGTTTGTTCAGGTAGTCAAATCGTTAGGATCCGATTGCAACTCGACTTTTCCCCCCTTCAACTTAGATACTCCACTTGAATTATTATTTATTTCTTCAGAATTTTTTTACTTGTCAAACTTATTTGAACGCCCGCAAGTTACCTATCTAGGTAAATTAGGTAGTGTTGATAGACATTTGTTCAGCTAGTTTAATCGTTAGGATCCAATTCCAACTCGACTTTTGACCCCTGCGACTTAGATATTCCTTTTGAGTAATTTATTTTTTTCTTTCGATTTTTTTACTTGTCGAACTTATTTGTCCGTCCGCCAGTTACGTATCTAGGTCGACTAGGTAGTGTTTATTAACGTTTGTTCAGGTAATTAAATCTTTAGCATTCGATTCCAAATTACAACTCGACTTTTGATCCTTCCGACTTAGATACCCAGCAGTTGAAATTATTTATTTCTTCAGTATTTGTTTCAGGTCATACTTATTTTAACGCACGTAAGTTAACTATTAATATCGATAAAGTTGTATTAAGGTAGTGGCTGTAGTCATTTGTTAAGGTAGTTAAATCGTTAGAATCCGATTCTGAGTCGGGTTTAGACCTCTCCGACATGGATACTCCGAAATATGACGCTTTTAGGTAAAAAGTATCAATTTGTGGGTTGTAAATATTAATTTATGAGTACAACGATGCAATTAAACCTTATTTTTATGGATAATTGTCAAAAACACCTTTTATTTGGGAACGTAACAAATGCACTTTCAAAGATTAACATCATGCCAATTTAGTCGATTTACCGCGTCGCTCTGTACGACGTTGGTACTCGCGTTACGGAATTGGCCCTAACATAAGTATTTATTACTTTATGACGATGAAATCTATAATTTTAGAAAGCTAATAAAATATTGTATCATTTTTATAATAACATCATTTACGCTAAAGTTCCATTTTCTTGAATTATTCTGGTAAGTGAGCAAACGTAAAAAGTAAAAAAACACACTTTCATAAATATTTTTAAAACCGTTCATTATACGTTATAGGCGTCAATTAAACAAATATAGTACGTTTAATAAGCTTTCAAACGACACCTTACACGAACCGATTGGTACAATCGAACCCGAGATTTGGACAAAAAACAACGACGGTCGGCCGCCATCTTTATGACGTCACAGCTATGTGTGTTCCCCCCTCCATGAACTAAAACAGGTAGATTCGTGTTCTAGAGACAACAAGGAACACATCCATACCTGTTTTAGGTATATAGAAGAGATGTCGACGACTTTTTTAAAACTGGCCGATTGCCTCCAGACTATCCAAAGTGTCCAACAACTATGTAAGGCCAGAATTGGGAACTTGCCACATGCTAAAATTTATAACTTGGTGTTTATTATCTAAATATTGTTATATAATATAATATAACACATAACATAAACTCACGCCTATATTCCCAAAAGGGGTAGGCAGAGCACACGAATTTAATTTCAGTGCCACTTTTAGCAATTGTAGTTTTAAAGACATACCAGTGCCACTTATAGCAATTGTAGGTTTGTAGGGATATTGGAATATATTGAAAATTATTAAAGTTTATCAAAATCATACAAAGATTTAAGACTTCAAAAATTCTAAAAATTACGTTCTTTATCGTCCAAGAGCAAATTAAAAGTCCTTATGTACGAAGACCACCGTTGGATGGGCAGCAGCATCCCTGGAGTGCGGTGGAGATACTGCGATTGCCAACCCGCATGCCAAGCGTGGCGATTATGGCATTTAGCCCCCATGAAAGTGGGGGAGGTCTATGTCCAGCAGTGGACGTCCTTGGGCAGATATGGTGGAATCCGTATGTAAAATACTCCGAATAGAATAATTTAAAAACGGTTTAATAACACGAAAGCAAGTAAAAACGCAAATGATAATGATCTAGCAGAATACTAGCATTGACAGTAGCGCCGCATAGTGAGCTTATGTGGAACTAGCAATGACGTGTTGAAATCTTCCAACAAATAAAATAATAATTGTTTGTCAATATTACATATTTATCAAGATTTATATAAATTCTAAATACTTCAACTATTACATAAAACCTGAATTCATTCGAGTTGAAGAATACATCTATAATGAATGAAAGTTGCAGTGCTGGACTTCTTAGTAGAGAGTTATACAGTTGGATAGAGGATCGATCTCATGAAAGTGATCTGAGCCGAATGCAGAATACATATTCAATTGTTTGTACAGGTTTCACGAATTGGACGAAGCGGGATTTCAACCAATTCATCAAGGCAAACGAGAAATACGGTAGGGACGACATTGACAACATCGCTAAAGACGTGGAAGGCAAGACTCCTGAGGAGGTAAATTAATTTTAAAGTTGTATATGTACATTATGTATTTACTAGCTCTTTTTAATCGATGAGGAGGACTTAAGCCTCGCAGTCGACGCTTCATACAACGGTAGTAGTTACTGACATTGATGCATGTTTTTTTTTGAGTAACCACAATGTTCTGCTGCTCATGCCTCTTTCACCCGTATATCCCTAACATGAGATTTTCTTTATTGCTTGGAAGAATAAATACTAATACAATGTATGTGATTAGGTTATAGAGTACTCGGCAGTATTCTGGGAGCGATGCCACGAATTGCAAGACATCGACAGAATAATGGGGCAGATAGAGAGGGGAGAAGCGAAAATACAGAGAAGAGCCTCTATCAAGAAAGCACTGGACGCCAAAATGGCTCGCTACCGGGCGCCCTTCCACCAGCTGAGGATCTCGTACGGCACCAACAAGGGAAAGAACTATGTCGAAGAGGAGGACAGGTAATAGTCTGCCATTTTACCTTCGAGTGCTCCCTATACAGGGTGACATCGGAGACGTAATCAGAAGCAATTTTTTCAGACTCTACACATGATCGCATTTTCCATGCAATAGTTGTTACATCGAATAAAACAAGTTTATTTTTTCAATTTTTTACTAGAAAAATAATAACGTCATACTTAACTTTTGACACACGTTGTATGAGGGATGACAAGACGTCGTGTGGTGTAGGGTGACCATGTTGTATGAAACATTATTTTTTCTGTTAATAATTTGAGAAATAATAGTCAATATTGCAAGTAGTAACTGTGATATCATCTTTATTGAGTTTGTCTTTCAATACTATATCGAGTCAAATAATTTCTGATCACTTCTCCGATGTCACCCGATATTGAATATATTTATCCGTCTAATTTCAATCTAAATATTGCCAAATCTTAATAGGAACATTATTAACGAAGATTATTTTTGAACAATTGTTCTTGGCAAACGTTGTTATACCCGGCTTCCAATTTTCAAACTCGATTACGGATTTACGGACCAGGAATAAATATCCGTGCTAATTGCACAAATAATGCCCTGGCCGGGATTCGAACCCGGGACCTCTAGCTTCAGAGGCAGCGTCACTACCAACTAGGCTAAACAGGCCGTTAGAAGAATAGATAACGTGTTACTTGTTTGAAAACATTTCCCAGCGGACTTGGCTTTACAGTCCAAAGTCGCTTGCGATACATTTGTCCGCTTCGCTGCTGACAGTATGATGGCGACATGGGCGACTGGTGTGACGGGGATTGTGTCCACTCGGCAGGTTCCTGGTGTGCATGCTGCACAAGCTGGGCTTCGACAAGGAGAACGTGTACGAGGAGCTGCGCTGCGCGGTGCACGCGGCGCCGCAGTTCCGCTTCGACTGGTTCCTTAAGTCGCGCACCGCCGTTGAGCTGCAGCGCAGGTAATGTCATATTTACAACCTTAACCACCTCATTCACAATACTACATTATTATCGAGACATGCAACACGGAATAAATAGACGGAAACGGTGTGACAGCTGTCTACTAGAGGTGGCAGCTATCTAATCCTGTGGGTGGCGAGCTTTACCATCCGGCGCAATTCCTCTCACGTGTGCACGCCTGGCGCTTCCTTGCAATGGGCAGTTTAATGCGGCCTTGATTTGGTCAGTCTACCGCGTTGCCTCGTGGTCTAGTGCCCTCAAATCTACCCTGTACCACAAGCCAGACAGATCTCCACGTGGCCGAAGAATGTCAGAATCCTTGACTGCACCATACTGCTTTACTTTCGGAATTTCTTTAGTTCCCTAAAATTACCGCTGTCTCATCCCAACAGCAGCTGTAGGCTTAGGACTAGTGTTCGCTCGTTGTTGTTTCTTGTTGTTGATTACGCCGTGATAATCTCATCATTGATACCGAGTACATCTAGTAAAATCTAGTGAAATAAATTTCACTAGATGACGTGGGGTAGATGCTGTCCCATTGAAATACTTTAAAACGACTGATTCTCAATTGATATCGTATCGAAACATGAATGGTTATTGTACATTTTCAGATGTAACACGCTAATCACACTAATCGAAAGAGAAAATCAGGAGCTAGAGGAGAAGGAGCGAGCGGAGAAGAAGAAAAAGAGCGGTCCTGCCAACCAGAACACACCCGGGACCGCCAAAGGGGCCGCCAACAAGCGCAAGGCCGATAACACGCCCGACAACGCGCAGAAACACAAGAAGAAGAAGAAGTGAGGGCTGCTTCTGCCACCGCGCAGAGCGAACCGAAGCACGTGAACATTGCCTATACACACACTGCGGCTTATTGCGCTAAACTAAAGTTAGAAAATAATTAAACGGGTCACTCGTGTCTGAGGTCGAATCGCTCGAAATCGATCCGCGGTTTTTATCAGGAGCGTGCGCGATGCCGCCGCGTCGAACACTACGCGACCGCGCTCTCGCTCGGCTGCTGCGGGCGGAGGCAGTAAAGACATGTTCAGTTTTGCACCTTATCCTTTTGAGATAGGATGGAAAATGTATACATATCTTGGACTTTTATTCAGCTTTTATTTGCTTTGTACCTTTATTGTATTACCTATGATACAATTAAGGTACAAAGATCCTAGCATTGGGATATGATCCAACGTGGGCAAATGGCATTAATTGTACTTGCCTCCTTCGGAACTCAGTGTCCATCTGCGAGTAAATAGTGCTATTTTCGAAATGGATCAAATAAGCTACTCAATGTAACGTTGAAAGATTTGTAGAGAATTAACCTGACAGATTTTAATCATCCAGCTGCCTCTGTTCTTCCGTAAATAATACGAATTCATGTTTATTATGAAATAGTATCTTGTCTACAAGAACCAACCGCGCGGTGAGCAGGCGATGGAGACTCTCGATACGTGCTAACTTTATTATTTAAAAAGAGACACATTAGTAATTACCAGTGATCGTAACTTTAGTAGCATTTTCGGTGCAGCGTAGTTGTGTTAACGGAGTTGGTATGGACAAATACAATTTAAACGGTTAATATTAACGTTATTAACGCTAATGAATCATAAGAATTTAAATTACTTACCTCAATTCCGTTAACACCAATACGCTGCACCGAAAATGCTACAAAAGTTACGATCACTGGTAATGACTAATCACTCTACTTCACTATTAATTTTTGTTTATGTTCATGTTGCGCGCAGTAGAAATACGCAGTGTGTAAAAGCTATACAAACAATTAGTTGTTAGTTACTTCGTTTAGTTTAGACTTACCCTTTTTACATCTTTTTCGTTCTACTCTCCGGTCTGTGTCGGCAGTGATATTTAAGTATTTTCTCCTTACTGAGATAGTGTGTGTGTTGAATGAGTATTACAATAAATAGTGTGACTTTGATCGGTTTCGTTGAAGCTTTGAATTCCAGTATTCTATAAGATTGCCGTTTATTGTCTGTCAGATCTGCATAGGGTTAAAATGGTAGAAGCAATAAATATATGTATTTTCCAAAGTTAAATCTATCAACCTAGTGCTGTCATATCAGGAAGGGTGTTAGTATTATTGTGATTTTGCATGATCAACTGTAATGGGTAAAATATTACCACAGCGAAAAAGAAATGCCTGAGAATTAAGAATTAAACTCATCCAATATCTTTCATCAAAGAAATTTGATGATTTCATCAAAGGGAACGTACCCAAACTACGTGACTCGTTTAGGGGGGGGGGGGGAGGGGGTCGTCAAGATACCGCTCATGGTCACCGTGGGGAGGGAGGGGGGTAGCTTCTCGTCACGTAGCTAGTGGAATATTTTTGAGAAAAAAATGATTTTTTAAACATTCTAATTGAAGCGCCACGGTTTACTCCACCACTAAAACTTCTCCAGTTTCGACTTAAATACAATTACAATTTAACTACATACCCATGCACTTTCGACGTCATGCATTAGGGGCCATATGAGAAAATACAAACAAGAGGCATTTTTTTAGCTTTCCGCATTATTAATAAATGATACTACGTGAAAACTAGAGGGGGAGGGTGGGGGTCTTGGCATATGGAGGATATATATGCTTGGTCACCGGAGGGGGGGAGGGGATAAAAAACTAAAAAGTTGGTCACGTATTTTGGGTATGCTCCCAAACTTGGATGGGACCCCGACATTTGATAAAAGATTTGATGACAGTTAAATCAATATGGCTACGCATGAAAAAAAATGAAACTGACAAAGATATTGGATGAGTGGAATGGGCCTCTGTCAAAGAATTTGATCAAAGATTGGACAAAGATATTGGACGAGTGGAATACCACCCTTAGTACAATAATGTTAACTCATGCACGTTAGTTTTCAGAAAATGCCCATCTGTGATGATGCCCTTCCGTTCAGAGATTACCTAAAACGACGATCGTGTGATATAAATAGGTACCTATTCGTGAAACAATTAGAAACAAGTGATATTTTACCTATAAAGCGTTAATAACAGGTCATGAGATTTTACATTTATTACAATAAAGTGATACTCAAGCAAATTTGTTTGTTTCGTTTATTGATACTCATTAACAAGCTCAATAATAATACATTTGTATGGTTACATTACAGTCTGATTTCAAATTAGCTGGTGCTAATTGGAATTTAAGCCAGCTAATTGAAAATCTGAGTTTATTGTAATAATGAAAGGCACAGGCATCTCTAAAACCATGGTAAACCTGGTGGTGGGTTAGCACTTACAATTATTACGCAGGGCCTGGATCTCCACGTGAAAATGATTTACGAGACTTGAACATTTTATAATTTAGGTACTAATAGAATAGCATAGCATGAAAAAGGGTTAAACATTGAAATTCTCTTACCATTTGTCGTGGCGGTAAGAAATAGAGTATGCCCTTGCGTCCTGGAACTTTCACCATGTATGTGTGTTTTTATAAATCCCAACTCCAGTGGAAGTCATTATTTTAAATTTGCCTGTATGCCAAAGAGGCTAAACCTCGAAATTCTTCATAAATTCACTGAATATAATCTGGTTTCTGCATTTATTTTCTCTACGACAACAAGTTCCTTTACCATAATCTTTTTTTTAATGATAGACAGAGACAGGAGCGTTCGTGGCCCAGCGGCGGCCACGTACCGCGTGCGGTATGCGAGGTTAAGCAATGTCGGGCGAGGTCAGTCCTTGGATGGGTGACCGCTTTGATTGGTTACTAACTGAGCGCTCCCGTGCTTTGGAAGGCACGTTAAGCCGTTGATCCCGGTTGCTGTCTATGATAGCAGTCGTTAAGCCAAGTTAGAAGCCTCCGGGCGGCTTGAGAACCTCTAACAGTCAAGTTGCCCACTCACTTGTGACTTGACAAGCCTAATCCCAATATGGTCTAGTTTCCCCCTTGGGTTGGGAGGTCAGATGGCAGTCGCTTCCGTAAAAACTAGTGCCTACGCCAATTCTTGGGATTAGGTAGCGGACCCCAGGCATCCTTCAGGATGTAACTGTACTGGGAATAACGCTAGGAAGATGATGATAGACAGAGACAGACGACGACGATACGACTAGAATGCCTATAAACGAAACCTGCCAATATTTTTGTATTTGTAATTTTTCGTACATTTCACATACGCGTTAGATATCTTACACGATGACTCCAGACTGCAAGACTGATGTTTTGACACTAAAAAGATGATATAGGTACTAGGAGTAATCACGATAGATAAAATGGCATATTTTGAACATTATTTAGGTAATTACTAGTTTTAATGGATCAATTTATTTATTGCATGGTCATGTAGTTATTGTTTAGTAGGTTTAGGATTGGTTGTTGAAATTTCTTTCTTTAAGCACGATGAAACTAAATGAATTTAAGCTTTTTCCGAAGTGTTGTCTCTTAGTTTTCAGTGCGCGGAAGTAAGACTGTCAACGCGTAATGGGGGTAACGAACCCCTTAAAAACTTTGCACGCGATGCAATGTAACGAGCTCATTAATGAGGACACCGTATGTATAGATAAAAATCTTAAATAAAGGACCTGTTATTTATAGTTGTGACGCGTACCTATAGCGCTCTCTGTCGTACTTGTAAAGGGAGACAGAGAGAGCAAGAGGCACAGCAGATTGCGCCACATCCTTTCATTTTAATGCTCTACGTTTAGCGAGTTTTTAATTTAACACTACTAAGACTATGTTTTATCGTGGAGAAAATATATGTTTGGAAATTGTATAAGATACATTATTATAACGATAAATACATTCTCGGTTATAACATAACTATACCTAGATATTTTTCTGGCACGAACGTCAGATGATTAGCGCTTGACACCACCATTTCGGTATCGTGGATATTAAGAAAACATTCACAATGTCCAGCAACTCATCGATGATCGTAATGAGAAAGCAACAAACGTAACATGCTTTCATATTATTTCTCTAATCTCTACTTAATACGTAAATAACAGAATCTTTTCACATTAATAGTCCTTCCAATAAAAAAAAGATGTAAATTATTTAATAAATTGCCAGTAAAGTAACTTCCAAACGCGTCACTCTGACATATAGCGATAATGTAAGTATTCACAGCAAGTCTAGCATAGGCTTGTTCCTGCCAGGAAAATTTCTAGACAAACAACCTTCGCAACGTGTTCACGGCGTGGAGCCAGGCTCGCCGTCGGCCGCCGCCGGGGCGCCGAGCCCGTACAAGTGCCCGCTTGTGCTCTCGATGTTGCCGTCGAAGAATATCTGACAACACAGTTGAAACTAGTTAACAGCGCTTACTATAGAATATCTGACAACTCAGTTGAAACTAGTAAACAGCTTTTACTATAGAATATCTGACAAAACAGTTGAAACTAGTTAACAGGTCTTACTATAGAATATCTGACAACACAGTTGAAACCAGTAAACAGCTCTTACTATAGAATATCTGAAAACACAGTTGAAAATAGTTAACAGCTCTTACTATAGAATATGTGACAACACAGTTGAAACTAGTTAACAGCTCTTACTATAGAATATGTGACAACACAGTTGAAACTAGTTAACAGCGTTCACTATAGTATATCTGACAACAGTTAATATAGTTACAGACGTAGTGAATAATCCGTTCCCAACGTGAAACTCGCAATGTGACTACACCCAAAGTGGCTATCAATTATTGTATATTACAGTAGCCTAGTGTTTTAAACATGCGGCTGTAAGCGGCGATCGTGTGTTCGAATCCTAGCTCGTACCGATGACTTTTTCGGAACTTATGTAGGGAATATCGTTTGATATTTAATGTTAGGAAAACAGCGTTATCTGCGAAGGTATTCAAAGGTGTATGTGAAGTCCCCAAACTGCACTGGGCCAGCGTGGGGACTACTGCCCGTTCTCTTTCATCTATGAGAGCCCAGATGTCCAGCACTGGGACGCATATACGCTGATGATGATGAAATCGGCAACACTAGTCAAATGGCCAGTCGTTATTGGCCCTAGCTGGGCTCAGGGCTGTGTTGGCGTCGGGCTTCTGGTAGACTCTCGTTGGCATAGTGGTATTGTTACCTCTTTGATCTTGAAGAAGGCCATGCCGGTGAGATGCGAGTCGGAGCCGGCCTGGTGCTGCGGCCCCACCCGCCGTAGCTCCAGCTGGTCCGCCACCTCTTGCAGCCCTCCCTTCAGGTTCTTGCATAGCTTCATCAAGTACTGTATAAAAAGGTTGGAGACGATTATTGCAAATGTGTCTACTTTATTGATAGCGACAATACGGTGATTAAGAACGATGAAATATATATTTACGTTACTAATAAAAAGAACTTACGAAAATACTCGGAAAACATAAAACTTCAACTTATTAATGATATTTATTTGTTTCTTAAACACATTTTAAAAAGATGAAATAAAAATACCACAGAATATTGTGGCATGGTTAATAATAACACGCCCCTAGAAACTTCATAATACCGAGCGTTTAATCAATAAAATCCGGTATTTTACTGATAGTCAAATCAAATAGCGCACGCCAAAGTTTCTAACCTCGGTTTTTTCTAGACTTCGTTTTTGTTGTGTGATTGTCGTTCTTGTACTTAAAGAACCCACTTAGTGGTTCGGAACCAAGATTGTATCTACTTTAAAAATGTCAATTATACATTCAATATCTTTTGTTATCCTGTTTAGCCTAGTTGTAATGCGCCAGCAACCAGAATAAAATAATCGTAGGAACTACTTACTTTGACATCATAAACTGTCGGAAAATAGAGGCGCAGACTTTCGAAGAAATCATTTTCTTCCTGTGGTAGGTTCTGGTCTGTTAACAGTTTCAGTAAATACCCAAAATCGTAGCCAGAGTGGAAGCTCAGCCAATTTATGTTATCCATCAAAACTATGCCTGTAATAAATGGTGCAAAGATAAATTAATTCGCAGACTTAAATATTGAGTTGTTCTCTGTTGTCAGGTTAATCTTACTATACTTTGATAGCAAAAAAACATACAACATATTATTTATGTATGATATACCTAGCTTTTGAGAACAGAATCTTAATGAAAATAGACGACATATGCATATATTAAATAGTCTTTGCAAAATCATTTTAACGACAAAACGTAGACGTCATCGTTGGGCAATCCAAAATTGGTGTGTCGTGAGTGGCGCTGAATCAATGAACGATATAATTAGTGTTGCAGTTGTAGTATACAGAGGCCAGTAGCATGTTCTATACAGGGTGTATTTATTGATTTCCGTTCCTTCAAGCACATAGCCGTGTATAGCCATAGAAACCACTTAGCTGGCGCGACGGCCTTTTAATCATCTTTCTTCTTACGGTCTGCCCGCTGGTTTTTGTGCTTGGATATCGGACTTTCTGAGAGATAGATATATTCGAGTGGTCATTGATGGCTGCTCGTCAGATCTAATGGCTGTCAACGCCGGTGTCCCCCAGGGGTCAGTGCTCTCTGCGACTCTCTTTCTGCTGCACATCAACGACCTGCTGAATCCTGGTATCTTTGGGTACGCGGACGACAGCACTGTCGTACAGTTACATATCCACAGCGCGTGCCAGTGCGGTCGAAGTCCAGCCTCACAGAGAAGCCATGGTTGAGCGTTTGAACCTTTCTCTCAAGGCAGTTTCCGATGGGGGCGATGCCAATCTGGTTGGGTTAAATGCCGCAAAAACCCAGGCGTGTCTGTTTTCCGCTTAAAAGAGGCCATTTGATCTGGCCCCTACTTTCCGAAATATAACCGTGTCGATTACCGACTGCCTCGAGCTTCTTGGCGTAACATTGTCTCCGACTCTCAACTTTGGCTCCTTCATTGAGTCTAAGGCTCAGTTAGCTGCCAAAAAGCTGGGCATCCTCTCAAAAGTGCGACGGTATTTCAAGCCGAATGATTTGCTTACTTTATATTAAGCACAGGTACGAGCGTGCATGGAGTACTGTTCGCATCTATGGGATGGATCGGCTAAATACCAGCTTGAGGAGTTGGAAGCAATCGAGAAACGCGCCAAGAAGCTCATAGGAAAAGACTCTCTTTGCAATGCGAGACTGCACAGTTTAGAACATTGCTGCAAAGTTGCTAGTCTTTCGGTTTTCTATCGGTTGCATTTCGGGGAGTGTGGTGAGAAACTGCACAGTATAATACCCCTCGCCCCATTCTACCATCGGACGACCAGGGATACGGCAAGGCGACATCGTTTTACGGTGGCAGTTCCAAAAACTCGCACGAAGCGTTTCGCTTCCTATTTTATTGTGAGAACAGCCAAGCTGTGGAACTCCTTGCCGGAATCCTTGTTCCCTGAAAACTACAACCTTACGGTCTTCAAGACGAGAGTGAACCGGTTTTTACTAGGTAAGCGCGCTCCATCCTAGACCGCAATATCGCTTACCATCAGGTGATTTGTGGTCAAGCGCAAACCTATCCAGATTAAAAAAAATAAAAGCATATTTAGTTTTTCAAAATTCAAGTAATTTTTTTTTAAATATTAATACAATATAATTAATTATATCACCAAGGGTGAATGAAAAACGGCCATAAAAATTAACGTGGAGTTAAGCAAAAGTTAATGTCAAGTATGACAATTCGGAATTCGAATGACACGCACATCAACATTGTTTAATTGTTAAGGATCTTTTATACTATACGAGGGGTGTTATTTAACGAAAATGAATTCTTGAATATCTTCGAAATAGTACGAATTGGGGTACTAGTGTCTTAGAGAAGATTACTTTATTTCATCTCAGGATTGTATCCTCGCAATTAACGGAATTCAATAAAAACATCCTGTATAGTAACGCATTTCTATTCGAGTAAGAATTCAACCAACCTGAAGACATGAGAAGTTCTGCAAACTCTAATGGTTCAATACCATGCTCCTCATGTTCTCTGAACTGCAGCCCTGAGTTCTGCAGCAAGTCGATGGAGTCCTGTGCATACATATCTTCCCTACAAATAAAACAATGTTACATGCAGGCAAAAGCACTCAGATTAAGGGTGGGTTACACCGAACCGAACTGTATGATACTGAGAAGTGTTCGTTAAAATCCGATGATATGAAAAGTTTGATTAGTTTATATGGCATAACAACTGTCAGCGCCATATTTAACTTTGAACCAGCCCGAAGAGTTAAGAAAAGGTTATGACTATAAGTAGTTGCAACAACAGGGTTAAGTTTTCCTGGGTGCCTACTGGAATTTTAAAATTAGTGTAATGTCAACAGCAATTTTACGAATAATATGGATGGTGCTTTGAAGTATGGTTCAGAGAACAAATAACCGCATAATGTACTTTGAAGAAGATACAATGACAAGTCTCCTCATCGTATATAACTAAATTAATTAATTTCCCCTAATGGCAAGTATATAGGTAGTTGGGGTGAGGAAGAAATATGTGGAATCATACTTGGTATACAAGAATATTTTTTATTGCTAGGGGTTTTATACCACACTATCATTTGATAACTGAAAATAATGCACATGTATTTTTTTCTTCTTTCTTACATATACCTATATAATATAAAATCGGTATTTAAAACGTATGTTAATTAATCTCATTTTAAATCGTGTAAAGAAATGACGAAATTCTTACTGTAAGTTGAATTTGAAGTTGAACTGCCAGGTTGTGCATCCTGGAGGTGTCTTCCCGTTTTCATCCATAAATGTCAATCCGAGTTGAATTATCCGCAGCAGATCTACATTACACCTACAGATGGAAAGGGGTTTTTGAAAAACATTGCAATTATTTAAGTTATCACTGTATACACGATGTTTGGTCCCTCGTTTGCTAAATTAAGATGTCAGATAGGTGGGGTCATCTCCTAAGTTCCACAAAATATTTTTGGTTCCATGGAATTTAAAATGTAAATTTTTCAGTTTTTAGAAGAATCTTACAGGTTGACTTGTTTAACCTTGAATTTAAAAATTGTAAAGATAAAAATAGTTCTCAGTAATAATCTAATTTTATTCCATCACAAAATCATAATGACTCTTTTGTTCCAAATGTGATAAAGATCTTCCTTGTGAGAGTCAGAGATTAAAAAATCTATGGGATGCAGAGAGTGGGAGAGAGATAGTCAGACCCTGCACTCATATGTATTGGTTGTGAAACACCCCTATTTCACAAGGAGGGAAAATAAGTGTCCGCCTGGAGAGTGCACTCTTATGGGATGCTTTGCGTCTTACTGGAACTTATTCAAAGAATTGTAACAACATGTTTTTTTATTGCAATCATAGAAATACTATAATATATAAGAGCTCAATGATTGCAATTCAAAGTTGACCTTGAACTGAATTTTTTCATCTTGATAAATCTTTGAGGGGTCCTAAAAAAGACTAGACATTACTTTAAAGTAATGTTGATTTTGATAGAGCTGTACGAAATTACACATTACAATAAAAATTGCAGGCTCAATCACTCCTTTTTTTAATTCAAGGTTAAACAAGTCAACCATTAAGACTATAAATCTTAAGAAAAATTAATTAAAAAATTGTGGGGCTGAAGAGATAGAAAATGAGCCTACCTATCTGCTATTTACCCGTGTAACAGGCCCCTACAGAAGATTACCGCCCACTGTAAAGCCTGCATATGCTGAGTAGGTTCCCTTTCATGACCAGGGGTCGGAATTCTCGTAGCACTTTTGTGCTGTCATAGAGACTTCTCATTTATCGACTTCCAATATACAAATATATGTCGATAAATACAGAATATTAAAAGTTTAAAGTAAACAACAGGCAGTCTTATTGCGAATGAGCGATCTCTTCGAGATAACCTTTGGATGTCAACTTTTTGGAAATTTTAAATAGGAATTATTATAATCATATTTTATTGTTCCTTATTTAATTTGCGGATTTCTTATTACAAGGCTTTAATTTTATAATTTTTTTTCAATACCATGATAATCAAAATTCTAATGCTATCATGTTATGTAGGTATGGCCAGTCTGATGACCTTTGATTAGTAGTTTTATAGACATATGCAAACAAACTAACCCAAACACTGAACTGAACTAATTAAATGTGAAATCGTTAACTATTAGCCTTTTATTGTTTTCATTGCATATCTCTATTTCACATTTTCAACTACTCAAGTTATCTGAAAGACATCGCTCTTTAGCGATAAGACCGCCTATTGTTTACCTCTACTGTTAATCTTGTGTTCACATGTCGTGTTCTATAATGTATCGATATGATATGTAGACCGTTAGTCGATAAATGAGAAGTCCCTATGACAGTTCAAAAGTGCTACGAGAATTCCGACCCCTGTTCATGACTATGCCTTTGTTGTCTATGCTTCTGTTTACTGTTGTTGTTCTAAGTCATGTTCAAATTCTTACCATGGTTCTGTGACTGTGACTAAGCATACAAAACCCTTTCTGCTTAAAAATATGTTCAGGATTCATATCATGAATGATTTTGAGGTATGATTTAGGTTAATATTTTAACCCTTTTTTCCAGGATCAACAAACACTTGAGTCATGGTTTTAACTTGTCAAAAATATTTCCAAGCTTGAATTATTGACCTTACTGTGATTTTTGTAATGGGGTGAGTAAACATTCAATATATTAAAGTACATTGGTCAATAATGTTCTTGAATGTGATTAGGTACCTGAGCAGTTGGTACTGATAGTCTGCTGTAGATCTGAATTCACCAATAGGCCTTGCTACCACTCCGGGGAACTCTGTGTCCATCGCCACCCAGTGATATTTTTGCACAATCTGTTGAATACAAATACTCAATGTTAAGCTATCATAAAAAGAGCTTAAATCAGATATGCACTGTGAAAGGATGTTTTAGCACATCCACACAAACATATTCCTTTGTTGAAAAGGTATAATAGATCAACTGTGACTGATTGATAATCTCAATAATTACCTTTCGAATAACATGAAACTCCTCATGTAGATTATGGTTCCAGACATTTTTGATAGCACAATCATCTTTTATCGAATTCATATTTATGCCGAAACTGGCGGCTGGCATCTGTAAGATCATACCTTTAGGCACGTTAGTGTAATAAGGGATAGGGATACAAACACTACCGAGGTTCAACTGCGTAAATATTATGTTATGTACTCGTTTTCCTTTGACGAAATAGTTCCCGGATATAAACAACGGCACTTTATCTTTTTTTAATTTTCACTGCAATTGGATTAGTCAGGGGCACCTGCGCAGAGATTTATTAAAATCAATAAATAAGCCGGGAATAAAAGCTTCTGCTACTTTTGTTTACGACTAGGTTCAAACCTTATTTTAATAGCTAAATACTGTGACTTTTAATGTTATACAATTAAAAACGCGTAAAACGCGTTTTAAGTATATATTTTAGACAATTAATTAGCGTAATCCGAATTTTAAATATTATTCCGTGTTCGCCGTTGCAGTTGCATTCTTATTTTCTTACATTGACGTTTTTTTGACAGTGACAGAAAGGAAGCGTATTTTATGACGACATAGAATTTTACGAGATGCAAAAATCATGCATAGCATGGGGCCCTTTACGTGATTCATATTATCACAATCTCAGTACTCTGAGATCACAATACTGGGACGTCAATATTATCGCGGTTCACAAAATTGTTTTGGATGTTGCTTTAATATTTACGTAATACGGATTACGTATCGTGATATACTCATATCGTATAACGCGTGATAATATTAATCATGTAAGAGGCCCCATTAATACGAATATATCGCTATATGTACTATAACTTATTCTGTGATATCGCTATGCATAAAATACCAGATATTACTTTTACTTTATTATTATTATTTATTTAATTTATTCGTATAAACAATTTCAAAACACATTACACATTATTTTAGTTTATGGACAGAACAAGCTATCATTCTAGCCAGGCTGGAGCGCGTCCTCCACTATGTTAGCCGTAGTGTCCACTCCAAACACGCCTACCCGAACAGTTGTCGGTTCTGTGGTGGTTCTGTGGCAGCACTTTATTCTGCAAGTACCTTTCTTTAGGGTCTTTTAAAAGTCCAAGTTTCAATTATAGTCTCTGGAAGTATGAAGTCTTCTCCCAATAGAGCCATTCAGGTGGAGTGTGGTGATCCTCCTCTCACCCTTTCAAAAACTGTTCCCGTAATTACATAATCTCCCAAATTAAAAATTCCATTCTATCTTGTCAGTTAGCAAATCTCGAGATTTCTTTTGTCTGGATTCCCAGTCACTGTGGCATATCAGGCAATGAAATTGCTGACCAGGCTGCTAAAGAAGCAGTCCTACATGGAAATGACTCCTTTTTTTAAATATACTCCTCTGATTTAGTAAACATTCCAGCCAAAATTCTGTCCCACAAATGGTCTTCTCGGTGGAAATCGTCGAAGAAATGCTTCTACTCATATATTCAACCTAAGATTCCTGGCCGTCCGTGGTTTTTTAAATATCGTTCTCTCACAAAAAGACACACCAGCATCATCATTAGACTGCGCCTTGGTCGGGTTTGTTCGCCTGAGCTTCTTTACAAGTTTAAACTTAGAGACTCTCCTTTGTGTGAGTGCGGAGGAGAGGTTGGTTCTGTTGACCACATATTTTTTAACTGCCCGCGTAACTCCCCCTCCTTTAATCTCTACTCAATGCTGCCAAAATTAAATATCCCCCTTCCCACTAATGTAGCATCACTGATTTGTTTAACGGACAATAAGAAACTTTTTCGCTTACTTGCCAAGTTTATGGAAAATAATAATATTAGACTTTAACCCTTTCTGTCTTAAATCTCTTGTTGTGTGTGTCATTTGTGTCGTTCTGAGCTTCACTAACTATAGACATTTTAATATATTTTGTAGTATCTATAAGTAACTGCGTTGGGGTGTGTTTGTAGGTTTGTGTTGTCCGTTTGATTGCAGATCTCGAGCAGAGCAGTCTTATCAACTTGATATTGGCAAATTTGTGCCAACCCTGTTGGCCAGAACGCCATTAAAAAGAGAAGAAGAAGAAGAAGATATTTTCCTGATTCGGTAGAAACCGGAACGTTCAGCAAAGCTACACTAGACTATTCTTATAAAGGGAACTAAGGGGGTCGATCGATAGACGTTCACCAGCCCACGTCAGCATGGACCTTATGGCATCCAACTCCGTATATCTAATATTTTTTATTATATATTTGAGATGCACAGTCGAGGAATTTGAATGTTAGTATTTTTGAATAGAAATAAAGTCCAAAAGTGACAATCATTTAACTTCCTTGACTGTACAAAATCTAATTATACAAATAACATAAAGGAAGAATTCTATACTTGTCATTAACAGTAACGGGGGTCTAATCCGAAATTCGAAATCCAAACTTCGAATGGTGCCGCCCCTTTCACTCTCCTGTCATACACTATACAGGCTGTTTGGTAACTAGGTGCAAAGACTTTCAGGGATGATAAAGGAGGTAAGTAATTTGAAATATTTTAGACACAATATGCGTTAGTACCTACAAAGTCTTTTAGTTTCCAAGATATGCACCTTTTTTTGAAAATTGTATGTTCCCTTTTTTTCTGGCTTATCGTAATTTTTCAGTAACAGTAGGAACTAAGGAAGTTTTTGAAATGAATTGAATTGGGACTAACAACTTTTTACCGCCTTTATTCACATGGTATTCAGATGAGAATTTCTCTCCATACATTTTCCTAGTAGGAACCAAAAAAATTAACCCGTTATTTTGGATTTTTTTCTAGTTCGAAGTAAGAACTCACTTAGGATAATTTTGGAGTGATTACCTAGGATTTTGAATATTTTATTTCTTTTTCCGTTTCTATGAAAATGTATGGAGAAAAACCGACCAAGTGGCCAAGGGTTCCGTACCGGCACCTCCTAATCTACATTTAAACCCACTATACAATACAGTAAATCAAAAAAGGTCGTATCTTCATAGGGAAGTCACGGCACTTACGCCCTTTTGTTTGGGCAAGACAGTTTTTCAGCAATAACTCAAAAACCGCTAAACCTATCTTGTCCAAACCAAAAATCGTTGAAAGTATTTATAATTGTACATCATCTTGATTTTTTTCAGAATCTTAAACTTCATAGTTTGGAAATTAGAGGGGTGGGGGGGGGGGACACTTTTTACGACTTTGACAGCTAATATCTCACTAACGGTAGACTTAAATGGAAAAGTTTTTTAGAAACCTCTATGTAATTTTTGAAGGCCTATCCATTGATATCCCACACGCTTATGTCGAAAATTGACCCCCCTGTTACATGTATGGGGTGCCCACCCCCCCAGTTTAATATTTTTTTCATAGTTTCACATCATATTTCTGTAGCGGTTCATAGCATACACCTTCCTTCCAAATTTCATAATTGTAGTGTTCATAGTCTCCGAGTAAATCGGCTGTGACACACGGACGGACGGACGGACAGACACGACGAATCTATAAGGGTTCCGTTTTAGCCATTTTGGCTACGGAACCCTAAAAATTCGCATCTGAATACCATGTGAATACAAGCAGTTAAAAGTCATTAGTCCCAACTCAATTGATTTCAAAAATTTCCTTAGTTCCTACAGTTATTGAAAAAATACGATAAGCCAGACAAAAAGGGAACATTGTAAAAATCTAAACATTTTCCAAAACGATTTTTAGTGATGTATTTTTTTATTTCATTGCATATGTTTGAGAAAAACACTATACAAATCTCGGCAAGAAACGTTGGGCTGCCAGCCGCGTATCCCTATACGGCCGAGCGTGTCTACATACCTATAAGTATATCTACTTGGCCTGCAACCCTTCGTTTCCCGGCCTCTATAGTAATGTACTTTTATTTATTCACCTCACAGTTACCTGTGTACTGATAAATGACAAGGTAAACCTCATCAACTTTGTATGATTTAAAATTTAAACTATCCAACTAAGAATACAATGCATACCATTGGCTACGACCCCTACCCTTTTTATCCTCTGCATAATATATACCTGTGGACTTTTGCAACATCTGAGGACTAAATTTCCAACACCGACGGAGGTGCCGGTACGGAACCCTTGGCCACTTGGCCGGTTTTTCTCCATACATTTTCATAGAAACTTGTTGTGTCTAAAATATTTAAAATTACCTCCTCTATCATCCCTGAAAGTCTTTGCACCTAGTTTCCAAACAGCCTGTATAAGTGAATCGGACGGCACCATACGAAGTTCGGATTTCGAATTACGGAGTAGACCCCCGGACCTCATCAGTATCGGAGCGATAATATCGTGCATAGTGTAAACGTTCTTAGGTATAGCTTACAGGAGGCGTATGATAAAATGATAAGATATTTGACACGATCTGACAAGTATGCGAGCGCGAGAGTGACGGGTGTCCTATCCATGAAGACAAGTGATAAAATGCCCGCTGAACCGCCAAACAGGACCGTGTGAATGCGCCTTAAGTACCACTACTACACGACGGATGGTGGAGAATTTCCACCGATCGAAAGAGGCAAATATGAGCGGGAGAGTACATGCAAGTACTTACAACTAAATACTCACTCCAAAAGGTATTCCCATTTGCCCGTAACAGTTTTTTTTAAAATTGAGTTCATGGGACAACTGCGGAACCCTACACTGAGCATGGCCCAACATGCTCTTGGCCGATTTTTTAAAAATTAATGTTAGTTTTATAATAGGTCCAACATCGGTGATGAACTGTTCGGCCCGATCGTTTATTTATAGGTGGTCTGCCAGTCTATTTCAGGAGATTTAGTATTTTGTTAGAAATTTGCCGTTATGGTAACCTTTATCTTGGCATAAAATAGCAAAAGTAATAGTTAAACTATAGTTCAAGTTTCAATGGCGCTGAATAGTCCAAATAATTCATTTTTCAATTCATCATTCAATCATGGGATGGAAGAGCCAAGCCGAACCTGGTACTTATTGGTGTTGCCGGTTCAATTTGTTTTAACAAGTTACTGGAACTCCAGGAATTTCCTTTTATAATTCATCTGACATCGGCTCTATCGTCGTTATGCGTTAGAAAAATTAAACAAAAAGTAGAACAAGGTTCAAAATACTATATATTAGACAACTAGAACAAACATGAAATTAACAAGTAGAGCATATTTAAAGCACAGATTAGTTGCACTATTTGTGTTGGAATTATCAGATTCTTGACTCGGCAAAGCATCAAGAACATTCGGTAGGTCGTCAATGCCGTCATTGTCACAGGTAAACATCGTGTTATTCACACAAACGTTTTCTCGAGGGTTGTAGAGAGTGTTTTCTGGACACTGTACTAATCTGGCGGTAGCCATTTCATTCAACCCTTGAACACATGCAATGTAAACTGTGCAATTCATGGTTTTGTCACCCGCGTACAGTCCTTCCTTAGTGCAGTTGTATTGCGGATAGCACTGGTAGCTAGTTATGTTCGTGCACTGGTGGTCTATGTGGCTGTAGACGAAATTTTCAGGGCACCTGAGATCTAGCTGTGTGTAGATGCCTGGAGCGCCGCTGAGGCACATAGTGTACCCTCGGCAGTTATTAGGTTCGTTCTCGTTAGGAAACCGCCCTTGGGCCGTGCAAGAGACAGCCTCGCTGACGCTGTTCCATAAACCCTGCAATTGAGAAGTAATTCTTTATCAGTTTATCGTTTTATTAGATCTAAGACCCCTACGTCTGAGTCTTAACATGGATTACAGATGCGACGATTTCTAAATCGTTTGATTCAACGGAAGAAAACCAGTACGAGAACGTATGAAAAATCATAGGCAGGTTATAAATCTGTTTTCATATCAATTTACACATTAAACTCACTCTTGTCCCTAAACAATAACACTTAACGGAAACTTTTATTTAACCGAAACTATAATCACTCAGTTCTATAAAATTGCTCCCAATATCTTTCTTCTTTGTTTTTAATAATATAGGTACCTTAATATTCTAGAATATAACATAATTGTTAGGGTCATTAGGTTCACATTACAGCAAAATACTCACTATGGCAAACACTGTATAAGTCCAAACGTGTGGCATTTCGAAAATAAACAAATTGTGTTAATTTATAAAAATCAAATCCAGTTACACTTTGAATGAAAATATTGCAATTTTAGGTAGCTAAGTTCTTTTTTAATTGAAGTAATTAACGAGTAACACTTCTATTTATCTCATCTACGCGAGATAAAACGAGTACCTACTGAGAGAGCCTCTTTAGTACTGTAAAAGGCTCAGTAAATTTCTTTCGGTAGCTGACTTATCGATATTCTGAGTTTGGTTTACAAAAAAATAAATTTAAATTAGCTAATAAATGGGATTACTATATATTTGAGTTAGTTAGTACTTGGGGACCCGTGTTTTATTGCTCTGTGAAACTACGAACAAACGCATTTTCTTGGTTATGAGGCATATAGTTACAAAAAATGTAGATCTATATTATCGTCACAGTGCATTATAGTAGGTATTGTAAATCTTATCAAAACCGCTAGAGCCGATTACGAAGAACGATTTTTAGTGATGTATTTTTTTATTTCATTGCATATGTTTGAGAATAACACTATACAAATCTCGGCAAGAAACGTTGGGCTGCAAGCCGCGTATCCCTATACGGCCGAGCGTGTCTACATAATCTACGAGTACATATATCTACTTGGCCTGCAACCCTTCGTTTCCCGGCCTCTACAGTAATGTACTTTTATTTATTCACCTCACAGTTACCTGTGTACTGATAAATGACAAGGTAAACCTCATCAACTTTGTATGATTTAAAATTGAAACTATCCAACTAAGAATACAATGCATACCATTGGCTACGACCCATAGATATAATTGTATTATTATATCTATGCTACGACCTGATCTGTGGACTTTTGCAACATCTGAGGACTAAATTTCCAACACCGACGTACTTCAAACCGAGGTACTTAGTGTATAAATTTTTAAAGGGTCGCCAACGCGCATGTAACACCCCTGGAGTTGCTGGCGTCCATAGGCTGCGGTGACCGCTTACCATCAGGCGGACCATACGATTGTTTGCCACCGACGTGATAATAAAAAAAAGTTTGCCACCACCACCTTGAAACTGCAAAGTTGCTTTTCCTTACGGAAACACAAACCACCTGCCCAGCGGACACATCGTATTACGTTAGGTACCCCAGGTTCAAAATTAGAGCACAGTTTTGTGTGTCGTGCTGGGTTGTGCATGTTCGTCAGGAAGGACATTTGATGTCACCGGCTTGGGAATATGCTCTGGAACGAACGGGATGTGCTCTGAAGAACTTTTGACATGATGCGCACTGCTACCTTCCATCATCGCTTCGTCGCACCTCTCGTCATCGCCAGCGAGCTGATCCTCACACCTCGTTCAGTACGAATTCAACACGTACTTTATACCGAGAGCACTTAGACAGAGGAATAAGTTCTCTGCTGAGGTACCTATTCCCAATGGGCTAGGCAGGCAGCATGGGACACTTCAAAAAATGCGTGAAATTTTTTTTTCGGGTCAGTCACGCGCGACTGACGCCTCTCGTGTTGCAAGCGACATTGACCACTACCATCAGCTGGGCTGTCAGATTATTTGCCACCAATGTGGTATACAAAAAAAACCATCGAATGAAATGATCGACTATCGCACAACACTACGTCAATGTTAGTATTAGCGAGATAGCAGGATACTTTGTTGAGTCTCAACTAAGCTTCACCTAGATTCCACACAATAATAAACTGAAATGAAACGAATACTTACAATTGAAAGTAAGAACTATTTTACTGCCACTGTCACATGAATTTGTGTGCTCTTCAGATGACAAATCGACATACCAAACTGATAACGTCTACGGAAAAAACAGCGTGACTAGGTAAAATGCCTAATTTGGAACTAATAGGCAAATCATATTGTTATCATAACCCGTTACGCGACATTTAGCACGAACATTAGGTACCTAATGTCATTTTCTATATATATATATATATATATATATATATATATATATATAATATAACTTAGTAGGTATAATTAATTTTCATGTCATGACGCGAATGCCGTATCGACAGAACGGCGGTTCCCTACAATAGAAAAGGGTATAGCCGTGTTTGTATGGCGAAACTGCCTTTGACGATAAAATGGTTTTCCTTAATTTTGCTCGGATAATTATCTTTATATACGTTGTAATTTCACCAAATATCAGCCCCAAAATCGTCGTGATTTTTGAGATAAAAAAAGGAAAATCGTTCTTATTTATTATCTACTAAAGTAGTGGCCCGATTTTTTTGAAATTTGTATATATTTTGTAGATAATGAAGGACTTTATATAAAAATAGTACATTACTACAGAGGCCGGGACGAAAGGGGTCGCCGGCCGATTCGCTCGGCCGGATAGGTCTAAGGCTGGCAACCCCAAATTTCCCGCCGAGGTATGTATAGTGCTTTTCTCAAACATGAAATGAAATAAACAACAAAAAAAATCAAAATTTTATTTTTAATACGCATAGTGGCAGAATGTCATGATGCCACAAATTTATGTGGAATGGAATTAAAAAAGAGGACTTTGCCGGCCTAGGCCTGCAAGATTTGTATGAAATTTCATTAACGACCTCTTGTCATAGCCGCGCCTGAAACGTCATACTTCGCAGCCTATTATAAGGAACATAACATCAATATTTCATTGATGTTTGATAAAATAAAAATATTTACATTAAATTTTATATTTAAGTAAAAAAAAGGTTTTTTAATATTTCGAAAATATTTTTTTTACTTGCAACGTGGCGACACCTATCAATATTAGATATTTTATGAACCATTTAATACTCTACCACATATATTTTTTCCAAAAAATATCACATGGAGGAAAATTATTTTGAATATTGTAGATGGAACATTTTAATGAAAGAAGACATCATTTTTATTTAAAAATCAATATAAACATCATTCTTAGATTTTTAAATAATTACATGGTTGAACAGGGAATTGAACCCGCTACACGAGAAAAAAATTACCTTGTAGCTTTATCATGCCGATCGAAAGGCTTCATCATAAGGATTATTTTTTTCCAGATAACATAGTGTCAGAAATAAAAGGAAGATCATGAATTTTAACATTGAATAAGGAAAGGTATTTAGAAATACTTGAGATTTTTAATATTCCGGTTGCAGAATGACGAAACCTTACTTTTCAGCAAGATGAGGCGGGGCTCCGGCTCACAACAGTCACAGAACAAGGGACTATCTCAATGAACACTTTCTTTCCTGGATCGGGACAAATGGACAAATAAGATGGCTGCCGAGATCCCGAGATCTAACCCCGCTTTTTTATGGGGTTATGTAAAAATTTCGTTTACAAGAACCAGTATGAAAGTGTCCACGAGCTACAAGCAGAACTTAGACGTATTATTCTAAATATCCACCGCAACATGATCAAAAAATCGACAGGGAGCGAAATAATCAAAATAGTGCGACTTTGTATTCAACAGAATGGGACTCATTTTGATCATTTGATAAATTAAATTGATTAATTTTGAATTTAAAATGTTAAAACGCATGGTCTTCCTTTTATTTCTGAAAATATGTTATTTAGCAAAAAATAATCCTTATGCTGAAACCTTTCGATTGGCATGATAAAGCTACAGGTATTTTTTTTTCTCGTGTAGTGGGTTCGAGTTCCGGTTCAACCATGTCATTATTTAAAAATCTATGAATGCAGTTTAAATTATTTTTTAAATTGAAATGATGTCTTATTTCATTAAAATATTCCATCTACAATATTCAAAATACTTTTCCTCCATAGCCGTGGAACGCCCTGTATACGGACATACAAGGCGGGCCCTGTAACTGGAGCAAATATTTAAAAGGACGCTTCCTTAGAGCATCTGCAGTAACACCAATATATACAATTTAGACAATTTTTGCTCAAAAATTTTCGTTTCGGAGAAATTTTGATCTAAAGTTATGACCTCCGAGTAATGGATTTTGACACCACGAGATTATAGCACATCAGCCAATGTAGTGTTTGAAGTAGTATTAAGTTATGAGTCATAATTGTTTTAGAATTTTATGTTTTCAAGGATATTTTTGGTATTTAAAAAGAAATCAATTTTTATGACTTTTTAAAATAAATTGACATTAACTCACTTCAGAAAAGTAATAAAAATACACGTAACCATCTTTAAAAAAAAAAATTTTTTCAACTTAAGTAGTCCACTTGGAAATAATTATTGGCCCACTAAATAGTCCACCGTTTGATTTTTTGCTCCTGTTACAGGGTCCACCCTGTATGTAATGTCAGAGTCTTAACAGCACAGATTTATAGGACTTTAATATTATATTTCCAATGACTTAGTACATAAAGAGTGTCGTAGAGAGGCGAACTCTCTTAAAGTGGCCGAAACCAGGGTGTCTACCCTACCTAGTAAGGGAAACCTATGTATATGAGAGGTATAAAATTCTCTTTTTTTAACCTGTTGATCCGAGTGAGATTTTTTGGAAAAAATATATGTGGTGAAGTATTAAATGGTTCATAAATAATATATTATATTGATAGGTGTCGCCACCTCGCAAGTATAAAAAAAATATATTTACATATTAAAAATCCTTTTTTTACTCAAATATAAAATTTCATGGTTATTTTTTTAACATTAAAAGTCCTTCTCTATTTACATAATATATACAAATTTCAAAAAAATCAGGCCCTTACTTTAGCAGATAATAAATAAAATCGAATTTCATTTTTTTTTATTATCTCCAAAATCACGACGATTTTTGGGCTGATATTTGGTGAAATTACAACGTATATAAAGATAATTATCCGAGCAAAAAACCATTTTCTCGTCAAAGGCAGTTTCGTCATACAAACACGGCTATACCCTTTACTATAATATTGCTATACACGTACGTAACTTCCTAAAAGAGATATACGCACATCTGTTTGAGGAGTTCTCTAAAACTAGCACAACAACAACACAACACACGCACAATAAGCCGACACAATTTTAGAATTTATCTGGAGGCATATGCAAATCGCTTGAAAAGGCATCCAAAGCAGTGTCAAGATCGTGTAAACACAGTTAATCACGCCTGTTGTCAAGTAAAATTCGTCATTCCACTAAACTAATCTGGTTATTTGGTCAAAAACCCTGGATTCAAACTGTCTGTTCGCCAAACGCAGGTCAAGAATAGCGTAAATATTGGGTAGCACTCTTTTACTCGTACGCTAAAGACAGAAATATAGCCACAACCCTAGCGTATTACGTTAAATATGGATTTCACTAGCATACACCGACATAATATAGGCACTTATTCCTTCTGAACGCCATTCTTCACATGACTTAAGAGAGAAAATATGAACGTAAAGTGACTTGGACACGTAAGTCATGACACCTATAGTCGTTATTGGTGCCGCAGGCACGACAACATGTGATGGTGTTCTTGGCGTTACGCACACGAGTAAACGCGAGCTTGACAGAATGTATCGGAATACGTTGCGTGACAAGAGTGCGCGGCGTGTCGCGCTGCATGCCACCTAAAAAGCGGCCAAAGGCACCTAACTTTTAATCAATTTATTTTTAAGACTTGTTAGGGATGCTTAAAATTGTGAGGGTAGCCAATAGTGGAGATATATGATACAGTCAACATAGAAAATATAAATACCTACGCATCCAAGGACAAAATATGTATGCGAATATAACTTTAATGACAAGGGCGGAAGAGCGTGTAGATATTTTTCTCATTCTGGGAACTCCTGCATACAAACTTCTGTACAGAGTTATCAAGTTTCTCTGCAGTTAACTGTACATATATTTAGGATTTGACTGTACTTACCTTTAATTAAAGTAAAACACTGTTGAGTTCGCTGGTTAAGGCAGACTAACTATTAAATGATCGATTTACTCAAATCCGCTCTACATCACATAAACCGATGTTTGGATTTGGATTAACATAGGCAATTTATTGATATCATTCATAGTGGTTTAGTTGAACAATATCCTTTTATTGGCTCTGGGTATTTGCACTTCTCTGGGTATAAAATGCATCACTAGTTGCATGTTTCATCGACACGACGACATGGATAGCAGGAAACTAGTAGTAGTATTTCTTGTAAGTATACATAAGTATTTCTTGTAAGTAGACTACATCACAATCATAATCTATACATATAATAAAGCTGAAGAGGGTCGAAAGTCTGTACATGGAAGATATTCGAAAAAAAGTTGGCTGGGTATACTTAGAATCGATAACAGAACACGTTCCAACAGTTTTTAGAATTTTTGTCTGTTTTTCTGTTTATCTGTTTGTCTGTTTATATGAACGCGCATCACGTGAAAACGGCTGAACGGATTTTGATGAAAACTTTATCAATCTGTCGAGTAAATACCCGGTCAGGTTTTAGGCTATAAAAATTGTGCAGATTTGGGTTAAAAGGGGGTAAAAAGAGGGGTTGAATTTTGTATGGGAACTCCTATAATCCATGAGTTACAGGTTTGAAAATTGGTAAGCACATACAAGACAACAAAGAAAAGAAATTCACATTCAAATTTTGTGAAATTTTAAGATAAAAAATGAAAAAAGAAGTAAACGCTTGCGCTGCGCCGGAACGCTGTGTAGTGTGCGCGCCAGCCACCACGGTCTCTTCAAAATTTGAAAACTATTAGCGTTTAGCCCTTTAACCCTTAACCACTGACGTACGAACGACGTACGTCGCGTAAACTGTTATTCGCTCATATAGTTTTTCTGGTGGGTAGTCTTTAATGCCGGTTTTAGTATTTTTCTAGCATGCAGTGACGCGACCAAAACAGATAAGAACGAGCGTGTACGATATTTATAAATAGTTAAGTTTATGTTCTTGACGTATGTGCTTCGTATGGTCAGTGTTAGTGTAACTTTTTTAACACGATTAAAAATTAAACTTTTGTCGATAAAATCAACGGCGCGAGTATGAACACCTCACAAAAAAGACAAAAAGTTGAAATTAGTGAAAAAAATGCAGATCAGGCCATAGAATCATGGCTCAACGAGTCAGATGATTCTTCGGCAGATGAAAACGATTACATTTTGTCTAACCGAAGTGATTCTTTTGGTGAAAAAGCCGGAGTCGAAGCTGCCGTTAAAAATTCAAAAATGTTTATAATTCTATTAAAATCATCCTTTTTACGAATCAAAAAAATTACAAAAAAATTAAATATTTTCGTTTTTGATTTTTTGCTGATATTTTATATTTGATCACATTCATATCAGTACATGTATGTATGATTATTTGGTAAATAAATATTGTTGTTTGTTAAAACCCCCGTTTTTACCCGTTGGACCCGGGTATGTCCTTAAACTACGACCAAGACCACCGGGGAATGGGCAGCAGCATTCCTAAAGTGCGGTGGAGATACTGCGATCGCCAACCCGCATGCCAAGCGTGGCGATTATGGCATTTACCCCCCATGAAATTGGGGGAGGCCTATGTCCAGCAGTGGACGTCCTAGGGCTGATATGGTGGTGGTTTGTTAAAAATACACACTTTTTTATTTTTTCTAAGAGTTGAGATATGTATTAAAATAGTTATTACCTAAAACATAATAACAAATATAAATTTAAAAGAATAGACCACTTATTATAAGCAGACGAATGTCATTCGTATGTAAGAAAAAAACACTTCAGTGGTTAAGGGTTTAGTACCTAACTGTGACCCTGAATCCAAATTTCGGTCCCGTTTCCTAGATATAAAATCTACATGTGTAACTTTGTAATCCTATTACTTTTGCCGATTACTTAAGACTGCGCAGTACGTTCGGTTCTCCATACAAACGTATTTATGCTCTCATTTTAAAACGCCAGGCTAGAATAACATGAAACTTTGTATACACAATGGGATCCGGCATATCTAGGTCGGACCATAGTTTCTGTTGCTTGAAATTATAATGGAGAAAAAATACAGCGATTATTAAGGTTTTCATACAAGCCGTAAAAAACTCAAAAAGCCGCTGTATTTTTTTTCTTTTACAATTTCTAGCAACAGAAACTATGGTCCGACCTAGATATGCCGGATCCCATTGTGTATACAAATTTTCATGTTATTCTAGCATGGCGTTTTAAAATGAGAGGGTAAATACGTTTGTATGGAGAACCGAGCCAGACCGAACGTACTGCGCCCTCTTAATATTCAGTCATTTATATATACCACATAAATAGAAATATAAAGAAAGAAAGATAGACTCATGATGTCGTCCTAAATAACCTATACAAACATAGTGTGTTTGCCGCCCTCCACCACGCCTTCATTATCGTGTATAACACTCTTGGCTTGACTTGGCACGTCCATCGGGCCTTCGGCCCTCAGCCTTATATGAAAAGCCCGCTCTGTTGGGATGCTCAACCTTCGGCCTTGCGTGCCTTACCTCTCAGCTTCGGGCCTTCGGCCCTCAGCTTTATAGTGTCCGCTGCTGGGATGCTTGATCTTCCGCCTCACGTGTCTTAACACTCAGCTTCGGGCCTTCGGCCCTCAGCCTTATTAAAGAGTCCGCTCTGTTGGGATGCTCAAACTACGGCCTTGCGTGTCTTACTACTCGGTTTAGGGCCTTCGGCCCTCAGAGTTACGTAAAGAGCCCGTTCTATTGGTACGCTCAGCCTTCGGCCTTGCCGCTCTCCTTAGGGCCTTCGGCCCTTATGGTCGCTTATAAGACACATAATGTTGTCCTAAATAACCTATACATAGTGTGTATAACTACGCTCTGGCGTCAGCCTCGCGTGCCTTGCCGTCCTCCACCACGCCTTCATTATCACGTATTTCTTGACTTGACTTGGCACGCCCATCGGGCCTCCGGCCCTCAGCCATACATAAGGAGGCCGTTGTGTGTAAATTATCGGCTTTCGGTCTCGCATTTGTTGCCGTTCTGCTTCGCATTTTCGGCCATTATCAATACGTAAAGAACCCGCTCTGTTGAGACGCTCGGCTTTCGGTCTCGCGTGCCTTGCCGCTCTGCTTTGGGCCTTCGGCTCTCAGCCTTGCATAAGGAGCCTGCTCTGTTGGAATGATAGGCCCGCATGTCTTACCGGTCTGCTTAGGGCCTTTGGCCATAATACTTACATGAATAACTCGACGTTTTACGGCAGAACTGCGTAGCGAGACTTCTATCATTATAATTGTTATTTTTGACGGGATTCATTCGTCTAGAATCGGTACATTTGATTTTCCGAAAGAAGCACCTAATCATTCGTTTTGACTATAGGATTTCTAGAGAATAAACCCTTAAGGTCCTGGTGTCCTTTTCGACGCCGTCTAAATATCTCAGCTTGAGAAAAATTGTATGGGAAAACAAATTATTCTATGAGAGAACGAGTTCTGCGCGGACGAAGTCGCGGGCAAAAGCTAGTAATTTAATATATTAAATTTTAAGGCTTCTCCTTGGTAGTAAATCATCGTAATACTAACCAACTTAGAAAAGTTGATAAACCCTCTTTTTTTTTATTTCAAACTTCAAAAACGAAAGAATATAGATTTTGATAAAACATGTCCCAGAACCATCTCTAGAAAACCTACTTTCAAATAAAAACAAACTGCACTCAAATCGGTGCATCCGTTAAAAATCTGCGGCGCCACACATAAACAAATACATATGTAATTTTTATAACAACCCTCTTTTGCTTTGCGTGTTGGGGTTAAAATTAAATAAGAGTACATTGTACAGGTCATCAGTCCAACAAAGGTCTGGGCTGATGACCTGCCCGGCTAGTATGATAGCTTATATGTCGGACATATAGCATTCGTCCCTCTCGCACTTACATACTTGACAGTACGGGACGAATGCTATATGTCCGACATATAAGCGATCATACTAGCCCCTCTGGTGAAGGTCGCGGGTGTCCGCTGGATGCGGGTGGCGCAGGACCGGTCATTGTGGAAGTCTTTGGGGGAGGCCTATGTCCAGCAGTGGACGTCTTTCGGCTGACATGATGATGATGATGACATTGTACAATTTCTGCAATGCCATGTGATGTTTATAAGGAGTGGTATTTACACTTACTAATTTGGATGAAGAGACCGCCTACACGATAACACTAAATAAAACTCAATGAACCTCTGACTTGTTAACGCTCACAAGCTATGGGTGAGGACCAAATTTTTGGACCATCGTTAAGGTTGTGACACGAAAATTTGTCATACAATTTATATGGGTAACTTTCGTGTCACAACGGAATCAATTAAATTGTAGGCGAATTAAATGCCTGATTTTGCACTGATTTTGTGTATCATACGACTACGTATATTAAGGTTCTCTCCGACTCAGATTAGATGCTAATACTTTAAGAGATAGTAAACATCTCTAAATTAAATAAGGATTAATAAAACTTTTTATATGAAATATTTGTTTTCATATCCCTAACAAAATAATGAAATTAAAATTTTACCCAAACATAATCAGCCTGTGTTACCTGAAGCATGAGTAGTGAAAATGAATTAAAAGTTTTATACCTCCGTTTATGAATTTAAAAGTTTACTTTCCTGTTAAGAGTTTCCTAGTACAGCGTACGTGGGTATCATCGTTTTACTAGCAATACAAACAACTTGGCAAATATGTGCAGTTGTATACTCACGCTTGCATAGCGCATATATGTTACATTGACATATATAGTAGACATAAGTGTATAATATGCCCTATATTTTGCGTAGGCAAATATTAAGATATATTTGTATACGTTTACACATTGCGAAGTTCATACATTTGCTGTCAAGTGGCAAGTAGCAAATCTATGAACTTCGCACTTGCCCTTCGCAATGTTGACGAGTACACAGGCCATTAAATACTTATTCATGATAACTCAGTTGTTCCGATAGCTCAGTTGGGTAGAGCGATTGGCCGTCTGAGTTCGAATCCTGCTCTGAGCAGCAATTTTTTATTTTCCCCTTTATTTTGAAATTTAGAGTTTTCATTAGTCGACGTTACCTACTGCATAATTCATAACTGACAACTTCGAAAATTTTAAACACCCCCAACAATTTGCATTTCAAATTACAATATATCAGAAATGTGGCAGAAACGATTTTGAAAAATCAGCATTCAAATCTGCTCACATGTTTAAGAGCTACGATGCCACAGACAGACACATATACACAGACACATGTTGAACGTTAATCATCCCTATTTTGCGTTGCACATCGAGGGTTAAAAATTAGTATATAAAAAAACCCAATTAACTAGTCACCAACATTAGTATCTGCCAAAGTGCGCAGTATTTGACACACGGAACAGGAAAAACAACTGCAATTTCTTTACGTGATCTCACACATCCTAAATGCCATAGAAATAGAGTTGTGTCAGATATTTCAATGTCACTTCATTTGCAACCATGTAGACACACAAAAAATATGCAACTTAATGCTAGGTACAGTCAACAGCAAAAGTAGATAATCATTTTAGTACCTTATCGCACAAACATTACAATACTGCGACAGTTGGTATGCATCAAAGTAGTAAAACTAGTGAAAGTGACAAGGTACTAAAATGATCATCTACTTTTGTTGTTGACTGTACAAGTAGTACGGGACCCTTTTAGGGCGCAGCAAGCACCAATTTAATTTATTCACGCCTTGTTGTAGCAGATTATGATGCTGCTGATTGTAATCGTAAAATTGATGATAAGGTAATTAGGATCATCTCCACATTAGCCCAAGGACGTCCACTGCTGGACATAGGCCTCCGCCAAATTCATGGGAGGTAAAGGCCATATTCGTAACGCTTGGCATGCGGGTTGGCGATCGCAGTATCTCCACCGCACTCCAGGGATGCTGCTGCCCATCCCACGATGATCTTGGTCGTAGTGTTAGGACATACCCAGGTCCCCTCATTAGGATCACCTCACTGAAATGAAACTTATTGATGTAGATGAACAAACAGTAGGTTAGGTAGGTATATATGTTGATGTAGGTAAGTAGTTAGGTAGTTGATGTCATTGAAATTACTGGCTTACTTTAAGAGTTGGATTGCAATGATGGAGTTGCAGTCTTGGCCACCCTAGCATTTTCATTGTCAACAATTTCGTAGCGCTACGATCATACCCGATATGCGAAAAACCGTATGTAGATGAAAGCTCCTACGCGACTAGCGCCTGATGCTCGGGTTCCCGGCACTGAAAGCCTAGCACCCTAGGACATGTAGTAAGTACCAGCCGCCCTTTTCTCAGCACCGATTGGCCGTAGTGGTCGGCCTAGACCCGGGTCTACTGGGTCTTAAGGCAAATCCGCCACTGGATGGTTGCCGTAACCTTTAGAATCCTTTCTGTGTCCAGGTAGTATGCTGCGCCTGGCAGGTACAGGCGGCAGTGGTCAGCTGCACAGCCCCTGGCCGCGTTGCCGACACCAGCGACACCACCTGTCAGAACTACACCTACTGCGTCTATAACAGTGCTCGAGGCACCTACCTGGCCTATTACTATCAATGTCCCACCCCCTCTGTCTTCAACCCTAACACACAAAAGTGCACAGCCTCAACAAACTACGTGTGCAGCAATACCGCGAGCGACGAATCCCCTGCTTGCCTCGACGAAGGCTTCTTCCCTGATAAAAGCTCGGCAGACTGCACGTCTTACATTGGTTGCGTAGCGCTCGGCGGGAGTTTCATAGAAACAAAGTATACTTGCGCGACTGGATCATACTTCGACCCGACCCTAGAAAACTGCTCGTTTACCTACGTGTGTCCTACGGTGTGCACTGCAGCGGGAAGGTTCGCGAACGCGTTGGATACAACGTGTGCGACTTTCTATAGTTGTGTACAAGCGGCTGATGGTAGCTTCGTGCAGGCATTCTACTCGTGCCCTCCGCCATCGCTGTTTAATCCTAACAGTACGCGATGCTCAACGAATTACACCTGTTAATAATAATGGCCAAAATACCGCCGCAGCATCATTGTGAATATACTTAAGGTTGTCCAAAACCAACAAGTCATTAGCTAAATAACTGTTCATGTAAGTAAACTCTTATTTGTATTATACAGTAAATTAATTGTTATCTTAATGACTATATAGTATGTATCACTGCTATTATATTTTATAATAAAAGGCCTAATCGCGCAACACCTTTGTGACGTAGGTTTCCTTAATTTCCATTCATATAACCAATGCAATGTGAATAGTCCTGAGCCAGATTCCTAATTCAGTGTTTCTTCGTACGTAAAGCGATGTGTTTACCAGTGGGACGCTCGGGTCACCACCACCAACCAACCAATCACCACCACCACCAATATATATTATAAACCCTCTCCATCTCTATTACAATATACCTATATATATATATATATATATATATATATGATACTAACAATGGTATCAACGGACGAAACTTGGTCGAAATTATGTAGGGTACGTAATATGGTCATCTTACGCACCCTAAAAGGCTATTGATTATATTGTTGATGTGTGCACCATACATATAATAATAATTAGCGCCGCTACAGAGAGCGTGTGGACCGATACCAGCAGAATCGCCTTTTCCAGAGTGATCAAAGGAAGGTATACCGGAAGTGGGATGGAACCGACCATCACGTGTGCGATGGACAGCGACCGGATGCTATTGCCATGGTTAGCTTTTGGCGTAGTATATGGTCGGTGCCTGTCGAACACACCGAGGGCGCCTGGATGGGCGTTGTCGAGCGTGAGTGTGAGTCCATTGAACCCATGGGGTCTGTTACCATCAGCCCCGAAGACGTAAGTTGCGCTAACGCTCTAAAATCAGGTTATGGATCAACTGCACGAATGGTTCAGGACAAACGGCCTGGCGCTAAACAAGGAGAAAACATGTTACATGAAATTTCGACTAAACGGCCACGCAAGCCCGGCCCTGAGGGTGTGTGCGGGTGGTGCCCCTATACAACACGCGACCAGCACACGCCTCCTAGGCTTCCAGCTTGATAACGCACTGACGTGGCAGGAGCACATTGACGAGCTGTGCGGAAAGTTGGGGCGTGCGTGCTTCGCGCTGAGGCGGCTACTTCGCGACGGTGCACTCCCTCCTGACCTACGGCGTGGAGCTATGGGCCCGAGCCTCTGACTGGAAACGTCCTTTTTCCCAACAAAAGCGTGCCGTGCGCGCGATGGCCGGCAAGGCGGAGGATGCCCCGGCACGTGAACTTTTCCGTGACCTTTGGATCCTACCCCTGCCTTGTTTATTTATACAACAAGTGGCATTGTTCACTAAAGAAAATATAGATAAATTCAAGCGCAGAGGTGTAAATACACACTACCAACTCCGGAGCAATAAACACCAAAACAGGCTGACCACCGAGGCACACAAACTTGCCAAGTCAGAGCGGTCGGTATATTATTTGGGGCCCTCTATTTATAACCGCCTGCCTGACGCTATACGTAATGCAGCTACTACCGCGGCTTTCAGTAAGAAATTAAGAACTTGGTTGTTTAAGGAGCTATTTTATAGCTACGAAGATTTTTTCAAGCAACCACTGCTGCCATAATAATTTTTAATTTTTATAATGTGTATACCTCTACATATAGACAATTACCTAGTTACATTTTACTATATTGTGAATTGTCAACAATTAACCTATTTCAAATTGTAATGCATTATTATTTTGTAAGACTTGTAATGGTCACGACCTGTAACTTTGTTACCAATAAATATTCATTTCATTTCATTTCATTTCATTTCCGTACGGCTCCGCACTGGAAAAGCCTGGGTCCGGATGGATTGCACAACTTCTGGCTAAAGTGGTTTCGATGCTCACACGCACGTTTGGCAACACAGTTCCAGCAAGCCCTCGAGCTCGGTTCCCTGCCGCCTCCCTTAATAACTGGTGTTACCTCCTTGCTCTCCAAGTCCGGTAGTACCACGGAAGCGAAGAACTACAGACCCATCACGTGCTTGCCGACGCTATACAAGCTCTTTACATCCATTTTAAGAGCAAAAATTAACACGCACATTGTTGCAAACAACATTTTGGCCCCCGCTCAAAATGGATGTAGGGTTGGGTCACGTGGTACTAAAGAGCTCGTCCTCATAGACATGACCATTTGCAAACGAGTCCGGTGAAACAGAGGGACCCTCTCGGCCGCCTGGATTGACTATAAGAAGGCTTATGATTCGGTGCCTCATTCGTGGCTGAGGAGGGTCTTAGAGCTGTACAAAGTTGATGCAGCTTTGAGATCCTTTTTAGTTGCTTGCATGGAGCAGTGGACCACAGTCTTTCGTCAACCGGGGGGTGGAGAGGGGCACGCAGGATTTTATTAAAATTGAGGTTTGAGATTTGTGGTTTTGCCTAGCGCTGAATCCGCTCAGTACCCTGCTGAAGGATTCAGGGCTAGGTTGCCAGCTACGGAGAGAGGGTGAGGTCATTTCTCATCTGCTCTACATGGACGACCTTAAACTATTTGCACCAAATAAACATGACCTGTTGGAGCTACTGAAAACCACAGAGGTCTTCAGTAGTGCCATCAAAATGGAATTTGGTGTCGATAAGTGTGCGCTCATGCATGTACAGTGCTGAGGGAAAGTTGTAAATTCCACAAATTTACAGATTTCTGAGACAATGGCTCTCAGATCTCTCTCCGAAGCAGAAACCTATAAATATCTTGGTATGTCAGTCTTTGGGTATCGAGGGTGGGGACATCAAGCGGGCGGTGAGGGAGCGCTTCTTCTGTCGCCTGACAGAAGTACTCAACAGTTTTTTGTCGGGCGGTAATAGGGTGCGCGCCTTCAACGCCTGGGTGATGCCCTTGCTCACATACTCCTTTGGCATATTAAGGTGGAGCCAGACTGAGCTCGATTTTTTGGATCGAAGGGTGCGTGTACTGCTCACTGCGCACCGTATGCTACACCCACGATCTTCTGTTATGAGACTGTACATCCCGCGGAAGCTTGGAGGTCGTGGCTTCTTAAATGCCAAAGACCCCCACAACTGCAAGGTGTGCAGTCTCAGGGATTACTTTCTAAACAGTGAGTGTGGGATGCATCGTGACGAGTGGTAGTAGACGCATCTTTCACCCCGCTCTCCATGGCAAACGGGAACTGGCGCAGACTTAAAGTACTAAGTACCGAGGACCGCAAGGCGGTATGGAAGAGCAAGGAGCTACATGGGCGGTTCTACAAGGCTCTTACGGGACCCGACGTAGACCTGCTCGCGTCGGTGAACTGGCTACGTTTCGGGGATCTCTTTGCGGAAACCGAAGCTTTTGTCTGTGCAATTGCGGACGAAGTTATCATGACAAACAACTACCGGAAATATATCCTGAGGGACGGTACGGTCGACATTTGTCGGGCATGCCGGCGTCCCGGAGAGTCACTCAGGCATATCATTTCCGGTTGCGGTCATCTTGCTAACGGCGAGTACTTGCACAGACATAACTTGGTAGCCAAGATTATTCACCAGCAGCTAGCTCTTCTGTACGGTCTTGTGGACTTCGAAGTGCCGTGCTATAAGTACACACCTGCGCCAGTTTTCGAAAATGGTCGTGCCACGCTCTATTGGGATCGATCTGTCATCACGGACAGGACTATTATAGTCAACAAACCTGATATCACCATCCCCCATGATGAGAACCTCGTGAAGGCCGAGAAGGATAAGGCTAGCAAGTACCTAGACCTGGCACATGAGGTAACCGCCATGTGGGATGTTGATTCGATGATCATTGTCCCGATAGTCGTCTCTGCGAACGTTCTAATTGCGAAGACTCTCGACCAACATCTTAAGGGACTCTCGCTAGATGGCTGGGTCAAGGGTCAGATACAGAAGGCGGTACTCCTGGGCACGGCGCGAATAGTCAGAAGGTTCCTCTCTCTGTCGCCCTAACCACCGGTAGCTTAGGCCCTGCCTCGCTGCCGGCGGCACCTTAGCTTAGGTTTTTATAATGATTTTATTTTTTGTAAATATTGTTTTATATTTTACTTTTTATTATTGTAAAAACCTAATCTAAGAAAAAAATGAATAAAAAGATAATAATAATATAATATTGGGGGACAATCTTACACAAATCGACCTAGTCCCAAACTAAGCAAAGCTTGTACTATGCGAGTACTTTACTAATTTTCTCCACTTCTTAATTAATCGACAATCTGATACTTATGCGATGGTAATTTGGAATAGTCAGGTCTGAGCGCTTGCGCGGAGCGTCTTGCCCGGGAGTTTTATAAACATCCGTGCAGTCCCATGACCAGAAACGGGAATTTGAAGGAGTCAGGATTGGACTATGGACAATACCGTACTGTGGAAGTTCGTTCAGTTCATGGAGCTGACCTAATAAGAAAGGGGAAGAATTCATGCATACCGGAAAATTGATGACATACCTCTATTGTCCACAATCAAGATAAACCATATATTTGATGAAGGATTACAACGACGTTGGTATCATCTTTGGTAATCATTTTGGCCATTGCCTGTATCTGTATAGCCAGTATTAACTTTACTGCCCGCGGTACTATATAACGCGATCCATTTTCAGGATTTTATTGAGAACAGCACGATGGACACCAGGTTAGGCGTGGCAGTGTTTCTTGTAAGTATTGTTTTACTGAGTCTAAGGATACGCTATTCAATAATGTAAAGACTTTATTGTACATTATTACAGGTTAAAACATATACATAATACAAAATATTAAAATAGAATGTACTAACAAAGATGAATTTATTCCTGTAAGTTCCCCGAGTCTATTTCAACAATCCGGCGTTCAAATCATTGAGAGAAATATGTATAGTCGCGAAGTAAAAAGGTTCGTCAATTTTCGACTACCACGGCATTAAAATAGAGTAACTAGAAAGTTGACATATCTTTTTATTCTGCGTCTAAAAAAATATTTATAAATGTCTGTTCGACGACAATTCGTGTTACTCACGTTAATCGGACCGTCTTGTTTGGTAGGAAAATTAAAGTATTTTACGTTTGAATATGGGCGAAAACGGCCAAGGAGTTGCCCAAGATATTACTATATAACTTTGCACAATCTTTCACAAATCGCCCTAGTCCCAAAACAAGCAAAGCTTGTACAGTCAACGTCATGTAGTACGTAGCAGCTAAAGTGGCCAAATAGTTCGTTACACCATACAAAATATAAGGTGGACCGAACTATTTGGCCACTTTGGCTGCTACGTAAATATTTGACGCTGACTATACTATAGGTACTAAGTGACGATACACATACTTATTGTAGATAGATAAATACTCGTACTTAAATACATAGAAAACATCCACGACTCAGGAACAATTATTGGTGTTCAATGAACTTCATCACACTCCCACGAAGTTGGAAGGTCCACCAGCTTCGTAGGAAGGGTCACTCCCAACTAGGCTAAAGTAGTAGTAGTCATCATTATTGTATTTACTAGTAGAATGATGGTTATATCTCTAGGTGCTATGTTGCGCGTGGCAAGCCCACGCCGCAGTCAACTGCACGTCGCCCGGGCGGTTCGCGGACCCCGACGACACCACCTGCCAGAACTACACCCTCTGCGTCTACGACAGCTCCACCGACACCTATCTCGCCTACGACTACGTCTGTCCCACCACCTCCGTCTTCAACCCCAACACTGCCCAGTGTACCGCCTCCACCAACTACGTCTGCAATGTCACCAACACAACATCGTCAGTGTGTACGGAAGATGGCTACATAGCGGACCCCGATTCAACAAACTGCACCACTTACATAGAATGCGTCGAAATTGATGGAACCTTCGTAGAAACGACTTACACCTGCCCGGACGACACTTACTACAACCCGGACACCACTTATTGTGAAGCCGACTACAACTGCACTACCACCACGGCCTTCACCTGCACGGCAGCGGGAAGGTACGCCAACTCCTCCGACACTACGTGTCAGACTTATATCTATTGCGTGTTGACGTCCGATGGTACTTATTTGGAATATGACTATACCTGTCCAACCACATCAGTATTTAATCCCAACACCTCACAATGTACCACTAGCTATACTTGTACAACATCTTAATAGATTCTCTGAAATAATATCAAATACTTATTTACACCAACCTTTAATAGTTGGCGTGACTTATTACATGGTATTAGATGTAGGTAAACATAGGTACGAGTATGTACCTCCACTAAAAATATTTGGTACATATAATAATATGGATAGCTTACATATTATCGGTTATTAATGTTATTAAATAATTTAATATACGACGGCATGATATGTTGTTTCTATTAACCTTTTAACCGCCATAGTCTGATATATAAGACATAAAATATCCAGCTCATTTCGCCGCAGTCTGATAAATAAGACAAATGTCTGATATGATTTACACAGTATATTCATCTCTCTCACGGATTCTAATTTGATTAATGTATACATAAAAAAATTAATAACTTCGTATCGGCGGCGACCCGGGCATGTTCGATGAAAAACAAATCGCCGGTTAAAGGGTTAACATACACGACATTCATCATCCTGCGACATATGATAGCTAATTTAACATGTGATAATGTATGTTGAAACAAAAGTAAACACCAGAAACTGATCTAACTTGGGTTTACTGCACAACTAAGTATGTGGATATGTAAATAATCTAGTTCGCAAACAGTGCCCGTGTTTACATCGGGAAATGCGCCGCGGTCCAATTTTTCTGACCCCTCGTTTCTCCTGTGTTTCTGCTTTGACATCAATGTTAATTTCCTTTTGCTTGTTATTTATACTTTCCGTTACTAACAATAAAACGAGTTTTTTTACTGTTTCTTGATTCTGTTTTAAGCTAACTTTGTCTAATTTCATGTTATTCGGAACGCCTGTTGCATCCTCATTTTTCATCGACATATAGACCATGTTATTGGTTCTCGTCGTTGTAGTTTTATAATATTTTTTGAAATACATTTCTCTAGCTTTCTTTATATATGACGATGGTATGAGGATTTTATTCTTCTTGTCGCCAATTGCTACAGTGGTTGGTCTGTCCTTTTCGCGAAAAACACAATTTGTAGTGAGGATAAAAGGCTTATCTGCGTTTTCTAGGCCAAGCTCTTTCCTGGATTTGTAGCTAACATCAGGAACATTAGTCACTAAGAAGCTCGATTTATTGATGCGTCGCACTTGATATGTCTCAACACTATGAGCAAGATTGTTGAAACTAAATAATGTGTAATTTATCAGTATAAAATAAACATTTATTAAATTTCTATTCATGGATCATTTGACATTGAAGACGTAACGTGCTCTTTTTGAAATATGTCGCGTCTATTGTCTATGCCTGTCATGATATCTCGAGTATCCCTAAGACAAAAAGTTACAGTATGTATATTCAACTGGATAATCGGAATTTTGGGGATAAATATGAAGAAGAAAGAAAAAAAAAAGTTCATTAGCGCAAAAATAAACTACATACAAGCGAAACAAATAAAATAACAGAAATATTCATTGTAAACATATCTAAACTAGAAGTAGTAGAACTAATATCATATTATTCATCTCCAATATTCGTAACATTTTGTGATTAGATCGCATACTTAGGTATGCGATCGATGTATATACTCTCTGACAACTAGTTGTGAGAAAGTACATTAGACATTAGAGCAACATAGTCACAAACATAATTTTATTTAATAAATATTGAATCATAGAGCATACACTGTGCCTGTACCTATGTTCAAAATATCTCCTATGCAGTATGTAGTGTGGGCACGTTTCTTTTTTTCGCAATTTTATTTACCTATCATCTCATCAGGCAACACTTAGGTTCTATACATAGCATATACCTACACAGAAAACCCCTTGTTGACCGAGATATGTAGTTAAATAGGTACGAGACAAGATATCCATTTACTGCATTTCACGTAGTTATATTCATTTTGCTATGAACACGATGTTATCGCGCACCTTAGAAAAAGTGAATGAAGACCATACAATGAATCTCGAGAGTCAGCGCGGAATCAGGGTCAAATTTGTCTAGCAAATCATCCAAATGCAACAAGGGGATTCCACAGAAGTGAACAAATTAAAATAGACTTTATGAAATGATGATAAGGATATTAATGGGTGTTGGATGCATAAGTCGCTTAGGTCGGTGTGAGGAAAGCGCCTGAGAGTGTTCCCCGGTCGGTATTGTTTTCAATGCCACTGAGAATACGCTTCTTAATTGCTACTTCCGTTACAGAACATAGAAGGCAAAGAGTTTTCTTTATTTGTATATATATATATATATATATATATATATATATATATATATATATTGGTGAACCGCTTTTCAATTCAATTATTTCTGTGTTAAGGTCCTAAAATGGTAGATTACTTTCTTGGCTGTTCTTATCTAGTGGTACCTATCCCATCTAAATATATGCCTACTTCAGCGCAATATTGTCAGATCCGATGAGGTTCTGATGTGAGTATCGAGATCAACTCGCCCGATTGTCTCCACGTCGTCTCTACGCACGAATTTCGGCCTTCCAACACGCATTCCATTCACACATTATGTCGGAGGCACAAGTCCGGCTGGCACCCGACGAGCCCAATGTCGACCATTTCCTGAGAATTTCCTTTAGTAAATTACATAGTACAGTCAACAGCAAAAGTAGATGATCATTTTAGTATCTTGTCACTTTGACTACTTTGACGCATCCCAACTGTCGCAGTATTGTTTTGTTAGTGCGATAAAGTTCTAATATGATCATCTACTTTTGCTGTTGACTGTACTATAAAAAAGAAAATCATTAGACCTAATACAATAACAAGTAACCAACTTTCAAAAGTTGAAAAACCCGCGTTGGTTAGGCTCGCATAACGCACGCGGTACGCGGGCTCTCTTATAAAAAACACATGAATGTCAAATGAAAAAGAAGAAGAAGAATTTTAAAATAATCGTAAATCGACCATTATGGACAATGATCTTGATAGGCGCGATTGTTGTCGTCGTCAGTAGAGCTGTTTCCTGTGTGCAGTTGCTCGATTTGAGACATCGGTACTATTAGATTTCAGTGTTTTGCGTGCTAAACATATTGAAATTAAAATTAAAATTTAATTTATTTGCTAAAACATAGGTTTTACAGGTAGGTATTCATAGATTACAGTGCCATGTCCAGCTATGTTTTGCCGTTAGGCGTACAAATATATGTTATAAATAGGTAGGTATTTAATCTAAATTTCACTCATCAGGTACAGTACATTATTACAAATAATTTTTAAGAAAAAATAACCGACTTAAATGGGGGAGGCCGTTGAAAGATTATTATACTTAGATGGTGCGCGCTTAGATTCCAAACAATAAAATAAAAATGGCTCATGGAATCCTCCATCAGAACTCAAGCTTGACAAAAACGTGTCTTGAAAAACTAGTTTACTTGACAAACAAAACGAAGAGAACAAATCGCCAAACGTGAACTACGCGTCGTTGAAGAGTTCCGTTCTGATCATCATCTGCAATTCCACTTCATCAAATGTCAATTTTTGGAATGAAAATGCTTGATTAGTTCATGAAAATACTAAATCACTATTTGTGTGCCTTTCACATTTGAGGAGTTCCCTGGATTCCTAATGGATCTCATCATCAGAACTCGAGCATGACAAAAATTAATCGTGAAAATAGAACTTGCTTAACAAACACAGCTAGGAGGACAAATCGCCAAACGTGAACTTTTCGTCGTTCAAGAGTTATTCACATTTTTGAATGAAAATTCGACTTGTTGATAAAAACACAAAAATCATTCTATTATGTTTGCCTTTAAGATTTCAGGAGTTCCCTCAATTCCTCATGGATCCCATCATCAAAACTGCGTTTTGACAAAAACGGAACCAACTTGGATTACCTTACAATCAAAAAAAGAATTTTCCAAATCGGTTAAGAAATAACGGAGTTATGCAGTAACAAACATTAAAAAAAAAACATACAACCAAATTGATAACCTCCTCTTTTGAAATCTTGAAGTCGGTTAAAAAGATATATTAATAGTTACATTGTAGGTATGTCAATAAAAATATTTCTTTATACAATTTTAAAATCATTCCCATGTGTCCGTCATAAATTCATTTAATGTATAATATGCTTTTTTTACTAATAGTTCACTTAAGCGACGTTTGAATTGTAATATTATTAGTTATGTCCCTAATAGCATTGGGAACCTTATTATAAATTATTGAGGCCATCCCAAGGACACCTTTTGAGAGAAGTGCGCTTTTTAAAGATTGAAACTGAACTTTTCCACGAAGTCTTGCACTATATATTTTTTTAAATGGGGTTGAATTCCTTTCACTACAATTGCTGTTTCATAAATATATAATTTTTTGGTTTATTAAATATGGTTTACAGGATTCTATAGGACGCAAGTTACAAATTGATCTAAGGCATCTTCTCCGAGAGCCTGCTTTGGGTGAATTTTCCCGGAATATGACCCCGTAGCGCAGCAGAGATGTTACATAGACGTGATATGCAGTCTTATTAACTATCTTTTGTAGCATGTATGTATAATGCATACGAATATTGACTAAGTTTATTACACATCTGATCAATATGCGTTTTCCAATTCATGTTATTATCTACCATGAGTCCTAAGAACTTTGTGGTCTTAGTTTCAGCTATAGTTTGACCTCTATAGATGATATTCATTTGAGACATACTGTCTCCTCTTAGTTTAAAGTTCATGATTTTGGTTTTTCCAAGGTTAATTTTAAGGTTGTTTTGATATAACCAATCTATAATTTTTCCTAGCGTATTATTGACTTCAAGTTCTAACGTATTTCGGTTGGGACTACTAAAAATGACCGTACTATCGTCTGCGAATAGGACCATTGGATGTTTTGTGGCTTGAGGTAAGTCATTAATGTAGATTAGAAAGAGAAGGGGGCCCATAACACTACCTTGTGGTACTCCCTTTTCACACTCCTTGTTGTCCGAATAATACATTAATTCAGTTTTGGTTTTGAGACACAGTTTAGTTATAAGTGTCATCTGTTTCCTATTACGTAAGTAAGACGTTATCAGGTTAAGAATATTGCCCCGAATCCCATATTTGTCTAGTTTGCCTATCAGTATATCATGACATACATGGTCAAAGGCCTTAGTCATGTCCATGTACATCACAGAAACATATTGCCTTTTATCAATATCTCTAACTACTGTTTCTACTAAGTCATACTAAGTTATAGCAAGACCTATCGATTTATTTTTACGAAAGCCCTTCTGTTCCTACGCAAACAAATTAAAATGTTCAAGATATTGATATAATCTGTTATAATATCTGATATAATCTGTTAGTATACTTACATTTTGTGTCAAGTATTTAAAAAACCGGCCAAGTGCGAGTCGGACACACTTTTTACGACTTCGAAAGCTAATTATCTCACCAACCGTTGACTTAAATGAAAAAAAGAAGAAACCTCTATGTCATTTTTAAAGGCCTATCCATAGATAACCAACACGCCTAAGTACATTGAAAAAAAAATTGACCCCCTGTTACATGTATGGGGTGCCCCCTCCAGTTTAATATTTTTTTTGTAATTTCACATTTTATTTCTATATCGGTTTATAACATACACCTTCACACCAAATTTCATAATTGTAGTGGTCATATTCTCCGAGTAAATCGGCTGTGACATACGGACGGACAGACAGACAGACATGACGAATCCATAAGGGTTCCGTTTTTTGCCATTTGGTTACGGAACCCTAAAAATAAAATGACTTTGAAACTGTCATTGCGATAAATGAAATTAATTTGGAACTGCTCGATTACTACAGACCAAGAGAATACAAAAAAAAAACAGCAAAATGCCAGATGTCTGCGTTGTTTGTACACTTGTTGTACACAAGTAAAAGATGATCCCACATTAATAAGTTAGACACACTGCTCGGGGAACCTCCTTGGTTTTGTAGTAGGAATAGCAATTTCTTTGTACAAAACCGGGTCATGGAGGAAGAATATTTACTTCTTTGTACATAACTGTCAATGTGAGTGGTAATGTGCAAGGAACGAAGGTTTCTTGGTACATTACCCGGTTTTGTACGAAGAATATTTTTTCTTTATACATAGCTAGTAATGTAACTCAGTTATGTACGAAGAACAAGGGCAAATTTCAGCTATAGAGTTAATTGTAACTATGTTATAAACATGTGCAACTCCATTTCATTTGCCGTAGCACTTTGTGCTGGCTCTTCAGCGTGCGATATACGCTTTCATTCGCATGGCGTGAGTCTTCGGTAACCCCGATCGATTTTAAATCCATCACAGATCAGATAGAAGGTAAAAATAACAATATGTTGGTAAGTATAGATTACGGGGAATAAAGATAGTCTTTCGATAGTTCTAAATAGACGTAACGTATTTAGTGATGTGGCTAATTCGAATCGGTTATCATAATATCGAATTACGATTGATGGTGGCTAATAAAAGGAATCGATTTATTACTGTGTCATAGGCCACGCTTTTTTACAACTAAATCAATAATTTATTAGATTTTTCACTTTTTGGTGTTTTTGTAGGGAGTTTTTTTTTAAGTTTTTGGAGATTATTAATTTTATATATGGATCAGCTGCGGGCAGAATGAGTAAGGCTGAATTCGGCGGGTAAAAACGGTCGCAGAAATCAGCGTGTATTGTGGCAAGCCACACGAACGAACGGAACGTCTGCGCAGTTTTGCGCAAGCAATGCACCTGGAATAATAAATAAATATCCTATGCCTCGTAAATTAAGATCTCAACTCTGCCCACTGCATCTTGATTGCTACTTTAAGTATGACTAGAGCAAGTAATGTGCTCTTCTGTGTGATGTAGGCTGCATTAATGAGACTCATTGGCTTCACGTAGCCAATTCCGTGCCTCGTGTAATTTGAAAACATTGTTATCAAAATGATGGTGTGAAGTTTCTCGCAGACCTTTCTCATCGGGTCATGCAATTTTAGGTTAGATGCATTTGATTAATATTGGTAAAGTTTGATAGCAATTCGAGCTAAACGCTATAAATAATACCAACACACAAATATAAGTAAAGTACTTACTCCAGTTTGCGGAAAACTGTTTGCCTAGTGAAAGATACGCGCAAATCGCACGAAATTGCGAAAGCCAACAACTGTTTAGTAAGAGACGCGCGCCCCATTCGAAATTTAACAATTTCTCTGAATAACAGGACACGCCCGTGGAATACTAACCGATGAGTTTCACAACTAAATGACGCAATCTCCATTGAAATTTAAAAGCAAATGACCTAAGGACATTGGAAAACTATTGCTTTTCTCCGTATATGAACAATATAGGAAATGTATTAAGAGCTAATGGCCATGTACCTAGTAACTAAGTACTTACGACTGTACAGTTTCAGATACTGATGTGGCGTTTTAGTACATTTCGGCCATATAACGTGATGGTATAAGCTACTAGTTACCCGCGCGGCTTCGCCGCGTCGACGTACTACGCAGAATGCAAGCGAAACCACGGGATAGAATATGCGTATTGGGAAGGTCGATTACAAAGTCGATTTAAAAACATTCGTGCTTGATCATCACGGCTAGTTGTCAAATTTACAGTAAATGTCAGCCTTATTTTAATTAATAAGATCTACCTACTAACTATGAGAATTTCTATGAAAAAATGCATCTTAGCAACTTTAGTCAATTTGGCCATCTGATAATAATCTGTTAATTTTAGTGTGTGTGTGCGTTGATAGTTTCAGTGTAATGCTGCGTAGTAATAGGAAAATATTTTGTATGTGTGGTTTTTTATGTGTATGTTACCTCCCCCAATTTACAAAATATTTTGTTCGGTAATGTGCGCTGATGACGTCTCTTGTCCAAATAAGGCTCTAATAAGGTACGCAAACTCAGAGTACCCCAGAGAAGACGTCTAATAATAATACCGTTAGCGAGCGATATGATCATATCATATACTTACTAAATTGAATAAGAGCGACTGTGAGGGATATATCAGAAAGCGGGCCGCCTCGATGATGAGACGAGTGCGCGGCTCCACGAACACCATCCTACAAACGCTGGCCGAGAGATGGGACTCCCCGATACTGCGGCGATGGATACAGCTCCACACCACAGTGGTGCACTAATGTTGATAATTAATTTCAATTTAAATTATTGCTATCAAATTGTACTTCTTTACTAACATAGTGTTCGTAAGATTAATTATTACTAACATCTTTGTCATTTATATGGAACCATGTTTCTGAAATAAATTATTTGATTGATTGATTGATATATCATTTGTTCTCTTTGTCACAGTTCCGCAATTAAGAATGTTCTGTGATATGACTCCTATCCTACCCTCCCTTAGAGTATCCCTGAGAAATTTTCAAATAATAATACAACTACCGAGGTCATGTACTAAATGCAATAAGAGCGACAGAGAGAGATACATCATTTGTAGTCTTTGTCATAGTTACACTTTTTTATTTGGCTCATTATCATGTCCTCGTCATACCCGCCCAAATTAAAGAGGTTGTTTATGATAAGGCGCCAGCCGTTTAAGACAAATTCTCAATTTAGGTGGGTAAGAGCTTTTCCGTCCCCCTTGGTGGAACTCGTACTCGTATGTATGTATGTATGTAAGCACTTTATTGTACACAATAATAGTTTAAAACATATACATGTCACACAGGATCAGAGTACAAAGGCGAACTTATCCCTATGAGGGATCTCTTCCAGCTAACCTTTGAGGGATTGAGAGATTTTTAAAAATAATGAGATAGACAAACTCGTATAGGATCTCTTTAGAAATACTCTAAGTATCCTCATAACCTATTCTATCTAATCTAGAAAAAAAACAATGCATGCGACATTGGCAATATTGGTATTAACATTTGATGCCGGAACCACGCAATGGGCCATTATGGGCCAACGTATAGGTCGCAGTTATGCATTAAAGGCCATCGCTTTCCATCAGGTGAGACTAAGGCCTATCGCCAGTCAGTCAATCATAAAAAAACCATATTTGCATCTCGTTCCACCGTTCTCGTTGTCATAACTGCGTCTTGTACGTGGCCCATCATGGCCCATCGTGTGGTTTTGGCATGACAGTTGTGAGGTCTATTTTGTCAAGTGAAGTAACTGGGTTAAAATCTTTCGTTAGGTGACACTGATACAGTATAATTTTAACTTTTAATTGAACATGTTACCAATAGTGGTAATCTTATTCATCCTTTCAATGTACCTACGCCCTTTTAGAACGTGGCAGTTTAACGTGACCATTATCCCCCTTATTTTGGACATGTTTACTGAAACGTAACAAAGAGAAATATACATGTCCTCTAACTTTTCGAGTATTATTAACCTATTCGACGCTAACAACGTACCTCTAATGAGATATCAACCTACATGCATTTCTATAGGGTTCAACTTTGCGTTTGACATCCTCAGACAAACATTGATGAATAGCAAATTAACCCCTTGAACGCTATACTTCATGAACGGCAGTGACCTTACACGTCAACTAAAAAATGAAGGTGATTTTGACAACGTACGTTATAACTCCCATGTTGTCGACAATTAAAGGGTTTAATTATTTTTCTGACGTCTTAATTTTGTTAAAGTATTTAACCTTTTAAGCGCACTATCAATAGAAATGCATCTAGGTTGATATCGCATTGGACGCCGTCACCATGACGGATGTATTCGTCGTTTTGTCGAATCAATGGTGCGCATATACGTCGAATACGTTATTGGCGTCGTAAAGGTTAATTAGTGCAACATTGTTTTCTCGTCGGTTTGATCTGAATCCACCAATAAGTAACGTCTACTGATTGAACTTCTTTGCTTATGATCACCCTACTGGTATGGCAATAGGTGGAAGAGAGACACACTTAGACAAAGCTAGCCTCTTCTCTTTCAAAATGTTTTGCAGCTTATCTATGATTAACTCAGAAACAGTTCTGTAACTCACAACGTAAAGTTTAATTTGGTTTGTCATTGTTTTGGCAGATATCAATATCAGGCAAGATATACGGAACGTATATTCGAAACGTCATTGGTTTGTATATCAACTTCTTTGAAGTATAAACCATTACAATTTAATATTGACATAATTAGAGCACAATAAAAAAAAGTTGACATACTTAGACCGAATATCATGTATTCTCTTGTAAACAAATTAGTAATTTTACTTTCGTTTATTGTTAATAATATTGAGTATTTCTCGACTCAAAAGTTTTATATTGTAATGCTGTACCAGATATTTCTTACAGGAACATTTTAGTTCATATTTAATTTTATGTCATCCGGAATCGTACCATAGCCAGTTCCCAAGTCACATGGAGGTCACGTGTTAACCAAGCTAAATTTTGACACCTCGTACAATTCTACCAAGGTAAGCTGACCCCTCGCTTGTATGCGGCGTCATCGAACACTATTTCGGGGCTTATATTTGTCGGGGTATCCAGGATTTTTCGTAAATATCATTTTATTAATTTTCCAGGACAAAAAAAAAAAAAAAACTAAGACCTTATTGCACATCTGCAGGATGGGACGAATCCTATGGTATATAATTTATCAAAATCGGTCCATAACTGTAGATCTGATGGGCATTATAAAGATCGGCTTCGCGTAATATATATATAGATAGATAGATCTTGGTACAAGCTAGGCTGGTCACAAAAATGTGGTTTTTGTAGCTTGGAGGTCAATGAAATCTATGCGTATTTTTGACGTGATAACGTCTTTAAAATCGTTTTAGTCGGGTGACATGTTCAGAAACTTGTGTCACACCAAAACCTCACGAGCGCGATCGCAGGTATAAGTGAAGTGCAAGTGAAGTAAGACGTTATCACGTAAACATCTCGATCGTAAACCTACTTTACAAACAACCAATTTTTTATTCAGGTGTAGACTACGTATTATTAGAATCTTAAGGCGATTAACGAATACACGCAAAGGTTTGCACATACGGTCACAGCCCGATCAAAGTTAAATATGGCGCGGGCAGTTGTCATCCTATAGAAACTTGTCAAACTTTCCATAGATTCAAATTTTAACTTACTATTACAGACGGTTTGGTGCAATCTACCCTAAAAGCCGTGACACACCGAATGCGTGCGCAGCACGTGCGCGTGCGCGTGTGCGTGGCGTGCGCGTCGTATCGTATGAAATGTCATAGTAGATGACACACCGCTAGCGTGCCGTGCACGTGCGCGTGACTTGCCAGCGGTGTGTCATCTACTATGACGCCTTTACCAGGCCATCAGTCCACCTTGGGGTGCCCTATCCACGCTGCGCCTTCCGGTACGTGTTCGCTACTATAGAGAACCTTTCCGCCCCAGCGGCCATCGGTTCTATCTATTACGTGCAATGTGCCGCGACAAAAGTTCAAAGTCTAGTGACTGCCAAGTGGGGTTTAAGGGCTTGAATTGCACATTCTAAAACGGTTTTTTTACGCCGGTAATATTTCAATTTAAAAGGATAATGTAAAAAAACTGCCCTCTTATCTCCGTAGTTACATACACATACGTAAACTCACGCCTATATTCCCAAAATGGGTAGGCAGAGCACATTAAAATTATTTTTCAATGCCATTTTTAGCAATTGCAGGTTTATAAATGTAGAAAATCTGATATTGCAGTGACAGGTTGCTAGCCCATAACACACTTCAACCTGGTTTCCATAGTCGACTCTCATGACATCCAAAGAAAGGGGAAGAAGTTACCAAGTCCGAAGTTTACCAAGAAAAAATAGGAAATTATTACACAACGTTAATATCAATATAAATATAACAGGAAAGATATAATTATATCTCTATCAAGATTATATATATTTTTATCATCAAAAAACCATTTTAAATCTAAGTTTGTATAATGCTCCAATAGTACACACGGCGTACAATTTCTTCTGAATTAATCGGGTCGGGACGGGTATACGATATTTGTACGGAACCCTCGGTGCGCGACTCGGACTCTGAAAAGGAAACGATTGTTTGAGAAGTCCATACTGGCGCCACTGGCGCAACAACAACAACCAACATACGCCCAAATGACTTCAACGGGGCTTCATAATACATACTGGCGCCACTGGCGCACCCGCCAACATACGCCGAAATGACGTCAACGGGGCTTCATAATACCTCTCTTAAGGGTCCCCCGCACGCTCGGCTGAACTCGATTCTCCATACAAACGTAGTTTCGTTCTCATTTTAAAACACCGTGCTGAAATAACATGAAACTTTGTATACAAAACTGGAGCCGCCATATCTACGTAGGTCGGAAATTAGTTTCTGTTGATAGAAATTTTAATAGAAAATAAATACAGCGAGTTTTTGAGTTTTTTACGTCTCGTCTTGTACCTTAATAATTGCTGTATTTTTTCTCCACTATAATTTCGAGCAACAGAAACTAATTTCTGACCTAGATATGCCGGTTCCCATTGTGTATACAAAGTGTCGCGTTATTCCAGCATGGCGTTTTAAAATGAGAGCGAAACTACGTTTGTATGGAGAACTGAGCATACTGCGGACTTTTAGATAAGCATATTACAAGTTATCACCCGAGAAGAAATGACTTACGAGTTTTGCCTCTGGCCCTGGGGCTATAATACTCATCATCAGGAGATGATATTAAAAAGAAAAATCAATTTGGAGTGTTAGAATCCATAGTCGGGGACTAAACTGCTGTATTGTTTCTCTCAAAATTGACTTATTCTAGTAACACGCAATAGGTAATGTGAATAAAAATTAAAAGTTGCTAAGTAGGTATGTGCATTCGGTTATCGTGATAGCAACGCTTCCGCGATGTACGGAAGCAACGCCGCGCTGGCAAGTAAGACGCATTTAATTATGACGAATGATAATTTGTGTAATATTGCACTTAATAAGCCGCGATAAATAGGTATCGTGATGGCATTTATGATCGATATTAGATTGTGACTCATGCTTTTTCCAAGAAAACCGAGTTACATGTTGTGCATAGGCTATGGTCACGGCGCTTATCATCAAAACATGGGTCGTACGTTTGGTTGCCACGACTATGGTATTAGAAAAAAGATAAATAGGTATTAGAAATAATAATAATATATACGTATAATAACTTAAATAGGCTTAGGCACACAAAAAGTTTAGTTTCTCGCACATAAGCAGGAAGTTCAAAAGTGATTGTAAAAGTAAAATCATTAAAAAAAATGCCATATCCACATGGGCTATCAACATACCACGCAATGGGATGTATCGGGTTTCCCTGACCTATTATGTCTGATACGGCATACTTGATGTCAAAAAAGTAAAGTTAAAGTAATAAACGGCTTCGCTGCATTCTTGGAGGACCCTTATCATCTAAGGAGCAGCTTAGGCGAGGTCAAAAATAGAAGATACAACATTAATGGGCATTTCTGGGAATGAATTAACTCTGCATTTTCTTGTAAGAACTATAATGCTACACATTCTACCTATCTACCTACTGATGACTTGTTATTGAATTATTTTAGATATTATCTCGTTTTTAGGGTTTTATTTTATAACTAGCTTTTGCCCGCGATTTCGTCCGCGTGGAACTCGTTTTCGCCTTAGAATTATTTGTTTTCCCATACAATCTTTCTCAAGGTTGGACGGTGTCGAAAAGTATACCACAGGACCTTAGGGTGACACGTTAGAGAAGGAAGGACACGAATAGATCGGACTGGAGAGATTTGCTTGCCGACAAATAAGTAAAGTTTTCATCAAAATCCGTTCAGCCGTTTTCACGTGATGCGCGGTCAAGTAAACAGACAAACAGATAAACATTATTGCCTGTTACAAACAGATAGACAGATAAACAGACAGATATTCTAAAAACTGTATACCCAGCCAACTTTTTTCCACTATCCATGTACAGACTTTCGACCCTCTTCAGCTTTATTATACGTATGTATGTATAGCCCTTAAAGAAACAGTCAATTATTGTACCTATGCGTTTTATTTGGTAGTTATTATTGAATGTAAATTTATTATAAAAGGAGACAACCAACGTCTTTACAGTTCACCAAAACATCCAAATAGTTGCAAACCAGCACCGCATCCACACCCATCGATTCGACCCTACTCGACATTCGATGCCATATTCAAGATACGTATCATGGAGTTACAATAATATGAATATCACTAAAACGCGAATTTCTATTGTTTTTAATTGATTAAAATCGAATTTGAAAATAATTAAGGTATGTGCTTTTATCTTACTATAATATCGAATTAGAATTTCGTATCATTGAAAAAAATTGGACGCAGACATTGTGGTCCGGAGCCATAACCGATTCGGGATCGTCGTAGGGAATCGATGGGATGGGTTTAGAATTCCAATTACGATCAGCGGTGGTAATAGTCGAAATGGGTTAGCAGGTATCGGCCGCCCCCGCCCCATCGGCGCGCTTCGTGCCACACTCATTCGCTTTTTGCCCACCTTTCGACTCGCGCGCAGCCTCTGTCATTGTTCGTGAACGAGCATTTCTCTCACGTGGGAACGATTGACTCTTTTGTGCTTTACCCGCTATTCCCCAGCCGCTATACAACCGACCGCACGTAATGAGATGACTTTACTTGGTGTAATTGTGATCGGGAACTGTTTTGTGAATTAAATATGACCAGATTGAGGTGATGTCAGGTTTCCTAGTGAAAGTTGAGTGATGAGAGAACAAACATAGTGATCGGGATCTTCCTGTAAGATAAGCGGATACCATGGCAGTTGCATCGGTGAGTTATGGTTTCCTATGGATTTAGTAACTATCATGGAGTTTAAACAACACAAATTTCTAGTAAAGAAACCCGTCATGTCATCACCTAAATAAGTTGATATTGAGCTCGTCTTGATTGTCCAGAGAAAATTGCTTCTTAATGTAAATGTACTTTTAATTATTTTATTACGACAGATTGAGCTACAAGGGAGATAGAGTCTTATTAACTGCATTTTATAGAACAATAAAAAGATTTAATTAATGCGGTATTATAGCTGGTCACCAAATCGCTATGTTTATCCATTTCATGTGTAAAATTGTTTACATAACATACATATTTGTACTTAAATCCGTTGCTTATAATTAATGTTTAGAGTTTGGAAGCTCCTCTACTTATATAGGCTTTTTTGGGTCTTACGGTCTTTGTACACTAACAGATCAAGTCAAGATGTAAGTTTGATCAACACAGACCGCTTAACCCCTAGGGTCAGTGTTGATCAACCACCGCCAGTGCCACAGTACGTGTCCCTACCCGCGGCTTCACCCGCTATTTATATATTTAGCAGACCTATACAAAACTTCCACTTCCATTACGTCTCCTTAAGGGGTGATGGCCATAATAAAAAGTGGGTGTTCGAATTCTCTCGTTAGGGCTTTAGTTTAAGTATTTTGAATAAACGCACTAATTTTTGATAAAATAGGTTTAACTGTATACAACTAAATAAATAAAAACAAGTCAATTTCGTACCTATAGTAATCTAATATGATCATTGTTATTTGAGTATTTACATTATTTCAAAAATATTTATTCAATAAGTGAATATTAAAATAACCTATAAAATAAATAAACTTAAACATAAAAAAATTGTCCCAAGTCGCCATCAGCGGGTAGAGTGCCCAGAAGGCCGGCCGCATTGCCACGGTGGATGGCAATGCTTATTCTTTGTGCGAAATATTAGCCAGCCCTCTGGTCACCGGTGGTCTCTATTAAGCGCGCCGACAAATCTTTGAAAATTCGACGCGCACTTGAATAATTGCCCCCAAACGCCTCAAATAAATATCCACTCACCCAAGGAGGCATACTTGCGGCGTATTTACATAAAATAAAAACAGTGTTCACCAATATTATGCCACCTCGTTCCGTATACATTGAATCGTACAGTGACATTAACTTGGCTTATCTGAGCTTTTTGTTTTAAGTACCTTCCTTTGTAATGTATGGTAACCACTCAATCCTGACTCACAGTATAGTAGCATTGAGTAGACTTTTGACATGTCATTAATGAACTAGCTACTTGAGTAATCAAACCTGTTGTCAAACCTGACAGTGAAAAAGGACTAGCCCTATCAGTTTAGCACCTAATAAATTTAATTGAATATGTAGCAATATTTTGTTGAATATGTATATGAAGAAATGTTCCGTATTATTACAAACTTTTATTTAACTTGCAATGTTGGTTTGTGTATCTACAAATGTAGTGAAGAATCGGTTCCGATACTTCCGATCGTGAAAACTCGGAATACGACTAGTTCCGAAGAAGTGTCAATAATTACCGTATTATTTAAAATGTTGTCAAAGACTGATAATAAGGGATCGTAACTTTTGTAGCATTTTCGGTGCAGTGCAAGTGGTAACGGAACTGGGATAAATGATTTAAATTCTTATGATTCATTAGCGTTAATAACGTTAATATTAACCTTAATTAACCTTAATTAACCTTTTGACCCTTTACCTACGGAGGCAATTATTTGCTGTCAGAGGTTGTTACTGTATGTAATCTGCATAAGGTTCACTTAAAAGTGTAACTAGTGTCAACTATGGTTGACACCCGTAGGTAAAGGGTTAAATTGTATTTGTCCATACCAACTCCGTTAACACCACAACGCTGCACCGAAAATGCTACAAAAGTTACGATCACTGCTGATAATGATAGCCTCTCCGTCGGATAGTCGGGTCTAGTCGAATTCCAGGTTTTTACGATGGGAATTATGCAATACATCTGTGTGTGTTCAGGTCAAATCATGCAACTGAATTTTAAAACAGCTATATCCTCAATCAAGTGATTGAAGTTTTTTTATACTTAGGTTCGGTGACAATCCAATATTATGTTACCACCGAGCTGATCTGATGATGGAGACAGAAGGTGGCCATAGAAATTCCTATACTACTTACACAAGATAAATTCGTTGTGTTTGAGTTCATTATAACCCTCTCAATGAGTAATTTTGTGACGGTATAAAAGAGGTACAGTCAGCAACAAAAGCTAGTAGGTATCAACTATGTTTTTTTCGGAACATTCTTTAAATAAGGTCAAAAAAACGTACAATTAGCTACATTCTGCACTACAGATACAGACTAGACACACCGCGCGACTAGGCGTGTCATAGTCGCCTGAACGTCCGCCTGGCAAGTAGCGCAGCATGTTAGCCTAAGCGTAAACAGCATCAATCGATAGGGAAGAAGATATATCTTGTATCTTTTTTTCATAATTTTAGGGTTGTTCTATTTAAACTGTCTGCTTTGTTTTGTTTGTCGAATTTATGTACCACTAGTGGCTCTAGCGGTGCCCAGAGCGGTTTCTTTTATGAAATTTCAAAATTTCCAAAAACAACTGAAAAAAAAAACATTTTATATATTTAATAATAAATATTGGGGGACAATCTTGCACAAATCGACCTAGTCCCAAACTAAGCAAAACTTGTACTATGGGTACTAGACGACGATATAGATACTTATATAGACAAAAATACATACTTAAATACATAGAAAACATCCAAGATCCAAGAACAAATATCCGTGATAAATGCACAAATAAATGCCCTGGCCGGGATTCGACCCCTGAAGTTTGTTTGTTTAACAACTAGGCTAAACAGGCCGTCAAATTATGTTGTTTATGTTGTTTACACAATTTGATCATGTTAATGTAATCCCTATCAAAAATCTTGCTCCAGAAAAATAACCATATAACTTTTACAAAAACCAGCTAAGTGCGAGTCGGACTCGCTCACCGAGGGTTCCGTACAAAAAATAAAAACGGCAAAGAGTCCGACTCGCATTTGGCCGGTTTTTAATATTTGTTGTTATAGCGGCAACAGAAATACATCATCTGTGAAACTTCAACTGTCTAGCTATCACGGTTCTTGAGATCTAGCTCGGCGAGTGGTAGCTATAAAAAAGGGCTAAAATATCACGTTTTTTGTATGCGAGCCCCCCTTAATTATTATTATTATTATTATTTTGTTTTTAGTATTTGTTGTTATAGCAGCAATAGAAATACACAACCTGTGAAATGTGTTCTATTACGGTTCTTGAGATACAGCCTGGTGACAGACGGACGGACGGACGGACAGCGAAGTCTTAGTAATAGGGTCCCGTTTTTACCCTTTGGGTACGGAACCCTAAAAACTGATAAGTACTTAACTAGGTATGTAGACGGTACTCGTAGTATATTCACCGCATCTCTGACGAGTCACTTCTTAAATGTAAACATTTTCAACCCTTTTTTGTCGCTTCGCTTACGAGGTTTCTAAAAGCCTGATAAAGGCTTTACTTACTTTTGATAGTTATCGGAAACATAACGTTAAATGGTGGTAATAAAACGTTAACAAGTGCTACTAGCTCAAGTTCGCTCCATAATCGTTAAATGTTTGGTAATAGATAGGTACTATATGTAGATAATAGGGTATTGATAGAATTGACGTAGCGATGATTCAAAACTCTGCATATTTTTATAGTTTAATTTAATCTAGTTAGTCTACTACATTCTAGACTGAATGAAATTTAACTAGAAACATGTCTAGACATTAACATGTCAACTTAAATTTCTCGTGATAACTATCATCCAAGTGAAACTTAAGAAAAAAGTTTGTCGTGGGTAAGTTTATTCCAAACTCGGCTTCGAGTGGCGTTAAGTACACTCTCGAAGAAAGTGTTAACAGTGTCCTGCCAAACTGCTGTCTCACTGTTAAACATTATGTTGTAACAAAAATGACGTACGCAAGGAAAGATGTTACGTAATTATTACAAACAAATTAAATTCCTAAAAACCGGCCAAGTGTGAGTCGGACTCGCGCAACGGGGGTTCCGTCCATAACTTAAAAATCAAATGTGATTTATGAATATATTGGTAAAATATACGTAACAATACTAATACTAATAATAGGACAAAGTCAGCAAGACCTGCCACAGGAGGTAACCGCCATGTGGGATGTTGATTCAACGATCACTGTCCCGATAGCCGTCTCCGCGAAGAGTCTCAATCAACATCTTAAGAGGCTCTCGCTAGATTGGCTGGGTCAATGGTCAAATACAGAAGGCGGTACTCCTGGACACGGCGCGGATATAGCGCGATTATATTTTGTATGTATATTTTTATATTTTAATCGCTGCCAGCGGCACTCTAGGTTAGGTTTTAATGCTCTTATATTTTGTTTGTATATTTTTATATTTTACGTTTATAGATTTATTGTAAAAAAACCTAATCTAAGTGAAAAAAAATATAGAAGCTAATAATAAACATTAAAACTGAATTTCAAGTTCATGGGTCAAAGGGAAGTTAAAAATTCTTCGGAATAAATGTATGATGACCGACATGCGAGTGACAGCAATGGCTTCGTTTGGACCCTTCGTGTACGGAACCCTAAAAAGTAATATTTCGAAAATTCACTAGCTTAAGAAAGGTGAATTAAAGTATACTGTATGTAATTCTTATGAGAAATATGAAGAGTTGTTATGAAACTGTTAGTCAAATTATGATTGACCCAAACTCAGACACGTATGTACGTGGAAACTGATTTAAAAACATAGTACGATTAAAATAGTATTATTAAGTCCATATATACAAAGCTAGGATTCGAAGAGTACATTAAGAAAAAATAAATAAAGTGCTGCTGCTGGGAATTAGGAATAATAAATATAAGAAGACAAATCGCATTAGTCCCAATAAGCTTACATATAGTTATCATTACTGTCCCATATGTACTATTTATTTAACGAGCAATATTTGAATGTATTTGTTTAGTTCTCAAAAACGGCTCAAAAAATTTCAATTAGGTTAGGTTCGTTAATAGGTACCGGGACTGGCGCTTCGTCGAGTCTAAGCAGGAATGTTTTCGGATTGACAGTGTATGACTATGTATATAATAAATAACATAAGCAGACGGAATAGGAATTTAGAGGGCGATGAAATGTTGCATATATAGGTGTATGAAACAGAACAAATTTAATTCCATCCATCTATTGGCAATACTAAAAAAAGTATTCCTAAATACACAAAAGTCACATGTTCAAAAATGCACGTAAAAAGTAAGAGCAAACATTCCTATCTGCTTTCCGTCGTGACTGTCCTCTAGAGCAAACAAGTGATGGGGCAAACGTGCTGACACGGGTTTTGTGAGCTCAAAATATTTATCAAACAGGTACTTCGTTCACGACTACGTAGGAGATGCTTTTTTAACCCTTAAATGCATAGTGTAAGATGCAGCCTATATAACAAAATCGTAAAATTCTATTCAAATTTAAAACATTTAATAATTTTGGCTTAGATGTTAAAAAATCGTGAGGAATTATAGATTTTTATATAAATAGTTCAGATTTGTACAGATTTGTATTAAAAATGTTTATACGCGTTTTTAAGCAAAGGCGGCAATTTTGCAAAGAGTGTCAAATTGTCGATTTTCCGTGTGTGATTTAAATGAGTTTTTTGGCCTTTATTATTATTTGTAAGGACATTATTTGTGAGATAACTATAATGCAGTCCTTTAAATATTAAATATATATTCTGATAAATTGATTATGATAAAAAAATGTATATGTATGTAGTGAATAATTATGTATTTACACAAATTATATTTGATGTATGTAACTTCTAATTCTAACATCGACGTATTTATTGAATATTGTTGTTTATTTTTCCCGATATCAGTAAACTAATATGTATATATACATATGAGTTCAAAACAAAACATGCAATAAGGGTTAAATAACTTACCCAATAACCTACGCACGCAGACTCCGCAGACGCTCTCAAATAAACTCATATAGAGAGACTAACTAGCACGGGCGGTACACAAAAAGGATTTTACACCGCACATTGCCAAAAAGCGCGTTTTACCGCACGCTGCGCGTCCGGAAAAACCCACTTTTTGGCCAAGTAGTGACGTAAAATTGTGTACAAAACACGGGTCTTAAACAGAAAGCCCTCTCTGGCATATTTATGACCCTCGCCTGCGGCTCGGGCCTAAAACATCTGCGATATCGGCCTTTCTTTGTTTTACAACCCTTGTATCGTAAATAACTATAACCATATAAATACGAGTATAACCGATTATAACCATTGGTCCTGGTTGTTACCTGTGGCAAGCGTGATCATTTCTTATAGTCAAATTGCCCACGCACTTGACTGATGATTAGATTACATCTCTGGGTGCAGATAAATTTAATCTTATTATAACCACGTTGAATAATACTGAGTTGGGTATCGTTAACCGCATCGCTTAGCTGTATTTTTTGGTTAGTAATTTTATATTTGACCAATCAGTGGTGACTTGTGCGGCCCGGCACTGACATACGTATTCGATCGCTACAAGTTATAAAATATAACTGACTTTACATCTCAATATTATTTATTTATTTATGTACAACGAAAATTAATACAAAAATACTTAACCAAAATAATATAAATAAAATTAAAACTAACTTAAATCTAAAACGGGCCCTTGAGGCATTGTACCGAGGATGCTAGCGGCATTTCCTCGCTGTATCGCAATACTGATTATTTATTATTTTATATCTCAATTATCAAAATCGGTCAACCTGGTCAGAGTTATAGGAGAACATAAATACATAAAAAAAAACGCAGACGAGCTGAGAACTTCCTTCCTTCTATTGAAGTCCAATTGAAGTCAGTTAAAAAAGGGCGGGATCGCGCTTGATCGGTCTGCAACTCCGCTAGCGTCCATATGTCTGCTTACTCTGAGTATGGTTGTTTGCCACCGTCGTAGTATAAAAAATGTAGTCAGTAACATGCCGGCGCCGGTACACTTGTATTATATCGGACACGCGCATGCAGTTACGCACTTTCCATTTCGGTGCGTCCACCGTTTACCCGCTCCGTCACGTTACCTTGCGATTTATTGGAGGGTTCCGGCGTTTCGGCAAACCGTTGCACAAACACTTTTTAGACGCGATTTCATTTAAGAAGCATTTATGCGTTTTGAGGATTACGTCTATATTCGGTAGTTTATTGAATATGTAAATTTCTACTTCTCTTCCGAATTCAGATTTCCGATTACGTTATAGGTACCTAACTTAACCTAACATTATTACACAACGTGTGTCATTCATGGTATGGTCTTGGACCTAACTACAGTCCTGGATGGTGTAGGGGTCTTATTAAGTTTAGACGTGGGTGGTTCGTCACTTGGTACCAACTTGTACATTTTCCAGCTATGATGTCATAAATTTTTGTATGGAAACAACAAATTTTCTTCAGAAACCTATCGAGTGGGGTATTAAATGAAAGGGCTCTATGAGCTGATTCCATAAATATTCCACGCCATTACGCCATTTCCTTGGTCATACTTCGTAGTAAAATTATAATGGCTCATCGATTAACTAAGTAGTATTTTACCTACTCTCTAATATGCATTTGACAAACTCATATAAAATGAGCTGTTTTGACATTGAAAATATCTTTTCGTTCGCTCCAGTATAGGGTCCCATTTCACGAAATAGTGCGATCCCCTTATATTTCAGAGAGTTGTGAAGGTATGATATTCAAACTAGGCTCAAAAGACGCGTATTTACGAGATGTGTAAGATGCAAAGAGAATTATTTGAGAAAGTCCAGAACGAAAAAAGTTTTGGCCGAAATAGTGAAAAAAAAAATTCATTTTCCTCCGATTTTTTCATTTTGGCACTCGATATTTTGGAAACGAAGAATGATATCAAAATTTTGATCAAAACTCCTCTGGACAATTTAGTCGGCTACAATTTGAGCCTAAAACAAAGACGATCAGGTCAAGGGTTTGCGCTGTAGCCTAACCTTTTTGAAAGAAGTCAAAAAGTCAGAACGACTATTAGTAGGTAATATATATTTTTTTTAATCAACACAATTGTACAATTGTAGTTAGTTTTAGTTTTATATTTCAAATTGTTTAAATTAAACATGCATTGTTTTTATAATAAATTATTATTAATTATAGTTCGAGACAACAATAGCACATTATTGCAGTGCCCGGGAAATAGCAATTCGTGGATAAGTCAATGATGTTTTGGAAGACCAATATCTTCCAAAACCTTGGCAAATAATATAGTTGATTGAGATTGCATAAAACAAGCCATTTTATCCGAGACCAGGCAAGGGTCGATATAAAGTAGAGGATAAAATGAGTTTTATACATGAGTTATACATCTGCTTTTCACTTCGATTGCTAGAAAATTAAACAAATAATCAAGGTTATGATATCATATAATTTATCCTTCTCCTGGGGCCTAGGGTGTCATGTTGAATTCGACTTTGAAAATTCTTGTTATAGTTATAGTCGGAGTTTGGAGGTCGAGTTAATTTGAAGTCGCCGTTATCTTGCGTGAATATTAGTAAAGTGGCAAATGCCTTTTTATGTGGTTACCGTAACTTGGCTGCGCTTTAAAAAATTGCCAATTTATTAGGAATTTTGTATGTTTATATATTATATATCAACCAAATTGGCATAACGTTAGCAAATGTAATGCATTTTTTTATTTTGTTGAGATCATTTTCAATGTACCTTGATGGTCGTGTAGTGCACGAGATCTGTGAATTTTTAGACTGACATTTGAATACGCTTTTATTGATTACATTAATTACTTCATCATCACGTCATGCTTTTAGATAACCTCATCATCAACATCACCATGAATAGTATTACTTACAGAACCCAAATTAAATTATACGGTTGCAATTCGCAACTCACGAGTGTGCCGAAATTGGCGCCCACAATGGACGGAAACAAAAACATCAAATTACATGTGGTTGGAGTTGGACGGAAAATACTATGTAGGAGGAAATGAATAATATTTATCTTAAAAACCACAACATGTTACATTTTGTAGCTATGAAACTATAAATGAATTACAAAGCACACCAAGCATACGCGCTTTTCATAACTTCATGAGTTCAGGAATAATCTAAATAGTGACTGCAAACTGTAGGTAGATACAATACAATCAATACACTTTATTGCACACCTGAAAAAGAATTACATAATAGAAACAGCATAATAAGGTACAAGCAGAGGTAAACAACAGGCGGTCTTATCGCTAAAGAGCGATTTCTTCCAGACAACTTTAAGATAGTAGATTAGGAGTCGCCTGGGCGTTTCACGATGCGTTGTCAATACAATGAATCCTGGAGTCCATAAAGGGCGGACAAGGTGCTTGTGATTCTTCTGGAGTCGCAAGCGTCCGTAGGCTACGTGCTCGGTCTTTTACCTCGCCTGCCTTGCCGCTCATCCAAGGACCCCTTGGCCCTCAGGTTCGCTTGTAAGACGCGCGGAGTGAGTGTTGTTCTAAATGCAGTGAGGAGAAACAGATTTCTCCTTGTGAGAGGTTAAAAATGGTAAAACGCGGACCCTCCCAATCCTCGACCCAAGGGTCTTACAAGCGAGCCTCTAACCAGCGAATGTCTTACAAGCGAACCATCTGCGGCCGAAGCATAGATAACCCCCTAGGGGGTTATCTATGGGCCGAAGGCACTCAGATTGGCGGCGAGCCACGCGAGGCCGAAAGCCTAAGACCCGAAGCGTCCCCTAAGATCGCGCACTCACGGCGTACACCATCAGGTAGGCTGTAAGCTTATTTGCCACCGTCTTCGTATATAAAAAGAAGTAAAAACACATTCTAAATAGTATTCGGTAACATATTTGTGAATTGCAGGTATTTATCGACTACTTGACAAGAGTACTCTGAAGTAGAAAAAGTGCTTTCGTTAAACGATGACTCTGTATAAATTAATTCCATAGTGCACTGTCACAACCAATTTCCATGTATCATGGTTCAGATGCAATCTCCTATGCTAAGTAATGCAATGTACAAATTATCCATATCTCGCGTTCGCTTCACATTCCGTTAAGGTCAGTCAAGTGGTCGGGGAGCATTGTTCATCGACGCTGGGAACGTCTCATCGCGAACCTCGTGAAAGCGCATTTTCCCAACAAGTAATATCGTACTAGAGAACGACTTAATGCTAAACTGTTTAAAAAATATCGCATTCCCACGAGCAACACGTCTCTCGATTGTAAAAACGTTAGGTCATAGTTGTAATAGCGATAATTAAGATAATTACTACTACGTTAATATGCGTGAGGAAGATCGCAAATCGTTTAGACTCCTAAGCGGTTTACGTGATTAGTAGAGATGGAATGTGCAATGGACGAAGTCACAGGACATAAATCCGTCTATTGCATTGCTTCCTCGATTACGGTGACAGTCGTTAACTCGGTGTAATATGGGAATTAGTAAACAAAGTGCGGAAATGCTTCGTTCATCTGTGGCGTGCGCGTGCGATGCGAGCAACAACCGGCTAATAGTTATACAATTAGCCAACTGCAACGTCCGTGACATACCGTGCTTTTTAGATTCTTTTCGATTGCTTGCTTATCCGTACGAAAAAAACAAAAAAGTATATTGTACAGTAGGTAACAAAACTGTATATTTATAGTCCTGGATTACAATTTTAGCCCTTTCTTCCCTTGTGTATCAGCGGCAGAAAAACTTGCCCAAAATTGTAGCCACGTGTATAATAACATTGATAACCGTACCAAATTTGGGGTATTTTTGTCCCTTGGATATATTATCATCCACGATATATTTGGAGGTCCGATGTGTGTTTTGCTCGCTGGGTTAACAACCTATCACTCCAATATCACATTACTCGTACTTACGTCTTTACATACAATCATTCCTAGTGCCCTGAACAGAACAGTACCGCTACCATGAGATGCTATCGAAAATATACATTACGTTACTACAGTCGCTACCGAATAAACGCGTTTCGAGTAGATTTCGATTGTGCTCGTACCATGAGTCAACCGCGCGTTCACTGCGCCCGCCAGACGCTAACGTAATATTCGCTAGCGACTAACGTTTTGTAGCGGTTGCCGTAGATCGGTACCATGAGTCACCAATTTGACAGCCGCTATCGAAAAATACCGTATCGACTGTAGTAAACTATTTCACTAGCAAATTGGAGCGTGAAAGCTTATTAGAGATCTTGTTTCGTAAGTTATTGTAATAATTATTTATCTAAATAATATCGGCAAGGCATTATTTTGTGTGCAATATGTTAGCGACGGCTGCGTAAGAAGATGAACGACAAATAGCAGAGATAAATTGGGGCTGATATGAGAAATAAATAAAAAAAATCCACTTCAACATACTATAAAATGAGATTAGGTTTATTAATTATATATAATCTATGTACATCTAATCACATGAAACTAAAAAAAATCATCATAAAAACTGGGAAGACTGCATCACTCAGTTTATAGGTATGGCAATAATAACCAAAAATAACCAAAGCAAATATAAGATTCACTAACATTTGACCTTGATCTACTGTTCTACGACACTTTAAATTAGCAGGTTTATTTCTATACTTTTGAAAGGAAGCCTTTTGTCCAATATCGTCCTTGCTCTGTCTTTTCAGTATAGTTAGAAAGAGAGCTTTGTATGCTGTGAAGTTAGGCACGTCACTCCGATCGTAACGTAAACTACTCGATGAATCGAGTTAACGTTAGCGAGTATAGTAAACGTGTAATTGACTCATGGTACGAGTACCGATCTGTAGTTCTATGAGTGACCACCAGAGGCGCTGTACTTATTCTCCATACTGATTGTTTACGCAGTCGCTAGCGAGTACGGTCACTGCAAACTCATGGTAATGCTACAGTATACATTGTGATTTGTGATACAAGTGAGGTACGTTGATCGTTACACTAGAGGCGGTATTAGACACTCGCGCGAGAGTGTAATGTTCAGCCCCACGAGTTTTAGACATTTTTTAACATATGTGCGGAAATTCTGTAACTCATTTTCTGTAGTTGTTGATTGTTGATGGCAACAGGTTAATACTTACTGATATGTATTAGAAATGACAATCGCTAAAAATGTTTCCAGTGACGAGATCAATACTATTTTTTATCTTGATTGTTTTCTCCACGAGTCCCACACTTTTGTTTAAAAATATTTGTGAAATCCGGGCGCGCGGCAATTTTTTTTTTGTATCTTTGCGCTAATGCGCACTATAGTAAAATAACGATTTTCGTAATAAGTACGAATTCATATCAATCAATGTTTAATCAATCACTATAATTCATAAAATAGTGCCTAGACTTTTACTATGGCTGAATTGGTTTGATAACAGGGTTATCTCAATTCTGAACTGATTTAAAATGGCGATGAATTTTAATGTTTTTGCATTTAACGGTAGCTTTCAACTGCAGACTTACACTTACATGTCTTAATTGACTTGAAAGCAGCTTCAAAAGTAGTCCCATATATATTTATCCTTATTTTTGGTGGTATCAATGGTCAATCGCGACTGTAATTATGCATACGAATGGTTCAGGCTGTGCATTTTGTCTTTAGACTTTCAGTTTTATTACGGCGTGAATGAATTACCGTAACACTCGTAATATTCGTAATACTCGTAACTCGTGACTCAATTTTCGTCGCTGTCGAACGTTTCACCCTGATCGTTTGACATAATCAGAAAATTTCCCATGCACGGCTCTAATGTCTCACCATTTAGGTACTTTCGACACCGTGAACACATAAGTTTGCCCATTAGGGAAATTGACTAATTTATCGAATCATCAAAAGTTCACGAGAACTTATTTACATCTCAAGTTCTTTCTTATTTTTTGTCGAACAGCATGACGCGTTTTTAGGGTTCCGTAGTCAACTAGGAACCCTTATAGTTTCACCATGTCGGTCTGTCTGTCTGTCTGTCCGTCTGTCTGTCTGAGGCTTTGCTCTGTGGTTGATAATACTGACGTTCATCGTCAGTGTTGTGATACTATTAATCGCGTAAAGGACCCCATTACGGCGATCGGCTACAGATTATAAATTGCTTGGGTACGTAGTACGTAGCACTATTATTTATTATGTGGCTTGGGTACTTACTGCAGAAGTAGCTAGGCGATTCTCATCCTAAATTTTAACATTTTCTTAATTTGTCCTTACAGGGCCCGGATTGTTAACGACATTTAAGTGATAGTTTTTTTTTTGCTTTAAGTAATTTATTTTTAGGGTCCCACTTATAATAGAGTAAACCGGTGTCAACAAAAAGTTTAAAATGCACTCATATGGCCGGTAAGGATATCAGCCGAATAACCAAGCTAAGCAGTATATAACACGTCCACAATTATCTAAACAGAGCCTTATTCTCTTGACATTAGAGTCCGTGTGTAGCTTATTTTGAGCAATAGGCCCGCGTAGTTATTTTTGCTGCTGACTATATCGTTCCGGGGAGGTGCAATGCCGGTAATATTATGACTATATTGTGACTCACAATTTGTGACCGGGTAGTACCAAAGACACCCACTGCGAGGAACAGGCATGGAATTCACTTTCAATCTCTGAGGCATTACTTCACAACACCGCAATCAACGTTTGATATATTGTATCACTATTATCTCACAGTCGAGGCGGTCAAGTGTGAACATTGTTCTTTCATTTAGAGGTTCATGATACTGTCTACATTAATTATTGTACGCATCTCTGTAGATTTATAAGCAATATAAACATTAATATCATGATTAACTTTTTCAGATCCATATCAAGAAAAATAGGATTCATGTAATAATGAATAAGGATTTTACACTTAATATTTCCCTCTAACATTTATTGAATTAGGATTTTATACTTTAATATTTCTCTCTACCATTTATTGATTTAGGATTTTACAATTAATATTTCCCTCTACTGTTTATTGAATTAGGATTTTACACTTAATATTTCCCATCTACCATTTATTAAATTAGGATTATACAATTAATATTTCCCTCTTCCATTTATTTAATAAGGATTTTACACATAATATTTCCTCTACCATTTATTGACTTAAGATTTTAAACTGATTATTTACCCCTACTATTTATTGAGTTAGGATTTTACACTTAATATTTACCTGTACCATTTATTCTGTGCCGTGCCCAAGTACCAATGTTAAACCTAATAATGTCCTTCTTTGAATTTCAACTTAGTTAACACTGAAATTTAAGTTTACGTAGGTAGGTTCATTAACGGTTTTGCAGTAATATCGATCATGTGTGTAAGGCGCCCCTTTAAATAAATTAGGGGACCCTAAATGTAAAGTTACGTTATCGAACGTGCTCCGAACTAATGAAGTTCAGTATACATACATACTCGTACGATAGGTACATATAAGTAATGGGTTTCAAATTAACTTCAAGAAAGAAATATGGATCCATTAATTGTATATACATATTCAGCTGATATCCTGATCGAGTTCCTATAAAAAGGCTCATTAGTAAGCTGGAACACTATGGAATCCGTGGACGGCTTCTTAAATGGATTCAAGATTTCCTCAGTGATAGAACAATAAGAATCAGAGTAGTTGAGGAGCTATCAGAGCCTACTAAGGTACTTAGTGGCGTCCCGCAAGGATCCGTCCTTGGGCCGATCCTTTTTGGAATATTTGTCACCGATCTGAAGACTATCGTCAACTCAAGACTATCGCTTTATGCTGATGATACGAAAATGATGGGAAACCCTCTTATCACACAGGAAGATCTGAATCGAATTGTACGGTGGACACATGACTGGCTCATGTTACTAAATTCTGATAAATGCACTGTTCTACATATTGGACCCACTAATCCTCATCTCCCTTATTCTATACAGTCCCAAATCCTGGAAAAAGTGAACACACAAAAAGATTAAAAAGATCTTGGAGTAACTGTCACAAGTAACCTGAAGTGGGACATGCACATCCTTGAAATAACTAAAAGAGCCAATTCACTAACGTTTCTAATGCAGTAAGCTCGGTTCTCCATACAAACGTAGTTTCGCTCTCATTTTAAAACGCCATGCTAGAATAACTTGAAACTTTGTATACACAATGGGATCCGGCATATCTATAGGTCGGAAATTAGTTTCTGTTGCTTGAAATTATAATGGAGAAAAAATACAGCGATTATTAAGGTATTCATACAAGACGTACAAAACTTAAAAACTAGCTGTATTTTTATTCTATTACAATTTTTAGCAACAGAAACTAATTTTCGACCTAGATATGGCGGCTCCTATTGTGTATACAAAGTTTCATGTTATTTCAGCAAGGCGTTTTAAAGCAGGGCTCGGAACCGGTTAATCTCAAAATCCTGAAATAGCCAAATATTTTTAATTAGTTTATGCTCTTTATGTAGGACTCAACAATGTATTTGGGTTATTACTTCATATTGTTAGATTGCCTGATTAAACGATAAGAACTAAAAAAATACCGGTATTTTTGTATGGACAGAATACTGGTTTCCGAGCCCTGTTTAAAATGAGTTTAATTTGTGTGTTCCTAGCAGGATTCGAACCTGCGACTTCTGGCATCAGGCACGAAATCCCTATAATTTGAAATTTAGAATTTATATACTAAGTTTGTTCAATGTTACGGGACAGGTACACGAACGTTGTACGGAACCCTCGGTACGCGAGTCAGACTCGCACTTGACCTGTTTTTTATTCTATAAAAGTAATAGGTAGGCGCACCTACGTCTATAGCGCACCTACCTGTAAATTTCATCTAATCATTTATTTTGGTTTGGCAAATTTCTAGCACACACTTATGGCACCATTACCACCATTAGGTATAACTAAGTGTAAAATAAACAAATTAGAATCGGCCTACCGCACCCGAAATGTATGTAAATTTTCCTCAACAATGGGCTCAGAAATGGCCAACAAATAGAGAACAAATTATTCAGTTGGGCACTTGAATAAATAGACAGGTCTCTTTCGGTTGTACGTCTAGGTATGTTCCTAAGCGTGATCAACATATATAGGAGATCGCAAATCATTGCAATACCTATGGCTGCCATAACCATAACACAGAATAAGTAATAGTACATAACCATAATGGGTATTGGGTACGGTGCGCCTACTACTTTTTCCGTTCTCTATAATATGTATAAGTAAGTAGGGACCTTATTCCCTTAGTGGAATTGATGCTAAATTGCCGCTCACTAAACGCTCCTGTTTATTTTACCTGTAATTTAACATCCCCAAGAATGATCCTTACAAGTGAATGCTCAAGTCTATGAATACATATGAATCACTATTCACTAAATGTGCTGAGAAGTGAAGCTACTCTGCACCAAATAAAGAAGAATTAAATGTACTTTTGGACCCTGGACCTGGACCCGGGTATGTCCTTAAACTACGACCAAGACCACCGGGGGATGGGCAGCAGCATCCCTGGAGTGCGGTGGAGACACTGCGATCGCCAACCCGCATGCCAAGCGTGGCGATTATGGCATTTACCCCCTATGAAAACGACACAAAGGCCACGGCCCCGAGGTTCCGGCGGCCCCCGGTGCCCTGGTTTTGGTAGCGGCCAGGGTACTAGCGGGGCCAGGGGTGCTAAGAATCTCCGGCGAAGATCCAGCTACCACCACAGACGACTCCTGGCCCTGGCAACGTACAACACGCGTACACTGCGGACCGACGAAAAGATAGCGGAACTAGAGGAAGGATTGAGCAAGATGCGTTGGGATGTCGTGGGGTTATCTGAAGTCCGAAGAGAGGGGGAGGACACGATAACCCTAAAGTCCGGCAACTTGCTCTATTTCCGGGAGGGCGACCAACAGTCCCAGGGAGGTGTCGGGTTCATCGTCCACAAGTCCCTCGTAAACAACGTGGTGAAGATCGAGAGTGTGTCGGCTAGGGTGGCGTACCTTATACTCAGAGTATCCAAGAGATACTCGTTGAAGGTCATACAGGTGTACGCGCCGACCTCGGCACACTCCGACGACGAGGTGGAGGCTATGTATGAGGATATAACTAAGGCCATGCATAGTTCCAAAACCTACTTCACCGTTGTTATGGGGGACTTTAACGCGAAACTGGTCAAGAGAGACGGCAATGAGCTGAGAGTGGGGCAATTTGGAGTTGAAAGTTGGAACCACCGGGGCCAACTACTGGCTGGTTTCTTGGAGAAGGAGGGACTCTACATGATGAACTCCTTCTTCAAGAAACGCGAGCACAGGAAGTGGACCTGGTTGAGTCCCGACGGTGCAACAAAAAACGAGATTGACTTCATTATGTCGACGAAGAGGCATATATTCAATGATGTCTCTGTGATCAATACGGTTAAAACCGGAAGTGATTATCGTCTGGTAAGAGGCACATTGAATATATGCGTCAAGCTAGAGCGCTCTCGACTGATGAAGTCTACGCTCCGTCCAGCAGCAGTCCAAATCCAAAACCCCGAGAGCTTTCAGCTGGAACTCCAAAACCGTTTTGATTGTCTAGGCCGCGACGTGGACGAATTCAATGACGGGTTTGTGGAAGCTGTCCATAGCATTAGGTCTAAGTTATTTAAGGCCCAATGGACTCACAGAGCCAAAAGGCTTTCTATCTCCACTCAGAGGCTCATCGAGGAAAGGAATGAAATGATTCTGCAGTCTTCAGCCGATGCGACATTATACAGGCAGCTCAATAAACAGATCTCCAAGTCCCTTACCCGCGATCTGCGCCAATTCAATACAAATCGTATTGAAGAGGCCATCGAGCAGAATAAGGGCTCTAAAGTGTTCTCAAGAGATCTGTCTATTGGGCAGAGCCAGCTCGCCAAATTAAAAACTGAAGACGGTAGAATCGTTTCATCCAAACCCGAGCTTCTGAAAGAGATAGAATGCTTTTATGGACAGCTATACACGTCAACTAGCAGACCCGAAGTTGGTCTGGCGGAAGACCAGATTAACCCGGCACTATACCGAAGATATCCCGGACATTAGCCTGTACGAGATTAGAATGGCTCTTAAACAGCTAAAGAACAACAAGGCACCCGGTGAAGACGGAATAACAGCTGAACTCCTGAAGGCGGGTGGAAAACCGGTCCTTGAGGCCCTTCAGAAGTTGTTGACTCAGTCATCTGGAAGGGAAAACTCCAAAGGCATGGAACAGAGGTGTGGTGGTGCTGTTCTTCAAAAAGGGTGACAACGCCTTACTGAAGAACTACCGCCCCATCTCACTTCTGAGCCATGTCTATAAGCTGTTTTCAAGAGTCATTACGAACCGTCTCGCACGCAGGCTAGATGATTTCCAGCCTCCCGAATAAGCCGGTTTCCGAAGAGGCTTTAGCACCGTAGACCACATCCATACGCTTCGTCAGGTTATACAGAAGACTGAGGAGTATAACCTGCCCCTCTGTCTAGCGTTCGTGGACTACGAGAAAGCCTTCGATTCGATTGAAACCTGGGCTGTACTACAATCTCTTCAACGGTGCCAAGTGGACTACCGCTATATCGAAGTGCTGAAGTGTTTGTACGAGAACGCCACTATGTCTGTCCGACTCCAGGACCAGAACTCGAAACCTATTCCGCTGCAGCGGGGAGTCAGGCAAGGAGATGTTATTTCTCCTAAACTGTTTTCCGCTGCACTTGAGGACGTGTTCAAGACTCTGGGCTGGAGAAGGCTAGGCATCAACATAAACGGCGAGTACATCACTCACCTTCGGTTTGCTGACGATATAGTAGTCTTGGCTGAGACCATGGAGGATTTAAGTACAATGCTCAATGACCTCAGTAAAGCCTCCGAGCGAGTTGGTCTAAGGCTGAACATGGACAAGACGAAGATCATATCAAATGCCCATGTAGCGCCAACTCCCGTAACAATCGGACACTTTACGCTCGAAGTTGTAGACGATTACATATACCTGGGACAGACTGTCCAGTTAGGTAAGTCCAACTTCGAGAAAGAGGTTAATCGTCGAATCCGACTCGGCTGGGCAGCGTTCGGGAAGCTACGTCATATCTTTTCGTCCAATATCTCGCAGTGTCTCAAGACGAAAGTCTTTGACCAGTGTGTGTTGCCAGTGATGACATATGGTACTGAAACGTGGTCGCTTACTATGGGCCTCATAAGAAGGCTCAAAGTCACCCAAAGAGCAATGGAGAGGGCTATGCTGGGAGTTTCTCTGCGTGATCGCATCAGAAATGAGGCCATCCGCAGCAGAACCAAAGTGACCGATATAGCCCTTCGAATCACTAAACTTAAGTGGCAGTGGGCGGGGCACATAGCACGCAGAACCGACGGCCGTTGGGGCGGGAAGGTTCTCGAGTGGCGACCACGTACCGGAAGGCGTAGCGTGGGCAGGCCCCCCACACGGTGGATTGATGACCTGGTAAGGGTCGCGGGTGTCCGCTGGATGCGGGTGGCGCAGGACCGGTCATTGTGGAAGTCTTTGGGGGAGGCCTATTTTCAGCAGTGGACGTCATTCGGCTGAAATGATGATGATGATGATGATGAAATGTACTTTTAACTTAAGTATTTCCCACTAGTGAAATGATGATGATGATGATGAAATGTAATTTTAACTTAAGTATTTCCCACTTGTGGTATCTTACAACCGTATCATTCTCTTTAATTGCGCATAACTATAAATAAGCAAGAAGCGATTTAAATGTCTCAATTACTTGATTCATACTGCAGAAAACAAGCGACTACTATACGTTATTTGGTATTCTAGCTACATATCGTAGTTTCACAACATAGGATTTAAAGCTACCACCAGATTGAGATTAGCATCATGTTTCAGCTTTCTAATGCTAAACAGATAAGCTGAAACCGATGTCAACTCATCAAACCATCACATTTTGTTGATTTGTGATACCGATAAAGCACGTTTTAATAAAAATAAACCGAAACCTCTAGCCTAACAAGATGATAGTTTATACCGTCACGTTTTATGGCCAGAATGTGCTGGCTGGCTAGGTAAGGCTACTAGCGAAGATGGCCAATCTAAAACGTAAAAAAATCGAACCATTAACATGGGTACGTTTGGTGTTAGAAAAAGTTCGTAAAGTGTCGACACCTTTAAATTCTTATATATTGACGAGACGCATGTTTGAAGTCAAATAACTAATGTTATTCATTACAATTGTATCATACAAATAATAGGCGTGACAATTGAGCCTGAGCTTGCTGTTTCAGTCACGAAGACGCTTTCTCCGTCGGTTCCCACCCCATTTGTCGCGAACTAAAACGATGAGCCGCCATTGTTTACTAACGCTTCAATATAGCACACCAAAGGATGTAATAAGCTTGTCATGAGTCCGATTGTTTCTTTATCAGGTTCCGGTATTGTGATGGGACATTTAAGTTTTTATTGTTATTTGAAGTAACGCTTACTTAATATGTAGTTAGAAACATTTTTTTATTTCTCTACATTTTTTACATACTGTTCCCGAAATACTTCAGTCACGAAGACGCTTTCTCCGTCGGTTCCCACCCCATTTGTCGCGAACTAAAACGATGAGCCGCCATTGTTTACTAACGCTTCAATATAGCACACCAAAGGATGTAATAAGCTTGTCATGAGTCCGATTGTTTCTTTATCAGGTTCCGGTATTGTGATGGGACATTTAAGTTTTTATTGTTATTTGAAGTAACGCTTACTTAATATGTAGTTAGAAACATTTTTTTACTTCTCTACATTTTTTACATACTGTTCCCGAAATACTTTTTCTTCAATGTGGGTTTCCTTTTTGCATGCATTTATTTAAATGTTTTAAATAGGATTTTTGCATAAAGTTTAAATTTACAGTCCCATTATTCTCTATCATATATTTTCTTTAGTATGTTGGTACGAATTGCAGAGAAAATGTGCTTGTCATTCTCCAGGAGCGTCAATAGCCATAGGCTAAGATAGTATCTGCTTACCATCAGGCAGGCCGTACGAGCAAATACTGCATTATTGTGTCAACATTTGTGAGCATTAGGGGTCGCTCATAAAGACTGCACTATGAATCATCATTCATCACCTTATACTCGTATACATGTTTGCCGCTGAGGGTGTCGCTCTAGAGACCAAAATGCCCTAGACATACCCACAATTCATAGTTTCCTCGCCCTATTTGTATCATCTTGTTCCCCCTAGACCATCGGCTGACGACGCTCTTCTCTTGTAGTATATATTGAAGGATGGCTTTGTTACATCTATTTTGTTTATGGTTTGCTCTATAATGGCAATGTGGAAAGATGCCTTATTTTTTCGGAAATACAGTATTTCAATAGTCAAACTTTTCACGAAACGTCAAAAACGCTCGGCTAGTATGAAGTTGGTAGGGAAATCTGCCTAATGATGTCAGAAGTTTCTATGGTAAAACTGCGTCCTTTTTTGGGGTTGCGTAGTCAACTAGGAACCCTTATAGTTTCGCCATTGTAGTCCGAAGCTTTGCTCTGTCATTGTTAGTGTTAGAAAGCTGCAATTTGGTATAGATATATAAATCAATAAATCTGACAAAGTCGTAATATAAAATCTAAGAAAAAAGTCTTAAGGGTACCTCCCGTACACGTAAAGTGGAGATGAAATTATTTTTCTTCAATCCTATGGTGTGGGGTTGTTAGATAGGTCTTTCAAAATGAATAGAGGTCTGCAATCAAATATTTTTTGCTAAAGTATACCTTTACCGAAATATTCACTCCAAAAGAAAAAAAAAGTGTCTAACTTACAATGGCGATGGCGGTGGTTGTGATTTCCTCCAACTACGAGAAACGGATTTTTTTATAAAATATATTATGGTAAACTAATATTGTGTTAAGCACCAGTAATCTATTTTGTATAGTAACTCGTGCATTTGCTCTTGAAAAGTCTACATTGTTTACAGTAAAACTAATTTACTGCGGCTTACTGCGGCTGCTGGCATTTTGAGCTTTAACTTGGCAGTTTTCTATGCAGTATGGTATAATACCATGCTGTTGTGAGCTGTTGGATATTTCAGAAAACTGCCAAGTTTAGGCTCAAAATGCATTAAGCCGCAGTAAATTAGTTTCACTGTAAACAATGTAGTGCCAGACTTGTCACCTTTTCAGAGAATCTATGGAACTTGGCACCCATTTAGCTCTCAATTCGTTTGTCGGTGAAGACGACAATCGACCATCGCATATTCTTAATATTGAACTAGGCTCCCATTTTTACATTTATGTTTTTGATGGGATTTATCATTCACAGGATTATTCACGCTATACGGAATAAATAAGTAGGTATTTAAATATACATAAGACATTTTGACTCCACTGTTAATTAATTCCATTCCAACTTTTACAATTAAGTTTAGGTAATTTTTTGCATTATATTAGTACCTACTAAGTGGTACCTAAGCACGCTGCGATATTCGCGTAGGTATGGGAATAGGAAGTGCCTTGATCTTTGCCCCTTTCTAGACAACTATCCTACCGCCTCTCGGTCGCTTTATGGTGCCACTGACCTTTATGACTAACGAAGCTTTATAATAGAGACGTTGATTTTTGATTGATGCTTTCAAAAATGCAGCTTGTTAATTTTATTTTGGTTCATAGACATATTTTTAGTTACATTGATGTTGTGCCTTTATTTTTTTTGGTCAACTACCCAAATCATGGCTGGTATTTGATGTGAAATTGTGGAGGAACATACTAACCCTCTGTATCATGGTAGCCCACCAGCAACATAGGCTTCACTGTATAATTTATATTCAATGCATGTCAATTGATACAATTTGATTTCTATAACAGGAGCTGGCTTTTTAGGGTTAGAACAACGATTTAATAAAGTTCTATCAAAGTGACGGGGGCCAAAAGGCAATTACGTTCGTAGCGTGTACCTATGCCACAGGTAATTTTAGCGAAGCAAATTCAATGATCAAATTCCTGATTTGTACTTTCTCTTTGCAAATGACCTATGAATCGCTTAACATTTCTACATGCATTCGTGGTTTATTATCTACAGGTACATATAAGTCAATAAGACGTTGCATATTAGCTTTATCGTGTCATTAACATCCCCTTTGAAATAATTTTCTGTTTAACTTAATTGCGTAGCCATCGGGAATTTACGTAACTCGCTACTCGTACACTAATTTAGTTAAACATTTTAGCAAGATACAAACAAAAGGAGCGAGTAAATAAATGACAATAGATTTGTAAAGATCACGATCGTCCACTGTCAAGATTAAAGTCACGACATGATGACAGTACGAATGATCGGAACAAAACACACAGTCAGTTGAAAGACTTGATTATTGTTCTTCGATAGCTGAACAACGGCTGGGTTGTACAAGGCTTCCTTTAGTGGTTGGCAAATCACGGAGATTTTTATTTAGTCGACGGCAATTTATTCCGAATTGCTTAGATCCAGATACCGGCATAGAACTTTCGTTTAACCTTCACTAGCCATAAGCGCTCGATGACTTTAGGACTGGTACACCTTTTATAGCCTACATTATTTTTAGTCGACATGAATATGATATCTTAGATAAGTAAAAGAAAAAATTAAAGAACGCTTCCTTAGAGCATCTGCAGTAACCTTTTATACCGATAACAAAAATCTTTTTTTCAATTCGGAGAAACTTTTAAGTTATAAGCTCCAAGTAGGTAATGGATCTTGACACTACGAGATTATAGCGCGGCAGTCAATGCTGGTTTTGAGGTAGTTGTTCAAGATAGTTGTTGTATTTTTGGTTTTAAAGTATATTTTCGGGATATTTTAGCCCGGCGGCACATTAATTGTTTCGCTTTTTGGCCAAACGTTTGATCAACGTGACCGGGGACAGGAGAGCTGGCATGGCAGATTCCTCGTTCAACGCATAAGCATTGCGATTCAGCGAGGAAACGCTGACAGCGTCCTGGGACATTGCCACAGGGCCCAATTGTAGAATTTGACGATTAGTTTTATATATGTATATTTGTATACTAAGTTAGTTTTATGTAAGTTATACATATTATAGTTTATTTTTAATTTGTATTTATTATTATTAATTACAAAAATGTTATTGTATATTTTATGTTATGTAATAATATTGTTATTGAAATAAATTATATAGTATAGGTATAACACTAGTAAAACAGATATACAATTTTATATTTTATATATCAATTTTTACCGTTTAAAAAAGTTATCACTCCAGTAGAGCAAAAAATACACGTTAGCTATATTTGCACACATTTTTTTTTCAACTGAAACCATTTGGAAATAATTGCTGGATAGCTCAATAATATATCGTTTATTATTTTGCTCCTAAAACAGGCCACACCATCTGTAATACATACATACTTATACTTAAATACAAACAAAACATCCAAGACTCGGAAACAAATATTCATGCTTATCGCACAAATATTTGCCCTAACCAGGACTCGAACCCAGGACAATGACAGGGCAGTGGTGATGTTACGCGTATGATTGAAACAAAATATCTACTGTCATTAAATGGTTTGTAATAATTGTGTCGTTCCTTCTAGCATATAGTCGTGTATAGGCATAGAAACAACGTAGCATATTATTTATCAATAATCAAGTTTTTTTTTCATACAAATTAATTAAACATATCACCAAGGGTGAATGAAAACCGGCCTGAAGAGTGGAGTTAGGCAGAAGTTAATGTCAAGTATGGCAATTCGAAATTCGAATGACACGCACGTCAACATTGTTTAATTGTTAAGGATGTTTTATACTATACTAGAGGTGTTGATTACTTAACTTACTTAACAAATGGTACGAATTGGGATACTAGTGTCTTAGAGAAGATTACTTTATTTCATCTCAGGATTGTGCCCTCGTAATTAACGGAATTCAATAAAAACATCCTGTATATGTACAAGGTGAAGGTGAACTCTATAAGGGGTCTCATTCAATTGTCACTAGTCATTCGCTTAACTAATGCATATAATGATACTGCATACTGCGCTGCGTGTCAGACAATCAGTCAATAACGTCGGTTCGGTTACCAAATTCTTCGCAATCTTATCAGTCTTTTGGGTATATCTCATACTACACTCTGAATCAATACTAAAATTGCTAAGCTTAACCCAGTTTTCACTTTCGTGTTTTTTGTCATGAGGAAAGGCACCTTATGTTATGAAAGCATTGCGTTTTGTCGGGCAATTAAGTAAAAGTTCTCTAGTTTAAGATCGTGTGAACTGAGGATGGCTAATGTTTGGCACAGTAGGATGACCTTTAGCGGGCAACGCTCAGACGGAATGGCTATAATAATGACTTATTTTGATAGCTTTTTAGAACATTTGTAGTATATGACCTTTGGCGGGCTAGTATGTAACATAACTCAGGAACCCGGATCGATGTCGCCGTGCCGGACCGGATGCGAGTTAATTATGGAAATTATCTTTTGGCGACTATGTGTGGCTAATGAAATTGGCAAACAATTTCACTTTTCTTCACGTATTTATTTAAGTGATGCACCCACATGTAAGAAAGTACTTACGCGGGCAAATAATTGTTTCGAAACTCGGGCGCGCACGAGGCCTGAATGGGTCATTGCTGCTTAAGTCTCGCTGCCAAATCATGCGCGTGTTCGTGTTTCAGTTTCTAATAGGCATTTATTTTGCAATCCCTTTTCAATACTATTTCGTAATTCAGAGTAAGAGTTTCACATCTCGCATAATAATTAATAAGAATGATGAATAGCTAATTACTGTTGGAATCGCAAGTCGATAATAACATTGCCTTTTTGTCAATTCAGTTTTTGCATTCATTTCAAAATGGATTCGCTATGGCGTGGGTGAGAAATTACAGGGGTAGATATGTGTTGTGAATCCCATAGAGGTATTTTGGAGAATCTAAACCAATATTCGTTAGAGGCGTTTTAGTGAGCTTTATAAGTACAAAATATAACTTACACTTGATGATAATCAGTTAAGAAATGCGACCTGTAGAAAATTGAATAAAATAGTTTTTGAAAACTTGAAATAACTAACTCGAAAATTTTTTTATAAAATTTTCGAATCTGTTCACAAAATTTCACGAAAATCAGTTGTGAAATGCGACCTGTAGTAGAGAACAAACCATTGAAAAAAACTGATTTAAAACTTTCCAAAAACTATCTCGACAAAAAATTCTCTGTAATTATCAATCCTGCTCACAAAATCGAAAGCGCCGAAGCTGAAGCAGAGATCTTCGTTTCACTCGGTCAATTATTTCCCTTATAATAATCAATAAACTTCAAAAATTACTACAATTTGATGGCAGTGCGGCTGTATAAATTTCCACCAATTTGATATGTTTTTATTGAGTTTAGGACGCGCTTATATTGAACATCAATTGCTAAAAATGAATTCAAACGACATTAAATAGTCCATTGTTTCCTTTTTAGGGTTCCGTGGCCAAAGTGGCGATAGCGGAACCTTTATAGTTTCGTCATGTCTGTCCGTCTATCAGTATGTCAAGCCGATTTACTCGGAGACTAGTGCTCAACTAAAATTATGCAATTTGGTAGTAAGGTGTATTCTACAGAAAAGTGATATGAAATTACGAATATATATTAAATTAGGGGGGTCACCCCGTATACTTTATGGGGGATGAAAAAAAAACAATGCACATAGGAGATATAGATACCCTACATGCCTATGATACACGGATAGGCCTTTAAGAATAATAGTATAGAGGTTTTTAAAAAACCTTTGCATTTAAGTCAATCGTTGGTGTTGAATAGCTGTCAAAGGCGTAAAAAGAGTCCCCTCCCCCTCTCTAATTTCCATACTAAGAAATGTGAAATTAGAGAACCAAGCGCTTTGCATCATCTTTTATAAGGCTCACTTCTAAGGTTTGGAATTCTCTGCCGGCGTCTGTATTTCCGAGTTGCTATAACCTAGACCTTTTTAAGGCACGAGTGAATAGGCATCTTCTGGGCGAGTTCGCTTCGTCGTCGGCCTCATTTTTGCCCCCTGGCTAGATGCTAGCCAAGAGCAACCCTAACTTAAATTAGAAAAAATATTTTTTTGGAAAAATGCGGTGGTGTCGTATTATTAATTACTTTCAATAATTTTTGGTTTGAATAAGATAGATCTAACGGTTATTGAGTTTTATTTAATCGTATGGCATTTATTTACGAACCGTGAGGTCTTCGAGAAGACAAGTACCTACGGTTGCCAGTTTTTGTTGCACTTTTAGCACCACCCAGGGGTCACGTGTAGGGTAACGGTGGGTACTCCCTACGGACGTGGTGCAACTTCGACCCCCCTTTGTCAAGTGAGTGGGCAACTTGACTGTTAGAAGTTCTCAAGCCGCCCGAAGGCCTCTAACTTGGCTTAACGACTGCTATCGAGACAGCAGCCGGGATCAACGGCTTAACGTGCCTTCCAAAGCACGAGAGCGCTCAGTTAGTAACCACTCAAAGCGGTCACCCATCCAAGAACTGACCTGCGCCCACATTGCTTAACCTCGCATACCGCACGCGGTAGGCGGGTGCCGCTGGGCCACGAGCGCTCTGGTCTATTGAGTTATTGCTGAAAACTGTCTTGCCCAAACAAAGGAATGTGAGTGCCGTGAGTTCCGTGTAAACATACGACCTTTTTTGATGCAATGGTTTTAAAAGTGGACAAGTAGGTGTCGGTACGGAACCCTTATTTGTGCGTCATCCAACATGCACTTGGCCGGATTTAGTTTAAAACTAACTAATCTATCGTGGAGAATAAAAATGCAGTATTATTAAAACATAAATCTGGTTCATAATTGGATTCAAAAACGTGGTATCTTCCGATTGCGTCCATCGCGGCATATTATGAGAAAAGAGAAAAGTGTAAAGAATGGCAGCTCGTGGGACCGCACTACAATACCGCTGATATGTCACGTAGTGTTTCACTGTATTTTCTAAAAGTGGTTCTTGCCAATCGATTTATAAAGAGGTTACTTACCGCACTTAATATTTATACGTAATTGATCAGTAATAAATAAGTAACATTATGGAGTGAAAAAATATTTATAAAGACGACTTTGTTTTGTCTTTTCAGATACTCCGTATCCTACTGCTGTCCGTGGTTTCAAGAAGCAAATGCGAGTCCTCATCAGGATACAATTACAAAAGCGGCAACGGAGGAGCATTCGGGGAATTACTAAAGCCGCCACCGCCGCCACTGTCTCACTTACAACCTGTGCCGTTCCACGGAGGTGCTAGCAGATCACAAAGGCAAAATATTGACACCGGCTATCACTATCAGCCGCCTCCGCCTCCAGCTCCGCCACAAGCTCCATCATCAGAATTCAAATTTCCAGCGCCATTTTACAAACAATACAACTTCAATTTCGTTCCTCCTCCTCAACCCTTCACAACTCCCTCTTCATCGCTATTCCAAAAAGTCTCAAGTTGGTTATTCCCTTCTCAAGAAACGGGGTACGACGCATTATCAGGGTACAGTAACAATAACAACATTGCACCTGTGAAAAAAGATTGCAATCCTTGTAATTTAGTGCCATGGATACCAGTAATAAGATACGATTTGGGAGCTAAAGGCTTACAGCAAAATTTGATTCCAACTTACGGACCACCAAGTCCTACTGCACAAAATGCGGTGCAGTTTAAACCAAGACCTTTTTATCCACAAAATCAAGAGATCCAACATGTATCAACTGGAATACCGCATGCTAGTTATGGTCCTCCGTCTCCAGGTAACAACAACGGCTTTGTAAGTTCCACATATGGACCACCAAGCCCTACGCATACTGTAGCAATACCAACTAGCTCTACTTTTGTACCTAGTTCATCATTTCCAATACAAAGTTCATCATTTGGATCCTCCAGCACTTCATTTGGACAAATAAGCTCATCTTATAACTCAATTAGTGCTTCATATGGTGTTCCGAGTTCAACTTATGGGCAACCTAGTTCTTCATTCGATATTCCCAGCTCTACATACGGTGCACCTAGTTCGTCTTACGGATTACCAAGTTCATCAAACGGTGTGCCTAGTTCCACTTATGGTCCACCTACTTCTACTTACACGACACCTGCACCATTATACGACTCACCTCGACCTCTGACAACAACTTACTTACCTGCAACACCAAGTTACGAGCCAGGAGTAATAAATAACGATCTACCGCAAGATAACCAGGTCGATTTTATACAGAACACACTGCCTGCTGAAGAATTGGAGTTGCCAAAAGTTTCAGCTCCATTAGGCTTTAGAAATTCATACGGGGACCCGATCCCCAGCTCGTATGGAGCAGATATTCCCTTCCCATTATCAGCTACTGCAGCGGAATCGTCTAAAATAAGGACGGAAGTTTTACCCCTTGATGGGACAAAAGGATTAAGTGTAAATCATTCATTAGCGTTGGGAAAACCAGCTCCATTTACTTTGAATAGAGGACGTAATATCCATACCTTACAACCAGTTGCTTTACCTAACCTCAGCGTATCCCCATTACCTCCAATATTTAATGCACGACCGTTCCGACCGTTACCTAACTTGCCCTTAAGTCATGCCCTAGGCATTAACAACGTGCAACAAACTACAAATAATGTTCACATACAACAAAGTGTGCCTATTGCAGAATATACTCATTCTATAGATTATCCAACATCTGTAGTACAATCACCAATAATCGACATAGACGTCGGAAAAGCGTCTAACAAGTCTAAGGCTTATAGGAATATTCCTAATGGGTATATAGTAGATAGTATAAGAGATATTTCCTCGCAAGCTTCGGAAGATCACATTGAAGCTACAAAGTCAAATCAGGATTCTAGTTTTGAAAGTACTGGTGCTGAGGTCGGTAATGATTTATATGAGCCGGGTATACCCGCGGATCTAAAATATGGTTCTGATAATCGCCCTTCTAACCATAAAAACTTTGCTGATTTAAGAGGAGTGAAAGACGAAGACGTCGATAAATATCGTACAGAAAGTAATTTACAGAATATAGATTCGCCATTATTATATTTAAAACCCGGCGCACCCCATAAAGAATATACTAATTTCGTATTTTCCACAAGTGGCCCATTAAATGTTGACGATTATGAAATTTACGATGACATTTCTACTACAGTGGCACCAAAACCATCAACGTTTTCTAGTAGTGCTTGGGACGAAAGTCGTACCGATTATAGTGATACATATTCACAACCTACAGCAGTACAGGAGGATTCTAACAAACCAAAGATTGTTCAAATTATCATACCTTACACAACTGGGCTACAGAATAAGCAAAAGACTGAAGATGAAGAAAATCAGGAAGAATGGATATCGACATCTGAAGATGACTATCAAGCTAGGAAAGTACCAAAGAATACAGAAAATTACTACAACGTTGATTCTAGTACAGAAAGTTACACTACGGTTAGTACGGCAACTGAAGAACCAACTAACACCGAGCAGGATAGTTACGACTCGGAGAGATTGAATACCCATTCTATATTAAATGATTTATACGATGTAAGGGAACCTCCTTTTGATATTATAAAACTTCAACAAAATATTGATGATTGGACTGAACAAGAGTTTTCTAAACGTTTTAAAGTTCCGTCTCAACGCACACGTGCTAATGGTAAATATGCTAAACAGATACCAGATGAATATTTCACTACGAACAACCCGATTACTACGTATGTGACTCCGAGCACGTTTAACTATGATTTCTATGATCACGAAGGGTCCAGCAGCATACGACATTCTGTGACTGACGATGAAGGTACGAATACTATGTCACACAAAAAATACAACGACATAGAGAGGACTAAGACGAAATTAAAAGATTACAAAAAAGATGATGACGAGGAATTGCAAAAACTTCATATTTATACTGCAGCGTCATCTTTCCGAACTTCAACCCCTACTCCCGCGCCTTGGGGGAAGATTCAAACTTCGATATCTCCACTTACAAAAGAAAAAATATATGTAGTTACATCGAAACCTTGGACAGACTCACAGAATACGACTGTAAATGACTATGAACATGTAGCATCTTTCGAGTCTAAAAAGACAAGTATAGACAACGAAGCATCTGCTTCGGACAACCTACCCTTCCAGTCTCCAAGATTCCCCAATCGACCGAGCTTCAAAACTGGCGAGAAAATGGAATCCGTTAAATCAGACTCTTCTTATGGTTTTTCTAGAAATTGGCATCAAAGAAGTAAGTGATCATAGAATATTTCATTTCACCTACCAAAAATTTAAAAACATGAACTCTATGTATATTAACGATCATCGCTACTTTTTTCAACTTTTTCTATAACATAACTAGTTCACAAATTCATAAAATTAATCTATTATTATATAGTAATATATATATAGTAATTATAACCTGTCATTGTGTACAATAAATATTGAAAATTAATACTAATCTATACAAAACCTATTATTTAAAAATATTGTAACATAGTAATTTATTTTTTTCAGTAAATGACTTGGAGAATCAGAGGAAGAATAATACATCGTTTCCAGAAGGTTCTAAACATATATCCACTAACAAGAAAGAGGTTCTTTAAATAATTCATTAATTTTCAATTAATATTATTTCTACTTCACTGTACTTACGATTATGTAGGTCCATTGTGTCGAAAATTTTTAAGAGTTCATTTCAGCTTGCTTTTAATAATATAATCTATAGTCTATACTCACTCAAATCATAAACAAATCTTTATTACCTACTAAAAATATGTTTACACTTGAAGTTATTCGGCTCAATACTTTACTTAAAAATTCAGATACTGTTGTAGGTAATTAATTATCCCTGGCACTATTTGTATGTTTTGCACTGACTGTTAATAATAGTTATACAGTGGGAAACAAGGCATGGCACTTTTTATTATTATTTTGCACTAACAACCTATACCTAACAGACAACAGTGGTTGATTAGTTTTAATGGATTGGAAAAAAAATATTATCCCTATACAGCGAAGAATTACGAACTGTAGTGTTTAATGGGCTATCTTTGTTATCTCTTCGTCCGCGTATAATTCGTTCTCGCCTTAGAATGATTTGTTTTTCCATACAATCTTTCTCAAGCTCAGGTGGACACCAGGAACTTAGGGGTGACATGTTGGAGAAGGAAAGCCATGAATAGATCGGACTGGAGATATTTGCTTGACCAGGCTAGCCCGTGGTTATAACGCCTCAGATGATGATGATGATACAATCTCCCCTTCCCTTTCCCTTTGATCCCTTCTTTACACCCCCTAAAGAAAATTATATGTATACTTCAATTACATTAAAACTTCGTTGTTTTAGTGTTTCGTGGGAAACCACGTGCCAGCCTGTCCACTAGAAAAAAAATTTTTTAGGATAACTCGTCAACACTTTTTTTTAAGTTATTTCTTAAATGTTTTATGGTACATTTGTTTATACAATAAGATCGCCAAACTTTACGTTTATTGGCGAGATAGCAAAAATAGAGCTGATCTTTTTTTTTGCAAAACCCATTGTGTACGTTGTGTTGCGTATCACTGGATTATTTTTAATCGTTTTATTGATTCAGTTATCCGTTTGCGTGATATTAAACTAAAAAGTACATTGTTCGAATAAAGTGTCCCTCTAACCCTCTGCCAATTAAAAATTGCTACTAGATATGTACACTACCGCTCATAAGTATTTAGGCACCCCTACCTTTTTCCATACATATGTATACAAAAATGAATTTCAGAAATACACTGCCAAGTCAGAGTCCCAAGTGTAGTGTGTTTGTATGAACCAGCAATTAGTAGTTATTTCAGTCATTGCAAAAACCATTTTAAAGGGGGGGGGGGGGGGGGGGTCTTTGGCACCGATTTAAGGATCAATAAGTCAGCTAAATAAAAAATGCAAAATGCACGCAAAACTGTCCAGGGACTCTAACTTGGGAGTGTATTTCTGAAAGTCATTTTTGTATACAGATGTATGGAAAAAGGTATGGGTGCCTAAACACTTATGAGCGGTCGTGTATAATTGATTTAAAAGTAAAACTGTCACAGCTAAGTAAACATTACTAATTAACGAGTAATAGCCGTACTTGAGAAATGTACTCGGGAAAGCAAGCTTTCATACAATTTTCATTGATTACTTAGACAATGTTTCTAGTTGACTCGAACAAATAGTAAATATAAGTTAACTTTTAAGAAACAATAACATATAACAAGTAACAAAACTTAAAATAAACCTATAAGTAAACTTATAAATAAAAAAATGGTCCCCAAGTCCCCTTCGTGGGCTATGGTGCCAGAAGACTGGCAGCGTTACCCCTTTGGATGGCCAGACTTAATCTCTGGCCGAAGTAGCTGCCAGCCCTCTGGTCAGCTGAGGTATCTGTGAGGCGCCGGGAGATTTCTTTAAAAAGGAATTTCGCTCTGGGCCCCCACGGTCCCAGAGTTTCAACCCCAAACGGCGCAAACATGTAGCCCTCACCGAGGGCAGCATATACTTTTAAGTGTTCGCATAATGTAACGGTTTTTTTTACATTTCAAACGAGTTTGGTTACAAAAGTGCCAAGTAATATGTGATCCTTATAATCATTGATCATAATGTCATGATCACAAATGATCATTTAATTATTATTCTTTATGTTATGGGACGTTAACCCAGATTTGTTTTTCAGGATACACACCCCACTACAGTGACTGCAGAACCTCCTGAGAACGCCAGTAGTGAGAACGTGTAACACAAATATCGAACTTTGAGTGATTTTGTTGTTACGCAAATAGTGTAAATTTACAAAACCAAATAAACAAAAGCGTTTAAAAAGAGACAAAGTGAAAGTGCTCAAGTGAAACGAATAAACAATGAACATAACAAACTACAAACAAAGTAACTAATTAATAGAATAGATAGTGATATGGGTACCTATTGATGGACCTACTAGCAAATTAAGAAGAATACAGAATGTAGTAATCGTATTCTTTTTAATTTGAATAATTTGGGGTATTTTATTGTAAAGACTTATTTTGGAGCTATTGTACTTATTTTCTTTATAGTTATCCAGAATTGCCTATTGTCCAATTATAATTTCTGTAACTCTTCGATTTGTGCGTTTTATGTCAACAGAGGACTAATGCATACTCATAGAGTAAATTAATGTTCCCTAGTTATTATTATTAACATTAGTTAATACGTTTGTAAATACTGTGACTGGAGATGTATTCCTGTAAATAAAAAAATGTAAGTTCATCTGTGTTCCTTCTTATTATTTAAAGAACACGCTTCAAACGAATTCTTATAATGAAAGATTATGTAGTTCAACATTCATCAAACAACTTGTTCCAACGAATCATCTGCTGCCTCTTAACCGGTCGCATCCTCTGTCGGCTGATCTGATTTGTTCTTGAACTTGAAGTAGATGAACTCTGCACACCACATAATCACGGTCACCATTGTGACACAGTTCAGTATAACGATTGGTATTCTGTAGTTCCCAGACAGCTCGCGAATTTTTCCTGAAAAAGATAAGTAAACATATTAATGATCAGTGTCTCTTCTCACTTTATTACTGTATCATAGAAGGAACAGTTTCGAATTGTGTGAGGTTGTACTGTTATATTATTGGCTTAGACCACTGAAAACAAGTTTATTCTGGTCTTTGGTTTTCAGTGCCCACTCCCTACCAAAGTGTATAGTATACGTACGTACCGTAAAACGGGGTGAGTAGGTTTCGCGGGGAGAGGTGGGTTATGAATGGGGAGAGAAGGTTTGAGAGGGGGGTGAGAAGGGATTTTAAGGCTACTGCTACAAAAATAATGTATTCCAATTTAAAATGGAGCTATAGTAATACGAATGATAAAAAAAAATCGATCCAACAATCTTCCAAAACGGGGTGAGGTGGGTTTTCCTCTTTATCGTCAAAGTTATGAAATGGAACTACCCAAAATAAAATAAAAACTAAAATACAAACGTCCGGAACACTTATTATATACACCATTCAGTTTTCATATGTAAAAATAAAATGTTATCGAGGTTTGAATTTCAGTTTTGACCCTACTCACCCCATTTTACGGTACGTATACTCAAGGTGTTGCTTTCAGACGTGAAATCAATGATGACATACATGTTATAAGCCTAATTGGGCTATAAATGTTCGTCACATTACAGTCACATATTTCAAGACTTAAGTATCGCAGTTCACAGGGAAGTGCTTGTTCCTATTCTTACACTGTTGTATGGAAGTGAGACTTGGGAATGGCCACAGATTAATATATGGCAGAAAAAGCATGAGAGTAGACTGAATGTGGTAAAAATGAGAACGTTAAGAAGCATGTGTAGTACATTCGTCTGATCGAGTAAAAAATAGTATTATAAGAAAATGATACGGAATAGATGATGACGACATAGTAACTAGGATTGAAAACGGTATGCCTCGGTGGTTTAAGGATGTTGAGCGGATGTGTGAAAGCAGTAGACCGACTAAGAGGATTTCAGGAGATGGATGGAAGGGTCGGAAGGGCACCCCCTACCACCAAGGCAAGAGTATCTTGATCATATTTCTACGATACTGAAAAAGGCCAGGTCAGAAGTACCCGCTACCGACGAGCATGTATGTGAGAGAGCATTGGATGTGATTGCAGTGAAAGAAGTATGTAAGGACCGTAGTATACCAGAGAATGCAGAGGCCTACCCCAGTGGGACACGGCCGTGAGTATATGTATGACATTTGGTTTCCTGCGCGATTCTGACAGTTGTCACAAGTTGCCAGCCGGCACACGGTCGGGAAACTGGGTGACTGCCCGTGCGCCGGCACATGACCAGAGTCCTCTACTTGACACGGTGCTCTGTGAGCCACCTCACATGCTTTCTCTAATGGACAATTTTGACAAAACGCATACAAATACTTTATTGAACCGCAGTTGTTTTTCTCGAAAATGACGGCCAGATCACGTCAGGAAGTTTATTCGTTCGTTAACTGTAAATCCATTATCATAATCCCCGATGCTTACCTAGGACAGTACCCAGCGTGATGATAATGATACCGTTGACGAACATTTGTATTCCAGAGGCGAATGGTAACCGCTCTATAGGCACGTAGCTTGGTATCACAATGTTCATGTACACCGTCCGCACCCCTTTAGTTATCCCCATCGCGAGGGCCACGAATATCATTCCGATGAATGAAGTAGTGAATAACATTACTGGAAAAGAGAGCTCTATTAATTTTATGTTTTAATCACTTCATATTTCTGCTCTTATTAAATTCGTAAACACAATTACACAACATAGAAACAAAATGTTTATCAGTGACTAGGCGTGGCATGGGAGACAACAGTGACTTCAAGACACCCGGGGCGGAAATCGTGTGCAATATCTTAGACCAATCGCGATATCCAAAGTTTAATCAAATTTAATTTCCTTGACGGAGGCTCATCCCGGTTATCAAATTTCTTTAATAATAAATGCACGTTGGTGATCCCACCCTTTGCTTCACGAAATTAATCCCGGCGCTCACTCCCATAAGGGTGTCACCCGCCGCCGTCCCCTAGCTACGTCAATAATGTTTATATTACTTATCATCAAATACAAGGTGTGGCTTGTAACAGGATCAAAAAATTAAACGGTATGCAATTGAGCTCACTAGCAATTTTTTCCAATTACAAAAAAAAACTTTTTCTGTATTTAATTTTTCCAATTATAGCTAGCTAACGTGTATTTTTTTACTCTTCTGGAATGATATAAATAGTATTTGAATAAAAAAAAAAACATCTTTCAAAACCAAAAATGCAAATAATATTTTGAGTAATAACTTGATGTTACCTCAAAGTCTGCATTGACTGCCGCGCTATAATCTTGTGATTTTTAAAGGAAGCGCCCTTTTAAATGTTTGGTCCTGTTACACACCTTGTACGAGTATAATAGGGACGATAGTAGTCAGCTATGTGTCTGTCAAATATGGTGCGTATCGTTGTTACTTACTTGTTCTAATAAAGACGACCATTGCCAAGCTGACAATATACATGACTCTTGGCGACTTATTGCACCACTCTCCTATGAAAGGGGACACTAGTCGAAATAAAGTGTCTGAAAATCCGATCACAGCCATTAAGTTTGCTATTTGTGACGTTTCAAATTTTAACATATCCTTAAGAATTATCGGAAACAATAAGGAAAAATTCGTCTCCACACAACCAGCCATTGATAATCCGAACATTATGTTCAAAAATATTGGATCTTTCAATAAGGTTAAATCGAAAAAGTCTACAAATTTTTGAAAAAATGTTTTGTGCGTTTCACTTTCCTGATTCTTTTCAAGGAAAGCTTCTTTTTCTCTTTCAGGTCTTTTGTAAAGCTCTTTTTCATGAAATATATTTATAGAACTGCCTAAATTGATTTCCTGAGATTCCCACCATTTATATCTAGACTCGGTAGCTATCACTGCTACTTCTGGGGTCTTCTTACGGACGTCGGGATGAGAAATGGCATTTCTGGCTTCTAGATTTAATCCGTTTGAAAGTGATCTCATTGATAGGCTTTTGGCTGGCAGTGGACCATTTTCTTCTGACTCTGTAAGATGTGGCAGCGATGGTGCAGTGCCTGAAAATGAATTTGAAAACCGAGTTAAAGCATGGCTTGGTATCGTTTGACATTTAATTGCATAACTAGGATATTTTCTTACCATTGTGAGGAAGTCCGCCATTGATGAGTTCTACTTGCTCATCTGTCTTCAACGGTACCATTTCCTGGGGAGGTGTTACCATGTACCATTTGACTGGCCTTAGTAAGCAAGCTCCTACTAGAGAGTGTAGGCAAATTGCTCCCAGGGTGAGCACAGCGTACCTCCATCCATAGGCATACATGAGAGCACTCATGACTAAGGGCATGTAGATGGCCCCGAGCCCTGTGATGGACATTCCCACACCTACAGCTCTGCTTCTTTTCTCTTTGAAAAAGGAGTTAATGGCTAGCGAGAAGGCAGCCATTACTGCCGCTACACCCATTGCTGAAATAACCAATTAGCAGTCGTTTATTACACGTGTGGTTTTTGAGGGTACCTATAGATATTTTGATTTCATATTTTAATGCCACTGATACACAATGGCAGCAGCACGAGTAATATCCGTCTAAAAGAGAGGGCCTAAACTTGCATTTTTCAAGAATTAGTTACGTATATAAGTTATTATCTCTAATATGCCTGCCAGTCTCGCCACTGATTCATACTAATTACGAGCATTGAATGAAAATATTGTGATAACAATAATGTGTTTAAACTAAGTAGTGAGAATAGCGAAAACATGAACTTAAAGTAATTAAGTAGAAATTAATGTAAGTTGGAGTGTCGCTTAATCTAGACTCATCATAAAAACTCACAATTTAAAATGCTGTAAGAAAACAAGAAGAGCCAGAAGCTAGATGCAAACGCCGTAAGCATGAGTCCTATTGAGATCAGCAGGGCTCCCGTGACGGCCACCTTCCTGTACCCGAAGCGCCGTAGCACCGGACCGCTGAAGAACGACAGCAGCATGCCAAATCCATGGTTCAGGGTGATGATCAGCGTGCCCTGCGTGGCTGGTAGGTTGACGTCATGGAATGCTTCTTGAAATACTAAGCCGAACCCAGCTATAAGGGGCAGGACCACGACCTACGACAGGAATAAACGGTAAGTGGCTTACTGAGATTACCTGAACTCTTATCAGGAGTAGATACTAAAGATTTTCGTGATAGTTTTCCAAACTAAGCTAATTCAATAACGGTTAAAATTAAATAATATATAATAATTTTAATTTGCAAAACAAAACGGGTTATATTCGGGTTAATAGGTGCATAAAATACGTATGCCTAAATTAATTAATAAATAACTTTTACTGCGTATATCATGTGTATAGTACCTAAATTCACCTTGAACGTTTCGAACCCGACTTACATATCATACCTACGTGAATTAAAACGTTTTACCGTCATCACAGTCACCGAAAATTACTTATGAAAGAAAACGGTTATTATGTTTTATGAACAGTTTTTACGATTATCTCAATAATATTAGAAGGTAGGTACCAACAATTACGTTTGAATTATGGATACTGCCTGATATGGTTTAGTTCGAGGCGTAGTTAGTTTTGTTTTTCGGTGTCTGTATATAGGTACCGACTTCATGATGTGATTCGAAACACTCTTGTCTATATTCCATGGAGTGTCCTCATTAATTACAATAATATAACCAAGAATCCAAAATTAATTGATCTTTAATATCAAATTGACAAGACGCCCCGTGGTATATTTTATTATACGAATGAATTCTTGTTAATTATCTTAAACTTAAATGACGTAATTAGATTAGGTTATCTTGCAATTAAAACTTACATTGTTCAAAGCATATGCAAATGTGACGACCCATCCGTATCCTCCGTCAGGTGGCACTTTAGTCCCTTTGGACCTCGACATTGTAACTTAGATCCTGTATCACATTTCCAAACAATGTTCACTTACTATTTTAAATCACTCAACGTCTCCAAATTCATTCATACACTTATCAAAAATCACTTAATATGTCACTTAAATGTTCTCATTGCACTTGTTCTTATTGATTTATGGATTTGATTGCACCATCTTTCTCCCTCGTTATACAGTTATAGTCTGCCCTGCTTCACGCGACTTAGTGTTATTAAATGACAAGATATTTGTAGACACTCGTTATCGGGTTGACTTCGGTAGGTAATGTCCCTGTTATCGGAGCGAAGTTTGTGTATTTGCTCGCAGCCGTGTTCCCACCTAATTTTATAAATTATTTTAATTAGATGGAAAATATTGCAGTTGGTGGCTGCCGATGCGGGGACTGACCTAATGGTGAAGCGCCAGCCTCATTTGAATATGGCCACCAGTAGAATATCAGGCACATGCTCATGATAACACTTATACAATGAAATCATATCGTAATCCGTACCTAATGATTACCTTTTTGATAAAGTTATCTTGTGTCTTAATTTGTATTCCAAACAAAACCTACTTACTAAATTGAAATTTTCTATGCGTCTAAGTACGAGAATATGATATTTTAAAACTATTGACCTCTTTAGAAATTCCTACACTGATAGTAAATAAATAGTAATCAGATGTAGGTATTTAATTATGTAATTACGCGCTATAAGATTCTTTTGTCAGAACATTTTGTACTTTAATACCCATTCTTAACTGTGTGATATGGCACTACCTACATCTACATAATATCAAGGTATGGGTAGTAAATCTTAATCTCTTGAATGAACTAGGCATGCAGGTTATTGTGAAACACTGTATCTCTAAAATTCGTTCTTACATTATGGTTAGTCGCAGCACATGTAATGCTTAGTGATTACGTGCTAATCGGCTTTTACAACAATACCTAATTTAATTACAATATTTTTTGCAATGATATTGCTAATTTACAATTTCTTGCAATGAACAAATTGCAATTTTATTAACGGCTGAATTAAGTCTTACCTCATGTGTATGGGTTAAAATCAGCAATACTCGAAATTAGATATGTAAATACTTCTACTGGAAATGAGTTAGAAAAAAAAATGTTAGGTGACTGATCATATAATAAATTGAATAAGAGCGACAGAGAGGGATATATCATTTGTTGTCCTTTTTTTTTAAACATTAAATAGAAAATAAAAATACATGCATAGTATTAATAAATAACTAAGAACATAAAACTAAAACTGACAACAATTAAAATAATTAAATCACGCACTCAGCGTTCCCGCGCTGGATTGCGATTGCAATTTTCTGCGCGAGAAAGAGTATTGACTGATTATTTAAAGATGATCGATCGATCTACTTTATGTTCATCGAAAATGATTGGTGTGGTAACACACTTAGAGTTCGTTGAATCGTAAATATGCCAGACATAGGCATGTATGTATGATTATCTAATGAAGCATTGTTTCGCCTGATAACAAATCAGGTTGCTAACTATCATTTATTTGTGTATTTTCTACTTAGTGTATCCACAATAATATATAGATAAGCATGTTCTTTGTGCCACTAGAAGATGCGAAACGTAGGACTCTTCAAAGTAACTTTTTAACCGACTTCAAGATTTCAAAAGAGGAGGTTATCAATTCGGTTGTATGTTTTTTTTTTTTTTTTTTTTTTATGTTTGTTACTCCGTAACTCCGTCATTTCTTAACCGATTTGGAAAAACTTTTTTTGATTGTAAGTATATATATCCAAGTTGGTCCCGTTTTTGTCAAAACGCAGTTCTGATGATGGGATCTATGAGAAATTGAGGGAACTCCTCAAATCTTAAAGGCAAACATATAGCGATTTTTGTGTTTTTATCAACAAATCGAGCATTTTCATCCAAAAATGTGACATTTGATGAAGTGGAACTGCTGATGATGATCAGAACAGAACTCTTCAACGACGAAAAGTTCACGTTTGGCGATTTGTCCTCCTAGCTGTGTTTGTTAAGCAAGTTCTAACTTCACGATAATTTTTTGTCATGCTTGATTTCTGATGATGGGATCCATGAGGAATTGAGGGAACTCCTTAAATATTAAAGGCAAACATATAGTGATTTTTGTGTTTTTATCAACAAATCGAGCATTATTATACAAAAATGTGACATTTGATGAAGTGGAACTGCTGATGATGATCAGAACAGAACTCTTCAACGACGAAAAGTTCACGTTTGGCGATTTGTCCTCCTAGCTGTGTTTGTTAAGCAAGTTCTATCTTCACGATAAATTTTTGTCATGCTCGATTTCTGATGATGGGATCCATGAGCAATTCAGGGAACTTCTCACATCTTAAAGGCAAACATATAGTGATTTTTGTGTTTTAATCAACAAATCGAGCATTATCATACAAAAATGTGACATTTGATGAAGTGGAACTGCTGATGATGATCAGAACAGAACTCTTCAACGACGAAAAGTTCACGTCTGGCGATTTGTCCTTCTAGCTGTGTTTGTTAAGCAAGTTCTATTTTCGCGATTGATTTTTGTCATGCTCGAGTTCTGATGATGGGATCCATTAGGAATCGAGGAAACACCTCAAATGTGAAAGGCACACAAATAGTAATTTTAGTATTTTGATGAACTAATCAAGCATTTTCATTCATAAAAGTGACATTTAATGAAGTGGAACTGCTGATGATGATCAGAACGGAACTCTTCAACGACACGTAGTTCAAGTTTGGCGATTTGTTCTCTTCGTTTTGTTTGTCAAGCAAGCAAGGTTTTTCCATGATCCCATGAGGAATTGAGGGTACTTGGTCTTCTACCATTATAAACATACTTATAGCCATTTTTATTTTATTGTATAGAATCTAAGAGTGCACCATCTAAGTATAATAAATAATCTTTCACCGGCCTCCCACATTGAAGTCGGTTTTTTTTTCTTAATTTTTTTTTATGCATAGGTATTAAGTACCTAAGTTTACGATTTGTATGATTTTTTTTATAAATAAAGTATTAAGTACTTATCTTATCATCACTTCTTAGTCATTTCATTAAATTTTCGTAATCGGCCGCAGATACATTAAATTTTCTTAATCAAAATTACAATTTTCTGTTGCTCTTCGAAATCGCTAGAAATATTTCCATATAATATATGTATAAGTACCTATATCCTCAGATTCCTCTAGGACTTTTAGAGTTAGCGTTAGTAGGCACATAATAATATATCTTGATAAGCATTAAGGATGATTCACAGTAGGCCGTTCCGTGTCCGGGTCGGCCCGTTTTCTTCTAGAGAAATACGCCGGCCGTTGCGTTTGCTGTCATAGAAAACGGGCCGGCCCGGACACGGAACGGTCTACTGTGAATCATCCCATAGTTGTTACATTTAGGAGTTGCAAAGGTCGTCTATGGTATTTATCAACACCATCCACTTCATCAAATGTATGGTTTCCGAGAGCAAATGCATTGAGCTACTAATTAAAATATGCAATTCGATTCCTCGTGGATTTCGTTTATTAGATTTTCACACACAGGACTACTCGACAGGAAATTACTTTTAACCATAAATACAATTATCAAAATTATACAAAGAGGTAAATCATTATTTCGGAACTAAATGTTCGTTTGAGGTTTTATTTTTATTTAGTCCCCACATGTTTTAGGAAAATAAATTTCATGAAGTGACCGTAACGTTCCCCTTAAGAAAATATTTTGCAATAGCTCTATAGTGTTCAAATAAGCAGATTGATAAGTTATTAAACGAAAGTTATATAATGATAATTATCCGTGATAAAGTAGTCACGCAGAACATTATCTAGCAATTAGTGTCTAATTCGTTCTGATCGCATCACACGTGAATTGGTCGACGAAGATTATGTCCTTTTTAGGGGTCCGTAACCAAAATGGCGAAAACGGACCCCTTATAGATTTGTTATGTCTGTCCGTCCGTCCGTGTCTGTATGTCATAGTCATAGCTGATTTACTCGGAGACTAACATAAGGACTACAATTATGAAAAACGATGTGACATCACGAAATAATCTTAAATTAGAGGGGGCATACATGTCACTGAGGGATGAAACAAAAAGCAATGCACATAAGCGTATAATAATTTCTAAAATTTTTACTTTGAACAAGATAGGTCTAACGGTTATTGAGTTATGGCTGAAAAACTGTCTTGCCCAAACAAAAGGATGCAGGTGCCGTGAGTTCCCTATGAAGATACGACCTTTTTTGATTCAATGAATTTTACAGTGGTTTTAAGTGTAAATTAGTAGATATCGGTACGGAACCCTCCCTTGTGCGTGATCCAACACGCACTTGGCCGGTTTTACTTTATTTTTTAGTATTTGCCACCCAAATGTTTCCGCAACACAGAATGTCACCTTTTATCTACTACGTTTATGTTTCTGGACCAAAATTTTACGCAATAGGTGTTTTGCCATGTAATAGATACCTAGTTAGATTAATGAAATCCCACCAAAAACATTTCATGTAAAATGTTGCCCAGACGACCACATAAGGTTTGCCCTGTGAAAAAGATATCAGATCTCATGTCGAGCCAAGCTTCTGAATCTACACGGCCTAACTCTACCGACCCTAACTTCAACAAATTCTACATATCAGTAAATATGTATGGCTTCGCCGTTTCGCTACCGTCGTGGAGGTGATGCGAATATTTAGTTTCTGATCTGAAGTAAGTAACGAAACAGCCAAGCCATACATATTTACTGATGTATAGAATTTGTTGAAGTTAGGGTCGGTAGAGTTAGGCCGTGTAGATTCAGAAGCTTGGCTCTACATGAGATCTGATATCTTTTTCACAGGGCAAACCTTATGTGGTCGTCTTGGCAACATTTTACATGAAATGTTTTTTGGGTAAGGTGCTAGGCAGTCTTATTAATAGGTTTTTAGTTACTGTCTACAGTCCCGTATAAACTTTCATGCCCTAATTCATAAAATTGGTGAAAGTCTCATATAAACTCCCCCCCCCCCCCCAATTTTAGGGGATGGGGGGCGAAAGTTATAAATTTATGATTTTTTTGTTGGTTGTATACTAAACTTAGATTACACACCAAATTTCAGCTTTTTAGCACTTCAGGAAGTAGCCAAACATTTTGATGATCATCAGTGTGTCAGTGACGAAATCGGCGTATTTTAGATATCAATAAAATCTAAAGTATTAGAGCTATTCAATTGAGACTTTGTATATTTAATTAGTCTAGTATTGACATCATATCCTGAGAATATGAATTATCTGGTACATCGGAAACCAACTTTATGAGGGTTCAAAAAAACGACGAAACACTTCGAGGAAAGGTAGGTAGTGCCTTTGCGCTTTGCTTGGCTCGTCTTAGCGGGGGCACTACCGTGCCCCCAGATTTAATACTTAATTTAGAAAACTCATAAACAAAACTCAGTTACTTACTTATTGACATAATAAATATTACAGTGTTAACTGGACTATAACCGATATTTTGCTTCAACAAAAGTGCCCATGTTCCATTTTGCTATACTTTAAAACGTAGGCGCTTATTGCTTTAAAAAATTATAATGGTTTTATAAGTACCAAAATAATTTGTACCACATTTCATGCGCAGCTCGCATATTTTACCGTAGTACGACTTTTAACTGGATATTTAAATATGCACCCAATCGTATAACAAAAATCCAGGACAAAGTCGACAACGCTTTTCCAATCTATTTAATAATCAAGTATGGAGTTTTCCAAATCCCTATATCGCACACATAATTATAATCACATAGTAACTATTAACAAACATAACACAGTCCACAATGTCACTGATAGACGATGTACTTTTTTGATAACGACACACGTCAAATGTGTGTGAGCGCACTCGGATGACCCCTAACACTGCGCCTGCGACTAATCGAGTTCATTGATTAAGTGCCGGTTTACTCGACAACCATTCACAAACTACAACGTCATCGTAGTACAAAGGTAATGTCATGCAACTGATTTCGTCATCTACACGTCACATTTCGTTACTTATAAGTTATAACAAGGAAAACTTGTTAATTTATTAAGTATGTTTACATTTTATTGATTAGATAATTAATATAAAAGCCATTCCCTCAGAAAATTAAAATTGAACGCGTTTATGAATTACGCGCGAACGTGGGCAAAAGCTAGTATATATTAATATACTATACTAATTATTTAAACGTAGTAGATATATATAAATAGGTGTGATCATTCTGAATTATTCAAAAGAAAAAATGTAGGTAGGTACTTATTTTATTAAGTTATACGGGCACAGACTTAGCTTGTATTTCAGGCAGAGAGAAATAAATGACTGGCACTCAACTATTTTATTTGTCATAATCTTTAAATAATAACATAAATATACACATACACAATCCATACATACTATAATAATTATGCTTTAATAATATCTTCTTTGGTTTCGTTTTGTCGCCTGGATCTGATGTATTTTTCAAGGCCCCAGGAAATTGCTGTGAGCCACGTGAATATGTTCAAACAGTGTAATGTGACAGCTGTTGAGGCGTTGTCTTTTATCCAACCTGAGAATTAAACGTAAGTATTATATTAGGTCGAACTTCACCAAACGTGTTTGTGGTACTTTATTGACATTCATACTTGCATAAAAATCATACCTATTATATGCCCAAATCGTAGAAAGAGGATACTATAGAGAAGCCTTAGCGTATCACCCAAAGGGCTGGGAGATAATTTGACGGTTGTTCTGGGGATACCACATGAAGCATATGTTTCCCATTTATATTTACAGAAGTAGGTTGTTATTGAGTTCCAAATCTCCAAAATAAACTCTAAATAAATATTAGGGGACCTCGGCGCTAAGTTCGTCCATTGCGCTGTTTATTTCATCAACCGATGTGACTATTTATGTGAATATTTGATCAACCAGTTTCAGCAAATTTGACTTTCAGGCAATAGGAAAGCCAAATTTTGTCAATTAGCTATTTTTTAAATGAAGTATACCGGTTCTCACCGAGTCGACCTTAAGGTCTTTGGTGTCGATATAGACCTCAGAGTACGCCAGAGAAGACTTCAAATAATAGGTGCAGTGCATGTAATTATGCCTAATTTAAAGAATAAATTACTTTTGCTTTTTACTTTCTTTAAATAATACCGATACCGAGCGAGTTGATCAATATACTACAAACCTTCAGATATATGAGATAAATCGCAGCGAACAGGGTGCTTATAATTACCAGGACACGCCTTTTTGTCAACGGTCTACGTCATTTTTATCTAGACGGTAGAGCGCATCTTGCATGATATTATTTGATATCCTCAAGAGTGCAGAAAATACCATCCACCACCATCCATTTAGTACGTTGTAGATGGCACGTCAGCCATTTTAAACAAAAATTTAGCTGCATACGAGTATAGGAGCATTTCCGTCCCCTATTACATACTCTAAATAATAATGCTTCCTTTATGCCTCTCCACCCCTGGATTAGAGCAATTGAGCACGCCACTCGGTGACATCCGTATCAGCTCACCAGCGCCATGAACACGGTCCGTAGAGCCTTCCTGAAGCCTATTATTATAACCGCCACTAGCACAACGGAGTAGCTTTGACCTACAAAGTACAGTATTATTACCAACAACAGGTCCCAACGCCAGATACACGATGCCAGCGGTGATGAGCTGGATGCCCGTGGCTCCGGGCAGCTTGTGCAGTGGCACGTGCGTGGGAATCACCAGCGCCATGAACACGGTCCGTAGACCCTTGCCGAAGCCGATTATCACCGCCACTAGTAGCACTACGGAGTAGCTTTGGCAGTATGCTAGAACTACAACAGACGAATTATGATTAAGAATAGAATAATTTTTAAGAAAAAAAACCGACTTCAATGGGGGAGGCCGGTAAAAGATTATTATACTTAGACGGTGCACTCTTAGATAGATATACAATAAAATAAAAATGGCTATAATGTATGTTTATAATGGTAGAAGACTAAGTACCCTCAATTCCTCATGGAATCATGAAAAAACCTTGCTTGCTTGACAAACAAAACGAAGAGAACAAATCGCCAAACGTGAACTACGCGTCGTTGAAGAGTTCCGTTCTGATCATCATCAGCAGTTCCACTTCATCAAATGTCACTTTTATGAATGAAAATGCTTGATTAAATCATGAAAATACTAAAATCACTATTTGTGTGCCTTTCACATTTGAGGAGTTCCATCGATTCCTAATGGATCCCATCATCAGAACTCGAGCATGACAAAAATCAATCGTGAAAATAGAACTTGCTTAACAAACACAGCTAGAAGGACAAATCGCCAAACGTGAACTTTTCGTCGTTGAAGAGTTCTGTTCTGATCATCATCAGCAGTTCCACTTCATCTAATGTCACATTTTTGTATGATAATGCTCGAATTGTTGATAAAAACACAAAAATCACTATATGTTTGCCTTTAAGATTTGAGGAGTTCCCTCAATTCCTCATGGATCCCATCATCAAAAATCGAGCATGACAAAAATTAATTGTGAAAATAGAACTTGCTTAACAAACGCAGCTAGGAGGACAAATCGCCAAACGTGAACTTTTCGTCGTTGAAGAGTTCTATTCTGATCATCATCAGCAGTTCCACTTCATCAAATGGCACATTTTTGTATGAAAATGCTCGACTTGTTGATAAAAACACAAAAATTACTATATGTTTGCCTTGAAGATTTGAGGAGTTCACTCAATTTCTCATGGATCCCATCATCAGAACTGCGTTTTGGCAAAAACGGGACCAACTTGGATATATATACTTACAATCAAAAAAAGAATTTTCCAAATCGGGTAAGAAATGACGGAGTTATGGACTAACAAACATTAAAAAAAAAAAAAACATACAACCGAATTGATAACCTCCTCTTTTGAAATTTTGAAGTCGGTTAAAAAAGTCTAACCTTAAGATACGCATGTAACTATTATTGTTAAGATATGCCTTGTGATGTTCAATAATATATTTCTGTGTCTACGTATGGAAATGAGATTTGTATCATTATGTGTGGACAGATCGGGTATTAAAAAAATAATAACAGTAGGCTAGTGAAAAAACTTTGGACTGATTATGATACCCGAAGAGTTTAAGTAAATCATTAATAAACTTACCCACTCTACCCATAGCCATGGACATTATTCCAAAGAGGAAGAAGGAATTATTTTCCCATCCTATCTTGCCAGCTACGAAAGGAATGCAGAACCTAACGCAAATGTCCACTCCCGCTAGCAACGACATGAAGAAAGCTACTTCAGGTTTACTCATACCGTAGTCACCAAGTATAAACGGTGTTAAGATAGAGAAATTTAGCTCATTGAAATTGCCTAGTGTTATTCCGAGCATTAGGTTAATAAAAGTGAAATCGTTCAATAAATCTAAATCGAAAAACATCGCAACCTTTTGGCAAAAAGTTAAGACTTCTTCTTCATCTTCCTCGTCTTTCTTTTCTACGTTCTCTTCAAATACGTCATCCTCTAGTTGACCGTTTATTAACAATTTGAATTTATCGTCTGGTTCCTCATTTTCTTTTAAATACTGCTCCAATTTTAGAGAAGCTTGTTTTAATACTTCACTTTCGTAATTAAAATTATTAGATTTCCGTCTATATTTAGTGCGATATGATTGATTGCTTGCATTATCTTTTAGATATTTTCGTTCATCAATATCGTCCTGGTTTTTAAGCGATATGTTACTGTGATTATTTTTATTATATGTCTCGCCATACTGGCCGTCCATTTTGAATGATTTCAGACTCTTACTACAGGCTAAATGTTTTTCAACTTTATCTGCGATAACCTTAGCTTTTTCCGGGTCAATATTTTCAATGGCAACTTTTTCATCAGCTTTGAGATCTTGAGGAGCTTTAAGTGTCGGACAGTCTTCTATTTCTGATTCTGGAATCTGTGCTTTGAGAGTGATTGACGTCTTTCTTTTAGGTTTAAAATTGTCTCTTTCTTGAGTCAGTGCTCCTAAATTGGCCGCAGAGTTTTTCTTAGATTCATTGAGGTATAACTTTGATTTATAATTTTCTCGCTCTTGGGCCAGTGTGCCTAGATTTGCAGAGGAGTTCTTTTTAGATTCATTGAGGTATAGTGTGGATGATTTGCGCGACCGATTTTCCGTTAAATTTGACATGGAGGGTTTTTTAGAATTCATGCGAGATGTTTTATTTGAGCCATCTCTTGACGACATCCTGCTTTTTGATTGTCGTGACTGGCTAAAGTAGCCATCGTTGGCACGCAACATCATAGGTACTCCCGGATCGGTTATTTCATATCCTGGATTAACCGGATCATCTTCATTGTATATATACTGACTGGAGAAAGCACTGAGATTCTTAAATTTAGACAACTGGCTGAAATAACCACTTTCTTTATCCTTCTTGTCAGCTTCCTCTGGATGTAATAGCTTTTCTTCATCGTCATTTTTTTTATTAGTGGATTTGCAGTGCCATTCAACTGGTTGGAGGAGCAAAGCACACGCAATAGCATGTAAAGAAAAGCCGGCTATGACAAGAATACACCCGTGTTCGTCAAAGAGGTAGATCAAGCCCGTAATTATGTGCGGCCACAGTATGGGACCGAGGCCTGTGGTGGTCCATGACAGACCGGTAGCTAATCGTCTTCTATTCTTCCAATAGGTGTTTAAAGCCAATGCATTTGCGGAGCTGCTAATACCGTATCCAGCCCCTGAAAATGATAAGTTTTTAATGAATGCATAATGTCCTTTAAGTTTTATTCGGGAAAACTGAAGTAGAGATTCTTTACAACCTTGTACTTTCTTCTTCAAGTCGGCAAACATAAACAAATAAGAGGAAAAATTGTCCTACATTTTTTCGATTAATTAAAAATGCACTTATTCATTTCTAGTCTCCACAATGTCAGTGGTAAAAGTAGCCAGATAAAACCTGTGTAACAAGGTTACTCGACCTATCAACATTAAGTATTTCCTAAAAAATATGATACCTAAGAGTGTTTTAGCACATGCGAGAGTGTTTGAATACTCGCGTTTCGCGCCGCCTAACGCTTTGCTTGTACATAACTACGGCCTAATGATTTCGGTTAAGAAATACTACATTTTTGTTACAACCATGTGTGGACAGTTGGACACACATCTGATGACCTCGCTTGAATCGCAAGTGTCCATAGGCTACGGTGTCTGATTACCATCAGGCTAAGTAGTTAGTAAGATTGTTTGCCACCGTCGTTGTATAAAAAAAATTATGCTCACGTCAGATGTGCGCGGAAACACAATGGAGAGGCGTTCAGTTTAAGTTTGGTTTTACTCTACATTCAAGAGCAATAGAACTTCTATGAAATTCAATACAAAGTGTACCCATTTTATTTGCTTGAGTGTAGTTCAATTCAGCAAATAAAGCTAATAACGAAGAAGTGCACATTAGTGTTGTACATTGATCGGTTTTATGCAGTTGATTTATGGATTAAACGATTGCACAAGTGGTTATCAGATAAAGTGACTTATTATTATGACGATGACGCTCCCATCAAGGCGTGGCGTGGTCACAACACGATAAACAAGGCAAAACATATTGCCTATAACAGCTGTGATGAATCGTCCAAAATAATGAGATCCAGACCGGATGATGTACAAAAATATGAACGATAAGTTTTGATACTTTTGATGCTACGTTATGGCATTTATTGTGCATACATTTACAAATACCTAGTACGTAAACACAATAAATTAACGAATGTCTCTCAAATAGTCAGGCATCAGAAGGTACTTACTTTTAGTTTTTCCTTAGAGAGTGAATGAGCTGAGCGTAATATGTTCACGCCACCAACTTATTACATTTATTTATACAACGACGGTGGCAAACAAGCTTACAGCCTGCCTGGTGGTAGCCTATAGATACTTGTGACTCCAAAATATCACAACAATAACACACAAACATTGTAACAGATTACAAAAGAAACTCGTAGATACTCAACGTTTGGCGCTATGTATATTCTACTCGTAATACGAGTACATAAGCAGCAGCTATGCAGCTTTTGTATGGTGCGCTCAGTTGCACTCAAGTAAAGATAAGTAAAGGGGACAATCTCACATAAATATGTATATATATTACATTTCTCATTCTAGTTTATTATAATTATTATGTTTCGCTCGCTACTACGCGCGCTGCGATAACCTGTCCGGTCAGGACTACAGCAGCATGTGAAACATATTCACATGAAATATTGCGAAATATCTGTTCCTGACTAGCCCAACTTTTGTGTTCCAACTGGCTGGCAAAACTGTGATAGACGTTAAGATCGCGTAGGAAACCGTGTCAATACGTGACGTGACGAACACTTTAATCTGTCGGTTTATAGGATGCAACAAAAACGCCGTAGATCCTTTTGAGGTATTAATTGGCCTCGCATTCTGACTAGAAATAAGTAGGTATTTTTTTATTATATGGGGCATTGGGGACCTTCCTCAAAACTAGCCGACCGATACAAAACCAAAAAAAAGTGTCAATCTATTAACGCCTTATACGGAGCCACGGCAATTTTTGTTACACTCTGTATGTAAGGATAGGTACCTCTTCGGCCCGAACCGAACACGGCCCGGAATCGGCTTGGTACATTACTCAATTACTCATCCTCTATAGGTATCTACGACTCGTTTCCACACAAGTCGTATCAGTGACACAAGGCATCCGGAAAGTGCCAGTAACATTGACCGTTGGCTGCTTAATCATAGGTCATCTTGGGCAAATAAAAACATAGTACTACTCGTTCGCTTCAAGTTGGCACTTTCTTCCAGTCCCGGTACTCATATTCGATAATAACCTGCATAAACTAACATTCACTTACATGTGTAAGTATGTACTTATATACATAAACGCATGCCTGTATTGTCAAATCCCAATATGTATATGCTTATAATAATAAGATATGGATATTTCCGAAATAAATTATTATTCACTTTAGTTATTTTTCCACAAGTTAGGTTTTTTAGAATAAATTTATAAAAGTAAAATGTAAAAATATACGTACAAAATATAAACACATAATAAAAAACTAACCTAGAGTGCCGCCGGCAGTGAGGCGGGGCCTAAGCTACGGGCAAGCTACCGGTGGTCAGGGCGACAGAGAGAGGAACCTCCAGAATATTCGCGCCGCGCCGTGTCCAGGAGTTCCGCCTTCTGTATCTGACCCTTGACCCAATCATCTAGCGAGAGTCTCTCATATTTGGCGATTAATAAAAATATACATTATACTATTACTATATAGCGACACTTACCATATAGTATTGAGAACGACAAGAGATAAGTGACGAAATTGTATGAAAATGTACATAGAATCAACGAAATGAACACTACACACGCTCCAGTTAGCGATACTTGACGGTACGTGAATGTTTTAAATACGGGTCCGTTGGCTAAACCTGAAATAACACAAACTTATGTTAGTTAATACAGGCTCATATAATTTACTAAAAGCAATAAACTCACATAAATAGGTCCACACACATAGACATAAGGGTATACAATCTCGAACTGATATTATCATTTCGAGATCTCGCGTGAAAATACGAGTTTGAGATTTGCGATTCGGAATCGATTTCCTGAGTTTCCCGACTTGGCGGGGCGGAACAATAGGTGTGTTGTATTTTGTTCTTAGACAGCTTACTGATGTCGCAGAGATTTCCTCAGTTGACGACATACTGTGAATATTACATATTCGCAGTAGTAATATCATGCGCAGAAGCGGGGTGGTACTGCATTCGTATCGATCGCCCATTAGCATAGCGACAAGGCACGCGAGTTCGAATGCCGAGCATCCCAACAGAGCTTGGCTCTTTTTGTAAGGCTAAAGGCTGAAGGCCCGAAGGGCGTGCCAACGTGACACTACCTGTCCCCGAGTGTCTTATAAACTCGAGGGCCGAAGGCTAAAAGGAGAAGAGCAAGGCAAGCGAGGCTGAAGGCTCAGCGTCACATTATAGGAATCCCGCGCCAGTCAGGAAGCACTAATTTAAAAGTAGAGTCGAAGTAAAAAGAGGTACCTACGGACTTGACCAGTCAGTAGGTTACAGTTTTCTCATATCGTACCGCCTCCACACTGACAAATCAGGAAGTCGCTTTAAGCGACGATACGAGTACGTTACACCATTAAAATATGAGAAAACTGTCAGCTGTCAGTGTCAACCGATACGAATGCAGTACGGGCAGTACTGGTACGCATGGTAATACAATTGCGCAAACGTAATACTGACAGTATTTCGTCAAGTGAGGAAATCTCACATCAGTAAGCTCACGTAAAATAACAAAATACCTACCATTTAGCGATCCCGCTCCACCAAGTCAGGAAGTCACCTAAATTAAATGCGTGATCGATAAAAGTAACGCAGATTATAAAAAAAGGAATACTCAATGTGCCATGGTAGTGACCACGAAACCACGATGCGTCACGCACCGACGCATGAGGTCAGCGCCGAGTTCATGTTGATGATGGTTGTGGTCTCCGAGCTGGTGATGCCGAGCAGCGCGAACCGGTCGCGGAACAGCAGACCGAACTGCTGCAGCATCGGCAGTGATGCCAGCTGAAACGAGAGAACAATACGGTATTTTACTGTCAAATCAGCAACTGTTCACGAAACATCAAAACGCTCGGTAAGTTCTCGTGGAAGTCTCTGATACTATAAAATACGCATGGCGTATATCACAATTTTACACATATTTTGAACTAGGTTTTGCCCGCGACTTCGTCCGCGTATAATTCGTTCTCGCCTTAGAATGATTTATTTTCCCATACAATCTTTCTCAAGCTCAGGTGGACACCAGGAACTTAGGGGTGACATGTTGGAGAAGGAAAGCCACGAATAGATCGGACTGGAGATATTTGCTTGACCAGGGTAGCCTAGGGCCCACCCGCGGCTATAACGCCTCAGATGATGATACAATATTTCACCCTTCTTTACACCCCCTTAAGAAATGATTACAGTCAATATGACATTCCCTAGAAATCCTATTGTCAAAACGAATGATTAAGTGCTTATTTCGGAATATCAAATGTACCGATTCTAGACGAATGAATCTCGTCAAAAACATTACATGTACATTGTATACAATGATAAAAGTCTCGCTATACGCAGTTCTGCCGTAAAACGTTATCCCAACAGAGCGAGTTCTTCATGTAAGTATGATGACCGAAGGCCGGAAGCAGAGCGGCAAGGCATGCGAGAATAATCACACAGAGCGGGCTTCTCGTGTAAGGCTGAGGGCCGAAGGCCTGAAGCAGAGAGGCGAGACACGCGAGGCTGAAGGCCGAACCTCCTAACAGAGTAGATTCTTCATGTAAGGTTGATGACTGAAAAGCCGAAGGAGAGTGGCAAGGCATGCGAGGCCGAAGGCCGAGCTATGTCGTCGCCGAAGATCCAGTTGCCAAATTAATGAGGGTAAATTATACTCCATTCGTTCGTTTTCACGTGATGCCTAGACATATAAACAGACAGACAAACAGACACAAATTCTTAAAACTGTTGAAACGATTTCTGTTATCGATTCTAAGTATCCCCAGCCAACTTTTTTTCGAATATCTTCCATGTACAGACTTTCGACCCTCTTCTAAGTGTACATCTAAGATGCTCCAACTGTCTATGCTGATGATTGGGCTGCCCAGCTCAAGTGATCTCTTATATCAAACAGTTTTTATGGTGTGAAGGGGCAACAATTACATAAAAAATAACGCACGACAAAACTAAATGGTACACCGACGATACAAAGTGTGCATTAAAACAGCTGTTTTTGTATTTAAGCATATGAATAAAAACAATGCCAAAGTATTGCAAATGCATTTTGATGTACACGCAAATTAGAGCTTATTGCGAAAAGGTTGTGCTCAAAAATAACGTCAACAATCAGAAGGAATTATGATACTTCGGTTTTGACATAATTAATTCTTTGCAATATAAAATCTATCTATCTATCTATCTATCGTCAACTTGTTTACAATTCTGCTATGCTTTAAGTTAAATTTCTTGACACGCTGTTATACTCCCAATTGGCTGAAACTTAAATCGTAGCGTATGAGGATTAAACCACCACGTTTCATAGACCTTCCTTGCATCCCCGATTTAATTTGATGGAAGATCATCGGGACAAAAAGTACACTTGTAATATATATAAGTGAATCCAGATTATATACTATTAGCATACAAATCATCTAAATCTGTTCAGCCGTTTTTGCGTGATTCAGTGACAAACATCCAAACATCTAAACTTTCGCGTAGTGGGATTATGGTATAAAGTGAGTGCACATGAAGTGAACGGCAAAAGTAACATTATAATTGCATGTTTTTATATAGGATTATAAAGTTCCATATGTACTTATAGTTTTTGAATCTAGAAAACGGGACTGAAATTTGGGTTTAGAGTCACAGTTACTTAATGGAATAAATCATAATAGTGTTCAAAATTTGAAGAGACCGTGGTGGCTAGCGCGCACACTGGGCCTACAAAATTTAACCCCTCGGTTTACCCCCTTTTAAACCAAATCTGCACTTTTTTATAGCCTAAAACCTGACCGGGTATTTACTCGACAGATTAGTAAAGTTTTCATCAAAATCCGTTCAGCCGTTTTCACGTGATGCGCGTTCATAGAAACAGACAAACAGACAAAAATTCTAAAAACTGTTGGAACGTGTTCTGTTATCGATTCTAAGTAACCTCAGGCAACTTTTTTTCGATTATCTTCCATGTACAGACTTTCGACCCTCTTCAGCTTTATTACATTATATGTATAGATAGATAGATAGATATCATGTTCAAGCCAACTGGATTAGCCTTGTTTATAACTATTCCACAAACTGATATAGCGTTATTGGAGATAAACAGAATATAAACTAAAGTAAGCGTAGGTAAATTAAAGTAAGGAAGGCGTTTATGTATTCCTCTATCTAACTGAGAATATTTTTCCTCTACGTGATGCAAGGTTAAGTTTTAAACATGAATATTTTCCATTCATTAATTATTATGTAAGCACCTACTAGACTAGGCTCTTGTTGTGTAGTACTAGCAAGCCAATAATAGATAATAACAATAGGCGGGTTACTATTTGTAGAGTCTTTATTATTGAACTGTTGAATACTACATACAGTAGGTAGGCAATAGTAATTGTAACAGAGATAGGAATGTACCTAATTAAGATAAGATGAAGATCTGATCCTTACACCAAGGTAACCATTTAGGAGTCCAGGGACTATTACCCCATGAATACATTGACAACAGATTTCCCATGTTTTTAGGCATTCAAATAATCAGTATTTTAATAACGCTTTGAAAGCACTATTTGATTAGATGAGTAGCTGATGATGAAAGTCACAGGTGACCTATAAAGCTTCTTAATGATAAGGGTACTTCACGGATTAAGGATGACTCGTCCTAGTGCACTGCAACGAGTCCGTGGTGATGGTGTCAAAACTGTTGGAATCCGACCTCTGGTACATTTGCCCTAGATTTGGCTATATGGTTTACTCCTGGGTGTGGTTCTTCTTTCAAGGTGGTGTTGGTCAGAATGCATAATGTGGCCAAAGATTTTGACAGTTCTTTTTTAACAAATCCACCACCACCACCACCTTATCAGTCCAAGGACGTCCACTGTTGGACATAGGCCTCCCCCAATTTCATGGGGGGTAAATACCATAATCGCCACGCTTGGCATGCGGGTTGGCGATCGGAGTATCTCCACCGCACTCCGGGGATGCTGCTGCCCATCCCACGGTGGTCTTGGTCGTAGTTTTAGGACATACCCGGGTCGGGTTTTAACAAATGGTTGGGAATAATGAGAGCCGCTTTGAGATTTTTAGCTCTCAAGGCCTCGTGTGTTCTCATGGCGGTCTATGGGATTTTGGGCATCTTTCTCCAGTGTCACATCTTAAAAGCAGTGATTTTGTGTTTGTCTGGCTTTTAACGCTCCATGTTACCGCACCATAGAAAAATGGAGAAAACAAATGTCTGCACCGATCACGCCACGCACCTTGGTTATACGACGAATGCTCCGGTTCTTCCAATGTTTCTGGATATATAATTTAATTGCATCAGGCACATAGCACAAAAATAAAAAAAACCGGCCAATTGCGAGTTAGACTCGCGGACGAAGAGTTCCGTATATCTATAGGTATACTACATTAGACAGTTTATTATAAGTAACCTTTTTTAAATTTAATTCAAATAGTATTTTTTTTAATCGGTAATAAGAACATTAAATAATAATATCAAGTAGAATTTTGGTCAAGTGCGAGTCGGGCTTTAGTTTTCCCATACATTTTGAGACCCAGCGCCTGATGAACACAACGAGCAACTTTTTATAAGTTTTTGTATGGGAGCTCCCTTAAATATTTATTTTATTTTGTTTTTAATATTTGTTGTTATAGCGGCAATATAAATACATTATCTGCGAAAATTTCAACTATCTAGCTCTCACGGTTCACGAGATACAGCCTGGTGACAGACGGACAGACAGACGGACGGACAGCGGAGTCTTAGTAATAGGGTCCCGTTTTACCCTTTGGGTACGGAACCCTAAAAAAGAAAAGTTGTGATGCTACAGATGCTGCCTGGCGGCTGCAGCGCTGATTTTCAGCCTGGTCCCTGTGGGTGACATGACATCCAACAAACACTCGCACAGAACATTGTCTAAAAATTATTTTGGCCATTACGCTTTTAGCCATTCCAACTCGTGGACGTATCTCCTGGTGTATTGCCACCGTCATTTGTGAGTGATGCGGCGAATACGGGTTTCACCGAGTACGAACATTCGGCTGAATATTCGGTCCAGCTCTTGCTGAACTTGTAAACAAAACGTTTAAAATTTTTCGGTAAATATTTGGCAATTTAACCGAACTATTCGGCGCATCTCTCATATCGGATACAGAATGTCAGTATGCAGCACTCTATTTAACTAAGTTGTAATGGACGATTCTCATCAAACAAAATCAAAGGAATTTGAACCTTCCATACAGAAGTTACATTTCATATTTCAATGGAGCAGCGGTGGTCGCGAGCAGCAGGTCGGCTGCCGCCAGCACTGCTACTGCCCTTTGTGCCTTTAGATACGAAGCGTCTGTATGGAGGGTCCGAATTCCTTTGACTCTGGTGGCGTACGCGCCGACTCCTGCCGTTTAGTGTGAATCGTCCATGAGGGCGTCGCCCAAGGGCAAAGGCTCGGGTAAGGCTCGGGCACGATTCTGAGTCGGCACGGTGTGCAGAGCCATCCTTTATCAGACTATTTATGCTGAAATAGAGGGCAATTGAATAACCGATGCAGTAAAAGTAGCCGTCGAATTAAATAATTTATTTTCTGAAATTCTTATAGTCACTACACAAAGTTTGGCATCTTCTACCACAAGAGCTGAATCCCTTCTGAATGAGAACGTAAAATTAGAGTCACTAAGTATTTTCAAACTGCATCATGTATCTCCTCTAGATGTAAATACCTACCTACTGATGTCTTTCAGAAAGTTAAAAATAAGGAGCACTGACAATTTTATAACTAACTACATACTTCCATTCCTCAAATTTAGACGACTTAATATTTTTGGTTATAATTAAATTTGGTAGTTATTGAAGTGAAGTCGTTTTAGGGTTCTGTTCTGTGCCTCAAAAGAAAAATTAAATATTGGATCACTCGTGTGGCTGTCTGTCTGTGCGTCTGTCTGCCACAGCCAATTTTCTCCAAAACTACTGGATCGATTCAGTTGAAATTTCGTACACATAATGTAAGTCGGTGGCTCAAAGACGGAGGTGTAACGTAAATAAATTGGAATATTTAAAAAAAAATTATCTTACAGTGTAAGACGATAATTTTATAATTCTAAGATGAATCGTTTTGAAGTTAGGCTAAACTTGACCATTCGCGGATTATCTCCGTAACGACTGTGCCTAAAATTGTGAGAAAGTACAGAAAATAGATCATTACATAGATTAGGATTATACAGAGTTAAAAAGTCTAATATGGTATTAAAAGTAACATTAAATTTTTCAATATACTTAAGTACCTAACTTAAATAACCAACGTACTACGGAAATGGAACCCACCCCTCCCGCACGAGTGTAAGTCGCACTTGTGCGGTAAGAAAAACGTAAAACATAACTTTTGTGGTGCTGCTCTGTTTGTCTGTCTGTCTGTCACATCGGTAAATATCTCAAGAACTATATACTTATGCTACCGATATAAAATTCGGAATAGTTATAAACAAGGCTAACCCAGATGCATGGAGCGTGTTTTTTTTAATACAATTGTATATTTTATTTTCAGTGAAAAATGACCAATACAATTTTCAGGAGGAAAAGTTGAAAGTGTAGCGACTATGGTAAGTGGGCATATGAAAAGGCTTAAGTTGCACATTCGGAAGCAGCTTTTCTTTTGAAAATACAGTATAGGCGTGAGTTTTCTTATGTATATACGTAACGTTAATATCAATAAAATATTATAGGACAAATATAATTATCTCTACGTATCCAGATTTTTTATCATCAAAAAACATTTCGAATCGAAGTACAATACATTACATATAATCACGCCTGTTTCTCAGAGAGGTAGGAAAAGTATAACTTCTTGGATACTCAAATAAATGTTTACTATTAAAAATAACAATGGAGGAAATATAAAAAAAAACTGAACATATTCGTAGAACGAATAAAAACTAGGTACACTTAGATCAAAGCAAAATGCAGAACGAATTAAACCTCGGTGATTAAATACGGTATTGTGCATTGTCCTTCGGGAAAATTGCAGTAATTACATATGCGATTGTAATTGCACCTTGCAATTTCTGTTAAAACCGTATATTTTGAAGAAACAACACAACAAAAGACACAATATAACACCAAACACAAGTTTACACGTTGCTTAATGTGAAACTTACATTAGAAAATCCAGCCGCAAAAATAATCATCCATCCCCAGCCCCCGTCTGGGGGGATGAATTCATCTTCCATTTTCACTTTCGATTTCAACTCTTTTGACTTCGCCATAATTGTCATTCACAATATAACACTTAATCTTGAATGAATTATTGCAATATAATTTAACACGGGCCAGTGCGGCCTTTGATACGCTGCGGACAAAACTGATAACTTTTTATTGCTGTAGCCTCTCATATGGAATATGTCATGTATGGATGGCAATATGTGTGTAGGTGACGTGAAACAGGCAAGTCTGTACTGCGCGAACAAAGCTTTACTAATGCATGGTTTTATTAGGAATGTAATTAATAGAGCATGTTCTTATATCTTGCAAGCTGTAGATATGTTCTATTTTGATGTTTCCAACGAACGGTGACTTATTAACTGCCGCGTGCGTACATTTAATACCCGACTGCGCGAGACATAAGACGGTAATGAATTTATCAGTGTATACGTATAAGTGTCGGGGACCAACATTTTCTCATCTTAAATGTTCAATAATCACTATGTTCCACATTATAGTTTATTTTGGCAGCTCTCGTTCCGTCTCTACCGAATAAAACTGTGGTAGTTTTCTATTTCATCCTTCAAAATTCGATCTAGGTACGTGGCCTTAATATATATATTTTTTATATTATACACTATAAAATATTTACAACAGTTTAACTTTTATATTTATTACTAACACTCGTAGCTTCAACTTTGGCATTGGAACCAAATGAGCAGGAAGTAGGTTGAGCTAGGCCAGCTCGAAATGGGGCGCGAGACAGCTAACCTCCTCGAGTGTCCGGGCTCTACCAATACCTGTTGACCCGGTTGATCCGCAGGTAAGGGTAGAGTCTTAGCCGGTGCGTCCTGGAGGCACGGCAAGTGATCATTTAGTGGACCCTAAGTGATCACTTGTCGGGCTACCAATAACCTGTCAGGGGGGGAGGAGGGTATCGGACCAAGGACTTCTCCACGGAGAAATCCCCAGGTCCGACGAAGGTGGGCCGCTTCGGCGGCGTAGTGCGGTTCGAGGCACCGACTGTTTGCCTCGTCAAATATAACGGCCCCGTAATCCCGACTAGGCAGAGGGCCGATGATGTCCGGACCGGGGACTGTGAAGACCCCGCTTGCGGTAGGCTTGCAGTCGCGAGAAAGAAAACCTCTATAAAAAATTACACGGCCCACTGGGGGGCCGGCGGCTTCGGCTGCGGAGGGCTGCAGGGTAGGGGCGTTTGTCCTCCCGCTGGGCACCGGGGTAGGGGCGTTTGTCCAGCCGGTGCCGCGGCGCGGGTGGGACCAGATCACCGTGTGTCGGTGCTGGTCCCTAACCTTCCCGGGGTGTAGGGAGGTCGGTGCGGGAAGGCACACTGGTCATGCTACAGTGTGCCTTTTTGGTGAGGGTTCGCCTTAGGGCGATGGTGCCGGTGATGTCGTGGTGAAATGTTCGCGATCCCATGGCATCACCACTCGGGCACGGTGGAGGCAGCATCCCAGAGTTTTAGTGGGTAGGCTGGTCCTCGTTTGGACCGGAGAGTCCCACATAACTAATGCGTAATATCTGGCTTGTCCCCGCAGGCCTCATATTACGTATTGGTATGCGTAACGCATTTCTCTGGGTCCAAAAAAAAAAAAAGGCCAGCTCGAAATATTATGATATTACTTATTCTATGGTATTGTCGCACCTTCTGGTTTGAATAACCCTCTCGTCTCGCTTGAACCAAGGCTTCTTTATTAACAAAACATTGTATGTACCTAAATGATAAATTCTGACACTAATAGGTTATCATTTTATATCTAATTAAAAGGCCAGCACGATGTATTTGAGTGCACGGAGTAGAGATTGCAATCCGTTATGATATCCGGCCGGATTGGTATTGTAGGTATAGGTATGTAATACCTACTGAGGTGTCTATCAAACATTGTCAAGTTTGGTGGCATAAACGGCGGTCTAATGTGAAGAATATGTTTTTCACGTCTTATGCTCGAAAAGTATGTCTTATTAGACTTATCAGGCGGGGCAAAAGTAGTACATTTAACCCCTAGGGAACATATAACTACCTACATATACAGGGTGGGCCCTGTAACAGGAGCAAAAATTAAACGGTGGACTATTTGGCGGGCCAATAATTATCCCCAAGTGGTCTCAGTTGAAAAAAAATATTTGTTTGGATTTTTTTTTCTTCAAGGATGGCTTACGTGTATTTTTATTACTTTTCTGAAGTGGCATTAATGTAAATTTATTTTAAAAATAAATAAATAAATAATAAAGAATGTCAAGATCCATTACTCGGAGGTCATAACTTTAGATCAAAATTTTTCTGAAACGAAAATTTTTGAACAAAAATTGTATACCAGGTGTTACTACAGATAAGAAAGATTTCTTTTAAATATTTGCTCCAGTTACAGGGCCCACCTTGTATATTCATTATTTACAAAACAATATATTAACCAGAATACAGCTACTCTAAAATCGGACAGTCAGAAAATATAATGAAGTTCTCAAATTTCAAGTTTTCTTAACTAAAAATAAAGCTCATTAAAAATCTAGAAAGGGCGCCTGCGGTATTGTTCCAAAAATGCTGGCAGCATTTCCACGCTGCATGGCTAAGCCTTGGGCGAGGAAGCTGCCAGTTCTTTGGTCTCCAGTGACGTCGACCAGCTTCTTTGATATTTCTTCAAAGAGGTTTTGTGCGCCGGGAACCCACGGACCAAGAGTCTCGACACCGAATGCGACAAAGTTGTACTCGGCGCCGAGACCACTATAATCTATATTAATAATTTCGTGCAGGGGTACGGTAGACCCGAACGAGACCTGTCTCAAATTGAAAAACGTATAAAAATAACGATTTTTGAGTTGGACATATGTATCCGCAAAATTCGGATTGTCGCGTATTTTGCATTTAAAAGTGTTAATTTGATGACAAAACGTCGGCCATATTGCCCACAGACTATATTGCTATATTAAATTTGTTGGTTGACAGTGTCGGCTACGTTCGAAAATCGTGAACTATTTTTGCGTCCCGTGTGTTGGCCAGGTTGCTGAAGTGGTATTCTTGTAAAAGTATTGGCTTGTGGCGTAAAGACGTACGTCTCCACCTCTAGTTATCACCTCAACGCTCGCCCCACCTTAAACGCTCGCTCCATCTGTCATATGTCAGCCAGTACAGTCTAACTCCTATATACGTAACATGGTTTTAATTTGATAAAATGTAGGCTTTGCACTTGATATTTCATACACAAATTTTGTAAAAATCATTTTTACTTCAATTCGTAGAGTTTGTTTAACCAATAAGCGGTTTATATTACTTGAATCAGGATACTTTTAACGCATAAACCCAATCGATTAGTACATCGATAACTAGAACATCACTAGAGGTGAGATAGTTTGACAGTTACACGTATTCACAAAGAATTTTTGAAAAGGTGGGGACGTACGCCACGACACGTTAATGTCATAAATGTTGTCCCCACCTTACACCCCTAGCAATGTAGGTGTAGTTGCTATGGTGGGTAGCCGTCGCGGGCGTAGTTGCTAAGGCAATTGACATTTGGTGTCAGTAATATATTTCATGTGCTAAGATGTTTAAAATAGACATCTATAATGTAACAAGAAATCAGTATTTCAGTCTGAAAAATTAATTTCCTTTTGTTGGGGATCATTATTTAACCATGCCTTTGGTTCTCCACATAGAATAGATGTCTTCTATTGTAAATTCCAGTGACGTGACGGACAGGTAACCTATTATGTAAATTTGTTTTGCCGAGTGTTTATGAAAATTAACATGTAAATCGGAAAGAAAATGTGCCTAACACTTTGATGAATCTAATGTCCACCTACCTAAATATTTATTTAATGTTAGCTGGGAGAGGTTTACCGATGATTTAAGTACCAAGTACTAGTTGCCGAAAGCATGTTAAGTGTTTTTTTATTGCAGGATTATGGAGAAATTCTACTTGGTGATCATGCAATGTAAGCTGCAAAATGAAACAAATACAGCTGTAAGCAGTACAAGGAAAAATATTTCAACCATTCATAATGATAAATATATTCCGGCTTAGTAAATTAGTAAAATGAAGAACCAGAAGTTAATGACAGTATAAGGACCCTTTCAATGCTTATTCATTATTTACTCTTTCTTCATAGGATAGCATTTGTTGTAGATATTATATTTTAGAATAAAATTAAGAATATTTTATTTTATTTTTTATTAATACATTATAAAAACACCAACACAAAAAGAGAGCCTAGTCAAACAAGAAAACCCCTGTGTTGTACTGGGCGAAAAGGTACCCATCACACTTGCTGCGTTACCACTTTGGATCAGTTGCATGGCGATGGACAACCTTTGCACCAGACAAGAATCAGAGCATCGAACCCTCTCCTAGTTTCGTCGCCCTCCATTTATGAAGGCTAAAGCCTCAAGACTCCCAGCACCCTGTCGTCTCGAACGCAAGCGGTACAAAGTAGTAATTATTCAGAAGGGCTGAATATTTGTCTCGCTTTTAGATTTTTTGAATAAAAACAGGCTTGTATGTTATTTCTTGTTCTTTTTGTTCCCATTATATAATTGTTATATAAACAATTTTAGACATACGCACTTATATACACATATATCATCCCCTGATCGTGATGGCTCCAACACTTGTGGCCCTTGTGTGGGCCCTGGGTACTAGATCTCCTTTAGCTTATAAGTAAGAGAATAAATGTAAATAAAATACAAGTAATTATGTAACCTCTTTAATTATGGTACAGGTGACCAATATCTCTAAAATATAATGAACAAGTATGACAATGCAGCATAACGATAACTTTTATATTTGTTATTTTGCGTTATGCGTTCTCGATCAGTCATATACGACATCTTATTATGCTGCCAGTTGTTTTAACTTTTCATTCAGTTCTCGGTTTCTCGGTGATCGGAAGCCGTTACTCCATCATGACAGCTGCAGCATAACAGCCATAACAGTACCTGGACCTATGCTTCGTATCTTCCTTTGCAGGTCGTGTTTGTTGGTGCGTATGTTGTGCACTTGTGGCTGTATATGATTACCATAATATCATGTACAAAATTAGAATTAGAATTATATAACATTACACAAACATAACCGGCCTTTTCATCGCTTGTGATTTCGTTATACATATTGTACTTTTGTGGTTGCTATGCAACCGAGCGCTGTGTAAGCCGAGAAGGTATTCTCATCAAAGATATTCTATAGAACTATACTAGACCGCTAGCTTTTAAAACCTTCACAGTTAAAATTAAACTTCATGTCTAAAGTCACAAGACTGTTTTTTAATTATTCACAGATGTAGTGCTAGTGGTTGAAGTTATCAATGCTGCTGCTGTCAAGTGGCGGTCGTGGGTTCGAAATCTGCCTCGTATTAATTATTTTTTTGGAACTTATGTACGGAGTTTAATTTATGCATCGGGTGAAGAAAAATATCGAGAGGAAACCTGCATGGATCTTGAAAGCCATTTCTGTTTTGAGAGTTATGTGTTTACATTTTTGATCACTAATTCTGTCACCGAGGTCATCGGGTCATTCACATATTCAACTATCGCTCGACATGTTTCAGACCGGTTTGCAGTCCCTAATCATGAGTACTTATCGCGGCGGCGTTTCTTTTAGCATTAAAAGGGTAAAATAGGTGCTAAAAGAGTTCTTTTAGCAGCAGTTGCGGCAGTTGCCGCTGCGATAAGTACTCATGAATCTCATGATTAAGGTCTGCGAACCGGTCTGAAACATGTCGAGCGTGGGTGACCTTAACGACGTGAATGGCCCGTTTCATCATATTTTAATATGTCTGAAACTCACAGGAGCTATCCATATAAAATTTTAATAATATTTCAAATTAGGGCGCAGTTTGACCATAGAAAATTGTGACGTCATTAGGTATATTTCCTTATAAACAATACTAAGCGAGCGTTTTAGACGCTTCGTAATAAGTTGCTGATTTGACTATCAGTAAAATTCAGTTGATCGAGACAAACTGGTGGCCGCAGCCCACGTGGCTGACTGGGGGGCACAATTGGAAAATGAAGAATGGTCCTCACCAGAACGCGCAGCATTCTGGTTTCGCTCTACTATGACTGTTGTCTGCGATGCCGCCATGCCCCGAGTGAAGAAACCATCGAGGCAACCTGTTTATTGGTGGTCGGAACATATCGCCCAGCTGCGGCTGATTTGCCTTACAGCGCGACGCCAGTATACGAGGACTAGAAGGCGCAGACGGGCTACACCGGAGGAGAAAGCGGAGACCTACGGTGTTTACCGGGAGGCGACTATGACATTGCAAAAGGCAATCGCTGACGCCAAATCTCGTTCCTGGGATGACCTGTTGCAGGATCTGAACCGAGACCCGTGGGGACGCCCATACAAAATAGTCCTGGGAAAGTTGCGGCCATGGACACCCCCACTGACGGAGACACTAGATCCAAGCTTGACGAGACGAGTAGTGGACACTTTGTTTCCACGGGATCCGGTTGACAATGCGGCAGATGTTATCGCCCAACCTCAAATGGAGGCATGGTCTGACGAGATGTCGGTAAGAGAGGCTGAAATGAAATGGGCTGTGAAGCGCCTTGCAGCTCGAAACACTACACCAGGACCTGATGGCATTCCCGGCCGAGCTTGGGTAATTGCCATGGAAGTACTTGGCCACAGGCTGATGAGCCTATATAGCACCTGCCTCCGCTATAGCTGCTTCCCCGCAATCTGGAAGTAGGCAAGGCTGGTTCTCCTACGAAAACAAGAAAGGCCTGCAGACTCACCCTCTGCGTATCGGCCAATATGCCTGCTGGACGAGGTTGGAAAGCTTTTTGAGCGTATTGTCTCCCTGCGTATCAATCGGCATCTAAGTAGCGATGGTCCGAACCTGTCGGATAGTCAATTTGGCTTTCGTCGAGGTCGATCAACAGTGGACGCGATCCTTCGCTTTCGAGAATTGTCGGAGCATGCAATTTCTCAAGGAAGAGTGGTATTGGCGATTAGCCTTGACATCGTCAACGCTTTCAATTCTCTTCCTTGGAGTGCAATTCGAAGGGCTTTGGTGTACCATCGACTGCCTTCTTACTTGAGGACTGTGATCGGGGCGTACTTATCCGACAGGAGCATCCGCTACCCCGGCCGATATGGTGCCGATATGCAGAGAGAAGTCGAGTGCGGGGTACCACAGGGGTCGGTTTTGGGCCCTCTCCTGTGGAATCTCGCATACGATTCAGTTCTGTGAGCAGTGCTTCCCAATGGCGTCAGTGTAGTCTGCTATGCGGACGACACTCTAGTTCTTGCCGAAGGGGAAGATTTTATTAGGACCACAAGACTGGCAGAGCTAGGCGTTACAGTCCTGGTAAACAAGATCCGCAGCATCGGTCTTACAATTGCGCCACATAAGACCGAGGCGCTTTGGATACATGGACTGCGGCGAGGTCGGGAGCCTCCAGCTAATTCCGTGCGGGTTGGAGAGGTAGAAGTCCGGGTCGGTCAGTTTATGAAATACTTGGGCCTAACATTAGATAGCCGATGGACCTTTGACGAGCATTTCAACCGGCTCGTTCCCCGGATTCAAAGAACGGCGGGTGCATTGCACAGACTGCTGCCAAATCTCTATCGCACTATACGGGGCACCCGTGTGGTCAGAGCGGCTGACGCGCAACCGACGCAGCAGAGCGAAGGTACTCACAGTTCAGCGCCGGATAGCCATCAGGGTCGCCCGCGGATACCGTACGATATCCTACGAGGCGGCGGCCCTCCTAACACGGTTTCCGCCGCTAGACATCCTGGCAGAAATGGATGCAAAAATCTACAATGCCTTGCGCGTAGAGGATGAAAGCGCTGCAGAAATAGAAATTAAGGCATTGCGAGAGAGGGCCCACAGGCAAGCCATCACATGCTGGCGTGAGCGACTGGAAGAACCCCGTAGCACACGGCAGCGGGTAGTCGCCGCGATCCTGCCGCACTTTGACCAGTGGCTGAAGCGGAAGGGTCGAGTGACCTACAGGCTGACGCAGGTACTCACCGGACATGGCTGCTTCGGTGAGTACCTGCACAGAATAGGCAAAGAGCAGACAGCACGATGTCACCACTGCTGTTCTGACCTGGACTCTGCGCAGCACACGCTCGAGGAATGCCCAGCGTGGCGGACTGAGCGGCAGATCCTAATACAAAAAGTGGGGCAAGATCTCTCCCCACCCGCTCTTATAGCGGCAATGTTGAGCAGAAGCTCCGCATGGGATGCAGCTGTCACCTTTTGTGAGACTGTCATGGTCCACAAGGAGACCGCAGAGCGTGAACGGGAGCGTAATGACCCTGCTCGGAGGAGGAGGCGGCGACGATAATACGTCGCCGTTGCGCCCTGTAGCCCGGGTATAGAATACGGCTACGGTATCCTCTGCCTGTCGTAGAAGGCGACTAAAAGAGGGTCCTTGGGGTCGAAGACGGTCACAGTTGGGGGCTGTGATCGCCTATAAAAGCAGATGGTTGGACCCACAGACTCTAGGGCGGCACTGGTGCGTTCCGAAGGAGATCCCAGAGCCGCCCGAAATGAGTTGAGGAGGACGATCGGGGGTTTTTAGTCGGTGCAAGTCCGACATAACCACCGCACTGTCCCCGTGGTGCGGTGGTATCCATTAAGGATTTTCCCCCCGGGGAAAAAAAAAAAAAAAAAAAGGGTACACTTACGTAAAACTTGTCGAGTGATATTTTACCTTAAACACGTAATCTACATTGCTCGTGGTCACTAACCCTAAAATAATATTGTGATTTAATACATAATTCAATTTTATTTGTAATATATCTGTCAAGTTATATACGTAAATTTGGATCAAAATAGAAAATAAATTTCCGTGGGCCCGCTACTACAGTAGTCTCTCCTTTTTTTTTTGTATTTTCTACATCTATGGTACCGGTTTAGGCATTTGCTGTCAAAATTGACAATCGGTGAGTTGATTTTCTTGTAAAGAGGTTTAGTAAGCAAGTCGAGTCAGAAAAAGCAGCAGATTGTATCGGAGATCCAACCGTGAATTATGTAAGAGTAAATATTACTCAAGTTAAAAAAAAGGTCTTAATTTTCAGTTCTAATCATTCAGTATCCATCATCCTCCTAGCGTTATTCCCAGTACAGTGGCATCCTGAAGGATGCCCGGGGTCCGCTACCTAATCCCAAGAATTGGCGTAGGCACTAATCATTCCGTATCCATTGCAGAAAATTTAATAACATATACACGTCTGATTTTTAGGGTTCCGTAGACAAAATGGAGAAAACGGAACCCTTATAGATCCGTCATGTCTGTCCGTCCGTCTGTATGTCACAGTCGATTTACTCAGAGACTATATTATGAGCACTACAATTAAAAATGAAATTTGGTAGGAAGGTGTAGTCTATAAACCGCTATAGAAATGTGATGTGAAACTACGAAAAAAATATTAAACTTGTCGGGGTGGGCACCCCATACATTTAACAGGAGGGTTACAATTTTTTTTTTTCAATTCACATATGCGTGTTTGTTATGCTTTACGTATAGATAGGCCTTCAAAAATTACAGAGGATACTAAAAAAATCCATTTATGTCAACCGTTGTTTGGTGAGATATTAGCTGTCAAAGTCGTAAGAAGTGTACCCTCCCCCCCCTTCTCTAATTTCCAAACTATTTTAATAGTTTAAAATGAAAAAAATCAAGACGAATAATAAATACTTTCAACTATTTTGCGTCTGAAGAAGATAGATTTAACGGTTTTTGAGTTATTAGCTGAAAACCTGTCTTACCCAAGAATTTCCTATGAAAATACAACCTTTTTTGATTCAATATATTGTATTGTGCTTTTAAATGTAGATTAGGAGGTGTCGGCACGGAACCCTTCTTTGTGTATAGTCGGAATTGACTGTGATCATTTTCATTCATTTAAGTTTAGGGAATTGTTTATAAATAAATAACATGGGAAATCAAGGGCGTCATTTGAGTATACTTACTCATAGCACAATACAAACAATGCAATTTGTCATGACAGCCTGAAATGGCTGAAATGAATTGCTGTCTCATTTTAACTAAACCTACAACTCTATCGGTTTTTATGACAAACTGCAAGATGTGTAATATGTAATGGCCTTATAATGACGATCATAAACGACCATGAATAAGTCATATCTTCAGAACGATTGGAATACATATTAAACTATGAAGCCATAAAAGAACCATGAAGCGCACATATTTTTGAACTGCTTTTTCATACAAGTTTACAATCAAAGAAGTATCCAGCTGCAACATGCGACTAATTTGAAAAATCTCAAGCTGTTAACCCCGAATTACATAGCAATATGCGCAACATTCTTCAAGCTTTAAAATAGACCGAGACAATACTTTTTACTTTACTGCTATAGATCTTAGTCTATCTTATAGGATGACTGCAGAACTACGTGAGACCGCCTATCCAGCTAGCATGATAGCACAATGGCAGATTTTATGGTCACGCTTTATCGTCAAAGTCGGGTAAAAATTGACTCCGACAAACCGTGAAGCTAAAGTATGCCGCAGACCTTACGTATGTACTACCTAAAACATGATATGATATACCTAGACAATATTATCGATAAAATAATACCAATGCGGATGAGTCAATCCCTACCACGCCAATGTCTCGGTCGTTCGTCTCTTCTTGCACCCGTCGCAGACTGGCAATGTCAGAAGCATGTGAATTAGGTGCAATGTCAAATAGACGGACGTCTGGTGATGACTCGAGCGGACCAATGCGTTAAACCCCCGATTACGTATTGTTATTATGAGCCCCGGCGTCAATATATATTAGGGGTGGGCTGTGCCGTCATCGGTCTTGGACGTGCACCCCACCTCTGGCTTGTTTTGTGAATAACATAGCTGGGCTGCGTTCTGGGTGACGGGCCATCATCGCCCATTGTGTGGATTCGGCTAGCCGCGTCTGCAGCGTTTTGTTTTTGTAGTTTTCAAGCGTTCTATACACCTATCAGCCTAGCTAGCACGATAACTTATACCGTCACGTTATATAGGCGAAATGTATTAAAACGTCACATAAAACGTAACGGTATAATCTATCGTGCTAGCTAGACTGATTGTCACAACAACCGCCTTCAAAGCGAATGTATGGGGCCTGTTACATGGATTCATATCACGATAAGTATCACGTGAATATTAAAGCAGAATCCATACAAATTTGAAAACTGCTATAATATTGACACCCCAGTATTGTGATAATATTAATCGTGTAAAGGACACCACTTGAATGTTTGCTGAGTCTGTCCGCCATCTTAAAGCTGCGTCTCTATTTTGTTTGTGACAAACTACTAGGTGACTTATGGCTTTTAAACGTCTAGCAAAATTCTATCCCTATCTCGCTCTATCTCATAACTTAGTGGTACTGGAGGACTACTCCGAAATTCGAAATCCGAACTTCGTATGGTGCCGTCCCTTTCACTCATATAGTCTATGACAGGAGAGTGAAAGGGACGGCACCATACGAAGTTAGGATTTTGAATTTCGGAGTAGACCCTCAGCTCATGCCGTTCGCCGCGCTCGGACGTTAGAGGCGCTACTGCGAACCGAAAACGAAGTATCTGCCTCTCTCGCACATGTATATTCGAACGACAGAGAGGAAGATAGTTCGTTTTTGGTTCGCGGTAGGCCCTCAGGCGTCAACTTTAAAACGAATAGGGTATTTTACTATAAGAGAAATAAAATTCAAAATGTAATAAAAACCAGCCAAGTGCGTCGGAGTCGCACACTGAGGGTTCCGTACAACTAAAAAACAAATGTGATTTATCAATATATTGATATTTTTGGTAAAATATACTTCATAATAAACATTATCACTTAATTTCAAGTTCATAGGTCTATGGGAAGCTAAAAAATTATATGTGTGACAGACAACACACGGAATGTTCTTTGACTTTCTTCGACCGTCCGCCACGCTCGGACTAAGGTGCTACCAACCGAAAACGAAATATGTATGCCTCTCTGTCGCACTTGCATATTCGAGCGCGGAGAGGGAAATACTTCGTTTTCAGATCGTGGTAGGCCCTCTGGTCTGACGGCTCCTATTCCTGGATGGTGCGCGTATCAGAATGTGAAATACCTTTGGCAAAACGGAACAAGTTGTTAAATAGCTTCCATTAATTGGAGAAAATATTACCAACTGTTATTATTATCACGTGAAACACTGAATATTGAAGCAACATTCATAGGGGCCTGTTACATGGTTATTATTATCACGCGATATACTCATATCACGATCCGTATCACGTGCAATGAATATTGAAGAAAAATCCATACGATATTGAAAACCACGATAATATTGACACACCAGTATTGTGATAGTATTAAGCGTTTAACAGACCCCATACAATTTTAAAAATCGCGATAATATTGAGTGTAAAGGGCCCCACTGAATAGAATTTGGCGGAGAATAGAGAGCTGCTATCGCGAAACGAAAACGAACGAACATCGTGTATTTCCCTCTGTGTCGCTCGAATTTGCAAGTGCGACAGAGAGGGAGATACACGAACTTCATTTGTTTTTCGCGTTAGCAGCTCTGACTTCGCACCAAAAATACTGACTGGCACATCAATATTTAACAATGCACATCTGAATTGAATTTTAATGAACGATTAGTATTTTAGCTATACAAATCAGTACTGATTACGGTGTCAAATTTTTTATGTGCCTTTAAATACTACCCTTATAAAAATGCTTAGGATTAACTTGCAAAGATACTAGCCTTTGCCCGTGACGTCGTTTGCGTAATCTTTTACTCCCAATTCCATATAATTCCATTCCATACTTTTATTCCCAATCCAGACTACAGACTATATTTCTATACGATTCGAAGTTTCATCATAATCCGTTGTTGTAATGTTTTTATTTTATACATTTTTGTACACTACCTACTTATTTCTTTCGTCGTTTGCATAACTGTCACGAATAAATGTTTTGTTTATTTCTCTCTTATTTATTTCACCCGAGCGAAGCCGGGCTTTCATCTAGTTATTTCTTATTGACCGAACGAGCGAAGCCTCCGTTTCAGCTTTCGACAAGAAATTCGAGTCGAGTCAGTTTTTGGAAAATTTTAAAATTTGAAAAAAAAAAAATTTTTTTTCGTATGTCTGTTTGGATGTTCTCCTCTCCAGGTCACATTTCTCATCAGAAATGTTATAAGGAATTGTTTTGTTAAGTCAGTATTTGAAAATTTTGAAATTTGAAAAAAAATCGATTTTTTTTCCTATGTGTCTGGATGTTCTCCTCTACAGGTCGCATTTACTCATTTCTCGTGAAATTTTGTGAACAGTTTCGATAATTATATACATCTTTTTGTCGAGTCAATTTTTGGAAACTTTTATATTTAAAAAAAACTTTTTTTTTATATATCCGTCAGGATGTTCTCTACAGGTCGCATTTCTCATCAGCACGGCTAGCACAAGACAGCGTGCGAGCTATATCGCGCGCGAGATAGACTATCTGTCTCTTTTCATGTGTACTCATTAGATAGAGACGGATAGTCTATCTCGCGCGCGATATAGCTCGCGCGCCGTCTTGTGCTAGCCGTGCAGAAATGTTATACCTACAGAACTTTTTGTCAGTTTTTGGACATTTTGAAATTTAAAAAAAATATAAAAAAAAATCGTAGGTATGTATGTCCGGATGTTCTCCTATACAGTTCGCATTTCTCAACCGATTCTCGTGAAATTTTGTGACCAGGTTAGATAATTATATTGATTTTTTTGTCGAGTCAGTTTTCGAAAATTTAGAAATTTGAAAAAAAAATTGTATGTCTGTCCGGATGTTTTCCTCTACAGGTCGCATTTCTCATCAGAAATGTTATAGGTATAGATTTTTTTGTCAAGTCAGTCTTTGAAAATTTAGAAATAAGAAAAAAATATATTTATGTACGCCCGCCCGGATGTTCTCCTCTACAGGTCGCATTTCTCATCAGAAATGTATATTTTTAGAAAAGAAATATATTTTTTTTGTCAAGTCTGTTTTTGGAAATTTTGTAAAAGTATAAAATTTTTTTTCGTATGTATGTCCGGATGTTCTCCTCTACAGGTCGCATAATTTCTCAATCGATTCACGTGAAATTTTGTGAGCAGTTTCGATAAATATATAGTTTTTTTCGAGACAGTTTTTGGAAATTTTGATATTTGAAAAATAATGCCTATGTCTGTCCAGATGTTCTCTTCTACAAGTCGCATTTCTCATCAGAAATGTTATAGGTATAGATTTTTTTTGTGAAGTCAGTTTTTTGAAAATTTTTAAATTAAAAAAAAAATAATTGCGAGGTCTACAGCTCACAGAGCCACTAGTATTTAACGGATTAGCGGTGCCCTCTGCTCTTTGGCCCATCGTTTGCCAAATTGAAATGGCGGATAGGTTGAGTCATTATCTACTAAGGCCTCCATAAAAAAACTTGGGCCTACACAATTTTTCATGTAATTTTTAAAAGTTTTTTGAATAATCTTAAAGGTTGACTCGTTAAAGTGCAATTTTTATGGTTAGATATGGACCATTTTTTGATTAAGTGATTCGTTTTTTAATATTAAACGTTAGAGTGCTAATTGTTGTAAAGTCCAACTTTTCCATCCACTCTTCTTTCATATACTGGTTTTCTCAATCTTCTTTCATACATCCTCTACATGTCCAAACCTTCTCAAAGAAGGTACCTACCTACCTACTTTCTTAATTTTCGTTACTATATCTTCATTCACACTCCACACCTCCGTCTTATGACGATGTTTCTCACTCTATCTCTCAAAGTAACGCCACACATACTTCCCAACGCTCTCATTTGCACTGCATCAACTTTGATGTTTTTTCTGCCATACCCAACTTTCGCTTCTTAAATTAGTGTCGACACCAACACTCATCTATGCACAGCCAGCCGCGCCTTTTCTGACACTTTCTGGCTGCTCATAAAGGCGTGAAATGCCCCAATCACATAATTCCCAGCTGTCATTCTCCTTTCAATATCTCCCTCATGCTTATCTTCTCTCGTGAACAAAGTCCCCAAATCTCCACTCCATAAACAAATAATCTCATCTTTTTCAAATACCATAAATTTCGTCCTTACACTCATTTTCATTCCTTTTCTCGTAAACTAGTGCATGCTGGTTACCATATTCTGTAGCTTCTCAGCCGGCGCTAATAACGCGCTAATAGACGCTATTAAATTAAAACTGGTCATCGGCGTATACCTAGTAAACATTAGATAAGCAACCCATTCATTTCCAACCCACTTTCATCGTCTTTCTAATCTTGCACGTCCAAATAATACTAACCGAACCGCCCCCAATGTGCAATAGATTGTTCACTCCATTTCAATCAAAAATATAGGTACTTACATAGGTTGGGTTGCACCAACTTACGCTCACAGACCGATCAACGTTAACTATGACAGCTATGTCATCCCATAGACACTTGTCAAACTTTCCATACATTCAGATTTTAACAAACACTACTGCTTCCGATTACAGGCGGTTTAGTGCAACTCACCCTTAGTATAAAACATAAATAGACATTTCTTATGATTTATTTAATTATTAAGTTACAACTTGAAACTTAATATTAAATAATAAAAATAAATTGAAACTTTCAAGTCAAGGAAAACTCAACTTTATTGCATTATAGTTAATCTCAGTCCGAAGGTAACTCAGAATTACTTATAGTACAGGGTTGGGCACATTAAGTGTCCTACTTGAAAATATCCATAAAATGAAAACAACTCATCAGATTTCAAATATTTTTTAATAAATATATTAAACATATAACATAAATTAAAATATTAATTCATAAGTTCAAATCTCTCTCCATTTGCTTTAATTACCTTCCGCATTCTCCCATAGAAGGAATTACAAGCGGCACGCACTACCTCATCTGGAATATCGTTCCATATCTTCACCTACCGATGCTTGAAGGAATTTAAATTCATGCCGTGTGTGCTCCCAATCTTACTCAGCATAAATCCCCATATTGAAAAATCCAACGGATTCAAGTCTGGTGAATATGAAGGCCGTTCTTGCCAAGGTATAAAGTCTGTTCGAAACCAGTCTTGAGTGCGTTTGGCTTTGTGGGATGGGGCACTGTCTTGCTGGAACAAAAATAATCACTCCCATAGGTATAACTTTCGGGCAATTTCCAGCAAATGACCCTGCAATACGTTCTGAATATAGCAATCTTGGTTGATTTTGACTCCTCGATCAATGAACGGCAGTGGTAACTTGCCTCTTGGCGATATCGCACTCTACACCATGACAGCCGACGCACTTTGAAATCGCTATACAGCTAATTTGTCCACTGGTATGTCCCTCAACGAAACGCCATACATGCGATCATTTTGTTGATTGTGGCTATCTTGTAATTGAAACATTTTTTCATCCGAAAAAATAATGTCATCTCTCTCCTCTCGTGCCATGCTAGTAGCTCCTTGCATTTTGTCACTAGATTTTTTCTGGGCCTCCGTTAATCCTTGAATTTTTTGTTTCCTGGAGGCCTTTAATCCAACATCATGTCGCAACATACGACTCATTGATCGTTGGGATATTTTCATATCTTTCGCGAGTTTACTTGCACTTTGGGCTGGATTTCGCCTAATACGCTCACGAACATTTTTGACCACTTTTTTGACACGAACAGATGGTTTACGTTCAGGTTTGGGACTGATTTGAAGATCCTGTTTCATTGAATCGCTTGATGGTCCACGGTATGAACCTAACATTGATATTTCAATGTTTCAGCTTCCTTAATATCTCGCACGGGCGAAAATTTTTCATGACAACGAGCTCACGTTTCGTGTCCATTGTTGAAAACAAAAGAAAGACAAAAAAAGGTCAAGATGAAGTCTTGAGATCAAAAAGACGAATAAATTTTCTGTTTAAAAACATATGTAGGTATACAGTAAAAAAAGTTGAATTATGTTCGAAAAAAATACGATATAAGTAAGGCTAGGACACTTAATCTGCGCAACCCTGTACTTATAGTACCTATAATGAGACATACTCGTATGCTTGCGTCAAAATGTCATCTAAGTAAGGAGTACATTTTATAATGTCTTCTTGTCGTTGAGACACCTAGGATATTCATAGTAGTCTTTGCACCTAGGGGCTACTTTGCCTCGCATATCCAATCCACTCCGAATGTTCCAATTGTATTAAATGAATAAGTGATGAACGGTGTTTGGTCACACATATTGTAAACCTTAATTTTAAGTAATATACCTCCCTAAGCCTTTTTTAGTGACAGTTTGTTTACCTACATAAATTTAAAATAATTTATACCAAAAAACCAACTCCAATTTTGTAACTACTTCGCTATGCCACAATTTGTGGTTTTCGTGAGCCAATGCTTGGTTACCTACAGAAAATACCGAAAACGGCATATGCGTGCCTATCGCATTCGAGGAGATCCCTCGATTCCTCCTAGATCCCATCATCAGACCTTCACCAAATTTATATGGGACCAACTTGGGAGGTACCCCCAAGTCCCCCAAGCAAACGGCTTTGAAACAAATAAAAAAAATATTAAAATCGGCCGACGTGGTCAAGACTTATCGGGGAACATACATACATTTAAAAAACAAACATGCAGACGAACTGAAGAGCCTCCTTCCTTTTATCGAAGTCTGTTAAAAAAGTCATCTATCATCTTTTAGTCGCATGTCTTCCAATGTATCATAATTACGCGAATATTTTTAATACTTAATCATTTTATTAGGTAGTCATTACTATTACTCATTGTGTAGACAAATAAAATAACTATGATAAACAATAGGCGCACACGTCCATCAGGCGTGTTTCCGTTAAGCATCACGGCCGAGTTATATATTCAAATAAACAATAAAAAGTACCTAATTATGTTTATTTAAACGTGCAATTTTATAACTGGCAATAAATGTATACGACTTACACGATAAAGAGATTATTATAATATTGTGTTTTTATTCTGACTAAGTAGAACCAACTAGGATACGATAAGAAGTACCTACTCCTAACCTAACTATTTAACTCCTATTGTGGGATCCGGCCACCACACACCACAATACAAAAGTGGTTAGTAATCAATCGGTAGGCGTTTCGTGTCGAAGATGGGGCAAATCATGCTTCAGTGGGGCTAGTATGATCGCTTATATGTCGGACATATAGCATTCGTCCCTCTCGCACTTACATACTTGACAGTACGGGACGAATGTTATATGTCCGACATATAAGCGATCATACTAGCCCTGCAGGTGTAAGGGAGTTTTATTCACATTTAGAATTTAATAAATGCATGTATTCACAAATGATGGTGAAAAGTCTAGTTAGTATTTCTATTTATACTTTCATCATTATCATATCAATCGAAGGACGTCCACTTCTGGACAGAGGCCTCCCCAAAGAGTTCCACAATTACTGGTCCTGCTCCACCCTCACCCAGCGGACACCCGCGATCCTTACTAGGTCATCGGTCCACCTTATGGGGAGCCTTTCTACGCTACATACTCGTAACGTGTAACAAAAACCGGCCAAGAGCGTGTCGGGCCACGCTCAGTGTAGGGTTCCGTAGTTTTCCGTCCGTCACATTAAGTTGACATATTAAGTACAGAAACACAAAACCCTAAAAAGCACGTCATTTCATTGTGATTTTGTAGAAATGACAGGTACAATAAACACCTGTTTATACGGTTAAATTACAAACTTAGTTCAGAAATTATTTTTGTAATTTTTTCAAAAACTATTCAACCTAATAAGTTCAAAATAATTTTCCTACAAAGTTTTTATAAAGTTCTACTTTTGAGATTTTTTTCATATTTTTAAAACGTATGGTTCAAAAGTTAGAGGGGGGGGGGACACATTTTTTTTTACTTCTGGAGCGATTATTTCAGAAAATATTAACATTATCAAAAAATGATTTTAGTAAACCCCTATTTATTTTTAAATACCTATCTAACAATATATCACACGTTAGGGTTAAAATGAAAAAAAAAAAACACTCCCCACTTTACGTATAGGGGAGGTACCCTAATAAAATATTTTTTTCCACTTTTTATTTTACCACTTTGTCGGCGTAATTGATATACATATTAGTACCAAATTTCAGCTTTCTAGTGCTAACGGTCACTGAGATTATCCGCGGACGGACGGACAGACGGACGGACAGACGGACGGACAGACATGGCGAAACTATAAGGGTTCCTAGTTGACTACGGAACCCTTAAAAATGAGAATACATTGTGGAGGTATTTAAAATAAACTCTTGTGATGTTAGTAAAAAATATTTATATTGTAGAATATATAGAAGAGTAATATTTACAAAAACGTTAGTGTACATTTGAATAAGGCCCGTGATCAGCTGTTTGTCGAAGTCCGGACACAATGTTTGCAACATGACCGTTGGACGGCATTTTTGTCCATTTTTAACCGACTTCAAGATTTCAAAAGAGGAGGTTATCTATTAGGTTGTATGTTTATTTTTTTTATGTTTGTTACTCCATAACTCCGTCATTTCTTAACTGATTTGGAAAATTCTTTTTTTGATTGTAAGTATGTATATTCAAGTTGGTCCCGTTTTGGTCAAAACGCAGTTCTGATGATGGGATCCATGAATAATTGAGGGAACTCCTCAAATCTTTAAGGCAAACATATAGTGATTTTTGTGTTTTTATCAACAAGTCAAGCATTTTCATCCAAAAATGTGACATGGGATGAAGTGGAACTGCTGATGATGATCAGAACAGAACTCTTCAATGACGAAAAGTTCACGTTTGGCGATTTGTCCTCCTAGCTATGTTTGTTAAGCAAGTTCTATTTTCACGATTAATTTTTGTCATGCTTGATTTCTGATGATGGGATCCATGAGGAATTGAGGGAACTCCTCAAATGTGAAAGGCCCACAAATAGTATTTTCATGAACTAATCAAGCATTTTCATTCATAAAAGTGACATTTGATGAAGTGGAACTGCTGGTGATGATCAGAACGGAACTCTTCAAGGACGCGTAGTTCACGTTTTGCGATTTGTTCTCTTCGTTTTGTTTGTCAAGCAAGCAAGGTTTTTTCATGATTCCATGAGGAATTGAGGGTACTTAGTCTTCTACCATTATAAACATACTTATAGCCATTTCTATTTTATTGTATGGAATCTAAGAGTGCACCATCTAAGTATAATAATCTTTCACCGGCCTCTCCCATTAAAGTCGGTTTTTTTTTCTTAAAAATTATTCGAACACATATCTGGATTTTTTTATAAGTTGGGCACAATTTACGGCTCTCCAATTATTTTTATAAACCAAACTGCTCAAATGACCGAAAAAATCTTCAATCGGACGGCATTGTGGAAGATTTATGGGGTTACGTGTTTTTGGCACAAATGGAATGTTATGGGCATCTAGGAACTGTATCGTTTTTTTAACAGTGCGAAGATGCTTTGCCAAAAATACATTGTCCATCTGAATATTATTTACGAATAAAAGGCATCAATATTTTTTTCAAACACTCTTTTTCGTACACTTTTTAGGGTTCCGTACCCAAAGGGAAACGGGACCCTTTTACTATGACTTCGCTGTCCGTCCGTCCGTCCGTCCGTCTGTCACCAGGCTGTATCTCAAGAACCGTAATAACTAGACAGTTGAAATTTTCACAGATTGTGTACTTCTGTTGCCGCTATAACAACAAATACTAAAAACAAAATAATAATAATAATTAAGCGGGGCTCCCATACAAAAAACGTGATATTTTAGCCCTTTTTCATGGCTACCACTCGCCGAGCTAGATCTCAAGAACCGTAATAGCTAGACAGTTGAAATTTGCATAGATTATGTATTTCTGTTGCCGCTATAACAACAAAATGGACCCGGGTATGTCCTAAAACTACGAACAAGACCACCGGAGGATGGGCAGCAGCATCCCTGAAGTGCGGTGGAGATACTGCGATCGCCAACCCGCATGCCAAGCGTGGCGATTATGGCATTTACCCCCCATGAAATTGAGAGAGGCCTATACAGGGTGTCCCAAGAAGTAGTGATATACTGAAGCTGGGAGGTAGAGGACCTAGAGGGCTATCTGAATCACCCCCATGTATGTTCCGCGATTTTTAGTAATAATAAATAATAATATAATAATAATAATAAAATACTTTATTGTGCACTACACGGAAAATTTTACAATGGTAAAACATGAATAGGACTTAGGTACGTAGGTAACAACAGGCGGACTTATCGCTAAAAAGCGATCTCTTCCAGACAACCTTCAGATAGCGATACAGCGACAAGAAATGCGTTATTGGGCAGTGCAAACCAACAAAGATATGTAAAGTTACATACAAAGCAACATATACTACATATACTACACATATAACAGAATATATACTACATAACAATACGTAATATAAAAAATATAAATGTATATACATAGGAGAAAACAATGACAAGGCAGCGCAAACAAAAAGGGAAAATAGGGAAGGGATACATGTGCAAGACTAACAAAGAGATAAATAATGGTCTTTTAGACACTTTTTAAAATTAGGGAGTGATTGTGCACTCTTTATATTAATGGGCAAGGCATTCCATATCCTAACCGAGTGAAAACTAAAGGATTTATTATAAAATTTACTAGACGATCGGGGGGGCACAAGAAGGAGATTTCGAGAACACCTAAGGGAAGACATAAAACTAAACCGCTCCTTAAGATAGCCAGGAGTATTAGGAATAAACAGCGTACCGTAAAGAAGAGAAAGGATATGAATGTTACGCCGCAAACGAATCGGTAACCACTTGAGCTGCGAACGGAAACTGGAAACATGATCATATTTTCTCAGCCCGAAGATAAAACGAATGCACACGTTTTGGAGCCGTTCAAGTTTGTTTAATTGCTCTTCGGATAAATCCAGGTAAGAAACATCGGCATAATAGGGAGAAGTAAAGACTGAGCCAGCGCAATTTTAGTGCTAATTGGTAAAAAGTTCCGAACTCGCCTTAGAGAACCCACGGCCGCAAAGATCTTACGGCTTACCTCGTTGAGTTGCGGAACCCAAGAAAGCGTACGATCCATAATCACACCCAGATTTTTAACTTGGCTCGAGAATGGGATCTGGACACCATCGAATATAATAGAAGGCAGATTCTCAAAATTCACTCTAGCTATGTTCTTAGGGCTACCAATAATAATTACTTGAGTTTTCGAAGGATTAACTCTAATTCCATAACAAGAGCTCCAATATAAAATGCGTTCTAAGTCAGAGTTGGTGGCAAGAATCTGGGAGGGCAAGTCAGCAATTGAACACTGGGAATAAATCTGGAGATCGTCTGCATATAAGTGATAAGAAGAAAGGAGACCACGAGAGATAGAATTTATAAAAATAGAAAAAAGAAGGGGAGACAACACGCCACCTTGCGGAACGCCAGTCAGCGTGCTGCACCACGAAGAACGAGTGTCCTCCACCTTGATACGCTGCCGACGGCCCTCCAAATAACTGCGAATCCATCCAGTCACAGCAGGAGACATATTGAGGGAGCTTAGCACCCCTATTAATATATCAAAATCCACGGTACTGAACGCGTTGGTAAAATCCAACAGCGTCAGCACCGTAAGCTTCCCATTATCCAATCCAGAACGGATGTCGTCTGTAATCTTGACTAGTGCAGTAACCGTGCTGTGGCCAGATCGGAAACCAGACTGTAGAGGATTTAGGAGGGAGTTTTTATTTAAAAATGAAGTAAGCTGGTGATGCACCAGGCGCTCCAAAACCTTTGATAGGAAAGGCAAGATAGAGATAGGCCTAAAGTCAGAGAAGGAGGACGGATTTGGTTTTTTGGGCAGAGGAATTATATCAGCGTCTTTCCAAGCAATTGGAAAACAAGAAGAAGAAATAGACGAATTAAAGATGCTGGTAATAGTAGGGACAAGAAGATCAAGGAGGGGAATGATCATGTTTCGGCCCACACAGTCGACGCCAACGGCATTCGAGGTAATATGTAAGATGTTCTTCTCAACATCACCATCAGAGAACGCAGTAAAGGAAAAAGGAGAAAAGTCAGAAGTTGACGGAGAAGAAAGAAGGTTAAGGGTGTCATCCTTAACTGAGCCGCTAAAAACAGTAGACGAAGAAAAATGCTGATTAAGGAGGTTGGTATCTAAATTATTAGGTATGGAGGTATTGCTAGATTTACCAACTCCATAGGACTTCAGAAATTTCCAGATTCCTCTAGTATTTTCGGAGGTAAGAATTTTTTTTTAATTTTTCACCTATCGCCGCGTACGATGAGATTTTTATTTATGGTGACGTGAATTATTGCGGTAGATGCTTGATTTTTTTTGTGTGCTAAGCTGATAGATAGGCCAATTCAGTATGGTAACATTTACTATCGTTAGATCTTTGAATGGCATAAAAAAAAATGCCAAGAAAGATAAAATTACCCAGTATGTTCACAACTTCAAGGGCCCTTAAAAAAATAAAATCACATAAAAAATAATTACCGATTGGCTTTTAAAAACTTGCTCTATCTATCAGGTAGCTACCCTGAAAATTTCATTTTATTATTAATAAGGCTTCAATCAAAAAATTGAAATCTAAATGTGGTAAGTGCACAATTTTAATTGCCGGGAAGTACACATTTCTGTCATGGTGTGCGCTACGATCGCCTAGCTTACCCCCACCACCTACTTTGCACATAGCCAATTGCTTGGCAAGCGGGTTGGCAAACGCAGTACTTATCTCCACTGAATTCCAGGGATATTGCCTCCCATCCCGCGGTAGCCTTGGACGTGTTTCTTTATATTGACATCCCGTATTGTGATAATATAAATAATAATAATTGATAATATTAATTGTGTAAATCAAAGTGTAAATTATTATTATAATTAAGTAACCTAGAGCGTTTATCTTATCTGTGTCGTCTGTGCTGTTCGAACTCAGAGTTAGGATTTCTATAGAGATCTTGTACGAGTTTCACCAAGGGGGACAGAAAAGCTCTTATGCAGCTATATTGAGAGTCTTACGTCTGGCGGCTTACAATAAACAACCTCTTTAATTTGGCTGGGCAATTGTTTATTTGCCTCAAACTATTTGACTTGACGTTTAGATGACATTGAGGCAAATAAAGAAAAGCGGAACTATGACAAGGACAACAAATTATATATCCCTCTCTGTCGCTCTTATTGAGTTTAGTATATGATCTTCTCGCTATTATTATTTGACGTCTACTCTAGGTACTCTGAGTGTTCGAAACATGTCTATCTCGGGGTGCATTCACACGCTTGCGTTCAAAGGTGGTTCAAAGTGTAATATTCTTGGTAGCAAGATACCATAGTAGTTTTATTATATTATTTTAATGAAAAGAGTCATTATCAATCACATTTTATTTGAAAGCATGTCCGCGAGCGTGTGAATGAATAGCTTTTTTAGCCCGCAGAAGTTGGCAGACGTGCGTTTGAACGGGCTGCTATCATGGTATGACATTTGCTTTAACTACTTTGTTTGTTTCTTGTTTAGTCTGTGGGACAATCCGTCCGCGAGTGGTTGTTGCTATTATATTATTTTACTTATTCCTTATCAAAGTTTGAACAATTAATATTACGTTTACGTAGTTTTTTTAAACAGTGTCAATACCGTGTTTTTATTTATGACAGTTAAATTTTGTTTAGTTAAAAAGTTAAAATTATTTATTCTTTGTCTGAAGTTTACCGTCGATTACAATAGAAAGTGAGGAAGATTCAAGCGAAAATAAAGGATACAATGGTATGCTGATCGGCAGCACTGTTTGGAATAAAATTGCAGAACGGTGAGTATATATTTAAAAAATATTAAAGATAAAAGTTCAACACTTAATGTTATAATTTCGAAAACAAGTTGCTTCCAAGTTTATTTATGTCACATTTGAATTGAAACAAAAGATTGCGTTCAAAACATACAAACAATTAGGTCATATCAATCAGTACCAAATGTATGGTTTTCAGTTCTTGACGTTTTGTTTAGGTGCACATTTTAATTGCTGTTTCAACTGGAGTTGTCATAAGTTCAGTGTAGAAGCAAATAGCTATAAAAAATAAACAATTTGCTTATTTCTTACAAAGTTGTAATGATCTCTTGATAAATTTAATGTAATAAATAGTGTTTAGTTCACCTAACATATGTTAGGAATAACATGTATGACATTTTGGTCCTTTACTTTGGTTCCTTAGACAACTTTTAGTGTACTTTTTATTACTAACAAAAATATCCCCATATAATATTCACTAACACTTGTTCATTAAGTAGTAAAATAAAAACTGGTGAAGGTGACTTTTGTTTCAGTGTAGCATTGTTTTACTTCTAACATTTTATCAAGTAAAAACACACTTATTTGTAAAGTAAAATAGAAGTAAGTAGTATGTTCATAATTTTAATTAGTAATTAATTTTTACTACTTGTTATTACTATTTATGTTGTTGTATAGGGCCAGTAAAGTTCTGTTATTTAGTATATAATTTATCTTGTTCGGACACTAAGGCATTATTTTTAAGGGATAGTGTAGGTAATCAAAGATACAGAGGGCCTACCACAAATCGAAAAAGAAGTTTCTCCCTCTCTGTTAGTCTAATTTGCAAGTGTGATAGAGGTTTGGATTGCCTAGGGCATAAAGTAGTCATAATCGGCACTGAGGCTACAAAAGTTTTTCTGACACAACAAGTTACATTTTTACAATTGGTCCTGACCAATGGTATTTAAATGTAACTTGTTTTGTCTGCATTATTCAATTTGCTTTTGTTATCTTAGAAAAACTATGACTATGACTTTGAGAATCCGTTAGTAAAACAATGGTGCATGTATGTTGCTCAATCATAAGCTGTGAGAAAGAACATGCTGGATTAACTAATAAGCCTTATTATTCATTCCATCAATCCATATTAGCCGAAGGACGTCCACTGCTGGACATAGGCCTCCCCCAATTTCATGGGAGGTAAATGTCATAATCGCCACGCTTGGCGTGTGGGTTGGTAATCATAATATCTCCACCACTTTCCAGGGATGCTGCTACCCATTCCCTAGAGCCCAACTAGAGCCGAGGACAGTACTTAAACCCAAGTATTGGCTTCAGTTCTAGTTTTCGCAGGAACTTAAGGCACTCCTCATACCTTTATCTCACAATTGGTTATTTTCTGAGGTATCCTTCCCTAAGTCAACTTGTAGCTCCCAAATTTTTGTCTTGTTCTCTTGCTAGTGGCACACTCAATTAGCAGAATCAAAATTAAAATTAATATTGTTAAAATGAAAGTTTTTCTTTCAGAATATCAAACATTCAGATTTAGATAAAGAAAACAAATGTGAATATATCAGTTTCTTTTAGAAATAGTTACTAATTTACTAGTTTCCAAAAAAATATTAATGATGCCATGCAAACCAGTTTTTAAACTGAATTATATGTTTGTATGGTACCAACTACGATTAAAAGCCACAAATGAGGGTCATAAAACGATATTGTTTCTGGACACCAAAAATGCCCCATTGACAGAAAATTATGACGTCACAACGCTCTGTGGCGCCTGTTACGGACAGACAGACACACGTGAATCCAATAAAGGTTATTTTTTCCTCTTGAGCTACAGAACCCAAAAAGGTGGCTGAACAACACGATCATATTATCTATACGTTGAAACACTTGAAACGAACTGATGCTGATGTTCAATTCATAAATTGAATCTTTACGCATTATTTACGGGGCTGTAGCTGTAGAGTAGAAGTATTTCTGTTATTATTTATATTGTCTGTTTCAATGTGTGTGTCCATGTACGTGTTAAAAAGCACTGAGCATGTAAGGTTAAGTATGTATATTGTGTAAATTAGTTCATTTCATAGTACCTCATGTGGGCGACCGTGCATCTTTCGTGTTTTTCCGTAGAAAGTGTGTTTTCCCGAAGATGAGACCTAGCTAGATCGGTTTTTCGCCCCCGAAAACTCATACCATCCAAGGCGTTAGAGCCGTCTATATTGTGTAAATTAGTTCATTTCATAGTACCTCATGTGGGCGACCGTGCCTTGCTGCGCATCTTTCGTGTTTTTCCGTAGAAAGTGTGTTTTCCCGAAGATGAGACCTACCTAGATCGGTTTTTCGCCCCCGAAAACTCATACTTACCATCCAAGGCGTTAGAGCCGTGTCCGAAATAAATAAATAGATTTGTGGTAATTTTTGGCCACGGCTAGCAAAAAACCGAGATAAACTACCCGTCTCTTTCTGAGTGTTCTAATTACAAAGGTACTTAGTTTAGCCATGCTGTTTGGTTTGTGTGTGCGTTATGCGCGGTTTATAAATTCTCAATTAACTCAAAGATCACTTCAATCGTACGTGATTACTGATTAGTCCGCGAAACATACGCATCGCGCGTACGTTTCAAACAGTTCGCGGAAACTGACTGAATTCTACAACTGTCTCGACATTTTCCTCTTCCGTAATCCCGAAGAGGAAGAAGAAATTGTTGAGACAGCTTTACTTCGGGTACCCAAGGTTAATCTCGAAGGTCGCAAAAAATACTGAAGTTGCATGCCAATTACCAACTTGGTTAACCAGCCAAGCTGACTCGCGAAGTTGTAGTACTTAGTAGCATGTGTCAATGTCATACCTTACTTACAGACTTTTGCGTGTCGGATCCTGATGCACGGTGACTTGGACTGCCTGGAACTGGTAAGTCGACTTGTGCGACTTCATGTACCAACCAGACGTTCCCATAGTCTAAGATGGCCCTCGACCGCGGCGTCGTGAACTGTTGGCTCTCCACTGCTTTGTTAGTGCGCCCTGTTTGCGTGCTGGCGATGGGCGGCTATGAGAAGTGAATACCTGAGGCTCTGTGGGATGATGGATGCTAGGTACGATTGTAGAATTGCAAAAATGTAATTCGAGGGTTGCAATACTCTGTGTGATAATTTTTAACTGTATGTAAATTTGCTATGCGCTACTATGCTGAATCTGTCAATTTTTGTGTGGCCTTAAAACAATGTGTAAGATGGAAAAGATTATTATTTGGGTAACACTTGTCTTAAAGGTAGACAGATTTGAGAGTAGCTATTGAGACGGGGTTGAAGATCATTGACACAAACATTCAGTCATCAATTAACCTAGTTCAACTTCGTCACGTTCGAGCGTTCGTTCCCGTATACATTACGGATCTGTTAAGTAGTGGCCTTTCTTTTCTGCCAGGTATTTACAATTGTTTTTCCTCCGGCGATGTTCAAAACTCTATTTTAAGTTATCCCCAGTATATAAATGATAGACAAACAGCGAGTTGTTGAGGGAGTATTTTATAACTTCGTAACTAACTAACGAAGAATTTCGGTCACGTCTTCTTATTTGTTATTTATGCAAATGCAGTCCAGCTAGCGTAGCTTGGGCTGTATGTCTGCCTGTAGACCGTATGTAACTTCACGGAATTTATAAGGTATCGTTGTTCCGAGTATTCAATCGTTGGGGAGAATAAGAAACCTGCGTGCACGTACGTAAAATCGCATGCGCAGCCTAAGCTACGTGGTTATCAACTTGTCTTGAAAGTTGCCTAGAATTGAGTGCTAGATAGCTGCTTTTAAACGGATGTTGTGCCGACAGCGCTTAAAACACCACGTGAACCTACAAACACTGGAGACTGAAGAATGCCTTGACAAAGATAAACTGCGATTGCCCCTAAAGCGATTGCAAATGATAATCAATTGCATTAATTGATCCATCCGTATATTATCTTGTCAGAACTATAAAATTAACGTCACTTCTAACGTGCAATTCCATTACCTCATAATGACCGACTTTTCTGTTGTGATAAATTTAATCAACATTACTTAAGATATTGATTACATGGATACCTACTCGGGTTAAAGTGCCCTCTGTTTATTATCCTAATCAGAATATTCACATACGCTCAAATGATAAAATTGTTGGCCTGTCGAAAATGTGTTTCATCTTAGTATGTTTCGTTCGAAAGATCACCTATATTTTGTATCTGTTGTAGTTATAACAACTATCTATTAAAATACAGATTAGATGTACCGTACCGTGCTTAAGTCATTGCCCGAATAACAGAGGAAAGTTTACGCCTTTTATTGCTCTCTGGAAATTAAATCTGCTTTAACGGCTGAAGCAAAACGTAAACTGTACTCGAAGACAGCGTCTAATAACGTTTGCCCTACTTTGTTCCGAACGCCAACAATTACTCTTGTAGGGAACTGTTTGTAAATTGAGCAGTTTGAACCGTCTTATTTCGATCGGTTTATAAAAATAACTTTTTTTAACTCTTCGAATTACATGTGGACATAACGTATGTATATTAATAAAGTCATTCATGAAATAGAGTAAAATGCTCTAAGAGCAAGTATGTTAGAGATCTTATTGAAATAAATCCATTGTAGATTTGGTAGCAGCACAGATCAAAGAATGGTAGCAGTCATCTAAATCGGGAGGATGACTATATTATATATGTATGTATTAATGATGTGAGTAATATTAATATTGTATCCTATTCACATAATGTGACTCTTGTATCAAATGCCACACTAGTGTCATTGTTTCAACATTCCTAAAGGCACGTGATTCTGATCTTGTCGGAGAAGGCAGAAGGATCGCAATTCACATATGCTTGCATGCTGAGTTGCACACGTAGCGTAGTGAGTTTTTGTAGTGTCTGACATCAGCCGGGGTTAATGTCCTTTGTAGAGAAGCCGTTTTTTTGGCATGTCATTATTCAGAATCTTTCAAGTTTTTACCTTTCTTTAATCATGCAGCCGCGATTCGCTTTACATTTCAAGCTTCTACATGCTTTATTATTAAATTCACATATCAAACATCTGTAGTTGGATATTTCGACTGGGTAGGTAGGTATCACTATGATCTCTCCTGGCGTGGAGGTCCTTTGGTCGGCAAGTGTGTGGTGTGGTCCCCTGCACGCTTGCCGTCGGGTGGGGGGCGCAAGCCTCTACCGAGAGGGGACAGCTTCGGCTGTCGCAGCAGGCGGTGTTCGCGGTTGTGTGCCTTGGCGATCCCATGTCACCGCCACTAATGCTGTGTGATGGGCATACCCTGGTGGTTTTAGACGGTAGTCCGGGCGATTCCCGGGAGTGCGTCATACCTGTCCTAGATCCCCGGCTAGGCAAGATGCGTAAAGGCATTTCCCCAGGTAAAAAAAAAAAGGTATCACTATGACACTATGACTATCTGAATACCTACACATAATAGTGCACGATACGATGACCTTATTTGCGTGCGTGCGAATATATTCTTGATGTAACCCCGAATACCACAGTTCAAATTCCGAATTCATTTCATTCCTACATGGCTTCTTTTATTGCATTGGTGTAAGTATAATTAATATTTTATGTACCTCGTGTGTTCATAAGTTTTGAGAAGTTTTGAGAGGGTTATTGGAATAAATTTGAATTATTTAAGTATTTTGTTGTAGATACCTGTAATTATTTTGTTAATTTTACTCGATAATATAAGTAATAAATTCAATAAATAAATAAAGCTATTTTTAAACTGTATTCTAACAAACAATGATATCTAGACACGCGGCAGCGTGTCCAGCCAAGTTCACCCCAGAAACTGGCTACTGTAAACAATGTAGTGCCGGAATTGACATCATTTCAGAGAATCTATGGACTTGGCACCCATTTAGATCTCAATTCTTTTGTCGGTGATGACGACAACCAAGCATCGCATATTCTTAATATTGAACTTGGCTCCCATTTTCACATTTATGTTTTTGATGGGATATATGCCACTTATTGCGTCTGCTACGCCTAGATAAAATGACACTACGAGACACGCAACTTCATCAGGGATGCTCATGCTTCTCTTCCAGTGGATCATTTATGAGAGATAATTTTTAAGTGGAATTTACAGCAGGTTTTTAGGGCCAAATTGTGCGTTCATAAAAAGTAAATTTGACTTTATCAAGTAATCAGGAGTAGGTACTTATGTAGCCTCCAAGAAAACTGCTACTTTGACGGTTCAATAACATAACATAATAAAAACAAACAGAGTAATATCTCTTTTATCAATAACGAAGAAAAAAAATCTCTTTTATTAGTATATAAGAGATATTTCTTTCCTTAAGCAGGCTTCGTACGAATTTTAATTTTGTGCCGGCGTTCTGAAGTGATTCCAATTGTCCATCTGGTAATAGGATAGTTTTGTGGTTTAATTTGAGCATCTAGTTGCATATTTTTTGGCACCTATTTGTAAAACCTGGTGCTCGTACAGCAAAACAATGTTACAGGTGTAAGTATTAACGGAAAACATGTCGGTTGGTCAGTTGTGTACATAGAGTAAAGGAAACGTAAACTTGTACCTTTTAATTCCTTATTGTCATTGTGACAAAAACATATGTACGTGTTTTAATTTCCTGACAATACCTACATATCTAATCAGGAGATCGCAAAAAAAAACACGTGTAGATATTCAGGTTCGATAAAGTGACGTGATTTTTGTAGCTAACAATAAAACACGAATGCAAAAATCTTTACAATAAATACAGCTTTTTTTGCATATCCCGTAGTAAATAAAATGATTAATTAATCAAGTCATCAATTAACTTTCGGTTTGATACGTCTGACTTTGTCTAAGCTCTAGACTTTGAGTAAGGCCCCTCCACCCCGTTACTTTCATACTTGCATATAGTTTGTGTCATTCTCAAGGATAAGGTTGCCTTTCTAGGCGTCATTACCTTCCTGACGCTCTTAGTTCTAGTCTTGACATCGAGAAAGCGGAAGGAAAGCCTTGCGAGTTGCGAATCCGTTAAACGTTTCTGTTGTCATTCTTCGTTTCATTGTATTTTTTACCACAAATCTAATGCCACTGTATGCAGTAAGGCAACTGAAGTATTCATAACTTCTCGTTTGCTATATGAATAGATAATGCTGTTTTATATGACTTCGTTTTACAATTTCTTATTCCACGAAATGCCCTATTGTCTAGGGCTGGCTTATGTTGTTGCTTGGCGTTGTGTCATGTGAGAATATCGGCTAGAAACTGGAATGGTGCGAGCGGGACATGTGACACCGTCTAGCGCAAGGTTACCAGCGGATTGAAGGCTATTTTGGGACGTCCCAGTAAACCCGCTAGATACAGCGAGTTATTTGTAAACCCAAGTTTTTAGCCGAGAAGTTAACCTGTCCTTGTGTTGGCGTGGGATGTCTTCGACGACTAGAATAGAATCGCTTACAATCGTTGTAACCTTGGGCGTCTAGCTTCCTTTGTCAATCTGTTATTAATTTCTCAGCTGAAATATGCACCGTATTACCATATTTTACAAAGAAACGTATTCATTTTGGGACTAAAATTTACAGACAACAGCCCAATTTGAGCTAATTATGGCCATCTAACAACATTATATCTACAACACAACAACAAAATATTCAAATCGCGAAGTCTAAGATGCATTTTGGTTGGACCTATATCACATCAAACAAAAAAGCGTAGTATAAAAAATAAATTCTCCCATCGCAATTATCATACTATTTTATTATTTATTGCTATTCGATTATTATATTATTTAATGCTATTCGAACATTGCGCTATATGCTAATAGCGAAATGTTCGAATAGCAATACTCTGTGTCCTCCATCGTCCTGTCCTATTTATTATTCTACCTCCCTCTTGTTGTATGACCCATTTATCCAAATGGGGTTGGGGAGTCTACCGGTCGTCTGCCACGGCAGGGCCCAGTCTCACTTAGTAACAGTATGGCAAACCTCAAATACTTAAAAGTCGATCAACATTTGTTTTGCGATTTGAATGTTGACTACACGAAGCACATATTATAAGTATGACGATATTGATAACCGGTTTAGTTGTCAGACCTTATATTCGGTTCTAGCGTGGGTTAATTATACGATTTAATACTCAATTCTATGCCAATAGCCAGCTTTAGTGTCACCATCGGGTGTGCCCGCGGGCCGCGTGCTACAGCAAAATTGCGTAATTTTCGGTTTCAAGCTAAACTCCTACTTAGGCAGGTAGGTTAAGCACTCACTCAAAAAAAAACATTTTTAACCCTCGACGCGGAACTCAAAAGAGGGGTGTTATGACTGTTATAAGTTTAATAAGAGTATCTGTGTATTTGTCTGTGGCATCGTAGCTCTTAAACGGGTAAAGCGATTTTAATGCGGTATATTTGAAATCAGGTATTCTAGCGATGGATTTTAGAATTTTTAGACATGTTTTATCAAAATCAGTTCAGCCGATTTTGAGATATTGAACTTTGAAATGAAAATGTCGGTGGTTTTTCAAATTTTCACCTCCCCTACACTAAATTATTATAAAAAATAATATATATAACTGGCAAAGCAATATTTTTTTGTAAAAACCGACTGTGTGGGATATTGTTAGTTAGCACGTTTAAAAAAAACGTGGGGTTCTTTAAAAATATTTGATTAAGTTTTCCGCTAAGCTATCGTAAAAATCAAAATTATACAATTTCTAATAAAGTTTTGTATATAGTAAATTAAATCGACATTTTATATCCGCATAATGTCACGGGTGGACATCTACGGAACCCTACATTGCGCGTGACCCGACACGCACTTGACTGCTTTTTTTTGTCTGATTGCGGTTTCAGCATAATATACAAGTTTGAATGGCTTGGCACCGTTATTTACGTCCTATTCAATCTATACATATAATAAAGCTGAAGAGGGTCAAAAGTCTGTACATGGAAGATATTCGAAAAAAAGTTGGCTGGGGATACTTAGAATTGATAACAGAACACGTTCCAACAGTTTTTAGAATTTTTGTCTGTTTATCTGTTTGTCTGTTTATATGAACGCGCATCACGTGAAAACGGCTAAACGGATTTTGATGAAAACTTTACTAATCTGTCGAGTAAATACCCGGTCAGGTTTTAGGCTATAAAAATTGTGCAAATTTGGGTTTAAAGGGGGTAAAAACAGGGGTTGAATTTTGTATGGGAACTCCTTTAATCCATGAGTTACAGGAATGAAAATTTTGAATGAGGATGTTTTTCCTTTGTCGTCAAGTATATACTTCTCTCATTCAAAATGTGTGAAATCTTAAGATAGAAACTGAAAAAAAGTAAACGCAAGCGCTGCTCAGTATGCGCGCCAGCCACCACGGTCTCTTCAAATTTTGAACACTATAATGATTTATTTTTTTAATTAACTGTGACTCTAAACCCCAATTTCAGTACCATTTTCTAGATTCAAAAACTACATATATAACTTTGTAATCCCACTAATAAAATGCGAAAGTTTAGATGTTTGGATGTTTGTTACTCAATCACGCAAAAACGGCTGAATGATTTTTTGTATACTAAACAGTATATAATCTGGATTCACTTAGAGTATACTTTTTGTCCCGACAATCACCCTCAAAGGGATGAAATCGGGGGTGCAAATATGGTCTATGAAACTGGTGATTTAAATCCTCATACGCCATTCTAAGCTTTAAGTTCCAGGCCATTGGAAGTATAACGGCGTGTCAATAAATTTAACTTAAGCCATAGCAGAATTTGATGTGTTGTAAACAAGCTGACGTTTTGATATGTCAAAGCCGAAATATCATAATTCCTTCTGATTGATTATTTTTGAGCATAACCTTTTAGCAATTAGGTCTATTATTGCGTGTAAACCAAAATAAATTTGCGATACTTTGGAATTGTTTGTTTTCATATGCTTAAATACAAAAACAGCTCCTTCAATGCAGTCTTTGTATCGTCGGTGTACAATTTAATTTTGTCGTGTATTATTTTTTACGTAATTCGTGACCCTTCAGACTATAATAACTGTTTGATATAAGAAATCACTTGGGCTGGGCAGCCCAATCGTCAACATTGACGGTTGAAGCACCTGGATCTATGCTTATCCGTATACTAATAATACAGCTGTAGAAGGTCGAAAATCTGTACATTGAAGATATTGGATAAATCAATGGAGCGATTGGAGGGCCCTTGCCATCGAAACAGAACACATTTCAACAGTTCTAAGAATTCGTCTGCGTCTGTTTGTCTATCGGTTTATATGTCTAGGCAGTGTGACTCTCGGCCTTCAGCCTCACGTGCATTGCCGCTTCGGGCCTTCGGCCCTCAGCCTTACATGAGGGGCCCGCTCTGTTGGCTATCTTGCCACTATGTGTGAATGATCGGCATGAGGAGCCCACTCTGTGTGAATGATCTGCCTTTAGACTCGCATGCCTTGCCCCTCTGCATCAGGCCTTCCGCCTTACATAAGGAGCCCGCTCTGTTGGGGCTCTCGGCCTTCGGCCTCGCTTGCATTGCCACTCTGCTTCAGGCCTTCGACCCTACATAAGGAGCCCGCTCTTTTGGGTGTCACACGGTTCCGGGCCTTCAGCCTTATATAAGGATCCCGCTCTATTTGAATGCTCGGCCTTCGGCCTCGCATGCCTTGCCACTCCATTTCGGCCCGTTAGTAATCAACTTTACATGAAGAATCTACTCTGTTGGGAAGCTCGGCCTTCGTCCTCGCGTGTCTCGCCTCCCTGTTTCAAGTCTTTGGCCCTCAACCTTACATAAGAAGCCCGCTCCGTGTGAATTCTCGGCCTTCCGCCTTGCATGTTTTGCCACTGTGCTTCCTCCTTTCGGCCCTCATACTTACATGAAGAACCCGCTCTGTTAGGACGTTTTACGGAAGAACTGCGTAGCAAGACTTTTATCATTGTACATGTAATATTTTACGGGCTTTATTCGTCTAGAATCGGTACATTTGATATTCTGAAATAAGCTTAATCATTCGTTTTGAAAGCACGAGCACGTAGCACCAACTTCCGTTACAATCGGACACTTTTAATTGAAGTTGTAGATGATTATATATTATACCTAGGACAGGCTGTCCAGTTAGGTAGGTCCAACTTCGAGAAAGGGGTCGAATCCAACTCGGCTGGGCAGCGTTCGGGAAGCTACGGCACATTTTTTTGTCCAATATTCCGCGGTGTCTCAAGACGAGGGTCTTTGACCAGTATGTGTTGCCAGTGATGACATATGGCACTGAAACGTGGTCGCTTACTATGGGCCTCATAAGAAGGCTCAAAGTCACCCAAAGAGCAATGGAGATGGCTATGCTGGGAGTATCTTTGCGTGATCGTATCAGAAATGAGGCCATCCGCAGTAGAACCAAAGTAACCGACATAGCCCTTCGAACCGCTAAACTTAAGTGACAGTGGGCGGGGCATATTGCACGTAGAACCGTTGGCCGTTGGGGAGGAAAGGTTCTCGAGTGGGATCGGGGATGCAAGTAAGTTCTATGAAACGGGGTGGTTTAATCCTCATACGCCATTCTACGATTTAAGTTTCAGCCAATTGGGAGTATAAAAGCGTGTCAAGAAATTTAACTTAAAGCATAGCAGAATTGTAAACAAGTTGACGATTCATTATGTCAAAACCGAAGTATCATAATTCCTTCTGATTTTTGACGCTATTTTTGAGCACAACCTTTTCGCAATAAGTTCTACTTTGCGTGTACATCAAAATGCATTTGCGATACTTTGGCATTGTTTTTATTCATATGCTTAAATACAAAACCGCTGTTTCAATGCACACTTTGTATCGTCGGTGTACCATTTAGTTTTATTGTGGGTTATTTTTTACGTAATAGTTGACCCTTCACACAATAAAAACTGTTTGACATAAGAGATCACTTGAGCTGGGCAGCCCAATCGTCAGCATAGACAGTTGGAGCATCTTAGATGTACACTTAGAAGAGGGTCGAAAGTCTGTACATTGAAGATATTCGAAAAAAAGTTGGCTGGGGATACTTAGAATAATCGATAACAGACATCGTCTCAACAGTTTTAAGAATTTGTGTCTGTTTGTCTGACTGTTTATATGTCTAGGCATCACGTGAAAACGAACGAATGGAGTACAATTTACCCTCATTAATATGCCAACTGAATCTTCGGCGACGACATAGCTCGGCCTTCGGCCTCGCATGCCTTGCCACTCTCCTTCGGCTTTCCAGTCATCAACATGAAGAATCTACTCTGTTGGGAGGCTCGGCCTTCAGCCTCGCGCGTCTCTCCTCTCCGCTTCATGCCTTCGGCCCTCATCCTTACATGAGAAGCCCGCTCTGTGTGATTATTCTCGCATGCCTTGCCGCTCTGCTTCCGGCCTTCGATCATCATACTTACATGAAGAACTCGCTCTGTTGGGATAACGTTTTACGGCAGAACTGCGTAGCGAGACTTTTATCATTGTACAATGTACATGTAATGTTTTTGACGGGATTCATTAGTCTAGAATCGGTACATTTGATATTCCGAAATAAGCACTTAATGATTCGTTTTGACAATAGGATTTCTAGGGAATGTCATATTGACTGAAATCATTTCTTAAGGGGGTGTAAAGAAGGGTGATAGATTGTATCATCATCATCATCTGAGGCGTTATAGCCACGGGTGGGCCCTAGGCTAGCCTGGTGGAGCAAATATCTCCAGTCCGATCTATTCGTGGCTTTCCTTCTCCAACATGCCATCCCTAAGTTCCTGGTGTCCACCTGAGCTTCAGAAAGATTGTATGGGATAACAAATAATTCTAAGGCGAGAACGAATTATACGCGGACGAAGTTGCGGGCAAAAGCTAGTATTAAATATATCTACTCAGCGGCAGAAAATTCGGCCCAAACTCTTAGCAAAATGTTTGAAAACCTAACCGAATTTGGGCCTTTCTGCCGCTGAGTACATAATATTCGCAAATATCAATGGAAACATAACTCTAGACATAGATTGATTTGTACCTACTTAAGACTTTCACGAAGAACAATTATACTACTCTACTATGATTCTATGATGAATATAAATATACATTGCCTTTCTGCATTCTACATAAACTGGTTTCCTTATACAAATCTGTAATTAAAATTAAATCTACAACTCCTTTTGTACCACCTTAAATTTACAATAGAACATCGGTTCCGAACCTGGGGTAAGTAAGTAGTGTAATTACGTAAAAACCGCCTCTAGGCGGTAGTAAAAGGGCAATTATTGGGGGTAGTGTAGCTCACACTAATCTAAGCATTTCGTATGGCAAACAACATATATATGTAAGATGTTATGTATACTTTATTGATCAGTGTGAGCTACACTAATCTAAGCATTTCGTATGGCAAACAATATATATATATATATGTAAGATGTTATGTATACTTTATTGATCAATCAATGGTATAGGGACGTAAATTACTGAAGCCATTCAACTTCTCCCATTAAAAGGTGTAGCTTAGTAACGCCAGAATCGCCACATGGTTTTTTTTAGAAATGCAATGGCTCACAAAATAATTATTCAGATAAAATAGATATACGAATCACTATTAACTCGTTAAAATTTTATTTCATTTTATTTTATGTTTTTATAATCTCTTCCTGTATTCAGAAAATAGCTTAAATATCACTATTTGTCGCTCCCATGACACATTTTAAGGCGTAGCTCCTTCTTTACACTTTATGTACACACGGTACTCGACTAAAAGATCATATTATTATACCACGTATATTTCTTATACCACGTCGGTGGCAAATAAGCGTACGAGCCGCCTGATGGTAAGCGGTCACTGCAGCCTATTGACGCTTGCAACTCCAGGGGTGTCACATGTACGTATATCATATAACGATTGCATAAAAATCACATACTAGGTACATACTTTTAAACCGTTAGTGATATTATTCACGGTTCTTTCAAAAAATATTGGTAGGTCAGTTTTAGGCTAATAAGTCTTTTAAAATATATTTTTTGGGGTATAAGTGGGGATGCAATTATTTGTTCTTCCCAAATCCATCGTTTTGGGTTTCGTTGGATAGCTCGCCCAAAAGTATGCAATTTTCCATAACCATTTTATCAGTTTGCGTGATTATACAAAGTGTTTATTTCTGTGCTGCCCTTGCTACTTAGTACAAAAAACATGGTAGTAGTACCTATACATATTACTTCGATTATGTGTTATAGCTGTGTCAAACGCACATACTAAAATATGTATATATTTGGGAACTTTTATTTCAAGTCCGCATAGTATAACGGATTGACAGAAGGTGGACACAGCTATACAACCCTACATTGCGTTTGGCCAGACACGTACTAAGTTTGTTTTTCTTTGGTTTTTCTAAAATCTTAAGCTACCACTACCGATCAAGCAAGACGAGAATTTGGGAGCTGTACAATATCTGATATATGAATGGATGGTCGTGGTGGACTGATGGTGGACTGGTGGTGAGGTGACTGCGTCATGGGTCGAGCGAGACAACACGTGGGCTGGCTTGGACCAAATGGCACGTGCCGCTAGCGTGCAGTGTATACATGTCTCTTTCCCGCGTACTCGCGTGATATGCTGCGGCCACAGAGTCCTAATAAAAGCATATTGTATACTCGTCATAGTACAAAGTACATAAAATACCTAGCTGTTGCCAGTATTATTAAATGTAGTCGGTTTACATACTTTGTTAATTCCGAAAAACTAGTAACATATGCAAATCTGCATGAAGGTTGACATTTGACATCAGTTTCGACCATCAACCTACACGTGTGTATATTTACGATAGTGTATATTATCATCTGGCGCGCCGTTCCCCGTGCCGTATCTCCAGAACTCGGCCTCACGAACCAGTCGCGTGGTTTAGTTTTTTTATACACTCGCAGTTTGTTGTCGTTGTGCGCGGCCGGCCGGCGATCAAAACAAGCTCCGTAATGCCCTATCGCCGTTGATAACTTTGCCTTTGCCGGCGAACTCAGATCTGATATTCGAATAATATTGATAGTAGCTACTTATTGCCGCTGGCTATTGTAATTTACGATCGTTTGTAGTTCTGTGACGTTGGACATGCTGGTTGTTGCTGCTAATTCCATCTATTTTACTGCTGCAAGTACCTTGCGTAAGTACGTAAGCTTGTTGGTTATTTTAAACAATAAATTGGTTATTGAATGGACTTGTACGGTACAGTAGTAGCCGACAAACGTAGAAAATATGTTTTGTCAATGTCATTCATTTATTCATAATCATCTACTCATACAAGGTGCCTCGGGAGGAATACAAATAATTTTACCAGCGTATTCCTGACCATATTTAGAAAACAAAATGTAATACAAAGTAAGCTCAATTCGGCTCTACAATTTTTTGTGTGTATTTAATTTCTTGACTCTCCTAAAAAAAATAACCTAACCTAACAAAATGAAAGAAACGTTACCAGCTCGTCAAGTCATATTCGTTAAGTATGACAAAAAACGGACTTATTAGGTTCATATAATATTTTTTTACTCCTTACGACTTCATGACTGCGGTGCGCTGGTAAATTTATATCTTTGGGTTTGTCCCGAGTATGCTGTAGATGTATCCATTACAACTGCTCCCTATCCTGGCGTTTACTATAGTAATGCCTGCGTGTACCTTAGCACGGACATATTCCTTCTGTGGCACTAAAACCCTTCCAACGTTTATCAGAGTTACCCTATAAAATGTGACCATAGTGTTGAGAATTGATTACGCATGTCCGTGCTAAGCCATGACCGCAGCATCATAGAAAACATTCGGCATTAGTTTATTCAATACGATTATGATAGGTTAATCTGCTCTTTCCCATTTAAATGGGAGTCAATATCTATACCTAAAAAAATATTGAATCTGTGTTCCAACTAGTCTATCATACCATATTGCCATACTGTAGCCGTAAAGTGTGTGTTTTTCCGACCATTGATCATCTGCAAAGATAATGGGTTTTGTAACTTTAAGAAAACCGTTCATGCAGATTAAAAAAAAATCTCCTGTGAGGTACTCCAGAAACAACCGTACACAGAGGCGGCCTATAAACGATTCTTCATCGCGATTTCGATTTTTATTTTCTATATAAGTATTCGTACCTTATTAGACAAATATGATTTAAGCCAGTCATTCGCCTGACCTCTAATTCCATAGGATTCTAATTTTCCAAGTAGCTTTGACTGATCAACTAGGCCTTGGTTATGTCAAGGAATATTGACATAACTGGCAATTTACTGTTGATAGTTTCCGTTATTACTTAGGTATTCAAGTACTATAGGGTACTTATAAATACTTAAACACATATAAAACATCCTAGACTCAGGAACAAAATATTCATGTTCATTACACAAATAAATGCCTTGACCGGAATTCGAACCCTTGATCACCAGCTTAGCAGGCAGGGTGACGCTTACGCGCATGTGACACTCCTGGCGTTGCTGGCGTCCATAAACTGCGGGGACCGCATACCATCAGGCGGGCAGTTAGTTCGCTTGTATGCCACTGACGTGGTATTTGTGTACATATAAAACTTTACTCTTCATTAAGTTTTCATTACAATCGCCTTAATAACTCATTGTTTCTAACGTACACCGGCCGTTATCATAAATTACGAACATCCACCTAATAATTAACAACACTAGCGCCGCATACATAATAATATTCATATATGCGATCGAGGGCTTTATTTATTACCTCCCGTGTTGCGTACATCATTTTATTACTACACTTGGCCAGAAAACGGCTTTTTCCGTACGCGTAGCGTGCGATAAATGCCACTTTTTGGCCAGGTGTGGCATAAAGTATATAAATTTACTGTTTTGGAGGCCCTCTTTTGGTTTATAGAGCCTGTGTTGGGACACCCCGCTCTTCTAACAATTATTATCAAACATGTTACTAAGCTCGAATGTTTCCTGAGGAATCGACGTAACTCCTCAAATATAGTCGACCCATATAAAGTGACTTGGTTGCTATCTGTAGTAACCACCTCATTTGCTATCGGAAAGCAGTACTGGTGGTGAAGTGGGAAGGATATGTAAAAATTTCATGTGTGTGGCATTGCGAAATATAAAATTGGAGTCGGTTTTTGGTCTAAATTCTGCTATTATGAATTTGAAAGATAGACGCGGAATTGAGTAAATATCACTTTTTGTGCAATATCGCCTTCTTTACGTGCCCAGTTCTTTTACTAGTCATTTTTAGTATTGCTTTGTGGTTTACGAACTGTCTCGTCTATTGGGCCAGTATTCCTACAATCGGATGAATCGGGTCTTAGATGTTTCGCGTTTTTTTCTATTCTGAAAGCTCATACTTTTATAAGTATGAATGGAGCTCATTCATACTATACCGTGTACCGTGACTTGTAAGTGCTCTTCAGGCCTACGAATACTGTGTGTCTTACATACAAACATATTTTTAAGGGCCTAAAAAATATAAGCTCCAAAATGAATTTGACATCTAAAAAATAAGTCTGCACGCAATCACAGAACAGTGTACTAGTATTACATAACGCAATTTTATCGTTAACAAGTTAATAATTGATACTGATATTGCTGATATTTGATTGTATTTATATTACAATTTCATTCCATCAATAATGTCAAATGTGTCAAATAAACGATTTCTTTACATTATTGCTATTCTCACTGGTGATTGTTATATCTTCTACACACTGTTAATAGAACTTAAAACTATCTTCGGTTAAAATTTAGGTTCGTATGGAAGACATACAATCGCTGTAGAAAAATATCAATATCTGAGTTTTCTGAATATTTATGCAAATTCGACTAAGGTGCCGGTAAGAGTTGTGTAACCCAATTCTGTATTCTTTTGCAGGTTCAAAGGTGACGAAGGCTCATCATGACGGTGGAGAAGAGCAAAGGTGCTCAGACGAAGATGATCCCGCCCGCGACGCGGAAGGTCGCCCCCGACGGCGGCTGGGCCTGGATGGTCTGTTTAGGAGTCAGCTTAGTTAATGTGAGTACATAAGCGTCACATCATTTCATAAAATGCCTGAAAAACACAGCAGTCAAAGAAAGAGTGTCTTTAAAAAATGGTTGCAATATGTAGCACTAATAAGGTAAATGTAACAATACGGTATTTTACTGATAGTCAAATCAGTAACTTTTTACGAACCGCCATCGCCAATAACGCTCGGTTAATATGAGATTAATAAGAAGTTTGTAGGGAAATATGCCTAATGACATCAACATTGTCTGTGGCCAAACTGCGTCCTGTTTTTCATGTTTGTCTTCTTAAATCGTTAATATTGCATAAATAAGCTGAAGTTTGATTATTCCGAGTATTTTCGTATGATTCAAAAGTTGAATGATCCTTTATATGCAGATGCGCAGTAGCAAAGCATACCTGCTTTATTCCCTTTAATCTTCACACTGCTGGATGGATTGTGGATCGTGTGTTGTCTATTGATTCGTAAAAACATTTAGACATGGTTATAAGCTATCCCCGACAAATATGGGGTTACTCAGTGTATAATTGACCCTTTAAAATTTAGTAGGAATTGTTCAAAAAATTGAGTAGGAAGTTCAAGGGAATTAATTCGACGACCACGACCGCGATATCCGCGGTTATTGGTCAACAAAGTTGATGGAACTCTGTACTCTTACGATGGTGTACGGACGGTGGTTACTGGCGTTTGTAAAGGAAATATTGCCAGTTAGGTCGTGATGTTACTAAACGCTTCGGTCAGGGTAGAATTAGGTATACTAAGAGAATTTATTTATCCCATCAAAAACATAAACGTGAAAATGGTAGCCAAGTTCAATATTAAGAATATGTGATGCTTGGTTCACCGACAAAAGAAATGAGATCTAAATGGGTGCCAAGTTCCGTAGATTCTCTGAAATGGTGCCAAGTCGGGCACTACATTGTTAACAGTAAAACTCATTTACTGCGGCTTAATGGATTTTGAGCTTTATCTTGTCAGTTTTCTTAAATATCCAACAGATTTTATGGTATAATACTGCATAGAAAACTGCCAAGTCTTAATTTAAAAAACCTTTTTTTATAGCCTTAGCTCAAAATCTATTAAGCCGCAGTAAATTAGTTTTACTGTTAACAATGTAGTGCCGGACTTGGGACCATTTCAGAGAATCTACGGAACTTGGCACCCATTTAGATCTCAATTCTTTTGTAGGTGAAGACGACAACCAAGTATCGCATATTCTTAATATTGAACTTGGCTACCATTTTCACACTTATGTTTTTGATGGGATATCTTTACTTTTTGTCAATCTTCGCCAAATGGTGCTTTTTAAGAGCGAATGCACGAGTTACACAAAATATCCAAATCGCTATAGGTGCACCTCAAATATTTGAAGAGTTCCATCGATTTCTCCAGGACCCTATGATCAGATTATTACCTGATAACTATGAGACTACCCCTGAAGTATACCGTTTTAAACAAAAAAAGAATTTTCTAAATCGGTTAATAAATGACGGAGTTCTGAGGTAACGCATGAATAATAATAATAATAAAACTAAGTAATAAAACAAAAACACGGTTTTCTGATTTTTTCTGGTGTACACACACAATTACCAAGCTGCATGCCAAATTTCAGCTTTCTAGGTCACCTGGAAGTGGGTTAGGTTTTTGATTACTAGTCTGTCAGTCAATCAGTTAGTCAGTGGTAAAAATGCCGTTTTTTGGATTTTAATATCTCAATAAATTATTAAACCATATGATTTTTTGGGGTTATAATAATAAATAATAAAGCCATTTATTTCCAATAAATACAGAAATAGCATGCAGCATAATCTTGAATAATAATTTATGACCTATCATATATTTATACATATTAGATGATTCATTTCTATTTTCATTATTATCTAATTACTTACATTTTACTGAGTTCATCTCTAATAGTATTATTATCAAATTATACATTTTACTAATTTCATTTATAATTATAAGTATTATAACACCATCTTATCACACATTATAATAATTATCCAATTATACACTCTAGTAATTCTAGTACCTATAATTTCATTTATAATTATAACATCATCTTTTTACACGTTATACTAATTCATATTTATTTTAATAATTAAACTAGAATAAATACTTATTATCGCATGCATTTACCAATCTCGTTAACTTTGTACTTCATTTCATACGAGTGAGTTTTTATTATTATTTTATAGTTTTAACAAATAAGTACGTTTATAAGTATTCGTATTATATTATAAGTATTGGTATTATATAATAATTATGTGTATTTCTGTTGTGTGTGTCTATTGGACTGTCCATTTGTGGACATAGGCCTCCTCCCTCCTGTTCCATTCTGCCCTATCGGCGGCTAGTCGAGTCCAGGTTATGCCCGCCTCGGCGACGATGTCGTCTCGCCAGCGGCGACGCGGGCGGCCCGGTGGGCGCGCGCACTCGCGCGGGTACCAATGCAGCAGTCTCTCGTTCCATCGCCCGTCTGTAGTACGAGCCGTGTGCCCAGCCCATCGCCATTTTAATCTGCACGCCATTTCCACTGCATCTATAATTTTAGTTTTATGACGAATATCTGCGCATCTTACTTTATCTCTTAGTTTCAGGCCTAGCATGCTTCTTTCGGCTGATCTCTGAAACACTTTGATTTTGTGCACGATTTCTCTAGACAGCGGCCACGTTTGACATCCATATAGTAAAGTCGGTGTCACTACTGAGTCCATAGCTTTTTTCTTTAATCTAATATCCATTTTTGATTTAAAGATATGTCTCAGTGACCAGTACGAGCACCAAGCCTTTTTAATTCGTCTCTCAACTTCGTGGAGAGGAAAGCGGTCTGACATGGATATTTTTTGACCCAAGTATAAGTATTCGTCAACGTATTCAATGTTTTTGGCGTGTACTACTGTCATCGGTTTAACGTCGCTGTTGGTCATTATACATGTTTTTTCAGGATTCATCATTAACCCACATTGCCCACTTTCATAGTGTAATGTTTCCAGCATGTATACGAGTTCGTCGTGATCGTTCGTCATCAAGACAATATCATCAGCAAAACGTAGGTGGTGGAGGCGTTTCCCATTGATATTAATGCCGCAGTTTTGCCAGTTCAGTCTTCGGAATATGTACTCGAGCAGAGCGGTGAATAAGTTGGGTGAGATTGGGTCTCCTTGCCTAACACCACGTTTTATGCTAAATTGTTTACCCTTTCTTTCTAATTTAATTAGTGACTTTCCTCTGCAGTATATTTCTTTCAATAAATTTATGTATTTGATGTCAATACCTTGTTCTTCCAGTGCTTCCCATAGCTTTTGATGCGATATTGTATCGAAAGCTTTCGTATAATCTACAAAAGCTATGTAGAGTCGTTTGTCGTATTCTTTATTTTTTTCTATTAGTTGTTGTAGAGTAAATATGTGGTCTATTGTCGAGTAGTTTCGTCTAAATCCTGCTTGCTCTACCGGTTGTTGAAAGTCCAGTGTTTTTCTAATTCTATTTAGAATAATGGTTGTAAACAGCTTGTATGTGGATTGTAATAGGCTTATAGGACGATAATTATTAATATTAAATGGGTCTCCTTTTTTAAATATAAGTGTTATTATGGATGTCTCCCAATCATTGGGTATTTTTTCTTGAATTATAATTTCGTTAAAAATTTTGGGGTTATAGTTGTTCTAAACGATCTTAATACATGTATCAAATTTCCTTTTTTTATGTTAGATAGATTTGGAGTTATTGGGGGTCAAAAGTGGCTCCAAACGGTTAGTGTAATATAACACACGGCTGCTGTCCGCCAGTTGCCTGGGGTGAACTTGGCTGGACACGCTGCCGCGTGTCTACATATGTCGGGAAAGCCCAGCATCCATTGCAATCCGCTGCAGTAAAAGGCAAGAGACGGTAGACAAATTTAAATGTCGGAAAAAACGTTTGGATCAACCTTACGCACGCTCCAAATAAACGTTACGTCCTCTGAAACCTTTTAAATCTCAGAAAAAAAGTCTATACATACTAGGTAGGTACCGATTTGTTGGTTCGTCATTCGTGGGTTTGTCATTCGTAGTTCAATGGACTAACAAATATTTTGACATTCTCGGTTTCAACGATAAAAAATAATTTAACATTCCTCGTATTTTAAAACATTTTTTTACCTACGGGACGGGTCACAACTTTCTGTAAGTAAGTCCTTACTAGATGGCAGTAGGAGTACGTATAGGATGTTGTCATTATCATTATAGGTACATATGTACATTTAAATTCAGTATGTAATGTGTATTATTCGATTACGAGTTATTATTATTAAACATACTTCATTGTTTAAAACATAAATGTTAAAGTTCATTAAACCGACGTCTGTTTTTGTATGAAAAACGAGTCTGTGGACAACAGAGCACTTTGTTAACAATTATCATTGCTTACTCGGCCCATTTGTGCTCACGTGCTAATTGACACAATTACTTTCAAGTGCATTGCGTTTGCGACACTCTTTATTGTCGTTACACGTATTTTAGAAATTTCCGTTTAGCCACGAGAAATTTAAAACTCTTTCGATTCTAGTATGTCGCAAATCGCAATTATTAAGGATACGAGCGTGTAAACATTAAATCCCATCAAAAACATAAATGTGAAAATGGCAGCCAAGTTCACCGACAAAAGAATTGAAATCTAAATGGGCGCCAAGTTCCGTAGATTACCTATCTGAAAAATTTCCAAATTTGGCACTAGATTGTTTACAGTAAAACTAATTTACTGCGGCTTAATGCATTTTGAGCCTTAACTTGGCAGTTTTCTATGCAGTATGTTATAATACCATAAAAGCTGTTGGATATTTAAGCAAACTGCCAAGTTAAAACTCAAAATGCATTAAGCCGCAGTAAATTAGTTTTACTGTAAACAATCTAGTGCCAAACTTGGCAACTTTTCAGATAGGTAATCTACGGAACTTGGCGCCCATTTAGGTCTCAATTCTTTTGTCGGTGAACTTGGCGGCCATTTTCACATTTATGTTTTTGATGGGATATCATTAGTTTTTGTCAAACTTCATTAAATGGTGCTTTCCCAGAGCGAATGCACGTATTACTATACAAAATACCCAAACCGCTATAGGTGCACCTAAAATATTTGAAGAGTTCCCTCGATTTCTCCAGGACCCCAATGATCAGATTCTGCCCGATGACAATGGGACCACCCCGGATGTATACCGTTTCAAACAAAAAAAGAATTATTCAAATCGGTTAATGAATGACTGAGTTCTGAGGTAACTAGCATAAATAATAATAAAACTAATAATAAAATCACTGTTTTCTGATTTTTTCTGGTGTATACACATAATTACCAAGCTGCATGCCAAATTTCAGCTTTCTAGGTCATCTGAAAGTGGGTTAGGTTTTTGATTACTAGTCAGTCAGTCAGTCAGTCAGTCAGTCAGTGGTAAAAATGCCGTTTTTTGGAATTTAATATCTCAATAACTATTAAACCTATATTTATGAAATTTGGGGTTCTAGTTGTTCTTAAGGATGTTAATACATGTACCAAATTTCATGTTGCCGCGTGTCTAGATCCCATCAAATTCATAAATGTGAAAATGGCAGCCAAGTTCAATATGCTAAAAGGGGTTGTCGTTTTCACCGACAAAATAATTGAGATCTAAATAGGTGCCAAGTTTCATAGATTATCTAAAAAGGTGCCAAGTGTGGCACTAGATTGTTTACAGTAAAACTAACTTATTGCGGCTTAATGCATTTTGAGCTTAAACTTGGCAGTTTTGTTAAATATCCAACAGCTTTCATGGTATTATAAGATAGAATATCAGCCAAGTTGGCTGCCATTTTCACATTTATGTTTTTGATGGGATATCAGTACTTTTTGTCAAACTTCACCAAATGTCAAGAGCGAATGCACGAGTTACGTACAATACAAAATGCACCTCAAATATTTGAAGAGTTCCCTCGATTTCTCCAGGACACTATGATCAGATTCTCACCTGATAACTGTGTGACCACCCCTGAAGCCTATACCATTTCAAACAAAAAAATAATTTTCCAAATCGGTTAATAAATGACGGAGTTCTGAGGTAACAAGCATACATAAATAATAATAATAAAACTGAAAAATCATAGTTTTCTGATTTTTTTTGGTGTACACACACAATTACCAAGCTGGATGCGAAATTTCACCTTTCTAGGTGAACTGGAAGTGGGTTAGGTTTTTGATTAAAATCAGTCAGTGGTAAAAAGCCGTTTTTTGGACTTTAATACCTCAGTAACAATTTCACCAATATTTATAAAATTTGGGGTTCTAGTTGTTCTAAAGGATCTTAATACATGTACCAAATTTCATTTTTTATGTTACGTAGATAGATTTGGAGTTATTGAGGGGTCAAAAGTGGCTCCAAACGGTTCGTTTAACACACACATACACACCACACGTGTGTGCACACGGTTCGTATGTACACACGGCTGCTGTCCGCCAGTTCCTGGGATGAACTGAGGTTAACATTATGCGATTCAAGTTTTGCCAAGTTGAAGTATCATACATTTGTAGAGCCTACTCTTATTCGTGGCAAGAGACTTTGAGGGTGAACGGAATATCAAAGACCTATCGGCATGTTGTGTCGGCCAGCCAGAAAGTAATTGGATGCCTACTATCACTGAAATGAAGCAGTGCCACCATTACCTTAATAAATCTCTACAAAGAATGCATAATATATTGATTGGAAAACGATAAAACCGCTCATAGATATTACTGAAGGTCGAATGGCAGGCGGTTCACTCTTTAAAATAATTTTTAAGAAAAAAAACCGACTTAAATGGGGGAGGCCGGTGAAAGATTATTATAATTAGATGGTGCACTCTTAGATTCCATACAATAAAATAAAAATGGCTATTAGTATGTTTATAATGGTACAAGACTAAGTGCCCTCAATTCCTCATGGAATCCTCCATCAGAACTCAAGTTTGACAAAAATGTGTCTTGAAAACCTAGCTTGCTGGACAAACAAAACGAAGAAAACCAATCGCCTAACGTGAACTACGCGTCGTTGAAGAGTTCCGTTCTGATCATCATCAGCAGTTCCACTTCATCAAATGTCACTTTTTTGGATGAAAATGCTTGATTAGTTCATGAAAATACTAAAATCACTATTTGGGTGCCTTTCACAATTGAGGAGTTCCCTCGGTTCCTAATGGATCCCATCATCAGAACTCAAGCATGACAAAAATTAATCGTGAAAATAGAACTTGCTTAACAAACACAGCCAGAAGGACAAATCGCCAAATGTGAACTTTTCGTCGTTGAAGAATTCTGTTCTGATCATCATCGGCAGTTCCACTTCATCAAATGTCACATTTTTGTATGATAATGCTCGATTTGTACCCGGACCCGGACCCGGGTATGTCCTAAAACTACGACCAAGACCACCGGGGGATGGGCAGCAGCATCCCTGGAGTGCGGTGGAGATACTTCGATCGCCAACCCGCATGCCAAGCGTGGCGATTATGGCATATACCCCCCGTGAATATGGGGGAGGCCTATGTCCAGCAGTAGACGTTCTTTGGCTGATATGGTGGTTGTGGTGGTGGCTCGATTTGTTGATAAAAACACAAAAATCACTATATGTTTGCCTTTAAGATTTGAGGAGTTCCCTCAATTCCTTATAGACCCCATCGTCAGAAATCGAGCATGACAAAAAATAATCGTGAAAATAGAACTTGCTTAACAAACGCAGCTAGGAGGACAAATCGCCAAACGTGAACTTTTCGTCGTTGAAGAGTTCTGTTCTTTTTTATACCACGTCGATGGCAAACAAGCGTACGGCCCGCCTGACGGTAAGCGGTCACCGCAGCCTATGGACGCCTGCAACTCCTAGGGGTGTCACATGCGCGTTGCCGACACTTTAAGAATTTATACACTCCTTTCTTGAAGAACCCCGTACTGTAGTCTGTCGGGAAAACCTCGGCAGGGAGCTCATTTCACAATCGGAGCGTCCGAGGGAGGAAATTCCTCTGAAACCGTACCGTACGCCACCATTTAGGTTCTAAGGTGTGAGGATGAATGCCCTGCCGACGGCGAGCGGTGCGATGGTAGAAAGCGGCCGTAGTCATCATGTCGAACAGTTCTTCGGAGCACAACCCATTATATAAGCGATAGAACACGCACAAGGAGGCAAAATTTCTCCTTAAACTCAACGGTTCAATATCGCTCGTGAGCTTGGAATCGTCCACGATTCTCACAGCACGTCTCTGAAGCGAGTCAAAAGGCCGAAGCTGGTATCCAGGTGCAGGTGTTCTGATCATCATCAGCAGTTCCACTTCATCAAATGACACATTTTTGTATGATAATGCTCTACTTGTTGATAAAAACACAAAAATCACTATATGTTTGCCTTTAAGATTTGAGAAGTTCCTTCAATTTCTCATGGATCCCATAATCAGAACTGCGCTTTGACTAAAATGGGACCAACTTGGATATATATACTTACAATCAAAAAAAGAATTTTCAAAATCGGTTAAGAAATGACGGAGTTATGTAGTAAAAAAAAAATTAAAAAAAACCTACAACCGAATTGATAACCCCCTCTTTTGACATCTTGAAGTCGATTAAAAATGTGTGCAAATGAGGTTTGCGTTGTTACCCAAAATTATTAAAATACATGCATGCAACGTACCTACATGTATTAAGCGCGTGACTCGTCGTGAATGAGGTTATCTCTAAATTTATTATTGATCCTTGGAATACATCGCGCACAATACACATACACTACAATTGTAATCTTAATTATGTTGGTGATAATATTCGAGCAATCAAGATAAATTGATAAGCTAACACTACGGTAGCCTTGTGGTTCAAGCATACGGCCTGACAAACAAACGGCGGTCGTGGGTGGAATCCTGGCTCGAACCAATCTGATGAGTCTTTTGGAACTTATGTATTTACTGTTAGCTTATCAGTGAAGGAAAACATTGTGAGGAAACCTGCATACATCCGCGAAAAAATTCCCATCCTTCTGATCCACGGGATGAGAGGGATCATGCCTAGCAGTGGGACGTTTGCATTTTTGTCGGCTGATGATGCTGATAATGATGTGACGATGATGAAACTGCTTAATACAAATTTTGATGAAAATGCTAAATATACAAATTCAGATATATTTTTCTTTGTGAATAATTCGTCATTATAAGTACGACTCACCTAACGTACAGTCAGCCAAAAAAGTCTTCTAACACTTGAATCTTGTGACACCAATAATAAAGTCGAAAGCTTTACGAGAAATTTATGACGTTTTTTTACAAAAGTAAAAAGGTAAACAATTGATTCTTTATATTAATAAAACCATAAAGTCATTTCTCATTCTAATCTGCAATTCCAGAATCTTGAAATAATTGTTGCTTAGTATAATGAAACTGTTTTTTTGTGACAACTCAGATTATAAACGCGAAAGCAAAATCGTTTAAACCGCTAAATCGGATCAACTTATGGTAAGTGTTGAGACAGATATAAGAGGATGACATGGGTAGTGAAAGAAAGAACAATTATATGTAATAGTATTATATATATATCGGCAAATGGTCACTGACCTCCGGGGTGTCTCCATCCACATCCAGCGCATGAACATGAAGAAGGCAAATTCTTGATATATTTAAATTCGACTCCTTTAATTCCAGTTTTCAACGCGTTCTTTGGAGCCATCGTTCGGTCTCCTGTTCAAAGATCTGCTGGACGACCTGGGGGTCCGGACGACAGGCGCGTCCGTCATCTGCAGCACGCTCGATTCAGTCGTCAACTTCTCTGGCTTCTTCGTCGGGCCCGTCATAAAGACATTCTCCTATAGAAAGGTCTGCTTCGTCGGCTCAACCATATGCGCCCTGGGTTTACTATTCACCGCGCCGGCAAACAGCATGGCTCATATCCTGGCCACCTACAGTATTTTAGGAGGTAAGTCAAATCATTATTTACTACCGACGTGGAGTTGACGAGAGCTCTTGATCTCACAAGCAATAATTGCCAATCACCTTTTGTTTCAAATATGAGATACGCTTAACTTTTGGAACTAGCCTTAGGGCATATCAACCGTCATTTTCGCTTCCAAAAAGTCACAGTTGACATGTCCCATAGCGAGTGCAAAAAACGCGATTGCCCTGCCGGATCCCTAATTCAATGCTAACATAGTTATATGAATAAAACATGAGTATGCTACTTTTTTTAATGGACTTCAATAAAAGGAAAGAGATTTTCAGTACGTTTGCATGTTTTTTTTAATGTATGTATGTTCCCCGATAACTTTCACCACGGCGGCCGATATGGATAATTATTTTTTCGTTTCAAAGTATCAACTGCCATTTTCGCTTCCAAAAAGTACAGTTAATATGTCCCAAAGCGAGTGCAAAAATCGCGATTACCATGCGGGATCCCTGATTCGATGCTAACATAGTTATAGGAGTGACATATTAGTATGCTACTTTCTTTTTAACCGACTTCAATGGAAGGAAGGAGATTCTCAGTTCGTCTGCATGTTTTTTTAACCCTGAACTTGGCAAGAAATAGAGAATGTCTCTAATTCTAGCCTCGGTGACGCTGAATAGTCATACTCATACTGACCAAGAAATAAATACAAAAAGACGGTCAAAGAGTGTGGGAAACCCAGTGGACGTTGCCAAGTTAAGGGTGTATGTATGCTCTCCGATAACTCTTGACCACGTCGGCCGATTTGGATAATTCTTTTTTCGTTTCAAAGTGAAGGTCGGATGAGGGGATCTAGGAGGATTCGAGGGAACTCGTCGAATTTGATAGGCACGCACATGCCGATTTCGGTATTTTCTGTAGGTAACCAAGCATTGGCTCACGGAAACCACAAATTGTGGCATAGCGAAGTACAAAATAGGAGTCGTTTTTTTATAAACTATTATTAAATCAAGCTACAGATACTTAGAAAATTATTATCTTTATTATTTTTCTTTATATAGTATAGAAGAGCTATAAAGAAAAAAATTGCCGCATTATAATCATTATTTGGTATACGCAGCACTGACTTGTAACCCAAATCACCTCTAACTACGCGATAAAGAGCATACTTATAACAAATTATTCATCATATTTTAACAACAACAGCAGACTAATTAGCATGCATCAGAATAATATTGATCACAGACAAAAGGTTTTAATCATTTCTACATTTAATATAATTTTGATGCCCCGTTGTAACATTTTTATGAGCTACTAAAACGAACCTTGTTTTGCGTCACTTCCTAAATGGTTATAACGTGTATAAGTGTTTATAGTATTTATATTACATACTACTGTTACTATTAAGGCACTTACACATCGAAAGCAAATGCTAACTTATACTATATTTTTATACCTCGTATCAGCTGGCAGGAAACCCACATTATTTACGAGTGTCTATAAGCACGTAGAATGGTTACTGTTTGTGTTTATCAATATTGTCGGTGTAGGTAAAAGGAGCGGCCGGGTCACATACATATTGACTGTCGGGAAAATACAGAATGTAAATTTTAGATACCAATTATAACTCAGTTGTATACGTGACAACATAAAAACAAGCATATATTCCCAAAAGGGGTAGACAGGAGCGGAACCAATGGAATTTAGATTCGTTGCCACTTTTTATTGTTGTGATAGGTTACTGACCCACCTCATCACAACCCTAGTCGACGTCACTGGATACAAAGTGCTATTTAACACTGCTCTAGCAGACATTAACGATATATTTGGACCTATTATTGTAGTGTTCGTGAACGGTCAATAAGTCGACTTAACGCGTTTCAGTCATAAATATAGTTAGTGATTAAAAACCTCAAAGTTTTCCTTGGTCCCTTGGAGTTCAATTAAAATAATAATTGCTTCTATCAATAAACAGCTCGGTTTACTTCTAATTACTCATGTCCTTGACGTAAATAATTTGTTTTTGTCCACCAGTTTTGATGTACAACTAGTTTATATTTATTAAATATTACGGTATTCTTAGAAATATTGTGTTAGGTCAGTGATGCAAATTTGCACTCTGAAAACAGAATTGTTAATATGCTATAAAATGTAACAAATGTATATACGATTCCAGGATTCGGCGTGGGACTTGCGTCCTCGTCGTCTTTTGTGTCGCTGAATCACTACTTCTCTAAGAAGCGCGGCCAAGCCGTCGGTCTCTCTATGGCGGGCACCGGCTTCGGCCTCATGGTGATGCCGCAACTAGTCAAGATACTGCTCGAGCAGTACGGGTTCCGATGGACTGTTGTTATACTCGGGGGCCTAGCCTTCCATGCCGTGCTGGGCTCCTGTCTTCTGCAGCCTGTCAAACGGCATCTCAAGGAGGAACCGGTTGACTGTGAAATGCAGACGGTTAAGGTTAGTATGAATTCACTATTCTAGTATTTGTTTTAAGGCCACGACTACATTTTTAAAGTATGTAGTGTATAAGTATGTAGATGATTTGTAGTTGAGTTGTAGATGTAGAGGAGGCCTCTTGGGACTAACTAAGATTTGAATGGACTGATTTTTAGCAATTTTTGCACTGTAATTCGAGACACTCCGGGAATAATACGTAGCAATCTTCCACTGACGTATTTATCATTTTTTCAAATCGTGCCTACCTACTTTCATGTAAATGTTTCAGGAAATGGAGTGTATTATGGAAAGCGATGAAGAAGAAGTAGATAAGTTTGAAATAAATCCGTTAGTGACGCATCCAATGCCGAAACTGACGACCCAACGGTCCCACGGCAACATGAACCATCCGTCGGTGCGGACGGTTGGTCTGCCGCGAGCCAAAACCTGTGATAAACCACTTGAAGACTTTGAGAAAAACGCCAAATTAGGTTTAAGCTTGAATTCTTCAGTGTCCGTGGCGGCGATGCAGCGTGTGACGTCAAGCGCCAATATGAGCGAGACGGTTCGCCGGAGAAAAGTGTCCGTTATATCTAACATATCTAATATGGACTTCACGGGCAGTTATTTGCAGCTGTATCTCGATGTAGGTGATGGTATTTTCTTTTTACATTTCATAATAAGAAAGACGCCTGGCTCACCCTAAAACAATTTTAATTTCATTCTTTCAGACAGCAGATGAAGATGCCTTACAAATGAAAAGCATTAAGAAATCTGAACCACAAGAAGAGAGAAAGAAAGGGTTTCTTAGAAAGTTCGTGGATTTAATGGACTTGGATTTACTGAAAGACTGGTCTTTTTTGAACCTTTTACTCGGGCTCTCGCTGTTTTGGAGCGGGGAGCTGCAATTTAGGATGTTGACGCCTTTCTTCATTAGAGACTTGGGCTACAACATGGAGGATACGGCGTTTTGCCTGTCGATGACCGCCATCACTGATATTTTGGTGCGGTTAATTTTGCCCCCTATTTTTGACAGAACTACTATATCCAAGAAAATGATATTTTTCATATCAGCTTTCTTTTTAGCGGTTACACGATCAGGTGAGTCGTAGAATTTTAAAGAATCACAGGTTGTTTTAAATGTCATCTTTGCTTTTTATATTTAAACTATCACGAATCAGGCTTCTAACAGTTGTTACCGATATTATTACCCACATTAGTTTCATAATATTGTTCTATTGCAGTGTTGGCTGAGCAGAGAGACTGGGTGCCGCTGATGATCTGGCTGTCTATTTGCGGTTTCTTCCGGGGCATGTGCCTCAGTAACTTCACGCTCACCATATCCGAGTACTGCCCGCTGGAGAAGCTACCCGCGGCTTTCGGCCTGCATATGGTCGGCAAGGGGGTTTTCGTCGTTATAATTGGACCTCTTATTGGTAAGTAATTACTTTATGACTTCACTCTATGGGAATTTTACTGTATTTTATTTTACCAATACTTTTACTGTATTTTATTGTTCAATATATAGTTCACAGAGACGGTAGGTAGATAAATTGGATTTTTTCCTTAAGAACCGTAGAATATGGAGCTAATAGTCCAATCAATCATCATCAATCAATAGATTAGAAAAGTTCGTCGTACATATGTTTGCAATAAATTCGGTCACTAGTGAGTTGTAGAGCGAACATACACACAACGGAATGTCTGTTCAGAACTCATTAGTTTAAGAGTTTGTTGCGATTGTACGAGTACGTACAGTGGAGTTTGCTTTATAATGTGTTTTGATTGACATTTATTGTTAGGTATGCAACTAAATGACAAATAGATGTATGTACTTATAAAAAACCATTTTCCTTTTCATACTCTTTTATGTGAATTAATGATGACCGCGGAATCATCTTTTAAGGTTTCCCTTTTTCCAAGAAATACAACTCCTGCTTAGTGCACGAGCAGTTGTAGTGTATTTATGACGTGTCTTAATGTTGTGAATTGCAGATTTATTGCTTCTTAAGCTTCTTGCGCGTGTTTTTTAACATTACACAGATACATTTGTTTTCATATATATTTTACATGACAAGTTTAGGATAATTAAACACATTTTGTGTCGATATCGTACCATATTTTATAGTTCCTCATCACCGCACTATCGCTTTTCGGTGTAGATTTAAATACACACTGCTGCTGGTATAATATACCGCCACCACTCAAAAATAAAAATAGTGTAAACAGTTGCAAATGTTAAAGCGACATCTTATCCAAATACAAAAAGTACTACCTCCGAGCGGTGGAGTCCTCCGTCATTCTCTATGCCAAATTATAACCGTGTCTGTTAATAATTATTATTTTCTTTTATTTTAATATTTATCTTGTAGTCATATATTTGCTATCATATTATAACCTTGTATATATACAGCCACAGTCAAAATATGAATGCAAACCATAATATCACTACTTAAACCTCAACTCGAACAGTGTTCCGATGTACGAGTATATATAAGTGTAACTCATAAACAGTAGAAGGGTCTGACTGAAAATCAGCGTTTCGGTGCACTCACTGCAATATTATGCTGAGTCCAGCCCCTTTTTATCATCACTCATTGTTATAACTACTGTACTTACTACAAAAATGTGGTGATAAAGAAAGGACTTCTATGTCTATTTCTATATTTATCTATACACTACCGTCAGAAAGTTTAAGACCAAACACAAAATATGCAAATAATCAACATTGACTGATTATCCACTCAATTTTGATTCATCTGTCCGTAGTACGTCTCGATCAGTTTGCAAAAGTCCAATAGCCCATTGTAATCTTTTTGTGTTGTTTGGTTTGCGTAATAATTAATGAAAAATAAACTAAAAATGTGTTTGGTCCTAAACGGTACACGGTAAACGGTAGTGTATATATTCGAATAAATTGAATTAGGTATATTCTAAATTATTATTTATTTTGTTTGTTTTTCTTTGAAGTTACACGCAGAATACAATTAAATAATACCTCTGTAGTAAACCAACTGTGAATGTAGATGGTAATAAAATAATATTAATTACAAATATATGAGAGACTTGATTTTAGGAAGAATGATTTCCTTTTGTTTTCAGGTTTTGTCCGAGACTATTCGGGTAGTTTCTCCCTCTGCATCCACGTACAGAACGCGCTGATAATGTCTTGCGTGCTCGTGTGGGGCATCGAGTACGCGATGGTCTTCACGCGGCGGCGCAAGGTCGTGCAGATTTAGTATAGGTAACTTGCAAGCGCTACCTTTGAAATGCGAGTAGCACTCTTCCAATACTTACTCGTGAAAATGGATCATTCCTGTAACAATCATCTTTAGTGGATTTTTTTCCTATCTGTTACCACCTTGACTTTGAAGGTGACAACTGGTTTTTGTTAGTAGTTACCAGTGGTAATCGATGGGAAACAATCACAGCTGTTAATAGTGGTGGCAAAATGACGGTAACAGGTGTGAATAACTCTTGAAAGTGGTGTCAATGCAACGGTCATCGTACCTTAAATTACGAGTATGACGTTACGATCAGCGAATGTCGTGATAGAAGCTCACAATTTATACGCATTTTAGAATTTGCTGGACGATGATGATTACTATCGTAGTGATTTTATGGCGTAATTTTAATTTAACATAGCCAATCATGACTATATGTTAATATTACACTCTTGCCTAGTTTATTGTACAATTTTCATCCATAGCCTTAGTTGGCTGTATTCTTATTTCGGTGCTCAATGGCGAGTTACTATATGATTTATGATAATATATTCTTGTTTTGACGAATTAATTATTATATTAATTATGTGCTAGCCTTCTGTAATAGAACGACAAAGCAATTATCTTTTTAAGCATAAAGGTAATTTTGTTGTAATAGTAAGTACTTCATAGTTTAAGTGTTGTTTATGGTGTAAGACTTGAGGCGAACACACTGGCCATACAAAATCGTGTAAAATGTTTTAGACTGTTATAAGTGTCTGTATTTGCCTAGGACCTTACGTTCTTTTCTTATTATATTGCTTTCCAGTGAATAAACGACAATTGAGTGTTACCAGGCGGTACAAAAATCGTAACATAGATGAATTAACACGCTCAGGAGTTTGACCTTTTTTTGAGTGTTGAATCGTTATTGGTACTTAAATGAGCAGGTATGGATGAAATTATAGTAATTAATTTAATATAGATGTTAAATTTTTACTGTAAAGCCATTCAAATATCAGCTATTAGGCCAATACAAAAAGCTTTAAAATTTTAATAACAGAGCGTATTTGGAAGTGTTCATTCATTTCAGAAAATGCATTCATACTAGTTATGTTACCACATTGTATTTGTGGCTGTTTGCTTCAATCTGTATTCTGATGAGGGGAACGGAGTGTTCTTGAGTTTCAATGTGGGTAAATATCAGTTAAAATCCAAACTGTCTTCAGTAGTCAACATTTTTAACGAATCCAGTGAATGTACGGTCACGCTTTTTAATTTGTGATCCAGTTCGCAATTTTTTCTTTGTATTCCTATACAGTATGACAGGACTCGGGGAGTCCCAAGTTAAAGTTGAGTGGATCATAGCATTAATGACACTTCAAATTACATATCGTAAATCAAATTGTGTACGTAGGTAATAATGATAAACTTGAAACGTGTTATGGCCTATAGACTTGGAAGACACTACGTATAAGTAGTGTCTTCCAACTTTGGCCGAAAACGCAAGCCCGATAGACTCAATTTGTCTTAGCGTGTCCCTTTGTAAGAAGGCGACCACATTGAACACACTTGCCAACTCTCACTAGGTACACTCAGCGTCCTATATGCGCACTATATGACGCAGACTGTACCTACTTTATTTGCCATACATACGAATGCTCCCGTGTAACAGTCTAATTCGAAAATATGTGCACGAATTTGAACGATCTCACCATGCTGGATCTAGACCAAGTGAACTATTTGTGTAAGATTGTTTATTCGTTCGTTTGTTCTAAATCCGCCATTATGTAACTGTTCTCTAAAATGTTTCTGTCGGCCTGTTTAGCCTAGTTGGTAGTCTCACTGCCTCCGAAGCTAGAGGTCCCGGGTTTGAATCCTGGTAAGGGCATTTGTTTCTGTGGTGGGCAGAGACATTTGTTCCTGAGACTGATGTTTTCTATGTATTTAAGTATATATCTATTAAATATATCGTCGTCTAGTACCCATAGCACAATAGCATACTATGGGACTAAATCGATATGTGTAAAAAATTGTCCCCTAATACATAAATACATATGTGTAATGTCTACTTCATTAAAAAAAATGTCCCCCTAATTGAGCACTTCTTTGCTCATGGTCACCCTACTGGCATGGCAATAGGTGGGAGTGGGTCACGCCACGCTAAGACAATGAGTCTCTTTCGGTCTTGTTTTTAGGGTTCCGTAGTAAACAAGGAATCCTTATAGTTTCACACTGTCCGTCCGTCCGTCCATCTAGATGTTCGAGGCTTAGCTCAGTAACCGTTACTACTACAAAATTGTAATTTGTATACTTATCACGCAAGCCAACAAAATGCTATTTCAGGGTACCTCCCCTTCCCCTACACGTGAAGTGGGGATACATTTTTTTTCTAGCATAACCCATCGAGCGAGATTCCGTTATATATCTCGTTTAAAAAGAATGATGTGTACTTTCTGTAAACATTATTTGATTAAGCTATCCGTTTGCGTGATTTAATGTAAAATTTTGTTGGAATCAAGTGTCTCCACCCTTTGCCAGCGGAACGGTTACTACCGGGTATGTGAAAAAAAAACCATGGTAGTAGAACACCGAACACACACCTAAGCACAGCCTATCACAGCTAAGTAGACATCACTAGAAAACGAGTAATAGTTGTACTTAAGGAATGTACTTGAAAAACTGGCCAAGTGCGAGTCGGACTTGCGCACGAAGGGTTCCGTACCATTCTTGGCCGGTTTTTAATATTTGTTGTTATAGCGGCAACAGAAATACGTCATCTGTGAAAATTTCAACTGTCGCAGTTCTTGAGATACAGCTTGGTGACAGACAGACAGACGGACGGACAGACGGACGAACAGTCAGCGAAGTCTTAGTAATAGGGTCCCGTTTTTATCCTTTGGGTACGGAACCCTAAAAAGCAAACTTACGTAAGTACAACTTCCATTGATTACTTAGGGAGGTATTCCACTCATCCAATATCTTTGTCCAATATACATTTGATCAAAGAAATTGGATGATTTCATCCAACTTGGATGGGACCCCGACATTTGATCAAAGATTCTGATGACAGTTAAATCAATATGGCTACGCATGCAAAAGAATAAAACTTGGACAAAGATATTGGATGAGTGGAATGGGCCTACGTCAAAGAACTTTGATCAAAGATTTGACAAAGATATTGGACGAGTGGAATACCACCCTTAGATATGTTGTTAGTTATATCAAATAATATAATGTCACGGGTAGACAGCTACGGAACCCTACATTGGGCATGGCCCGACACGCACTTGGCCGCTTTTTCAGCTTATCTACGATCAATTCGAAAGCAGCTTTGTTACTTACAACGTAAAGTTTTATTTTAATTATCAAGGTTTTGAAAGCTAGCTGTCTAGTTATAGTGTATACAATATAATTATAATGTATATGTTATGGCCACGGTTATCGCGTGATAAGCGAAAAGATAAAACATGCGTCACTTTCTGTCAAAGGAATTTGATTTCTGAGCCCCTTCGTACCTTGTCAAAGTAAAATGCAATATGAAAGCTGTTAAAGATCTCATATTCTTATCACTGTACAAGGCACGAAGTGGCGCAGAAATCAAATTCCTCGACTGTACGTTCGCGCTCTTTAATTTGAGATCAATTTGGCAACTTTTTCCTTGAAGTTCTATAGCACAGATATCAGATCAGAGTAAAGCAGATCCGCTCATTTAAGTTGACCGATTTGAGTCACCTGTCAGTGTCTCCGTCTTCATAACTGAAAATTGATATCCTGGTGTGCTTTCAAATGGAGACAATTCGTTAACAGCCGGAAATGGTCGTTCTATCTGTCGCATTTTAATTCACTTTGGTGCACCATAAGGATTTATGTGACAACTATATGAAAAATCATCTGGCTTAATACTGCGAGTCTGCTTTTCTCTGATGTGTGCGTTCTATACAGTTTGACAGGGCTGTCAACCTTAAGAGGGTTCCAAATTAAAGTTTTTGACTCTCTATCTTTTCATAGTCATGCGGTAAACGTAACCATTATAGGCTCGAAGATGTAAAATTACCTAATCTTAAGGACTAGCACAACTTGCCAATATGCCGCATTGTACGTCACCACCCGTCTCTCTACCAGGCCTTTTCATTTTGCCGATTCGGCCAAGCTCATCCCACTCATTTTGTCGCGAAACTACCAGAGTAAAGTAGGTAAAACGACTCACGCTTCGGTATTTATGGCAACCAGCCAAGATCTAACTTAGAAATGGAATAATCGAAAAATATTCACATTTTACTTTCATTACTGGGATTTAAATGGATTTTAGGTATTTTGAACACAACATAAGAGCGAAAATAATTCCCATACAACTATACCAGGTATGACAATCTGTGAAAAATTCAGTAATGTGGGTGACACAAGGCTACGTCATCAGTGTCATCACTGCTATCGAGCATTGGTTGCGGTCGTAGTGTGAGTTGTGTGTGTACAGTGACGTATGCTTGTATCACAATTCGGAGTATCAGACCTTGCTTTCTTAGACCATTATAATCCCTTTGAATGTTGATTTGATCTAGGTATCGATAACCCCTAGTTCATTTGCGTCATCGTAGTCTAGTATTGTTTACGCCTAAAATTTGACAGCTACACGTCAACATTAAGGCAGTTAAGGAGTTGTTACAACTTCCTGAATCAGAACCTTTAGAGCGGGCTATATGTTATATACAGGGAGTTCGGCAGATGGATGGACATACGTATATTGGGGATAGGTGAGGTAATCTGCTACGTGGTCAAGCACAAAAAAAAATAATTGTGCCCCAAAGTTATTTTAAGATTTTTTTTTATTTTGAAATTCCCTTTTTTTAAATAACTGAATTTGTAAGATTCTGGAATTAGTCTAGATTAGAATAAAATATTTCTTTGACCGTTTTATCATTTTTTTAAGTAAGTAATTGAGGTCTTGAAAACATTAAAAAAAAAGATAAAACGGACAACATTTTTATTTCATATAAATCTAGACTAATTCCAGAATCTTACGAATTCAGTTATTTGAAAACCAAGAATTTCAAAAAGCAAATAAAAAAATTCTTTAAAAAAATGTTTAGGCCCAATTCATTTTTTTTTGTGCTAGACCACGTAGCAGATGGCCTCATCGATCCCCAATATACGTAGGTCCATCCATCTGCCGAACACCCTGTATAGGCTTCAACTTCCGTCCTCTATTCAGGATGCTAAATTCTAATGCCGGCATTAGGCTGGACCTTTAGGACAGGTGCATTAAGAACTATTATTTATTCTGTCTCTCTATAATTTGGCATTTGTGCTAGCCCTTTTTTGGATTAAACGAATTTAGACCTAGATTTTACAGTAATCATATTTTTAGATAGCAGTTTGTAGTTTTGAAACGTTTTTTTAGATGTGTGTAGTTAGACGACATTACGTACTTATTGAATAGTGAGACATGATATCAAAGACGCTATTAAATTATTAGCGATAGCACATATATTGTATTATATTGTGAAATTTGAATTTATATATTATATATTATATGAGACTTATTCTGAGTTCCGTACTAAGAGGGCAACAAATCCTTCTACTTAAACCTAAATGAAATAACTTAAACTAGTGCAGTGAGCACCATATACTCGTATACATACACTTAGCGACCTTATCTTCAAACAAACAAGTTAAAGGTTGAATACATGTTTATGATGTTGACTGTAATCTATAAAACTGGAGGTATTTTAAATTTCAAATTAAAGGGAAAAATTGGAAAATAACTAGGTACTGACAATTCCTCAATGTGATTTGAGACGTTGGTGCCGCTAAAAGAAGCCCGAGTATTCTACTTAGATGTTCCGTAAGGCGTTGCAAGAGGGAAGTGAGCCTGTTTCGATGGCTCAGTTGGCTAGAGCGATTGGCCGCGTATGCTAGAATGTCGCAGGCTCGAATCCTGCTCAGATTGCGATTATTTTTAATTTTTCCTTTTAATTTGTTTTTTTTTTCGTTAGCAGACGTTACTGCTTACTACAAAATTAAAGGTATTTTGAGTAGTCACAATTTAGATACACTTTTATGTTACTTCTTTTAATTCTAGTATGACATGACAAAATATCTGATATTGACAATTAATGTTTCGTTGAATTGTATAATTACTTAATTAGTGATAACTGAGCTGGTCTTCCAAACTTGAACACTGTGTATATATTTTCGATGCATGATAAATAAATGCGAACTTGACAGTAGATACTTACCTTACCTGGGTACTTAACGCAAATTTGATAAAAAAATGTATTGTATGTACAAAATCATGTTATTATTTTTCTTATTTTATAAATCAGATAATCGAATAGACTTAAGTAAGTACTTATTTTGTGTATATTTCAATAAAATACTTACATTTCTTATATACAGCCTTTGTTACAAATGTACCTACTATATTTTTTGTATCATTTTAAATCCCTGAAAGAACAAGAAAAGTTCATAATTTATTGCCGAATACAGTAATGTGCCATCAGTAATGTGCAGTAATTTACATCCGTTGTGAATTCAATTAATTTATGGAACCACCAGAATATATGTGCCAAACTATGGTTCACCTACACGATGGTGTTTAATACTATTTGTATATTACCCACTTTATTATTATTAACTGGTAATATACGATATCTGATGATTCGGATAATCAAAGAGATGACTGAATTCAGCGTGTACTGATGTTTTGATCACAGGAATAATATTGTACAAAGCTTATGACTTTTTTCGTCATCGTAAATGTAGGTATGTCATTGTTCTATGCGTTTGAAATGATCGATTATCCATTTATTGGTTTAAATTTATTGTACACGAGATCCTCTGGTTACCTTTACATGCATATTAGATAAATCACTATTTTGGAATGAATTAGAGATCTAGTACTTATGTTGTCTATTAAAATGGTACTTAGCATTATATTGGTTTTGAATGTTTGATTGATCGTTATTAGGTAAATAATAATCATTGTTGTGTGATGTCTAAATTAAAATAAATAAATATTCTAAATTAAAAACAATATATTATTCAAATCATGCCTGCTCTAAGAAAAGAGGCAGTAGGCTGGGACTGTCCTATACTCTTACTGCGTTTTTCCTGTGGAAGGCATTGAACATTTTATGTTGTATGTTGCAAGATTTTTTGTTATAATCTACTTTTCGTCTGTATCGTGAAAATGTATAGCAATTATTTTATAGAAAAAATGACGATGAAAAAGACAACAGTATAAACATATTTCAGGTTACCGAAACATTTTGTTTTATTTTATAACTTCTAGGTGGGGGATAGAGTGGTCTACTTAATCCTGGAATTCCTAGATGAACCACAGAATATGTAATTTCATGTGCTCTGCCTACCCTACCCCTTTCGGCGTGAATTCATGTATGTACACCACTTGTGCATAATTTATATCGTGATCTACCTGATTTTAAAGATGAAAATGACACATCGTGATACTGCACTACTTGCACGGTTGGTATCAAAATTATCATCGACAAAAGAAAAGACATTGCTCATAATCGGGACGAGTATTTTAGAAATACAATAAAATACATCATAGTTAATCGGGACGAGTATTTTAGAAATACAAATATAGTTATTTGTTATACAAGGGTGCAAAGTTGTGTTTTACCCGCGAGTGTGGAATTGAAACACGAGCCAGCGAAAGGATTCTATAGTTGAACCACGAGCGAAGCGAGTGGTTCTAAAATAGAATCCTGAGCGTAGCGAGTGTTTCAACACACGAGAAGTAAAATAGAACTTTGCACCAGTGTGTAACACAAAACTTTTCTCCTCACTGTAGCGAGGAAAGTGCAATATGCAAAAAAAATACAGTTTCACAGGTTTGATTTTCATCACTGGAATCACTGATTTTTTTACGCTATTATAAAAGAAAGTTGTGTATAATATTTACGCGAGTCGGAGTCGGTGACAAGTTATGTATATTTTAGTTGACATTGACAATGATGACATTTCTGACGATGCGTTTTGACATTGCATCGACTCAACTTGTGCGTTTACAATTATACTCAAAGTCATTATAAAAAAAATGGTACTTATAGAATTTTAAGCTTTACGACTTAAATCATTAAATAAAGCTAAATTTGGTATTTTTTATTAAATTCTCAAACCATTTATTTAATGATAATTGATATCAAACGAACCATTAATATGAGCGTTTCACGTTTTGTTATCTGTCAAAAGCTACTCAAACACGCTCCAAGGTCAAATTACTTTCCCCACTTGTGGATAAAATGCGTTTTTACCCGCTTGTTTCAAAGGATAAAAGACGGCTTTCCGAGCTAGTGAGGGGAAAAAATACATACATATACAGTGGAGCATAGAATCTCCTCCTTTTGTGATGTCAACTTTATTTACTACGGAAAACTGTAGTATTTGCATTCTGACACAGCTGTCATCCCAGTACCAATTATGTCATCATTTACGTTTATTGTACCGGGACGACAGCTGTCTCAGAATGCAAATACTATAAACATCAAACTTCAGCTATTCCGAAGTTCATAGAGTTCAAAATAAAATAAAATAAATTCGTTTGTTGTAATTTAATCCCGCCATAACCTGTCCTGGTTTCTTGTCGGTATCAGTAGCTATTGGGTTTTTAAAGAAAGGCAAGTTTTTCTTAAAAGCCAATCAAATTATTTAATTCATTATTCCTTAATACATAGTAGAACTCTATTACTTTGATATCCTGGTAAGCAATAATTTTGATTATTTGTGTATGTTGCGACCACTCATATGGACCGTGGACCGTGGCGTGACGCTGATCGGCCAGAGGGCCTACTCCGAACTTCGTATCGTGAAGTCCTTTTCCGTCATACAGTGTATAAACACGAGAGTGAAAGGGACGACACGTCACGAAGTTCGATTTTCAAAGATCAGAGTTGGCCCTCTGTCCAAGCAAGTTCACCGCGAACCCTTATTTATACCTATTGGCCAATACTCCAACCAACCACATACGAGCAGTACAAATCGCAAAAAGTGAAACGTTCGAGCACTAGGCGGAAAATTTGAATATGTGATTAATTGAGCACATTGGGCTGACTCTGGAAGTTTATTTAAAAACTGTCGGGCAGGAACCACTAAATCAAAAGTGTTCTTAATTGAGAACATTGGGCAGGACGGACGAGGCTATATTACGCAAAACGAAGTGTGCAAGTCTACATGTTATTCCATTTTAGACGTAATTCAGAGCTTAAATTTGGAAGAGCTTATTTAGCGTAAAACTCAGTATAATTAATATTTTAGTGCGAAACCTCGATGCTAATAGATCGGTCACAGCCGCGTGCGATGTGCGTGGCGTTAACGCCCTGGGAGTATAATAGTATAAGTATATTGTTTAACGAGAGGCGTAAGTGGAAAATAGCTAACGAGAGTCTATATTTTCATACCTCGAGTTTGCTATTTTCTAACTTCCTTAATAAGTAACAATGTTTTCATCACATTTGAGAGGAAATAAATAACTCCAGCACAAATCAAAATTGAAGAAATTGACAACTTCACCTCCAGTATCAGTGCATGGCCGCCGAGAGGAGCGCGCAGCTTCAATATTGCAACCAATCACAAAGCAGTATTCTTGCGGCCCGCAGCCTCCTAGATTTGACAGCATCAATATTTCAACCAATCACAGAGCAGTATTCTTGTGGAGCGCGGCCAACTAGATTTTTTTAACCAATCAGATCACAGGGAAACTCATAACTCCCTAGGGAGTTATGAAAATCCATAACTCCCTCGAGAGGTAAATCGGTTATAACTGCTCTATATGCCTGCGTACCTACAATAAGACCATTTACGAGCAAGTGTGATGAAAATTAAATATCTAACTTTGATAAAGGTATGCCGCATTAGGAATAACTATCCCGTATATAGTAAGTACGTAAAAAGTTTTCGCTACGTCCTCTACCGACCCGACTGTTTTTAAAATTTCTAGAACTATAGATTAATCTTACTTATTGGCTATTATTAGAGCGAAACTAAGGCCTATATACTTTCTAAGGCTACTGTACACGCGGGATATTATATTACAGACGGCAGTGGAAAGTGAGGAAGTGGCGATGCGATATACGAACGGATTAACTTTATTTTATTGGTTTCCCACCCGTTCACGGTTCACGGATCGCAAACTAATTTCTGGAAACTCGATAGGTAGGCGCTTTGCTTGTTTAAGTGATCATTTATGGCAACAAAGTAAAACATTTCAATTCTCTGAAAATAGCCAAAACAAGATTACTATGATTAGGTACTTACTTACCTAGAATTTTCTCTATAAATAAGTTCAAAGTTTTTTACTTTTTTTCCTCAGCCTTCTTTTGTTCTACTTTTCTCGGGCGCGGAAGATATTAACTGTGCTGGCAAAGAAGTTATATAGAGGGCGTCCCACGGCTTTTAAAACAATACGAACTGCATTCAAAGAATTTAAAAAATTGCCGGTCTGAACCGGGAATCGAACCCGCTACACGAGAAAAAAATTACCCTTTAGCTTTATCATGCCGATCGAAAGGCTTCGTCATAAGGATTATTTTTTGCTAAATTACATAGTGTCGGTAATAAAAGGAACTAAAATTCATATAGTTAAAATAAATGATTATTTCGAAATACCGAACGTTGAAATTATATTTAGATAAATAAACGAGGTATTAATAAATTTTTACCTTGGCGGATGGCGAATATCCCGCTGTTCTCCTCGACAGGGTTCAACCTAGTCTACGTACAGCTCACAGAGCCACTAGGTAGTCTGTAGTTATTAGATGTATTTTACAAGAAATTTAAACAGTCTGATTATGAACAAGACAAAGGATCGTAAACGGTCCATATTGCGCCAACCGCTGCCCAAGTGGTCTCTTGATGATATTTAAAAAGTACTATTTCTTATAATACTTAATTTTATTATGAAACATGAAAGAACAGGCTTCTAGCGCTCTTTATACGCATCAACTTATACAACAAAAGAAATAATTGCAATTGCTTAAAAACCGCATTTTCATCAGCCGATGGGTCATATGATGACATAGGTTCACGTTTTTCTTGTCAAAAAAGCTAGAATGCCTTAATTTTTGGTTGGATTCATAATTCGTATTAAACCGTCTGTTTCTGTAAATCCATGCAAGTCACAAGTGAAATCAAGTTATTTTTTAAACCCGACTACCTATATTGTATACAATTATTTAACCAGTTACGACGCATTATAATCCTTTTATTTTGATACCTCACTCGAGGGTTAATATTATACAATATGTAGCACGCACATTAAAACCATGTTTTAAGAGTTTTTATGTACCTAGTGAAATTTGGGCCATCAATGGGTAGGCAAGGACCAAATTTTTGGACACTAGTTAAGGCTTTTAAATTCGTCTTCAATTTAATTGATTCCGTTGTGACCCGAAATTTTTCATTCATTATATGGGTAACTTTCGTGTTACAATAACGGAATAAATTAAATTGTAGACTTATCAAAACCCTTAACGATGGTACACAAACTTGGTATTTACCCCAAATACGAATTTAATGACGTATCATTTAAGAGGTGTCCAGCTTCGCGAGCGTGCCTGAAAATAAATTTCGGAGGCCAAAGCCCAAACCATAATCGTAAGTGGTGTCGCTGACAGCCATATTGATTTTATACAAGAAGAGAACACGGCGTACAACATGATGTTAAAATTAGAAGAACAATTTATGAAAAAAGGAACGAGAAGTAAACTATATTTAAGAAGGCAACTTACTGACATGAAATACAAGGCAGAAACGCCATTGCTGGAACATCTTGTCACTATGTCAAAAATATTTGGTCAATTAAAGGATGCCGGCAGCGTGTTATCAGAGGAAGAAAAAAATAATTTCTTATTATTATAAATGCCCGATTCATATGAGATTATTGTGACAGCGAGTGAGTCATTGCCGAACCTGACAGTTAATATGGTAAAAGACAGACGGAGAAGAGGCGACAAGAAATAATAATATGCCACGAGCCCAAGAGCACCACAAAACCTCGTTGTTTCGGTTGTGGTAAAAAGAGCCATAAAAATTTGAATGTAGAGAAAGACAAAATTATCAAAGCCCTCGAGGTGGCCATCAGTCGTACCAGAGTTCTTTTAGAGGTCGAGGATATCAAGGACAAAGGACAGGATTTTCAGGACGTGGACAAGGAGAGTACCAGGAAATACTTACACAGGAAGAGACTCTCATTCATATGCGACATCTACACAGAATGAACATGCCTTTTTAGCAGGGAGTGAATGTGTACAAACGTGTGGTAGTGATGCCAATTGTGATTTAATATGGTGCATAGACTCAGGCTGCTCAGAGCACTTGGTAAATGATAAAATAAATAAATAAATAAATATTGGGGGACAATCTTACACAAATCGACCTAGTCCCAAACTAAGCAAAGCTTGTACTATGGGTACTAGACGACGATATATATACTTATATAGATAAATACATACTTAAATACATACTTATATAGATAAATACATACTTAAATACATAGAGAACATCCAAGACCCAAGAACAAAATCCGTGCTAAATGCACAAATAATGCCCTGGCCGGGATTCGAACCCGGGACCTCTAGGTTCGGAGGCAGTGTCACTACCAACTAGGCTAAACAGGCCGCCAATCAATGATGAACGTGTTTTCTCAGAATATGTTAAACTAAGTCGACATATGGAAATCGCCGCTGCAAAGAATGGAGTTACTTTAATGGCGGTTGGTGTTGGGAATATTAGAGCACAGTGTTTCATAGGTAAGAGGCCAGTTATTATAAATATTAAAAATGTGTATTATGTGGGAAAAAATTGTTGTCTGTGAGCAAAATAGAAAAGAACGGTTATAAAGTAGTTTTTAAATGGAAAAGTCAGAATTTTCAAACAAAATTGTTTAACAATGATAGGTAATAGTGAAGGGTCTTTATATACAGTTAAAATGCAAAAGTTGGTTACTAATGAATGTAATTTTTACAGCGATGATAAACGGAATATTAAACAATTGTGGTACAGATGTTTTAATCATCTTGGTATTAATTTTTTTTATCATCACATCAAATGATTACTGGTATTGATGACTTGAGTTAGTGTAAAAATAATCTTTCAGTTTGTGAGCCATGCTTGTTAGGAAAAATGGCAAGACAACCTTTTAATAGACCTGGACGTAGAGCTACTAGAGCACTAGCATGAGTGCATACTGACTTATGTGGTCCGATTACTCCAATGACAGAAGACGGTTATAAATATTTCGTGACATTTATTGATGACTACGAGTATACTCATTTTGTTTGGGTATACTTACTGACAAATAAAAGTGAAGTGTTTAATAAATTTAAACAGTACTATTTTAATGTGATAAATCATTTTAATTCAAATATACTAAAATTTGTTGACGTGTATAGCTGTCCATAAAAGCATTCTATCTCATTCAGGAGCTCGGGTTTGGATGAAACGACTCTACCGTCTTCAGTTTTTAATTTGGCAAGCTGGCTCTGCCCAATAGACATATCTCGTGAGAACACTTTAGAGCCCTTATTCTGCTCAATGGCCTCTTCAATACGATTTGTATTGAATTGGCGCAGATCGCGGGTAAGGGACTATGGAGATCTGTTTATTGAGCTGCCTGTATAATGTCGCATCGGCTGAAGACTGCAGAATCATTTCATTCCCCTCCTCGATGAGCCTCTGAGTGGAGATAAAAAGCCTTTTGGCTCTGTGAGTCCGTTGAGCCTTAAAGAACTTAGACCCAATGAGCTTCCACAAACCCGTCATTGAATTCGTCCACGTCACCGCCTAGACAATCAAAACGGTTATGGAGTTCCAGCTGAAAGCTTTCGGGGTTTTGGATTTGGACTGCTGCTGGACGGAGCGTACACTTAATCAGTCGAGAGCGCTCTAGCTTGACGCATATATTCATTCAGATGATGATCATTTCCGGTTTTAACCGTATTGATCACAGAGACATCATTGAATATATTATGCCTCTTCGTCGACATAATGAAGTCAATCTCGTTTTTTGTTGCACCGTCGGGACTCATCCAGGTCCACTTCCTGTGCTCGCGTTTCTTGAAGAAGGAGTTCATCATGTAGAGTCCCTCCTTCTCCAAGAAACCAGCTAGTAGTTGGCCCCGTTGGTCTGACTCCCAACTCCAAATTGCCCCACTCTCAGCTCATTGCCGTCTCTCTTGCCCAGTTTTGCGTTAAAGTCCCCCACAACAACGGTGAAGTAGGTTTTGGAACTATGTATGGCCTTAGTTCTATCCTCATACATAGCCTCCACCTCGTCGTCGGAGTGTGCCGAAGTCGGCGCGTATACCTGTATGACTTTCAACGAGTATCTCTTTGATACTCTGAGTATAAGGTACGCCACCCTAGCCGACACACTCTCGATCTTCACCACGTTGTTTACGAGGGACTTGTGGACGATAAACCCGACACCTCCCTGGGACTGTTGGTCGCCCTCCCGGAAATAGAGCATTTTGCCATACTTTAGGGTTATCGTGTCCTCCCCCTCTCTTCGGACTTCAGATAACCCCACAACATCCCAACGCAACTTGCTCAGTCCTTCCTCTAGTTCCGCTATCTTTCCGTCGATCCGCAGTGTACGAGTGTTGTACGTTGCCAGGGATTTGCCGGAGATTCTTAGCACCCCTGGCCCCGCTAGTACCCTGGCCGCTACCAAAACCAGGGCACGGGGGCCGCCGGAACCTCGGGGCCGTGGCTTTTTATGTTTTCCATAGGGGGTAAATGCCATAATCGCCACGCTTGGCATGCGGGTCGGCGATCGCAGTATATCCACCGCACTCCAGGGATGCTGATGCCCACGTCAACTAGCAGACCCGAAGTAGGTCTGGCGGAAGACCCTAGAGCCAGATTAACCCGGTACTATACCGAAGATATCCCGGACATCAGCCTGTACGAGATTAGAATGGCTCTTAAACAGCTAAAGAACAACAAGGCACCCGGTGAAGACGGAATTACAGCTGAACTCCTGAAGGCGGATGGAAAACCGGCCCTTAGGGCCCTTCAGAAGTTGTTCGACTCCGTCTTGAAGGGAAAACTCCAAAGGCATGGAACAGAGGTGTGGTGGTGCTGTTCTTCAAAAAGGGAGACAACGCCTTACTGAAGAACTACCGCCCCATCTCACTTCTGAGCCATGTCTATAAGCTGTTTTCAAGAGTCATTACGAACCGTCTCGCACGCAGGCTAGAGGACTTCCCGCCTCCCGAACATGCCGGTTTCCGAAGAGGTTTTAGCACCGTAGACCACATCCATATACGCTTCGTCAGGTTATACAGAAGACTGAGGAGTATAACCTGCCCCTCTGTCTAGCGTTCGTGGACTACGAGTAAGCCTTCGATTCGATTGAAACCTGGGCTGTACTACAATCTCTCCAACGGTGCCAAGTGGACTACCGCTACATCGAAGTGCTGAAGTGTTTGTACGAGAACGCCACTATGTCAGTCCGACTCCAGGACTAGATCTTGAAACCTATTCCGTTGCAGCGGGGAGTCAGACAAGGAGATGTTATTTCTACTAAACTGTTTTCCGCTGTACTGGAGGATGTGTTCAAGACTCTGGACTGGAGAAGGCTAGGCATCAACATAAACGGCGAGTATATCACTCACCTTCGGTTTGCTGACGATATAGTAGTCTTGGCTGAGACCATGGAGGATTTAAGTACAATGCTCAATGACCTCAGTAAAGCCTCCGAGCGAGTTGGTCTAAGGATGAACATGGAGAAGACGAAGATCATGTCAAATGCCAATGTAGCACCAACTCCCGTAACAATCGGACACTTTACGCTCGATGTTGTAGACGATTACATATACCTAGGACAGACTGTCCAGTTAGGTAAGTCCAACTTCGAGAAAGAGGTTAATCGTCGAATCCGACTCGGCTGGGCAGCGTTCGGGAAGCCACGGCACATCTTTTCGTCCAATATTCCGCAGTGTCTCATGACGAAAGTCTTTGACCAGTGTGTGTTGCCAGTGATGACATATGGTACTGAAACGTGGTCGCTTACTATGGGCCTCATAAGAAGGCTCAAAGTTACCCAAAGAGCAATGGAGAGGGCTATGCTGGGAGTTTCTCTGCGTGATCGCATCAGAAATGAGGCCATCCGCAGCAGAACCAAAGTGACCGATATAGCCCTTCGAATCACTAAACTTAAGTGGCAGTGGGCGGGGCACATAGCACGTAGAACCGATGGCCGTTGGGGTGGAAATGTTTTCGAGTGGCGACCACGTACCGGAAGGCGTAGCGTGGGCAGGCCCCCCACACGGTGGACTGATGACCTGGTAAGGGTCGCGGGTGTCCGCTGGATGCGGGTGGCGCAGGACCGGTCATTGTGGAAGTTTTTGGGGGAGGCCTATGTCCAGCAGTGGACGTCATTCGGCTGAATGATGATGATGATACTAAAATTGAGATCGGACAATGGAGGAGAATATATTTCAAAGGAATTTCAAGAATTCTGTTACATTAAGGGAATACACATGCAATATACAGTACCATACAATCCAGAGATGAACTGTGTAGCTGAGAGGATGAACCGTACCCTTATAGAGAAAGCCAAGACAATTTTATTACACTCACAGCTTAAGAAAAAATTTTGGTGCCATGCAGTGTTATTTTCAGCTTATGTGACAAACAGAAGTCCGACTGAAGGGAGAAGTCAAACACCATCAGAGTTATGGGAATTTAGGAAACCTAATGTGTCAAATATGAGAGTGTTTGGGCACACGGCTTACAACCATGTGTCTAAAGAGCTACGACAAAAATTTAATAACTCCGGCAAGAAAATTATTTTTATAGGTTGCATTTTGAGCCTTAACTTGGCAGTTTTCTATGCAGTATGTTATAATACCATAAAAGCTGTTGGATATGTAAGAAAACTGCCAAGTTAAGGCTCAAAATGCATTAAGCCACAGTAAATTAGTTTTCCTGTAAACAATCTAGTGCCAGATTTGGCACATTTTCAGATAATCTACGGAACTTGGCACCCATTTAGATCTCAATTCTTATGTCGGTGAGACGACAACCACACTTCGCATATTGAACTTGGCTGCCATTTTCACATTTATGTTTTTGATGGGATATCATTACTTTTTGTCAAACTTCACCAAATGGTGCTTTTCAAGTGCGAATGCACGAGTTACTAAACAAAATACCAAAATCGCTATAGTTGCAACTTAAATATTTGAAGAGTTCCCTCGATTTCTCCAGGACCCCTTAATCAAAATCTGACTTGATACCAATGAGACCAGCCCTGAAGTATGCCGTTACAAACAAAAAAAGAATTTTCAAAATCTAATCTAATCTAATCTAGGTTAATAAATGACGGAGGTCTAAGGTAACTGGCGTAAATAATAATAATAAAACTAATAAAAAATCGCTGTTTTCTGTTTTTTTCTGATGTACACACACAATTACCAAGCTAGATGCCAAATTTCAGCTTTCTAGGTCACCTGGAAGTGGGTTAGGTTTTTGATTACTAGTCAGTCAGTCAGTCAGTCAGTGGTAAAAATACCGTTTTTTGGAATTTAATATCTCAATAACTATTAAACCTATATTTATGATATTTGGGGTTATAGTTGTTCTAAAAGATCTTAATACATGTACCAAATTTCATTTTTTTATGTTAGATAGATTTGGAGTTATTGGATGGTCAAAAGTGGTTCGTGTAAAATCCAAACGGTTCGTGTAACACACGGCTGCTGTCCGCCAGTTCCTGGGGTGAACTTGGCTGGACACGCTGCCGGGTGTCTAGATTTGACGAGACAAAAGCGGATTGTGACAAAACAACTAAATATTTACTGGACGTGACAGAATAAAAGAAAGAAGAAATTGGTAGAGAAGAAGAAGAAAGTGACGAGGAAACCGAAGAAGTAAAGGTAGTACCAAATGACAAGGAAAAGAAAATAGGAGAAAAATGTAATCCTTGTAACTGTGCTGCTTTAGAAATGTAAATTAAAGAATAAAAGTCAAGTATAATTATCAGATGGTGGTTTTAATAAAATAACACTCAACACGGGTAATAAAATAGTACATTACTACAAAGGCCGGGACGAAAGGGGTTGCCGGCCGAAGACATATAGATGGCCGAGCGAGGCGAGGCCGGATAGGTCTAAGGCGGGCAACCCCATATTTCCCGCCGAGGTATGTATAGTGCTTTTCTCAAACATGCAATGAAATGAAATAAACAACAAAATAATCAAAGTTTTTATTTTTAATACGCATAGTGGCAGAATGTCATGATGCCTGTGCCACAAATTTATGTGGAATGGAAATTAAAAAAGAGGACTTTGCCGGCCTAGGCCTGCATGATTTGTATGAAATCCCATTAACGACCTCTTGTCCTAGCCGCACCTGAAACGTCATACTTCGCAGCCTATTATAAGGAACATAACATCAATATTTCATTGCATGTTTGAGAAAACATACTTATATAGGCACATTAAACCCACAGAAGAAACTATTTTTGGTTTTTAACTGCGTATGACCTTGATAAGTTGATCGATGTAAGTCATCAGTGGATTACTGTTTGCGCAGCAAAACATAAGGTAAAAAATTGCTAAAAAATTACTTACTCGTATGCTAGCCCACTGAGCCCCACTGCGAGATGGGGACAATGCGAGTCTTTTTAACCGACTTCAATAGAAGAAAGGAGGACTCAGTTCGTCGGCGTGTTTGCTTCTTTATGTATGTATGGTATGTTCCCCGATAACTCTTGACCACGTTGGCCGATTTTGATAACTCTTTTTTTTGTTTCAAAGCAGTACCCCCAATAAATATAAATTTGGCGAAGGTCTGATGATGGGACCTATAGGAAGAATCGAGGATATACCTCGCCTTCCTTTTCATATACCTCGAATTTGATAGACACGCATATTATGCCGATTTCGGTATTTTCTGTAGGTAACCAAGCATTGGCTCTCGGAAACCACAAATTTGGTGAAGCGGAACTGGTGATGATGATCACTGTTGTCATATGGAACCACTCGTTTTCGTTGACGTAGCAACGAATGCTCGTAAAAATGCCAAATTTTGAAGTGGAACTTATGATGAGGAACTGAAGGTTAGCATGGGCTCCCTGAGGAATCGACGGAACTTCTCAAATATCATCGGCCCATATAAAGTGACTTGGTCACCCTACTGCTGAAAGCAGTACAGGTGGTGAAGTGGGAAGGATATATAAAAATGTCATGTGTGTGGCATAGCTAAAATAAACTATTATTATTATAGCGAAGTGCAAAATTGATGTCGGCTTTTTTGGTATAAATTATTATCATAACGGCGCAAAATCATCGAATACAAATGAATAATACTTGAGTTTCAGGTTTCAGTAAACTTATAATAATTCCTGTTCTTAATTTAATTCCCTATAGGCGATAAATAGAAAATTATATAATTACATAAATTATTACATAATAAAGTAAACGTGCCAATGCTCGACACCTTGATGCTCAATAGTTGATACGTTGTTCACATCTGTTGTTATGACATGATTATAACATAATAGTTGACACGTTGTTCACCTCTGTTATTATGACATACCTAATACTGAAAGTGCCGTATTGGGTCAGGTCGAGCACTGGGACATTTACCTTATTTGTTTACGGAAATAACTATCTCACGTCGTTGTCAAAGTATTTCCTAATATACCTATGTATTACTCACATTAAGCAAAACGACTCCAAATTACTCCTACACAAAACCAACGTCATTAAATATTAGATGTGTAAACAACTTGCCAATGAACTTACATATACCTCTATAGCTACTTACTTACCTAGCTAGTATAAGGTTACTTTATTGCTCCACATTCCGATTAAATGTATAACATATTATAATATACTTATCATTAAAATAAACAAGAGTTAGGTGAAACCTCTTGCATGTAGTTGCGACTATTCGGTTAGGCATTTGTTTTGTTTGTGTTACTAATTTTAAATATGTATTGGTAATGTCTATTCGAATACGCCACTACTACATTTTCATACAAGAGGGGCCTACTAAGTGTTTACCTATACCTACATTTGCCGAATAGTTCACAATTGTGAATGTGTACATAAATAATAAATAAATAAATATTGGGGGACAAATAAATGCACAAATAATGCCCTGACCGGGGTTCGAACCCGGGACCTCCGGCTTCGTAGGCAGGGCCACTACCAACTAAGCCGAAGTGGTTGTCAATTACCTAAGACTAAGGCCACGGTCTGGACATCAGCGGGCAGCGGGTCAACGAGGGCGTTCATACATTTCGTCGGGTTCAATCCTCTGCTCCCCTCCCTCAATCCTCGGCTCCGCCCGCGCATTACAGGGAAGAGAACTCAAGCGGAGCCGCGGGATAGAATATAGCCTATGTCCATTGGAAAGGTTCATCGTAGTGCTGGTGAAAAAAAAGCCGATAACTTTAGAATTCCGAAGACCAAAAACGGAATCAATTTCACCGAATGAGTGTATGTGGTCAGTATCTGTGTCATAAGTATTTTTTACACGACTGCCAAAAGAAGGAGTGTAATGTTTTATAAACTAAAGGAAACAGTGTTTGCACGCATTCAAAAAAGTTTTTGATTTACAGTCAAGAAACTTGACAGTTTGATAGCTTCTCAGAGTACATGCTCTGAGAGAGAGATAAGATGTGAGTGAACGTTATTTTACTTTATTGTATGTACTAGCTTTTGCCCGCGACTTCGTCTGCGTAGAACTCATTCTCGCTTTAGAATTATTTGTTTTCCCATACATCTTTCACCCTTCTTTACACCCCCTTAAGAAATGATTACATTCAATATGACATGCTCCTTCCGGTACGTAGTCGCCACTCGAGAACCTTTCCTCCCCAGCGGCTAATGGTTCTACGTGCAATATGCCTCGCCCACTGCCACTTAAGTTTAGCGGCTCGGAGGGGTATGTTGGTTACTTTGGTTCTACTGCGGATGGCCTCATTTCTGATACGATCACGCAGAGATACTCCCAACATAGCCCTCTCCATTGCTCTTTGGGTGACTTTGAGCCTTCTTATGAGGCCCATAGTAAGCGACCACGTTTCAGTGCCATATTTCATCACTGGCAACACACACTGGTCAAAGAGCCTCGTCTTGAGACACTGCGGAATATTGGACGAAAATATGTGCCGTAGCTTCCCGAACACTGCTCAGCCGAGTCAGATTCGACGATTAACCCCTTTCTCGAAGTTGGACCTACCTAACTGGACAGTCTGTCCTGGGTATATATGTCGGCTGCAGCAGTATGTAAGGATCAACTGGGTGCGATGGGAGTCACGTGTGGTGTGGGCGTGATTCTTGACGGAATCAGGTTGTCCCTGCTGAGTGGAGTGGATTGAGTTCCCGACTGCAACGAGTCAAAGACGGACGCACACATGAGTGCAAGTATAGCAGGTCGCACAATCTGGGATCGTCTCGCGTTCGGTTGTGTCATTGTGATAAAATAATTAAATCAAATTATAATTATAGTGCGGATTAATTAGTGATTTAGTGACTAATATAATCAAGACATTTAACTTTAGTAGACATTTTATCTTTAATAATAAGGGACAATGTATTAAAATAATGTAATGTGATTGTGTGGTTTTATTGAATAATTACAATTATGGGTAATCAAGACGAAGCTCGACCTCCTGTACTGACATATACATATAATCGTCTACAACTTCGAGTAAAACTGTCCGATTGTAACGGGAGTTGGTGCTACGTGCTCGTGCTTACAAAACGAATGATTAAGCTTATTTCAGAATATCAAATGTACCGATTCTAGACGAATGAAGCCCGTAAAAATATTACATGTAAATGTACAATGATAAAAGTCTCGCTACGCAGTTCTTCCGTAAAACGTCCCAACAGAGCGGGCTCCTTATCTAGGGCCGAAGGCCTGAAACAGAGTGGCAATGCACGCGAGGCCAAAGGCCGAGAATCTCAAGTTCCCAACAGAGCGGGCACCTTATGTAGGGCCGAAGGCCTGATGCAGAGGGGCAAGGCATGCGAGTCCAAAGGCAGATCATTCACACAGAGCGGGCTCCTCATGCCAATCATTCACACAGAGTGGCAAGGTAACCAACAGAGCGGGCCTCCCATGTAAGGCTGAGGGCCGAAGGCCCGAAGCAGAGCGGCAATGCATGCGAGGCTGAACGCCGAGAGTCACAATGCCTAGACATATAAAGATAGACAAAGAGACACGAATTCTTAAAACTGTTGATATGTGTTCTGTTTCGATGCCAAGGGCCCTCCAATCGCGCCATTGATTTATCCAATATCTTCAATGTACAGATTTTCGACCCTACAGCTTTATTATCTGTACGGATAAGCGTAGATTCAGGGGCCTTTCAGCTCGAAGTACAAATTTTTCTATGGCAATGTTAGTTTAACTTGTTTGTACCAGATGTGATGTCACTGGGTGCTATCTCTATTTATCGCACTTGCATATTGAAGCGACAGAGATGCAGCGGTCGTGCGGTTAGTTCTTACTAAATACACAACGGCGCTATGTGGAATATTTTACTGGTATCTCTATCTCATTATATTATATAATTGTTCTTTGTGCATAGATCTAAGGTGCTTCAACTGTCAATGTTGACGGTTGGACTGCCCAGCCCAAGTGATCTCTTATATCAAACAGGGTCACCAATTACGTAAAAAATTAATACACGACAAAATTAAATTGTACACCGACGATACAAAGACATTGAAGCAGCTGTTTTTGTATTTAAGCATATGAAGGCAAACAATTCCAAAGTATCGCAAATTTATTTTGATTTACACGCAATAATAGACCTAATTGCTAAAACATTATGCTCAAAATAAGCGTCATCAATCAGAAGGAATTATGATACTTCGGCTTTGACATATCGAAACGTCAGCTTGTTTACAATACGTCAAATTCTGCTATGGTTAAATTTATTGACACGCCGTTATACTCCCAATTGGCTGAAACTTAAAGCTTAGAATGGCGTATGAGGATTTAAATCACCTCGTTTCATAGACCATATTTGCACCCCCGATTTCATCCCTTTCAGGGTGATTATCGGGACAAAAAGTATACTATAAGTGAATCCAGATTATGTACTGATAGTATACAAAAAATCATCTTGATCTGTTCAGCCGTTTTTGCGTGAATGAGTAACAAACATCCAAACATCTAAACTTTCGCATTTATAACATTAGTGGGATTATATTTTTTACATATAATATGCGAGTTGTGCGGCGACAGTCGTCGCGGTAGGCGCAGGCGCGTCGAACTCCATGATCTCCGCGGAGTCTTCCAGCGGTGGGTATCTCGGTAGTCTCCATATTATATGTTTCCTTCTAAGGAGTGTTTCGAATTTTATCGAACGGTAATCGATAATTACAGTACTTATTGGGAATATACTGGGTGCAGTAAACGAGGGTGCCAAGTGATTGGGTGGCATCGGATCAGTCCCAAAAACTGTCCAGCTTTGCAAGCTTTTAGATCGGATCATTCCCAAGAATTATCTAGGTTCCTGAACCTTGTACTTGTATGTATCGGACGGATCAGTCCCACAAACAGCGCTGAGTAGGCGGGGGTCGGTCGTGATATAAGCCACTGCGACACACTCCAGAGGAATCACAAGTGCGTTGCCGACCCTTTATTGACTTGGGGATGCGCTGTGTTGAGAGTGAGGGACCCACAAGTTATCGTATAATTTTTAAGAAAAAAAAACCGACTTCAATGGGGGAGGCCGGTAAAAGATTATTATACTTAGATGGTGCACTCTTAGATAGATATACAATAAAATAAAAATGGCTATAATGTATGTTTATAATGGTAGAAGACTAAGTACCCTCAATTCCTCATGGAATCATGAAAAAACCTTGCTTGCTCGACAAACAAAACGAAGAGAACAAATCGACAAACGTGAACTACGCGTCGTTGAAGAGTTCCGTTCTGATCATCATCAGCAGTTCCACTTCATCGAATGTCACTTTTATGAATGAAAATGCTTGATTAGTTCATGAAAATACTAAAATCACTATTTGTGTGCCTTTCACATTTGAGGAGTTCCCTCGATTCCTAATGGATCCCATCATCAGAACTTGAGCATGACAAAAATCAATCGTGAAAATAGAACTTGCTTAACAAACACAGCTAGAAGGACAAATCGCCAAACGTGAACTTTTCGTCATTGAAGAGTTCTGTTCTGATCATCATCAGCAGTTCCACTTCATCAAATGTCACATTTTTGTATGATAATGCTCGATTTGTTGATAAAAACACAAAAATCTCTATATGTTTGCCTTTAAGATTTGAGGATTTCCCTCAATTCCTCATGGATCCCATCATCAAAAATCGAGCATGACAAAAATTAATCGTGAAAATAGAACTTGCTTAACAAACGCAGCTAGGAGGACAAATCGCCAAACGTGAACTTTTCGTCGTTGAAGAGTTCTGTTCTGATCACCATCAGCAGTTCCACTTCATCAAATGTCACATTTTTGTATGAAAATACTCGATTCGTTGATAAAAACACAAAAATCACTATATGTTTGCCTTTAAGATTTGAGGATTTCCCTCAATTCCTCATGGATCCCATCACCAGAAATCAAGCAAGACAAAAATTAATCGTGAAAATAGAACTTGCTTAAGAAACACAGCTAGGAGGACAAATCGCCAAACGTGAACTTTTTGTAGTTGAAGAGTTCTGTTCTGATCATCATCAGCAGTTCCACTTCATCGAATGTTACATTTTTGGATGAAAATGCTTGACTTGTTGATAAAAACACAAAAATTACTATATGTTTGCCTTGAAGATTTGAGGAGTTCCCTCAATTTCTCATGGATTCCATCATCAGAACTGCGTTTTGACAAAAACGGGACCAACTTGGATATATATACTTACAATCAAAAGAAGAATTTTCCAAATCGGTTAAGAAATGACGGAGTTATGGACTAACAAACATTAAAAAAAAAAAACAAAAAAAAAAACATACAACCGAATTGATAACCTCCTCTTTTGAAATTTTGAAGTCGGTTAAAAAGAGTAATTTTTTATTGACTGTTTTAATCAAGTTCATTAGGCAACTACGGAACCCTACACTGTGCACGGCCCGACATGCTCTTAGCCGATTTTTATTTATTTTACGGCGTATTTCATTATAATGATGGCGTTAAATACTGTTAATTGTTTTTAAATCTTAAGGATTACTCAGATTAGATGTCGAGTGGTTGCGCACTAATACGTGAATGACGCGTCTACAGTCAAGGGTGGACCGAAACAAACATTACAAAAATCTAAACTAGCACGGTAGGCACGAGTAGGTAAAAATAATATATAAGTAAAATATCTATAAACGAACAATTCTTGGGGATCTCAGGAACGGATCTAACGATTTCGATGAATTTTAGGTGATTTTGGGGTGGAATGCAAAAAAATTACGTCACAAATGCGAAATTGGGGTCCCTAAAATCTTGTCATTTGAATAAAAAATGCAGGTAGAATGCCTTTCAATTATGCCTTTTTAGGGTTCCGTAGCCGAACACGGAACCGTTTTTTTATATATTTTTTCCATGCTACAAAACTTTACAAACCTTAAAAAAAACAATGAGCAGGACGACGTGAAAACATATTTAGAAAACTTGCTTATTTTTTTACAGAAATTTAAAGTAGGAGGATAATTTATGTTTTTCAAACATGCAATGCGTCATTACGTGCGTTATAACAGACTTCAAAGTATCACGTTGCAGGCGGTACAACTCGGGAGAACTGTAAAGGAATTTCATACAAAATTGAACGCCTAGGCCGGGAAGTAATTCTTTTTTAATTTTAATATCGTACATGATGTCTATAAAATTTATTTTTTGAGTGGTGTATTCATTGCATATGTTTGCGAAAAGCTGTATATATCTGCTTGGCCTGCAACCCTTCGTTTCCCGGCCTCTATTAGTAATGTACTATTTCACAACACATGCTCTACATTGCACAATTATATATCATGCAAACCTCACCTAAAGTAAGTCATTATAGCTATAAGAATTTCGCCGGGTTGTACGAAGTCTCATTATGGCACTGGTCCCACCGCCGGCTACAAACTATGAGCGAGTAGAACTATAAACTACAAACTAGTGGGCGAGAGGCGAGAAGCTAGTATAGTTTTGACGCTCGGCTATAAGCTAGTGTTCGCGTGCGTCGAGCGATTACTTTTTCCACTAGCTCAGCCGGGGTTCTATACAGGGTGACTTTTGGGTCGTGATCCAAAATATTTTTTTCTGACTCTGTAACTGATTATCATTATGATACGGCAGTATTTGATCAAATAACATTCAATTATTATTTTTAGCTTTAAACCAAAAAGCAATCACAAACTAAGTAAATCATGGTCACCCTATGAATTTTGACGCACGATGTATGAGAAATGACAGGATATCACTTCGAGTAGGGTGGCCAAATTGTATGCAAAACTGTATTAAGTCTCATTATCATCTGAGAAATAATTATTAAACCTTAATTTTGACATTTGCAATGAATCTGCAAGTTTAAAATAAATAGCAATTGTACCATTTTTTTTGATAACTGCTAAGCAGTGCTATTAGAGTCCATAGACAAATTAGACTTCATGACGTTAGTTTTGATGTCGCTGTCAGTCGTTTAATTGACAGATTAGAGTTGACTAGTAGAAAAAGATATTTTTACATCACCTATTCGGAAACGGGTCTTTTCTTCCCTGCTAGGAGGGAAGAAAAGTAACACTCTTCTGTTTTAGTACATAAATAATACATAATTTTTATATTTTTTTCATACAACATTTTAGCGTAAATACTATTTTTTAACATCATAATTTCCTCATAGGTGATGTGATTTAGTAAATTGTATCACAATGTATTTTTTGCATACAATATTTTAGCTGGAGCCAGTTTTTGATTTATGTTTAGATTTAGTTTTTCTTTTTTTTCCTTAGTTAATTTATTTTGTTTTTTATAATATTATAAAATCACAATTTAATATATAACCTTACTCCTGATAACGGATATTATTATTATTATTCAGTTTGTGGCTTGTGTGTGTGTGTTGTGTCATCCGAACTAGACAACAAAGATAGGTCATATGATTATTTTAAATTCATTGTAAATACGTGCACTCGAATCCACGTAGAATGATCGCTCTGATCGCCAAGCAGGCATCGGCGAGTACCGCTGAGCTAGTTTTATAGTCGATAGCTTTTATCGCTGCGGTCAACTAGTAATTAGCGGTCCCACCGCCGGATATCGGCGAGCTCGGCGAGCAACTAGTAAAATTCTGTACTAGAAACAATTGACAATCGGCGGGAGGCTATTAAAAATTCTATGGAATTATAGCTTACTCGCCGGGTGGTGGGATAGTGTCCTCGCCGGCAGTGTGAACAGCGAGCGATTAACTATAAAAATATATCTCTCTCTTTTATTTACACGGAAGCGATTATGTTTTGTTCGTTTCTTAGGCTAGAAAATAGCCGATAGCTCATAGTTTACTAGCTCGCGGTGGGACCAGTGCCTATAACCCGCTAGTTAATAAGGAGATTTGAATTCGTATGAAAAATTGTTCCATAGAGAACTGCAGCAAAAACAACTTATTTGAAAATCGAATTGGCCACTACAAGCCAAGCCATATAAGCGAAACAAAGAAAATAAAACAAAAGCCGCGAGTGTTGCAAAACGCTGCAGTATTAACAAGAGGTTGAAGGTGAATGTATTATAAAGTATTGTGGAACATTTTCTCCTAATTCGTATGAAAAATTACAATTTGTAAGTTTTTTTAATAAGGTACTTTAAGTTTTAATAAAACGTTGTTTCTAGTAAGAAGCCTTCCTTTTTATTGTCTCGCAAAAGGTTTTTTTTAATCGTATGGCATTTATTTACGAGCCCTGAGTACGGTTGCCAGTTTTTGTTGCACTTTTAACACCACCCAGGGGTCACGTGTACGGTAACGGTGGGTACTCCCTACGGACGTAGTGCAACTTCGACCCCCCTTTGTCAAGTGAGTGGGCAACTTGACTGCTAGAAGTTCTCAAGCCGCCCGAAGGCCTCTAACTAGGCTTAACGACTGCTGTCGTAGTCAGCAGCCGGGATCAACGGCTTAACGTGCCTTCCAAAGCACGAGAGCGCTCAGTAAGTAACCACTCAAAGCGGTCACCCATCCAAGAACTGACCTGCGCCCACATTGCTTAACCTCGCATACTGCACGCAGTACGCGCGCGCCGCTGGGCCACGAGCGCTCTAGGTCTCGCAAAAGGTGAAAAAAAGTAGAGTATCCTCCTTTGGGATAAAGCTGTTCGTCTTGGGCCAGCTTGAATCCCTCCCTGCACTCAGGACTCCTTTTTAATTCCCTCGCTTCACTCAGGAATTAACTCCTAACACCCTCGCTACGCTCGGGAGTTACATCTGGAGTCCCTCATTTGCTCAGGATTCAATATCGCGCTCACAGAACTATATATCACGCCCGTGACATAAAACAGTGCCTCGCTGTATAATCTACTATTTTGGAACGTACAATTTTTTTGCTATTAACCTGATTTAGACATTTACGGGAGCAAAAAATCGATCCAGCTAAAATTCGTATCCTCCGGAAAAACACGAGCAAATCTTGGTCGACCAGGCTCTTTTACTGTATGCGTCGTCACAAAAATGTAGTAGCGCAGTTGCTCAGAATAAGAATGTCGTGGCAGGAGACGCGTGCGGCGGCGCGGATCTCGAGCCGGAAGACCCCCAAACATACATGGCACTGCTTAGAGTGTACCTCAGGTGTGAGTGATACCACAATCGTGTCAAGCGGCGACGCACGCATCGCCTGTCTAACGCGGCCTTAAGCATTTCCCTGCCCGTTTCGTTTGCGTGAACAAATGCCACAAAAAATCCAGGGTCTTGACTCTGGTTTTGAAAGTGAAAAGCAAACCACACCACGCTAATAATTTATGTAACTAAATAAAGTAACAAGGGAACTTCGGGCTCCTTTGTGATTTAACGGGGTTAACGCTCTGATGAGGATTGTGTCGGTATAAATAAATAATCAACTACATTGCCTAATGCCAAACTAAACAATTTTTTATTAAAGTATTACAGCTAAGACCATTTCAGATAATACTTTCTTTCAACTTGAACCAATTTTAATCTCACTATAATTAGTCCCATTCATGGCAGAGCGGTGCCTTTGGAATAGTTAATGTAGTGGCAGAAACACTATAGCGAGGACGTGCGTGCTTCTCGTTCCGTCATAAAATGCTGCCTCGGAAAAATCGCCTAGTTTGCTGATAATGTACAGCTGTTTAAAACGTTAACCATTTTAATCTAACAAAAGTAATCAAGCACAAAGTATTACAAATCATTATCGTATTAAATAAATATGGATGAGGCTTTCGCGCATATAGAAGGAAACGGGCGGAAGTATTGCAAGAAGGATAATCTGATCCCGCCGGACGGTGGCTGGGGCTTCCTCGTGTGTCTCGGAGTTGGATTCACTTTTGTAAGTATTTTACTGTCTTTACATCCGTTAATGGAAGAAAATATGAAGAATTATTGTATAAAAATTATATAACCAATTTGTAGAATCTTCTACATTATGTGTATGTATGTGCAAAGGTACCTAAGAATCTGACGGCACCTAACAAACTTTTGAAAGTAACTCCTGATTTTCCCGCGAGAACGTTACGATTGTAACGGAACGAAAATTTTGTCAGCCTAACCTTTGACTTGCTTTTTACTCTGTGATTACTTAAATAAAGATATTATTTTTTTAGATTATAAATGTCAATTTGGGTTTATTAGTTTAGTTTACTTAAATTCTTCATAGATTCTGAATTTTAGTAGAATTGAAGATGTTAATTTCGACGTCGCTTGACTACCTACTTTTTCCTTAGTCGATCAGGGCTTGAAGTGCTAGTAGTGTTTTATTCAGTTTCCTAACTTTGGTCTAGGCAGCTGGCCATCAAATATCGACTACTACTTATGCACATACGAGTATTATAATATGTATTCAAACGTTATAGGTATATAATGACATCAATATGTAAATTCTATTTTTATGATTTTAACATACTTACCTACTCGCGTGTAGGTCATGAATGTGATGCATGATCCTTAAGATCTAAATGGTCAATGGTTAAGATTTTTTTTAACATGGTTCAATTATAGAGTTCAGTAAGTGCTTCATTCCAAATTTTGACCAACCGGTCTTCTGTCAGTTTCGTCCTAGGTTACGTCTTCACTTTGTCATTTAAACTGCCAGTTAATAGACTAGTGTCGAGATTTTTTATTAGTTTTATTTAAATTTTATTGACTTTTTAAAATAAATTGACATTAATGTCACTTCAGAAAAGTAATAAAAATACACGTAAGCCATCTTTAAAGAAAAAAAAAAAAATATTTTTCAACTGAGGCCACTTGGAAATAATTGCTGGCCCGCTAAATAGTCCACCGTTTAATTTTTTGCTCCTGTTACAGGGCCCACCCTGTATAAATAAGATCCGTAAATAACATTTTGGCAACATACTTACACCTTCGTAAATTAAACAGTTGCTAAATAATCAGTTTATTACCTTGCTAAATGTGCCGAGGTAGGCGCTACGGATTCTAGGCAAAAATATGTACCTATCATATCAGCAAAAAATTGTACCAAATGGCAAAAGGTAATGTAGAAATAAAAAATATTAGGCACAATTGTAAGGATTCCTAACCCTATTGCTAAGCCTCCGCTGTCCGTCTGTCTGTCAGCGGACTGAATTAAGGGTAACGTTGCTCGGATATTTTTAAACCTTAGGGAACGTATCTAAATATATGTCCGCGGCTTATCTCAGTGACAATTATAATTAGAAAGCTGTATAGGTACGATTTCAAGCTAACATGGTCACTAACACTAGAATAGAATTACTATTCAAAACGGGATATTTACCATGTATGTTAATATTGTTGAGTTTCCGATATTGCGGCGCTGTTGCAAGCACCATTTTCAAGGATTGACTGACGTGCTGCGAGTTTTATTTGTGGCCTACCCACACTCCATAGCGATCTACCCTCTTCTTGGTTCACTTTTTCTGCACAGTGCTACAACCACCGTCCACACTCTCGCTCAAAACTCGAACACGATCACGACACACAACACTTACAGTATCAACTCGCGCGTTCATGCCGGTTACAGTCTTTTTCCGATTGGTGAACTTTTGGATCACTGGACGCCAGACGCTCGACAGTTGAAACCCATCTTCCCGGTTGAAATACTTGTGTTTTTGGATTTCAATGGCTTCCTTGACCATCCTTGGTATGTAGTGGCGTTCTGTCGAGAGAATCTGAGGGTTGTGCAACTCAATCGAATGATTTGTCCCTGCCTCCAAAAGGTGTTCAGCGATGGCTGATTTTCGAGGTTCGTTGTTTCTATACGCTCGGATATGCTCTCTAATACGGCATGAGATGGTGCGCTTAGTTTGAGCTATATAAGAGCTTCCACAGCTGCAGTCAATTTTGTACACACCTGGATGTTCAAGCGGGAACTGTCTTTAGGCGTGCGTAAATATTGCGACAGTTTAACATACATGGCATATTAAAATGTATGGTAAATATCCCGTTTTGAACAGTAATTCTAGAAAGCTGTAGTTTGGTTGAGATAGATAAATCAGTCACGATGACAAAATGGTACCATAAACCTAAATATAGTCCTAAAAAACCGGCCAAGTGCGATCGGACTCCGTACCAGATAAAACGGTAAAAAAATACTTTTGTTGTATGGAAGCCCCCCTTAAATAAAAAAAAATGTGAAAATTTTAACCTCCTTGCTATTACGGTTCATGACATACAGCAAAAAACGCCAACAACTACTCTGTTGTATGGGAGCCCCCTTAATTATTATTATTATTTTGGTTTTTTAGTATTTGTTGTTGTAGCCACAATAAAAATACATAATCTGTGCAAATTGCAACTGTCTAGCTATTACGGTTCTTGAGATCTAGCTCGGCTTAATTATTATTATTATTTTGTTTTTAGTATTTGTTATAGCGGCAACAGAAATACACAATCTGTGAAAATTTCAACTGTCTAGCTATTACGGTTCTTAAGATACAGCCTGGTGACAGACGGACGGACGGACGGACAGCGAAGTCTTAGTAATAGGGTCCCGTTTTTACCCTTTGGGTACGGAACCCTAAAAAACTACCTTGTAATAAGATGCAAGTCTCGCAACGCAGTTCTTCTACAACAAAAAGTTTTGATCAAGTTATTTTAGTCAGTACCAGGAGAGCCACTGACTTGCCGATTATTAAAAAAACCATCAAAAACATTACATGTCAAGATGCAAGTCTCGCAACGCAATTCTAGTTAGTTTGGTTTTGGTTCCTTTGATTGTTAGAATCAGAATTCGCACAATCCTAAGAAAAGTAGGCAATACAAGCCTAGGGCGAGCTAGGGTAGCCTCAAGTAGGTTGACAAAAGTTACCCCTCACCAGATCGGTACGATCGCAACATGAGCCGCTCAGTATTCTTTGTATGAAACTCAGTACTAAGACGATAAGTGTGTGTAAACACTTTAATGTGACATATCTACCAAGAATAAAAATACTTAGTCATAAATGGGACCATTTGTGGGGTAGGGTCGCTAGGCCGGTTAGCGACCACTTAGCCGAGTTGCGCACTTTAGATGAGTCAAAAAATGTGAAATCTACACTCGTCATAGATGGCAGCTATGTAAATGGGTCCTGAGTATTGTCAAGATGTGAAACTAATAATAAAATATAGCACTTTCATCCATAAATTTGGAAAAAAAATAGAAAAGGTTCCAAAATAACGAATGTGTTAGATAGCGACCACTTGCGTCGGTTTACGACCACTTGTGAGCTGGTTTGCGACCACCATGCGAAATAGTGTACAATTACTGAATAAAACGATTGAATACTATTGTTTTCGTATTTTTTTGTGTTTTTAGCCTTAAAAAGGCATTGCATGATAATAATTATACAAATGGTCAACATAAAGTATCTAACAATCTAACGCGCTATGCGCATATCCAGCAATCTTCCACCGAACTTATAGCACATAATAATTAATAGTACCTATTAAGTACTGAAGTGCATCTGCCTTAATTAGTGATGAGTTGTTGACGTTTAGCTGTCATTTTTTGCCATAGACAAGATAGGGTTGCTGACGTTTGCGTTTGAAAAAGGGGTCCGTTACACGGTGATTATTATTGGTGATCCTGGTGTGTCAGTATTACCAGCAATATTCTGTATTGAAGCTGTATTGATTGGGGCATTTACACAGCAAATATTATCACGCGTCAATATAGTTCATATACTCTGTAATAGTGAAGAATTCCTTGTAACTATGCCAACATTCAGAAAAATATTTTTTTTGTCGCAATGTTGGTCCACATGTAATCTTCACTCTCCAATAAATGAAAAAACAGAGATAATATAAATTAATCTATTAGGCTACAGCTTTATTAATCCAACACAAGCTCTTTTAGTTAAAAATCGATCGCTAAATGAGTGGCAATGGCGGAAATACACAAGATTTGGCAAAATATGGCAGCTAATATCATGATATTATCACGATGCGTTTGTATGACAATATTATTGAAGACCCGCTTCTTTTGTATCGCGGATTTCAAAATATCCGGATAATCCGATACTGCGATACACGTCAATATTCACGTGATACGGATCGTGATTTGAGTGGATCGCGTGATAATAATCACCGTGTAACAGACCCCAAAGACCTATCGAGTAGACCTATAGAATAGCAGTATTTTGGAAATTCCATATAATTATCGACTTTGCGAGGTCTACAGCTCACGGAGCCACTAGTTTTTAGTATAAGTAATCCAGCCACAAACAGTGTCAGTAGCATAAAAACTGAAAATATGACTCTTTCCTAGTATTTTTTAATTATACCACGATTTATGACAGTAGAAATTGTAGCAAAGAAACTAAAAATATATACTCGTCTACTTTTTTGCCTAATCTGGGCCCCTACCGCGAAGTGCAAACGAAATTTTCCCTCACTGTCACACTTGCACGTTCGTACGTAAGTGCGACAGAGAGGGAAACCTTCGAAAGCCGTTCGCGGTAGGCACTCTGGCTACGAATCCTGTCGGTAGCAGTGAAACTGAAAATGAACGCAATTTTTTTATCAGGGGGCCTATGATGCTAGCCATTTTATCGCTTATCGTTGTCGATAAGACATCCGTCACTCTTGCACTCACATACTTGTCAGAACGTAAAATGGCTAGCATCATATTCATCAATATTCACGTTATACGTATCGTGATATGGGTGGATCGCGTGATAATAATCACTGTGTAACAGGAACTATTCATAAAACTTAACCTCTGCTAACTAAAATGTCCCTTGTCTAGTTCCCACAAGCACAAATGTCAAAGTGACATATAAAGACAAACGAATTTTAGCGGCATTTTAAGTAAAATAAGTTTGATGGACGTTTATGAATAAAGGAGCTCCTAATTACTTACACGTACTAGAAAGGGACATACTAAGACAAAGTACGTCTCTTTCCGGCTCACGTTTTCGGCCATAGTAAGTTCTCTAATTATACGTAGTATCTCCTACTTCTATGGTGGTCGCTATCTAGCCTTATTGACAATTGTGCATTTGGGTTACCGACCACCACATTTTATTGAAATCTTAGTTTATAATTTACTAAAACTTTACGAAATAATTACAACAACTAAATCATCTAAGCAATCAAACGGCTCTTTTCAGTATATAACTAAAATTAAGTGACATAACTTACCTTTTGGCGCCAACCGTCGCGTAATTTTTTTCCTAATTTACAGTACGTCAACACGCTGCGGATTCAATGCGTGAACTAAGGTTTTTTTTCTCGTTTTGGATTAAGCTGACAGTTTAAAAAGTTTTATATTTTTTTAAAGAATCTTTTTCAAAATGATTTGTCATTCACTCTTTTTCATTTGGGTTTGTAGAAATGTTAATATCTTCAAATGAAGAAACTTAGTCAGTGAAGTGGTCGCAAACCGACGCTGGTCGCGTAACCGGCGTAGCGATTGACGAGCAGATATTTATTTACTTTCATAACAATAAAACTGCTTCATAAATTTACAATTAAATGCCAATTAAGTTATTATTGCAATAAAATTCAATACATTTATAAGCCTAACGAATTCAATCTTATCTTTGCCTGTTATAAGTTGAAGACAGTGTTTTACTTAGTCAATGTAAACAGTCTGCAACCGACTCTTACTCGTAAGTGCAGAATTGCAGATAAGAGCCAAAAATGGGCCAGTCATTACTACTAAGGATAAACGTATATTTATTTGATTTAGGTACCTACGCTTTTAAATAATACCTAAATCAACACGACGCAGTTGGTACAGTCAGTGTCCTACACTCTTGTTTAGGCACTTATACCTATGTTAAAAGTAACAACACTTCATACATAATCATTTTAGGAGTTCCTAATAAAGACTGTAAACACTTTAGTGTGTATCATCAGTGGATGATGCCGCCTTTCGCACCGAATGAGATCCTGGTTCGTGATAATCTATCCGCTATATTTAACAGAAACCGGCATAACCCCGTTTTGACAGAGATATTTCTCTGTCATTCTGATTTTTAAGATATAATATAGTGGGACGAAGGTGCCATCTTATGCCAAGTACAAGTAAATGGAAATGGAATATAGGCACTGGTCGTAATATTTACCTTGCCCGATGGATTTACAAATGTTCATTTTTGACGCGTGTCGAACGCAAGTCCGACCACTGACGACATTTCTATTTGAGCTATCACAGACAAAAAAATTATATGGAGCTAGCTATCTTTTGTGGTTCAGTCATTTACTAGTTAACAGTGAAAAAGTGAAGTCCTGATAGCGTACCCTTTATATTAGGTACTGTTTGGTTTGGATGCATAATGTACAGTTGTGTGCAAAATAAGAATACTTGGTTATACTAGACTAGCTAGAGTAATTAGAGTCTAGCTAGAGTAAGTATAGCGGTTTCCAAAATTGAATATGAGACAGTCATGATTTTCCGTAGGCGGCACATTTACCAGAGCCTCAACTAAAGAAATTAAAGGGCAAATATTAAGAACCAAGTCATTCAAAAGTCATTCAAAGTTATTCGTCATTGGGAAATAACGGGAGGGAAAGACAAGGAAGAACGTCTAATAGAAAAGTTCCATTTTTTATGAAAATAATGGATGCGGGTGGCGCAGAACAGTAGATGGAGGACAGTCATTGGGGCACTCTTTGGGGGAGGCCTATATGCAGCAGTGGACGTCCTTCGGCTGATATGATGATGAATGAATATTGTCCAGGACAAGATACTGGAATTAAATTAATTAATTTATATACAACGAAAATATATACAAGAATATTTAACCAAAATAATATAAATAAAATTAAATGCTAACTTAAACCTAAAACGGGCCCTTGAGGCATTGTACTGGAATTAAATAATTGTTCACAAGGAGAAAATCATTTATTAATATAAACATTACACGAAATGCAGAAATTTAGGCTTTGAAAATCAGCGTATAGGTGAACAATAACTAAATAAATAATAATTTTCAAGGCGTTGTAATCAATAAATAGTTGCGGTAGATATTCGTTTACTTGTTGAAGGATCCCTCTTTTCTTCAGTGGATTCCGGTTCCGTCTTCACAGCCAAGTGATCTAATTTGCCTCCTTGCGCCTCTTAGCCTTATGGAGAATGCTGTTATTATAGATATTTGCACTTTCACTCTCAGCCAGTAAATTATCTGAGAGTAGACTTGTACCCAATTGTTTGTTTTAATTAATTTAATTGGATTTTTCAGTTGCTTGTGAATTGTTGGGAGAAAGTAAATCATAATCCGGTTTTCATGTTTATTTTTAAAACAAAAACCTTCTATTTAATTTACTTTTACAGTTAGGTGTCAGTGTTGACAGATATTTAGAAGAACAGTAAAAAAACATGAAAATATAGCACTTAAAATGTTTAGTTTTTTTAAGACGTCGGTGTACGCCTGTTTCTTGGATTTGAGCCGCGCTTTTGATACCATTGATTATGGTTTACTGTGGGAAAAGGTATCGAAGGCCGGGGTGCCGAGAAGAATAGCCAGTCTGTTTGAGTATTGGTATGCGAATCAAACAAATAGTGTTAAATGGGGAAGTAGCAATTCTGACCCATATAAACTGAATTGTGGGGTTAGGCAGGGTGGACTGACATCGCCATTACTGTTTAACCTTTATATGAATGAACTAATAGAGGAGCTCAGCAGGGCAGCAGTCGGATGTCACGTAGCAGGCGTATGTGCCAACAATCTCAGCTATGCTGACGACATGGTCCTGCTGAGCCCCTCTATTATGGGACTAAGGATATTGATCTCTATATGTGAGCGTTATGCTGCATTACATGGACTAAAATATAATGTTATAAAGTCGGAGATAATGGTCTTTAAGTACGGCAAGGGACCTGATGTAGTTCCACCCGTTAGATTGAACGGGACCGAATTAAAAATGGTGAATAGTTTTAAGTATCTCGGACATATTCTGACAGACAGACTTAAAGACGACGACGATCTCGAAAGACAGCGACGGGCCATAGCCATGCGTAGTAACATGTTGGCGCGCCGGTTCGCTCACTGCTCTGACCAAGTCAAAATAACTCTGTTTGGGGCTTATTGCCAGGCGTTCTATACTAGTCACCTGTGGTACCATTGCACGAAGCGGACGTTCAACAGACTCAGAGTACAGTACAATAACGCGTTTCGTGCAATGTTACGGCTACCGTGGCGGTGCAGTGCGTCTGGTATGTTCGCCGCGAACAGAGTGGATGACTTCTATGCAACAATGCGTAAGAGACACTGGTCCTTTGTCGGGAGAGTGAGCGAATCGACGAACAACATTGTTAACGTGGTGTACACAACCTGCTACCGTAAAAATAAGGCACCAATAATGGCATTGTTCCAATGAACATTTTTAATTAATATAATATTTTCAATTGTTTAATGTTTAGTCTGAAATACTGTAACAAATGGGTTCATACCTAAATAAACAACAATTTATTATTATTATTATCTCTTTATTCATTTTCTTTTCTTAGCTTAGGTTTTTACAATAATAAAAAGTAAAATATAAAACAATATTTACAAAACAAAAACTCATTATAAAAACCTAACCTAGGGTGCCGCCGGCAGCGAGGCAGGGCCTAAGCTACCGGTGGTTAGGTCGACAGGGAGAGGAACCTCCTGACTATTCGCGCCGTGTCCAGGAGTACCGCCTTCTGTATCTGACCCTTGACCCAGCCATCTAGCGAGAGTCTCTTAAGATGTTGGTCGAGACTCTTTGCAATTAGACCGTTCGCAGAGACGACTATCGGGACAATGATCGTCGAATCAACATCCCACATGGCGGTTATCTCGTGTGCCAGGTCTAGGTACTTGCTAGCCTTGTCCTTCTCGGCCTTCACGAGGTTCTCATCATGGGGGATGGTGATGTCGACGAGCACTGCCTGGCGCTTCAATCGATCTGTCAGCACGATATCAGGTTTGTTGGCTATAATAGTCCTGTCCGTGATGACAGATCGATCCCAATAGAGCGTGGCACGACCATTTTCGAGAACTGGCGCAGGTGTGTACTTATAGTACGGCACTTCGAAGTTCACAAGACCGTACAGAAGAGCAAGCTGCTGGTGAATAATCTTGGCTACCAAGTTATGTCTGTGCAAGTACTCGCCGTTAGCAAGATGACCACAACCGGAAATGATATGCCTGAGTGACTCTCCGGGACGGCGGCATGCCCGACAAATGTCGACCGTACCGTCCTTCAGGATATATTTCCGGTAGTTGTTTGTCATGATAACTTCGTCCGCAATTGCACAGACAAAACCTTCGGTTTCCGCAAAGAGATCCCCGAAACGTAGCCAGTTCACCGACGCGAGCAGGTCTACGTCGGGTCCCGTAAGAGATTATTATTATTATTATTTTAGTTAAGACCTCAGACCAAGTTATGGTCTGAGGTTAAGACAAAATATTATTTTCTCATTGACTGTTGCTAATATTTCGCACACAACTGTACATTAACACAACTGTAAATGCCACATGGCCTAGAACCATAAGGTACAAATTGCCTACGCATGAAATAACATTATAAATAACTAATTTTCAGCAATGTGATAATAAAGTGATATTTCAATCAGCTCGGTTCATAAGCTGCCTGTACGCGTGTGCGCGACGCGAGGCACTATTAATCGAGGGCCTACCGCGAACCAGAAATGAAATTTGCCATCTCTGTCACATTTGCGAATTCGTACATAAGTGCGACAGGGAAGGAAAATTTCGTTTGTAGTTCGCGGTAGGGCCCAGAGGGCCTACTCCGAACTTCGAAAATCGAACTCGTACCGTCCCTTTCACTCTCGTGTTATACACTATATGACGGAAAGGAACGGCACTTCTTTTTATCAATAAAAAAGTTGCAATATGAGCCTGTTATAGTGGTAATAGAATACGTATTTGTTTTTCTTTCAGATGCTAGGTTTTGGATCATCGAACGCATTTGGAATTTTATTTCACAATTTTTTCACCGAGCAAGGCAGTGCAAGTGGCCTTCCTCTCGTGATAGGAGTGTACAATGGAGCTCTGTCGATATCAGGTACTAAATATTATTAGCTTGCTATAATTGAAATCATTTAATATGTCCGACATTTTATAAAACTGTTATTTATGTTTGAATCACTTATTCGCGTTCCGTAGTAAAAAAGGAACCCTTTTAATTTTGCCATGTCCGTCTGTCAGTCTAAAGCTGTGGCATACGTAATACATTCAATCACGTCGACAAAAGAGAGAATAGAAATTGGAAAAAATATAAATAAAGTACCTTCCCTATACGTAAATGCATGCATTTTTTTCTCGCAAAACCCATATCTTGTAGGTTATCGTTGGATACCTAGCTCGTTTAGAATGATGTGTGTTTTCTTTGACCATTTATTGAATCGGGAATTGGTTTGCGTAAGTACATGATATTAAACTTTAAAGTGCAAATTTTTGTCGCCCCCCATCCCCCTCTGCCTCACCCCTAGCTAAAAATATCACCGCTAAGTAGACTACTAGTTAACGAGTAATATCCGAACATAAGTAATTTACCTGAAAAATAGTACATTACTACAGAGGCCGGGACAAAAGGGGTTGCCGGCCGAAGACATATAGACGGCTGAGCGAAGCGAGGCCGGATAGGTCTAAGGCCGGCAACCCCATATTTCCCGCCGAGGTATGTATAGTGCTTTTCTCAAACATGCAATGAAATAAACAACAAAAAAAACAAAGTTTTATTTTTAATACGCATAGTGGCAGAATGTCATGATGCCTGTGCCACAAATTTAAGTGGAATGGAAATTAAAAAAGAGGACTTTCCAGGCCTAGGCCTGCAACATTTGTATGAAATTCCATTAAGTACCTCTTGTCCTAGCCGCACCTGAAACGTCATACTTCGCAGCCTATTATAAGGAACATAACATCAATATTTCATTGCATGTTTGAGAAAATAAACTTTCGTACCACCTCTATTGATCAAGTACGAGTACTTAAATATGTTCTTAGTTTTGTCTAATATATAGTAAATATAAGTTTGTGTGCTTTAAAGTCCTCAACTACGGAACCCCGCATAGCGCGTGGCCCGACTCACACTTGGTCGATTTTGTTATAAACAAATATGTTTAAATATTTAGCTCTCAATATCATTCCGGTCATCAGACGGGTTTATCTATGCAAATTGCATTAAGGTTGTGGTCAACTATGAGACCAAGCAAAATAGGTTTATGCAATAGACTCGACGCTTAACCAACCCGGTCAAACGGCGTCCTTTAAAACTAGCATATTTGAATTTTATTCGCACGTTGATACATGTCAAAACAAACATGTCTATAACGTGAAAATCTACATAATGACTAATTATATCGTTAGATGGTTTTAGAATAATAGCCTGGCCACATTAGGTCGTTGGGTGTTAAAAGTATAGGTAATCTTGGGACAGTCAATGTGAAATGATTTGCATAGATATTAAAATATCCTATACATCACTTTAAATTTGATGTTTTAAAACTCCGCGTTGAGATAGTAACGGTTTAATGTTATGTAAATATTACTACTTAATAATTTTTGAAATAAAATAAATTAAACCAGAGACGATGGCAAGAGATCCGACGGCATGTCACTGATACCTACCGTGGAAGATAGGACGAGTGCTCGTGTGGGACACTACCTGCGTGGACACGCTGGCGCCGTCCCATCTCCACGGTACCACACACAAAGTAGGCTCGGCGGCGGAGGCGGCTGAGGCTCAAAAAAGACGCAAATACAGGAGTCTCGACGCTAACTACAACTTCGTTGCTTTTGGAGTCAAGACTCTTTGTCCGTGGGGCCCTGCAGCACAGAAACTGTTTCGAGAGTTAGCTAAACGGCTGGTCGATGTAACCGGGGACAAAAGAGCTGGCAGCTTCCTCGCCCAACGCCTAAGTATTGGGATCCAGCGAGGAAATGCTGCCAGCATCCTCGGCACCATGCCACAGGGCACAGCACCATACGTTTTTAGATTTGTAAGGGGTTAATTTAGTTTATTTTATAATATACATGTTGTTTAAATAAAGATTTATTTTTGAAAGGAGCGAAGGAATAAAGTTCATTGAATAACCTGTTTATATAGAGAAAAGTAATTTAACGACATGTTTTTTGTAAAATTGCCCGAAGATGTGTGTGAATAAGCGTCGTAAGTTAGGTATTATTAAATTCAAAGGTTGATTGAAAACATTAGAACTCTCAGTTGTCTACACCACGTCTACACTTGGTTAATGTAGACGTGATGTAGACAACCTAGAGTTCTAACGTTAAATAACTCTTAATTATTTCGGTGAAAAAATAATTCAAACCAATTCCATCGACCATGACATGACGTTGATCACGTTTCCATGAAGTTGGTACAGATTTCATGATAGATTACGAAGACAGACACTTGGGCAACACTATTAGGATTAGTAACTTGAGCGCGTGATGCACGCTACCTTAGTGGACGTTGATTAAAGGAAAATAAATGCCTTTTGGCAGGCTTTTTTAACGGAACCTATAATTATTTAACTAATCTTTGGTAATAACGCGACCAGCTAAGGACTGGAATTCGCTGCTGCCGTCTGTATTTCCTGATACGTACAATCTTGGTCTTTTCAAGGCAAGAGTGATAGGCTATTACTGAACCAGTGAGCTACATCTTAGGCCTTGTCAACGCTTTCCATCAGGTGTCATCAGGTGTGACTAGGGCCTATCGCTGGTCAGTCAATCATAAAAAAAATATCTCTTTATCCGCAATGATAATAAACCAAATAATAACACATATATTTTAAAGTATTGATATTAATATTATCACTACTTTTAAATTAAGAAGAGGTAGGACACAGCGAAACGTCATCTCGCTCAAATTTGGAGCAGCCCAACTGGGGAAGTACCTCCACCTTACAGAAGACCGCAGCCATAATAGCATCACTACTTGCCCCTTAGGTGTTGTGTTCCTGGTGGTGAGTAAGGTCGCCAGAGCTCCCGAGGATGCGCTGTGTTGGGAGTGAGAGGCATGTATATATATGTCTCTAGCTTGACAGCTGGAGACATCTGCGGGTCCCTCACTCTCTTGCAACACAGCGCATCCCCAATTCAATAAAAGGTAGACAACGCACTTGTGATTCCTCAGGCGTTCATAGGCTACGGTGTCTGCATACCATCAGGCAGGCCGTACGCTTGTTTGCCACCGTCGTTGTCTAAAAAAAATAAAGCGAACAGTAAAATTAAAGTATGAGCAAGTTTTCAAAAATGTACAATGAATAAGATCTTAATAGTTTTAATTAAACTACTAGAAATAGAAATAAACTTTATTGTATAGCTGTGTACATTATGACGGTGATGACAAAGAATATAGACTCAACAGCTTGCCCATTTCGGACGTACAATCGTGATGAGTTAACTTATACTAAATTACATGGCGGTCATTGGCCAACTACTCTATCATTACATAAGCATCTGGCAGTTTGTTACATTTTCCATGCCTAGAAGCCTAAGTAATTTTAGTCAACTGTAACCCAACATTCCAAAAAACCAAAGCCAGCCGCCGATTGTAGTGGTCATTGTCATGTGGATCATTTCCGATAGGCCTAAATCAGAAGATCATTTGTAATACTTACTGCATAAAATCTCAAACTAAAAATAGCTACTTATAATAGAAAAGACGACCCTTTTGACCTAGTCGGTACTTCGGTAATGACCCTGCCTACGAAGCAGGTGGTCCCTAGATTCTGAATCCCGGTAAGAGAATTTATTTGTGCGATTAGCACAAATATATATATATATATATATATATATTTTTTATGATAGACTGACTAGCGATTGGCCTTAATCTCACCTGATGGAAAGCGATGATAAGGCCTAAGATGTTGCTCGCTGGTTCAGTAATAGCCTATTCACTCTTGTCTTGAAGAGACCCAGATTGTATGTATCAGGAAATACAGACGGCGGCAGCAAATTCCAGTCCTTAGCTGTTCGCATTAGGAAAGAAGAAGCAAATCGCTTCGTGCGAATAAATGGTAGACTGACAACGTAAGGATGCAACCGCTCACCACGTCTGGACGTCCGGTGATAGAACGGGGAAGGCGGAACTAAGTCATGTAATTCCTGTGCACACTCTCCAAAATGTATCCGATAGAACACAGACAAACAAGCAAACAAGATTGTTTCCGAGTGTTGGTTTTTTTTTATGTATATTATATGTATATGTCTCTATGTATGTACATATACCTATGTACATCATCATCATCGAGTACCTATAGTACAAGCATTGCCTATTTTTTATTATAAGTAGCGTTCGTGGCTTAGCGGCGCCCGCGTACCGCGTGCGGTATGCAAGGTTGAGCAACGTTGGCCGGGGTCAGTCCTTGAGTGACCGCTCTGAGTGCTTACTAACTAAGCGCTCCCGTGCTTTGGAAGTCACCGTCATTTTTAAGCCGTTCCCGGCTGCTGTCTATGACAGCAGTCGTCAAGCCAAGTTAGAGGCCTTCGGGCGGTTTGAAAACTTCTAACAGTCAAGTTGCCCACTCACTTGACAAGTTCCCCCCATGGGTTGGAAGGTAAGCCGTTGCTTCCGTAAAAACTAGTGGCTACAATTCTTGGGATTAGGTAACACTGACCCCGGACATCCTTCAAGATGCAACTGTACTGCGATGATGAATCAAACGCTGACTAAAATTTAACAGTAGAATCGATCGTCAAGAAATTTACAAAAAGTACGATCCTGTTAATTGTAAACTTCAAGAAGGTGAATGACACTCATACACATGAAGAAGCAAAACCTTAAATACTATATTCCTTGATTGACAACGTAAGTAAATTGATATGAGGCTGACGTGATAAACTGATTCGAATGAGGCACAATAAATTTCTTATCCTCGATTGCCTTTTGACCCACGATTAATTAACAAAATTTCTTTCGACTGTACTTTCTTGGCCTAATCTAGCTCAAATGTCTATCAGGATCAAGTTACTGTCCCTAATTACTGAGTGCGGCCCAGCGCAAATCGGTTGATCGGCGCTGATCGGGCAAAAGGACCGACGCCACTATATTTAATAGATCATTATTCTCATGTCGATGCGCGTGAGAGTCTTCCATTCATTGAACGTGTATGATTTATTCATTTGTTTCAATTTGTCGATTTTATTTTAATGGGTGCTAGTCGGAAAATCATATCAGTGCCCACTATTAATAACTGCTGGAATGTATGAATGATTGGCTCTTTTTGCGAATGTTTGTTGAATATTTAAGTCCGTAATCGTATAAAATGTCTCATAATTTTAAACTAAGACTTATTATCGTATTGATGAGTAAATTTTTCCTTCTTATGTCTGCCTTTCACATCTATATCAACATCATCGTATCAGCTGCAGGACGTCCACTGCTGGACATACCACCCTAACAAGAGAAACACGACACCACAACACGAATTATTTATTTATTGTAGAACGCTTAAAAGGAAATTAATGGCGTAAAGTTACCTACTGTCAGGCTATCGTGCTGCCAATACAGTTTTCATCAATCAGCATTCATAATCATCAAGTGAAAGGTGGTTTACATATATGTATTTTAATTATAAAAGTTGAAGGGTGTCAGCGTAGTTTGACTCTAGATTACGGAATAACAGAATACGAGTACCTATTTCCTTAACACGCTAAAGTTCGAAGCAACGCGGAACTGCTATAAGAAATATTTTCTTAAGACTAAAATAATGGACTAGACTTTTTTGCAGACTATGTTCATTGACATAGGAGATGCCTAGAAGTCATCGTCAAATACAATTTGCATTACTTGCACGATTTAGGTATATGAATATTTTTGCATAAATTTGACTCTGGTTCATTCACAAAAATCTCTCAATAGTAATATTTTTCCAGGTTTCCTGAGTGGTATAGCTCTGAAGAAGTACTCCTTCAGACAAGTGGGTCTGGTGGGTGCTGGGCTGTTCGTACTGGGAGATGTGATGACAATTTTCGTCCAACGGACCTACCAACTTGTTTTCACATTCGGGGTCATTAGAGGTACCTAATAAAGTTTTAAAAATAAGGGCTGGTTGCACCAACTTACGACTGCAGACTGATCAACGATGGCACTGGCATCTGACATATCATAGAAGCTTGTCTCATAGTGCTTGTGTGATTGTATGGAAAGCCATAGTATCACATTTTAACGAACACCGCTTAAATTACAGACGGTTTGGTGCAAGTGCAACTTAAGTACTTAATTAGACTCACATATATAAGAAAATTCTTGATTTATTTCGTGTTCAAGTGTCAAAATATCATTTCAATTTATAAGAAGGGTAGTATCATCAGTGAATAATATACATTTGTGATTCGTTCCATTTGATAGGTCGCCGATATAAAGAAGGAATGGGAATGGACCTAATATATTTCCTTGAAGTACGCCGGTAGGATTTGTATTCTTATATCTATGATTTGATAGAGACACGTACGTATACAAAACAATTTTTTCACCTTTATGTCTACGTATTACTTTTGAAACTGGGATAATATGCACATACGTACACACTGTTTTGAGCGTTTACGGTCTTTATGGTATGTACTTATTCTCCAGCGCGCACCGGCTTGGCACCAGAATGTTTAAGAGGAAACACTAGGGCCGTTTTTTCAGGATTTTCGTTTTGCCAGGATCCTGGCAAGGTCGCCATGAAATAAGATGATCAGAAGATTCCAGGATCCTGGCAAGGTCGCAGTGCCGCGCCATTATTTCCATGTATGTCCCTCTGTTTTTCTTTTTTCATAAATTAATTATTGAAAGAGATATAAACGTTCAATAACCAAAAAAATTGGCCAGAATTTCGGCGGTATTCAGACATGGATGTCAACAAAGCAAAAAAATAAAAACATAGGAACACAGCAAAAACTTTCCTCTAATTATTAATGAAAAAGTAATGAAAACGGTTTTGGTGAAGAAAACAGGGGAATACGAAACGTTGATTTTGTCTACTTTTCGTAGGTAATTTTGGTCCGAGCTGTAGTTGTCCCTATCGCTCTCTATGGGCATTTGTTTCGGGTATAGCGCGACGGCAATATAATTTATAAATACCTATTTTTCAATTCTCATGCCCTTAAGGCTTGCGTATGCGCTTTTAGCCAAGTTCTAGCCGGTCAAAGACGCTAATAAATACAGTGGCGGTGGCATTTAATTGTTTGATTTAATTATGGAATCATTAATATTATTAAAAAAAATAATGATTTTTTTACTTTAAAACAGCAAAACTGTATACGCTACTGCCTGCGTCTTAACTATAAGCACAATATGACAAGTGATGATATGTTGACCTTTCGAGATAAAAACAAAATACTGTAATGTGAAACGTCACTGTTCACAATTTCAAAACATTCAGCTTTAAAAAACAACGGGTTTTATCATACCCATTTTAGTAAGCTTCCGTGGGCAGGCAACGAGCAAAGCAGATCGAGCTGAGATCAGCAAGCGAGCAAGATGAACATTATCAGTATTATCAATTTATCACGCGACCCCTCATTAGCATAGTCTGACGTCTGATGACATATTGATAATATATCATTTAACATATATTTTTGTGGTTTTAATGTAATCACGGTATGGTTAGCCTCACAATTATCACTTCATTTTGTTTATTTACTTAATAGTAATTTGATTACGTCTACCGTGGCAGCATTGCGATGAAATTAGTCAGCATTTATGGAGAGGGACGGTAGCTCCGATGAGCTTACTTTAATTACCACCAAGAGTTAAATCTACTCATACGTAGAGCACTTCGTAGTTAATGGTGATGTTTACAGTTCATTACAATTTCCAGGAGCCGGATTCGGCGTGATGATTCCCGTCAGTTTCACAGCGTTCAACTGTTATTTCACAAAGAAACGCACCGCCATGATGAGTGCGAACCAGACTATGAGCAGTATGGCTTCGATCACCTTCCCCATGCTAGTGACGTATCTCCTGGCTGAGTACGGGTTCAGGTGGACTTTAGCGCTAATCATGGCGGTGGACCTGCATCTAGTCTTCGCTATGCTAGTCATGCATCCCGTCCAGTGGCATATGATTAAAAACCCGGAGGCTATTGAAAACGGTATGTTAAGTCAACACTATTGGCCTTTACGAACGTTGCAATTTTTCACAACAACCGACAGCGCTTGCCTCATTTTAAATAAAGCCCTGTTGTTTGCCATGATGTTTCGGTCATAAAATGTAAAATGCTACCCGATCAAAATATCTGTGCACCTCCCCGGATTACGGCGCCCCCGTTCATATTGGACTCATTGGGTAGGTATAAAATGATGTCACGCAGCGAGATATTAGGACCGGGAAGTAGGTACGTATTTATATATGTCAAAAAATGTAACAACTAAGGTAAACGTCGCAATGCTTGTGTCTTAGGGTGTTATGAAATAAGATTAGAAAGAAAGAGTCATAGCCTAGGCTGGGCTCACAATCCAATCTCATTTTAAAATATGAATTCACAAGCGGAATTCCGGTGTCCTGTTTGTTGTTAAAATTCAGACTGTTCAATATTCTTGCGGGTACTGCCGGAAGAGCTTTTTATATATAAAAAATATTCAAACAAGAATACTGCATACGCCCTGTTAATATAAACAAAATGATTTAAAAACGAGGACTTTAATAAATGTTATATAACATCTATAACAACCAGTGTAGGAGCACCAGGCACCATATGGCAAAATGCGCGTGTGTGTGAGCACTACTTGAAGATTTACTGTGTTTTTTTTCTTCAATATATTCGTGATGATATCCATCAAATCATAATCTGAATTCGGTATGTGTGTGCTCTCTTATAGAAAATGCAAAAATATGTATAAATGTGTGCTCGAAATTCATATACTTAACCTTTCCTATTCTGAATTCATAAGTTCATAACGCACGTTTATGTCACACTGACATTCATAATTTGAAAACTTCTGAATGTGTGCTTGGAATGGTTAATTTGTATGCAATTTGATATTCATGCTTACTGTTTTAATAATATAAATGGAAATTCGATTATGAATTAAGTTTAGAATTATAAACCTAGCCTTGGCTAGTGTCAAGCACTGGGAAGTCTACCTTACGATGCTGCAGTCTTCATAGGACTATATATAATTTTAATGGCCGTATGAATTGCTTATTTTGGTCATTTCGCAATTCCCCCTTCACCATTGCTTGTAAATGTATACCCTCATTCACATATCAAATGTCGCCTATTGAATTACGCTACCATCTTCGTCTAACTGTCATATGTGACGTCATTTAACACTTCCAGAGCTTATGTCAAAGTGTGATGTCCTAAATGTTTCGAGAATAACGTTTGAAAATGACGAGGCGATCATAAAAATGTTGCCAGGAGAAGATGCTGAAGTTAAGGAGAAGCTACCAAAGCGGCATGAATCGATACAGAAAAGTATTATGTGAGTATGATATATTCCAAATTTAGTAGATTATTGTATGACTAGGGTATACAATAAGCCATAGCTAGTACCACGAGACGAGACGGTTATTTTCCCGAACGAAGTGCTTTTCAGATAGGAGGCCAAAGGCCGTTCGAGATGATCTCGATCGACGCAATCTCCATTGAAAAATCTCACAAAAATGTCAAAAACAGCTAATTTTCTTATTCTGGGCCACGATCGACATTGTCGAACGACGATCTCAATGTCTATTGTAATACGCGTTTTGTTTTTTGATTGTGTTAGTTTACAATCGAGTTTTAAATAATAAACAATTTTATAAGATTTTCCACTTAATTAAATATCTCCTAAATCAAAAGATTGTATTTATTTATTTACAGTCATAACTGATTGCTAATCATCGAGTTATTGACAGAAGTTATTAATTTTATAATAAAAATCGTTTGTAAGTAATTTAAATCACTAACACTAGTTTTATAGGATACCTATTTGTAATTATTACTAAACAATCCGAATAAAGAATTATTATTATTATTAGTAAACATATTTGAAAGCATTGACTCTTTTATATACTTACGTGAAATGGAGCGCATAAAAACAGTAATTCTTAACAGCTTTGTACCGAAAGCTAACTTTTAATTGTGTATTCTGTCTATATTTTCCGCCAAAACTTCCGCGTCGTTTACCATTAAATCATTTATCAATAATTTTTCGTAAATATCTTTACAGTACATATGGTGCAATATTACCGCACGAGAGCGGTAATCAGCAGATTACGTGCATATGTCGAAACTTTAAAGAGCCATATGTACTGTAAAACGTTGTACGATACACGTGCGAACAGCCAACAGGTAATTCGCAACTCGTGTCTATTTAAAACACTCCCTTCGGTCGTGTTTCAATTTATCACCACTCGTTGCGAATTTCCTGTTCTCTGCACTTGTATCGTAATGTACTATTATTTTGTGCTGCTTTAAACTGTGGATCAACAACTTTAGTTGTCAAAATAGTATAAGTAGTGTCATAGGTGCTGTAGATAAAGTCGCGTTCAGATAAATGTCAATTAATTTTATCCAATTTTACCTAAGTAACAGGAAGTAAATACTTAAATAAAGTATCACACATATACAAACATACATATAATCACGCCGGTTTTCCCGAACTTTAAAGGGGAGGTCTAAATAAAATAAAGGAATATAAAATACGATATTACTGAATATTGTATTATCCCACGCAGAATGAATTGTCTATCTGCAGAAGCGTGCCATACGTGCAATCTATAAAATGAGTCCTAGGGAGTCGCTAAGGAATAAGTTCAAGGAAATTAATGTATTGACAATGCATTGTCAATACATTTATGAAAATATCGTGTATGTTCATAAAAATATCAATAGTTTTAAGAGAAATTGTGACATTCATAGCATTAATACAAGAAATAAAAACAAACTTACAATGCCACCTACGCGGTTACAAAAAATTAGAAACTCCTTTAAGGGAAATTTTATACGCTTTTATAACAAACTCCCAAGCAGTATGACAGAACTTCCAGTCAATAGATTTAAAAAACAGGTCAAACTTAAGCTAATTTCTAAAGCTTATTACAGCACCAAGGATTACCTTAGTGATAAAAACGCATGGGACTGAATTGCTCTAATTCCTGTGTTAGCATAATAATTAATTATCGACCTGTTAGTTTTAGTTATATAATCTATTTCCATATCAATTGACATATATTCTACTCGTACGATTAGTACTTAGTTTTATTGTTTTCATTTGTGTTGTTATTATTTATTAATTATGGGTATTTTTCATGTTTTTTTGTTGTTGTATGTGTGTATCGTTTTTTTTTAATTGTTTTAGTGTGTATTGACTTTTCAAAAGTGCTGTTTTATAAGGCCTACTTGAAATATGAATAAATTGAATTGAAATTGAATTGAATATCTACCGGATATAATGTATATTCATTATATATATATTACCTAGTTATAATAATGTATCAATTTAGTTTTGCTTGGTTTTATGTTAAGATTCTTTATTTTTACTGTTTTTAGTTGTAGTGTACTTTATTTTTTCTAAGTGTATGTTTTACACTGTGAATTCATCAGATGGTACCATCGGAACATCAGCGTTGGCTGTCACACCAACCCCATGCTGAGATGGAACCGTTTCGTGGCATATACATTTTTGTTTCTTTTTAGGGTTCCGTAGACCCTTATAGTTTCGCCATATCCGTCTGTCTGTCCGAGGCTTTGCTCTCTGATTGTTAGTGCTAGAAAGCTGCAATGTGGTATGGATATATAAATCAATAAAACTGACAAAGTCGTAAACAAAAACCTTTTTTAAACTACACGTGAAGTGAGGTTGATTTTTTTTGTTTCAACCCTATTGTGTGGGGTGTTGTTGGATAGGTCTTTCAAAATGAATAAAGACATATTTTGATAAAGTGAATATTCTCAGAAATATTCCATCCAAAAAAAAATGTTTGAAGGCTAGCTTCTGAACTATGGGTCCAAAAAAAAAAAAAAGTCTTATTCTGCTTATTCTATTCAATACTGATCGCCACTGGCAGATCAAATGTCAAAAAATATGTGATAACTAATACCATCTCGATCGCTACTGACCACTCATTGCATCTGGAACGGTAGGAGTAGACTTATCTCGTGTGACAGATTTCGAGAATACGCAAATTGGTTTTCGATCGAAATTCATCATTATTTTTCGAGTTATGTTTAGTAGACATCATCTCGAACGGCCCCAGAATTGGCCTCTAGAGTCACTCTACTTTTCACTTCGATTGCTAGAAAATAAATAAACAATGATTATCTCAAAAAGGACAATAAATTTACAGCAAACATATGTATAACTAAACATACAACTAACTAAACATGCCGCCATTGCCTCCACAATGGCGGCATGTTTTTATACACTGCACATAAATGTGACGCCAGTTTGAGTAGATAAAAATACCGCAAATAAATGCCACTGTCCTGCCATTAGAGCGCAACAACGTTGCTCAAACGATCGAATTACTTTGTAATTAATTATAAAACAGGGAGTAAGAAAATATAACTCAAATACAAAGTTTTTTTAAGAGTTAATTTAGTGTAGTGTGGTTGATGGATTTAATATGTTGAAGTATTTTGATTGGTCAAATAAAAATGTTTTGTAAATCATAATGTATGTATACACGTTTTTTCTTTCGACAAAAAAATATGGTTAACAAACATACTCACAAAATTTCACGAGAATCGGTTGAGAAATGCGACCTGTAGAGGAAAACAGCGGGAGGTCCAGAAATCCGCCGGTCAGACATTCGAAAGCATTTTTTCAAATCTGAAACAAAAGTCAATAATATAATATATAGTTGTAGTAAATTTAATCAAAGGTTGGAATCATGGAGGGATACGCTTTACACTGATTGATAGGAGCTAGTACAGGACCGAGACTATCGTGGAGGAAACCGCCGCCGCCGTAGTGCGACACAATGTAAACAATTGTAATAGAGATGCAGATAATAAGTGACGTAAAGCAAATATATGCATGTAGTATAAGTACTTAAAACTTAATTGTTGTTTTCAGTAAAATGATATGTGAGAATGTAGAACTGGATTTATTAAAGGACCCTCGATTTGTGAGCACATTGATGGGCCTGGGCTTCGCCTTCGTCTCTGATGTAACTTACCTGGCTATGGAGCCAATGTTGCTCTTTTCTTACGGATTCAGTAAGGTAAGTACGTTTAAGTAAGTACGGTGTATTAAATCTATGGCCCTTGTTACTCATAGTTACTTAGCTGGGGCGTTATTCATAAACCAAGTCGTCCTCACCTCTCACCTCAACCGTTTTTGAAACTGTCAAAATTTGACAAATGACATTTGAGTTTCCACATAAAAACGGGTGAGGTGTGAGGTGACAGGTGAGCACGAGTCAGTTTGTGTTTAAGAGGGCTGATGTTATATCGTTATTTAATGACTTAATGGCTACAGTTACGAGTACTTACATTATGTTTGACAATAGTTTAATATAAGTAATGGTAATTATTTCAGATGGAAGTAGCTACCTGCGTTATGGTGGGCGCGATAGCGGATTTAATAGCAAGGTTTTCTCTTGCCATATTCACTTTCTTCTATAGTGTAGATAGTAGGAAGATATTTTTTGGTGGCACATGTATAACAGTTTTACTGCGAATCGGTGAGTTTTTCTTAAAGTGCCAAATTGTACATATTTTTATTGCTACCTTGCAATGTTTTATCTTTAGAATTGTTTTTTTTAAATATCTATTTATAATACAAAAATATCCAAAACTAATAGACACACACAGAAATCAATTTAACCCTTATATGTATGATTTTTTATTTTCGCCTGAAATTGATATATGTGATACATAATTGTTTACTGATACCGGGAAAAATAATTTAAAAAATAAAAATCTGATTTTCACTGAAATATCGGTGTTAAAAGTTACATAGGGCCAAAGCCGTTTATGTAAATATACAAGTATAATTGTACACTGCATATGTATGAAAGGTTATATTATAATCAGTAATTATTATATTACTATATTTGTTGATATACCTATAATAAATCATTTAATAATAAATAAACCCCTAAAAAATCGTTTAAATCACTCGCCGAAAATTGACAACTAACTACTTTTTGCAAAATTGCCACGCTTATGCTTAAAAACAAGTGTAATTATTTTTTATACAAAACCGTACAAATCTGAATGATAAATATAAAAATCTATTAGTTTTCCTGACGAAATAATATCTAAGTACAGTTCATTATGTTTTCACATTGAATACGAGTAATGATGATGATATTTAATGATTTTGTTATGTAGGCTGCATCCTACACTATGCATTTAAGGGTGTAAGGGTTTATGCGTGACGCGAATGTATCGCACCTCTAACAACAATATCACAATCCTAATATGTTGTTATCCTATTATAATATAACTAGGTAATTAGTAATCAGAGTACTTATTGTAGATATACACTCCAGCAACTACATCTCACTGTCTATCTATCTAATATCTTATGCATATTCTTGCACGATTTTTTGTCTGTAAGGACACTTGTGTGTATACGTATCTTCTGGTACACAATGATATTTTAAGTACTGGTACACTATTTAGAAAATAAGGCAGCATGCACCCCCACGTCCTCTTGCCTTAATAATGAAGCATAATAATGGGATATAGGGGTAATAATGTTAGGTTGGTAGTCTAAGTTACGTAATTGTTTATGTCTACATTGAATTCTTAATAATTTTTCATCACACTTGCTCGTAAAGGATCATTGTGCGAGGCGAATAGAACAGTTATTACCGGGACTCCCCCGGAAGTTATGGGCTCTCATAACTCGCGAGGGAGTTATGAGTTTGTGTATGATCTGATTGGTTTAAAAAATCTAGTTGGGCGCGCTCCACATGAACACTGCAATGTGATTGGTTGAAATATTGAAGCAGCGCGCTCCTCGATACTGGTGGTTCGTCAATGTGAATTTGTGTTGGCATTTTTTAAAATGCCGAAGTAGAAGAGCTGGTATCAGAACAAAATATTATAGGTAAAAAAGCATCGCCTTGCTGGCTTGGCCACCTCTAGAGGATGGGAGAAGGTCGACAGGTAAAGACAGCAAGTATGCGCGGCTTGGACGGATGGCGTCCTGTGGGTCGCCCCAAGTATCGCTGGAAGGATTTAGTAGGCACGGACTTGCGTGAGCTTGGAGCCGGTGCAAGCTGGCGAGAAATAGCGGAGGACCGAGAAATGTGACGTGCTCTTGTCTCGGAGGCAAAAACTCATTTTGGGTCTTGCTAGCCTAGTTAGGCAGTTAGATAGTTAGATTTTGTGCTGAAGTTATTTATTTCCTCGCGAATTTGATGAAAAACATCGGGCGTAAGAATATTGAAAACGCGAGACATGAAAATTTTGATAGACTCTCGTACGTAATTTTCCGCTTATATCCCTCGTTAAACAATGTACTATTATTATATCATACTTTTCTAGAACTACTGTCCTATTACGACACTCCAAATTCGTCCAACGATTATTGACAGGTTGGTAGTATCAATTAGTAGTATTAAGGTCTAGGACGGACAAACTGGAGCAGTCTCATTTGGCAGCTCTAAAACCGATGCTAAGTTCTAAGAACGACAGGAATTCATCTTAGGTAAATAAGGTTTAATTGGGCCTTGTTGAACCTGAACTTGAAGTGCTTTACTTAATTGACCGTTACAAGAAAACGTGACTATATTAATTATCACAGACAATTATAAATCTTTCATTGAAAACGCGATGATATAAACGGTCAGCTCATTATTTCCTTACAAAAATGGAAGTCTGCTGTCGTCAATTGGAAACAGCTTCTCATAGGCTAAAAATATCATTCATAAAGTATTTCTTTTCTCCTCCAGATAAATTATATTCATCGAAGTGGTTTTATTTATACGATCAGGTATGTGTCTGTTGGTCGATTTTTGACATAAATCACGCATTCCGAATTGGGTTCACGTGCGCGAGTTCCATGGTTCAGCGTGCGACCGTGCGTCATAGGTTAATGAAAAAACCGATCTAGTTCGAGTCCGGCTCGCACACCGAGGGTTCCGTACAACGATCGTGTATTCATCGGGAAAATTCCGGAACCATTAATTCAGGATATCAGGATACATCTTGTATTTGAACGTCATGGGTACAGCGCCATCTATCAGCGTATTTTTATTCTTTATCAGGTGAATCGATTTAAATAATTTAATTTTTATTTGAAACAAGATATTTTCAGCATATTTTTGCATGCGAAGGTAAATTAAAAACTTTAGTTTATGAATGTTTTTTGATGATATAAATATACACATATAATCTAGATAGAGATATTGTTCCTGTAAAATATTAACGTTATTCAATAATTTTTCTTGGTACACTTCGGAAGATAAGGGTGGGGGGGAGTCGATACTTTGTTCTTAGTTTTCCTTCATAAATCGAAATTTATCCGCCATATAAATAAAAACCGTTTGAGAATGTGCAATTCAAGCCCTTTTATATGACACCGCACTTCACTTGACACATTCACTGAATTTTGAATTTTGACGCCTATTGTACCGGTAATTATTCACAGATAATAAGAAATATACTTCAAAATAAACATGCTCAATGCATCTGGGCTAGCCTTTTTTATAACTATTCCATCAAATCTATAAGGTGCATAAGTAGTTCTTGACATACAAAGCGGCACCATAAGGGTTCCTTTTTTACAATTTTGGTACGGTACCCTAAAAAGGCGTGCGGGGAAGAGTACGCGCTAAAAACGTTGTAACTAAATCAATGCATACCTAACATATATGACGACTCGAGCATCGCACCTAACAGATTAAATTGCTTCGTCCGAAGAATACTATTCTCAAGCCGCCTAAAGGCTATTAAAAGGCATCCTCTTCCTCTATGGCAGTTATACAGGTGAGCCCTGCAACAGGAGCAAATATTTAAAAAACCGGCCAAGGGTTCCGTACCAGAAAAAAACGCCAACAACTACTCTGTTGTATGGGAGCCCCCCTTAATTATTATTATTTTGATTTTAGTATTTGTTGTTGTAGCCACAATAAAAATACATAATCTGTCTGTGAAAATTTCAACTGTCTAGCTATTACGGTTCTTGAGATCTAGCTCAGCGAGTGGTAGCCATGAAAAAGGGCTAAAATATCACGTTTTTTGTATGGGAGCCCCCCTTAATTATTATTATTATTTTGTTTTTAGTATTTGTTGTTATAGCGGGAACGGTTCTTGAGATACAGCCTGGTGACAGACGGACGGACGGACGGACAGCGAAGTCTTAGGGTCCCGTTTTTACCCTTTGGGTACGGAACCCTAAAACGGATGCTTCCTTAGAGCATCTGCAGTAACTCCCTGATGTGTTCAAATCCTTTTTTCTTCAAATTCTGATAAATGTTGAGCTATAGTTATGAGTATGACCTCCATATAATAGATCTTGACTCCACGAGATTATAGCGCGCCAGTCAATGCAGAATTTGGGGTAGTATTAAATTATGCGTCATTTTTTAATTTATTCTTTTTAAGGGTTTTTTTTGGTATTTTTTAATTTTGTGTTTTTATAATCAATAGTTATATCACTCCAAAAGAATAAAATCGTTTTGAAACGCTCGTTTGTAACGTCATTGTCGGGTACATATAATCATAAATACAACGAGTAGAACAAACTGCGAGGATTTTCATCAACCTTGACTCAGAACCGATATCGATTTAATAATAAAAAAAGTTAACTCTGGATATCATTCTCTTAATAAAATGTAATGAGACAACAATGACTAATAAACGCTTTAGAAACGCTGAATATTCACCCACGCTATCTTTGTAGAAAATAAAAACAAAAAAGAAGGTTTTTTTTCTATTGGGACCGCTTGTAACTTGTAAATAATTGCTAGCTCGCTCAATAGTGCACGGTTTAATTTTTGCTCCTGTTACAGGGTTCACCCTGTATATATTTCATAATTGGAACTGAGTTGCATTTGATTAAAAAAAACACAAAATCGACTATTTTTGGTTTGGTTGGTTTACAATATTCAAATTGCTAAGAACTCTGCCAACAACTACATAAGTACAAAGACTTTTTCAGTGTGAAGTGAGTTTGTTCAAAAGCCAATCAAGGGTTATTTTATTCGGCTTAGCTGATGGTTGTAATAATGGTGATGGTCATATTTCATATTGATGATGACGATGATGATAACCGCAAACAATGGTTGAGAATGCCTTAAAAGGAAACCTCAGGGCCGTTTTTCCATACAAACCTGGGCCCTGTTTCCTTCCTGGGTAATGCCACTAGAGCAATTAGTTTTTCATAAAATCTACGGCCATTATTGCCATGTTCCTGTGTTTTCCTTTCTTTCATAAGTTAATAATTAAAAGAAATATAAACGTTCAAAAATCAAAAAAAATAGCCAAATTTTCCGCGGTGTTCAGACAGCCAGCAAAAAAATTTTAAGAGATTATAAAAAAACCCCTTGAACACGGCAAAAAAAATCCTCGAATTATTAATGAAAAAAGTAATTAAATCGGTCCAGTTTTGGAGAAGGAAACAGGGGACTACGAAATGTTGATTTTGTCTACTTTTCATAGGTAATTTCGGCCCGAGCTGCAGTTGTTGTCCCTATCGCACTTTACAGGGGGAGGGTCGAGGTTGGGCGACGGCAATAGATGTTATAAATACCTATTTTTTCAATTCTCTCGGCCGTAGTGTTTCCTCTTAAGGCTATCTTTTGTATTAATATAATTTGTGCATTTATGAAGTGTGAATAAATAAACGACCATGGCATTGAAAATGATGCTAGTGTTGACAATGACAATGAAGATAACAATGACGTTAAGTGAACGGTGTCTTGCAGCCCTGGTGAGCTCGAGCGAGCTGACGTGGGTGTTCGCGGTGACGGTGGTATCAGGCGTGGTCCGGTGCTCCGTTCAAGTTCTGTTCCCTCTGGTGCTGGCCACCGCCGCCCCCGATCGCTTCCCCGCCGCGCTGGCGCTGCACATCATTTTCTCAGGAGTACTCATGCTCATGGCGGACCCATTAATAGGTATGCTTTATAAAATATAATGAAGCGGGTTTCTAAGGTAGCAGATCCCGGGCATCCTATAGGATGCAACTGTGGTGGTGTGTACTGGGATAACGCGGAGATAACGATGATGAAGCGGGTTACTCACGTCTTTAAGGTGGAATATCAATTATAGAATATAATATTACTTAAAGAATATAATATTTCTATAATCAAAGTAAAGAAAATATATAATTTCCCTTAGAAAACGTAAAACCTTCATGAACCTTTAAATGACTTACGGGGGCCTATTAGCAAAGATTTTTCTTTAGACATATGCCAAATCATTTATGTTTTCTAGCTGGCAGTTTTCTTAGATATTCAACAACTTTTATGGTATTATAACATACTGCATAGAAAACTGCCTAATTGAGGCTCAAAGTGCATTAAGCCGCAGTAAATTAGTTTTACTGTAAACAATGTAGTGCCGAACTTGACACCATTTCAGAGAATCTACGGAACTTGGCACCCATTTAGATCTCAATTCTTTTGTCGGGGAAGACAACAACCAAGCATCGCATATTCTTAATATTGAACTTGGCTCCAATTTTTACATTTATGTTTTTGATGGGATATCATTACTTTTTGCCAATCTTCGCCAAATTGTGCTTTTTATGAAAGAATGCACGAGTTACTATACTAAATACCCAAATCGCTATAGTTGCACCTCAAATGTTTGAAGAGTTCCCTCGATTTCTCCAGGACCCTATGATGAAATTTGGGGTTCTAGTTGTTCTAAGGGATCTTATTACATGTACCAAATTTAATTTTTTTATGTTAGATAGATTTGGAGTTATTGGGGGGTTAAAAGTGGCTCCAAACACTTCGTGTAAAATAACACACGGCTGCTGTCCGCCAGTTCCTGGGGTGAACTTGGCTGGACATGCTGCCGTGTGTCTAGATATTCTTACTGTAAATATTTTGACAAACGGAATCGTCCGCTTATAGCGGAATTACTATTATAAACGAGCGATGGACGGATTCCAGAGGTCTTGGGTTCAAATTCCACCGGGGTGTTTTTTTTTTCATTCCTGTTGAAAATCACAATTTTCTTGATCATACAGAAATGATTACTCTTTCCAGGTGTCATCTATGAAGCGACGGGCAGCTATAGCTACTGTTTCTTCGCGATGAGTTTCTGCTGCATGATCTGCGTGGTGCTCTGGACCATAGAGTATATCATCTACCGTAAAAATAGGCAATGATAAACAATTAAGGTTACTTTAAAATTCAACCGGCAGCAATAAATTAATAGGATAATAGCTAAATACCCAAAGCACACCAACACAATAGCTTTTACTGTGCAGTAAAAGTGAAGATGTTACTCGTATGTGTCAGATGTTTTAGTTTTCTAGAATACAGTCCTGCCGTTGTAATTTAAGTATACTGTCCCTATTTGTTTCCACCCGATGTGTGAGGTACGGGGCAAATGAGAAATAATAGACCTATGTATCGCCACAGACTACATATATCATAGCAGGCCAGTCACTCTTGCCACTTTGATTAATTTAGTTTAGTTATTGTGCACGCACCTCCGAGGTGTTACGGGTGTAGGGTACCTACACTAGCGCGATAGGTACGGTCAACTGCAAAAGTATGTAACGATGTAATCCTTTCATAAATCCGTTCCGCAACCTTAATCCAGCGACATAAGGGCCATGCATGAGACACATTTTGAGCAAGTTGTATGCACCCATATTTTTGCACTGGACTGTACCCACCTATCGCGCTATCAATGAAAGATCACAATGTGATGCGGCGAGCGCGCGTGAGTTAGCTAGCTAGCTGCCAGACATTGTAGAAGATATGTTGTATGGATGTGCTTTTATTTATTCCGTGATAAATGTAGATACACGTGTTTCATGTGAATGCTTACAACACGGGCGTCACATGTATGTTAATTTTTGAATTTAAAGTGTATCATTATAGAATTGCTTGTTTTTCAATAAATAGGCTTGCTTTTTCTGTATCGCGTTTCTAGTTCTTTCATTATTATACCGGTATTATTTAGAAGTTATTCCCTCCATTGCAGGTTACGTAAGACTTGTCATTGACGAATGACTAATCATTAGAACAAGATGTCCAATTAGTTAGTTAAGATTAACATAACAGTTTTTTCCTTTAAGTAGGAACCTATGACTGATAATGAAATGGTTAGCTACTTCTCAATAAAACTAATTTGTTACATCCAATTGGTAATGGCCAAACCTACTTGTTGGAATTGTTGGCAAATTAGTAGTTTAAAAATATGCTGAGCAATAATTATGAGAATAAACAAAAACATAACATATAATTTTTTCATGAAGATAAAACAGTAGGTAAGTAATTGCAATGGAAAGAAAAGATATCCTCGACATTTATTTGTAAAAATCAAATTAACCAAAAATGCTACTACGAGTACACTGTCACTTCAAACTTTTGACTTATTTTTACTGACCATGTTTGGTCGTTTTAAGTTCCTTTAGGACGGTTCCTTTAGGACGGCCATCAAGGAGTTCTACTTTTATCCACAAGTCAAGTTTACGCCACACTTATCCTAAAATCTTGTGCTCTAAAGTTTCATAAGACCTTAACAATAATAATAACATGTTAATGCAAAAATGCTAGAACTAGTAAACTTATAAGATGTAATTATTTTATTATCATGGTGCAAACGTCATTACTTTATTATAAAAAAATGGGTCCCTGTTGTCTGAAAATAAATAGACATGATATATGTATGATATTACGTCATTTCATTAGGTTAGTTATGTAACAATCTTAAAAAAAAAGATTGAGAAAAACTTGTTAGATCTATGATCAGGGAACTAGTTTATACTACTACGTAAGTATTCGAGTTTTAGTGAGTGATTAATACTTATGATTAAGGTCATTTTTTTTAGACAGACTCGACTTAAAGCACTGAGGCCTTGTTAATTTACATACAGAGATAATTAAGGCGACAATGCTATTTCCATAATCGCCTGAAGTGTCGCCTGTGCCTTATGTATTCAATTAATTGCTGACGTCTATGACATAATTGATTACAATTATTTGACATAGTTCAGTTTTAATGATTTTAAAATTATAACTTCTTTTTAGGGTTCCGTAGGCAACTAGGAACCCTTACAGTTTTTGCCATGTCCGTCTGTCTGTCTGTCTGTCTGTCTGTCCATCTGTCTGTCCGAGGCTTTGTTCTGTGATTGTTAGTGCTAGAAAGCTGCACTTTGGTATGGATATATAAATAAATTAAACTGAAAAATCGTAAAATAAAATCTAAAATAAAATAGGGTACCTCCCCTACTCGTAAAGTGGGGATGTTTTTTTTTGCTTCAACCCTATGGTGTGAGGTGTTGTTGGATAGATCTTACAAAATGAATACTGGTCTTCATCAAACATTTTTTGATAAAGTAAATATTTTCGGAAATATTCACTCCAAAAGAAAAAAGAAATTGTGTCCCCCTTTCTAACTTTTGAACTATGGGTCCAAAAACTATGAAAAAAATCATGGAAGTAGAGCTTAATAAAGTCTTTCAAGTTATCGTAAAAAGTCTCTTAGTAAGAGACTTATGAAACGCTGCGAAAGTTTTCCCTCTTGCTTTTTATTGATTTTTTTAAAGTAAAATCATTGGGAAATTACGGAACCCTATACTGATCATGGCCCGACATGCTCTTGGCCTATTTTATTAATCTATCTATCTATCTATCTTCTATATATATATTACGCGAAGCCGATCTTTATAATGCCCATCAGATCTACAGTTATGGACCGATTTTGATAAATTATATACCATAGGATTCGTGCCATCCTGCAGATGTGCAATAAGGTCTTAGTTTTTTTATTTTTGTCCTGGAAAATTAATAAAATGATATTTACGAAAAATCCTGGATGCCCCGACAAATATAAGCCTCAAAATAGTGTTCGATGACGCCGCATACAAGCGAGGGGTCAACTTACCTTGGTAGAATTGTACGAGGTGTCAAAATTTAGCTTGGTCACGCTTGGTTAACACGTGACCTCCACGTGACTTGGGAACTGGCTATGGTATGAAACCGGATGACATAAAATTAAATATGAACTAAAATGTTCCTGTAAGAAATATCTGGTACAGCATTACAATATAAAACTTTTGAGTCGAGAAATACTCAATATTATTAACAATAAACGAAAGTAAAATTACTAATTTGTTTACAAAACAATACATAATATTCGGTCAAAGTATTTACAGTTTACATAAATGACAGACGTATTGTGTCCACTTTTTTTTTATTCCGCTCTAATTATGTCAATATTAAATTGTCATGGTTTATACTTCAAAGAAGTTGATATACAAACCAATGACGTTTCGAATATACGTTCCGTATATCTTGACCACAGACATCATACAAAAGCAGACGATGTTTCATATAGTTGTCTCGTTAATCCTTATGGCACACCAAAATGAGTTAGAATGGGACAACTACTACGATATTAACGAATTGTCCCGATTTAAAAACACACCATGGCACACCACAGTGAATTTAGTAAACATCACAACGATACGTCAAAAACAAAACGGTACCGAAAGTGCAATAGATATTGTGAAAATTACGAAAATATAGGTATCAAAACTCAACAATCTTTATTTACAAGTAAGCAAAAATGTGGTGCGTAGTGCCATGGTGCCGGAGCAGTTTAAAATCAGTGAAAAAGTCCGGAGAAAATATCAGTTTTCATCGGTAAGAAACTTTTGCTATTATTTCAAAAATTACACGACCATTATTGAACCTAATAGTCTGAGATAGACTACAGATGCTGAATATTACAAAATGTACCTTTTGCGTAGTTCCAAATTCATTTCAGAAAGGTTTTTTGGTAAAAATTCATCTGTCGTGAACTAGGCTAGTGCTGTTACTTAATGAAAAAAAAAATATGTCGACGATATGAAAATATTTATCGATATGAATTATTTACGTAAGCATTTAGACGAGATATTATTGCGTTAAATTATTAATTACATGGTTATTTGTCAACTTTAGATTTCCGAATAATAATTTACTTAAAAAATGGATTGACGCAATAGGACGCAGTAATTGGACGCCGACCAAACATCACAGAATCTGCTCTAAACATTTTAATAGTGACTTTTATGTTACTAAGAACAATAAAATAAAATTATTATTGCCAGATGCAATACCTACAATATTCCAGAGGCCCCTTGAGGTAAGTTGGGAAAGAGCAATATTTATTTACTGAATTTTCAGAGACCGCTTCAGATGAGTTGGTTTGGTTTAGGTTTAGGCATAATATGTTAAGACGTTGCATACATTAATATATTATTTTTATCTGAGAGAAATATTTTGATCTAAATGAGCTAAGATAATTTGTTTTATGACAAAACTGGATTATGAACGCATATATAAATAAATAAATAAATATTAGGGGACAATTTCTTACAAAAATCAAACTAGTCCCATAGTAAGCTCAATAAGGCTTGTGTTATAGTCTAGACGATGATGGGGTGCTAGTCGGGTAACCTCCACGAGTGTCTGGGCTCTTCCAGTTCCTCTGGACCCTCGCGGGTCTGGGGGAAGGGGAAGGGTTCTGGCCGGTGCGCCCTGGAGGCAATGGTAAGTGATTCATCTTCGGAGGGATCGCTTACGGGTGTTACCAATAACCCGGAGACGGGGTCGCTCTGGGTGTTCCTCTGTTTTAGCGGAGGACACTCCAGATGCGACCAACGGGGGGATAGAGGGTTCCGCACCAAGAAGTAGCAAGACACCTCATCGGGAGCGGGGGCTGCCACCATCAGGCCGGGGCCGGGTGGTGGCTGCGAAAGAGAAAACCTCTATAAAAAGTTACAAGGAGACCTGAGGGGGTGAATCCGGGGTTTTTCACCCTCTCCCGGCGTGGGGGTCACTACGTATACGAGGGATTAATTTACAGGCTAGTGGAATTAATTTTAATTATTGTCACTCCATTTCTATTATTGTCTATCTCAAATTTGGTCATACTCGGATATACTTATTTTAAGTAGGCTAAGTATTATCATTGTAATAAGCATATTTTGGGAGAAAATGACTGACTGGACCCGGGTATGTCCTAAAACTACGACCAAGACCACCGGGGAATGGGCAGCATTCCTTGAGTGCGGTGGAGATACTGCGATCGCCAACCCGCATGCCAAGCGTGGCGATTATGGCATTTACCCCCCATGAAATTGGGGGAGGCCTATGTCCAGCAGTGGACGTCCTAGGGCTTATATGGTGGATGGACTGACTGTCGAGTTAGTTTCGGCGTTTCTTCTCGGCAGTGGTATTCTTTTTCAGAAACGCTAGTACCTAGATTTTGACTTGTAAAGTGCCATTGCGGCCTAATTGCAGAATAAAGTTTTTTTCTTCATTTATTTCATTTAAGGTACCGAACCCAAAAAAATACAATTCTTATTGGCACGTCAGAAACGTCAAACGTCAAGCGTCCCGGGACAATGTCAAACTCAGAGGTATCAAATAATGACACATGAATATTTTATTTCTTTCAGTAAACGAGAAAGACCCCTTACTTACTGGAAATTGTACTGAAATAAATAAGAGAATAAACAAATAAATACAAACGAAACGAATCGTAGGAAACCGTTAAGAAACCAATAGGAAACGTGAAAGTAAATTTGACAAATGTCCCCGGTAAGTACACATTTCTGCCGTGGTGTGCGCTGCGATCGCCTAGCTTACCCCCACCACCAACTTCGCACATAGCCAATACCATAACGTAAAGTTTCAAATAAACATTTTAGTATAAAATGCTTAAATCATTAGTCATTACCTGCATAACTACATAATTTTAATTTGTAGGATATAATAGAATCTTTTGACGTTTGACGACCACTTTGGCTTAGTTGGCAGTGACCCTGCATTCGAATCCCGGTCAGGACATTATTTTGTGCATTTATCGCTATTTGTGCATTTATCCTGGGTCTTGGATATTTTCTATGCATTTATCTATATAAGTATGTATATCGTCGTCTAGTACCCATGGTTAGTACAAGCTTTGCTTAGTTTGGGACTAGGTCGATTTGTAAAAGATTGTCCCCTAATATTTATTTATATTTATTATTGATATTGAATGCAGTTCGTGTTTTTAATTTAATAAATATTTCAACAAAGTATAGGAGTAAGACATACGACTTAAGAATATCAACAGTAATTGAATATCGATGTCGATATTTCGTAGAAAATTATCTTTCACTGCACTAACTCTCGTCACGAAGCGATGAATAGTTGAGACAATGACAGTTGAAGACCTGTCAGACTACATGATACCTATTTCTGTCTTACTTACTGATAAGTACGTTAGTGGGAATAGATCGGAAGTATAGAAAACGTTCAACTTATTAGCGCTTATCTGCTTTTCTCTGATATCTGTGATATCTGCCAAAACAATGACAAACCAAATTAAACTTTACGTTGTGAGTTACAGAACTGTTTCTGAGTTAATTAGATAAGCTGCAAAACATTTTGAAAGAGAAGATGCTAGCTTTGTCTAAGTTGTTGTCTCTTCCACCTATTGCCATACCAGTAGGGTGATCATAAGCAAAGAAGTTCAATCAGTAGACGTTACTTATTGGTGGATTCAGATCAAACCGACGAGAAAACAATGTTGCACTAATAAACGTTTACGACGCCAATAACGTATTCGACGTATATGCGCACCATTGATTCGACAAAACGACGAATGTATCCGTCATGGTGACGGCGTCCAATGCGATATCAACCTAGATGCATTCCTATTGATAGTGCGCTTAAAAGGTTAAATACTTTAACAAAATCAAGACGTCAGAAAAATAATTAAACCCTTTAATTGTCGACAACATGGGAGTTATAACGTACGTTGTCAAAATTTAACAAAATTAAGACGTCAGAAAAATAATTAAACCCTTTAATTGTCGACAACATGGGAGTTATAACGTACGTTGTCAAAATCACTTTCGTTCTTTAGTTGACGTGTAAGTGTCACTGCCGTTCATAAAGTATAGCGTTCAAGGGGTTAATTTGCTATTCATCAATGTTTGTCTGAGGATGTTGTCAAACGCAAAGTTGAACCTTATAGAAATGCATGTAGGTTGATATCCCATTAGAGGCCATGACGGATATATACGTCGTCGGCTTTGGACCGTTGGTGCGCAATATAGGTACGTTGTTAGCGTCGAAAAGGTTAATAATACTCGAAAAGTTAGAGGACATGTATATTTCTCTTTGTTACGTTTCAGTAAACATGTCCAAAATAAGGGGGATAATGGTCACGTTAAACTGCCACGTTCTAAAAGGGCGTAGGTACATTGAAAGGATGAATAAGATTACCACTATTGGTAACATGTTCAATTAAAAGTTAAAATTATACTGTCACAGTGTCACCTGCAACAGTAACAGTGCCGGTCAGGGGTCTACCCGAAACACCCGAAGATCGAAGTTCATTATATTTCCTTCTCTATCACACCAATAAGCAAGTGTTATAGAGATAGATATAACGAAAGATTTTAACCCAGTTACTTCACTTGACAAAATAGACCTCACAACTGTCATGCCAAAACCACACGACGGGCCATGATGGGCCACGTACAAGACGCAGTTATGCGGTGGAACGAGATGCAAATATGTTTTTTTATGATTGACTGACTGGCGATTGGCCTTAGTCTCACCTGATGGAAAGCGATGGCCTTTAATGCATAACTGCGACCTATACGTTGGCCCATAATGGCCCATTGCGTGGTTCCGGCATCAAATGTTAATACCAATATTGCCAATGTCGCATGCATTGTTTTTTTTTCTAGATTAGATAGAATAGGTTATGAGGATACTTAGAGTATTTCTAAAGAGATCCTATACGAGTTTGTCTATCTCATTATTTTTAAAAATCTCTCAATCCCTCAAAGGTTAGCTGGAAGAGATCCCTCATAGGGATAAGTTCGCTTTTGTACTCTGATCCTGTGTGACATGTATATGTTTTAAACTATTATTGTGTACAATAAAGTGCTTACATACATACATACATACGAGTACGAGTTCCACCAAGGGGGACGGAAAAGCTCTTACCCACCTAAATTGAGAATTTGTCTTAAACGGCTGGCGCCTTATCATAAACAACCTCTTTAATTTGGGCGGGTATGACGTGGACATGATAATGAGCCAAATAAAAAAGTGGAACTATGACAAAGACTACAAATGATGTATCTCTCTCTGTCGCTCTTATTCCATTTAGTACATGACCTCGGTAGAGGTATTATTATTTGAAAATTTCTCAGGGGTACTCTAAGGGAGGGTAGGATAGGAGTCATATCACAGAACATTCTTAATTGCGGAACTGTGACAAAGACAATAAATGATATATCCCTCACAGTCGCTCTTATTCAATTCAGTAAGTATATGATATGATCATATCGCTCGCTAACGGTATTATTATTAGACGTCTTCTCTGGGGTACTCTGAGTTTGCGTACCTTATTAGAGCCTTATTTAGACAAGAGACGCCATCAGCGCACATTACCGAACAAAATATTTTGTAATTTGGGCGAGGTAACACACACATAAAAAACCACACATACAAAATATTTTCCTATTACTACGCACCATTACACTGAAACAATCAACGCACACACTTTCAAAACACTAAAATTATCTGATTATTATCAGATGGCCAAATTGACTGAAGTTGCTAAGATGCATATTTTTCATAGAAATTCTCATAGTTAGTAGGTAGATCTTATTTCTTGAAATAAGGCTGACATTTACTGTAAATTTGACGACTAGCCGTGATGATCAAGCACGAATGTTTTTAAATCGACTTTGTAATGGACCTTCCGAATACGCCTATTCTATCCTGTGGCTTCGCTTGCATTCTTCGTAGTACGTCGACGCGGCGAAGCCGCGCGGGTAACTAGTTATTATATAATACACTATTATCCTATACTTATTAAAAACTTACAAAATAAATAATTTAAAATAAGGGGTCACCCCGCGGCATCGTGCCAAAGATGCTGGCAGCATTTCCTCGCTGTATAGCAATGCTGATGCGTTGTGCGAGGAAGCTGCCAGCCCTTTGGTCACCAGTGGTGTCCACTAGAGTAGTTAGGAGTATACTGTTTCTGCGGCACCCCTGCGGCGCGGCCCGAAGGGCCGAAATTTTTTTTGGTTTTTTGCTGCGGCAGGTTTTTTTGGGTGTCTTTTTCGTGTGAATTTGAAATGCAGCTATGTGATATGTGACCCCCCGTTGTTTTATGTTTATGACAGGTGTGGGTGCATTGTTGTTTTTTTGCTGCGGCAGGTTTTTTGGGTATCTTTTTCGTGTGAATTTGAAATGCAGGTATGTGATATGTGACTCCCCGTCGTTTTATGTTTATGACAGGTGTGGGTGCATTGTTGTTTTTTGTTAGAAGATTGCTGTTTTGAGACGATTTGCGTATTTTATTTAAAAACGATTTATTTGATTAGGATCAACAGTCTGTTTTTGCTCTATTCCCACGCAAAGGTAGGTAATTAATTACATTCTGTGAACAGCAATATATTTTAAAATTAATGTTGACAGAAATGATCGTGAGAATGACATGGGTTTTGTATTTGATTGGGTATAAATAAAAGTAAAGAACATTTGAAGCTAAGCAGGTTCAAACACGCCCCATCCGTTGGAATATTGCAGTAAAAAACTAGTTGTTTCGTGTCGTAACATGCAACGAACAGATGTTCATTTTTATGGGGGTAACATATTTATTGTCTTATCTGTGACATGTGAGCGTGTATTATATTTGGGAAAAAAACGATAAATATCAGCAACTATTACGAAATGTCATGCTTGCCGTATTTTATTGGTCACTAAACTACTTAAAGATCATTTAAATCTATGCAGGTTCCATTTCCAAGAATATTGCAGTAAAAAACTAATAAAATTCCACGTCTTGCTACAAGTTAGAACGTGTTGTATCAAATGAACAGGTACCTGTTTTATTAATAGATTTTTTTCTCCTAACCGCTACGTGTGTCCCGGTGTGTGTGTGTGTCTGTCGTGAATAAAAGCAAAGCTCAAATCCAGAGGGCCGCCAGGACCGCCGCAAGGAGCTACAGTTCGGACGCCTACAAGACACTTCGCGCATCAGTCGACTTTTCGTCGGAAAAGCTCGCTGATACAGCGGCCCGGCTAATTTAGCCGGAGGAGAACACCTTCTCACCGGAAGCCCCGCCGTCGGTCGTTTTTCGCCGTTGCCCGAACCCGGTCCCGCTCAAACGGACGCCCCGGGCTAGGGTATGCGGTGAGAGACACCAACCGACGGTGGAAAGCGTCGCCGGCCCCTTGCCAACCGCGCCAATGGAGCGCAACATGAAGCCGAAGGCTGGGGGTAGATCGAGATCTGCATATCTCGAACTACCCTCACCTTTACCACTCGCCACCGCGCCGCGCGAGACATCGCCGACACCAACACCCATCGAAGTGGGTACATCGGATCCGAAGAATATTCTTCTACCCGTGTTTTCCGTCGATGCAAACACCCCGACACCGCAGCCCACGGACACCGACCCGAAGCTGCCTACAACAACGAGGCGTTTATTCTCGCCCATGTCGCCTGCCACCACCGAGCGCGACCCTTTGGCGCAACTACAAACGGACTCGTCTGTGGTTGCCCAAATTACGGGTTCGGGCCAAGTTTCGGCGGGCCTGAAGGCGTGGATGGACGCCTACGTACGCCTGTCTAGCCACGCACTAGGGCTAGAAACCACGCTACAGCCTGAGGACGGCAACCTTCTGAACTTCCTGAGACGCCATCCGGCGCTCCTCAGCCCGGAGAAGCACCTCGGGGAGAGCCTGTCCTCCGCCAACGCGAAGCCGCCATACAAAGAAAAGACGCCGCCAAAGCCTGACCGCCGACCAACATTCGGCAAAGCAGCTTCACCAAAGTCGCCGACGCCACGTTCGATCATGAAACCCCCACCGATCTCCCCCCGGAAATCCACTGAGGGAGGAAAGGAGAGGCCCACTTTTGCCGCGCTGGCCGCTGCCGCACTGCCGACCCCAAATCGGAGCCCGGAGGCGGCGCCACACCGACAAGAGAACAACCAAGGACGACAACGACGCTACCCGACGATTGTTGCCCCCGTCCTGCCCGGGTGGAGCAAACTTCTCGAGAAGATCAAGGGCGATCTCGGGGAAGCCCCATCCTGCAAGGCGCTGGGCAGGGGTCTTCGGTTCAGCCCACGGAGCGAAGAAGAACGCCGCACCGTGATAAGACACCTCGAAGAGACGGAGAAGGCTGGTACTGCCGTGGAGTGGCACGTTTACCAGCGGGACGAGAGGAAGCGAATGAAGGTGGCACTCCACGGCCTTCCGGCCGACACGCCACTGGACGAAATTAAAGAAGCCTGTCTGGCGCTCGGTCACCCGATCGAGTACGCCAGACAAATAAACGCAAGAAGAGGCAAACCGGGCTGTGTCTACTTCTTGCAGCTAGAAGGCCCTACTAGAGACCACACCGGGATCTACAAGCTGCGGGAGCTCCTTGCTATCCCCGACGTGAAGATAGAAGCATGGCGGGGAAGAAAGGGCCCCGCACAATGCCACCGATGTCAGGGGTTTAGACACCACTCCGTCAACTGCCACCGCCTGCGCAAGTGCGTGCGCTGCGCGGGCCCGCACCCTGCAAAGCAGTGCCCCGTCCCCAGGGACCAGCCAGCGACCTGCGCCAACTGCAGCGGTTCACACACCCGACGGCAAATGCCCTGTATTCCGGCGGGAGGCCCGGAACAGAAAAGCGGGGACTAACGCCCTTACGGTCCCCACGAAGCCCAGCCCCCCAACAGGGGCCCCAGAGAAACCACACATGGTGGAAGAGACAGCGCCCGCCTCTCTCATGGCGCCGGCTAACGCCCCACCACCACGGATCAAGCCCAAGACGAGCAAGAAGAAGAAGAGGAGGGCCTCTCCTACTCAGGACGCGGCCACACCCCCTTCACCTCCTGCAACGCCGCCACCTCCAGCAACAGCCGGAGGCCAACCAGAGCCGCCTGTAAGAAGTGCAGCCTTCGGAAGTCTGTCGCCAGAGGAGCAAAGGGAGCGCCTACTAAGGGACCTGTCCTGAGCACCCGGAGGCGGGAGAACACACGCCTAGCCTATAGGCACCCATAGACCGGCCCATAGCAATGGGTCGCGACCAAAAGCCGCCAAAGAGGGCAAACGCCCTGAAATGGCCTCCCCTCACTCGCCCCCTTCGGGGGCGAGCGAGAGAGAAGACACACACGAGAGAGGGCCGCCATTCGCTCAGATTAGTTTGTCTGAAAACCGTGTCAAGTGTTAAATAAAAGTGTACTAAAGTAGATAGTTGTCAATAGTTTTAATTTTTAAATTTCTTGCTACGAGTTAAAATGGAGGTAAGTCCCACATTAACTAATTAATTATGTGCAAAAATTACATGTTTCCATTTGTATCAAGCATCTCACATGTTTTTTTGGTTGTTTTAGATATCAAACGAGAATTCCCTTGAGTACACTATGAAAAATTATTATTATAATAATTTGAGTGACGATGAAGCCCAATGCTCAAAACCACTTATAATTCAAGCACAAAAACGAACCAACAACATTGATGCATTTTTTGATAAGCCTAAAAAGAAGCAGGCTACAGAATATTCATCTACTGTCGCCAAGTCTACAAATGGAGGCACTAATTATATATCTTCTCGCGTAGATGATGTTACAAAGATCACTCATGTCGTTAAAATTGACTACGATATAAAAAAATTGCGTGGTATCCCAAACGATCAGCACTGGAAATTCGCGGATACTAGAATCAAATACTATACGCAGGGTGAAGAAGATGACTTTTATTCTAACACAAAAGAATTGATTTACAATATTACGAAAGATATTGCAACAAAAAACGATTGCAAGAAATATTTTATCAACGCTAAGCCATAAATTATATCTTACTCCACCCACAAGCAACTCTCCCCCCACCAACGAACAAATGATTTTTGGGGCTATATAAAGTTCGACACCGCAAAAGAAACCATACCGTATCTCTATTAACACCCGTGAAAGTCAAGCTGCACAATGGATCTACAAAACTCACAATACGATGAAGAGCTTTATGAACGCTGCGAAGACGTGGATCTATATAACTCATTTTACGACGAAGATTTGAGTAACCTCTGCGACGACGCTGAAATGCTCCATGCGTCATCAAACGGTTATTCACCAGCTTTGCAACCTATATTTTCGGGGTATGTCGGTAACCCTCTTTTGATAGAATGGGAAGATGAAGAAGACACAGAAATGTATGACATGGAGACGAGACCTCCAAGTGGCGATGCATATGAACCCATAGCATATGAAACATTGCGTTTACCTGCATTTAAAAGTGATGAACTATTTATGGAGTGTGAAAAGTGGTGTGATATGTAATAAGGATTTCAGCTTATTGATGTAATAAAATGAAAACCGTTCTGTATTATTGTTTTTATTTTAATGTGTTACTTTTGTTTTAATGTATGAAATACTTGTATGTGAAATAAATGGTTTCAACGATCCTCTTGCATTTTTGATGAATTGATAATGCTGTATATGTTTACTAAGAATTAGTGAAGGAAAGAAAAGACAACTTTTAATAAAATATTTATTTATTTCGTAAAAACATAGATCTATACATATCTTCTATAATCAAATCATTATACATGGTATTTTCAAAAAATAAGTTTACAAAATCAAACATTGTTTTACCTTTGAACTTAAAATATATATAAACTAAACAGTATTTACTACAAACTGAAGTAAGATGGTTTTGAATTATTATATGGTTATAAAACCATTTTTTTGCATTCCGTTTTAAAAACAACTTATGATAACCAGAAGGTTTTCTACCAAATGAATCAAAATATTCACCATTACCATTAATATCAATATGAATTGCCACCCAGTGAGAGCCAGGTTTTGAGTCAGGGTCCAAATTACTTATGATATAAATCGGAAGATCCATGAAAACAGGGATTCTATTTGCCGCAAAAACATGCGATTCAATGGTAGGACAAATTTTTTTCATACATAATTGCAATTCCTTGGTGTCCATTACAAAGTATTGCATTTACCGATGAATTCGTTACTAAGGTTTGGTAAAAAGTGGTACAATCTCTCATAAACGTTTTATTATATATGTACATCATTCTAATTAACTGTTATAATCTACACTTACATCTCGATGTTTGTTTATTTCAATTATATTATCAAACTCTGCATAGACGACGCAATTAACGGTCGTGGTAAGAGCTTTTTCAAATCGAACTTCTAACCGTACACTACCATGTCTAACAAGATTCCAATGAGAAGTAGAACTCGCTGATAAATCAGGTGTTAAATCGAAACACATCAAACAATAACCGTTGCCATAATCTTCTCGACTTATTGAGTTCCCTTCATTAAGAAAATGAATACCCGTTCCAGAAAACAGAGTGTGATATGTTGTTACCATTAAATCGGTATTGAAAGATGGTTGTAGTGTTTTAGAAGGAATTTGATGACCGTCTACATACAAACTAAATAAGTTCATATCGTGGTGGTGGAAGTTAAAGGGATTATGTTTTAAACTTCCATTAAATGCTGTATTATCAACAAAACCTACAATACACCTTTTTGGAACTTGACCGAGGAATATATTATCAAGGGATTTCCCTTGTACCCCTGATGGTATTGTAAGTACTTTAACTTCCGCTCTTGTGATGGGATATTTTGCAGTCGTTGAAGCTAAAACCTTTTGATGTGCAAGCAAAACACTTGGGTTAATTTTTGTTCTTCTTATTATTAAACTAGCATCCATTATGCGTACTTTAAGTTTTTTATCTTGAATGCACATTAGATTAAACGACTCTTTTGATCGTACTAATTTAACTCGAACTTCAACGCCATTTATTAAAAACTTTTCTTGATTAAAAATATCACCGTGTAAGTGTCCTATCATTTCAACTTCCTTACTATCTTTAATAAATTCTTGTCTTTTAGTTCAGCCTTTGTTAGTCGTATCAGTTCCATCCATATGACCCGAAGTGTCTTCATACCATAGCCCACATGTAAGATGGGACTGTTTTGCTGCAGGTCCATAATTTAGTAGGGTTTCCATATATGCACGGTACGCATATGTATTATTAGGCGGTGAAACTAGTTTTTGATTTAAATATATGTCCAACTGGTTAAACAGTGAATGTAACCAATTATTCACTGGAGCAACATGAGTTTCTGCGGATTTGATCTTAGTACCGTCTTGATTCAATACCTTGGCTTTGATATGTAGTAAAGTGTGAGACAGGTCAATATAGTCATCGCCTGATCCTGGAACTTGAAATTCAATAGGACCATCATCACTAAGAGACGAAATAGGTTTATAATGTATCCACTGCCCATTTTCTATACTTGTTTGCGTCGATGGCAGTGCAAATAAATCTAACTCTGACTTAGCGCATTCACATGAATGATGATGTAAAAATGACATGGTTTAATTAGAAAAAATATCGTTTGTATATTTTTTACTTTTTTTTGTACCTCTCCCCCGTAATGCTTTGGATGCAATGGTGCGCTCTCGTCTTTTTCGTATCATTTTATACCCAGACCCTGACATTAAAGAATCAATTTTTTCATCAGCTTTTCTTTTTAAATTACTGCTCGCATTCTTAAAACGAGACTTTATTGATTCGTCCATAGGGTGCGAATTCATCATGTCGGATAAAAGACCAACACCAGCATTTAATGCTTCTTTCCCAACCGTTCTAAATCCGCTAGATAACAGAGGAAATACCGATCTAAACAAGCCTCCTAAAAAACTTCCTATGCCATGCCCTCGCTGGTGAGGAACACCTTTATAAACAATGCCTACTCCTGAACCAGCTTGATGAGTATAATAATGTTCATATGGGCAGGGAATATTTTCACGTCTATAATTCATTTTATTCGTTGAAAATGTAGCTTCACGCATGAAGTTCCAAACTGGAATGGAACCTTTTCACCCGTATGCATTCTTATATCAATTTCAATAGTATCAAATTCTCTACGTAAAACTGGTATGTAATGTGCAGGAGAAAAGCTATGCATTTTATATGCTCCATATATGTATTTCGTTGGATCAAGTGGTATTATTCTTACTAACGATGTCATAACATCCCCTACTATTTGAGGTTGAACGATATCCGAATATATAAACAATTGTGATGGTAGACCCAAATATAAATTAGCAGGAAATTTTCCAATTTGACATTGAATAAGGTTCGTATTCGGTTTGAAACCTAGCTGGAGGTTTAGTATTGGTGTTGCACGTACGGAAACTATGTCTTTATGTGAAGTAGTGACCTTGATAACTTTCGATATTCCATCATAGCTAAATTTCACCTTATTTCTTAATAAGGAATTTTCATTAAAAGCAGATAAAAACTGATCCATGTCGTCATATGTCGTTGCTGGAATATGTGACTTAAATTCAACATTAACAGGCGACACTTCGTTTGGTAAATTCACCATCTTTTTTACATAGACTGCGTTTTCATGTTCTTGAACGTTGTACATTGAACATGGGTAGTGAAACTCCACTAATCCGACAACCCATTCTCCTTCTAGTTTTATTGTCTTTGGGAGTTTGGTGAGAAAGTTTGCTGTTGTATTTTCGGGGAAATATTGCATAGAGCTGTTACTTAACAAAGTTAAATAAAAACTGTCATCACTCATGTTTCTTCTAAGCTAGAAGCAGGTATCCAACTATTAAATTTATTCGGATAACCTCTCCACTTCACAAGCACCTCCTTTCTGTTACCTACGCGTCTAGAACGTATTATTTTATCTATTTTATATATCATGGTGGGGTTATAAGTAACTTTCTGTAACTCTTTAGAATAGAAAGTGCCAGTGATTGGTTCATTTTGTAAGTCCTTCAATGTGTAAACAAGATGAGGCGACCTATTAATTATTGATTCGATTACGAAGATTTCATCGCTCCAATTAGTTTCGTAACCTTTTTGAAATATGTGTTTATACTTCGTTATTCTGACATGATCACCAACATTTAAAGTACTATTACTAATTTTTTTTAATCCATTTTTTGGTGTATCGTATAAATTGGTCCAAACAGTCATAATATTGTTAAAATTAACATCTATCGGACGCATTTTAATACTTGAATGGTAACTGTGATTATATGAATAAAGGAGATCTTGTAAAATGTCAATGTATTTATAAGTATTTTTATGTGTAAAATAGCGCCACATTTTCATTTTTAATGTTCTTTGAAATCTTTCTACAATACTCGCCTTAATGTCAAGATTATTCGTTGTATAGTAGTTTATGTTTTTACTCTTAAAATATTGTCTTACCTCTTTGGAAACAAATTCAGTACCTTTATCGGATTGGATATGACGTGGAGTTGCTCGAGCCTCGGTAAATATATCCTCAAAGCATTGTTTAACTGTTTCTGAATTTTTCTTTTTCATTGCCCTAGCAAAAGCATATTTACTAAAGACATTAATAACACATAATATATAATTAAAACCATCATTATATTTACTATATGTACGCATATCACTTAAATCTACTTGCCAAAGTTCATTATAGTTGGACAAAATGTACTTGTTTCGTGTAAAACGTCTTTGAACTGGTTTATGTAATGTATATGTTTCCTGGGACCGTAACCAGTTTGCTACCTCATCTTTGTTCATTCGACCATGCATTGCTTTAGCTAACTTATCAATACTACTGTAGCCAGCTGGATCAGAAACATTATAGTAAATCCTACTGATGTCTAATAGGGGGTCCATCTCTCCCAATCTATTTTCTTTTTTGATGATTCAGGAGTTTTGTATGAAATTGGTGTTGATTGTCCTTTTGATTGAATCGAAGTTGATCTGGTATTTTTGTATATTGGGGATTCTTGAACCTCGTCGATCTGAAGACCATTTATATATTCCAGATTAGTTGGGTTACCTATGCAAGATATAGGAACTTCAATATCTTTTAAAACTGAAGCAAACTGTTTCCAACCAATCGGTTTGGGACGTTTGAGAGGTCTCAGCGTGTCACTTATCAATTCTGTTATATTGCTTTCTGGGATAACTTGATTATTTACTACGATTTCCCCTCCTTCTTTCCACCAAATCTTCGGTTTATTTTTTAAAATATTGTCAATCAAAGATTGTCCTTTTTTCACATAACTTTTAGGAATTTTGTTTATGATGTGAGATGGAGTAAACTTCTCAGGGTAAGTATGATTCGAAGGAGTACTCGTAGCGTCACTTTCGAACGGTCTTGAATGTGGTAATGTAGCATTATGTTCAGTTTCCTCCTTTTTAACCATCGATTTGTCAGAATATTCTTGGTGGAAATTATTTGTATCATCAATCATTATTGGCACCTTGAACGGTTTTCGATCTGATTCAGTAAAATGCAAAAAACGTTGTAGTGCTTGAGAATACAATGCCCATTTTTCGCGATCCTCTATTTTACTTTTCAGTATTTTTTGCATGTCCTCATCTAAGCGAGATAGGGAATTTAAAGGAGCATTTTCATTGTGTTTGAGCTTCTCAATAAAGTCTGGTTCTACTAAAATCATTTTCTTCGTGTTCTCCATTTTAACTATGTTAATGAGCTCAATAAACTACTTAATACAGCCCCCAGTATAATTGGTAAAAACGCACCACCCTTTTGCACTATAATAGTCTTCCTTAATTTTTGTTTCCCCTTAGAAACTAATTTGCGTAATATATTCTTATGTTTATTTAACCTGTTTTTTTCTAAATTGTCTAATGGAACTTTTCCCTTTAAAACGTTGTAAATGCACTCACAAATTATATTTATTTCATCTTCATCACATGCTTTCAGTAAAGCTTTACGATATTTTGGTTTGAGCGTATGCAATGCTTTAAGTAAATGTTGATATGTGGCTACTCTGTCAGGCATTATCTAGAACTGACCAAAACAGAATGACTACTGGTATATTTAAACCCTTTTTTTGGAATGTATAATGTACAACCTTTATCGAATGGAAATACCTTAGTTTTAAAACGACATATATCATCAGTGCTTTGTTTCAAATCTATCATCAGGTATCCATGAGCTGTCATAGTGGCATCTTTATATGCTTCTTCAACAAATTTTGTATTTTCTGGATAAACTTGTCGGGACAAGTAGCGTATTTGAGTTTTGTCTCGAGGATTTTTAAAATAAATAATGTAGGTTGTGTTCAAAGAGATATCACGTTGTCCTCTTCCTTGGTGAAATAAGTTTTGAGTTATATAAAAACGCTTAAATTTCTGTGATGGCTACCTTTAGTAAAAATATCAACAATACGTCCATCTGACTCTCTCATTAAATCATCGATTATAAGCAGTTTAGGTTGTTTCCCATCAAACATACTTAAATCGGGAATACCTTGAACATAATCAACACCATTCAAATTATAAAGTGGCTGCATTTCATCATAGCACCACAGCACTTGATTAAAATCTATATTACACATATGTGCTACATTTTTCAAAAAATTTGTGAAAAAGTTTGATTTTCCACAACCACTTGGACCAGCAATAATAGCTGCAAATGGATGAATGAAATGGTACATTATAAAAACTGTCCTTCCTCACTAAAGGTTGTCTAGAAAATAAAATACATTTATGAGGCTATAGATATATATATGTATCCATAATCTGATATAAGCATATGGTATATGATTGGCATACAATTGCTTATAATGTAATAATTTAAAAAAAAAATTCTTTTTCTGATATATTTATATTTGATGTAAATACACGATTTACAAAATAAAAGTACCTAAAACTAAAATAAAAAAAAAACCAGTTATTTTAATATAAACAAAATGAAATCTAAAACCTCCCATGCAACGAACATTTTTTTTTTAATTTAAACAGTTAATACGTCAACTTGTAATTATATTTACTGATACTTAAATACTATGAATTATAGTTATTGATACTTAAATATTTGTAACTCTAGATCTACCTTAATTTATAATGACCCCAAGCTAAAGTGTCAAATGAATCTTTACACAGATATCTTTTTGTGTTACAAGATGATAACGAGATTTTATTTATCTTCTGTGTAAAAATTACATGCTTAATAGAACGAAATCGGTACATTTCCGATAATACATATTTTTTCTCATTTAAACAACTTTTATAATCTTGAATCTGAAACTTTTTAGTCACGCATTTATTTACACCTTTAGCCTTAGCCACTATACAGTCCTCAACATTTAAAGCGTACATTTTAGACCGTAATCCTACAAACTCCTTTAAAATTTTACCTTTACTTTCATCTTTAAAATATCCAATTATTTTTTTATTTATACATGGAAAATTGTAAATATTATTAGGCGCATAGTCAGATGTATCGAAATATTTTTTCAAGTCATTTCTTATGTCATCGTAAAAATCCTCCGTAAAAATTTGATATATGAAACTATCTGTATCAGTTCAGTATACAACAATTTAAGCCTTTTCTCGAATTTTTGTTGCATGTACCCATAATGAAATTGGTACATTAAAGTTTTTGATAAATCTAAAATACAGAAGCCTAAATAGATAGGCTTGTTATAAATTAGTTTAGTTTTTGTTAATTGTACTGCAGCTAAACTATCCGAAAAAATTGAAATGCTATGGAATTCAGGTCGAGCAACATAACTTTCAATTCCTTTGATATGACCATGATTTGCCCAATGCGTTAATAACTTAACATCGACCCTTTTCTCAATATTTTCCATTGTTTTTCCAAAAACTGCATTATTCATAAGTTTGTAAAAATCTTTTTCAAAGTCGCTTTTTGCAGCTATTCTTAATGTTGTGTTCAAATCGATATATTTTTTAAGCCAGTTAGTTTGTTTAAATTTTAAGATTCTATGAACTTTAGTTAAATTTAATCCATTTTGTAAACATTGTATAAGATTTCTATAGTGTATAATGTATTTTTGTTTATTTTTCAAATTTGGAACCAATTTTTTTTGTCTACTTTCATCAATTATGTGCTCAGCACAAAATGGTAGATCTGAATGGGAATTATGCAATGAATCAGGGTATTCAAGATCGACTTCTAAAATGTATCCAATGTCAGCTTCGTTAGAAATATTAAAATCCGTAACAGGATCAACCCATTCAAATTCACCTACAGGAAGATATTGCGACATCGCCCAACCATACAAGTTATTAGCGTCAAGGTAAATGAGATAAGATGACGGCTTATCAGGATCAAATTCTGCCATGTAGTGATTATTTGATTTAGCATATCGATTGCTACATTGTGATATACCACCTCGTAGCCCTTTTTTAATAAACGAAACTTTATCAAAATCGATTAAAAGTTCAAGTTTAATCCCGGTCATTTTAAGCATAGCATCCCAACTGAGACCAGGTGCCGTAAAATAATGAGCTGGATCCAAGCTATATGTTTCAAGGCAAACGGAGCGAAAATTCTCAAATATATCTGTTAATAAGAGTACGTCTGTTTTTAAATACAAATTAGAATAATCTAACATTTTTTTACAATTGAAATGAGTCCAGACGTTTTGTGCATGTTGATAATCTTCACTTGTTATACAGCTATCTGTTAAGGAACTATAAAAGTGGCATATTTCAGGCAGTGATGACGCTTCAAGCGATTTACTCGATTTCATGAACTCATATGGAAATATCCCCTTTTGCTTCAGAAGTTTAAAATCTCCATCTGTAGGATATTGCATGCTTAATTCATGAAATTGATTTTCTTGAAGATTTCTAGCTAAACTATCTAAACTACTCGACATGAACCTAAAGGAATCAACAAATCTCAGTGATAAGCATTTCTTATCAAATTTCAGTTGTTTGCTAAACGAAATATATTTTTCTTTATTTTGTGGGATAATGTCGATAGGTCCTTCACGGAAGTTCAAAGCTTTTACAATAAAATGTGCGTCGTTGTTGCTCAGATTGTGAAAAAATACTGGTACATATGAGGGAGGTATGAATTTATAATCACATGACTTATGTGCCACACCCTGAAATTTTCCCGTTATCCAATCATAGCTGAAAACGCTTTGGGATTTTAAGACATTGTTACATATAATACACTTATTATTAGCATCCCCAATTCTTTTTAAATCACTTGATTTAATGGGATTGGATTTTTCCGAAAGTGAATGAATTTAATTATTTTTGCTAAATCATTATAAAGGGTGTCCATAAATACTTTAGCACAATCTGGACCTGTATGTGAATAATACCGTGAAAGACTATCATCAAAGGAACATTTTATAAAATAACCAAAACTGTACATTTCATGTTGTTGAATGTTTTTTGTGTAAGATTTTGACGGATCTGGATCACAAGATGATATTGGATTTAAATATGCCTCAAAATCTGCATACACAACAAACGGTAATTTAAGCTTTCGTTGATATTTATCAAAATAAATCTTATCACATGAGATCTCATCACCAAGCCAATCTTTTCTTGTCTTATCACGGGTTGGAAGTTCAATAACAACGTGAGTACAATCATTTTTTTGATGATTCGTTAACTGTTCATTTGAATAGAATGCTAATAAACAACCATCGCAAATGTGAAAGCTATAATTGGTTGTTGATATTTGTCGGCTTACTAATCGAGAAAGATTTTTTATATAGCAGTAATGCCCCTGGCTACCTCTAGATATGTAAAGTAAATTTATGTGTATTGATTTACGGCATTTGGTAAAGTAGAGTGGACCGATTACTTCATGTGATTTAGAAGTTTTATTGTAATGTAATCCAAAAACATTAATGCTTATATCATTTAGCTTTTCAACTTTATGAATATCTGTTAATTTTACTGGAAATGGTACATCTGAAAAATTTAATTTGTTTTGATGAGTGACGTAGGATGATACTCTCTGTGAACTATCCTTAACTGGATACAATGCTGAAAGTATTGCCCATTTCAAACACTCGTGGTCACGATTTTGCACGTTAACAATTGCTTTTTTTGCTTTGATATCGTGTGGTAAATCAATATATGAAGAACCACGTAATGGGTTAAATTGATTTATATTCATATCCAAGTAATTTATGTGTTTAAGACTCCATCCACTGTCTTTTTTTTCAAAGTTTGAAATTTTATTCATAATAGAATTTTTTAGATTATCTAAAAATGTTTCTCTGTCATCACCTTTGCAAATGGTCCAACTCAAGACGTTAAAATCAAAAAAAATGTTTATTCCCTTGGATTCTTGTACGAATTCAGCGTGTAAGATAAAACTAGTCTTGAAAATTGTTAGCTGATTAATGGTGTCGTCTATTAGTTTATTAAGAGATAGTTTTATCCTCTCAAAAAAAAGTTCAGGTGTTTCAAATTCAAGGTTAGTAGTTTCCTGGGCTGATACTATTCTATAAGTTAACAATCTATTTCCAAAAGCAGCTTCAATAAGTTCAACATTAGGATATGAATGTTGAAATCTTAAACAGTTATTTTTATGAATATTACTTCTTAAGTGCTGGGCATAGTACCTTCTGGAAACGTTCCGTTTGCAGGTTTTACACTCGACGGTATCACAAACGTCGGATGTAGATGATGATTCAGCTGTGTCTCGTGAAGTTGATGGTTGCTGCTGCGATCTAAGGTCTTGTTTTGGTTCCTTGACATCTGTTGGAGTGTGTGAATCACAAGGTTGCAAAGTATCTTCTGATATCCGTTTTCGTTTAACTCCACGTGTTATAGATCTAAAAATGAGTAAAAAATTCATTTAATTGTACAAAAAATACTTAGCTACAAGCCACTTCAACAGAGTCACTTGAAGCACCGTATTACCTGATTTATTTGATTGACAAAGAGAACAATACGCTTCCATGGGTAATACGCCATCTATCTCATCATAATGTGAAATCATTGATTGTAAAACGGTTACGTGTCCACTGCAAGGCGTGATATATGGTTTAATATCTGGATCGCAAGCTATAGTAGGATCGAGTTTTCCACTGATAAACAACAGCCTTAAATATTTATGAAAACTATTTAATAACACTGGCTTGCTAAACATTTTAATATCCTCACTTGTAGTCGCCATAATGATGGTGTGAATAATATGGTGTATTTCGTTGAGAATTAACACTTATATTGGGATCTCCTCCCCACTGCTAGTCAACAAATATAACTGGTTAAAACATGTTTCAATTTTGAGTACTCACATATTTTGCGGTTGATTCTCGACTTCCAAACAATGTTGATAGAGTTCATCATCAAAAAGGGACTTATTGAGGTCTGAGACGTCTTCGCAGCGTTCATAAAGCTCTTCATCGTATTGTGAGTTTTGTAGATCCATTGTGCAGCTTGACTTTCACGGGTGTTAATAGAGATACTGTATGGTTTCTTTTGCGGTGTCGAACTTTATATAGCCCCAAAAATCATTTGTTCGTTGGTGGGGGGAGAGTTGCTTGTGGGTGGAGTAAGATATAATTTATGGCTTAGCGTTGATAAAATATTTCTTGCAATCGTTTTTTGTTGCAATATCTTTCGTAATATTGTAAATCAATTCTTTTGTGTTAGAATAAAAGTCATCTCCTTCACCCTGCGTATAGTATTTGATTCTAGTATCCGCGAATTTCCAGTGCTGATCGTTTGGGATACCACGCAATTTTTTTATATCGTAGACGTCAATTTTAACGACATGAGTGATCTTTGTAACATCATCTACGCGAGAAGATATATAATTAGTGCCTCCATTTGTAGACTTGGCGACAGTAGATGAATATTCTGTAGCCTGCTTCTTTTTAGGCTTATCAAAAAATGCATCAATGTTGTTGGTTCGTTTTTGTGCTTGAATTATAAGTGGTTTTGAGCATTGGGCTTCATCGTCACTCAAATTGTTATAATAATAATTTTTTATAGTGTACTCAAGGGAATTCTCGTTTGATATCTAAAACAACCAAAAAAACATGTGAGATGCTTGATACAAATGGAAACATGTAATTTTTGCACATAATTAATTAGTTAATGTGGGACTTACCTCCATTTTAACTCGTAGCAAGAAATTTAAAAATTAAAACTATTGACAACTATCTACTTTAGTACACTTTTATTTAACACTTGACACGGTTTTCAGACAAACTAATCTGAGCGAATGGCGGCCCTCTGGATTTGAGCTTTGCTTTTACTCACGACAGACACACACACACACCGGGACACACGTAGCGGTTAGGAGAAAAAAATCTATTAATAAAACAGGTACCTGTTCATTTGATACAACACGTTCTAACTTGTAGCAAGACGTGGAATTTTATTAGTTTTTTACTGCAATATTCTTGGAAATGGAACCTGCATAGATTTAAATGATCTTTAAGTAGTTTAGTGACCAATAAAATACGGCAAGCATGACATTTCGTAATAGTTGCTGATATTTATCGTTTTTTCCCAAATATAATACACGCTCACATGTCACAGATAAGACAATAAATATGTTACCCCCATAAAAATGAACATCTGTTCGTTGCATGTTACGACACGAAACAACTAGGTTTTTACTGCAATATTCCAACGGATGGGGCGTGTTTGAACCTGCTTAGCTTCAAATGTTCTTTACTTTTATTTATACCCAATCAAATAGAAAACCCATGTCATTCTCACGATCATTTCTGTCAACATTAATTTTAAAATATATTGCTGTTCACAGAATGTAATTAATTACCTACCTTTGCGTGGGAATAATAATAATAATAATAATATTGGGGGACAATCTTACACAAATCGACCTAGTCCCAAACTAAGCAAAGCTTGTACTATGGGTACTAGACGACGATATACATACTTATATAGATAAATACATACTTAAATACATAGAAAACATCCAAGACCCAAGAACAAATACCCGTGAAAAACGCACAAATAAATGCCCTGGCCGGGATTCGAACCCGGGACCTCTAGCTTCGGAGGCAGAGTCACTACCAACTAGGCTAAACAGGTCGTCATAGAGCAAAAACAGACTGTTGATCCTAATCAAATAAATCGTTTTTAAATAAAATACGCAAATCGTCTCAAAACAGCAATCTTCTAACAAAAAACAACAATGCACCCACACCTGTCATAAACATAAAACGACGGGGAGTCACATATCACATACCTGCATTTCAAATTCACACGAAAAAGATACCCAAAAAACCTGCCGCAGCAAAAAAACAACAATGCACCCACACCTGTCATAAACATAAAACAACGGGGGGTCACATATCACATAGCTGCATTTCAAATTCACACGAAAAAGACACCCAAAAAAACCTGCCGCAGCAAAAAAACCAAAAAAAATTTCGGCCCTTCGGGCCGCGCCGCAGGGGTGCCGCAGAAACAGTATACTCCTAACTACTCACTAGCCTCTTTGCCACTTCTTTAAAGAGGTCATGGGCCCTGGGACCCCACGGACCGAGGGTCTCAACGCCGAACGGAACGAAGTTATATTCGGCGCCGAGACCCCTATATTATTTATTAGCCTTTTCGGCCGCCTCTGCCGCCGCACCCGCTCTGACTGAAGTTCCGTGGAGATGGGAAGGAGCCAACGTGTCCACACACGTGGCGTCCCACACTAGCACACGTCCCATCTTCCACGGAATCAAAGACATACCATCCGGTCTCTTGCCATCGTCTCTAAGAATGCCGGGTGGCTCTAGTAGCGCCGGCACGTTGACGGTGGCAAGAGAACGGCGGAGAATGTCGTTGAGTGCGGCGTGTCTAGAGAAGCGGCCTGCGCTCTTTTGGCAAGAAAGTCCGTGATGTCCCAGGGTGTCGACCTCGCTGCCGCAGAATAATAGTTGAAATTTGTGATGTTGAAAAATGTAATAATATTAAATAAATCATACACTATTGAAAATTTACTTTGACATTTGTCTATGGTAATATCAAACACAATGTATTATGTGAAATGAATAAATATATGAATATGAATAATATAATTAATATACAATATTGAAGGCACAGACGATATTGAGGCAACTTGTGAGTTAAAAACGCCGACGCAGCCCGACAGTGAACTTGCTCTCCAGGTTCAGTATTTAAAATGGCAAGTCTGGCATCTATATTAATAATTTCGTGCAGGGGTACGGTAGACCCGGACGAGACCTGTCTCAAATTGAAGAACGTATAAAAATAACGATTTCGAGTTGAACATATGTATCCGCAAAATTCGGATTGTCGCGTATTTTACATTACAAAGTGTTAATTTTAAGACAAAAGGTCGGCCATATTAAATCCGTTGGTTGACAGCGTCGGGTTGGGTACGTTCGGAAATTGTAAACTATGTTTGCGTCCGGTGTGTTGGCCAGGTTGCTGGGCTGCGTTCTGGGTGATGGGCCATCATCACCCATTGTGTGGATTCGGCTAGCCGCGTCTGCAGCGTTTTGTTTTTGTAGTTTTCAAGCGTTCTATACACCTATCAGCCTAGCTAGCACGATAACTTATACCGTCACGTTATATGGGCGAAATGTATTAAAACGTCACATAAAACGTAACGGTATAATCTATCGTGCTAGCTAGGCTGATTGTCACAACAACCGCCTTCAAAGCGAATGTATGGGGCCTGTTACATGGTTATTATTATCACGCGATATACTCATATCACGATCCGTATCACGTGCAATGAATACTGAAGAAAAATCCATACAATTCTGAAAACCACGATAATATTGACACACCAGTTTTGTGATAATATTAAGCGTGTAACAGACACCATACAATTTTAAAATCGCGATAATATTGACTTATAATATTGAGTGTAAAGGGCCCCACTTAATATAATTTGGTGGAGAATAGAGAGCTGTGCTACCGCGAAACGAAAACGAACGAACATCGTGTATTTCCCTCTGTGTCGCTCGATTTTGCAAGTTCGACAGAGAGGGAAATACACGAACTTCATTTGTTTTCGTTCGCGTTAACAGCTCTGACTTCGCACCAAAAATACTGACTGGCACATCAATATTTAACAATTGCACATCTGAACTGAATTTTAATAAACGATTAGTTTTTTTTTGCTATACAAATCAGTACTGATTACGGTGTCAAAAGTACCTTTAAATACTACCCTTATAAAAATGCTTAGGATTAACTTGCAAAGATACTAACCTTTGCCCGTGACGTCGTCAGCGTAATCTTTTACTCCCTATTCCATATGTTAATCCAGACTACAGACTATATTTCTATACGAAGTTTCATCATAATCCGTTGTTGTAAAGTTTTTATTTTATACATTTTTGTACACTATTTCTTTCGTCGTTTGCATAACTGTCACGAATAAATGTTTACTTTATTTCTTTCTTATTTATTTCACCCGAGCGAAGCCGGGCTTTCATCTAGTAAAGTTTTAATTTCCTAAGTGGCCAGCTATATGAACAGAGGTTCAGTGCCCGTTTTATTATCTCATTCATCATAAAACCTTCGTAAATTAAAAACTTTTTAAACAATTCTGACGATCACAATTACCTGGATATGTATCTTAAAAAACTTAAGATAGGAAATTATAATACTAATAAAACTTTACAAATATTAACACACCCTAAAAATACTATCTATACCTAATAGCTAAGTCTATTACCAAAAGAACACCGCCTCAAGCAGGTCAGACTGCGGCATGGACCCTATTACGCTGGCGTAAAGTAAATTTAGAGTTTTTGAAAAATCCACCCCTTAGTGGCTTAAATAGGGGTGCAATATATATTATATATTTTTTAATGATTTTCAAAAAAAAGTTTCATTTTTCTAATTGAGAATTACTCGCCAAACTAAACGTATTTGTTTGGGGATTGAGTAAAATTCTAAGTAAGAGACTTGAAATTTTGTGTATGGTGTCTTTATAACAATACATAAAAATAAGTTTTAGGGTTTTGGAAAAACCAACCCTAAGCGGGTTACTTAAGGGTGCAAAGTTTTACAAAAAAAATTGTGCAAAGACGACCTGTTTAGCCTAGTTAGTAGTGACACTGCCTCCGAAGCTAGAGGTCCCGGGTTCGAATCCCGACCAGGGCATTATTTGTGCATTTAGCGCGGATTTTGTTCTTGGGTCTTGGATGTTCTCTATGTATTTAAGTATGCATTTATCTATACAAGTATGTATATCGTCGCCTAGTACCCATAGTACAAGCTTTGCTTAGTTTGGGACTAGGTCGATTTGTGTAAGATTGTCCCCCAATATTTATATATTTATTTATTTAATTTGAGACGTTTGGAAAAACCCACCCCTAAGCGGGTTAAATAGGGGTGCAAAATACTGACTAACTGAATTAAATCAACGCCCAGGCATACCCTTTTGACCTAGAAGACTGAATTTTTCACAGTAGGCTATGTACTTATATATGACGTAAGTAACTATTAAGAAGGGGTTTTTAGAAATTCAACTCCCTAGGGGGTAAAATATTGAATAGGGATAGTGTGATTTTGAAAGTAAAAGTGTAAGATTTTGTACAAAGATACCTCATCTTATGATATGAAAAGTACATTCACAGTATTTCAAAATTCACTCCCTGAATGTGTAAAATGGGGATTGAAAGTATAGAAAAAATGTGATTCTTTGAATAAGAAGTCTCATATTCATTTTACACATTTTACATGAATCTGCTAGAAAACTTAGCTTCAGCGTTTTAAGAAATTTACCCTCTAAGGATAAGGGGGTTAAATGGGGGTAAAAAATGTTGTATGGATATAGTGAGATTTTTAAAGTAAAAACATGATTTTTTCGTAGAACAACGCTTTAGCTAAAGATATTAAAATTAGTTTCACGGGATTTAAAAAAACTATCTGAAAGAGGTAACAATTTGGGTTCAAAATTTGTATGCAAAACATGTACTTAATTCTTTACATAAGAAGTATATTAGATACTCCGTACTTACAAACATTCCTCATATATATGTTAAAAAACACTGTCATCTCTGCAAAAACCCTCAAACCCTCTCCTCTATGAGATTGTGAAAGCTCATTTCCAAAAACATAAGATGGTCCTTGCGGCCGTCTTAATTACAAATCACCCTGCATTAAAGATAAAAACTGCACTACGAGGTGCCCTCGACTACTTCTCCAAGACACCCAGACGGGAGACGATGAATATTCTCAATATGGGAGGTCACACAATTTAGATTAATGAATTGGAGTTGGACAACCGCTGGGTAATGCCTTACAACCCTGTTCTGTCACGTATTTCCATTGCTCTTATTAATGTAGAGTTATGCAACTCTGTTCAAATTTCCGCATTCATGAAAGGTCCTGTGGTACACCTCTACTGTTCAACTTGAAAATGGTCAGCGCGTATACTTCACCTCCGACAAAAATCTCAGAAAAGATAAACATTAAACAGTCCACCTTGTACGTTACTGGTTTTCTTTGAAATTCACCCAAGGTGGAACCGCTACTAAAGTGTATAAGGAATTGCTACAATAAAAATTAACCCTGCCTGTAGTTGTAACTTTCTACATAATAACTACGATTTCTTTCTAATTACCAGAATGGATATGTGTGTGTATCATGTGTATGTGAGTTGTGTTTAGTTATTGTTAACTTGGTATATCCTTTTAAACAACAACAACATAGGCTACAGTTTATTGTACTGCGCGTGCGATGCCGCGGGCAAAAGCTAGTAATTATGGGTGTCCCAAGAAGTAGTGATATACTGAAGCTGGGCGGTAGAGGACCTAGAGGGCTATCTGAATCACCCCCATGTATGTTCCGCGATTTTTCGTATTTTCGTAGTTATGACTTTTTTTTTAATTTTTCACGTATCGCCGAGTACGATGAGATTTTTATTTATGGTGACGTGAATGATTGCGGTAGATGCTTGATTTTTTTGTGTGCTAAGCTGATAGATAGGCCAATTCAGTATGGTAACATTTACTATCGTTAGAACTTTTCATGGAATAAAAAAAAAAAAAATGCCAAGAAAGATAAAATTACCCAGTATGTTCACAACTTCAAGGACCCTTACGAAAATCACAAAAAAATTAAATGTTAATTAAAATTTTGCACTTACCACATTCATTGTTTTAATTGAAGCCTTATGAATAATAAAATGAAATTTTCAAAGCCAAATTTCAAGCCAATTTTCAAGTTTTTAAAAGCCAAACGGTAATTTTTTTATGTGATTTTATTTTTTTAAGGGCCCTTGAAGTTGGCCCTGAATAAATTTCTTCTATTCTATTCTACTCTATTCTAAATGTTACCATACTGAATTGGCCTATCTATCAGCTTAGCACACAAAAAAATCAAAAAAATAAAAATCAATATATATAATATAAATGCGAAAGTTTAGATGTTTGGATGTTTGTTACTCAATCACGCAAAAACGGCTGAACAGATCAAGATGATTTTTTGGATACTAATAGTAAGTAATCTGGGTTCACTTATAGTATACTTTTTGTCCCGATAATCACCCTCGAAGGGATGAAATCGGGGGTGCAAATATGGTCTATGAAACGGGGTGATAAAAATCCTCATACGACATTCTAAGCTTTAAGTTTCAGCCAATTGGGAGTATAACGGCGTGTCAATAAATTTAACGTACGCCGTAGCAGAATTTGACGTATTGTAAACAAGCTGACGTTTCGATATGTCAAAACCGAAATATCATAATTCCTTCTGATTGATGACGCTATTTTTAAACATAACCTTTTAGCAATTAGGTCTATTATTGCGTGTAAATCAAAATAAATTTGCGATACTTTGGAATTGTTTGTCTTTATATGCTTAAATACAAAAACAGCTGCTTTGTATCGTCGGTGTACAATTTAATTTTGTCGTGTATTATTGTTTACGTAATTGGTGACCCTTCACACTATAATAACTGTTTGATATAAGAGCTCACTTGGACTAGGCAGCCCAATCGTCAACACTGACGGTTGAAGCATCTTAGATCTATGCACAAAGTACAATATATGATCTATGCTTATCCGTATACGTATAATACAGCTGTAAATGGTCGAAAATCTGTACATTGAAGATATTGGATAAATCAACGGAGCGATTGGAGGGCCCTTGGCATCGAAACAGAACACATTTCAACAGTTTTAAGAATTCGTGTCTGTTTGTCTATCGGTTTATATGTCTAGGCATTGTGACTCTCGGCCTTCAGCCTCACGTGTATTGCCGCTCTGCTTTGGGCCTTCGGCCCTCAGCCTTACACTTCACTCTGTGTGAATGATCGGCATGAGGAGCCCGCTCTGTGTGAATAATCTGCCTTTGGACTCGCATGCCTTGCCCCTCTGCATCAGGCCATCGGCCCTATATAAGGATCCCGCTCTGTTGGGACTCTCGGCCTTCGTGCGGCCTCACGTGAACTGCCACTCTGCTTCAGGCCTTCGGCCCTACATAAGGAGCCCGCTCTGTTGGGATGCTCGGCCTTCGGCCTCGCGTGCGTGCGACACGGCTCCGGGCCTTCAGCCCTCAGCCTTATATAAGGATCCCGCTCTATTTGAATGCTTGGCCATCGGCCTCGCATGCCTTGCCACTCTGTTTCCAGCCTTGGGCCATCATACTTACATGAAGAACCCGCGCTGTTGGGACGTTTTACGGAAGAACTGCGTAGCGAGACTTTTATCATTGTACGTGTAATATTTTACGGGTTTCATTCGTCTAGAATCGGTACACTTGATATTCTGAAATAAGCTTGATCATTCGTTTTGAAAGCACGAGCACGTAGCACCAACTCCTGTTACACTCGGACACTTTTACTTGAAGTTGTAGAGGATTATATATACCTAGGACAGACTGTGCAGTTAGGTAGGTCCAACTTCGAGAAAGGGGTTAATCGTCGAATCAGACTCCGCTGGGCAGCGTTCGGGAAGCTACGACACATCTTTTCGTTCAATATTCCGCAGTGTCTCAAGACGAGGCTCTTTGACCAGTGTGTGTTGCCAGTGATGAAATATGGCACTGAAACGTGGTCGCTTACTATGGGCCTCATAATATCATTATAAAGATTACATGAGTCGAATTCAGACTAAAATTACTTGCGATCCTCGGGCTTTTTGGCAACATGTAAGTAGTCTAAATTCCAAAGGTGGGTTTGAAGCGCAGGTTATTTATGAAGGTAAGACCCATGAAGGCGCTGATGCGGCCAAAGCTTTCTCGGACTTTTTCTCAAGTGTTTTTCTCCCAAGCGTCCCTGCCCTGGATTATGGAAAGACCGTCAGGGATGATCTGACACGTAATTCCAATTACATACATGCAGATAATATATCTTTCAGAGATGTTGATATAGGCATAGCTCGTCTAAAACCTCGTAGTTCTCCAGGGCCTGACTGCTTACCTGCATTTATCTTGAAGGGTTGTAAGGAATGGCTAATTTGGCCGTTACTGCATATTTTCAACCTAATCCTTAGTACTGGGGAATATCCACGTCAGTGGAAGATTACACGAGTACGCCCCATTCCTAAGTCAAACGATACGGCCAACGTAGAGAATTATCGGCCCATAGCTATTCTCTCTTCTATGGCCAAATTGTTTGAGTCTACCTTAAATAGAATTCTAGTTCCTCAAGTAAAACCTCTCCTTTGTGATTCTCAACATGGTTTCAGACCGAAGCGTTCCGTGGAAACAAACCTTCTGACTCTGGTTGACTCCATTTCGGAGCACCTGGATAAAGGCATACAAGTTGATGTCTTGTACTTCGATTTCAAAAAAGCATTTGACCGCGTAGATAATGACATACTCCTGAGTAAGCTCTGTAGCATCGGTTCCTCACCCAAGCTGCTTCGATTTTTTGCCAATTATCTGCGCGGTAGACAGCAATATGTTCAGCACGGATGCTTTGTGTCCGAACCCTATCACACCTGCTCAGGAGTGAGTCAAGGTTCTATACTAGGTCCGTTTCTCTTTGGGATTATGGTCAACGACTTGGCATCAGTCACTAGGTATGCTAAATGCCTGCTCTATGCTGACGATTTAAAGCTAGTTTATGGTGTGCAACAGTCATCGGATTGCAATTCGTTGCAGGAAGACATTGACTGTATTTATCAGTGGAGCATTACCAACAAGCTCCTTTTTAACTCAGCGAAGTGTTCCGTCATAACTTTTAGCCGTGCCCGTAGTCCCTTCCATGCCGAATACAGACTGGGGTCGGAGCCCATAGTTCGCGTCCTGTCTATCCGAGACCTAGGCGTCGTTTTTGACAATCAGCTCAACTTTCACGATCACATGAAAGCATTAGCTACTGATTGCTATCGAAGGTTGGGTTTTGTCACTCGAAATACCAGGGATTTTTGTGATCAGAGGGCCATAAAATTAGTTTATACAGCGCTAGTTAGAAGCAAATTGGAGGCAGCCTCCGTTGTTTGGAATCCGCATGAGGTCACATACGCCTTGCATCTTGAGAAAATCCAGAAAGCTTTCTTAAGATTCCTGTATAAGAAGTTGTATGGCTACTATCCCTTTTTGTACCCCTCAAAATTCCTGCTTGGAGTTTTGGGATTTAACTCACTCGAGGTAAGGCGAAACTATGGACTTATGACTTGTGCTGCTAGAGTTTTGCGAGGGAATTCGGACTGTCCAGATTTAGTCGCGCAGATAGTACGCTTGCTTGTCCGTTCACTATCACAACTGAAAGTCAATCTCCGACCCCGCAATTATCCTCTTCTAGCAGTACCTAAGACAAGCACCGTATCCCATAGAATGTCTCCACTTGTACGCAGTCTCCAATACATCAATGAGATGCTCGCATCAGCACCGGACTGTGATATTTTTGCAAGTAGTTGGATGGTTATATGTGCAGAGTGCATGAAGTTCTGTGAGGCGATGGATAAGAGACCGTCTTCTGTAATATTTTAACTCTAGGGATTATATATCTTTGAACCGAGCTTGGATTCAAGGTATTAAGAAAGTTTTCTGTTATGATTTTCGCAGTGTCTTAGGCTTAAATCCTGTAAAACTGTGTAATCTTATGAAATAAATAAATAAATAAATAAGAAGGCTCAAAGTCACCCAAAGAGCAATGGAGAGGGCTATGCTGGGTTGCTGGGAGTATCTCTGCGTGATCGCATCAGAAGTGAGGCCATCCGCAGTAGAACCAAAGTTACCGACATAGCCCTCCGAACCGCTTACTTAACTTAAGTGGCAGTGGGCGGGGCATATTGTACGTAGAACCGTTGGCCGTTGGGGAGGAAAGGTTTTCGAGTGGCGACTACCAGAAGGCGCAGCGTGGGTAGGCCCCCCACAAGGTGGACTGATGAGGTCTGGTAAAGGTCGCAGGTGTCCGCTGGATGCGGATAGCAAAGGAACGGTCATTGTGTCACTCTTTGCGGGAGGCTTATGTCCAGCAGTGGACGTCTTTCGACTGATTTGGTGATGATGATGATTCGTTTTGAAAAAAGGATTCCTATTAAAATTTGCCGTGCGCGGTAAAGAGCATTTCATTTTGAATGTAATCATTTCTTAAGGGGGTGTAAAGAAGGGTGAATGAGGTATGGGAAAACAAATAACTCTAAAGCGAGAATGAGTTCTACGCAGACGAAGTCGCGGGCAAAAGCTAGTGTATTAATAAAATGAGCATCACTAGTGGAAAAATTGATGTAGTCCGTTTTGTCCTACGATGTTGTTCACATCGTAGGACAAACCCGACAAAAAATCCGTTTTGTTCTACGATATTATATGTCAATTTTCGTAGGACAAAATGGATTTTTTTGTCCGGTTTGTCCTACGATGTGAACTAATTAAATAAAAGCAATAGGAAGGGAGGAGTTTCCTCTCCGGTTGTGGAATGAGCTCCTTGCCGAGGTTTTCCCGAAAGACTAAGGGTCGACAACCCCATGGAGTTGCAGGCGTCCATAGGCTGCGGTGTCTGCTTACCATCAGGCGGCCTTATGCTTGTTTGCCACGGACGTAGAATATATTTGTTGTTAAAACGTCCTAGTTGGTTTAATTCAATTGTGAAAGTAAGAATAAATTATATATTTTCTCAATCTATTTCATTATATCTCTAAAACAAATTCACGTGTACAGGCGTGCTCGGGAGGATAAAGTAATCATACCTACTCATGGTGACTTATTTATTTTTATTAGTATAGATTAGAAAACCACGCTACTCTTCACGTCCTTTACATAATGATTATTGTTTTCTGGTATTGAAATTGTAATGGAACTAACGCGCGTGTTAAGATCTGTCCGCGGTGAATGGTGGTACGCGCGGTCATGTATATACAAACGCACTGTATACGATAATGGACGATTCACACCAAACGGCCGGAGTCGGCGCGCACGCCACCAGGGTAAGGAATTCGAAGTTTTTTTTTAAAACCACGTCGGTATGGCACACAAGCGTACGGCCCGCCTGTTGGAAAGCGGTCACCGCAGCCTATAGACGCCTATAGACGCAACTCCAGGGGTGTCACATGCACGTTGCTGACCCTTTAAAAATTGATACTTACAATTTATGAAAAGCTAGATTTCGCATCCAAACGGCAGCGGCAGAGCCGCCGGCAGCCGACCGGCTCCGACCTGCCCGCAACCCATTCAAAATTTCTTTTACTGCATTCAAATATGAAATCTAACTTCTGTATGGAGGGTTCGAATTCCTTAGACTCTACTGGGGTGCGCGCCGACTCCGGCCGTTTGATGTGAATCGTTCATAAGCAGAGCTGGGCACCGTTAATCGAATAGTTAACTTCGTTCATCGCTAATACGTTAAATAAAAAGGTAACTTCGTAAAACATTATTAAAGCGTTACAGTTTGAAAGATTTACCGGAAATAACGTTAATCCAATAACTCGTTATGGATATTGTAATTTATACGCCTTTGGGTTACTAATTTACTTCTAATAAATATTGGTATGGGTTATAGAAGGAATGTCTATAACCATATAATGTCATATTCATCTACATCTATCCTTCGTCATCTTCTCTATCTCTTAGTGGGCAAGTTGACTGTTAGAACCTAAATCATAGACGAAAAGCGGGATCAACGACTTAGCGTGCCCTCAAAAGCATGGAAACGCTCAGTTCATAACCACTTAAAGCCGTGAAATTGCTTAACTTATAATCAATGCAATCGTGCAGGTACCACTAGGCTATAAGCGCATTTATGAAAAGCTACCATTAACATCAAATGATATTCCATACAGAAGTTCCGGATAAGTCGTTGGCTCGAGCCAGGACTAAAATCTATGACCTCATGTTTGACCCATGTTGAACCCATGGACTCGGCTGATGTATAGGCTCAGGAAGGTACCGTAAAAATGCATAAAGTATTTTGTCTCCTGAATCGGATACAAAATTAACATAGTCACACAAATGGGTCACGGATTTTCATCACCCGATAGACGTCCTAGTGAAAAATTGTTTCGCACCGCAGTACCTATTCTTTTGGCGAATAGTACTAATAGTAGGTACTTCATTAACAATGAACGGACTTAAGGAAAGTTAAAGGAAGTTAATAAATCCGTTAGTAACTTTTGGAGTTACTTAAAAGTTAATCCGTTACTCTGTAAACTTCGTTATTTAACGATTAACGGGCTTGTGCCCAGCATACCTATTGATAATTTACGAAAGCAAGCCTTAAACCAGTAACTGCTATTTAAGGGGAACTTAGGATAAGTCATGTATACGATAAGCATACCTATTAATAATTTACGAAGGCAAGCCTTTTAAACCAGTAACTGCTATTTAAGAGGAACTTAGGATAAGTCATCCATTTAAGCTAAATACTATTAGAAATGATATAATCTTCAATCAGAGAGGATTAAACTAGGGGTACAAAAATCTTGTAATTATAATCTTGTAACAAGATGTACCTAGAGATACGAGTACATACACAAATATTTTAATACGAATAATTAACCCTAAAATGTGTGACTTTTTTATACAACCAATTCCTACATAATTAGCTTACGTAAATATTATAATTGATACAATTATACTTATACGTTCCACAAGTTTTTCAATAAAATGTTGTACTTTATTAGAAACGGTTTGTATCATTTATTAATTTGACAATCAATACATTGTACACATATTTATAGTCCTCCTGGTCGTATCCGACGACGGCGACCCTTACAACTTCCTCTACTGAGCACGTAAGTACATGGCTCGCATAACAGAGTCGCACTGTGTGCAGTACAGCTGACCCTGACCATCGTAAGTGTACGCATAGGAGGGCTTGCGTCGTCTTCCGTAAATGATGCTTATGGTCCAGGTGTTCAACTCAGGCATATCTTGCCAACGCTTGATTTAAATGGATTTTTTGGAACCCTTTATATACTTAAAACACTTAGCTTGATTCACCCAGATCAATCAAGTAAACTAAAAGTACATTTAATAGACTTTCAGCATTAGAATAAATTTCATAGATATTTTCAAGTAAACTTTGTGCACCTGAGTAGGCGGTAAGTACATTAAGTTTACTGAAAGATAATTTTGTGCACTGTGGTGATGGTCCACATGTGCATTTTGGTTTTGGCATATGTACAGTCAGCTTCACATAGTTCGTAGCAGCCAAGGCCGCCAAATATATCGTTACACGCCTTTCTTCCGATCTAAGTATTCCGCGACGTGTACCGCTACCATGAGATGCTATCGAAAATATACATTACGTTACTACAGTCGCTACCGAATAAACGCGTTTCGAGTAGATTTCGATTGTGCTCATACCATGAGTCAACCGCGCGTTCACTGCGCCCGCCATACGCTAACGTAATATTCGCTAGCGACTAACGTTTTGTAGCGGTTGCCGTAGATCGGTACCAAGAGTCACCAATTTGACAGTCGCTATCGAAAAATACCGTATCGATTGTAGTAAACTATTTCACTAGCAGATTGGAGCGTGAAAGCTTATTAGAGATATTGTTTCATAAGTTATTGTAATAATTATTTATCTAAATAATATCGGCAAGGCATTATTTTGTGTGGAATATGTTAGCGACGGCTGTGTAAGAAGATGAACGACAAATAACAGAGATAAATTCAGGCTGATATGAGAAATAAATAAAAAAATCCACTTCAACATACTATAAAATGAGATTAGGTTTATTAATTATATATAGTCTATGTAAATTATAATGGAGAAAAAATACAGAGATTATTAAGGTTTTCATACAAGCCGTTCAAAACTCAAAAAGCCGCTGTATTTTTTTTCTTTTACAATTTCTAGCAACAAAAACTATGGTCCGACCTAGATATGCCGGATCCCATTGTGTATACAAATTTTCATGTTATTCTAGCATGGCGTTTTAAAATGAGAGGGTAAATACGTTTGTATGGAGAACCGAGCCAGACCGAGCGTACTGCGCCCTCTTAATGTTTTTGCTCAAGCTTGTATGCCAGCCCTCGACATAATTGTTAGTGCGGTGTCTCTCTCCGAATACACACCATTGCTTTCGAAACGTGCATCAAGTCAGCTTTTAGTACACTTGATGCACTCACTGGGTGTGTAAAGTACACCAAAAGTTAACTTAATGCACCCCCGCCCGCAGAAGAGTGCATCAAGTCAACTTTTAGTACACTTGATGCACTCACTGGGTGTGTTAAGTACACCAAAAGTTAACTTAATGCACCCCCGCCCGCAGACGACTGCATCAAGTCAACTTTTAATACACTTGATGCACTCACTGGGTGTGTAAAGTACACCAAAAGTTAACTTAATGCACCCCCGCCCGCAGACGACTGCATCAAGTCAACTTTTAATACACTTGATGCACTCACTGGGTGTGTAAAGTACACCAAAAGTTAACTTAATGCACCCACGCCCGCAGACGAGTGCATCAAGTCAACTTTTAGTATACTTGATGCACTGACTGGGTGCACAAAGTGAATAAAGGATACTATTAGTATGACAGTTCATTACTTAGACAGGCGATGGGATAACCGTAACCCACATTTTTATTTCTGGTTTAAAGGAAGATCTCCGACTTTCATAAATACATTTTTTACAAGGCGTTCAATACGGTTGCAACATCATATAAAGTACGTATTAAGACACGCTGGTTCTTGACGACCTGTTTAGCCTAGTGGGTAGTGACTCTGCCTCCGAAGCTGGAGGTCCCGGGTTCGAATCCCGGCCAGGGCATTTATTTGTGCATTTTTCACGGATATTTGTTCTTGGGTCTTGGATGTTTTCTATGTATTTAAGTATGTATTTATCTATATAAGTATGTATATCGTCGTCTAGTACCCATAGTACAAGCTTTGCTTAGTTTGGGACTAGGTCGATTTGTGTAAGATTGTCCCCCAATATTATTATTATCCTTATTTATTCTTTTTCACATGTTAGGTTTTTTACAATAAATTTATCAAATGTAAAGTATAAAAATATACATACAAAATATAAAAGCATTATAAATACCTACGAGTAACCTAGAGTGCCGCCGGCAGCGAGGCGGGGCCTAAGCTACCGGTGGTTAGGGCGACAGAGAGAGGAACCTCCTGACTATCCGCGCCGTGTCCAAGAGTACCGCCTTCTGCATCTGACCCTTGACCCAGCCATCTAGCGAGAGTCTCTTAAGATGTTGGTCGAGACTCTTCGCAATTAGACCGTTCGCAGAGACGACTATCGGGACAATGATCGTCGAATCAACATCCCACATAGCGGTTACCTCGTGTGCCAGGTCTAGGTACTTACTAACCTTGTCCTTCTCGGCCTTCACGAGGTTCTCATCATGGGGGATGGTGATGTCGACGAGCACTGCCTGGCGCTTCAATCGATCTGTCAGCACGATATCAGGTTTGTTGGCTATAATAGTCCTGTCCGTGATGACAGATCGATCCCAATAGAGCGTGGCACGACCATTTTCGAGAACAGGCGCAGGTGTGTACTTATAGTACGGCACTTCGAAGTCCACAAGACCGTACAGAAGAGCAAGCTGCTGGTGAATAATCTTGGCTACCAAGTTATGTCTGTGCAAGTACTCGCCGTTAGCAAGATGACCACAACCGGAAATGATATGCCTGAGCGACTCTCCGGGACGGCGGCATGCCCGACAAATGTCGACCGTACCGTCCTTCAGGATATATTTCCGGTAGTTGTTCGTCATGATAACTTCGTCCGCAATTGCACAGACAAAACCTTCGGTTTCCGCAAAGAGATCCCCGAAACGTAACCAGTTCACCGACGCGAGCAGGTCTACGTCGGGCCCCGTAAGAGCCTTGTAGAACCGCCCATGTAGCTCCTTACTCTTCCATACCGCCCTGCGGTCCTCGGTGCTTAGTACTTTAAGTCTGCGCCAGTTCTCGTCTGCCATGGAGAGCGGGGTGAAAGATGCGTCTACTGCCACTACGTCACGATGCATCCCACACTCACTGTTTAGGAAGTAATCCCTGAGACTGCACACTTCGCGGTTGTGGAGGTCTTTGGCATTTAAGAATCCGCGACCTCCAAACTTCCGCGGGATGTACAGTCTCATAACAGAAGATCGTGGGTGTAACATACGGTGCGCAGTGAGCAGTACACGCACTCTTCGATCCAGGAAATCGAGCTCAGTCTGAGTCCACCTTAATACGCCAAAGGAGTATGTGAGCAAGGGCATCACCCAGGCGTCGAAGGCGCGCACCCTATTGCCGCCCGACAAAAAACTGTTGAGTACTTTTGTCAGGCGACAGAAGAAGCGCTCCTTCACCGCCCGCTTGATGTCTCTGTTATTATTATTATTAGTATAATTGATTCACCTGGGTGAATCAAGCTAAGTGTTTCAAGTATATTTCAGGACATTTTTAAAGGCCCACTTATTCATAAATATCCCACACGTATAGACGTGTATTGAAAATGTTTTTTCCCCTCACTAGCTCGGAAAGCCGTCTTTTATCCTTTGAAACAAGCGGGTAAAAACGCATTTTATCCACAAGTGGGGAAAGTAATTTGACCTTGGATAACAAAACGTAAAACGCTCATATTAATGGTTCGTTTGATATCAATTATCATTAAATAAATGGTTTGAGAATTTAATAAAAAATACCATATTTAGCTTTATTTAACCCTTTACCAGGCCCCGAAGAACCAGCGTGTCTTAATACGTACTTTATATGCTGTTGCAACCGTATTGAACGCCTTGTAAAAAATGTATTTATGAAAGACGGAGATCTTCCTTTAAACCAGAAATAAAAATGTGGGTTACGGTTATCCCATCGCCTGTCTAAGTAATGAACTGTCATACTAGATTTTGTCTTATTATATTCTTGATCAGGCCAAGGGATATATTCCACCCACATCTTATATCGGTTATAATAGTCAAGGTTTAACTCCAAATCTCCTACGAAACATTATATCACTGAAAACAATATTTACCTCATTATATATTTACCTCATTACTTTTTGGTTAAAAGCAACACAATTATTAAATTTTATGATACTATCTACAAGAAGAAATTCTTCAGGGAAAGTCTTTAAAAGGAGATTTTATAGCTAGGTACATGAATTCGCTCTAGGTTGAACACAAAAACTGTTTTATTACTTACGTGAGTTTTTATGACATGACAAGACAATTTACCGGGCCATGGGAAAAATAGCTCCCACACAGTTAAACTCTAATAAGGCCATGGGATAATGTCAACCCACATCCTAATTCTGGTCATACACAATAATGCATGAATATTTAGCAATGTTTACGATTACATTAGCTTTCAACACTCAAAATCTACAAAATATCAAAAAATTGTTCGACCTATGTACTTCTGTTTCATAGAAATTATGGAAAGTGTTCGAATTTCTCCGTAGTTTACTGAAATTAGCGTTCAAGTGAATTTAAATGGCTGCCAAAGATATATTACGCAATTTAGAAGCGTGTTGTGAATGAAGATCATAACATAATATTTTCAGGGATTGACAAAATATTTTGTAGGTGGTTTGGAGTTAAAACCTGACTACGGTAACCGATAGAAGATGTGGGTGGAATATATCCCTAGGCCTGGTAAAGGGTTAATGATTTAACATTAAAATTCTATAAGTAACATTTTGTTTATAATGACTTTGAGTATAATAGTAAACGCACAAGTTGAGTCGATGCAATTTCAAAACGCATCGTCAGAAATGTCATCATTGTCAATGTCAACTGAAATATACACAACTTGTCACCGACTCCGACTTGCGTAAATATTATACACAACTTTCAGAGTTTTCTGTTATAATATCGTAAAAAAATCACTGATTCCAGTGATGAAAATCATGCCTGTGGAACTGTTTTTTTTGCATGTTGCACTTTCCTCGCTATAGTGAGGAGAAAATTTTTGTGTTACACATGGGTGCAAAGTTGTATTTTACTTCTCGTGTGTTGAAACACTCGCTACGCTCAGGATTCTGTTTTAGAACCACTCGCTTCGCTCGTGGTTCAACTATAGAATCCTTTCGCTGGCTCGTGTTTCAATTCCACACTCGCGGGTAAAATACAACTTTGCACCCTTGTATAACAAATAACTATTATCCCTCAGTTAAATGAATACTACCCCCCCCCCTCCTAATTTAATATTTTTTCGTAATTGTACATATTTTTTTTGTAGCGGTTCATAGAAAACACCTTTGTACCAAATGTCATAATCCTTTCGACGCATAGTACCAAATTCGCATTATGGCAACGTACGCATATGTCCAAATTCGCAAAACTCCAATTTAGCAAAGTACCAAGTTCGCAAAAAGACAAACTCGCAAAGTGCCAATTACGCTAGTTGCCAAAACTGTAATACGCAAAGTACCAACCACGCTAGTTACCAAAACTATAATACGCAAAGTACCAAATAAGCTAACTGTAATTCGCAAAGTACCAACTACGCTAGTTACTAAAATTGTCCCTCCCATCAACCTTGACCAACTCCTATTCGTCCTCACGTCGGAAATCCAATTCACAAGATTTAAAGAATCACTGTACTCGTATAAAGCAAGCTAAAGATGAAGATCTTTTAAGTATTTTTTAATATATTTTTTATTATTTTCTGTGAAAAATTACCTATACCAGCACGGCTATCACAAGACGGCGCGCGAGCTATATCGCGCGCGAGATAGACTATCCGTCTCTTTCCATCTGTACCCAATAGACAGAGACAGATAGTCTATCTCGCGCGCGATATAGCTCGCGCGCCGTCTTGTGATAGCCGTGCAGGAAGGGGGCTAAAGTTCGAAGTCTAGTGACTATGTCAAGAGGGGTCGTGTCATATTTGACATAATGCGAATTTGGTAATATGCGTCGAAGGGCATATTTGTTTGGTATTCTATGAAGTTAGTACTTTGCGTTTAAAAAAACATATATATCGCGAAACGACAAATGGAACTTTGCGTATTTGGCGTTAAGCGTATTGGCACTAAGCTTAACGGGTATTTTAAGAATGTGGTACATTGCGTATGAAGAAAAAACATTTCGCGAAGCGCCAAATGGCACCTTGCGTATTTGGTACTATGCGTCGAAATTATAGTGCTTATACTTATAGCCATAATTATTTTTATTTATTTCTAATTATTTACCCATATACGAGTAGGTATAAATGTCAAAGGCGGTGGGACACAACATGTTTCCAATAATAATAATAGTAGTATTATATGTAGAATGTTATTTTTTATAGGATAAATAATTACATAGATTTTGCTTTTTTAATCTTTATTAATTTAATGATACTTAAAAACAAGACTTTAATCAAGCGCATCAACACATCATGCCATAAGTGAAGAATTCAGGATCACCTAGGCATCATATATTAAAATTACAACTACGTTAATTAAATACAAGCATTAATAGTCACTTATGGATATATTAGTAATTAACTAAAATAATAAATTACATGTAAGATTTACACCCAGCTGTCATGAAAATTAGATTGAATACCAATACTAAAAAAACTGTTAACGATTAAAATAACGATAACTAGTGCATTTGACGACATTCTGACGGCCTGTTTAGCCTAGTTGGTAGTGACTCTGCTTTCGAAGCTAGAGGTCCCGGGTTCGAATCCCAGCCAGGGCATTTATTTGTGCATTTATCACGGACGGTTCTTGGGTCTTGGATGTTTTTTATGTATTTAAGTATGTATTTATCTATATAAGTATGTATATCGTCGTCTAGTACCCATAGTACAAGCTTTGCTTAGTTTGGGACTAGGTCGATTTGTGTAAGATTGTCCCTCAATATTTATTATTTATTTATTTATTTATTATTATTAAAGTCGGTACTATAACATGTTTTAACTCTTGTGTTTATGGACATGGGACATAAAAATGTCTAAGAAATTCTTCGATGGCAATATTAATAGAGTCACCAACAGAAAGCTAAGGTAAAAGAAAGTTACGTACGGCCCGGAACTTTCGGTGCAAATGTCGGATGGGACAGAGTCATAGAGTCAAAAATAGTATTACAAATTATAGGTAGTTTTATTGATCGATAAATTTATCGTTGCTTGTGTTGATCAAATTGTTTACGGAACAAGTAAACTGATTGTAGCGGCCAGTTAGCTGCTACACTTGACTTGTAGTTAAGGGTAGTTGGTGGAGTGCGGAGAAAGCTAGTTGAAGTTTATAGAAGTATAATAACGCACGATAATGTGAAGTTAATAGTTGGTTTCTCTTTCTCTTGTTTTACGTTTAGTAATGCACGGTTTATTTATAATTTTATATGTTATTAATATTCGTTGCCGCGCACCTCAAAGTAGGTTGCAAGTAAGCATAAAGAAATGTACGGTGATGAAACCGTACACAGATATTTCTAATAAAATGGAACAAAACACCTTTGACTTTCAATAAAAAAAACACTTATATACGATATTTTTAGATCCACTTCAATATCGCACGCCATTGCTCAATATTGTAAACAATACTTGGATTTGCACTCTAACATAAATTGATCATTACTAGAGGCCGGGCAGTTGGTGGTAATTTAAACACAAATAGCAGTGGAGTCATTGTTACAAAGCTACCTCTTATGATCGAATGAATAAATTATTTATTTTTCTACAGTATAATTAATTTTAAAATTCAATGCAAAAAAGCCAGACTTATAGCTATGAAATATTTTTTATCGGGCAACCTACCCAAAGAAATAAATTTAAATTTTTATAATGCAAAATATTTTGCATAATTTTATTTAGGCAAGTATTTATACCACGTCGGTGGCAAACAAGCGTACGGCCCGCCTGATGGTAAGTGGTCACCGCAGCCTATGGACGCCTGCAACTCATAGGCAAGTATGTTTTTAGATCAATTATTTCTAGTAATGTACCTACATAAACCTATCAACCATTTATTGAGAAAGTCTGTAAAACTATGGGACAAAGGGCTTAAGTAATAGAGGAAGAGGGGGAGGAGAGAGGTTTAGATACCTAACTTTTATTATACGAATAAGATACTGAAAACATACTACAAAATAAATCATTCAATCAAAAAGTAAACAGTGAATCCACTCCTCTCTATGTTGAAAATGTCACGAACTGTCCATCATCATCATCATCATGAAAGCAGAAGGACGTCCACTGCTGGCCATAAGCCTCCCCCAAAGACTTAACGAACGACTTAACTGTCCGGTACCTAATCATTACTAATATGTGACACTTGATGTAATGATAATCCGACGTATTTCCTTCGTCTATTTAGTAGGAGTGAACCATGTCTTTAAAGCGAATTAAGAATGTCTGTCTTCTGTTAGACGTAAGTATATGGACAGCGAAATATTTCATTGGCATCGGTTCTACACAAAAATATTTAAAATATAAGGTTTTGTGACATAGAAAATATTTCCGGTGTTTCAAGTCTGTAGACGCCAGTGACGGTAAATTTATCAAAAGACAAATTGACTAAAATTTTTAAAGCTGTGTTCGATGTGTTCGACTCTATGAGTCCTGTGCTATTTGACACTTGCACCGAAAGTTCCAGACCCTACTTATAGTTAGTTCCTTTCCTCCTAGTCAGGCCCTGAATCGCATACTGGGATGTCGGTCAAAGTTAAACTTGCAATATTTGATTATAGACCCCTGCACAGGTGAACCTGAAATAAAAGCTTGTAAAAATGCCAATCGCTACTCAAATAATAATCAACCACGGAGTATAAATACTTATTAAATAATTGTTTACGCGCTATTGGGGGTTCTTCTTCTGGGTTCAATCTTAACCCTGAACCCATCTGATCTTTTCAAAATTATGTCAGCTTTCAACATGAATTTCTCTTCAGGAATGTCTGATACCATCTTGAAGTTCCTTAAAATAGTCGCTAGTAAGACTTTTAGTTTCAAAATGGCATACTTGCGACCTGTAATTAAAGAATGGTTAAATTAGGTAGGCTATTTATTCTAATTGATATCATATATATTATCCTGGCGTTATCCTAGTACAGTTGTATCCTGCCCCAGATATCTTTTAGGCTGTAGGTAATGGACCCCGGGTTACCTAATCCCAAAAATTGACGTAGAGACTAGTTTTTATGGAAGCGACTGCCATCGGACCTGTGGGTGGTGGGTAACGTGACTGTTAGAAGTTTTCAACCCGCCCGAAGCCTCTAACTTGGCTTAACGACTGCTGTTATAGACAGCAGCCAAGATCAATGACTTAGGAGTCTGCGAACAGGTCGACATCCCCATCAGAGCGCAGGAGCCCGTTGATTGCGCTGCGCATGGCGCACAGTGGCGACTTCTGACCAGTGCCGTATAAACGAGTTTGATGACACCGGGATTGCAAAAGTCCCTGATGTGCCTCCCAAAGCATGGGAGCGCACGCTTAGTAACCTCTCAAATCAGTCACCCATTCAATAGTTGAACACGGCCGACGATGCTTAACCTCCCAAGTCACATACCACACGCGGTACGCGGGCAACACTAAGACAGGCGGGTAAAGGATGATTCACGGTAGACCGTTCCGTGTCCGGGCCGGCCCGTTTTCTATGACAGCAAACGCAACGGCCGGCGTATTTCTCTAGAAGAAAACGGGCCGGCCCGGACACGGAACGGCCTAATGTGAATCATCCTTAACACTGGGTAGCGGACCCCAGGCATCCTTCAGAATGCAACTGTACTGGGATAACGCCAGGATGAAGAAGAGTTTTCTAACAAGGGCTTAATAAAACGCTTCAAATTCTGTTTGTTGATTATTACTCACCAACACAGCTCCTGGGACCAGCGCTGAATGGAATGTAGCTGTAGTAATGGCGATCTTGTGTGTTCTCAGGCAAGAAGTTGTCCGGGTTAAAAACATCAGGATCCTTGTAGTACTTGGGATTGCGGTGTACTTTAAATGTGCCAATTACGACGGTTGATCCAGCTGGCAGCACATAGTTGTTGGTAGCTATAACAAAAGTATTAATGAATAAAAGAAGTTCTTTTTTAAATATATTTTTTATAAAATAATAATAATAAACATGCGAGTATTCACCAATTTTGACGTCCCGTTTCAGTTTTCTTGCAATTATTGGCACTGGCGGATACATTCTAAGAGACTCAAAAATAACTCTCTCTAAATACTTCATACGCAAGGTGTCTGAGAATGTGACCGGCCTATCGGAGTCCCCGAAAATCTCATACAACTCTTCATATACTCGAGCTTGGATGTCCTGATGGACGCCGAGTAGGCAGAGTACGAAACTGGAACCAGCTGCAGTAGTGTCATGCCCCTGAACATATTAGAAGAAATTTAAGACTTTAAAGTGCATGTATAGGTACACATGTTAGTCTGAGAAAAACAAAAAAAAAAAACAAAATACGTACCTCGAACATGATAGTGTCAACTTCTTCCTTTATTTCATAATCACTTATTTTGTTTGCGCCACTTTGAGCTGATTCAATCATAAGGTCCAAGAATGCAAGTCGTTTCTTTTCTCCTACAAAAAGTTATCATATTGTAGTCGCAAAGACAGCCATTAGCAACAACCATCACACCGGAGTGAATACTTACCAACATCGTTTTCATCATTAAAGTCCAAATCGTCGCGATACCCTTTGAAAACGGAATCAGCTAAAGTTTTGACGTCATTGGCAAGTCCCGTATCGTAGTTTTCTTTTGAGCGTGTTAGTTCTTCAATTGAAGCAGGAATGATACCTTTAGCTTTGTTTTCTAAATACGTCTGTTTTTTACTTTTGATAACCTACAATTTCGAATAGGGTTAGAAACACTTAGATTTAATTAAATGAAACTGTGGATTATTTATCGAGTTAATTACCTTATTTGTAAGCCCATGTATTATATTAAGAAGATTAATTTGCTGTTTGAAAAAAGAAGTTAATTTAAAAATGGCGTCGAATCGCAACCAGAATTTGTAGTGCCTCTGGTGAATGATGTCACACATTCTGAAAAAGATTTATTTATTTAATTGAGTGAAATGAATTACTTAAAAGTACGAGAGGAGGCCTCCGATTCTTAAAGCAATTTAAGAATTTAAATTTTGAATTTAGGGGGTATTCTTTTTATAATACTTTGATTAATTTTTTTTGTCTTGTATTTATTTTCTAGTAATTTTTCATCCGTATATTTAAATAAATAAATAAATAAATATTGGGGGACAATCTTACACAAGCTTGTACTATGGGTACTAGACGACGATATACATACTTATATATAGATAAATACATACTTAAATACATAGAAAACATCCAAGACCCAAGAACAAATATCCGTGATAAATGCACAAATAAATGCCCTGGCCGGGATTCGAACCCAGGACCTCTAGCTTCGGAGGCAGAGTCCCTACCAACTAGGCTAAACAAGTCGTCTACGATATTTTCTTTGGTACATAAATAAATAAATAATTTGAGTACTTTGATGTAGTACAAATGTACCAATATTTTTTACTCACTTCATGACTGCCATGGCATAGTCAAATCCAGATTCGTCCTGAGTTTTTCTCGTGATTCCCATTGCAGTTTCTATAACGTGAAAGTACATACATAATAGTCATTACTGCAATGCGTCAATCTGATTCGATTCCATATTAATTTACCTATGCAACTAAGGTCATTTCATTTGCATCGTATAAACATTATTACGGAAATAAAATGCATTGTCTTTGCACTTGATTAAGTCAAGACCAGGTATATAATGAGGCGAGAGTGGTCACTTCAATATTCATAAACGAGAAAAATTTGTTCAACAATATAAGCCTATTACTTAAATGAATATTCATGTACGGTCTTGTCTTGTACGATTGATTGTCTTTATGATGTCGCCGCTGTCTTCGGCTGTCGCGACGTGGTCGGTGGACTCGTGTCGTCCGCTGTCTGAGTCGTACTGTCCAAGTCTTCTGTTTTTTCAAGTCATGTCAGGTCTTTGAATTTAAAATTACTCGTTCGAAATGGGCTGTCAGTAAGTCTGCCAGTCGTAGTCGTGTCAGTCGGCCAGCGAAGAGGCTAGACGCCTCGACAATTCATTTAGCCGATTTCTTGTTGTTATAATGGTGATGTAAATTCTGACAAAACTACGTACAAGTACATTATATAATAAAACAATTGTTGTTGTATCGTATGGCATTTATTTACGAACCGTGAGATCTTCGAGAAGACAAGTACGGTTGCTAGTTTTGAAAAGAACAATTAACAATGTAAGGCCGATATCGGAGATGTTTGAGGCCCGAGCCGCAGGCGAGGGTCATAAATATGCGAGAGAAGGCTTTCTGTTTTACGAACCGTGTTTTGTACACAATTTTACGTCACTTCTTGGCCAAAAAGTGGGCTTTTCCGAGCGCGCAGCACACGCATTTTTAACTTTAAATACACAAAACCAATATCGTTCATTCACTCGCCTTGTCTCTTCGTCTACATAATTTCAAACTGGTAGTACTATTTGCTTTACACTATAACGTCGAATCCCGAATGTCTGTCCATTATTAATCTAATCTCTTTCGTAACGTAACCCATCATCATCATCATGTCAGCCGAAAGACGTCCACTGCTGGACATAGGCCTCCCCCAAAGACTTCCACAATGACCGGTCCTGCGCCACCCGCATCCAGCGGACACCATATATAAACGTAACCCGTAATTTGCTAAGAATATTTAAAAAGGCTTTGTCAGTATACTCAGTAAGTACTGCCACGTACTGCAACTGATTTGTTGAATCAGTGATGTCGAGCGAATCTTGAGCAAGCCCTAACTGCTAAAATTAGGACCAGTTTTAACACGATATGAATTAGATTGTATTCGTGTTGGTTGATTATGTAACGTTGTTATTTTTTGTTTACAAAATGACATCTATAAACTCACAAACTTATAAATGCTTGAAAAAATTACGTAATCACCAATCAAGTCAATCAGGTGAAGCATTGATTTGCGTCGATCAAGCAGAGGGCAAAAGAAGCAGCGAGAAAACCCACCTGTTGAAAATGATACTCGTATTGATGAGGTTACTGGAGATACACCAGTTTGGACTGGAGAGCAGTGCAGTTAAAGAGACTTATGGTGGTCAAAACCCAAGGTTATATATGTTTATCCATAATCCTTAATAAACAATAAATAAATAAATAATCGTCCTCAAACTAACAATTTATATTAGCAAAACAACGTTACCACTTACCAAGTAATATATCCACAGTGACACCACTCATATAATCATGAACATCGAAGGTCTTGTTCATTTCTGTCCTCATTTTGTTGACTACGTTCATGCTGTTCTGGTTGAATACTGGCATGAAAGACTTCAGAATATTTATGTGAAATGTAGGAGCAATCATTTTTCGATGTGAACGCCATTTTTCGCCTGAAATGTGTAATATCATCTTATAAAAGTTTTTAGTGTTTTTATTAAAAGAAATACATTAATGTTACATGGTTTAATCACAATTGCAATACTCACTAAATTACAAATAAATCAATATTTTGATCAATCTAATCGCTTCCGTAAAAACTAGTGCCTACGTCAATTGTTGGGATTAGGTAGCGGAACCCAGGCATCCTTCAGGATGCAACTGTACTGGGAATAACGCTAGGATGATGATGATGACCTTTGCAGCATCTATAGGTGTACTGGAACTATAGTATAACAATTATAATATTTAAATATGTCCGTGTTTCAGATGTAAATTATAGGATTAGATACCTGAGCTAATAAGCAAGCCTTCTCCTAGCCACGGCTTAAAGAACCTGTACTCGGACGCCTTGTCAATATGTACGTGGCTGTTCAGGATGACCTCCACGTCATCGGGGTCAGTCAGGAAGACAATGAGCTTCGAGCCGATCCAGCCGCGGATGACGCTGCCGTATTTCTCTCCGTACTTGAGGCCCACGTCCACGAGATCTTTATTAGTAACACGTTATATAAAGTTGTTACTAGTAGATATATTCTATGTACATAATTAAAATCTATAACATATGGGAAAGATTCTTCAAGTAGCATAGGTAGGTAGCATGTGTAATAAAAATACAATTTTGATATTAGCATTGGAGCAGACAAACATTACATCCTTAATGTTTGTCTGCTCCAAATAAACTTATGTAGATGATCAGAATCTATAACAAATGGGAAAGATTCCTCAAGATCATAAAATATCACTAACATACGAGTAACAAGGGGAGAAACAACCACGATTTTATTAATGGAATTCACCAACGTATGACATTGCTACTTGAGTAAGAATAGGCGCTATTATGAGTTATTCCTTTTATCTTTTTTGTGTTTTTTAGTTTCTCCAATATGGTAATGTGCTACAGGAATGTGTAGCAAATTGGCTTAAAAAGCAAATTATCGCTTTTACTATAGTAAAATGACTAGGTTTAATTTATAAAACGAACTCACCATCAGGTGTCTTTCCAAGTGCCAAAAGCGCATTGCCAAATAACGGAACTGCCATTGGTCCAGGCAGTTTGTTGCCCATCTTGTACAGTCGAGAACTCTGCTGCCATCGGTACAAGAGCCAGAGACCAGAAGCTAGCACCAGCAGCGGATAAAACAACACTTTGTTGTATTGGATCTCCGGCAGCGCTTCCACTGTTGTCGACATATTTCTACGGGATATCATAGAATAATTACTATTAATTGAGGAAACTCTCTGCTTTAAATAAGAACCATTGGTCTGCCAGGAAATTCGGACAGTTTTAATTATGTTGAAATACGGACCCTTTTAAAGGATTATAGGTAAAAAACTTAAAAAAAATTGAAAAACCCACGACAGTTTTACCTATTTGCAAAATAATAAAATAAAACAATTAAAAAATGATCTGTTGTATGTAGTTGTGACGTGTTTGAATAGACATTTCTTTTGTTTTGTGTTCCACATTTCAAATTTAAAGTATCTATTCGAACACGTTACAACTACATACAAAAGTTCCTTTTCTTAAGTTTTTTACCTATACTTTAAACTACTATGTATATATAGCTACACTGTTCATACTTTCAACGTCTTATATGTTTCACGCAAATTATAAAGTCACAATCACAAGCAAATGCCACAATTGAGAGCCACTTTTAGCTATTGTGGGTAGGTTTAAAGTCGCCCTTCTCCCTCTCCATCAACTCTTCGGCACCGACGTGAAAGGGGGTGGCTCTCTTCTCACCCAAGACCACACAGGTAGTAATTCGTTAGTAAAAGTACTGTACCTTTTTCGCGAATTTTGACGGGAACAGGCCTATCACTGTCTCTTGTGTCACGTGTGTACTTAGTACTCACCTATCTCGTAGTGTTAGCAAAAAATAAATGATATGGTGATACGTCCAACACACACGACCCGTCTGACGATCGGCTGTAATGTGATTCCCATTTTTTGCATAGCACCATTTTATATGATGACTCTTTGACATTACATGTCGATGGACAATGCAATAAGGCCACGCATGTACAGTCGCGGTAACTGAACGATTAGTAGGTTAACCAGATACATAATTTTGGCGTGTTATATTTGTAAAATTCCTGCACGTGTATGATGATAGTATGTGGTTGTATCTACTAGGTATATGCGTGGTTGCGTAGGTATACCGAATCCCATTGGTTTGCAGATTGGTCTGCAGTCGTAAGCGCCCATAGGCTACAGTGTCTGCGTTCTATGTGATGTGTTCTTGGTGTCCTGGTATAAGTTAAACAGACCTCTCGATGCGATTCATTATAACAATGCATGAGGGATCTGCAGCTAATTCCTGATGTCAACACAGCGGATAATCAAACAAATAAATAGTCAGCCACGCATCTGTGACTTCTCTGGAGTTGCAAGCATTCAAAAGCGTACGGTGTACGTCAACATAGAACGTATGTTTAACAATCGCAGAAACCGAAGACGATCTTAAAATTGTATAGTACCAAAGAAGATATATTGATAGTACGGTCCACGGTACGGTCGGCCTCACAAGGGGCCGAACACTTTTGTACCTTGATGCTCTAACGTCATGTTTAAACTGTCATACTAAATGTCTAATGGGTCAAAGCTACAAAGTCCCAAAGTTTCCAGCTACTTACCTTTTAGGATGAAGTTATTAATTATTTTAAAAAAATTGGTTGTTTGTAAAGTAGGTTTACGATCGAGATGTTTACGTGATAACGTCTTACTTCACTTGCACTTCACTTATACCTGCGATCGCGCTCGTGAGGTTTTGGTGTGACACAAGTTTCTGAACATGTCACCCGACTAAAACGATTTTAAAGACGTTATCTCGTCAAAAATATATCTAGACACGCGGCAGCGTGTCCAGCCAAGGTCACCCCAGGAACAGCCATTTGTTATTTTACACGAACCGTTTGGAGCCACTTTTGACCCCTCAATAGATCTAAATCTATTTAACACAAAAAAAAATTGGTACATCCTTTACAACAACTGGAATCCCCAATTTCATAAAAATACGTGGAAAAAGTAAAATAAAAAATGAAATGGTGGGTGAAATAGTAATTGAGATATTAAAGTCCAAAAAACGGATTATTTACCACTGACTGACTGACTGACTGACTAGTAATCAAAAACCTAACCCACTTCCAGCTGACCTAGAAAGCTGAAATTTGGTATGCAGCTTGGTAATTGTGTGTGTACACCAAAAAAATCAGAGAACAGTGTTTTATTAGTTTTATTATTATTCACCTTATTTTTCCACAAGTTAGGTTTTTTACAATAAATTTATGAAATGTAAAATATAAAAATACACGTACAAAATATAAAAGCATTATAAAAACCTAACCTATCGTGCCGCCGGCAGCGAGGCGGGGCCTAAGGCACCGGTGGTTAGGGCGACAAAGAGAGGAACCTCCTGACTATCCGCGCTGTATCCAGGAGTACCGCCTTCTGTATCTTTTACTATTTCATCAAAAACAAAAATGTGAAAATGGCAGCCAAGTTCAATATTTAGAATATGCGATGCTTGGTTGTCGTCTTCACCGACAAAATAATTGAGATCTAAATGGGTACCAAGAAAAGGTACCAAGTCAGACACTACATTGTTTACAGTAAAACTAATTTACTGCGGCTTAATGCATTTTGAGCTTAAACTTGGCAGTTTTCTTAAATATCCAACAGCTTTCATGGTATTATATAATACTGCATAAAAAACTGCCAAATTAAGGCTCAAAATGCATTAAGCCGCAGTAAATTAGCTTTACTGTAAACAATGTAGTGCCGGGCTTGGCACCTTTACAGAGTTACCTTTAATAGGTAGGAATTGTTCGGCTTATATCAATCTTAAGAATAGAGTGAAATCTTCTAATTTCGGCGGAATAAAATCCTTATTTATTTCTATTTGTGAGTTTTTCTCGGAACTCTTATTTTACAAATCGACAACGTACAATGAAATCAATCTACATAATGAAAAGTTTCAACTTTTTCACCATAATATTTTGTTTTTCACAGACGTGTATTATCTATACTGTTCAAGATGACGCTTTCAGGGCCATCATACTGTTGCTGAATACATTTTAAAGGGTTTTCAATGCTGTTTATGGTTTCTGGTTACATTTAAGTATAGATAATATTCATCATCTGAATTTATTTAGTAAATAAAGTCTCTACTTACTTACTCCTGCGTGCTGTGTTTCTTTAGTTTCTCTGTCTGGCTATTGAAATATTATACCTAAATTTTTTCCGGAAAATTAAAAAAAAATTGGGCGGGTCATGCTGTGTCGTAGGAATTATAGTTTAATTACTAGAAAATATTTATGTTTTCTGTGCACACGTAAGATACCTGAAAATAAATATACGTTGACGTGCACTCAAAGTCAGCTCACAAAATTTCTACCAGTATGTATATAGTACAGTCAACGACAAGCACATATGTTTAAACTTTCTCACCATTTGTAACAGGCGAAAAATGAAATGTAGTGTAAACGTATTAACGTGTAAGTAAAAAAAATGTTGTTCTGAAACCTTTTGATGTGTGGTATCTAATGAAAAGGCTTACTAAGTCGACTCTAAAAATATATCACATGACATCATTATATTTACGAGTAAGTCACTTGTTTTAAATAATCGTTAAATTCCTTTATTATTACTATTTAAAAGGTTCACAAATTCCAGTCCGTAACGTAGGCTTCGTCACATATACATTAGAGATGAAATCCGCAACAGGCTTCGTCAACAATGAACTTTGGTTTGAATAAAGGGCCGCCCCGGATCGTAGATGGATGACGATTGGGCTGCCCAGCTCAAGTGATCTCTTATATCAAACAGTTTTTATGGTGTGAAGGGTCAACAATTACGTAAAAAATAACACACGACTAAATTAAATGGTACACTGATGATACAAAGTGTGCATTGAAACAGCTGTTTTTGTATTTAAGCATATGAATAAAAACAATGCCAAAGTATCGCAAATGCATTTTGATGTACACGCAAAGTAGAACTAATTGCGAAATGGTTGTGCTCAAAAATAGCGTCAAAAATCAGAAGGAATTATGATACTTCGGTTTTGATATAATGAATCGTCAACTTGTTTATAATTCTGCTATGCTTGAAGTTAAATTTCTTGACACGCTGTTATACTCCCAATTGGCTGAAACTTAAATCGTAGAATGGCGTATGAGGATTAAACCACCCCGTTTCATGGACCTTACTTGCATCCCCGATTTAATATCCCTTTGACGGTGGATCATCGGGACAAAAAGTACACTTATAATATATATAAGTGAGTCTAGATTACATACTATTAGCATACAAATCATCTTAATCTGTTCAGCCGTTTTTGCGTGATTCAGTGACAAACATCTAAACTTTCGCATTTATAATATTATGTAGTGGAATTATGGTATAAAGTGAGTGCACATGAAGTGAACGACAAAAGTAACATTGTAATTGCATGTTTCGAAGAGACCGTGGTGGCTGGCGCTCACACTGGCCAGCGCCGCGGCACAGCGCTTGCGTTTACTTTTTTTTCAGTTTCTATCTTAAGATTTCACAAATTTTGAATGAAGATGTTTTTCCTTTGTCGTCAAGTATATGTTTACCAATTTTTATACCTGTAACTCATGGATTATAGGACTTCCCATACAAAATTCAACCCCTCTTTTTACCCCCTTTTAACCCAAATCTGCACAATTTTTATATCCTAAGACCTGACCGGGTATTTACTCGACATATTAGTAAAGTTTTTATCAAAATCCGTTCAGCCGTTTTCACGTGATGCGCGTTCATATAAACAGACAAACAGACAAAAATTCTAAAAACTGTTGGAACGTGTTCTGTTATCGATCCTATCCTATCCCCAGCCAACTTATTTTCGAATATCTTCCATGTACAGACTTTCGACCCTCTTCAGCTTTATTATATGTATAGATAGATTATACACATTTCTGACATTACTCTAAGCTTTTATTTACAATCATTACCTCCAAAGTATAAGATTGTCTTTTGGTATTTTGATATTAGACGACAACGACTCCATTTTGCGAACAGCTTTCAATAAAACATGCAAGGTTCCTGACAAATAGACATCAATAAATACACAGTGTTAGAACTTTGCTTATCGTTATGCAGTAGGCGCTAGTTATTGATTATTATTTCTAAAGTCACTGTAAGAAATACTTACCTTACCTGCGTTGATTCCTATATCTGGATATGCAGAATAAAGTATATTTTGTTAAAGTAACTACAGTTTAGTTTATTGATTGTAGAAAGCTATGTCACCAATTCAATATTGTAAGAAAATATCTTAACACTAATGGGGAATGTCTGAAATTTTTAAAAGTCCTTGATTATTTTTCTAATAGTAGGAATAACCCTCGCCATGAACAGAAAAAAGTTTCAGAATTTTCGGTTGCGCCATATATTTTTTTAAAATATAAACATTTTATATCACCTCGCGTCTGCCCCGTATCAGACTACTACGACATTTCTAAGTCCGTCGAATATTTAAAAAAAAAACTCCTGCTTGGATCTGTGGTACGCAATGACATCGACAGTTCATCATAGGTTGGTCGTATGACTTGAACTGTCAATGTCATTGCGTACCACAGATCCAAGCAGGCGTTTTTTTTTTAAATATTCGACGGACTTAGAAATGTCGTAGTAGTCTGATACGGGGCAGACGCGAGGTGATATAAAATGTTTATATTTTTAAAAAATATATGGCGCAACCGAAAAATCTGAAACTTTTTTCTGTTCATGGCGAGGGTTATTCCTACCATTAGAAAAATAATCAAGGACTTTTAAAAATTTCAGTCATTGCCCATTGCTGTAAGTATTTATTTATTTATTTTAGATACTTATCTATTCTATATTTACAACAGCTAATTTAAGAAACGTTGCTGCGCAATGGGACATATCGTGGGGGCATGAAAAAAATATTCAATGTAATACTTTTGTCACGATTATTTCCGGTATTTAATATTACGTATGATGATACAGTGTGTTACTGGCACGGGGGCTTTTATCAAAACGGATAATAGTATGTTTCATTAGCAATTGTTTGTATTATTAGCAAATTTTGTAGATTTTTTTATGTCTACACCTTCAATGTACATACTAGGTATATAGGTATATAATGTACACTACTTATAACATACGAGAAACATCGTAGTAAAGAGAACATTATGAGCTGCCATTTGTACAGTCTTGTCAGTTTAATTTACATTGCTGGCGATTTAAATTTTGTGCGGAAATAAATTAATCAAAATTTTAGTAAAACTAATCTCATGATTAGGTTAAGGAACTCTATATTTCTACACCCTACTTAAAGAAAACCCTGCATGCCGGGAACATACTCTGTATATTACTATTGCTTTGAGGACAACCCAAGAACCCACGGTGGAAATTTTCAAACATTTTTATCAAAAAGATTAGATGCTGTTGCAAGATAGTTAACAAACTAAGTGACGTGTACTTTCCCACCATGATTGGTCGGCCCAGCGTAAACAATCGTTAGTTAAGTTAAATATCGCCGGTGTTAAATATTTAATGAGATCGACTACTATCGCTACTATCACTGAGGAGTCGGCCAAGTACGACTTGGGCTCGTACGTTGAGGGTTTAAGTGGGTATGCAAAAAAAATATGTTCAAGATTTTATTATAAATAGCGTGTGGTTGGCGAGATTGATATAATTCGCTATTACATAAATGTTGGAACAATGAATTGTGCTAGTTGACATAAAGAGATCACGCAAAAACGCGAATGCTGAAAGTTAATGCACGGAAAAACGATTTAGCGGAAGCCGCCTAATAAATCATATATGTATTTGCGTAGGTAAGTCAAACTACAGCTTTCTACGGTAACGATAACTTTAACTGAGCTAAGACGTGGACAGACGGACGTACGGACATGGTGAAACTATAAGGGTTCCTTGTTTACGGATGGGTTTTACGCAATCATCCGCAAGAAAGTGGCCTCCCTGCTCTGCCGCGCTCGGAGTAGCGGCAACAGCATTCTAATGGTATTGTCAAGTAAGTTTGACTGCCCGATATACAAGGTGTTTTTATTGAATTCCGTTAATTGCGAGGGTACAATCCTGAGATGAAATAAAGTAATCTTCTCTAAGACACTAGTACCCCAATTCGTGCCATTTCGAAGATATACAAAAAATCATTTTCGTTAATTAACACCCCTAGCATAGTATAAAACATCCTTAACAATTAAACAAGGTTGACGTAGTACGTGTCATTCGAATTCCGAATTGTCACAGTTGACATTAATTTTTGCTTAACTCCACGTTAACTGCTAAAGCCGTTTTTCATTCACCGTTGGTAATATAATTAATTATTTTGTATAAAAATTAAAAAAATAATTCTTTTATATTTTGAAAAACTAAATATGCTACGTCGTTTCTATGGCTATACACAACTATGTGCTAGACGGAACGGAAATCAATAAAAACACCCTGTATAGTTAACAAGTGGAGGCAAATAATGCTTGGCCACCAATAGTGAGTGATTAATTATGACATTTAATTGAGTTTTATGTTATGTTAATAAAAAAATAATTTTAATGTCAATTTGATTTAATGTCTATTACATATTTATGTGTATTGCGCCGTAGATAATGTATAATGTAAAATGAGGCTAATTAGATTAAGGTTTAAATGTACTTAACAACTTTATGGGCTTTGGAAAGCCCATAAAGCCTGGAGGCCTGAAATAAATGTTTATTATTATTATTTACTACGGAACCCTAAGAACTACATGGAGGTATTAAGTTGATCACAATTGATAACGTGTTTTATTATTTTAATTAACCGTCTGATTCAAGTAATTACTATTCTAAATTAACAATTATTTAATATTCAGTCATATTTACTTAATTACTAAGTATACTTTCTTATTAATATTGGATCGTGCATGTCTTTGCTTTAGTCGTGATAAGATAATAAGCTATCTATTAAGAGATCCGTGGAACATTAACTTTGTTTAGAGCGTTGTTACTACAGTGCCGACCGACCGCCTCATCATGGCGCACGGAAGTGATGTGATATTGTCAGAATTGGAGAAAATTAATAAGAAAAAATTGGAAAAGGAGAGTGAATTCAAAGATGTGTATTACACAACGAAAGCGCCGTATCGCAGACAGGTGTGTTTACATATATTTGACTGAGTGTGAAATATCCGAGGAATGTACAGTCGAGTTCATAAATATATAAGCAAATCCAAGCCTTCAAAAATAAATGTACATAGTATAAGTAACGTACAAATACATCTAAACAGATTTATCATTCGAAAATATATACACGTGTCATCCGTCATATTCATCTGAGCAAGCCTCTCAATAATATTAAACAACTGAAAAATAATAAATATCTGTACTACGATTTTTAGGAACGGCTTAGTATTAGGGTTCTGCTGGCACCCGTGGGCAAGAAAACTTAAAAACATTAGGACAACGAAACGGTAAACGTGCGAGTGTGCCTCATTTTAAGACTTTTTAGAGCTATGTTCGAATGGTTTGCTTTGACTCCGTATAGGACCCAACCAACACCAACATTAATCCAACCTGTGTCATCTTGCGACGCAATGCTTTTCCAAATGCGTGTAATAAAAATATGTTGCATAGGTACTCATACTTAACTTCATATTACAAGCGTCCACTTTGAGCCTAGCTAGCACGCTAGCTTATACCGTCTGAACGCATCTCAAATTCTGAGTGTTAGTTCCTACAACACGTTTCAGAGACTGTAGACCCAAAAATTTACTTTTCAAGAGAGAAAACCATGGCATGTTTATTCGCCATGAGGGTGGTTAAGGGTGCTTTTCCACCAGAGATGTGCTATGTGTGCCAATGAATATGATTGGGGGATTCAAACGCATCCATAGTAAGGTAGCATAGCCTATCTCCGGTGGAAAGGCACCCTGAAAGTGACTTGTGCTATAAGTGTATACTTATATAAAATCATTTGAATTGACCGAAATGTATTAGATATTAGTGTATTTAATAGCAGCAAGCAGCAGTCTGACGTTTTAAATAATTTCAACTATACTAAAGGTACGCAAAAATATCTGACTAACCCATTTAACTAAAGAACTGTTATGCTGGCGTGTCTGAACTTTTCCTCCACCCCCCTCCCTTTTTTTATTTTATAATTTTAGTAAACGAGAAAGCCCTGCAAATTTTACTGAAATAAATAAGAAAATAAATAAATACAAACGAAAGGAATCGTAGGAAACCAATTGGAAACGTGAAAGTAAATTTGACAGATGTCCCCGGTAGCTACACATTTATGCCATGGTGTGCGCTCGCTGCGATGGCCTAGCTTACCCCTACCACCTACTTCGCACATAGCCAATAGGTTCTTAAGAGGGCTTTAAAGTGTCCACTTGCGCCACGCGTAAATAATTGTGATTATTCGAATTTAACAAGATTATTTGGGCCCGGTTATGTCCTTAAACTACGACCAAGACCACCGTCGGATGGGCAGAAGCATCCCCGGAGGCGGTGGAAATACTGCGATCGCCAACCCGCATGCCAAGCGTGGCGATTATGGCATTTACCCCCCATGAAATTGGGGGCCTATGTCCAGCAGTGGATTTCCTTGGGTTGATATGGTGGTGGTGGTGGTGGTGGAATTTAACAATAGAATTAAAAAAGGGTTTTTACTTAAGTGCCGTTTTTACTTTAGACGAATAGATTGACGAATCCAGCAACGTAATCAATCCAGCAAAATACGGTAGCAACCCCCTTTAATTAATATCTATCGTTAAATTTAAATAATCAAAATCATTTACTAGTGGCGCTAATAGTGAATAGGTTAAAACTCTCTTGAACAACAATTCAAGAAACAGCACGTTTAAACCGTATTTTATAAGAGAGCTATAATAGTCACATGTGTCACTTCAAAATGTGAATACTTAAATAGTAATATTAAAGCGATAGAGTTTTTACTAATATTAAATAAATATTGTGTGTGTGTGTGTGTGTGTGTGTGTGTGTGTGTGTGTGTGTGTGTGGTGTAGTGTGTAGTGTGTGTGTGTGTGTGTGTGTGTAGTGTAGTGTGAGTGTGTGTGTGTGTAGTGTACCAGACTACGATATATTTAATAGATATATTTTATACACAGAAAAACATCCAAGTCTCTGGAACAAATGTTGTCCTGTGCACACTCTCCAAAATGCATACGATAGAACACAGACAGAAAAGCTACTCGACGGCGATTCTCCAAGCTCTGTAACTTAGATTCAACCGCCGGATCTTCCTGGAAAAGCCTACGAGCACGGCGCTCTATCGAATCCAATCCAAAAATATTAAACGAACTACTTCGCTTATTTCATCAATAACCATAATTTGATAAGGCGTTATTAAAGTTAATTTGATTTAACAACCCTGTGTGTCTATAAGAAATAATACAGTTAATGTTAGTTTAGGTTGGGCCATTTGCAATCAAATGCTTGTTTATGTGTTACAATCTATATATATATTACGCGAAGCCGATCCTTACAACGCCCATCAGATCTACAGTTATGGACCGATTTTGATAAATTATATACCATAGGATTCGTCCCATGCTGCAGATTTGCAATAAGGTCTTAGTTTTTTGATTTTTATCCTGGAATTTTTTTTAAATTGATAATTACGAAAAATCCTGGATACCCCGACAAATATAAGCCTCAAAATCGTGTTCGATGACGCCGCATACAAGCGACGGGTCAGCTTACCTTGGTAGAATTGTACGAGGTGTCAAAATTTAGCTTGGTTAACACGTGACTTGGGAACTGGCTATTGTATGATTCAAAGTCAAAGTCAAAGTCAAAATATTCTCTATTCAAATAGGCCTAGCAACAAGCACTTTCGAATCGTCAGTTATAACATGTATTAACATATATATTAATTAATTATTTAGAGCAATTTATTGATGCTATTATTATTCTTTAAAATTATTTTGTAGTAAAATTCACAATAGGATCGTCAAAACATAAATAATAATAATAATAAAAAATATATAAAAAATATAAATCTAGACAGTTTCTAGAATAAAATCAAAATAAAAAAAAAGATCATATTAATATTTAATGCCATAATGATTAATTCATTAATATTTCAGTCACAATTAATCCCACGGTGTTTTATCATTCATGTAGTCATGTGTGCTATAATATGCTTTCGATATGAGTTGACGCTTTACATAATTTTTAAATTTATTAATAGATAATTCAGTTACGTTTCTTGGAAGCTTATTATAAAACTTCACACCATTACCCATGAATGATTTTCTAATTTTCTGGAGGCGAGTGGTGGGCACCGCGAGTTTGTGTTTATTTCGAGTATTAATATTATGTATGTCACAGTTCTTCCTGAAATTTACAATGTTTTTATGTACATACACAATATTATCATAGATGTATTGACAATGCAATGTCATTACATTAATGTTCTTGAACTTATCTCTAAGTGAGTCTCTATGGTTCATTTTATATATTGCTCGAATAGCCCTCTTCTGCAGAACAAAAATGGTATTAATATCTGAAGCACTGCCCCATAGTAAAATACCATACGACATAATACTGTGGAAGTAACTAAAATATACTAATCGAGCTGTCTTCACGTCTGTCAGTTGGCGGATCTTGCTCACGGCAAAAGCTGCTGAACTCAGTCTATTCGAGAGATTAGCAATATGGGGACCCCATTGGAGTTTGGAATCTAATGTTAATCCAAGAAAAACTGTACTATCCACTAGTTCCAATTCCTCATCTTTCACAATGACACTTGTTTGATTGTGCTTAACGTTAGTCGTGACAAACTTGATACATTTGGTCTTTTTCTCATTTAACAATAAATTGTTGACATTGAACCAATTAACTACTTTAGCAATAGCATTGTTTATATCATTATTAGCTTGTTGCTGTCGTTTGACTTTGAATATAAGAGAGGTATCGTCTGCAAACAATACTATATCATGGTGGGTCTTTACGAGGTATGGCAAGTCATTTATGTAGATAAGGAATAGGAAAGGTCCCAATATTGATCCCTGCGGTACACCCATCGAGACCACTGATCCCGGTGATCGCTGTCCATTCACATCGACCCTTTGTATTCTACCACATAGATAAGATTTTAGCAAATTCAGTGCCGATCCTCTAACTCCATAGTAGTGCAGTTTCCTGATTAATGTTTCATGACATACGCAGTCGAAGGCCTTGGACAAATCGCAAAAAATACCTAAGGCATCCTGTGACTCTTCCCAGGCATCGAATATATGTTTAGTTAGCTCAACAGCCGCGTCGGTTGTCGAGCGACCCCGCGTAAAACCAAATTGCTTATTATGCATTAAATTGTTTGTATTAAAATGTCTTATTAATTGGGACAAAACTAATTTTTCAAAAATTTTACTAAATGTTGGTAGCACAGATATTGGTCTAAAATTAGTAGGGTCAGAAGTGCTACCTGATTTAAATAAAGGAGTTATTTTACTATGTTTCATTAGATCAGGAAACTCACCGCAGTCAATACTGTTATTAAATACAACTACCAAGTCAGGCGCTATGACTTCTATTAGAGATTTTACAGCATGGACAGAGACTCCCCAGAGATCACCAGTTTTTTTGACATTAATTGATTTAAACGCCTTTATTACATCTGGGGTACTAACATATTCAAAATGAAGATTTCCACTACATTCTGAGGCGTTATCTTTTAACAATGTAACGGCAGACGAAGGTGAAGAATTTAATGTCTTTGTTGTGGATACTGGTATCTCAGTGAAAAATTTTTCAAATTCTGTTGCTACTTCTAAACTTGAATCTATAATTTTGCCATCAATTTTTAGTTTAAGATCATTCATTTTGTGCTTTGATCTACCAGTTTCCACATTAATTAGTTTCCATGTTATTTTGATAATGTCCGAACTATTTGTAATTTTCTGGCTTATAAAATTACGTTTAGCTATATGACAATCTATTTTAAATTTCTTAGAATATTGTTTGACATGTTCCTTAAATTCATCACTCATATTAAACCGGCGTTCCTCATATAAAGCATACAGTGCTTGTCTACGTTTATGTAAGTCCTCAGTAGCCCACTCACTAAAAACTGATGTCCCACCAACCACGACCGATTTGGATGTAAAAATCGCATTATAATGTTTCATAAAAGTGTGAAAAAATGAATTGTACATTTCGTTTGGACTCATATCGGAAGACAGAAAGGGTAGCGCCTGGACTAGACTTTGCTTCATTCGTTCCATACGGCCCGTGGTTACTGGTACAATAGTTATTTGTTTCCTCAGGGTATTTCTTCTTAATGTCTCAAATACCATTAATTGACCTAAGTGATCTGATTCTAATTTACTGATTACACTTTTAGTGATTGGAATAATATTAGTGAAAATGTTATCTATACAGGTGGCGCTTGTAGCAGTGACTCTAGTAGGCTCCGTAAATATATGACTCAAATTACAAGATTTGAAAAGATTCAACAATCTGATACTTGTTGTTGAATTTTCTAAAATGTTTACATTGAAGTCTCCGCATATAAGTAATTTCTTACTAGAGAGTGATATTTTAAGTAGCACGGATTCCATTATGATTTCAAAAAGGTCAAAATTACTTAATGGCGGCCTATACACACAGACAACAATAAATTGCTCTAATTCTACTGCACTTATTTCTATGGTCCGTTCAACAGACAAGGATACAATGTCCTTACGTTCCTTAAATTTTAATTTATTATGTAATATTATTAATGACCCACCATGTATGGAACTGAGTCTGGTGAACGAACTTCCCACCTGGTGGTTATTAAATTGAGGCATTAATTCATTATTTTTTAACCAATGTTCAGTTACACACAATATTTCAATATTATAATCATTCAAAAAGAGTTCAATCTGTAAGTCTTTTCCTCTAATAGACTGAATATTTTGGTGAACCAGGTGCATATATTTTCCATGATGGCAGTATCTTTCATTAAATTTATTAATAACTAAATTGCCAGAGTTTGAGTACTCCTTTGTCTTAAAATCTAATTTAAATGATTGGTTAAAACTGGAACCAATTCCAACTGTATATTGAACTGCTCAATAGGAGCAGAGTTATGTGCCAAATTCTTGGCAGAAATGTCAAATAAATACGATTCCGGAGGCATTCCGGATGACATAAAATCAAATATGAATTAAAATGTTCCTGTAAGAAATATCTGGTACAGCATTACAAAATAAAATCTTTTGACTCGAGAAATACTCAATATTATTAACTATAAACGAAAGTAAAATTACTAATTTGTTTACAAGACAATACATAATATTCGGTCTAAGTATTTACAGTTTACATGAATGCCAGACGTTTTGTGTCAACATTTAACTTATTTTTTATTGTGGCCCTTTACACGATTTTTATTTTCACAATACTGAGGTGTCAATATTATTGCGGTCTATAAAGACAATACAAATTTTAGTGATCGGTTAATTTCATGGGGCAATTTTACACGGTGATTATTATCCCGTGACACACTCATATCACCATACGATTTACGTGAATATTGATGCATATTGAACCAAAACACGAACTATTTGGAAAAACGCGATAATATTGACATCTCAGTTTTGTCATTATATTAATCGTGTAAAGGGCACCATTCATTTCCCAACTTAAGACCCTGTTCACATTATCCGATTTGATGAAGGTTTCGGCTCTGACAAATGTATGGAAATGTGACCAATATCGTGTCGTGCAATGTGAACAGTGACCAGTTTTCGTAATTAATAATACTAACAGATCCACAGTGTTAAGCAAGACGACTTATAGTTGTCTCTTTGGATCCTTATGGTTAAGCAAGATGAATTAGACCGGGACAGATAGAACGATCATTTTCGGCTGCTAACGAATTGTCTCCACTTAAAAGCACACCAAAATTTCAAATCCCATATAATGCAAAACGTCACAAACGTCAGTTCAGTACAATTTGCATATAAACAAATATATTTGAAAGCAGATGCACTGACAGGTGAACACCTGTCAGATATCACTTATCTGTCTTTCTCAAACTTACTGATTTGTGCATTAGAGAGAAGAGATCAGATGTTCAGAAATTGTTCAACTTAAATGAGCGGATTTGATATCTGTGGCAGTTTTCTATACATATAGGGATAAGCTAGCCTTTTTACTCCCACTTTTTGTCTGTTTGTCATTTTGCCGTGTTTTATCTACAATAAAGCCATACATACATACATACATAACCGTGTCGGCTCTAACGCCGATATCGGATCGGATAATGTGAACAGGGCCTGTTCAGTTCTGTCGAATAAAGCAGAAAATAAATGTAATGTTTACATAAATGACATACGTATTGTGTCACTTTTTTTATTGTGCTCTTTTATGTCAATATTATATGGTCATGGTTTAAACAAAGAAGTTGGTATACAAACCAATGACGCTTCAAATATACGTTCCGTATATCTTGACTGATATTGATACCTGCCAGAACAATGACAAACCAAATTAAACTTTACGTTGTGAGTTACAGAACTGTTTCTGAGTTAATCATAGATAAGCTGCAAAACATTTTGAAAGAGAAGAGATTCGCTGTGTCTAAGTGTGTCTCTCTTCCACCTATTGCCATACCAGTAGGGTGATCAAGAGATCATAAGCAAAGAAGTTCTCATTGGAGTAGACGTTACTTATTGGTGGATTTAGATCAAACGAACGAGAAAACAATGTTGCACTAATTAACCTTTACGACGCCAACAACGCATTTGAAGTATTTGCGCACCATCGATTCAATACAACGACAAATATATCCGTCATGGCGACGGCATCCAATGCGATATTAACCTACATGCATTTCTATAGATAATGCGCTTAAAAGGTTAAAAATATAATTACAACCTTTAATTGCCGAGAACATAGGTGTTATGATATATGAAAATTTCGTACTTTATACTATGTACTTATTCTGTGATACTATGGTTTATATTCTATCTCTTATGAAAAATGAGTTGGCGTGTAAGTGTCACTGTGGTTCATGAAGTATGGCGTTCAAAAGGTTAATTTTTTTTTTTTTTCAATGTTTGTCTGAGGATGTCAAACCCTACAAAGTTGAACCCTACAGAAATGCATGTAGGTTGATATCTCATTAGCCCATCATGGCCCACGTACAAGGCCCAGTTATGCGGTGGATCGGGGTGCAAATATGTTTGTTTATGATTGACTGTGACACAAATGTTTTTAAATCATCTTTGTAATCGAGAGCGAAGCCACGGGATAGAATATAGATAGGCTATATTCTATCCCGCGGCTCCTCTTGCATTCTTCGTAGTACGTCGACGCGGCGGAGCCGCGCGGGTAACTAGTAAAGCTAATTGCTAGATCATTTGAATTTTGCCAACGGCGGATTTTTAAGACAAGTGGCAAATTATATTACTTTTTAGGATTATACACTGTTCTTAGAAACGTCTAATAAAAAATAAAATATCAGAAAATTTCCATCAAAAGATCAGGCGTTTACATACTTCTTCTACAGTACATATGGTGCTTTTTTACCGCACGAGTGCGGTAATCAGCAGATTACGTGCATTCGTCGAAACTTTAAAGAGCCATATGTACTGTAAAACGTTGTACGATACACGTGCGAATAGGTAATTCGCAACTCGTATCGATTTAAAACACTCCCTACAGTCGTGTTTTAATTTATCACCACTCGTTGCGAATTTCCTGTCTTCTGCACTTGTATTGTAATGTACTATTACATTATGACTATTATTAGTCAGAATCACACAGTCTCTCAGTTACGAAACTATCGGTACCTAATTGTTGACACCATTTTAACTGTCACCAAGCCCTTGAACTGGTTGGTACCCATTGATTAACCTAATGTAGTCGTTAATAGGTATTGAATTATGATTAGACAACGGTCGACCGGACTTCCTTGACATTCCTCGTTTGCATTGTAATTAGGAAATAATTAATGAATAACTGTACTTTTCTAAATTGATTTGTAAACTGTTTTCCAGTTATAACGGTTTGGAAGTAAATAAATACATAATATAATTATTGTTGAAAATTAGGTACTTATTAAAAGAGTGCCGACTGGTATTTTATACGGTATAAGCTGAATCAGATTCGTTTTGGATCCACGAATGCCACAGGATTACAGGAACACAATTACATTCGCTAAACTCATAACTTTTAAAATCTCCCTGTTTATTTACGTCAGGAGTTCAAGTACACAAGGCAATAGGTTAAAAGTGTATGTGAGCAGTGTTAGTGCCTGTTTTGCATAAAATCAATTAAACGTAATAAATCTTAATAACCTAAGTTCACCGAACTATAGATAAAGAAACTGCAAGTTTACTCGTTATGAATTGATACGCCTTACACGTGCCGTTTTGTCTTATACAATGTATGGCTTGTGATAGCATATTAATGTAAATATAAGTACAGTTATATATGTCAATATAATAATTACGAGACATTGCATATGATTTAGACAAAGTAATTATTGTTAGTTTAATATATTCACACGACATCACCAACGACAACATATGACATAGATATCTTTATGATAGAGATGAAAAAATCAGGTTTAAAACACAGATATTTATCTAGTGCCAAAATGATACATTATCAGATAACATTTGGCAATGAATTTATTCAAATACTGATAAAGAGCGCATTGCGACTTTAAGTGACTTGCTCTCGTAGCAACATGTCCGGATCGGACAGTACCTCTAGTATAATTTTTTTTCAAAACAAACGAACGCTTTTGCATTTAGATTTTTGTATGAATTTGTTTGGCAACGTGAACAGCGCCTCTGGCCGCCTTTGTTGGTAAATATTTGTGGCCATTAAAATTGAAACGAAACGCAAACGCGTTTAGGTTTCGAAAAAATATACTAGAGGTACAGCACACATAGCAATCGTTTGTCATGCCATTGTTACTTATGTATTCCTTATTTACTGCATGTACAGTCACGATCCGGGATTATTATTATTATTTATTTAGAACACAAACAGTCGCATAGGCAATTTTACATAATGTGTACATGTAGTGTACTAAACAGATATGAAACAGACCTGGAGGTTCATTTTTATGCAAAATGTTAACAAAATAATATAACAAGAGAAACGGAAACTAAACTGTACCGGTTCTCGTCGACGCAGTACCAGTGCTTGAAACAAGCATTCATGAGAGAAAACATAATTTTTAAGAAAAAAAAACCGACTTCAATGGGGGAGTCCGGTGAAAGATTATTAATCTTAGATGGTGCACTCTTAGATTCCATACAATAAAATACAAAAATGGCTATAAGTATGTTTATAATGGTAGAAGACTAAGTACCCTCAATTCCTCATGAAATCATGGAAAAACCTTGCTTGCTTGACAAACAAAACGAAGAGAACAAATCGCCAAACGTGAACTACGCGTCGTTGAAGAGTTCCGTTCCATCCATTCCATCATCAGCAGTTCCACTTCATCAAATAACACTTTTATGAATGAAAATGCTTGATTAGTTCATGAAAATACTAAAATCACTATTTGTGTGCCTTTCACATTTGAGGAGTTTCCTCGATTCCTAATGGATCCCATCATCAGAACTCGAGCATGACAAAAACAAAAATCAATCGTGAAAATAGAACTTGCTTAACAAACACCGCTAGAAGGACAAATCGCCAAACGTGAACTTTTCGTCGTTGAAAAGTTCTGTTCTGATCATCATCAGCAGTTCCACTTCATCCAATGTCACATTTTTGGATGCAAATGCTTGACTTGTTGATAAAAACACAAAAATCACAATATGTTTGCCTTAAAGATTTGAGGAGTTCCCTCAATTCCTCATGGATCCCATCATCAGAACTGCCTTTTGACAAAAACGGGACCAACTTGGATATATATACATACATTAAAAAAAATTTTTTTTCAAATCGGTTAAGAAATGACGGAGTTATGGAGTAACAAACATAAAAAAAAAAACATACAACCGAATTGATAACCTCCTCTTTTGAAATTTTGAAGTCGGTTAAAAAGTGATAATAATTGACAAGCTTCAATCATGGCAGGTAAAAGAGTCGAAGACTGGCACACACATTAACTATAGTTGACTTAACACACATTCTTGAAATTTAGAAGACCTGAAAAGTTGCATTTAACTTAACTATTATTTTTTGAGATTAACCTAAATAATTTAGCTTTAACTAACCTTTTGAGACTGATAAGAACATTATATCTAGTAAATACTGCCTCCGGTTATCAATGGAAGGAACACAAAAATACAATAAAAATAAATATTGAGCCTCTTGCCAATGTTTTTATCATTCGCCGTGTAATGACATGCCTTTATCGGTGATTTTCGTCTGTGATCACGAAAGTTACAGTACTATAAACGTTTTATATAAGGAAATAATAGTACATCAGGCGGGCGGTAAGCTTGTTTGCCACCGATGGGGTATAAAAAAACAATGTTTAACGAGGGGCGTAAGCGGAAAATTGTAATTTAAATTGAAATTTTCACATAACAAAATTCGTCTTTAACTGTCACAACATAAAGTAACATCGGTCATTCAGTACACGGCTAAATTGTGAAAAATTATAAGTGGCCCGTTAATTCAGGTTCGCGACTGTACATTGTCTATTTATCTCGTAAACATAATAACAATAGTGGTTTTTAGGGTTCCGTAGCCAAAATTGCTACAACGGAACGCTTATAGATTCGTCGTGTCTGTCCGTCCGTCCGTTCGTATGTCGCAGCCGATTTACTCGGAGACTATGAGCACTCCAAATATGAAATTTTGTAGGACGGTTTATACTATGAACTGGTACAGAAATATGATGTAAAATTACGAAAAAAATATTAAACTGGGGGAGCACCCCCAGGGGGGTCCAATTTTTTTTTCCAATGCACATATGTGGGTTGCGTGTCAATGGATAGGCCTTCAAAAACTTTTCCATTTAAGTCAACCGTTGGTTTGATATTGGCTGTCAAAGTCGTAAAAAATGCGTCCCCCCCCCCTCTAATATCCAAACTATGAAGTCGATTTTTGGTTTGAACAAGATGGGTTTAACAGGGGCAATTTGGAGTTGGAAGTCGGAACCACCGGGGCCAACTACTGGCTGGTTTCTTGGAGAAGGAGGGACTCTACATGATGAACTCCTTCTTCAGGAAACGCGAGCACAGAAAGTGGACCTGGATGAGTCCCGACGGTGCAACAAAAAACGAGATTGACTTCATCATGTCGACGAAGAGGCATATATTCAATGATGTCTCTGTGATCAATACGGTAAAAACCGGAAGTTATCATCGTCTGGTAAGAGGTACATTGAATATATGCGTCTAGCTAGAACGCTTTCGACTGATGAAGTCTACGCTCCGTCCAGCAGCAGTCCAAATCCAAAACCCCGAGAGCTTTCAGCTCGAACTCCAAAACCGTTTCGATTATCTAGGCGGCGATGAGGACGAATTCAACGACGGGTTTGTGGAAGCTGTCCATAGCATTGGGTCTAAGTTCTTTAAGGCCCACCGGACTCACAGACCCAAGAGGCTTTCTATCTCCACTTAGAGGCTCATCAAGGAAAGGAATGAGATGATTCTGCAGTTTTCGGCCGAATCGACATTATACAGGCAGCTCAATAAACATATCTCCAAGTCCCTTACCCGCGATCTGCGCCAATTCAATACAAATCGTATTGAAGAGGCCATCGAGCAGAATAAAGGTTCTAAAGTGTTCTCAAGAGATCTGTCTATTGGACAGAGCCAGCTTCAAATTAAAAACTGAAGATGGTAGAATAATCGTTTCATCCAAACCTGAGCTTCTACTGAGCTACGATAGAGCGCGTTTATGGACAGCTATACGCGGCAACTAGCAGAACCGAAGTTGGTCTGGCGGAAGATCCTAGAGCTAGATTAACCCGACACTATACCGAAGATATCCTGGACATCAGCCTGTACGAGATTAGAATGGCTCTTAAACAGCTAAAGAACAATAAGGCACCCGGTGAAGACGGAATTACAGCTGAACTCCTGAAGGCGGGTGGAAAACCAGTCCTTAGGGCCCTTCAGAAGTTGTTCAACTGCGTCTTACTGGAAGGGAAAACTCAAAGGCATGGAGCAGAGGTGTGGTGGTACTGTTCTTCAAAAAGGGTGACAACGCTTTACTGAAGAACTACCGACCCCTCTCACTTCTGAGCCATGTCTATAAGCTGTTTTCAAGAGTCATTACGAACCGTCTCGCACGCAGGCTAGATGACTTTCAGCCTTCCGAACAAGCCGGCTTCCGAAGAGGCTTTAGCACCGTAGACTACATCCATACGCTCCGTCAGGTTATACAAAAGACTGAGGAGTATAACCTGCCCCTCTGTTTAGCGTTCGTGGACTACGAGAAAGCCTTCGATTCGATTGAAGCCTGGGCTGTACTACAATCTCTCCAGCGGTGCCAAGTGGACTAGCGCTATATCGAAGTACTGAAGTATTTGTACGAGAACGCCACTATGTCAACCGACTCCAGGACCGGAACTCGGAACCTGTTCCGTTGCAGCGGGGAGTCAGGCAAGGAGATGTTATTTCTCCAAAACTGTTCTCCGCTGCACTGGCGGATGTTTTTAAGACTTTGGACTAGAGAAGGCTAGGCATCAACATAAACGGCGAGTACCTCACTCACCTTCGGTTTGCTGATTATATAGTACTCTTGGCTGAGATCATGGAGGATTTAAGTACAATGCTCAACGACCTCATTAAAGCCTCCGAGCGAGTTGGTCTTAAGATGAACATGGATAAGACGAAGATCATGTCAAATGCCCCATGTAGCACCAACCCCCGTAACAATCGGACACTTTACGCTCGAAGTTGTAGACGATTACGTATACCTAGGACAGACTATCCAATTAGGTAAGTCCAACTTCGAGAAAGAGGTTAATCGTCGAATCCGACTCGGCTGGGCAGCGTTCGGGAAGCTACGGCATATCTTTTCGTCCAATATTCCGCAGTGTCACAAGACGAAAGTCTTTGACCAGTGTGTGTTGCCAGTGATGACATATGGTACTGAAACGTGGTCGCTTACTATGGGCCTCATAAGAAGGCTCAAAGTCACCCAAAGAGCAATGGAGAGGGCTACGCTGGGAGTATCTCTGCGTGATCGCATCAGGAATGAAGTTATCCGCAGCAGGATCAAGGTGACCGATATAGCCCTTCGAATCGCTAAACTTAAGTGGCAGTGGGCGGGACACATAGCACGTAGAACCGATGGCCGTTGGGGCGGAAAGGTTCTCGCGTGGCGACCACGTACCGGAAAGCGGCGTGGGCAGGCCCCCCACACGATGGACTGATGACCTGGTAAGGATCGCGGGTGTCCGCTGGATGCGGGTGGCGCAGGACCGGTCATTGTGGAAGTCTTTAGGGGAGGGCTATGTCCAGCAGCGGACGTCTTTCGGCTGACATGATGAGGTTTAACGGTTTTTGAGTTGTTGCTGAAAAACTGTCTTGCCCAAACAAAAGAGCGTAAGTGCCGTGAATTCCCTATGAAGATCGACCTTTTTTGATTTACTGTATTGTATAGTGGTTTTAAATGTAGATTCGGTGTCGGTGTGTCGGTACGGAACCCTTCTCTGTGCGTGACCCGACACGCACTTGGCCGGTTTTTTTATGTTCAGTGGGTTTACCCGTGGCGAAACGAAATTAAGTCTAGTGCCCTTTACTTTTAGAAACAGGAAGACACCTTTTGTTTCCCGCGTCTAATTATCTACATGCTCCATCATGTAACGTAACGTATAAGTCATTATTATATTGTACTTTTATAAAATCTTTATAGTTATTATATTCTATAAATTTATAACCAATTATGTTAAAACATGCCAGAGACTGCGATCCGCAGAGAAACTGCAGTGCAGTTTTGCGGATCTTATGACTAACAATAATTGTAGTTATGTACCTAATAATTTTAATAAATAATAATAATAAGGTATGTTGTTGACAGGCTCTTGCGGCGCTCGGCACAGTGATGCTCAACTGCGGAGTCGGCGCCACGGCAGGATTCTCCGCCATACTCATACCTCAACTCAAAAACGGTCACAACAAGCTCGACCACAAAATCAACACCGAGATGGAGTCTTGGGTAGGTACGTGTATCTGTATCCAAAGTTGCATAATATGAGTAACACCGTTTAATGTATGTAGTGAATAACAAAAAATGCCCGCTGTATAGAACCCTTTTGGGCAACATGATCGGATGGTGTTGACTTCCACTCGGTTATAAATTATCAATGTTCATACTTGTGCAAGAGTTTCTGTTTTAGATTTGATAACACAATTTCTCGTTTTTTTTTCAGCTGCCGCTGCCTCATTTGCGCTTATATTTGGCAACCTGATATCGGGATATTTGATGGAAAGATACGGCCGACGAAGCTCTCAGATTATGTTATCAATTCCGTACATAGCCGGTTGGGGCATCATTGGATTTGCTAACAATATATATGTGGTTCTACTGGGAAGATTCATCACTGGTTTTTGCCAAGGCTGGCTTGGCCCTCTGGGCTCGGTGTTCGTTGGAGAAATCAGCAGCCCAGTAAATAGATCACTGTTTTTAGCCGGTTTGTCTCTGGCGATAGCTTTTGGAGTGTTCATGTCCCATTTATTTGGCACATTAATGCATTGGAGATACGCGGCCCTCTTGTGCGGATTATTTCCAGTAATAGGAGGCGTATTGACTTACTGTGTTAAAGAATCTCCCACATGGCTGGCATCTAAAAACCGAATTGATGATTGCATAGAGTCATTCCAGTGGTACCGAGGAACACACCCTGAGATGAAGAAGGAACTTGATAAAATTATATTTGAGCAATCTCAGAGAGATCAATCGAAAAGTAAAATGAGGACATTATTGGCAAACATAAAAAAGCCCGAGTTTTGGAAACCACTGTGTATTATGATAGTGTTCTTCATTTTAACACAGCTAACTGGAGTTAATGTAATCTGCGCGTACACCACAGAAATGATGAAAGAACTCATTGGAAACCATGCTAACAAAAATATATCAAGCGCTGCCATGTTAAGCGTTGACATTCTTAGATGCGTGTCCCTAGTTGTAGCCTGTTTCTTACTTAGAAGACTTGGACGTCGACCAATGGCTTTATTCAGTGGAATGTCTACATGTATTACTCTAATAGCACTATCTGGTTATTTGTATTTAGTCAGTAACCGAGTCATTAGACATATTTCACCGTTCATTTCCTTAGGCCTCATAGCTATTTATATTATCGTTTCCAATTTCGGAGTCGTACCTTTACCATGGAACATGGTAGGTGAATTATTTGCCACTGAGACCAGAGGAATAGGTTCAGGATTCAGTGTCATGACTACCTCAGTGGCTTACTTTGGAACGATTAAAACAGCGCCTGCAATGTTTAAAAGCCTGGGTCATCACGGGACTTACCTATTTTATGGGATATCGACCTTACTAGGAACTATATTTTTATTTTTCTGTTTACCCGAAACGAGAGGGAAAACTTTGATAGAAATAGAAGAGCACTTTAGGAACGGTAAAAAAATAAACACGAAACCTGTTTCTGGTGATGTAACTGTATAATTTTAATTACTCTATTAGGCAATGAAATGAAAGATCTCTAACTATAAATAGTTTATTTAAGTCGTCGAAATAGTAACCTAATAATATGCTTACGTAAGTGCAAAGATGTTAATAAGTAATTCACTTATCTTAACTTATTTATCATAGCATCGTTAGTAATATAATCACGGTATTTGTGTAACTATTTGCCATTATTACGAATCAAACTACGCAATAAATTAGATTGTAATGAATTCAATATTAAGTAGATACTTATTTGTGTCAGTGATAATAAACAAACGTGCCATTCTTACACAGCTGTTCGTCCTGCTACACAAGGTTTTTGTTATTTAAAGTGTACATTAATAAAAACATTGGTTATGCAGTACCTAACTATCTACGTAGTTATGTTATAAGGCATAATTATTTAGTATACACATACATCTGACCAGCTGAGTGTCACAGCACGCACAGCGTTTTACATGTGGATGTAGAAACAAGCTAATCCAAAGATGATCTTGATATTTAAGCCAAAGCATACGATGGGTTAAGTCAGATAAACAAATTTCAATTTAAACCAATATTAAGTCAGACTTGGTCAGGTCAACCAAATAAGCTTTATTATTTATGCAAAAGAAATACATATATTAAGTGTCCATAACTGTAATTTTATGTTAGTGGAAGCGTCCGCTAAAAATATAATTTTTGATCCAAGTGCAAAATTATTACTATTTCACTTTTAATATTAGTAATTTAGTTCTGGTTACTACAGTGAATGTTCTTGAGAATGTTCATGGTTCAATCAATGACGTTGAATTGAATAATACTTATTAATAGGAATGTTGTCAAAATATAAACTAAGTATGTAAGTATAATATTTTGTAATATAAGTATTTTTATTTATTTTTCCCTAATGTGCACCATCGTACCGTTCGAGGAAACCTTAAAACCTAAATGGTCGCGTACGGTACGGTTTCAGAGGACGTTTACGTTACGAGTTTTCTGCCTCGGACTGTGGAATGAGGGAGCTCCCTTATTCCACAACCGGAAGATTTCCCGAGGGATTACAGAATGGGTTACTTCAAGAAAGGAGTGTATAATTTTTAAAGGGTCGGCAACGCGCATGTGGCACCCCTGGAGTTGCAGGTGTCCATAGCCTGCGGTGACAGCTTACCATCAGGCGGGCCGTACGCTTTTTTGCCAACGACGTGGTATAAAAATAACCTAAATATGTAACCGTCATGTTCTACTTTAGCTCCGCTTGATAAGTCTACTATGACACACTTTTCGCATCAGAAGTAAAAATTATTATTTATATTTAACATGCAATGAATATAATATAACTGATAATTGACTGGATTAAAATGAAAAGTTTATTGTTGTATTTATTGTTAGTGCGACATTTGCCGTATACTGTACAGTAAACAGCAAATGTCGCACTAACGTAACAATACTGGTGACAGTGCTGAAAGTGTAATTGTTTATCCCTTAGTCAGATCATTTGCCGGACCCAGCCCATACAGCGCAAGTCAGGTCTAAAAAAACACTTACAGTCACATCGCTTTGAGTCACATCGCAGACTGTTCAGGTTGATGCTGCCCGGAAACCTCACAAGTGTTGTGACACGTGGACGACTCATTCTAGCACCATCTGGGGCATATGGTACTTAAGCCCAAGAAGACGAGTCATACTTCATCCTTGTCTGATACGTCGTTATTAGCGTATCTCTCCATTTCTCTCTCATGATAACATTTCTATCTTCTCGTTGGCCTTACTTTACCTAGTTCCCACGTTCGAAGTGGTACGCGACCAGTTTTTGTCGGCGCGCGACAAAAAGCCACCAGGAATACATCTGGAGAGTGGATTTGGCTATTTTTGGATTAGCTACGGTGAGTGTTTATGAAGTAAAGTGTGGGGATGTTATTAATGAATGGTTGACAATGTGACATACATTAAGGGCTTAAAAGAAAGTGCAAGAAAACGCAATGCAGGCATTTTATGCGTGATTGCTTGCTTGATTGACAATAAATTCCGTAATCACTATCAGTGCTCGTGTTAAGTTTAGCGCCACTAACGCAACCAAAAGACGGGTGTAACAGTGCCCCTAGCTAATTTATCAACCTTTCTCATTGCGGTTTCTGTATGCAGTCCTTGTATAGTTATTCTTAGAGATTGTAATTTTTTGGTATATTATTTTACAAAAGGTTTGTTAACTATCGCATCAGCCGGTTCTTAGATAGTCATTTCATATCTTATCATCTAGTGTTGGTAAAGACTCATGTCATAGTCTTTTGAGTTATGAGTCGAGTCCTTTTTCGAGTCTTATCGAGTCCTGTCTGTAGTCACAACTCGAGCTTTAGAAAATACTCGAACGATCGTATCTTTTATAGTTTTTTTTACTTTAGGCGTGCCTTGTTTACACTTAGTAAACAAAACTTTCAAATATCTATAGGAGACTCGAGTCTTTTTAGAGGACTCGAGTCTCTACAGAACACTCAAGCTTCGATTAGTCTAAAAAACTAAGTCAAGTCTTCGGAATGAAGACTCCAAAGACTCAAGTCTATACCAACACATTCAGATCTACCAGGGATGTATTAAAAGTTACTCCTAACTGCGTACATATCTTGTAATGGAATGAACACGCAATCTAATCTTCTCGAAGACCTCAGGGTTCGAAAATAAATGCCATACGATTATTATTATGGGGTGACTAAGTTTTACTCTAGAAATATTTTGTCCTCCAGAATCCAGATGCTTTCAGGTACTCTTAAAAGTCATTTGTTTCTTGATGCGTTCTAAAAACCAGTTACCAGTTACTGCGATCAAAACCACTGTGGGTATTGAATCGTATTTTATTGTTTTGCCTATCAGCATCCTCCTTGTTGCATCATTTTCATTTAATGCAGCTAAATATGTGTGAATTTGTTTATTTTTTGATATCTGATCTAAATAATGCATTTGTTGTACTGTCTGTATAAACTCTTTTCCGTGTTATTTATTGCTTTTATTCACTGTTATATTGCTGAAAATCCCATTCGTGTATTTTTTGCTAGTTTACTTTCCTATCTAGTGAAAATACTTAAGGGTTATTCTATTAGTTATTAAAAAAGTTATAAAGTTGTTAAAAAATGAAACAAAAATTTTGATTAATCGGCCTTGGCGTATTTCAGCTGAAATCCTACTTAAAACATTTCAGGCCCTCTCCACTTTGACACGGACACAAAAAACAATTATACCTATTTGATTTCAATAATAAAGTCCGAGTGACTAACAAAGACACTGACGTTCTATGCTAACACAACTAGTTCTTGTTACGTACCAATCGGATCATTTTAACATTGGTTAAAGATAACAACAATCTTGCAACAAATTGCATATGTTGAAGAGATTAGTCATAACTGCTTGTTTATGTTTAATGATAGTGAAATAATCTTGTTGAATTTTCAAATTGTTACGTGATGACTCGATAAAGTCTTATTGACTTATAGCACTACGTCTAAAGTAATATTAAATGGCGTTGGCGCAAAGGTCTAACACCAAAAGTACCAACCATTGTGCAATACCAGTCAGAGCTACCGCAAACTGTCTATCTATTATAATATACCACTACGATTATATAGAGCAAATCAATAACAAAGCAATGTCGCGTGGGCCTCACACAGATTTTGATTGCCCATTACATTAACATAGCAGACATTGATGGAGGCATAGACAATCAGATTGCCTTTATTTTCATGTCAACCCGTACCCTTTCGTGTTTATGATATCAATTGATAGTGCGCAGTGGCCAGGAACGAGCGGAACGAATATTTTAATATCTGAATGCGCATGCGCCACGTGGCTGAACGGAAACACTGCACGTGCTCCCAATTAGAAATGGAAAAGGTAAAAAAAAAACTTGACTAGATCGCTCGAAGCGCGCCCCTGGTGGGAGTCGCCTATCATTGAAAGACAACGAATAACCCTTTTATTGAATTCTTATCCTTAGGGGTTGATATTACTTTCAGTTTTTAATTTCTCAATGGGCGTAGTGATGTTATTTATAACTATAAAATTTATTAATACGAGTTTCTCTAATTTGTAGGGTTCCGTATTCAACTAGGAATCCTTATTGTTTCGCCATGTCCGTCTGTCTGTATGTCTGTCCGTCTATCTGTTCGAGGTTTTGGTTTGTAATTGCTAGTGCTAGAAAGCTGCAATTTGGTATGGATATATAAATCAATAAAACTAACAAAGTCGTAAAAAAAATCTAAAAAAAATTGAGGGTACCTCCCCTACACGTAAAGTGGGGATGATTTTTTTGCTTGAACCCTATGGTGTGGGGTGTTGTTGGATAGGTTTTTTGAAATGAATAGAGGTCTTTATCAAAAGTTTTTTGATAAAGTAAATATTTTCGGAAATATTCACTACAAAAGAAAAAAATAATTGTTACCCTCCCCCCCTAACTTTTGAACTATTAAACTATAAAAAATCCAGAAAGTAAGAGCTTCATAAATACTTTCAACGAAGACTATAGCAGAAGTTATCGTAAAAAGTCTTCCCTTCTTAGTAAAAGACGTATGAAACGCTGCAAAGGTACTCACAATTGCTTGTTATTGTTTTTTTAACTAAGTTCACTTGGCAACTACGGAACCCTACACTGAGCATGGCCCGACATGCTGTTGGACGATTCTTTTATAGTTTTTTTAAGTGTTGAAAATTTTATTTTACTTATTTTTATCATCAAAAGTGCTCATCTTCTTCCCTCTCATCAATTATATAATAAATATTTATATCGAAAGGAAGATATCAATTTTTAGTGGACGCAACGACAAAATACACTCATAAGATATATTATATGGGCAAATTGTACTAAAACGTAACATAAAACGTGACGGTATTTAAGCTATCCAGCCCGGCTAGTATGATAGCTTATATCGTCACGTTTTATGTGACGTTTCAGTACGTTTTGGCCATATAACGTGACGGTATAAGCTATCATACTAGCCGGGCTGGTAGCTAGGCATGTACCTACACTTTGTATGGAAATTTGATATAAATTGTATCCGTTCTATTTCTTGAGTGTAGAATTGAATATGAACATAATCGGAGAGAAGTGATATGTTGCCATAAATGAAAAATGCTTCAAAGAAGTTTCAATTATTATAATTGCGATTTATTTATTATTCAAATATTATTGAATAATTCAGGTGAACGCCACGTTTGGCTGGACGTCTGGAGGAAGCAGGGTTGAATTGGGCGCGATCTGCGGAACTGGCATGTGCTCGAACATTATGGTACCATGCATCCGGCTTTTAGTTATTAGCGAGGGTTGAAAGTAATAAAAATGTACTATTGCATAACACTAGTAAAAACATGAATTTTATTATATCAAGATGTGCATATATTATTTATGACAACCTTACATACGAGTAAGTACTGTTATTATACAAATACCGGGTTAGTATAAGGTGGTATAAGCAACTTGTATTTCATGTGTGGTATAAGCGCTTTGATGTCCTTGAGACGCGTAGCGATTACAGGACAAAATATGTATTTTTACATATAGTAAGACTAAGATGTATTCGGATTCCAAATGTCAGAAAATTCAGAAAAATTGTAACTAATAGGGCATTTTGTTAAACATTATTTTTGTCGGCCTGTTTAGCCTAGTTGGTAGTGAGACTGCCTACGAAGCTAGAAGTCCCGGGTTCGAATCCCATTAAGAGCGTTTGTTTTTGTGGCAGGCAAAACATTTGTTCCTGAGATTTGAATGTTTTCTATGTATATGTTTTTATGTTTATGTTTTATATTTTTATTAAATACTAGCTTTTGCCCGCGACTTCGTCCGCGTATAATTCGTTCTCGCCTTAGAATGATTTGTTTTCCCATACAATCTTTCTCAAGCTGAGGTGGACACCAGGAACTTAGGAGTGACATGTTGGAGAAGGAAAGTCACGAATAGATCGGACTGGAGATATTTGCTTGACCAGGCTAGCCTAGGGCCCACCCGTGGCTATAACGCCTCAGATGATGATGATGATACAATCTTTCACCCTTCTTTACACCCCCTTAAGAAATGATTTCAGTCAATATGACATTCCCTAGAAATCATATTGTCAAAATTAACGAATCATTAAGTGCTTATTTCGGAATATCAAATGTACCGATTCTAGACGAATGAATCTCGTCAAAAACATTACATGTACATTGTACAATAATAAAAGTCTCGCTACGAAGTTCTGCCGTTAAACGTTATCCCAACAGAGCGAGTTCTTCATGTAAGTATGATGACGGAAGGCCGGAAGCAGAGCGGCAAGGCATGCGAGAATAATCACACAGAGCGGGTTTCTCATGTAAGGATGAGGACCGAAGGCATGAAGCGGAGAGGAGAGACGCGCGAGGCTGAAGGCCGAGCCTCCCAACAGAGTAGATTCTTCATGTAAGGTTGATGACTGGAAAGCCGAAGGAGAGTGGCAAGGCATGCGAGGCCGAAGGCCGAGCTATGTCGTCGCCGAAGATCCAGTTGCCATATTAATGAGGGTAAATTGTACTCCATTCGTTCGTTTTCACGTGATGCCTAGACATATAAACAGACAGACAAACAGACACAAATTCTTAAAACTGTTGAAACGATTTCTGTTATCGATTCTAAGTATCCGCAGCCAACTTTTTTTTCGAATATCTTCCATGTACAGACTTTCGACCCTCTTCTAAGTGTACATCTAACGCATCACGCATGCTCCAACTGTCTATGCTGACGATTGGGCTGCCCAGCTCAAGTGATCTCTTATATCAAATAGTTTTTATTGTGTGAAGGGTCAACAATTACGTAAAAAATAACGCACGATAAAACTAAATGGTACACCGACGATACAAAGTGTGCATTGAACAGCTGTTTTGTATTTAAGCATATGAATAAAAACAATGCCAAAGTATCGCAAATGCATTTTGATGTACACGCAAAGTAGAACTTATTGCGAAAAGGTTGTGCTCAAAAATAGCGTCAACAATCAGAAGGAATTATGATACTTCGGTTTTGACATAATGAATCGTCAACTTGTTTACAATTCTGCTATGCTTTAAGTTAAATTTCTTGACACGCTGTTATACTCCCCATTGGCTGAAACTTAAATCGTAGAATGGCGTATGAGGATTAAACCACCCCGTTTCATAGACCTTACTTGCATCCCCGATCCCACTCGAGAACCTTTCCTCCCCAACGGCCAACGGTTCTACGTGCAATATGCCCCGCCCACTGCCACTTAAGTTAAGTAAGCGGTTCTGAGGGCTATGTCGGTAACTTTGGTTCTACTGCGGATGGCCTCACTTCTGATGCGATCACGCAGAGATACTCCCAGCAACCCAGCATAGCCCTCTCCATTGCTCTTTGGGTGACTTTGAGCCTTCTTATGAGGCCCATAGTAAGCGACCACGTTTCAGTGCCATATGTGATCACTGGCAACACACACTGGTCAAAGACCCTCGTCTTGAGACACCGCGGAATATTGGACGAAAAGATGTGCCGTAGCTTCCCGAACGCTGCCCAGCCGAGTTGGATTCGACGATTAACCCCTTTCTCGAAGTTGGACTTACCTAACTGGACAGTCTGTCCTAGGTATAATGTATAATCATCTACAACTTCAATTAAAAGTGTTCGAATGTAATGGGAGTTGGTGCTACGTGCTCGTGCTTTCAAAATGAATGATTAAGCTTATTTCAGAATATCAAATGTACCGATTCTAGACAAATAAAGCCCGTAAAATATTACATGTACAATGATAAGTCTCGCTACGCAGTTCTTCCGTAAAACGTCCTAACAGAGCGGGTTCTTCATGTAAGCATGAGGGCCGAAAAGAGGAAGCAGAGTGGCAAAACATGCAAGGCGGAAGGCCGAGAATTCACACAGAGCGGGCTTCTTATGTAAGGTTGAGGGCCGAAGACTTGAAACAGGGAGGCAAGACACGCGAGGCCGAAGGCCGAGCTTCCCAACAGAGTAGATTCTTCATGTAAAGTTGATGACTAACGGGCCGAAATGGAGTGGCAAGGCATGCGAGGCCGAAGGCCGAGCATTCAAATAGAGCGGGATCCTTATATAAGGCTGAAGGCCCGAAGCCGTGTGACACGCACAACAGAGCGGGCTCCTTATGTAGTGCCGAAGGCCTGAAGCAGAGTGGCAATGCAAGCGAGGTCTAAGGCCGAGAGTCCCAACAGAGCGGGCTCCTTATGTAGGGCCGAAGGCCTGATGCAGAGGGGCAAGGCATGCGAGTCTAAAGGCAGATCATTCACACAGAGTGGGCTCCTCATGCCGATCATTCACACATAGTGGCAAGACAGCCAACAGAGCGGGCCCCTCATGTAAGGCTGAGGACCGAAGGCCCGAAGCGGCAATGCACGTGAGGCTGAAGGCCGAGAGTCACACTGCCTAGACATATAAACCGATAGAAAAACAGACACCAATTCTTGAAACTGTTGAAATGTGTTCTGTTTCGATGCCAAGGGCCCTCCAATCACTCCATTGATTTATCCAATATCTTCAATGTACAGATTTTCGACCCTCTACGGCTGTATTATATGTATACGGATAAGCATAGATCCAGGGGCCTTTCAACTCGAAGTACGAATTTTTCTATGGAAATGTTATTTTAACTTGTTTGTACCAGATGTCACTTGGTGCTATCTCTATCGCACTTGCATATTGAAGTGACAGGGATGCAGCGGTCGTGCGGTTAGTTCTTACTAAATACACAACGGCGCTACGATCTATGTGGAGTATTTCACTGGTATCTCCATCTCAGTGTATATATTGTACTTTGTGCATAGATCTAAGGTGCTTCAACCGTCAATGTTGACGATTGGGCTGCCCAGCCCAAGTGATCTCTTATATCAAACAGTTATTATAGTCTGAAGGATCACCAATTACGTAAAAAAATAATACACGACAAAATTAAATTGTACACCGACGATACAAAGACTGCATTGAAGCAGCTGTTTTTGTATTTAGGCATATGAAGACAAACAATTCCAAAGTATCGCAAATTTATTTTGATATTCACGCAATAATAGACCTAATTGCTGAAAGGTTATGCTCAAAAATAGCGTCATCAATCAGAAGGAATTATGATATTTCGGCTTTGACATATCGAAACGTCAGCTTGTTTACAATACGTCAAATTCTGCTATGGCTTAAGTTAAATTTATTGACACGCCGTTAACTACCAATGGGCTGAAACTTAAAGCTTAGAATGGCTTATGAGGATTTAAATCACCAGTTTCATAGACCATATTTGCACCCCCGATTTCATCCCTTTGAGGGTGATTATCGGGACAAAAAGTATACTATAAGTGAATACAGATTATATACTGTTTAGTATACAAAAAATCACCTTGATCTGTTCAGCCGTTTTTGCGTGATTGAGTAACAAACATCCAAACATCTAAACTTTCGCATTTATAATATTATAGTGGGATTACAAAGTTATATATGTAGTTTTTGAATCTAGAAAACGGTACTGAAATTGGGGTTTAGAGTCACAGTTAATTAATGGAATAAATCATATTAGTGTTCATAATTTGAAGAGACCGTGGTGGCTGGCGCGCACACTGGGCAGCGCCGCGGCGCAGCGCTTGCGTTTACTTTTTTTTTTCAGTTTCTATCTTAATATTTCACAAATTTTGAATGAAGATGTTTTTCCTTTGTCGTCAAGTATATGCTTACCAATTTTCATTCCTGTAACTCATGGATTATAGGAGTTCCCATACAAAATTCAACCCCTCTTTTTACCCCCTTTAAACCCAAATTTGCATGATTATTATAGCCTAAAACCTGACCGGGTATTTACTCGACAGATTAGTAAAGTTTTCATCACAATCCGTTTAGCCGTTTTCACGTGATGCGCGTTCATATAAACAGACAAACAGATAAACAGATAAACAGACAAACAGACAAAAATTCTAAAAACTGTTGGAACGTGTTCTGTTATCAATTCTAAGTATCCCCAGTCAACTTTTTTTCGAATATCTTCCATGTACAGACTTTCTACCCTCTTCAGCTATATTATATGTATAGATGTATAGATATCATTGTCTTAGTTATCTTACTATGGGACTAGTTCGTTTGTGTAAAAAATGTCTCCTAATATTTATTTACATATTTATTTTTGGCTAGTATTTAAAGGCACATAAAAATGACCTAACAAACTAAAAAAATGCTTATTTGCACACAAAAAAATAATCGCACATTTTTTTGGTGCGCAATTTAGAGTGCAAGTTAGTATTTTTGATAAACAATTAAAAATATCCTTTTATTTTTTGGCGATTTTTTTTCTTGTTGCTAGAAATGTATGTATGTAATCACTTTATTGTACACAATTACAGGTACACAAACAACAATCAACATTACACAGGCACTTGCTATTTACATTACACAACAAAATGTTATTTCGGTATTACCCGACATCTCTTCTCTGTCAAGAGCGCTTGGCAGAGCGGTCGTGGTCACGTCGAGGCGTCCACGTCGGTGGTAAAGGCGGACACAGCTCTCCGCACGATCTCCCGCCATCTTTCCCTGTTGGCAGACTGTCTGGCGCAGTCAGACACGCGGTTTCCTACAGCGGATTCCACTTGGTCAGTCCAGCGCATAGGTGACCTGCCGCGTGATCTGACACCCTGCACGACCAGCCGTTCGATGGAATCGTTATCCCGCCTAGAGACATGTCCAAAGTACTGTAGTATGCGCGACTGTACTATGGCCAACAAACGTTGCGTGATGCTGAGCTCCCGGAGTATGGACGCGTTCGTGCGGAACTCCGTCCACGATATCCCGAGCATCTTTCTCCAGCACCACATCTCCAGAGCATCTATCTTCCCCTTTTCCAACTCGCGTACTGTCCACGTCTCTGCCGTGTCAAGAAAAATGGGGAATACAAGTGTTCGCACGAGCCTGACTTTGGTGGCTTTCGTAATGTTGCGATTCCTCCACACTTTTCTTAACTTCTCCATCGCAGTTCTGGGATTACCTGACATAGGTACCTACTAAATTGCACAATCACAAAGTTTGGGTTGGCCCCAATAGCCAATTGTGACAGAGTGATACATAACTGAATCATCCCATGGCATCACCATGCCATGTGCAAGATACTATACCATTCTATAAATACATAAACTGAGTTTCTTCAACTAACCAAAGGTTTTGTAAAATTAATCGACAGTGAAGTCAAATGATGTTGTCATCTGCTGCAGCTAAGTGAAAAAATATGTTAAAAAAAAGTATTATATGTTGTATTGGTGTGTGAGAAAATATAAGTATTGTGTTGGTAAAATACAGTACGTATCTGAATTTGACGCAAAGCTAACGTCTAAATGGGGTATAGTGTAATGGTATGCTTTGTATTACCGCTGCAGCAGTTTTTATAATTTAATTATTTGAAATTTTAGTTTAGTTAGTACTTACTTGTGATTTGCAGTCGGTTAAAATTATTTTACAGTACATATGGTGCTACTATACCGCACGAGTGCGGTAATCAGCAGATTTCGTGCATATGTTGAAACTTTAAAGAGCCATATGTACTGTAAAACGTTGTACGATACACGTGCGAACAGTTAATTCTCAACTCGTGTCAATTTAAAACACTCCCTTCGGTCGTGTTTTAATTTATCACCACTCGTTGCGAATTTCCTGTTCTCTGCACTTGTATCGTAATGTACTATTATACCACGCACACACACGGTTCTAAACGTCATTTTGATATTATGATATTTATATTTGTATCATTCTTGTCATTGATAAGATGGTAAGCAAATAATACAGGAGGTTATACAAAATGATTAAGTTGTATGTTTTTATAACCGATGGTAAAAGTTACTGGATTCCCATAAATGAGGAACCGTTATCAATTATCATACTTATAATCTAAGAGTTATGTGGTTTATTTCTTCACTTTCCTTTTTGTTACATACTGTATAAGTGTATAACACACATCGCGGCAGCAAAAAGCTTAGCGGTTGTTCTACTGAAGGCACGTCAAAAAACTCTCCGTTAGCTGTGTCGTCGAGTGTTGTGCTATAGACCTTATTGATCACAATACGACAATCGCATGTATTTACAGGGTTCCCGGCACATGCATGGACACTTTTCCCGAAAAACTTGAAATTATCTTACAAACTACAGGTAGTTTAAAAAATAAAAATATTGTCATCTGCGGCGATTTTAATATAGACATCATGAAAGATACGCGAATCAGCCGTGAATTTGTGTATTAATTACTTAGCCATAATTTAGTACTAGAATTTAAGCAAGCAACAAGAATGGCTAGTGGGTCATGTCTTGATAACTTTGCACACAATATAAGGAGAGCGAAAGGTCAAATAGAAGAACTAGCTGTATCAGATCATGCCGCCCAAATTTTAAAGTGCCCCATAAATGAAAGTTTTCCAACAACATCATGGCGTGTAAGACGCAGAGACTACAGTCAGGAAAATCTTGATCTATTTCACGAACACATAAAATGTTTAAGTTTCAATGATGTCCAATTATCGGACGATGTCAACACGGCATACAATCACTTTTTTGACATTTTCAAGTGTTTGTACGATATGTGCTTCCCTTATTTAATAATCAAAAAATCTCTAAGATCTAGGCCTAGTTGGATTTCAAAAGGCATTAGTTTGTGCTGCAAGAGAAAGCGACAAGCCCTATGGACTTACCGACTAAATAAAACTGAGGTAAATAAAGTCAATTTTAAATCATATGCGCAGAGATTAAAAAAGGTTGTGAGACTAACTCAACGAGCACAAAATCATCATTATATTACAAACTCTAGAAGTAAGTCAAAAGCTACCTGGGAGATAATAAATAAATCTAAAATCACAAAACCTAAGATGCCTATAAATATTTTGACAGCTAATGGTGTATCATATACACAGCCAGTTGATATAGCTAATGTTTTCAATAACTAATTCATAGATGGAATAACAAATAATAATATAACCCGGGATATTACGCGTATTTCTATGAATACAAATTCTATTTTCTTAAGCCCAATTACACCTGTGGACATTAAGCAAACCATATCCTCGTTAAAAAACACACACAGCGTCGGTTTTGATGGCATAACAACAAAAGTTGTTAAATATGTAAGCGATTTGATAGCTGTACCTTTATCTCATGTTGCAAATATAAGCTTCTCTACAGGCACGTTTCCCACGAACTTGAAAATGGCTGTAATAAAACCTTTGTTCAAGAAGGGTGATAAATCACAGGCAAGCAACTATCGGCCTATTGCCTTATTGCCAGTACTCTCAAAGGTTATTGAAAAGCTTATCTGTATCAAGTTCTACAATTTTTTTGAGAAATGTAACATACTCGTAGAAGAACAACGGGGCTTTCGAAAACATACGTCCATAAATGTGGCTATCTTTGATCTGGTTAAAAGAGCTGTAAATAGTCTTGATAAGGGAAATCCGTCTTGTTCCATATATATGGACATGACGAAAGCTTTTGATCATGTAGATCATAAAGTTACTAGTAGACAAACTACATCACTGTGGAATCCGTGGTAATGCTCAGGACCTTGTAAAATCATACCTGGCGAATAGACTACAAATCACGGAGCTAACTCAATTATGTCCTACTACCAGGGAAGAAAAAACATATGCCTCCGATAGTAGACATAACGCATATGGAATTCCACAAGGTAGCATTTTGGGTCCTTTATTATTTTTAATATATATCAATGACATAACAAAATCTAGTAAATATCCAATGATACTATATGCTGATGACAGTACCATATTTATAGAAAAGAGTAACAATAACGACTATGAACACGAAGTTAATGCAAATCTTGGACATATTATTCACTGGTTAAAGTGTAACAATTTAAAAGTTAATTTAGAAAATACCAAATTAATGCAATTTAGATTAAGGAAAACACTTCCTACACTAGATATTAAATACGAGGGCAACAGTGTAGAAAGTGTACATGTAGCTAAGTTTTTAGGAATTTATTTAGACAGCAACATGTCGTGGAAATCGCACTCTGCAGAAGTTTGTAAAAAATTGTATCGTTTTTCCTATGCGCTCTACAGACCAGCAAAAACTAATGACCGCAAGACAGTGCTAACAGCATATCATGGATTTGTGTCATCAACCCTGCGGTACGGCGTAATTTTTTGGGGAAACTCTTCTTATCGGGTCACACTATTTCGAGCCCAAAAGAGATGCATAAGAGCCATTTGTGGACTAAGTTCCCAGCAAAGTTGCAAACCTTATTTTATATAAGTTGTTAACGTTCCCTAGTTTATATATATTTGAGTGTTGTATCTTTGTAAAAGCCAACCTAGGTTTTTTCGAGCAGAATAAACAAACAGATAATTTTAATCTTCGCCCAAGACCAGCGACAGTAATAGTTAATAGGAGCAAGACAGCGTTGATGAGAAAATGTATAATAACAATGGCCCCAAAGCTGTATAATAAATTGCCTGAAACATGGAAGACCTCAAAGTCTAAATTTAAATATTTACTTCATAAATTGTTATTGGACAAATGTTATTATAATAAAGAGGATTATCTTAATGACACTAATATCCTAATTTAAATCTATTGAATAATTTTATTGCATAGTTGTTTTTTTATTTTATTTTTCTTTTTAATCTGTATTTTAACATTATTGATATGACATTTGCCTTTATATTTAATATTTTGTAATTCGAAATGTAATACCAGAAATTCGTACGCCAAAAGGCACATCATGGCTTTGTAACTACATTTTTTTTTTCATCTTTTTTCACCTGTGATGAACGAATAAACGATTTCATTCATTACATTTCATTTCATTTCATTTAATTTCATTTAATTTCATTTCATTTCATTTATTTCATTTCATTTCATTTCATTTCATGTCAGTATAAGTGTAAACTTTGTTGCCACGTAGGTTTAGGAACATTGGTGTACATACAGGGTGTCGCCTGTAATAGGAACAAAAAATGTAACGTTACACTTGAGTGGTTTTATTTAAAAAAAAATATTTTTTAGCAAATATAGCTTTGTGTATATTTTTACTCTACTGGAGTGATATTAATAACTTTCATACAAAAAATATAAATAACATTTTAAGAACTCCATAAAATTTAATTTGAAACCAAAAATGCAACAACTATGTATATTATGATATGAGTCATAACTTGATGCTACCTCTACATATATATACTTAGTAAGCTTAAATGCTGGTTTTGTACCATATACGTTACAGTACAATCACGTTGAGTTAGTTGAGTACATATATATACTTAGTAAGCTTAAATGCTGGTTTTGTACCATATACGGTACAGTACAATCACGTTGAGTTTGCCACTGACATACTCCTATGCTGTTATTCCATTTGATAGTCTAGTTTCTATTATACAAACATACGATTTTAGGACAGTGTCTATGTAATAGGAAATCTATTAGACTATTACGTATACATTAGTCTTAAGACTATTTAACACACACCAAACACATTGCGGCAATAAATGGAATAAGCGCAGTGTCATACTTTAAGTAGTTTACCTGTATGTATACAACTCTGTGAGACTGGGATAGAATTTTGAGTCATTCATTTATCTAACTAATCTGCTTTACTTAGTAGGTAAAAGATTTTTGTTTGTTTTCTTAATCAGAACATGTTTATAGCAAAATTTATATGACAGATTATGTGCGTTATTTTCCGGCCAGGTACAGTATGAAATACGATAGTGAAAAATAAAATGTTTGTCAAGAGCCATAAAACTAAGGAAATTACTTGGGCTTATTATTTATTTTTTCGTGTTTATATCTTGTCTAGACCGTAATCAGTTAATGTAGATTTATAAATAATGTTTAGATGATTCGTCTAAACTTCTAAAGCATTGATCTGTCTGTCTGATACGTTATTTTTGCATAAGTATGTACAGTGGGAGGGTGAAAAACGTAACCCCCAAATCTGTAGAAGTTTGTATGCAGGGGGTCAGGTTTCTCTGCGGCTGACTGTACGAATTGAAAATGTACATGTAAATTGTATGTATGTGTACATTGTATTACTTTTTATATTATATGACAAAGGCTATTTATTGACTTGGCAGGGGTACCTATCCGTTCATGCCTACTTAGATACCATTTCCGTATTTAACGGTATACTCGTATTGCCAGTTTCATATTAGCGCAGAAGCGCAGAGCATAAAGAACTATTGACATTCCAAAGTATGAAGGTAGTAAATCATTGCTGTTACTTAGGAAAAGTCCACGTAGTCATTTGTCTGTTTTATCTACATATTATTATTGTGATTAAATCAGATTAATTAGGCACCACCACCACCATATCAGACGACGGACGTCCACTGCTGGACATAGGCCTCCTCTAATTTCATGCCCATCCCCGGGTGGTCTTGATCGTAGTTTTAAGACATACCCGGGTCAATTTTTACAATTAGGCATATCCATATAATATCCTTATTCATGTCAGTAAATAGCTGAATCCGTGCGACGAACATTAAACAAAACAGGTACCTACGTAAAAGGAGCAATGACAGGCACGTATGAAATTTAATAAAGTTGACTAACACATCAAGGAGGATCATGGAGGGTAATCAAAATCATGTAACTTTTCGAACGTACGATAGGTAAATCTAACTGTCGTTTTTAGTATTGAAAATGACATTTATATCTATCTTATGCCCGCTCGAAAATGTAATGTACCCCGATGTTTTAAATTATTGGAGAACATGATTCAACAACATATCTTTATGGCATCAAATCATTCACAAACATTCTTAAGAACAAAACAAAGAGATATACTCGTATAATGTATAACTATCTATACTTAAAGTATGTCAATGTCATTATCCGATATGAACAATTGAAATATCGTATTCGAACCAATTTGAGTATGTACATAGTACATATCATTACTTTTATTGATTCCTATAAAATGTGATATTAGACTTGTTTCACCTCGTTTCATTATTATACCGTCAGATTTGTAATCTTACAGATCAATTCATCAGTCTATATGTATGTATAGGTATATTATGCACATGAAACTGATACATATAATAATGGATTATACCGAACGGGCAGTAGTCTGCACGCTGGCCCAGTGCGGGTTGGAAACTTCACATACACCTGTAAATTTCTTCGCAGATGTATGCCGATTTCTTCACGATGTTTTCTGTCACCAACAAGATAACGATAAATATGAAATGATATTCCGTACATATCTTCCGAAAAAATATTGGTACGAGCCGGGATTCTGCAAGCGCTGTTTGACAGCCGCATACTTGAACCACCGACCTGCCGTAGCTACTCAAGATGTGCTTATTGAGTTTTAAATAATAGAGTCATTTTACTCAGGTACTTACGTTGCCGTCATGTGCGGCGTGTCATCGTTTTTCAGGCAGTTATTATACCGCGTAAGGCAATACGCCATATGACACACTTCCCGCAACTATTCTATTTTGGTTTTATAATTGGGTCTTGCATGCATGAGGGGTGGCACCGGTTGTCACGACAAGTTGGAAGCTTGCCCTCGTGTAACTTGCTAGCGTATGGTTTATTTACCTAAATAGAAGTTTTCAGCCCTTTTCTAAAATCTTTTCACCTGGCAACAAACTGCAGAATCAACATGGATAGCTGGTTCAAAATCTAGCTAACGTTAGACCGCCCCGAGGAAGAATATTTTATACGTGGATACAGAAAAATATATTGGTTTTTGAAAAGTTACAAGTGAAAGAAAATTAGGGAAACTACAAGCGAGTCCATCATACAATGTGTCTCATTTGAATTACTGTTAAAACGGGATATTTACCATGCACATTACTTTTTGTGAGTTCCCGATATTTCGCCACTGTTGCATGCACCATTTTCAAAGATAAACTGAAGATACATACCCAGTTTTAACAGTAATTCATTAGAACACACATTAATATTAGTTAATGACCATGTTAGCTTGAAATCTTATAATAAGTTTTTCATTCAATCTCAGTACAAGCGAGTTCTCAAATTGATGCCCCAGTATTTAATCCAATAATAGGTTTAATCATTTATAATACAAGAATATGAGATCTATTATGAGATGAGACTATGCGAGCTTTCATATAAATTAATTGTGACAAAGTACGAAGTGGCTCAGAAATCAAATACCTCGATTGTATGCATGGGAGTCCGCTGGATGCGGGTGGCACAGGAACAGGACCAGTCATTATGGAACTCATTAGGGGAGGCCTATGTCCAACAGTGAACGTCCTTCGGCTGATATAATGAAATGAAAAGTTTACAAAATAATAGTGACATATCTGAGTGACAATCTATATACTTTACTGAGGAGGTGCTGTTTTAATTGTAAGTATATTTTAAATCTATGTTTATTACTGCCTGTAATGTCTTCGGAATTTATTAAATATTTAATTATTAACTATTTATTTATTAACTAACATAGCGAAAGGGCCATGCAGAGTGTATCATTTTCATTTTTGAATTAGGACGGGTCAGTCTACTATTGAAACGTAGATGTGAGGGACGAAAAGGGACATGTTGTTTTTGACAAAAACGCTTGCTTCTTAAATATAAATTGATGGTAGAGTTTAGATGTTGTGCTTTATGAAGTGGTTTTTGCAGCTTGTCATATAATTAATGTTTGTCATTATTTTGATGCATCGTTTCTGAAGTATAAATAACTTCTTTGAATCAGAACTTTTTTCCCACAATACTATGCCGTAGCCCCATGCATTTGCGTAAGCATAGTAGGCACAAATGGCTGTTTTAACATCGATGTTCTTTTTTAGCTCGTATAGGGCGTATGTGAATTAGCTCAATTTTATAGACGGCTTATTTATGTATATGTTCTTTTTCAGATTATTGTTGTATCAATGTGTATGCCCAACAGTGGGAAGGATTTTACGTACTTTATTCTAATTTATTGCTATGAAATTTATAATCCAAATTTAGGTTACGTTTCTGATAGGGCTTAAATTGTATAAGTTTGTTTTTGTAAAATTTTGTTTCAGATTGTGATCATCTAATCAATGTTCAAAAAGTGGAATCTAATAGTTTTTAGTCCTATCGCTCAATTATAATCCAGATTTACTCGAATAATACTCGATTCTTTGCGACTATTATTATATATGAAATTAAATATAGGCAATATACCTACTTAAACAATTAAGTAAAATAAATAAAATGACAATTTAATATTGTAATTTAGTAGGTATATTTTCAAAATGGATGAGTTTACTTTGGATCATAGTTGTTTATCTTTTTGGACTATACTTTGGAGGTTTTATTATTATTATTATTATTATTATTTATTAAATGGGATTGCTCTTGGCCAGCCAGGGGGCAAAGATGAGGCGATGAAGCGAGCTCACCCAGAAGATGCCTATTCACTCGTGCCTTAAAAAGGTCCAGGTTATATGAACTCGGAAATACAGACGCCGGCAGAGAATTCCAAACCTTAGAAGTGCGCATTATAAAAGAAGATGCAAAGCGCTTGGTTCGAATTAGAGGAATTTCGACCAGGTAAGGATGGTAGCCAGCCGTACGTCTGGATGTCCGATGGAAGAAGGGGGAAGGCGGTATGAGCTCATGGAGCTCCTGAGCACACTCACCGAAGTACAGGTTTTACGGTAATGCTGATCTAAATAGTTGTATTTTTCAGTCGGCTCTAACGGCAACGTCCTCATCCTGTCATAAATAGCTGAGTGTCTCATCGTGGGAATACATTCATCGTTTATCACGGCATTCGCAAAATAAACATGTATTATTATTACGCATCACCTATTTGTTTTTGTATTATAAGCGCAATTAAAGTGATGATATTTTGACATGTGAGTCACACACATTTAAATAAATAATAATAAATAAATAAATATTAGGGGACATTTTTACACAAATCGAACTAGTCCCACAGTAAGCTCAATAAGGCTTGTGTTATGGGTACTAGACGACGATATATTTAATAGATACCTATATACTTAAATACATAGAAAACGTCCAAGCCTCAGGAACAAATGTCTCTGCTCACCACAGAAACAAATGCCCTTACCGGGAATCAAAGCCGGGACCTCTAGCTTCGGCGGCAATGACAATACCAACTAGGCTAAACAGGCCGACATTTTATTTTATTTATTTTGTTATGGACGATTCACATCAAACGGCCGGAGTCGGACATTTGAACATTGAAGCGAAACAGCAACTCAAAAAACCGGTCAAGTGCGTGTCGGACCATGCACAAAGAACGGTTCCGTACCGACACCTCCTAATCTACATTTAAAACCACTATACAATACATTAAATGAAAAAAAGGTCGTATCTTCATAGGGAACTTACGGCACTTACACCCTTTTGTTTTGTTAAGACAGTTTTTCAGCAATAACTCAAAACCGTTAGACCCATCTTGTTGATAGGATTTATTAATGTACATCACCTTGATTTTTTCAGAATTTTAAACAGCATAGTTTGGAAATTAGGCGCGGGGGGGGGGGGCACACTTTTTACGGCTTTGACAGCTAATATCTCACCAACGGTTGACTTAAATGGATTTTTTTATAGAAACTATATCATTTTGGCTACGGAACCAAGGGTGACTTCAGACAAAAACACAATTGCTTCATCTACATGTTAGTACGAGTATATCACAATTTTGTTTTATTTAATTAGGCCTCCAGCAAGTGATAATGGAGCCGATACGATAACCTAGTGTACTAAATAACTATGAATTAATTTCATTTTAGCTCATAGCTTTCTTGAACTATAACATTTATTACATTATTAATTATGATTTATAGACATTATTTACACTTTTGGTGTTAATAGCCAACTTAATGTCTACTTGAATTTTAAATAACAATTAAACTTCATATGATTACATTATGCACATGATAAATGCATGTTGGTTTCACAGACTAATTCGATTCGGAACTAAATGTAGGCATATGTCGCCGTGACTTTTCAAGTCTTGCTGTGTTATTTAGCCCATTTTTAATTTATGTGTGTTTGGTGTAGAGAATCTGGCGGGGCCAGATGGGCCGCACGCATACCGTATGGTGGGAACAGACTTCGTCGGGATTCGATGCAATTTCACCGTCTACTATCTCAAGCAATCTGTTTCGGATGTAAGAAATAGTTTAAAAATACGTTTCGAGTTGTTTTGCAGATGTTCTTATAAGACAGTCAGAGGTTATCTTTATCTCGAATGAATATTTCAGCGCAATTACGATACGAAGATTAGAATGCTTAAAATGTAAACCGAAGCTATAGGTAATTAGCATTTTAGGCTATTGTGCACAAAACAGCTGAAAGTTTGTGTCAACATCCGAAATTGGGTGTTACGACTCAATCATATAATGTTTTTAATTTACGTTGGAAGTCCTTCGTAAGCAACTTACGATTGAAATGATAATCAGGATGGTTGTGGTATAAACCGCAACATTATGATATTTGATAAATCACTAAGCCATAGGTCCCTAAACTAACAACCGAGGGCCTCGCATAAGTCCAGGAGATTATAAACGAAATTTTTAATCTTTGAACACGTGGTTCATACGTTTTATGCGAGCGATGCGTTGAAAAAGTGCTTATTCAGTTTTGTTCGGTGTTCCCTAAAGGCAAGGCGGTTTTTTGCCCGTTCCCATGAACCCTGGACAAAAGAGCGACCTCGCTGAAAGACCGGCAAGATCCACGCAAGAATAAATATTGTACAACAATAGGGTAGCTTCTTTGACTTTGCCTTGTTTTTGTTGGTGGACAGCGGTGTCGTGATACTTGGTTAGATATTTTCGGAAATAACGTTATCTGGCATGTTGTTCCTCTTTCCTTCCACATACCCAACTATGATATTGATAAGCCTTAGTGTACACAGTAAGTTTGATCCAATTGCTGGTTGAAAATTAAGATAACTAAGACTATTGACAGGAATAAAATATGCTTCATATATATGCACATAATATGTAATCACGCTGTCAAAGTTTTTATTTCCTACTAGAAGGACTATAGCTTCATCCGGCCACAATTTTTACACTGTCACCCTGTTTTATTGCCCTACACATAAAACTAGTAAGAGATGGCTAATGCCTTACAAAGTAACGCTTGTTTGCAAAATGATCAAGTATCAACACCACTCTACCCTAAGGCTCAAGTTAACAAAAGCCGTATCGTGCCGTAACGGACTTTTTCGGAGTTGATCGCGAGCTCTTCCTCATTGCATCGGGAATCTTTGTTATGTATATGTTGAAGCGAATCTTTTCCCACGCATCTAATATGTTTTAGGTAATTTTTAATTCTAACCATCTAATACAGGTTTAGTAACTAACTTAAATACCTATGCTGATAATTGGCGCATATATCGTTAGTTTCGTTCGATTAACTTAGATTTAATAAATCTGTCATAATTTTCAATTTTGATAAACCATCAGAATAATTATAATAAATAGGAAAAGACAATTTTACAATCGAACTAGTCCCATAGTATGGTTTTGGCTTATGGTAGCTCGATGAGGCTTGTGGTATGGGTAGGTACTAGACGATGATATATTTAATAAACATATAGGTACTTAAATACATGGAAAACATCCAAGTCTCAGGAATAAATGATTTACCTTATCACATAAACAAATGCCCTTACCGGGATTCCAACCCAGGACTTTCCAGCTTCGTAAGTAGTGTCACTACCAACTAGGCCGGCGAAGAGACAGAAGTTTCAAAAGATGATGCGCAGAATGAGAAAGCCGATTAGTGATAATAAATAATAATGAACACACACAACCAGGGAGCGAAACTTTGGTGCCGGTGACGTCATTATGACGCAAATTCACATATAGGATGATTTTATATAAACGACTTTGCGAAACCCCAATGATTATTAATATGTAATGCAATAATGGTAATGAAAATTTTATAGTTTATAAAATGTTTAAATATTTATATTGAAAACAATGTAAATGTTAAAATTATTACACAGACAGTAAGAAAAACATATTTTACTGACTAAGTAATTGTAAGAAATACATTAACACCGCGGATAAATGTAAAACAACAAATTAAAATTTCGTAAGTTGTCAAAAAATATGCAGAACGCTTATAATTGAAAAATAATATTTTATCTCCTTATTTAAATAAATACATACCTAGTACATACTTGAGGCAGATAAAAACACTCTGTATGTAGCTTGACGTCATACGTCTGTCACCGGCACCAAAGTTTCACTCTCTGCACACAACCATTGATGAAGTCCCTAATTACAACTCCCAAACCAACAGCAATTTAGAAACATGATTTTCATTTTTGGCATGGTAACGCTTTTATTGCCGATTGTACTTTTTCCACAGCCAGCAGCAAGTACTCGTTCCAGCAGAGGGTTCCAGTGAGCTCAAACACGATGAGTTTGTTTTGTGTCGTTTAACTGTTACTATAGCCACCTTCTGTCTCCATAAATCCATAATGAGTACGAGTAGGATCAGCTCGGTTAATATTGCAGTATGCCCATTATACCAAGTATGACACTCTGGGAAAAGTGTAGGTGACACAAGGCTACGTCATTCATCACTGCTATATAGCTTTATTGTGCTGCTATCGAGCCTATCGATGGCTGGCGGTCGTAGTGTGAGTTGTGTGTGTACAGTGACGTGAGCTTGTGTGACAATCCGGAGTATCAGACCTTCTTTTCTTAGACCATAAGTATGCCAAATTTCAGCTCAACCTGTTGAGGATAACTGGTCTAAAATTCAGTTGCAAGATTTATCCCACATTACGTACATACTTACTTATTAACATGCCAGTTAAATAAAAGCTTGTAAATAGCAGCCATTTTCTAAGCTACTGGGAATCTAAAGGGAAACTTTTATCCAGTAAAAACTAAACAATGACATGACATGAATTCTTAAAGAAAAATAATTTTTAATAAAAAAAAAACCGACTTTAATGGGGGAGTCCAGTGAAAGATTATTAATCTTAGATGGTGCACTCTTAGATTCCATACAATAAAATACAAAAATGGCTATAAGTATGTTTATAATGGTAGAAGACTAAGTACCCTCAATTCCTCATAAAATCATGGAAAAACCTTGCTTGCTTGACAAACAAAACGAAGAGAACTAATCGCCAAACGTGAACTACGCGTCGTTGAAGAGTTCCGTTCTGATCATCATCAGCAGTTCCACTTCATCAAATGTCACTTTAATGAATGAAAATGCTTGATTAGTTCATGAAAATACTAAAATCACTATTTGTGTGCCTTTCACATTTGAGGAGTTTCCTCGATTCCTAATGGATCCCATCATCAGAACTCGAGCATGACAAAAATCAATCGTGAAAATAGAACTTGCTTAACAAACACAGCTAGAAGGACAAATCGCCAAACGTGAACTTTTCGTCGTTGAAGAGTTCTGTTTTGATCATCATCAGCAGTTCCACTTCATCAAATGTCACATTTTTGTATGATAATGCTCGATTTGTTGATAAAAACACAAAAATCACTATATGTTTGCCTTTAAGATTTGAGGAGTTCCCTCAATTCCTCATGGATCCCATCATCAGAACTCGAGCATGACAAAAATTAATCGTGAAAATAGAACTTGCTTAACAAACACAGCTAGGAGGACAAATCGCCAAACGTGAACTTTTCGTCGTTGAAGAGTTCTGTTCTGATCATCATCAGCAGTTCCACTTCATCCAATGTCACATTTTTGGATGCAAATGCTTGACTTGTTGATAAAAACACAAAAATCACTATATGTTTGCCTTAAAGATTTGAGGAGTTCCTTCAATTCCTCATGGATCCCGTCATCAGAACTGCCTTTTGACAAAAACGGGACCAACTTGGATTTATATACATACAATCAAAAAAATAATTTTTCAAATCGGTTAAGAAATGACGGAGTTAGTTAGAGTTAGAGAGTAAAAAACATTTAAAAAAAAAAAAAAAAAACACTACCGAATTGATAACCTCCTCTTTTGAAATCTTGAAGTCGGTTAAAAATATACGGTTGAAACTCACCGGTAAAGTGACTCACTTGTGTGAGTGTTATATTTATTAACCCCCGACGCAAAAAGAGGGGTGTTATAGGTTTAACGTGTGTGTCTGTGTATCTGTCTGTGGTATCGTAGCTCCCAAACGGATGAACCGATTTTCGTTTAGTTTGTGTCATAGATAATTTTATCCCGAATGTTCTTAGCCATGTATATAGTTTTATTAAATATCCAACAGCTTTTATGATATTATAACATACTGCATAGAAAACTGCCAAGTTAAAGCTTAAAAAAGTTAAGGCTCAAAGTGCATTAAGCCGCAGTAAATTAGTTTTACTGTAAACAATGTAGTGCCGGACTTGGAGATGACTGAGATGGAGGACTGAGGAGATCTCAATTCTTTTGTCGGTGAAGACGACAGCCAAGAATCGCATACTTATTCTTAATATTGAACTTGGCTCCTATTTTCACATTTATGTTTTTGATGAGATGTCATTACTTTTTGTCAATCATTGCCAAATGGTGCTGTTTAAGAGCGAATGCATGAGATACTATATAAAATACCCAAATCGCTATAGGTGCACCTCAAATATTTGAAGAGTTCCCTCGATTTTTCCAGGACCCTATGATCAGATTCTTATCTGATAACTATGGGACTACTCGTGAAGTATACCGTTTCAAACAAAAAAAGAATTTTCCAAATCGGTTATCAAATACCGGAGTTCTGAGGTAACTATCATAAATAATAATAATAAAACTAATAAAAAAATCACTGTTTTCTGATTTTTTCTGGTGTACACACACAATTACCAAGCTGCATGCCAAATTTCAGCTTACTAGGTCACCTGGAAGTGGGTTAGGTTTTTGATTACTAGTCAGTTAGTCAGTCAGTCAGTGGTAAAAATGCCGTTTTTTGGAATTTAATATCTCAATAACTATTAAACCTATATTTATGGGGGTTCTTAATACATGTACAATTTTTTTTATGTTACATTGGTTTGTAATTATTGGGGAGTCAAATGTGGGTGATTATATGCTCAGTGAAATGTGGCTCCAAACGGTTCATGTAATATAGCACACGGCTGCTGCCCGCCAGTTCCTGGGGTGAACTTGGCTGGACACTTTTAATCTTTGAAATTAAAATGTCGGGGGTTTTTCAACTTTTCTAAGATGTTTTATTTAAGTGTTAATATGTCTCACGTTAGTATAAATATAAATGTATGACATGAACCCATGCCAGCGTCAATCGATCACTGAAACAAAGCAATAAGTAAATATTATTTAAGAATACCAACAAAAAGATTTTTTCTTTTTGACTTATTTTAAAAGACATTCTTTTTCTGTCTGAATTTCCAACAGACACCAATGGTTCTCGAGATAAGTACAGTAATAATCTTCGAGCGATAGAGGCAGCGGCGGCAAGCCTAACCCTAAAGATAAGGGCACTGGAGAAGACACTTGTTGTAATTACGTAGGATAATAACCACTTGCTACTGGAGCTGTGTCCTTTAAGTGGGACCTTGAACTATCTACTAGCAACGAAGAAAGCGACCGGTTTTTGTTACGGTAAATAGTTTGATGAGAACAATTGTCTAGCGAATATAAAGAACTTTCGTTTTATAACAAAATATTATGCCGCGACGGTGGTGTGCCTCGGCGCCTCTATTACTATAGTAACTTTAACTAATCTAGTATAGTAACTTTATACCTACTTTAATTTAAATTAACTGTAAAATTAACACTAAATAAAAAAACTAAAACATGTTCAAAAAGTTGGACCCCTTAGGCATGGTGCCGAGAATGCTGGCAGCATTTTCTCGTTGTATTGCAACGCTAATGCGTTGTGCGAGGAAGCTGCCAGCAGCTGGGGCGCTAGTCGGGTAACCTCCACGAGTGTCTGGGCTCTTCCAGTTCCCCTGGACCCTCGTCTGGGGGAAGGGGAAGGGTTCTGGCCGGTGCGCCCTGGAGGCAACGGTAAGTGATTCATCTTCGGAGGGATCGCTTACCGGTGCTACTAATAACCCGGAGTCGGGGTCGCTCTGGGTGTTCCTCTGTTTAGCGGAGGACACTCGAGATGCGACCAATTGGGGGGATGGGGGGTTCCGCATCAGGAAGTCGCATGACACCCCAGGTGCGGCGAGAGGGACAGGTCATGCCGTATGCCTGTTTAAAGAATTACGGACCCGTAACCCCGGCTTCGGCAGAGCGCCGCTATAATCGGGAGCGGGGTCTGTCACCGTCAGGCCGGGGCCGGGTGGTGGCTGCGAGGGAGAAAACCTCTATAAAAAGTTACAAGGGGACCTGAGGGAGTGAATCCGGGGTTTTTCACTCTGTCCTGGCGTGGAGGTCCTTTGGTCGGCAAGTGTGTGGTGTCGCCCTGCACGCTTGCCGTCGGGTGGGGGGCGCAAGCCTCTACCGAGAGGGGACAGCTTCGGCTGTCGCAGTAGGCGGTGTTCGCGGTTGTGTGCCTTGGCGATCCCGTGTCACTGCCACTAATGCTGTGTGATGGGCATACCCTGGTGGTTTTAGACGGTAGTCCGGGTGGTTCCCAGGAGTCCGTCATACCTGTCCTAGTTCCCCGGCTAGGCGGGATGCGTAAAGACATTTCCCGAGGTAAAAAAAAAGGAAGCTGCCAGCTCTTCGGTCACCAGTGGAGTTGACCAGGCGCTTAGCTATTTCTTTAAAGAGAGAATGGGTACTTAGATGCAGTTTATTTTTTACATGTGTGTCTGAAATAAATGATTTGCTTTAATTTAATATCGAGTGAACGCCAGCTCTTCGGTCACCAGTTACGTTAACCAGACGCTTCGCAATTTTTGCAAATAAGGACCTAGAGTTTCGAAACTCTAGGTTCATGGGGTCCTAGCGCGCATAAGTTATTTGCAGAAATTGTGAAGCGGCTGGTTGACGTAACTGGTGACCGAAGAGCTGGCGGTTTCCTCGCTCAACGTATCAGCAATGCGATACAGCGAGGAAACACCGCCAGCATCCTCGGTATAATAGGGCCCGTTTTAGATTTAAGTTAGTTTTAATTCTCTTTATATTATATTGGTTAAGTGTTCTTGTATTTTCGTTGTACATAAATATATCGAGTAATAAGCTATTTTTATATCAGTGGAATTTTCTTTATTTTAATTGTATGAAGCTTCATACAAGCTACAAGCGATATCTTGATGGCGAATTTTTTTTTAAATACTGCTGTATTTTGGTTTAGTTAGTATAGAAAGAAAACTAGGGTGATCAGAATGCTTTATATATTATGTTAAAGACCCTGTTATAACTAGTATTTTTTACGAGCTTAATAAACGAATTTCCTATCTACATATACCTACAAAATTTATTCAAATCTACATCTAGAAATTATTTAACCCTCTTTTGCTTCTTGAACAATATTTCTTTGCTATTCCACTTGAAAACCTTAACTTTGTTTTTAGTGAAATAGCAAAGAAATATTGTTCAAGAAGCTTGTCATAGATTTCCGCAAAGTAACGCCTGATTCTATCATCTTTTGCTTGCGCATTCGGGTAAAATATTGCAATATGACAACCCTGAGCATTTTTGGCGCCGAGCAATGTTTGACCATCCGAAGCCTAACCACGAATCTTTACAAGCGTACAATTTAACAGAATATACTACTTTTTCTATGGAAAATGTACAATTTTGTTGAAATATAATATTTATTGTTTATAAAGTTTTGCAGTAAAGGGGCTAGGGTATAAAAGTACTAGATTACATTGCCCACTTACACAATTTTATTATTAAAGAGCACTTTTAGCTCAGTTAAAGTTATTTTAGTTCAAAATGTGTCAGAAATGCTCTACATTTTATATGTATATTATTTAACGGATTTAAGCACACGATCATCTACCTATAATTAACATAACATTAACATTTAGATTTTGCTTAATTCACCAATATAGATAAATTTTGTCCACGAAAAAACAGCCCACAATTGATAAACTTCACTGACTCACAGTGACGTCATAAATATAACCTAGTAATAGTTAGTAGTAGCAATGTTGTTAAAATAGTACTGAATAGTAATGGCAACATTACTTTTTTGAATAAAGAATAAAGTTTATGCTTGTTTTTTTGGGCAAAGATACCCTACGGAGGCAAAGCTGGCGTATTTCACGGTATAGTGTTATATTTTGTTAACGTAGACACACAATCACAATAGGTATATATTCTAATATCAGCCATGTACCTATATCAAAATCTATAATCACCAAAAACAGCCCCTGACGAATGAACCGGAAAATATTTAAATGGAAGCCAAAATAGCGTGCAGGGCGTTTACTCCGTAAAATATGGCGATATTCTGATAGAAAAAAAGAGAAGAAATTAAAATTCCTACGCCAGGAAACAAGGAGCGTGCGGAACGAAGCAAGAAATAACCGCTATGTTTTTGTTTGAAAACTATGAAATTGTTTGCGTTCCTATTGTGAGTAAATATTTTGCATCGTTGGAAGAAGAATGTCGCATGTCCTGTTATATTTAAGTCTTAGTAGACATTATGACAGTAAAGTCACAATTCGTTACAGTGACTTCTCATTTAGAAATGAACGCGCATAAGATTTAGTGTTTGTTTAAGAAACTCGGGGTTTTTTATTGGAATTTCTAAGACATTAAAAAAAGTTGCTTTCACTCGAACTGAAGGGGTTATCTACTACGTAGCCAAACTATTGATGAAGATCTGTGCCCAGTACACTACAGGTACTACGTTTATGATACTAATAATGATGATGAATACAACGACATAATATAACATTGTTCATATAGTTAAACGACCAATAATTGTATATTTATTGATGAGTCCTTTGCCCAGTACAGGGACGTATAATATGATGGAACAAATACTAATAATCCAGTTTTTACAAATAGATATATAAAGTTATTTATTACCTATGCATAACTGAAAGTGTTTAATAAATAGGCAAGTAGCACCCTACACAAGTACCTACACACATGAATTGAAATTGCATAAAAAATATAATGAACGAACGTGACGTTTAGTATCTATATGTCAACTGCCAATTTAGAATGTTGAAAATAACATCTGATTTACCGTAAAATTCGTTCAAAAATATAAAAATAACCCTGCAGGTCATAAAAATGGTAAAGTTTGCTTTAACTTCTGCCACGTAGTGATTGTTCTCTAATAAGCAGTTCGGAACCCTAAACAATAACAATATAAAATCAGATGAAATTCAACTAGAATTTGAGATGTTTTTGAGATCCCTTAAACTTTTTTAAATAAAGGTCCTTAGGGTTCCGTATCTCTTCATTACAATAAAATTGTCTACTAGTAAATATATCCACGTATGTACGATTGTACTAGTACGTATACTTTTTTGCAACTAGTGTATTTTTAATTTGTTTGAGTTGACTTTGACGACTTCATCAACGTCCATCAATAATAATTAGCATATTACTGTAATATTATGACCGATAACGATAAAAAATATAATTAAAATAATATTATAAATTCAAACTTAATCATATATCGAGTGTTGACATACTGTGTCAATTAGCAGGTTGTGAAATTTATAAAAAAATATAAATTAAAAAAGTATATAAATCAAAACACAATTCATGCGGAATCCCTGCCCATGTCCTCTGACAGCAAATAAAAAATATTGTCATGGATTTATGATCAATATATGTATTTTAATATCCTTGTTCTTTCAAATTTCATGTCTAGATTTTGTGAGATGTGTCCTGGGACCAGTTGTATTCTCGTGGTAACCGTTCATAATGGAACCCTTCGTGCATCCCAAATGCCCAAATCTCACACGAAGTTTTTTTCGGGGTAACGGCGGCGCATTATAATCACAATGGTGCTATCGGCTTACCGTTAACGGTCCCCGGTCCGGAGAAAACGTCAACTTAACGGGTGTTTAAGCCTGCTAACCAAAGTTTAAACATATATTGTTTGAGTCTTGTTGCTGTTGGAAGTACTTGATGTACTTGGCCATGTTTTTGGGCGTGGTGTTTATATTTTGTTATTAAAATGTACAAATTAGTTAGATATTGAATTGATCGCGCACTAGCAATATGCTTGCCTTAACCTTGTGAATTATAGCCTACTTTATAAACGCCCTTGTTCCAAACTAAATACTTACTTTGGATTTCGGCTTAAAGATTTCCTTGATGCCTTGAAAGTAGATGATACCTAAAACCTACTAAACTCCATAATATCTTAAATCACTCACGAAATCTTGAACTAGAACTAATGCAAGATCGTGACACTTTGGCTTGGCACAAAAACAGGTACCTACCATTAAACAATATAAAATAAACCATAGGTTTAAGTTGCTCCACCAGCCCTTTCGGCTTTTATCCAATCCAACGACAAAGCACCAAAGTGGGTCATTTGACGTCAAAAATTTGGTTGAATTAGCATAAGGGATGCTGCCATTAATGGGGTGACTTGAAAGAACGGAACTTCTATAAGCTCATTTAACTAACGCCGAATTAAAATAGCTAATCAATTTCATGAATAAGAATTAAATAAAGAATGAAAACATTTTATTATCATAAAATTACTAATGACTAACATCACATTATTATCTCTAAGGCACTAAATTAAGTAGTAGTTAATAATAATTTGTATTATGATTAGGTGCCCTTGTAAACAATATTTACAGATAAAATCAAAGGTTAAAAACTAAGATACAAGTTTTATCATTTAAAGGTCTTGAAACAGTTCCGTTAAATGACATAAAATTGCCGATAATATGTAATAAAAAGTCGTTATCTGATTTGGAAGGCTGGAGAGTACATTTCAAAGCAGTTAACGACAAAATCCTTAATTTTAATAAATAATCATGTACACTTTCCTCAAAATTACTTAGCATTAACGAATACACTATTTGGATAAGTATTAATTCTATAGACAAATTTACTAAATAAATTATATAAGTACATAGGTAAAGTTTGGAAGAGACTTAATATGCAAATATTTTATCAAAATAAATGTGAGCAATAAAAATCCAAAGTTGGCACCAATAAAAGCAATAACTTAGTTTACTAGTACAAATCGGCTATAAAAGTCAGTTATCAATCCAACATATGTCACCTTTTTGTTTAACTAACCTGAGCAAATAGTTTTATTTTCTTGTCTATTAAAACTAACTTATAGATAAAGAAAGACGCGTGTGCTGGCTTCATTAAACTAACTGACCGTTACCGCGCACCTTGCGCCGGCATCGACTTTGGCACCGACAGCTGTATGTTATCCATTACTTATACATACATCACAATAAATATCTACTACTCTAACAATTCACTGAGCTACACAACTTTCCTAGTTAATTCTTGTTGCTAGATCGTTGTCTTGTTTTCTCCTGCCACCACTTCAATGTCTCCTCGAATTGCTCTCTGTCTTCTGGAGTCACGTGAATATCTGGGAGTTCTTTTTTCAGCTCTACGTCACTGTACTGCGTATTTTCCAGAAAAGTTTCGTCTTTGAACTTATATTGCTCGTGAGCCATAATCAAATCGGGGTTTATGGCCTCGAGAGGCAGGTCGTTCTCGTCACCAAAACTTCTATGCATGTGATGTTGAATAGACTCCGCGTATTTCACCTCAAAGTCACTTTCATTTAATGGCACGTCAGGTTCACTACAATAGTTTTGTTCCGGGATCACCGTGAATTGTTCAGCTGAATTCGGAAATTGGAAGTGGCCATCGAGTAAATGCGGGTTGGCTTCTTCTTGAGCGATCAAATCAGATGACGGTGTCAAAGGTTGCCCGGCACCGTCTTCCTCGTCGTATAAATGCGGGGTGGAAACTAACTGGAAGTTGTCTGAAGCCGGTAGTTCAATATACTGAGGCTGAGGTAACTGCTGCAGCGTTCCATCTAATTCGTCTTCGTCAAGACCATCGTCATCCAGAGCAGGAGAGTTGAGAGCGAAATAACTTCTTTCCTGACTGTTGTCACGTGGCGATGACGAGGCTGGCGAAGGAAAGGATTCCATTGACATACAAGATGAATTTTCCTTGTCAGCGTGGCCTATATTAAGCAAGCTTTCTAGGTTCCTTATATATTCTACAGCCATACGTAAGGTTTCCACTTTGCTCAGCTTCTTGTTTGGCCCTCTGTTTGAGTTTGCGTTTTCGAACTCAGCAGCGACTTCTTCTGGTATGTGCCTTCGAAGAGCAGCGAAGCCATCGTTGACTTGCCTGACTCTGTTCCGTTCCCTGGCATTACGTCTTGCCACCGCGAGCGGTGTCGGGGACCGAGCTATTTCTTCAGGATCATTTTCACGAACTCGCGGTCTTTTAGCCGGCACACTCGAAACCGAAGGATCAGAAGCACGCACTAGAGAAGTTACTGACACCGTCTGTGGAGACTGAATCTTCTGTTTTTTCCTCACTATGATGATTTCCCTTCTGACACCTTGATTGTTATTGTTTATATTGACTGCGTTGCTGACGGATTCCTGAAGCACTTGGGCTTTGCCGAGCGGAGAGTTCCGGAAGACTACGACACCGATTGAGCTCATATTGGTTGAGTCACATTCCGATTATATTGGTAAGTATATCGGGAAAGGGCTAGTGGAAGCCAGTTGGTTTAGATGGCGTCAGGGCGCCGGCCGCGGCGGGAATGGCGCGTGCCGCGGCCGCACCTGGGGCCGGCGGGGGGATCAACAGGGGTACTTACGTTTACTAGTTGCACACATTCCCTTTCAAAGGGCGGAATGGGGTAGCGTTGCCGTTCATAATATTTTTAACGGGAACTCAGCATTACTTAACACTGTTCTTAAGTAATGGAATGTTTAATCTACTTATACTGTGTTACTTTTTGGCGATTAAGTAATAAAAAATCAACATATATTGTAGGGATCTGTTGTCTATCTTATAGGTATTTTATTACAACATTTTAGGGTGACAAAATTTGAATGATATTTAAAAGAATTTAATTTTGTGACTAATCAAATTTGTTCTGATACTGTTATTTAAAAACTTATGTTTTAGCCGAACTTTTTAATTTAAATCGTTAATTAATAAATTAAATACTTATAACGAGGAGTACTATAATGCTATACATACTAATTAATCCAGTCAATCAGTACACTTACCGTATCAGCGGCACCCGCCTACCGCGTGCGGTATGCGAGGTTAAGCAATGTGGGCGCAGGTCAGTTCTTGGATGGGTGACCGCTTTGAGTGGTTACTAACTGAGCGCTCTCGTGCTTTGGAAGGCACGTTAAGCCGTTGACCCCGGCTGCTGTCTACGACAGCAGTCGTTAAGCCAAGTTAGAGGCCTTCGGGCGGCTTGAGAACTTCTAACAGTCAAGTCACTTGACAAGCCTAATCCCAATAAGGTCTAGTTTCCCCCTCGGGTTGGAAGGTCGGATGGCAGTCGCTTCCGTAAAAATTAGTGCCTACGCCAACTTTTGGGATTAGGTAGCGGACCCCGGGCATCCTTCAGGATGCAACTGTACTGGGAATAACGCTAGGAGGATGATGAATCAGTACACTTACCAGTATACTCGTATATACACAGCATCATTCAAATCTGAACGATAACGCTACCCATAACGCGAGTAGCACCGAGGACAATAATTTCGAGGGGTGTCCCACCCAGCAATCAATGTGTGAGTGTTATAACGAACACACACCCGTAATATACATTTATCGACACACGATTATACACACATGTAAAAAGTAAAACCGTTCGCGTGCTTGAATGGCATTTCGAACAACGAATGCGCCGGCGCAGGGGGTTGTTCTGGAACTGTGCGCGGTATTCTAAATAGCTTCTGTAGAAATTTTTTATATTTAAAAGCTAGATATAACACAAAAAAACATACAGAATAGTAAAACAAGGGCGTATCCGGTCACGCGCAATGTAGAGTTCCGTAGCGGTTCACCCGTGACATTATGCGTGTATAAATTGTCACAAACTTATATTTGCTATGTATTTGTCGGCCTGCTTAGCCTAGTTACTATAGCTTACGATATCCCGGGTTCAAATCCCGGTATAGGTGTTAGTTTAAGTGCTAAGCAGAAACATTTTTTCCTGAGACTTGGATGTTTTTTTTGTACAAATGTAGAGAAAAATATTTTTTTTTTTATAAAGATAACCCACATCACTTTTAAACGAGCTACCACATATATTCTGGTGTTTTGTCGGCATTATTGATATGCAAACATATGACAAATTAAAGCTTTGTAGTCACTTTTACTGGCCTTAGCCGCGGACGGACGGACATGGCGAAATTATAATGGTTCCTTATTTATCTGTCTAAGGATAAAAATGCTTTATTTGCTACTTATATTAAGAATTTCTTCCATAAGAGAAGACTTTTATGGGAAATGGTATTTGATATTATACTTAAAGTATAATGTATACATGATTTAAGCAAACTTTTATTTCAGCATTATATTTTATATTCTATTATTATTCTATCATATTAAGTTTAGTACAGCATAGAAAGCCAACCAGTGAATGTGGGTGTTGTGAAAGAAATAGACATTGATGAAGTAAGGAAGACTGTGAAAAGTATGAAGGATGGGAAATCGGTTGGACCAGATGGAATACCACGAGAGGTGTGGAAGCTGTTAAGTGAGGATGGATGTAGGTGGCTAACTTTGTTCTTCAATAAGTTGTTGCAGGAAGAGAGTATCCCCGACGAATGGTGCGACAGTGTACTTGTGCCCATTTTTAAAAATAAGGGGGATGTACAAGAATGCAAGAAATATAGAGGAATAAAGCTCATGTCACACAGTATGAAAGTATGGGAGAAAGTAACAGAGAGACGAATGAGAGATGAGAGTGATATAACACAAAACCAATTTGGATTTATGCCGGGCAGGGGTACAAAAGACGCCATATTTGCGCTTCGCCAGCTGTGCGAAAAATATAGATATGCGCAAAAAAACCTGCATATGGTGTTTGTTGACCTCGAGAAAGCCTACGACAGAGTTCCACGCGAGGTTTTGTGGTGGGCCTTGAAAGAGAAAAGTATGCCAGGGAAGTATGTAGGGCTGATTCGGTCTATGTATGAAAGATGTTGTACACGTGTCCGGTCGGCAGCTGGCACCACCGACAGGTTCAGTGTCCTGCTTATAATGGACGCACTGTCGTCAGCCATTCAGGAAGAGGCACCATTCTTTGCCGACGATATTGTCCTTGTCGGTGAAGAGGGGCCCGAGGTTCAGAGCAGATTAGAGAAGTGGCGGCAAAAATTGGAGAACGCGGGCTTAAAAATCAATCGTTCTAAAACTGAACACCTGTTCTGCGATTTCGGCAGTCTCTCCAATTTTATGCCCATAGAGCTCGATGAAGTAACGCTACCGGTCTGCTCTGATTTCCGATACCTCGGGTCCCTCATACAGTGTAATGGCGATATTGACCGTGACATCAAAAACCGAATCAGCGCAGGATGGATGAAATGGCGACAGGTCTCAGGAACCATATGCGACGCCAGAATGCGCTTCCGATTGAAGAGCAAAATCTACATTACCATTGTAAGACCTGTCGTTATGTATGGATCGGAATGTTGGGCCGCAAAGGTGACGGATGAAAAGAGATTGCATGTTACGGAGATGAGAATGTTGAGATGGATGAGTGGCGTAACAAGAATGGATTACATAAGAAATGAGTATATAAGAGGAAGCCTGAAAGTGGCACCCATAGATGATAAGTTGAGAGCTAATCGTCTACGGTGGTATTGGCATATTATGCGGAGGGATGAAAGTCATGTGACAAGAAAGGTATTAGGCATGAATGTGGAGGGATGTAAGGGGAGGGGTAGACCAAGGAAAAGGTGGATGGATTGCGTGAGAGACGATATGAAAAGGAAAAGTGTGAGTGACGAGATGACCGGCGATAGAGAGTTATGGAAGAAAAAAACATGCTGCGCCGACCCCAAGTAAATGGGAAAAGGGCACGCGAATAATAACAGACAGCATTCTGAAATTACAAAATATTCTTTGACTCTACCCGACTCAGACATTTAAACGTTATGGAAGTGAACTGACGATCACAGGAACTGTTTCAGCAAACGATCTCTTGACGAAGATTTGAGTCTCGATCAAAATTGGCAGAACTCTTTAATGATTTGATCAAGGATGGCATACAAAACATAACGCTTAACAAAAGTTGTGTAACATAATCTTTTTCTACGGATTCCAAATTTATCTCGCGAAATTTTCAAGGATCGGCGCAGTGCTCCGACTACCATCCATGGCGCGTTGGCGCGAAATGCAACGGTATTCGGATTCCTATCAAAAATCTACTATTTCCTAGAATACCATTATTTTTGTCATTAATGAAAAAAATGTGATTGTTGATAGTAGGCACCTAAATGATTTTTACATGCGATAAACCCCGAAAACATGAATATGACGATTTTCTTTACAAGTATTTACATCATCACAGATATCCAAAATTGCATTTCTAGAGCGTGACCATATTAGGTAATTAAAAAATACGTTGTTGACATTTCTCATTTTTCAGAAATTTCAGTAACGTATACCAAAAGGACAATCTTATCTATACCCATCTTTAGGTATGTTGGTTAGAGACAAAGGAACAGATTAATAGATCGAAGTTGACTGTTTCAACCAAAACAAAACAATCATTGTTTACTGCATATTCATACTAAGCAGTAATAATACAGCAGTTGTATTATCTCCAGGGTGCAATTGTTTAAGTTATTCTTACGTGAAATAAGGTCCAGTTTTGATTGACTTACGTATATGTAATAAGTTTGTTTGCAGTCGCCCACGCCAGCTGCCCCTTAGCTTTTGTGTTCGGGCACGTGCCCTGGATGACCCGTTCTACACTGATCCCGGCTTAGATATATGTAATTTGATTTGATTAACCAATTACATTTATATTTTGAGCAATCCTTGGGAATTATTTTATTAATGTTGGTTTCATTTTAGACATAATAGGTACCTATTTAGATTTGCCTTTGTGCATTTACTTGGTTATTAAAAGTTTTTTCACGCAATAGTAAACAACTCGTTATTTGAAATTAATCTAATACAGATGATCATATTATTGTTTTCAGTTCCCGCGATTGTTACCTACACATGAAATGAAACCATAAAACGGATTCAATCGCGTGTAGAATATACGTGATTCGTGTGTGGAAAAGAATTGAGATCTAAATGGGTGCCAAGTTCCGTAGATTCTCTGAAACGGTGCCAAGTCCGGCACTACATTGTTTACAGTAAAACTAATTTACTGCGGCTTAATGCATTTTGAGCTTTAACTTGTCAGTTTTCTTAAATATCCAACAGCTTTTATAGTATAATAACATACTGCATAGAAAACTGCCAAGTTAAGGCTCAAAATGCATTAATCCGCAGTAAATTAGTCTTACTGTAAACAATCTTAATACATGTACCAAATTTCATTTTTTTAATGTTAGATAGATTTTGAGCTTTTGGGGGTCAAAAGTGGCTCCTAACGGTTCGTGTAAAAAAAACACACGGCTGCTGTCCGCAAGTTCCTGGGGTGAACTTGGCTGGACACGCTGCCGCGTGTCTAGATTTAAGTAGGTACCCTTTACCTACTTGCCCCTTGACTACATTTTTGTATTATTTCATAGCTAAAAATCTATTGACTTCTTCAAAATCTCAAAATATACTTGCAAGAGCATGTTCCGCAAGTATCGCTTTGATAATAAGCTCGCAGAATAATTGTTACCATAGCAGTTTTTACTAGGTTAGGTACCAGTTAGTACATAATATGTTACGTATATATGTGTATGTATATGCATCGTATGTATTTTTGTAAATGTATTTCATATAAGTAAATACGTACCAAATATAGCTTTCTAGTAAAGTTAAATGCCTGCATCTGATGATTCTGTTTATCCCAATGGTTGACTGGTAGAGAATGCATTACTTATGGCATTAACTGGGCCAATTATACAATGTTTTTGTATTGTGCAATAAAGTTTTATTACATAAATAGTAAATGATACGAGTATTTCACTGAAAGCAAACTACCTATGCCTTAGCAGATGTTTTGTATATCCTTTATTGTGAGTTCTGTATTTTGTGTTTTGCCACAGAATAAGTAATTGTTTTTGTGATCATTTGATCAAGTATGTAGTTTTTACTTTATGTGTTTGTAACTTTAGAAAAGCTATCTCTAGGTAGGTCTATATTTCACACATTGTCAATTGACCAAAAAAGTATTTAGCGAAACTTCTCTCACTATGCGATATTGTAAACTATTTTTGTATAAATTTATATTACACACAGGTTGTCACAAAAATGCCGTAGATCCATTAATTGGTCCAAGTAGGGAAAAATAAATTGACTCAAAATTTTTGTTATCTTCTTGTTTCTAGTCAGAATTACGATACCAATTAACGCCATGGATCCACGGCCTTGTTCTTACAACCTTTATGGTAAATACAACGGTTGCCTTGTTAATTAGCATCAAATGATTTTCATGAATGACATGCTGAGCGGCACCCATTTTGATTGTGAAAATATCTCCATGTAGCCATGTTACTGATTCATACATAAATATTTCTTTCTTGCATACTTCAACGATAGCTCTTAAATTTCTTATTCCTTGTTGCATTAAAGATAACGAATAATTAAACGTTCGATTAAAACGGGTCTCTTGTAACCATTAAGTTCTGAGATGTTAATCGATAATTATATCCTACAAAAACATACTTTACATTACGTCTCCGTAAATTCGTAACAAAACAATAACAATCGTTTTAAACAAAACAATAGACGACGCCTACTAAGAATTGATGGCAATGCTAGTCGGTTCATCTTATGGCAGAAGCAGCCTAAGGCGTCGTCACTATTATCTTGTGGAGTAGATAAACATAATGGCTGTAAGTAGTTACAAAAAAAAAAGACTTATTAGATGTTAGTCCCGTCACGTTGGTCAATATTGACAAATATTGAGATGATACTTTTTGAGTGCGTGATACTTGCAAGAATACAATTCAAAACAAAGTAGGAGTAACAAATAAATGATTGCTAAGGTGTAACGAATATATTATTTAGCTACTTATTTTATGTTTAATAGAAATGGGTACACAATGGAAATTTTTAAATTTAATTATAGGTGGGCGATTTTTTCTACCGAAACTTAGTTGTATTAAATCTAGGCATTTCGTATTCTAAATTAATAAAATGAATGTCTTCAAACTGTATAAAAAGGTGGTACTAGTTATTTAGGTACATAGAATAGCGTAAATGTGAATTTGCATCAAATTAAACGTAATCATTGTACAATAAACGGACCGCTACAGGTACAGGGCAACCTTAGCGTTATTCATAAGATTTGCATATTTTGAAATGAATTTGACGAAAAATAACTTGGTTCTTCATAATACGTACTTAGCCTAAATCATACATAAGCTCACGATTAAAAGGAACCGAACACTGCGCGAGGATTAGCAGTGCCCTCTTCAGTACTCGCGAAAACGGAGTAACAATATATGGGGCACATACTACTATTAATGCAAAAGTAACTCTTGTTTGTCTGTTACTTTTTCAAGCTTAAACCACTGAACTGATCAGGATGAAATTAAGTATGGAGATGGTTGTTTGTGTCTCGCAGAAGAACATGGAATAGTTTTTATCCTGAAAATTATTCACTAAGGAGTGAATGAGTTCGGAGGTTTTTCCGGAGCTTGAACACAAACGAGTTCCATCCACGCGGCCAGCGTCGGGAGCAAAAGTTTGTAGTATAATAATGCCTTTTCTTGAAGACTTACGATTTCGTTCCTAACTTTAAACTGTGGCATCCTGTAATTTAAGATGTGATTTTTTCCCGCCAATCCGCTCAAGCCGACATCTTGAGACCATGTGGCACCGTATGTGATATAATGCGCTCAAGTCCTGAGTTAAATTTAGATAAACCATTAACCTAATGGCGCTTCAGTAACAGAATCTGGGGATTTTAGCTTACCTCTTTGCAACATGATGTAGTAAAGTAATTGTAACAGTTCGTCATGTTAACTAGACATGTGGAGTTGTTTCGTTACGTTTTGTTTTTTCATTGTGTTATAGAGAAACCACCGTCGATTACTTCGTGTAGGTATCTTAATAGCGCCTTTAATAATGTATGAAAATTGCCTAGGATTAGGACTAGGAGTGAACTAAAGCATGATTGTAAGCATTTGTTGCTTGTTTAACCTTTGCATATATACCGCGGGTTAGCTAAATTATATGAGTATGTATTTTAGGATGTATGTAAATTGAGTCTATTAGCATTTTACACGTTTGATAATTGTGTTTTAATATGACTGATAAAATTAGAAGAAAAATAAATTATAATATTTTAATAATAACACACAACCTAATTTCCTTTCAAATTAGAGCACGTCATAATGTATTTTATACGCACAATAACGCGCGTCAAATCTCTGAGCACGCATGAAAGCGGTATGCAGGATATTAATACCCTTAGAATTCCCCTTTGCTATGGAATGAATGGGTCATGCCTAGTCGTCTAGATCAGGGGTTCCCAAAGTGGTCCAGGTGGACCCCCAGGGGTCCACGAACGATGTGACAGGGGTCTACGCTGGAGTGGCAAAAAAATAGGGGTTCACAGTTTGTACGTGGGGGTCCACGAAAATTTATCTGGTTTCGATGGTAAATAACGAAACAGATAATGATTTTTGTATTATTTTTATAGCCTGGACGACTGATAAATATATAATAAAAATATTGCGTTCCTCCGTGATAAATATTTCGGTGAATCAAACTACCTATACTATAATACTATATTATTAAAATTACAACTTTCGGCTCCAAAACTTGTCGACTGCAAGTCTGCAACATATCGTGAACGAGCTGTTGGACAAACGAACAAGTCTAGGCTTGCGAAGCACCGTCGCGTCGCTATCGCCGGCGCCGACCAAAACGCTTGTTCGGACGTGCAAAGGGACGAAATACTTACGGTAATGTGCTGTGCTTGTATGCACTTGTTTGATTCTTCACCAATAAATACGAATGCTAAGAACAAACGTTACTCATTTGTTTCCGGATTTCGACTACAAAAGTAAAGTGAATTGCTGTTCCTGGTTGCCAGAATCGTGTCGGAAAAGTAAGTACATTATTTGTTTATTTGCTATACAACTTATAGGTATCTCTTTTTGTAGTTAATATATTTGTCTTCTTTGTGTATGATAGACATGTATGAAATATGAAATAATGAACATTACGATTATTACCTACCTACTTCCATAAAACAACAGACAGCCGAAAAAAGTTTATTAGTATTCTTTTTTTGATTCATAGCGAAAAATTATAAATTCTGTTCTATAAAATAGCCATATCCTGTTAAGTAAGACTAAGAAGAAGTTAAGTAAGAATGTTAAGATCACAAAAACTTTTTTATACTTACAGATAGCTAATTTGAAACATGGCGGAGCCAAAGAAGAAAATTAAGTGTCGACAGTACAGTGTGGAATATTTAAAATTTGGCTTTCTTCCATCAAACGCGGACAAGCGATTGCCCATGTGCCTTTTATGCAATAAAGTTTTGAGCAATGACTCTATGAAACCATCGAAGCTCGAAGATCATCTAAAAAGGTGCCACCCTGATAAAACAGGTAAAGATTTGAAATATTTTCAATCATTGAAAGAAAAATATGAAAAGAGACCCACCCTGCAAGGTATGTTCGCTTCAACATCTGAAAGTAACGATGATGGCTTGCGGGCATCTTACAACATCTCATTACTCATAGCGAAATCTGGAAAACCCCACACCATTGGTGAACAGTTAATTTTACCCGCTGTTGAAGAAGTTTTAAAAACTGTTCTGCACAAACCTCCATTTGACATACTCAAAAAAATTCCTTTGAGTAACAACACTGTACAAAGACGTATTGACGAAATGAGCTCTGATATTGAAAGTTTCTTGTGTAATTATCTGCAAACAACTCATTTTTCTATTCAACTGGACGAGTCAACTTTACCTGATAATGAGGCATTATTATTAGCATTTGTGCGATTTGTTATGGACGAAGAAATTCATGAAGAGCTATTATTCGCCAAAACTTTGAAGACTGACACTAAAGGTGAATCGATATTTAACATCCTGAGCGATTTTTTAAAAGAAAAATCAATTCCGTTCACAAACGTTACATCGGCGGCAACAGATGGAGCTCCTGCAATGGTCGGGAAATATCGTGGGTTCATAAGCCATCTAAAAAAAATGATACCAGATTTAACTGCAATTCACTGTGTCATCCACCGACAACACTTAGTAGCAAAAAATTTGAGTGCTAGACTGCACCAATCGCTCCAATTTGTGATTAACGCGGTTAATAAAATAAAAAGCAATGCTTTGAATACGCGTTTATTTGCCCAATTGTGCGATGAAAATGATGAAGACTTCCGACGATTGCTCTTACACACTGAAGTACGCTGGTTGTCGAAAGGTGCATGTTAAACAAGATTTTACTCACTTTTTGAGTCTGTCTTGGAGTTTCTGGATAGTAAAGCTCCAGATTTAAAAGAAAACCTGATCAAGTTCAAAGCAGATATCGCGTATTTGACAGATTTGTTCAAAAAGTTTAATGATATTAACTTACAACTGCAAGGGGACAACCTCAATTTAATTAAAACAAAGAGTGTGATTTCCGCTTTTCTTGGAAAATTGAAGTTAATGAAGCAAAACATTAGTCGACGCGAATTTTCCCAATTCTCAAGCTTGTCACAGGTAGAATGCGAGGATGATGATATTCAGACATATGTTCAACATTTGATTGCCCTGCATGATGACTTCAAAACCAGATTTGAAGACATTCTCACGATGGAAATACCACCATGGATTATAAATCCATTTGATGAAATGGAAGTGGAGAACGTGATATTGCAAGAGGAGCTACTTGAGCTTAGCACTAATGAGGAGCTGAAGGTGAAATATAAAAAAGGGTATCAAACTTTTTGGCTGCAAGCAGAAATACCCGAAAAATATCCTGGACTGTGGAAAATTGCGAGAAAGCTTTTGATATCATTTCCCTCGTCATATCTTGTGGAAAAAAGTTTCAGCACCGTTACAAACCTTTTAACGAAAAATAGGAACAGACTGAATATCACAGAACGAGGAGATTTGCGATTATTCCTGACAAAACTGAACCCAAATATTGACAATTTGTTGTCAATTCATCAAGCTCATCCCTCCCATTAATTTTGAGTGTCATTGTACTTAGAAGTTACGTAACAATGTTTAATTTTAATTATTTTACGACTGTTATTATCATCATAAATATTATAAAGTACTCGAATAAACACAACACAAGCAAAATATACTATATTTAATTTTATTTCACCACTCCGAGATTTAGATTTGATTGATTTTATTTTATTTGATGCTGGAATAGATAGGTTGTGAGTAGATGTCAAAAAAGTAAAGTATTTATTATTGACAGCATATTAACCAATCATTTTTCACTTTTTTTTCTAAACCTGTAAAGAACATTTATGTCACACCTGGCTAAAAGTGGATTTTTTCGCCCGATACATGTGCGGAAATAGCCGCTTTTTCGCCAAATGTTGACATAAAATGATGTATACAACACGGGAGATAATAAAGAAAGCCTTGATCGCACATTTGCGTCCTTCGCTTGCAGCTCGGGCCGTAAATATCTGCGATCTCGGCCTTTCTTTATATTATCTCCCTAGGTGTACATATAATATACTATACTATTTCATAGTTATATCGTCACCAGAGTTAGGTAATAGTCACATTTTTGTAATTTTTTGGGAATATGGTGTAGGCTGTAGAGTAGGGGGTCCACCAGAAATACAATTTTTTTAAAGTGGTCTATGAGAAAAAAAAGTTTGGGAACCCCTGGTCTAGATGCAGTCTAAACCCTGCCGCCCGCGGCCCGCGCTATTGTGCTCTGACCTTAACTTACATCAAGTTGAAGGTTCCCTTTTGTACGGCATCTAAGATGAAATAATGCCGTCTGGGGAAACCCTGAATAGCCTAGCTATTTCAAGGCGACCTGCATTGAGATAGGTTATAGCATTTGAAGGTAACTCGGTCGGCTATTCATTGAGGAACACAGCTGTGTCGGCGATCGCAGGTTAGTCTGTCGCGTTCATTTGTTTAGTCTAGACACAGTAATAAACGCTATTGAATTTTGGATTCCTTTAACTAGCACTACTAAATCTTACTGATATTTAAAAAGCATCATCATCACCTGAGCGCTCTCTTGTATGTTACACATACATTTTATAATTTTTTCGCTTAATTACTTTTGCATTTTTATATTTTTTTTAGTAATTGTTTTAATTGCACTTTTGTAATTACTGTCTGATTATTTCGGTCAGGACTGGGACGAGTGCCGTATACCGTACTCAAAGAGGTACGTGTAGCAGAGTGGGCTTTTAATAATATGGTAGAGATTATAAATTTAGAGACAAACATTCGCAAAAAAAAACATTTCAACGTGTTTGGCGCCTTTGCTTCCATCCACGCCGATTGACGCGTTAGGAGTGTTAGGACTAGCAGAAACACATTGAAATCAACTTGGAATGCGAAAAGCACGACTCAGGTTGACCTTCTACTTGATAAGTTGATACATAATAATACGCTATTAAGTTGTACCGCTACCACTTATTCTCAACACTCTTTTGAATCAAGCAACAGGGTAAGCCATATGTAGCTAAGCCACGAAGTCACTATCACTTTTTTATTTTTTATATCACGTTGGTGGTAAACAAGCGTTCGGTCCACCTGATGGTAAGCGGTCACCGCAGTCGATGGACGCCTGCAACTTCAGAGGTGTCACATGCGCGTTGTTGGCCCTTTAATAATGTATACACTTCCTTCATGAAGAACTGAGAAGATACTGTAGTTCTTAGGGAAAACCTCGGCAGGGAGCTTGTGTGGAAACACTGCTTAGCACTTTCTGGTAGATGTGCCTAAACTCACTCTTACTCGTACTTACTCATCAGAGTAGACCGTTAACAGCAGTAAGATATCAACCTTACTGAAAAGTCATCCCAATCGAATGTTAACAATAAAATCACCTAGTAAAAATGCCTGCAGCAAAACCTGTCATCAGTGGTTAAAGTAGCCGTTTCCAAACTCAACATGTTCCGCACTGAATAAAGCGGATCCAGCCAGACCTCACTTTGTGGTATTCGCACAATAAGCTTTTCATTCATTATTTCACTCCAGACGCAAGCCTGCCCCTTCTTTTGGGAGCTGAGCTGCATTCGTTTTCAATAAACTCTTGGCTAACTTGAACACACATTTACTCCTTACCGTCCCAAAAATCGAACGTATCGCTTTATCAGCCCTATTCAATCGTAATAAGTACTGTAATTTATTATTGTCAGTCAGATTTAGTTTGTAATGGAGTAAGATCAAGTCGTTTTGGTGGTAGTTGTTCCGTTCAATTATTTAGTCTCATAGCATTCAACGCATTGAAGTTACAGCTGAATGGCACGATACATGTGAATTTGAGCATTCATTGTGATTCAACACTGAATTCAAATTACATATGTACTTGTGTTTAAATATTTAAAAAAGACCGTTACATTACATTGCTCTACATTTGTTGTCGCTTGAATCCATCGCTTCCATCGCTTTTGTACAAACTTATCCAGTACCTACACTATTAGGGTCTCACCCGATTATTTCTACAGTGCTAACATATAAGTCAATCACATATAATCAGTCTATAAGTCACGCAGAAGCGAAATACACCGCCAGTCATTGCTTCTGCAATATCATAAGCTCAGGCTAAATATTCAGGTTTTTGTAGGTATCCAAAATTAAAAGGCACGCACTAAAAGAAGCACTTATAAGCATATCCCTGGTCGTATTGGTATTGATTGTTGTATCTGTGGATTTACCTCAAACTCTGAGATTTAAAATAATTGTATCTTGATTCAACGTTGGATTGATATTATTATTCGGCTTTAAAGGCAACAACAGACTAAAAAAAATATCAGAGCTTGGCAGATGTCCATGACGCCCGAGTCTTCACGCACACTAGTCCATGCAGCCGTCTCATTCTAACTTTACCTTCTTGGTATCAAATGGAAGAGAGGGATAATGATCGAATAGGGGTTGCACCGAGGGATTTGCCACGTGACCTCTTGCCTGCGCCTGCACACCGACAACCGATGGAGTATCAATCAACCTCATCGATCTTTGGAAATGATTGTTAGCTCAGTGCATTGGATCAAAAATCAATAACATTAATATACTAAGGTAATTGGATACTATTATAGAAGATGCAGTCGCCATACCTACAAAATCGACATAATTAAGGCGTTACTTCGACTATGGATCAAATGCTTTGAGCACCCTCAACGTTACCGAACCTAATTATAAGTGAATAATATACATGTCTACAACAATTCAATATTTATTTTAAAGAATAATAATATCATCAATAAATTGCTCTAAATAATTAATTAATATAATAACAAGTTATAACTGACGATTCAAAAGTGCTTGTTGCTAGGCCTATTTGAATAAGAGTATGTATTTTGACTTTGACTTATAATAAGTTTCTGCATAAAAACTTCAGGTTGTACAAAAAACTTTTATTGCCGAGTGTAATTTTTTAGGGTTCCGTACCCAAAAGGTAAAAACGGAACCCTATTACTAAGACTCCGCTGTCCGTCCGTCTATCTGTCTGTCCGTCTGTCACCAGGCTGTATCTCATGAACCGTGATAGTTAGACAGTTGAAATTTTCATAGATGATGTGTTTTTGTTGCCACTATTAACAATAAATACAAAAAACAAAATAAATTAAAGTTTCTCAAACATGCGCCTAAATGTATGCATTAATGTCACGAAAAGAGGACATGAAGTTACCTGTTTATGGCTCCGTACGTATGGAGAATGTATGAAACTAACATTATTGTCCGCTGCTCTAACTTTTTAAATTTCCTTACTAAATCAACTGATAAAGGAAATATTACATAGAGCCAACCGCCACGATTTTGTATATATATTTTTAATTTGTTATGTAAATTGGTAGTTTTTTAGGTATTTGCGGTTTTTTAATCGTTCTTGTATATTGTTATTGTTCTTGTATTGTATATTTTGTTTTTTTTCCGGATTTTTCGAATTTTACGTATTTTTTTAGTTTTTTCGTGTTCTTTTGTAGCGTTTTTTGTGTGTTTTGATATTTTTGGACTTTTTCTAAATTCTTTTGTACTTTTCGACTTTTTTTTTTGTTTTTCCATGTTTTTTGGTATTTTTTTTAGTTTTTACGTGTTTCTTGGTATTTTTTAGTTCTTTCGTGTTTTTTTTAAATGGTGATTGTATTTTGTAGCATTTTTCGAGTTTTTATTTAATTTTCGTTATTTGTCGTGATGTTTGCTAATTTTGGACGTTTTGTATTTTTTTAGTTTTTTTTACATTGTAGTTTTTTATTGTTTTTTTTTCTAACATGTTTGAGAAAAGTACTATACAATCCTCGGCCGGAACAGGGATTGCAGGACTCGTTTTATCCGGCCTCGTCTACGACTCGGCCGCTTATCCCAAACTCGTCCTGCAATCCCTTACTTCACGGCCTCTGCAGTAATGTACTAATTTTAGAGAGCACCCATACAAAAAACTTTTAAAAAGTTGCTCATTGTGTTCATCAGGCGCTGGGTCTCAAAATGAAGGGGAAAACTAAAATCCGACGCGCACTTGCACTCGCACCAAAATTCTACTTTATATTATTAGTGTGTATGTAAGTTGCAAATAAAAACAGATTAATTACCAAAAATAAAACTAATTACAATAACATTAAAACTAATAACAAAACTGAAATGAAACTAAATTTAATCTAAAAATGGCCCTCGCCCCGCGGCATTGTGCCGAAGATACTGGCAGCATTTTCTCTCTGAATAGCCAAGCGTGGTCAAGCTAATTCTTTGGCCGAGGTAGCTCTTAGTTGCAAATTATATGCGAACAGTGCAGTGCCAGATAAATATCTTCTTTTTTTTGTAAAAATGTAGAGCATGAGCATTAGGTACTTACTCTATTACTGTATACATTTCCAGTCACAGTTATATACTTAGTAGGTACTTACATTGTCATTATTGTTATTTTATACAACAACGGCGGTACAACAACAAACAAACTTACAGCCTGCCTAACGGTAAAACAAACACCGTATTCTATGGACGCTCTGTGACTCCAGAAGTATCACAAGCGCGTTGCTGACCCTTTATTGACTTGAGGATTCGATGTGTTGACAGTTACCTACAGAGAAATTGTAAGAAAATTGGGAAAGCGCACGAACAAATTAAAAAAATAACATTTTCTTTGTGCATAACATGGCGTATCTACATCTACTGCAAATGGAACAAAATATAATAACATGCATGATTAAAAAATATATACCTATAAATAAATTATTATAGGTTGGCCTAAGCCCTATGACATATCAATGGGCTGGTATAGACAAGAAGGCTCCAGATTATTAATATTAGCCGCTTCTTTATAGTTGGTTGCACATATTTCTCTCATTAAACTTGGTCACAAAAACTAACATTACAGTTAAGTGGCTATAAAGGTTCGCTTCCGTAAACAAAGGCCACCGACTAAATCCCATAAACTCAGATGGGTCCTCAGCAAAATAATATCATCAACTCATTCGCTTCCGACAATTTGGAGTGCGTAAAGAAAAACAAACTCCTGGACTTGTATCAAGTTACGCTACTTAAACTGTCGTCAGGCCGCCACCCACGCTCCTTTTACGTTTTTTACAAATCATTTTAGTTTTTACAGTCACGTAAATAGGTTTCCTGTTAGAAAAACAAACAGAGACATTTATTGACTCGAAAATACCAGTTTTTATTGTCTAGTTGCGAATGAATGATGGATTTCGAATGACTCTCGATCTCACGGAGGAGCTTCCGAGTTTAATGGGCCAAAATTACACTACCCCCGAATACCAACATACAAATTTGAGACAATTATAATGGTTACATATATATTTAGATAGTGAATAATGTGGGCGTTACGTTACAATGTAGTACTTAATAGTTTTTCATAAAACAGTTACATCATAAGGGTTCTGGAAACAAAACGAGCCAAGCGAGTCGAAACAATTTGATTTAAATTAAAAATCGATATGGTGGCAGAATAAGGGCATTGACGTGTGCCTCATTAAAAAAAAAGTTGTATAATAACGTATGGAAATCCTTTTTGATTCTCCCACCAGTCATAATAATGACTTGTCTATGGCATAGGCTTGCAATTGTATAAAAAGTTTACTGCTGTAAGTCATTTAATTGACAGATTATAATGCTGGAGTAGAAATATTCAATTTACTACTAAAGAAGGAAAAATGCATGGTATATTCAATGCTCGAGTTAAAAAAAATCTCGTCCGTCCATACGTCTCAGTCCTTTCTTAGTTCAGTATCATGATATTATGTGTTTTATATTATAAATGCAAAAGTTAGCATGTTTAGATGCCTTAATTTATTAAAAATGGGATTGCTTTTGGCTAGCATCTAGCCAGGGGGCAAAGATGAGGCCGACGATAAAGCGAGCTCACCCAAAATATGCCTATTCGCTCGTGTCTTAAAAAAGTCTAGGTTATATGAACTCGGAAATACAAACGCCGGCAGAGAATTCCAAACCAAAGTGCGCATTATAAAAGATGATGCAGAGCGGTTGGTTCGAATTAGAGGAATTTCGACCAGATAAGGACGGTAGTCGTCTGGATATCCGATGGAAGTAGGGGGAAGGTTGTATGAGCTCATGGGGCTCCTGAGCACACTCACCAAAGTACAATTTGTAGAAGACGCACAGACATGCTACTTTGCGTCTTACTGCTAGGCTCTGGAGCTCATTTCCCATTACCGTAATGCCGCCAATGAGCCTTCTGTCTCTGCGGTCCATCGAGTCGAGTGCGGCAAGTTGGTACTTAGCCGAGCTATCCCAAAGGTGACTACAATACTCCATGCAAGATCGGACTTAGGCTTTGTATAAAGAATGAAGGTGCCTGGGCCTGGGTGTGAAATATCGCTTGACATTATTTAGAATGCTCAGCTTTTAGGCCGCTGTTCCGGCTTTGGACTCGATGGTAGTGCCGAAGTTAAGGTTTGACCTTAACTTTATGCTAAGCAGCTCGAGATCGTTGGCTACAGACACGGTTGTACCTAAGAAAGTAGGAGCCAGATTGAATGAATTATTAGTTATTATACTACCTCGATCAAGCAGAAGCGGCTGAACAGATGTAGATATATAAGTAGAAATAGTTGCGAATATAAACTGGTTTACCTATAACATTACTTAATTTTCTTGCTAGACGTGAGTATAAAATTTATAAGTCTGTTTATGTAATTAACAACAACTATTTGACGACGGCCTGTTGACCCAAGTTCGTAGTGACACTGCCTCCGAAGCTAGAGGTTTATTTGTGCTTTTACCACCGATATTTGTTCCTGGGTCTTGGATGTTTTCTATGTATTTAAGCATGTATTTATAAGTATGTACTATATACGTATGTATATCGTCGTCTAGTACCCATAGTACAAGCTATTCTTAGTTTGGGACTAGGTCGATTTGTGTAAGATTGTCCCCCAATATTTATTTACTATACTGCTTAACTAATTAACAAGAAATTGAAAAAATTAACAAAAAATCGGTCATCTTTCGGACCAGAAGTCACAGGTAACAAAGCGTAGAATTTAAGGAATCCCGCTAATAAAACTACCAAAGGTTAAGTTTCTTTTATCAGTTGATCAGTTGCGTTTGTGGTAAATATATCAGGTTTTAAACCCGAGAAGCGGAAGATCGGGCTGACGGGGCATGAGCAGCCGTCCTAATCGATCGAGCTGCTCCAAACGTTTTCACGATTCACTGGTGACGTTACTATTACGCTAAAGAACCCTTTTACAAAATTTGTGCGCCTATAAATCTTGTTTTTAGGATTCCGTACCTTATAAAGAAACAAGGAACCCTGAGCACTTCGTTGTCTGCCTGACCGTCAGCTAAGACTCTTTTTTTCAGAGACGCATGGAGGTATCTTTTAAGTTGACACAATGAGAAGATGCAATCGTATTAATGCCGCATATTTTGACACTCGCAAGGGATTTTAACTATTCTCCGTTGACCTAGAAACATTAAATTTGGCTTGAAGTCTTACTTTAAAAGTAACGGACTTAAGTCTGAAACCTCTGATTTTTTAAGTAAAAACACGGCCTAAAGATTCTGTTTGTAATGTAACCTTTGCTTTTATATACCAGCGTAAAGGGACACCCAGAACATCCGGTAAATACATCGTGACGGCAGCTTACGTAACATTAGATGTCCAAATTAGTTTAATTAGCTAATAATAGCTATAGGTCTATTAGGTGGAGTGAGGTGTGGTATTTATTAGATACGAGGCTTGCACTGAAAGTGGCGGGAATCGAATACTTATTAATTTATTTTTAACATGTATTATACCTTTTTATAATCTCTGAAGTTTCCTTATCTCAACACACTGGCCACTTAGAAAAAAAAAAGTATGGTTCGGTTTCAATTGTTTATTGAAGTCGTCGAGTCACTGCTTAAAATGGAATTGTGCCGTGAAAATTTCAGAGCTATGATTTATTATGACTTTAAAAGTGGACTAACACAAAAACAATGTGAAGAGCGGATGGTTGCTGCTTTTAATATTGAAGCTCCTTCAAAGACTACAATATACAGGTGGTATTCAGAATTTCAACGTGGCCGTGTATCCCTCACCGACGAAGTGCGTGAAGGTCGACCAAAATCGGCAGTCACGCAAGAAAACGTCGATGTTGTGCGTCGTCTGATAAATGAAGACCGACATGTGACATATCGGGAAATTCAAGAGCACCTGGGTATTGGAATGAGTCAAATACAAATTATTTTAAAAGAAGAATTAGGCGTGAAAAAGTTATTTTCCCGTTGGATACCTCACCTATTGTCTGACGAGCAGAAAATAGTCCGTGTCAATTGGTGCCGCAAAACTTTGAAAAGATTTAACAAGGGACGCTCAAATGCTGTTTTTAGCATAGTATCAGGTGACGAGTCGTGGATATACGCTTATGAGCCTGAAACTAAAAACCAATCCCGAGTATGGGTCTTCGAAGACGAGCTCAAACCCACAAAAGTTGTTCGTTCTCGCAGTACGGCTAAGAAGATGGTGGCTACGTTTATCTCTAAATCTGGTCACGTAGCTACTGTGGCTCTTGAGGATCGTAGAACAGTCAATGCTGATTGGTACACCACTATTTGTTTGCCGAACGTCTTTGCTGAACTCCGAAAAACAAACCCTAGTCGTCGCATCATCCTTCACCACGACAACGCCAGCCCACACACCGCTCGGACAACAACTGAGTACCTGGACGGTGAAAAAGTCGAAATATTGGACCACCCTCCATATAGCCCTGACTTAAGTCCCAACGACTTTTTTACATTCCCCAGAATCAAGGACAAACTGCGTGGTCAGCGGTTTCAGACGCCAGAAGAAGCAGTGGAGGCCTATAAAATAGCCATTTTGTCGACCCCTACTTCAGAGTTCAAAAAGTGCTTTATGGACTGGTTTGAACGCATGCATAAGTGCATGAAATACAAAGGAGAATATTTTGAAAAACAATAAAAATAAATAAACTCACTTATACTGCATATTTTCTTCTATTCCCGAAACTTTCAGTTTTACCCTCGTATAAGTATGTAGTGTAAGATGAGCCTGGCAGTAAAAAACGGACCTTTACAAGTACAACTAACGCGCGTATCTCATTTGCTATTCCTCACGCTTCCACCTCATGGCGTAAGACGAGCCTGGCAGTAATAAATGGACCTTTACAACTAACGCGCGTATCTCATTTGCTATCCCTCACGCTTCCACCTCATGGCGTAAGACGAGCCTGGCAGTAATAAACGGACCTTTACAACTAACGCGCGTATCTCATTTGCTATACCTCACGCTCCCACCTCTGGAGCAGGTCCCTGCCACCAGCTCCGAGCCCAATACCTCATATCATAGGGTGGGGTGACGTCGCCCTTCTCACGCCGCGCATGGCATTGGCACTTATGCTTGTAGGAATCAAGCCAGTACGATACGCAATCATTTGTGCGCAAGTCAATTCGCACTCGGCCGGTTTATTTTACTACTAACGTAAAAAATAAGCAACTTAATACTCGTATGTCACGTTTAGTTACTAGTTGTAGTTACTACCCCGTTATAATATCTGTTCGCTTCCCCGGAATGCGACGCCTTTTACACACCGTATATAACCACCGTTCACCTTCCTGACTTGTCGATGCGGGGGCGGTACGATATGAGAAAACTGTCAGCTGTCAGGGTCAACCGATACTAATGCAGTACTGCCCCACTTCTGTGCATGATATTACTACTGCGCAAACGTATTACTGAGAGTATTTCGTCAAGTGAGGAAATCTCACATCGGTTAATTCACGTCAAATAGCAAAATACCTACGACATATCGCACCCACCCCGCCAAGTCAGTAAGCGCCCCGCCAAGTCAGGAAGTCGCCTTAGGTGGATCTAAATGTCGTTTTTTGTAGGGGAAAATTAATTTGGCTTTTCCTAACGCTCGTTTGAAAAATTACGCAATTACTTCTTGGGTAGTACGTAAACTACTCATACTCTTGTATTAATTATTCTTATTTTTAGGTACTTGTGTTCAGATTGGTAGTATTGTTACAATTCGTTTTATATTCTTTTTTTATCCCAGACACTTCATAATCTACACTCTACGTACCATCGACTTTATAATGTTTTTTAATTATTAGTTCTGAGAATTATTTGTAACTTAAATTATATTTACTTAAATATTTCATAGTTATTTAAAACAAATTGAAAGTAGTTAGTATTTAATATTTAGAGAATGCTTCTTAAGTGATTTTAGAGAGTAACATATACTGCTGCAACATTTTTATGGTCAATAAAGATTTGGCCACATCAGAACACTTCCCCGATGTTAAGTCAAACAAAAAACCAAAGCTACCACACGACTACCGTGGACACCGCTTTGATTTACGACAAATAAAAATTTGGGCTCGTTTTAGCGGCGCAATTAAAATATTTAACGAAGCTCCCTCAGTGGGTGGTGGGCGACAGTTCTCACGAGGCTATTAAAATATAAGTTTAGGCATTTTTTACAATTTGCCGGATCTTCACACAATTTATAGGTCTAGCGATGTCCTTGCGTTATTGCGGAAATTTCTGCCGGCGCTCCTGACACCGACCCTTCGTGTTTATGATGATCAACAATCCTAATCTTATCTAAGTTCTTATTCAAACAAATATCTTGGACGTGTTTAATTTGTCTAATCCACAGTTTGATTTACGCTGTTCTATATTCACTGATGTATAAAATGTTACCTGAGCGTAAATTATTCACATTGAGATATTATTGCAGATGACTACAAATAAAAAATACGAAGAAGGAATGAACTAGATCCTGAGGTGGTATCTTACAAGTTTTGTTCAGGTAATAATAAAAAAAACCGGCCAAGTGCGAGTCGGACTCGCGCACGAAGGGTTCCGTACCAGAAAGAAGGCTAAAAGCTGGTGCCATTAAACACTTGTTTAATTAAGTTTTTTTTTGTATTTGTTGTTTTAGCGCCAACTACTCTGTTGTATGGGAGTCCCCCTTTATTATTATTATTTTGATTTTAGTATTTGTTGTTGTAGCCACAATAAAAATACATAATCTGTGCAAATTTCAACTGTCTAGATATTACGGTTCTTGAGATCTAGCTCGGCGAGTGGTAGCCATGAAAAAGGGTTAAAATATCACGTTTTTTTGTATGGGAGCCCCCCTTAATTGTTATTATTATTTTGTTTTTAGTATTTGTTGTTATAGCGGCAACAGAAATACAGAATCTGTGAAAATTTCAACTATCTAGCTATTACGGTTCTTGAGATACACCTTGGTGACAGACGGACAGCGAAGTCTTAGTAATAGGGTCCCGTTTTTACCCTTTGGGTACGGAACCCTAAAAAAGTGTCCATAATCGGAAGATGAATAAAAGATAAATTTTTGGACCTTGTCACATTTCTGTATGATAGGACTGGCATTACCAATAGTGGAACCCAATGAAATATAAAATACCTATCGGTAATATCGCCATCGTAATGAAATTTGGATAAGGTATAAATTTCGTACATAAGTACTTAAACTGGTTGACTAACGATAATTTTAACCCGTTTCTCATTTGAATATGCAAAAAATCTAGTACCATTATCCAAAATCTTAGATCCATCCCATTAGATTCTTTATCGCAAGCAGTTTAAATAAAAGTATCATGCCGATTAATTGCCTTTTATTCATGGAATCAACCCTTCAACCCGATTGTTCCTTCATAACGGCACGATGCTATCAGCATGCGCATATTATTTTCATTATAAACGACTTGTGATATGCCATGTCAGCATGACGCGTTAAGTGAAATCGTTTTTTTTTGTTTTTGGGTATAATAGTTTGTCCTCTGGACAATATTGTGATGAAACGTCTAAAAGGATTCCCAGCATGTGGTGGCTCACTGGTCGGAAGCCACCGCCCGCCCGTCCCTTAATGCTTGAGAATTGAAATATTAATAATCATAACCAACCCTTTTGCCGTATGGAAATTTGACAGTTGTTGACATTATGATCAAGATATTCATGATCCTATTGTTTTAAAAGTCGTAAAGTCGGAAAGCCCTTGATCACAATTTTTATATTGTAAGAATTATGGTTATTGAAAATTATAATTTAATATTGTTACCCAGTGGTCCTCTTTTTTTTCCTTTTACTTTGCGCATGGGTGCAAAGAACTGAGATTGTCTGCCAACCAACGTCATCAAGCGTAGATGAGCTTTAGCTTTTACCTCCTTCCAGGTTAACTTCGCCTATAAAACGAACTGCATGTCGCATTAAAACCCCGCTACAGTTACTTACAAGAGGAGCATTATGTTATCTATTAAAGCCGAGTGAGTAAATCGCGCCGCCCTTGCCGCCATAACTCCTGAGGCGTTAAAAGATCCTGGCGCGAAACGAGAACAATTTAATTGAATAAAATTAGCCAATAAAGTGCGTTCGAAGCCTGCCACAATGGCATACCGCTTTCACGGCGTGGTGCTCGTAAAGATACTTTATTTACGGGACACTTTGAGAATCCACGTTAAGTGGTCAATATACTTTGGCGCACTAAACGTGTGCTCCTTGGAACGTGCTTCAACTAAGCCATTGTTGAACTGTCTTGACATCTTGAAATGCATCCAGATATGTATCATAATTTTCTAAAACCCTGCCGAAGAAGGTTAGAGATACCAGGTCAATGCATTCATCTCTGGATGGTTAAATTTTTCAGGTTTCAATTACGTAAGTACTTCATTTCCGAGAGACCTATAAATATTGTGAGAACACTTTGGGTCGCAAAACATAGATTATGGAATAATATTATGTATTGTAATGACGTTGTCAGGCTCAACGCCGCCAAGCCGGAGGCGTTTTGAGCGACACAGCTAAACACAGAAGATATTTTATTTTTAATTCTTGGACCCTAATACTTATTATTTCGTTCATCTCTGTTTTACCACAGCGTGTTCCCTACAAGCGATTTTAATGACAAATTTAAACAATTTGGTATGTACGACGAACGTAATTACGTACACGCGCCGCCTGCAGGCCAAACAAGCGATATGTTAATCACAGGGCGAATCTTTAAGAGACGTGAGCCAATGAATGACTCAAGTTTATTGAGATGTTTGCTGAAGATGTTACTTTGTTCAAGATGATAGCAACTAATTTAGTCCCAGTAAACAACCACCACAAACTGTTCTGTTTAAGAACCCACAACCACTAGCCCAATCCGAACTCACGAAACGTGACATACAGTACGTCATATATCATACATACATACATTTCATATCTGTCATACAACTTAACAGATATTATGTATCCCACCAAAAACATTTTCATGTAATATGTTGCCATGCCGAAACCATAATATGGCTGGCACTGTCAAAAAGTTATCAGATGTAGAGCCAAGCTTCTAACTCTACACGCTCTAACTTTACAAGCCCTAACTTTACAAACTCTACACCTTAGTCAAAATATGTAGCATGTCTGTGCGTCTTCTAAAAACTGTTCTTCCCCCTTCTTCCATCGGACATCCAGACGTACGGCTGGCTACAATCGTTATCTGGTTGAAATTCCTCTAATTCGAACCAAGCGCTTTGCATCTTCTTTTATAATGCGCACTTCTAAGGTTTGGAATTCTCTGCCGGCGTCTGTATTTCCGAGTTCATATAACCTAGACCTTTTTAAGGCACGAGTGAATAGGCATCTTCTGGATGAGCTCGCTTCATCGTCGGCCTCATCTTTGCCCCCCGGCTAGATGCTGGTCAAGAGCAATCCCATTTTTTAATAAATAATATAAAATAAATGTGGCTTGGCCATATTGCTACCGTCACATGGGGTTAAGGTGATTAATTTATTGACTGTTTATTACTTTTCTGATACACAATAGTTCTTGTAGTAACGAAGCCAAGCTTCTATCTCTACACGCTCTAACTTTACAAGCCCTAACTTTACAAACTCTACACCTTAGTCAAAATATGTAGCATGTCTGTGCGTCTTCTAAAAACTGTTCTTCCCCCTTCTTCCATCGGAAATCCAGACGTACGGCTGGCTACCATCGTTATCTGGTCGAAATTCCTCTAATTCGAACCAAGCGCTTTGCATCTTCTTTTATAATGCGCACTTCTAAGGTTTGGAATTCTCTGCCGGCGTCTGTATTTCCGAGTTCATATAACCTAGACCTTTTTAAGGCACGAGTGAATAGGCATCTTCTGGATGAGCTCGCTTCATCGTCGGCCTCATCTTTGCCCCCCGGCTAGATGCTGGCCAAGAGCAATCCCATTTTTAATAAATAAAATAAAATAAATGTGGCTTGGCCATATTGCTACCGTCACATGGGGTTAAGGTGATTAATTTATTGACTGTTTATTACTTTTCTGATATACAATAGTTCTTGTAGTAACGAAGCCAAGCTTCTATCTCTACACGCTCTAACTTTACAAGCCCTAACTTTACAAACTCTACACCTTAGTCAAAATATGTAGCATGTCTGTGCGTCTTCTAAAAACTGTTCTTCCCCCTTCTTCCATCGGACATCCAGACGTACGGCTGGCTACCATCGTTATCTGGTCGAAATTCCTCTAATTCGAACCAAGCGCTTTGCATCTTCTTTTATAATGCGCACTTCTAAGGTTTGGAACTCTCTGCCGGCGTCTGTATTTCCGAGTTCATATAACCTAGACCTTTTTAAGGCACGAGTGAATAGGCATCTTCTGGATGAGCTCGCTTCATCGTCGGCCTCATCTTTGCCCCCCGGCTAGATGCTGGCCAAAAGCAATCCCATTTTTAATAAATAAAATAAAAGAAATGTGGCTTGGCCATATTGCTACCGTCACATGGGGTTAAGGTGATTAATTTATTGACTGTTTATTACTTTTCTGATATACAATAGTTCTTGTAGTAACGAAGCCAAGCTTCTATCTCTACCACTCAAGAACCTTTCTGCCCCAACGGCCATCGATTCTACGAGCTATGTACCCCGCCCACTGCTACTTGACTCTCGCAATTCGCTGACCTATGTTGACGACCCTGGATCTTCTACCAATCTCCTCATTTCTAATGAGTTGGTAATTGAAATTAACCTTTGCAAATATGAATGATAACCTAGGTGTTTGTTTATTCTTGCTAAAAGGTAATTTTTGTTTCAGGATAATACACCGGTAAAAATTATTGAGATACAGTGACACATTTATTAGCTCGCATGTCAAAGGTGAATGCAACTAAATATGTATGAGTAAAATGGCCTTACAACGCTCGAATTCATTCAACTTAGTGACAATAGGTAATCAATGAATAAATGTAATTGTAATGCGTTAAAACACAATTATTAATTGGCGTCAATAATCGAAGTTATAGTCAATATATGTACATACGTATATATGTTTACGTTTAGCTATCCCTAATAATGGTCCAAGCTTGCGGCTGTCAAACGACGGTCGTTGTGGGTTCGAATCTCGGTCTGTACTATTGAGCTTTCAGAATGTATGTACCTACTGAATATCATTTGATATTTACCGTTAGCTATCAGGTGAAGGAAAATAACATGAGGAAACCTGCATACGAGTACATACGCGAAGAAATTTGTATGTGATAAATTCAAATGTGTATGTTAAGTTCCCAACCCACACTGGGTCAGCGTAAGGACTAATACTGCCTGAACCCTCTTATCCATGAGCGGATGGATGTCTGTGCCCAGCCGTGGGTTGTATATAGGCAGATGAAGATGACGATGAGGTACGTTACGGTACGTTAGCAGATATTACAGATTGTTTGATAGTGTCTGTAACTCTATCTATTAATTAATTTATTAAAAGTAGGATATAATGAGCTGAGGGGTAATTACAAGTACGCAACGTTTTCGAGCGTGCGTACGATAGATCTAAACTAAATTTCATTTTCCATAGTAAAAATGACAGAAGTTGTAACGCAGTGCGTTGCTAAAATGTTTGCTTTGAGGGTAGTGGAAGTAGTTTTATAGTGATTATAGTGCCAATTATGGTAACGATAGTCAGTTTATTTTCCGGCCATATTTATTACTAGTGGGAGACAGGATGTTAATATACCTCGTATTCATCTCTGCAGGTACCTCGCTTGAACTGCGTTGAATTTGATATGTACATACCATATTTAAAAAGTTCGATTTTCTAAATATACATTTACTTATTAAGGAATTTGTAATTACTGCTTATCTTATCTTCGAGCTGCATAGTACACCAATTTTATTTGAAAGAACCCAATGAAAAAACCAGTCAAGTGCGAATCTGATTCGCGCACCGATGCTTTCGTACAATTTTTTAAATGGTTTTTTGACGATTTAAAAGAAATGTAACCTAAGTAAGATATGGTAATACTTATTTACATCAATATGAATCACAATGTAATAATTCGAAATGTCTTTGTTGGGAACTTCGGAGATAGGGATATGTAATGGTAGTTTTTTTCCATGTTTCTTCCACCACCACCACCATATCAGCCAAAGGACGTCCAGGCCTCCCCCAAATTCATGGGGGGTGTATGCCATAATCGTCACGCTTGGCATGCGGGTTGGCGATCGCAGTATCTCCATGTTTCTTCATAAATCGAAAATTAATAACGCTATAAAAAAGAAAAACGGTTTTAGAATGTGCCATTCAAACCCTTCATTTGATATTGGCTATGTGCACGTCTGAAACGTCAAACGTCAAAGGTCCCGAGACAATGTCAAAACTCAGAGATGTCAAATAATGACACATGAATATTTTATTTACTTTAGTAAACGAGAAAGACCCCGTATTGGAAATTTTACTGAAATAAATAAGAGAATAAGTAAATACATACAAACGAAACGAATCGTAGGAAACCGTTAAGAAACCAATAGAAAACGTGAAAGTAAATTTGACAGTGGTCCCCGGTAAGTACACATTTCTGCCATGGTGTGCGCTACGATCGCCTAGCTTACCCCCACCACCTACTTCGCACATAGCCAATAGTAACAAGAATTTAAATTATAATCCCCACTCATGTCGGAAATTTTGCATAGAAATAAAAATAGGTACAATTTTGAATTTTCAGTAGAACTTAGTTAGTCTTGTTTACAACTATTCCTTTCAAATCAATAGCATAAGTAGTTCTTGAGATATAAAGTTGTAACAGACGAACAGCCGAAGTTACACCATAAGGGTCCTGGTTTACCTCTATGGTACAGAAAAAAACCTAAAAAGAAATAGGTATACCTTTTTGTTAAGATATGTAACAGTTATCCAAATCAGTAAGTATTTTCATTGAACTTAAATTTCATTCCATTTCGAATCTGATAGACGGCTCAATTTAATAAGCGAATCCCTGGCACCATTTTGTACTGGGAAGAGGCGACGAAAACACACTTTTTTACCACCTGTGATTGGCTGTTATTGTCACTTCAAGGCGATTTTTGCAACATTGGCTCGTTACAAGATTTTCTGTACCTGTTATATTTTGACAGAATTTTGTTCTTTTGCGTATGCCGCAATTCTTATTGTATTGGTTTAAAGTCTGATTTGGATAAAACGAATTATTCTTCGAAGGTATACAAAGTATAAGTAGGTACTTATATTAATTATTTATCGACATATTTGGTCGTTAGCGTGAATTTGTGTTTTTTTGCTAGTTGTGGTAAAAATGAAAAATATACGCTCCTTTTACGTAAAATTCTTTGTATGTGAATTAAAGGTTAACACACACATCTCGGGCGACATATTACTGTCGGCAATTAATGGCAAATAAAAACTTTATTTATAGAGTTACTTATTGGAAATTTTGACCCTTTGATTTGACAATCTTACACAAATCGACCTAGTCCCAAACTAAGTAAAGCTTGTACTATGGGAACTAGACGACGACATACATACGTATATAGATAAATACATACTTAAATACATAGAAAACATCCAAGACCCAAGAACAAATATCCGTGCTAAATGCATAAATAATTGCCCTGGCCGGGAATCGAACCCGGGACCTCTAGCTTCGGAGGCAGTGTCACAACCAACTAGGCTAAACAGGCCGTCAAACAGATATAATGAATAACTGATATAAACTTGTCAATAATTTTATACAATATTTGATAGTCACTTCGGTCGTATTCCGAGTTTAGCCGATGTGAAAGGATTATTCAGTACATCTGTACTAGTTCTGAGTGGTGTGACATAATCAGCACAGTAATTTTTATTTTAAATGTATTTACTTGCTTATTACCTACGTACGTACATGAACTATGTTTAAAAAGCAAAAAGAATCTTGTTGGCTATTCATCACGATTACCAGTGAGTAAAACATTACAAACGCCTATTTCCTAATTGTCAGCGCGCAAGATGAGAGTAATCATTCCAATAATTTTAATTAATTAATAATTTAGCTATTTGCAACTGTTCAGATGACAAACATCTTCCGCTTTGTCGGCATCGTAATGAGACGGGTAAGGACGAGACAAATTCGTACCATAAATATCTCGCGTTGATTCAGTCCAGTCGGTATTGCAGTCTAATTCATTGATGTCTTTATTGCGCAATTTGCCGCATTTATCTTTGGCATTACTTATGTAGCGCGTTGATGCCTTAAACGATTAATGATGAATTATAATTACACGCAGTTTTTTAAAGTTTCTATTACAAAAAAAAACAAGCAGATGAATGTAAATAATACGATAACATTAAAGATCGAAAATTACTGTGCTCAAAATTTGAGGCAGAAAGAATATGAAGTATGGAAAAAAATATAGAATTTCTCAAAGCCAGACCTGACATGTTTACAAACTGAAGTTTAAGTTTATTTTTAAGTATAATTTTAAGCTTATTTGTCCTGTTTATTTATTAGTTCGTTGTATTTCCTTAAATAAAACTGAAGGTCAATATTTTCATTATGTATATTTATATTTTAAAATGCACCAAAGTAATTATAACATATGAGATTAGGGCACAGAATATTTGTTTGTTTCAAAGAGACAATACCTGTTTTAATAATAGCCTATCGAGTTCCATGAATATGGAGTTTCATATGTACTTATATGCTACATTTTTAATCTAAATAGGCCGTAACGATAAAAATAACAAAATCAGAATTTAAAGCCATAAGCCATCACGAACCCGTACTGTTACAAACCCAACTCGGCAATTACAGTGACGGGGTCCAACATTATCGTAGCGATTGAAATCCAACCGTTGCTTGCGGCAGTATTAACCAGAAAAGTTATAACATTATATGGAGCTAATAAACTGTTAGTACTTTTTTCTTTTAGACGATCTGTGGTACTTGATCTTAACGATGTTCCTGAAACGCTGACATCCACAGAAGCTGCCCACACAAGCGGTAACCGGCAATCCTTTATGCAAATAACAATGATGTTATACCGCCCTTTAATACAGTGATCATGCGGCAGGTGGGCGGGGCTTGTAAACCGTAGATTTTTTAATCCGTGTACTGAATAGTATGTATTCATTTATTACAACACCTGATATGCTATTATGCATCCCCAAATTAGAATCCGATTACGGATGTGAAGGCAAATAAATCTGTTTTATCAAAATATATAAAAAACCATATGGAGTGAATGAAGATAGAGTGAAGAAAATTGAGAAAGGAGTGTTAAGATGGTTTGGACATGTAGAGAATGAAATGAAAGTAGATTGACAAAAATGTAGAGGCTGGAAGGGGAAGGTCTCGGCTAACGTACTCCGACCAAATCGGACACATTCTGCAGAAAGGCCAGGTCAAGAGTACCCTAAATTGACGCGCATGCAAGAATAATTTTATGAGAGTACATGAAGCGAAAGTTGTATGTCAGGATCGTAGCAAATGAAAATCCGTGATCTGTGCCTACCCCTCTGGGAAACAGGCGTGATTATATGTATGTATAAAACCCAAATTTGAGTCCGATTTTGAATGTAAAGGCAAATATCATTAAAAAAAAACGACATTGTTAGCAGATTTTATGTAACTTGCCAAACTATTCAACAAGAACACGGTGGTGAAATTCCAACACACGAATAAAACTAAAACTGTTCACTGGTAGGCTAATCTCTCTGTTTACACGCATCGTGCCAGTCAGTTAGCAACTTGTTAACAAACGACGGCCGCTCATTATTTGCTAAACAAACCGATAACACGACTAAACAAGCCCCAAAAACAGCAAAAGACTTTGCGACATCGTGTAAAAAAACATCGGCATTTTTTATCATTCACCTGTTTTTGCGTGGATATCGCACGAGTTTCTACCACCCATATTCTAATAAACACTTATCAGTTCACCATCTTAGGGAGCAAAGAATTATGGTGTATTTAAACAATTTATTGCCACCGCAAAACAAGGGAAACTTTGATAAGTCCCTGGTTGAGAGATAAGGCTCTTTAGTAGAGTATTTGCCGAAAGTGAGTTTTTGATCGGATCTTTTTAACTTATTGGGACAACCTGCCACGCTGATGACTTGAAATATAGCTGAAATATACCTCATTATTACTTTCCGCTTCTATGTGCTGTGCGCATTAGAAACGAATGTTAATATATGCAAGGATGATTCTTTATTAATATCATAAAGATTAGGTACTCGTAGACCTGTAAGAAGTTGTGTTGTTGTTTGTTGTGCTGTTAATTATTGGTATAGCAAGACCCAAGTAACGGTCACTCGGTAAACCGCTTAAGAGCTTTGACGCGCGCCATTAATTGGGTTCTCCTATAAAGGGGTAGTACATGTCACGACTCCATCGCACGTCACTACCTAGTGTTGTTATATAGATAGTACTAGAATAGATACGATTAGATTATTTATTTCATGATAAGGAATTACAGTATAAATTTGCATAGCATAACTGTCGCTCAAAATTGGTGCATCAAAAGCTAGTGCCAAAAGCGGAGTTTATACTTTCAGTGACGTTTCAGTGCCCGATCGGAGCCAGGCTATTCGACGTTGAGTTGAACGGTTGTCATTGTGTCAAACGCCCCGGTGTGCCGACCCGACCCGCACGTCTGTGGTCAACGCACACGTTTGACGCCCGATGTAGGTACGACTGAGGCTCAGAAGCAGCCCGGTTTCGGCCTGGCCTGGACACGGATCGGTCTAGTGGGAACTATCCATTAATTGGTGCAGGAGCCACACTAATGGCAATCTGGATCATATTTCTTTTCATTACTTAGTTATTCCAATTACAATAATCCCATACTTTGGTGTTATGGTTGATGTTATAAAATATGTGTTTAGAAAAAAGTAGAACGGAATATACGTAAATATCTGATAAGGAGCTTTCAATATTTGGTAATAACTTCTTATGAAAAGCAGCTAAGTTGGTGTATAAACAAAAACGCATCTAGTGAAGATTTATTTTCCACAGGCAAGAACGACGATGAATTACTATTTAGTCAGACTTTTAGATGACTATCTAGTCATTTGATCCAACACCCACAATATCATTGCAGCACCTCGACTCTCCTCGTTTATGGAAAAGCAAATTATATTGCTCAATGAAATAAAGGTCGATAAAAATAAAACTTTCTTGAAAATCAGCTTTTACGTTGTGTTATGAGTAAAGTCCAGAATGAAAATAAATTCACATTTATCTTGGTAATATGTTCTTATATTGACTTTTGGCCTACCATAACTTACAAGCTTGAATCGAGTTTAATATTCCATTCGCATATTATAATGCTCGATATTTTTGTCGAGATTTCAATCATAACAGTAGAGACCAGCAGCAGCAGTCTTAACTTTGGTGATAGTATAAGAAGCCTATTATTTCAACAACTAGTATATAGTTAATGAGACCGAAAGTGATCCTATACTGCGAGACCCAATATACCTACATTCGGTCTCGCTTTTTACCTAGAAATGTTCAGACTGGAACGACCTGCAGTGATCGCTTTTACGTGCAATATAACGCAGTTATCATCTAGTAACTAGATTCTAGTTTGTATAGTGGGGAACAAATGTTTCACGTTCGACATGAACGCGATCATGACTGGTTGCGTTAGTTCCCTATGCTCTGGGCAATAGAGGTTCCATCTTTATGATGTACTTTAGAATAGAGCTTGTTCTGTCTTGGTCTTGGCCCAGCAGTTGGTTTACTGATTTATTTATGATAACAATCAAACTATTAATAATTAACGTAACATCCAATTTTAGAACATGTTACTATTTAAATACCTATTAATATAATAAATTTATACATAATTGTATCATTCTGTATTACACCATCCACGTCAAAAGGAGGCGTGTTTAAATCAAGTTCTAGTTAACTGAATTAGACAAATTACTGAAAAATAACGTGTCAAATCTATTCTAACTAGTCGCAGCAGATTAAACTTTCTTATTGGAGAAATGGCATAAAACCTTTGTAATAATAAGGGCCACTTAATCTTATCAAAATTTTTTATTTTTCAACAAAACATAAGACATTTCAAGAACATGAAGAACATGAAGAAGAACATGTAAAATAGCCCGTATTTCTACGTCAGTTTTGTAGGACTTTACCTTTCTATGCTTATTATAATTAAGATTTCAAAATTTTAAAAAATAGCAAGATATGTATATGTCAGGTCACCATAACTATATTCTCTATTAGCTATCATTAAAACTCTACATATGATAAAATCCCTTTAAACAATTTAAATTTATATTCTGATGGTTTTCTACCTAAATTGTTTTCACAGTATCCTAAAAACAATGAATGAATTCGTTTATAACGGTTGTTACTAAAAATAATATTTTACCTAATTTTGTATTTAAATATGAAAAAACCAATGCACTCTGAATAGTAAGATGTGTATATGTCAGGTCACCATAACTATATTCTCTATTAGCTATCATTAGAACTCTACATATGATAAGGTCCCTTTAAACAATTTAAATTTATATTCTGATGGTTTTCTACCTAGATTGTTTTCACAGTATCCTAAAAACAATGAATGAATTCGTTTATAATGGTTGTTACCAAAAATAATAGTTTACCTAATTTTAAATTAAAATATGAAAAAACCCGTGCGAAATCGTATTGACATAATAAAGCCATGGGTGTTGACAGAATTTTTGCTATTTTGAATATTTAACGAGAGTTAATGAGCGTCATTTCACAGCTAATCGGAGATGCTGACATTAGCTGCATACGTATCGCCGATTAACTTGATTGTTTCAATTCCAAGATACAATTCCTTTTTCTTTTGTTCCAATTGGAACCAATTCATACTTTAACAGGTATGAATGGTATTTCCTGCATTGAAAAAAGGGGTACAGTATGCAGAAAATACTACATACAGGCCGGAAAATTGAGAATGTCTGAAAACGGGTATTTAGGATATCTTCGGCTTTCAAATAGAAATGAAATTGATTACTTGTCTTGTTTTATGGCGCTAGTCAAACCAATTTTAAAGAGGATGTTTCTAAACATGATAAAATGTTGACAAACATCGCTATCGAACGCAGAAACCGCTCTTACTAATTGACCCTATGATATGATTGTACGGAAATATATAAGGACCAACCGTTGTATGAAAAAAAATGATGTTTGGGTTGTGGAATACTACGTTTAGGTACATACTTGTAGATCCCGTTAAGGTTATGATCAGTTAGGCCCAGTTAAGCTTTATGTATTATTTTTCTTGGTGAGCAAAAGAAAGTAGGTAGTTTTATGTATTGCATAGTTTTCATATATTTTAATCTTTTAAGTCGTGATTTTTTTGTGATATTTTAGTTTATATCCAAATTGTGGTCTACCTCCACATTGATCAATTTACTATCAGGAACACAGTCAATCGTAGAACCTAATTTATTTAGATATACGATACCTAGATGTGATGGGATTAGAGTTTTTTTTTTATATACTCACGTCAAAGGCTATATGAATTTACAGCTATTCCAAACATTACAATCCTTAATGAATTGCGGTCAGTGCGATATCTATGATGCGGTTAGGATACACACATACTTATAATCTTTACACCAGTAGAGGGTCGAAAATCTGTGTATTAAAGATATACGCAAAAAAATATAATTGTGGTCTCTTAGAATCCATAACAGAACATATTTCAACAGATTTTAGAGTTTTTGTCTGAGCTTGTCTGTCGGTTCCAAAGAAGTTTCCTACGAAGCAGAAACTTACAAACCTAAAAAATCTAGCTATATTATTTACAGATAGCACTGATAAATAAATGTCGAAACAATTATGTTATAATGGACGATGATTGTGATTTTTCTTAATCAAAAAATGTTTTTTCCTGTAATATGTATACGCTTCCTGAACTCCGTCAAATGCCGTTTTAAGTAGTTTGTATCAGTTACATTTGAAACTCGATCTTATTTGCCGACCGTAGCGCGCTTTGACGTCTTAATCGGATCTTTTTTAATTAGTGATTAGATTACAAATTAGTTGTAAGATTATAAATTAAGTTATACGATTACAAACAGGCTCGTTGTAACTTAAAATATTGGAATATTGACATGAGCACATTAACATTCAAATAATTATGGTAGGTCCCGCGTTTATACATATTGTCAATTTGCAATTAATTGTAGCGTCATAACAACGTTGCGTTTATTTTAAATGTTTTAATTAACTAAGCTGCGATTCTAACCCAATACGTAATCTTAATTATAAGAACATTAAGTTTAAAAAAAAAAACACATTAAATCATGATGTTTTATTAAACGATTTTTAATTCTCTACTTTGTTATTACTAAAACAAGGATTAGACAATATGAACAATATACACTTCTGCCCAATGGCAACAGGTATGCGGATATGAATCCTGCCCGGTCGATATTCATATTCATGTTGGCTGATCTTTGTTTCTAGGTACCTATACTAAGTTGATCGTTCAGCTTGGGCCTCGGGCCTCGGGCTCGGGATAATTATAACATTATATCGGATTGAAATTGAAATGTAATTCATTAAGAGCTGAACATTTGATCGAAAAATTGTTAAAAAAAAACGTTACATATTTTTACGGGCTCGGGATATTTATTTCCTAAAGCGAGCTAGGGCGTCGTAACGCCACGGACGCGGCTGTGAGCAGTCGTCACGACTAGGCTTCTCAGCAAAAACGCAATTTATATGGAGATCTACTTAAGGTACGCGCTTCCAAATTTAAGCTCTAAATTACGTATAAAATTGAATAACTGGCTCCACACATTCCCATCTGCCAACCATTAGAACCCTTCTTGACAAAACGACCCTCACCTTAGCCACCTGCTTGCGACTGGGCACCAAAACCAATGAGCCCCATCACTGCGGCTGTGACGCCAAGGTTAACTAGCTGGATCACCACGGCTTGTCCTGCCAGAGGAGCGCGGACCGCATCTACCGCCAAACGTCTTTGAGGGATGTCACTCGGAGGGCGCTTGCTTCCCTTAACGTGCCGGCCATTCTTGAGCTGAACGGTATCGCAAACGACAATAATTAACTAAGTAATTTTACAGTACATATGGTTCTACTTTACCACACGAGTGCCGAATCACAAGATTACGTGCATAAGCCGTATGTACTGTAAAACGTTGTACGATACACGTGCGAATAGGTAATTCGCAACTCGTGTCGGCTTAAAACACTCCCTTCGGTCGTGTTTTAATTTATCACCAGTCGTTGCGAATTTCCTATTCTCTGCATTTGTATCGTAATATACTATTTTGGCCTCTATTCCGATAAGCGAACCTGTTGTTGATTTGGTACATTCATTTTATAGTTATCAGGGTCCAAAACTTGAACTAATATAATGTAGCTGTTCATATTGTTTAATAATTATTGGTGTCAAGTTATTCAGGTTTATGGTACAATGTTCATTGGCCAAATCGGTCTTTTTGGCATAAAATATATATATTTAAATACTGTATTGTAATATAATAATGGGATGGTTTAAAATAGTCGAATTTAATCTCGACAATATACTAGTTCGTATTTTGATAAATATAAATTGTACACCACTCAGAAAAAAATGTAAAGTTGGGGTAGTCGCTTAATTGTTTATTATTTGATGCCTTGACCAATAGGTCTAGTCTGCTTTTCTAAACCAAAACCTTTAGACAGTGCCTACGCAGATTAACAAAATATACCTACTCTTATAAGTTCTATAGTACTATTACCTATCTTCTTAATCCAAGAGTTCCTTCTTTGCAAGCGATGAATATTTATGTCTTGGAATAAGGAATTGCTATTTTGTATTCATAGATATTGTTGTATACATTTCTTAACATGTGTAGGTATATTTTAATAGGGTAAAGTACAAAGACGAAGATATGAAAATAATTTTTAGTTTTGTACTTTTTCATCCGTAGTAAACGTCTAGCCGGAACAAACTCAAGACGAATCCCAAAAATGTCGTCTTTGCATCGTATTAGATCAAAAAGCAATGGGAATTGAAGACAGATTAAAATACATACCTACACTATAATTAAGTAACAGTGACTTACACTTTCTAATGTGTGGTTTTAGTCATAATAATTACACAGTGGATTCACAGAAAACATAATCGAAAATTTTGACAAAGAAATTACCGATTTCAAAGTTGTAATGCAACAACGAACGTAAGCGCATTGAAAATTGATTACAGACAATTAGAAATTCTGCCACAGATCGCAACCTAATTGTAAGCTAATAAGGAGTTCCATTGATCATCATATTAGATTACGACAATTACTTGAACATAAACGACGTTACGGTAGGTGGCTCCAATATCCGGAGAGCTTACAAATACAAATAGTTTATTGTCTGAAAGTGAGTGGTAGTAATGATAAAAAAGGTTCAGTTGTTTGTTGTTCTTATGTGGGATTCGGCCGAGTATCGTTAATTTGCTCATAAGAATTAAAAAGTTCCGTTACTTTGTCATGGATCCCATAATCAGAACCTAACCAAACTCTTATCAAACTACCCTGGAAGTACATCCGTTCCAATAAAAAGAGAAACATCGAAATTGGTAGGCGTAATATTGAGTTATTCGTCCATTTGTCTCGCACATACTTAATGCAAATTTAAAACTTATGTGGCTTTTAAATTAAAAAGGAATCATCAATATCAGTTGACCCATTCGAAAGTTCATAGGTAACTAACATAAAAAAATACAGTCGAATTGAGATCCTCCTCCATTTTTGAGTCGGTTAAAAATGACTACTTTTATAAGTTTTATCTTCTTGATCTGAGAATTGCAATCTCCGAATAAAGAATTGATATTTTTTATTCATTATCATACTACGATTGCTTTTGCTTTTGCATGAAATTGGGGGAGGCCTATGTCCAGCAGTGGACGTCCTAGGGCTGATATGGTGGTGGTGGAGGTGGATTGCTTTTGCTATTCATTTCTTAATATTTGTAGCTATAATAATATTAAATATTGGGGACAATCTTACACAAATCGACCTAGCCCAAACTAAGCAAAACCCGTACTATGGGTACTAGACGACGATATACATACTTATAACACAAATAATTATTGCTTTGGAAGGCACATTAAGCCGTTGATCCTCCAGGCGGCTTGAGAACTACTACAGTCATGTTGCCCACTCACTTGACAAGCCCAATAAGGTCTAGTTTCGCCCTCGGGTTGGAAGGTGGCAGTCGCTTTCGTAAAAACTAGTGCCTACGCCAATTCTTGGGATAGGTAGCGGTCCCCAGGCATCCTTCAGGTTGCAACTGTACTGGGAATAGCGCTAGGAGGATGATAGATAATAACACACTTAAATACATCAAAAACATCTAAGACTCGGGAACAAATATTCGTACTAATTACACAAACAATTCTCCGACCGGGGCTACTAAGTATCAACTGACCAAAGTGGTCGTCAAATATTTTTAAATAGAACGACGACTTTGATTTAATACAAAGGCGAAGAAACTTATAAACTTCTTTCATCTGTAAGTATTGTAGTAAACGGCTAGCCGCAGAAAACTTAGGAGGAATCACAAAAATGTCGTGGTTTCGTTGAATATCAAAAAACAATGGAAATTATAGACCCATTAAAAACAGTGACATACACTTTCTAAGGCACGGTTTTAGTCGTAAAATTTGTAAAACTCATTGCATGAGATTGCTCTAATAGTTCTAAAACTATTCATACCGTAAATTACACAATCAGTCCTAGTTTTTTATCGTTCTAAAAAGAGCTAGTAACGATAATAATACCCTTAATCAGACATTATAGTTATTTCACGCGTTTTTCGGCGACAAAGAGATATTTTTTATCCAAAATAAAAGACATTTTTATCGAAATGACCATTGCCCGCCGTCTTCACCTTTATGAAGCTATTATTAATACATATCTTTGTTCCAACTGGGTCATTATCTAACGCGAGAACCCTTTCAATCTATCCATTCTATTGTTTTTAGAGCACTTTTTTATATCGATATCAATATTTTTTTGATGGGAGTAACGATAAAACAGTGATTTGTTCTGAACACATATCGACTGAACGAGATGCCTTTAGGCTCTTGCGATGCGTTTATCATTCGGCGGCTTTTGTTTTATAAATACTACATTGGTAAAAAACGATCATGTGAGAGGGAAATTCAGAGGAGTTTATGTTACCGATTTTGTTAATTCGTCTAAAGAGAAATATGTTTCGAAATGATATTATATTATAACTTCAATTAAAATGAATAGAAACAATAAGAGGTATTGTTCCATAAGCTGTCTTCAAGTTGTCACAAAAGTAAATCTAATCGTACAAAAGGCGAATTTAATGATATAAGATCAAATCAAATCTTGTACTATGGGTGTTAGATGACCGGGAGGTATAACTAAACAAGTGAATAAATACTTAAATAAAAACATCATCTACATAGAAAACATCTATAACTCGGAAACTAATTGTCCTGCTCATAATACAAATAAATGCCATTAACTGGATTCCAATCTAATTGCTTGATAATTGAAAATCCACACAAAACAACCAATATTCGTAACATCATCCATCAGTAACTTTCAGTCGTCAGTTTTGTAAAATTGTCATGTGAAATGACATTTTTACTACGAGTAATATATTATTGTATTGCATCTTAATAAAACTATAAAAAAGCGAATCGCGCTAATGCACTAAATCGATAATTTAAAAAACGACATAATAAATACTTATTAATAATAAGAGATTTACTGATCCCCGTGGTAAAATTGTAAAGCTGTAATAGAAAGTCGATTCATCGGACTTATGACCTCTAAGTCGACATTAAACATTTTAATGGACCGTTTACGCCGATTCGCGACTTATTTAAGGCATTATTTCTTTGCGCGTGACATCGACACCGCAGTTGCAACAATATGGGATTTTGTGCTAAGTAGAATATAAAATATATCATCGTTTTTTACGAGCCCAGCTTAAATCGCAACGGGCTGTACATTTTTTTTTGTTATTGAATACATTTTTAATATAAGTAAAGGAATACAAATAAAAATTAAAACTAAATTAGATCCCCAAGATCGGAACCTTGGGGGAGGGTACCCATAAGGCTGGCTGCGTTCCCCAGCTGGATGGCTAATTGGCTATGCCAATCCGCTGGACAAGGAACGAGCCAGCCCTACGGTCCCCGGAAACTTCACCTAATAATTTTGAAATTTGTCCAAAAAGTTTGTGGGCGCTGAACCAGAAAAGTATTTCATAGTTAGTATTGTCGCATTACGAGGAAGCAGGTTTACAATGCAATTTTTAATATGTATGGGTGTCGATAAAACTCTTGTGAAATAGATACTTTGCTTTAAAGACTACTTAAAAAGAAAAAATCTAATGAGTATGGCTTTAGTTGCCTAGCTTAGGGTCCAGTAGCCAAATTACCAAAAACGGAACCTTTATAGTTTCTTTATACGTCTGTCTGTCTGGCTGTCAGTATGTCGAAGGTATTTTATTCATAAACTACATCTAATGGCGTAATATGAATAAAATGTTGTGTAACTAGGTATATTACCACCTAAAAATCGAATTAAGTAGAAAAAAAATTAAGAGTGTACTCTCTATTCAAGCAATGAAAGTATACATAAATCTAGGTAGATCAATATGTGGGACATTAATGGATAGGTCTTTAAAATGAATGTAGGGTTTATCAGCAATATTTTGATAACAGTATAATCTCAGATAATCTCATATCTCTAATTTTCAAACCATGGAGTGTAATATGGACCCGGGTATGTCCTAAAACTACGACCAAGACCACCGGGGAATGGGCAGCAGCATTCCTTAAATGCGGTGGAGATACTGCGATCGCCAACCCGCATGCCAAGCGTGGCGATTATGGCATTTACCCCCCATGAAATTGGGGGAGGCCTATGTCCAGCAGTGGAGGTCCTAGGGCTGATATGGTGGAGTGTAATAACAAACATATGAAAACTTCATTGGCATACCTATTGAGCTTATTAAATTTATTCTCAATGAAAATTGTCTTGAACACGATAGGTTCGAAGGCTTATGAGTTATCGCTGAAAATCTGTTTTAAACAAAAAGACGCATGTGCTGTATGTTTTCAACGAAGATGATACCTTTTTTATTTCATGGTACAGGAAAATGGTTTTAAATGTGCACTATTTAGTAGAAGGTACAGAACTCTTAATTGTGCGTGGCCCAACGCCGGTTTTTATTATTTCCCTCCTGGAAGCTGCATGTTGTAATTACTTGGTAATTTAAAGATACCTATGGGTTGACACTTAAAATAAGTTGATTAATTTAGTACCTTGTCCTAACAAAGCAATTGGTAAAAATGAATGTGGTTATGTTTCAATACATCATAATTATTACGGCATGCGTCATAAATAACTTCATAATTATTTAATATACTAGCATATACCATGAACAAGAGGAAAGGGAAGGGGAATTGTTCAGGTTTTCTTAGTGTTTCACTGTTCCTATTGTCTTTGCCAGATGTATCGCTTCTGGTATTTCTAGGTTTTGCGTTACCAAGTACTTGTATATTTAAATGCTAGATCATCTATCTATACACGTAACTCATCAAGGATCATTTAAATAAGTTTAAATATGCTTTTACTTTACATACAACATATCGATTTTTTCATATTAAGCTCCTATTTGAATATTCGTCTAAATCGATTATTTTTGATGATTGATACGAATGTTTGTATAATGTTATACCGCATCCTTAAAGGGTTCGATGGGAATTAATAGAGTTGTTTGTTTTATCCCGTCGCCGCGGGCGCATAACGTATTCGGCCCTGTAATGAGGTGTCGGATTTAGTGCTTCACTTCTTATAAAGGCGCCGGTACACTGACCGCATCTCATTCGCTAGGTAACTTAAACTTTTTCATCGTGTTTATTTTTTTACACTTTATATACGTATGGGCATTTTGCGCTTACAAAATGCCCACAATGAAGACTTTGGAATAAAAAATGTAGTTGACATGAGGATTATTGGGCTTACGCATTGTGTGAAAATGTATCTCCTTTTGAGGTAAAAGTCAAACGTTAAAATTAAAACAGTGTAACTGGCTGATGCGTACATACCGATATATTTACTATTCTCGAAGTTGATTTAAAGAAAATTGTATAAATTATACCTGCTTCGATATAACTCAATTTGTAAATCAGTAGCATATGGGACAAGCTTTAGGTATGTGTAGGTAAGAAAGCAGATAGCACATATTTTACAAAATCATTCTTCATAGAAATTCGCTGACGTACACATTCGAATACATCTCCTTTTGAGGTAAAAGTCAAACGTTAAAATTAAAACAGTGTAACTGGCTGATGCGTACATACCGATATATTTGCTATTCTCGAAGTTGATTTAAAGAAAATTGTATAAATTATACCTGCTTCGATATAACTCAATTTGTAAATCAGTAGCATATGGAACAAGCTTTAGGTATGTGTAGGTAAGAAAGCAGATAGCACATATTTTACAAAATCATTCTTCATAGAAATTCGCTGACGTACACATTCGAATACATATTACATTCATTACGATTTCTTAAACGTTTAGGGTGGGTTGCACCAATCCGTCTATAATCGTAAGCAGCGTTCATTAAAATCTGTATGGATGACAAGTTTGAAATGTTTGTATGGGATGACAGCTACCGGATATATTTAACGTTGATCGGTCTGTGATCGTAAGTTGGGGAAATTCACCCTTAAACTTCATTTAGGTACGTAAAGTAGCCATGTTTCCGATGTTTCTATACTGTACTGATTTATAATCATAAATGTGTTCAAAATCTGCAGAAATTTCAACTGAAATAGATGTCACACAAGCAAGATGAGTGGAACGCTAAAATAATAACACATCTTCAAAGTGAGACCAGCCTTAGGTGTTGTTAAATTTCAATTTACTTGGCCTAACTTCGTGACAAATGTTCCACAGACGGAATAAGTAATTTATTGGACCGGCTATTGTACAATATCTTTAACAATTTACGCTTCTGAATTTGGTATCCGATCAGCTATCGATAAATAAATATTTATGTTTCGTTAATGACAAAGAGTGTATTTGACTGAGATTTAATAGATACCATGGACTGCGTTAGCGCCCGTAGCGTAGTTTAAAAAATCCTTTCTAATGATTTATTTATTAATGAATTTGTTCGGGCCCCTGCGGAAACGCTGCTTATCGGTACCTAGTTGTTTTTATTTTGTACGGTTTTGGAAATGGGTGGTGGATCTAAGGTTAGCCCAATATAAGTGTATATTCGGCGGGACACTAGCGGTCACAGAGTGGTGGCCAAACTTAAGACAAAGATGAGTAGGTAGACCACCTGCTCGTTGGTGCGAAGTCGTAAATGAGACTAGCTCAGAACAGGGCAAAGAGGCGTGAGCATCTGGAGTACCTTACTTTATTCAACAGTTGGTGGATAACTACAGGAAATGATGATAATGATGAACTTGTAAGTGTGGGTCTATACGCAACTACAATAGCCGTTACTGCGCGCTGCGTGAAGTCAGCACGGTTATTTTCCTTTAAATTTTTGGCTACTAACACTTTATGAAATGCTCCCGCCCGTCCCCCAGTCGTATTGGTCTTAGTTTTAGGGCATACTCGGGTCATTTTCAAAACATCTTTTCTTTGCTATTGTACAGAAAACGAACCGACATTAAGTAAATTCATTGAAATCATCGAGCATTTATAGTCATGTGGCGCAGGTGATGGCGAAGGTTTCAATAATTATAAAGTCGATTATATTTCTTCATGTGGATAAAACATGTACTTATAAGTCGGATACTTTGTTTTGTGTCATATGGGAATTATGGATTTTCAGCAATTCGACTACTTGAGTTAAATAACACAAAATAAAATGTATGTTGAAAAATATAACGTTACTGTAGTTTGTGCAACAGGTTGTACCCAGAGGTTGAGGTCAGGACAGGACCTCGTGTCAATATAGCAAAAACTCAAATTCTAGATTTCCGTGAATAAAAGTGACTCAATTCATGAATCATGTTTTTTATATGGTTATATTAAAGTAGGTATTAACATAAATATATTTTCTTTCTTGATGTATACGGATATTTTTCGAAATACATTATAAAAAGTAATATCATGGATGAATTTGACTTAAATTTGTATAAATAACACATACAAGTATTATGAAATGCATGACGCTGGTTTAATGTACTCTAATACATTTTCAGAGTTAAGTATAAGATTTGTAAGTTATTGGTTAATAATCAATATTTCCGTGGATATTAATGATACATAATTTTTAAAAAAACAAAACCGACTTCAATGGGGGAGGCCGGTGAAAGATTATTATACTTAGATGGTGCAATCTTAGATTCCATAAAATAAAAATGGCTATAAGTATGTTTATAATGGTAGAAAACTAAGTACTCTCAATTCCTCATGGAATCATGGAAAAACCTTGCTTGCTTGACAAACAAAACGAAGAGAACAAATCGCCAAACTTGAACTACCTACGCGTCGTTGAAGAGTTCCTATCTGATCATCATCAGCAATTCCACTTCATCAAATGTCACTTTTATGAATGTAAATGCTTGATTAGTTCATGAAAATACTAAAATTACTATTTGTGTGCCTTTCACATTTGAGGAGTTCCCTCGATTCCTAATGGATCCCATTATCAGAACTCGAGCATGACAAAAATCAATCGTGAAAATAGAACTTGCTTAACAAACACAGCTAGAAGGACAAATCGACAAACGTGAACTTTTCGTCGTTGAAGAGTTCTGTTCTGATCATCATCAGCAGTTCCACTTCATCAAATGTCACATTTTCGTATGATAATGCTCGATTTATTGATAAAAACACAAAAATCACTATATGTTTGCCTTTAAGATTTGAGGAGTTCCCTCAATTTCTCATAGATCCCATCATCAGAACTGCGTTTTGATAAAAACGGGACCAACTTGGATGATGGGATCCATGAGGATCCCATCATCAGAAATCGAGCATGACAAAAATTAATCGTGAAAATAGAACTTGCTTAACAAACACAACTAGAAGGACAAAGCGCCAAACGTGAACTTTTCGTCGTTGAAGAGTTCTGTTCTGATCATCATTAGCAGTTCCACTTTATCACATGTCACATTTTTGGATGAAAATGCTCGACTTGTTGATAAAAACACAAAAATCACTATATGTTTGCCTTTAAGATTTGAGGAGTTCCCTCAATTTCTCATAGATCCCGTCATCAGAACTGCGTTTTGATAAAAACGGGACCAACTTGGATATATATACTTACAATAAAAAAAAATCCAAATCGGTTAAGAAATGATGTAGTCCGATTTGTCCTACGATTTTGTTCACATCGTAGGACAAACCGGACAAAAAAATCCGTTTTGTCCTACGATATTATATGTCAATTTTCGTAGGACAAAACGGATGTTTTTGTCCGGTTTGTCCTACGATGGGAAATAATTAAATGAAAGCAATAGGAAGGGAGGAATTTCCTCTCCGGTTGTGGAATGAGCTCCCTGCCGAGGTTTTCCCGAAAGACTAAAGGGTCGACAACCCCATGGAGTTGCAGGTGTCCATAGGCTGCGGTGTCTGCTTACCATCAGGCGGCCGTATGCTTGTTTGCCACGGACGTGGAATATTTTTGTTGTTAAAACGTCCTAGTCGAATTAATTCAATTGTGAAAGTAAGATTAAATTATATATTTTCTCAATCTATTTCATTATATCTCTAAAACGCATTCCCGTATACAGGCGTGCTCGGGAGGATAAAGTAATCATACCTACTCATAGTATAAATGTGAAAGTTTGTATGTTTAGATTCTTGGGAATTTAAAATTTAATCAAACAGAAACGGTTAAACGGAAGTTAGTGCACATAGATGGTTTATTGCCTGAATTAATCGACTCGATACGACTTTAACCCGAAGATTTTTTAAACGGTACAAAATTTGTGGTGAGGAGGAGAAACACAGTACCGCATAAGTGCGAATAATGACTAATAAAACATATAATGTAATTAACAGTGGGCCGAATGAGAAAGCTCAATGTCAGTCAGGGAGCAATGGAACTCGGAGTTTCCCTACGAGATCGAATCAGAAATTGAAGATCCGTAGGAGAGCTATGGGCCGTTGACATAGTTCAGAGTGGTGCAGGACTCAAGTGGCAGTGGGCGGCCATGAGATACTTGGGAGAAGGTCTGGTCCAGCAGTGGACGTCTTTTGGCTGATGTGATGATTTCATCTGCAGCTGTCGAGTGCCTCGTAGTTTGCATTAATCCGCAATGTAATTTATGTTCCCAACATAAAATATACCTAAAATGCGTCGATTGTATCTAATAATTACCAAAGCGTAATAACTATAATTATAAGACTTAAAAAAAAAAACAAATTATTGTTAAAGTGACATCTTGGGTGTAGTAGAATAAGTTATTAGACACTCTAGGAAGCAAGTAGCTAAATAGTTCGGCTATTTGCCACTTGGAGTAATCGTATTATATTTTAGTAATAATGCCGACTCCACACAATCGTTTTAGACGCTTAAATTTTATAAAAGGTAAATATTTAAAAAATAAAACTTGCCTATCTATCCTATTTTACATAAAATAGCGTCAAAATATTAAATTCCAGTATTAGTAATTAAATTAAATTCCAGTATTAGTAATTAAATCCAATACCTATCAATGGTTTGGAGTGTCAAGGCAAAGAGAGCGCTTAAGGTGCGTTTACACTGGCAACATTTTGAGCAATAGTTGGCCTTGAACAATTGAGTTTTCTTACATTCAGTTACAGATTAAATTGAGAAGAATTATTGTTCAAAAAATTGTCAGTGTAGGAACACCTTTAGACTGACATTACTGTACAGCGCACTTTCTACTCCATTTTGCCGTTAGATGTCCTAGTCTATGCACATTGGGCTCTCCTTCGCGGGTTTGATAATTTTTGCGCTTTGAACGGTAAACTTAACCTTTTCGCCACCATTGAATTTCAAGTCGGTAAAAGCGACCCACACGCCATGACCTCATATCATTCGATGTTAAATATTGTAAAGGCAACCTACATACTCTCAAGTAAGGTTCATTTTCTGTCTTTTGCTATAAAGTGTTTGGCGTGTGAGACACTACTTACGGAATCTACTGCGGTGGTTTAAGGATGTACTGTAGTAACCCTTTGAATACCATTCTTCATGAACGGCAGTGTTACTTAACGCATTCGCTGACAGTCCTTTTTTCTGGACCTCTGGTTATATTTTTACATTTAGTGCGGCATATACGCACTTTTCAATGTTCTTCAAATGCACATGAGAGTTTAATCAAGTATATACCCAGTGCCTCAAACACACATATGAGTTCAGGATAAGATAAGACATCTGTAACATTGCAAAATGAATACAACTTGCATATGCGTTGAAGGCACTGGGCGAATCAAGCTAAATTATATGAACTCACAGACGCGTTCAGAGCACTAGATGAAAGTAGTTGCTGGCAGTGAATGCGTTAAACGCCAACTAACTGTCCATAAGATTTAATTTGAACCCTAGTGTAAAGGACGGCGACTGGTAGCGTAGCCGAAGGCACGACAACATGCAACATCTTCGTTCTTTAGTTGCTCTTGGCGTTCAAAAGGTTCAATATTTTTATTTAGACCTAGTAGTTTCCTAAACCTATAATGCGGGGTTTATATGTTGGTCTAACATCGGCAAGCATGAGGAAGCTAAATATAATCCAGGGAAATCACATGTCAGCGGTTCTATCGCAAAAATTGCAATTTGATGGATTCATCCCTGTCGCTCGAGTTAAAGTAAGTGCGGTAGGGATGATGGAGTTTGGAATTTCATAATTCTATTTCACAAAGGTGATTTCCACTTATTATTTTGCCCGTGCCACAGAGGTTGTTATACGCATTTATTCTCATTAGTCCAATCGAAGTAGTTACGTGGCGGAACTAGAGAGACTTTTTCCCGATAGTTCCGTTCCAATGTTCGGTTGTGGCGCTTCGCGGGCCGCTACAGCGGCACGGTCGCTTCGCTCGCTCGGCTCACGCGTTGTAGGGTCGCAGTTCTACTAACACTCCGCTTCGCTCGTCGTCATACAGAATACCTAACTACCCCTTTCTACCGTTTACAGAACTATTGGGAAAAAAATCTCTATTAGTTCCACCACGGAACTTCTTCGACGGGACTACTGGGAATACGCGAAATGTAGACATTTTACCATTATGTAATGTATTAACAGAAAAGCATTTTCTTGCCCGTGAATACCAGGTGGTATCCTAGTTACAAGGATAGTAACATAGGTATACCCGTATATAACAACGTTCCGTGGTAGACAAAACGTATCTTGTACGTTTAAACGGGCAATTCTTTATATCGGGATTTTGGAAACTGCTCAAAAGATTTCAATTAAATTGGGTTTTCGGGGGCCAACAATCGCTAGTCGTGTGCAGCGCGTTTACTATCTGTAATAACAAAGGGAATGATAATCGCGTTATCGCCACCATATAAACTCCGCATAACAGAAAGTATAGAAACAAGCCTTTACTACAATAAAACGTTTATAATATAGAATAATCTCCCAGAAAACTTTATTAAACAAATTATAATGCGTACCATTATTAAACAATTCAGTGATATAAAAAAGTTACGGGTTATAATCATAATCTTTATTTGTACTAAGAATATGTTAAAAGTATCATTAATACATTACTAGTCGATTATTAACTAATGGCAGGACCAATTATTGATAGGACAAAACTACAATACGATAGCAAACAGTAGGTTCTAGAAATAAGGTGCCATCTTGAAGAGTCTTGATTTTAACGGAAGAAGGACGGGACAACGGAACTCTATCGTTCAATTCAGACGTGGAACGCGGCAGGTCCCTGTCCGCCTAAACGGAATTAATCGGTAGACCTAAAACAAACTGACGTACATCTCTGTTGGCGTTGGGTTGGCATACTTTGAAGTCTATCCGTCTCGCATTAGAACAGACATTGATCCATAAATTCAAACTCCAAGACGTGTATGATTTTGACAATTATATTTGTATGCCGACAGGCACCACATAGTGATACGAAAAATTGTTAACACCTTGTTATTACCTATGATGGACAAATAAACTCTTTGAATCTTGAAAAAAAAAGACGTGGTCGCCGAAACCTATGGAGGGATGGATGGATACTTGTGACTCCAAAATAATCACAAGTTTGGTAATAATCACATGCTTGGTTACCTACACAAAATACCGAAATCGGCATATGCGTGCCTATCAAATTCGAGGATTTCCCACGATTCCTCCTAGATCCCATCATTAGACCTTCACCAAATTTATATGGGTTCAATGCTCAGAACATAAAAAAGAGAGAAGTGCCCTACTGCTTCCTTTCAACGAAAACCAATGTCCCCAGTTTTCTCCCACCAAGTCGACACACACCCACATTGAACCGTGTAAAAACAAAACCTCGGGCGGTGCCGCCGAGTTTACGACATCATGCAAACAAGCGCTGCGCTTGGCTTTACGCACCCCTCAAAAAAAGGCAATGAACACTAGAGGGAGACAAACGTTAAATGATGTTTTATCGACATCGATCTCTAAATTATTATGTTAAGATATTGATGACTATTGAAATTTTATGGTGTTCATATAATCACCAAAGTTGTATAACATAGTAAAGCATTATAGCGGTACATACATAAAAAAAATCATTAAAACAAGTTTAGATGGTGTTCATATAATCACCAAAGTTGTATTACATAGTAAAGCATTATAGCGGTACATACATAAAAAAAAACATTAATACGAACTGAGAACAGTGAGAACCTTCTTTCTTCTATCAAAGTTGGGTAATAAGATCAATTTGGAAGTTGGTCTGCAGTCTTTTGGAACAAAGTTATGTTTATTAAATATTGATTTGTGAATTTACCGTTGATATTAAATGACTAGTTCGACATTCTATTCCTATTTTATCGATGACGCATGAATTGCAATTTTGACCGGCACCACTCTAGTCGGGCGGAGCCTAACAGTGGGCCGGCGACTGCGCACCACTAAATAATTTACGCAGCGACCAAAGCTACAGCGGCATGATACATTACGCCGTGGCTTAGCGCGGTACGGGGTGATTATTGTACAAATCTTTCAATGTACAGCTCGCAGAAAATATCACGCTTTTTCATATTTTATCACTTAAACTTCTTCTTGACCATGTCACGGCGACATGCGCCTCGCCCCCATTTCACATCTATTTCTTTCTATGATCTGAGGTTCAATGCCAGGGTACCTGCTATGAAAGAAAAAAAGAATTATCAAAATCGGCCAACGTGGTCAAGAGTAATCGGGGAACATACATACATACATAAAAAACAAGCAAACATGCATACGAACTGAGTACCTCCTCCTTCCTTCTATTGAAGTCGGTAAAAAATAAAATACATCTACACGCAAGCCTAGGCACCGAATTCTAACTTATTTATAGGTAGGGAGTTTTAATTTGTTTTTTTTTGCATGTAGTGTCAAAAATCGTACTTTCCGCATCATCTAACTCCTGTTTTAGAGTTACCTTCCATCATCAGCTAACCTGAATGACTTGAACGAATACGGCTAATGGCCTATTATTATGTGCATATTTATGATATTTAAAGAATCATCCTCTTACTCCTAACCGTTAAGGAGTTTTACCGTCCATCATCAGCTCACCTGAATGACATGAGGAGCGCTCGTCGCCCGCAGCAGCGGCCGCGTACCGCGTGCGGTATGCCGGAGGTTAAGGTTGGCTGGGGTCAGTTCTTGGATAGGTGCCCGCTTTGAGTGGTTACTAACTGAGCGCTCCCTTCTTTGTAAGCCAAGTTAGATGCCAACTTCCAACAGTCAAGTTGCCCACTCACTTGACGAGCCTCATCCCAATAAGGTCTAGTCTCCCCCTTGGGTTGAAAGGTCCGATGGCAGTCGCTTTCGTAAAACCTAGTGCCTAGACTAATTCTTGGGATTAGGTAGCGGACAGCGGGCATCGTTCAGGATGCAACTGTACTGGGATAACGCTAGGATGATGATGATCATAATGATCAGCTCTCCTGAATAACCTGAAAGAATAAAGGTATCGATTTATACGTAATACCTTTAATATTTAACTCGAGAATTATCCTCCAACTCCTAACCGTAAAGGAGTTGTATCTTCACCAGCTCATGAACATCAGATGGCGATTACCAGATGCAAATACTTGAATAGCTTTAGAAAACAAATAAAACAGATAGTAAATGCCCATTAACATATGAAACAGATAGTAAAACATATGAAACAGATAATAAATGGCTATAAAGTTTGAGAGTTGCCCTCGATTTTCCTATAATCTAATCATCAGATGCAAAGAAACCGGCGAACATCATACATAAAAAACATACGCGAAAATTAAAACCTCTGAGCTGCTTCCCTAGCTGAGGTGCTCCAAATATGAGCGAGATGGCAGTCCACTGTTCTTTACTTCTCATAAAATCCCAATATCCGCTTCGTGCTTATTATGAATGCAAAACTAAATGTACCTATCCCTTCGTAATCTAGTGGGATATAAGTCACATGGATAACTGACTGATAAGCTAAAAATTAAATCAAGTTTGGGCGGGTAACTAAAGCAACTTTTCTTTAAATAAGTTCATAGCCATTGTAACTCAAAAACTCTTAATTGCTTAAGCTTATAGTTATGCTCGCCTTTGTACATATGTCAACTATCCTTGTAATTATTGTTTTATTGTTATGTTTCACTCATGAACAATAAATAATTTTACATCCGTACATACATACATAACTAGTCCTTCAGCTGAAATTTTATATATTCTTAGCACATCGTAGCAGTATCGTACTATACTATTCAGTCGTATCGTTTCCACTGTATGAAATGCTTCGAATGGTTCACACAACAGTTTGGAAGTGTTTTGATTCGGTGGCCGGCACTTTGAGTTACGAACCCAAAATAACTGATGCCAACTTTCATTTTGCCCGCTCCAATGACTTAAGTCTGAAAAGTTAACAGAAATACAGTGTCACATTTATCGCCTGCATACCGCGTGCAGTATGCGAGGTTACGTCGGCACAGGTCAACTCTTGGATAAACGACCGCTTTGAGTGTTTAACTAAGCTTGCTTTAGAAGGCACGTTAAGCCATTGATCTAATGACAGCAGTCGTTAAGCTAAGTTAGAGGCCTTCGGGTGGCTTGAGAACTTCTAACAGTCAAGTTGCCGAATCTCTTTAGAAGCCTAATCCCAATAATGTATAGTTTCCCTCTTGTGTTGGGAATTCAGATGGCAGTCGTTTCCGTAAAAGCTAGCAAAAAAAGAATCCCAACACTGCCTTCACAAAAATCCCTATGATGCTGTTCTGCTCTTTAGGCCTTCAGCAGTTCATATGAAGAGGCTTCTTAATAAATACTAACAAAACAGTTTTTTTTTTTTATATTGGGGAATTTTTATACACAAATCGTACTAGTCCTAAAGTTTAAACATGGTTCACTAAATAATTACCCCTTCACAAGATTCCCTTTAATATTATTCTGATCCATCATCAGAACTTCAGCAGACCATTGTACAGAAGCTACTCAGCAAACACAATGTAAAGAGCCCAAAAGCGGTTAAGTAGCTATGTTTCTTCGAACGGTATTTTGTGATGTTGTTCTACTTCATCATCAGACTTTCAGAAGTTCATTAAGAACGGTTCCTAACCAAACATAAACAAAAGGGCCCAAAAACAGACAAAAATATACCTTACATCTGTACATTCTCAACTATTTTTTTGTGCTCTATCATCAGATCTTGTAATCTTCACTAAGTCCTATCAAAATTGTCCACACTGGTCAGGCAGTTCCAGAGAAAATGCGCTCAAACGAACTTTCAAGCGAAAATTTAACTTCAGAGCCCCTGGTGAGTTATCTTTGTAACATTTATTTGTTATCGTTGTAACATTTATTATTTGAAGTTCGTCCCGAATGAACCAGTAATTCATTGCATAAAACTGTATCCAAAGCGGTCAAGCCGTTTTGGAGATATTGCACAAACAAACAAACATACAACCTCTGACCCTGAACGCATATATATCTTAGCCGTTCCGTCGTGGTTAAAAATACATACAGTGAGTGAAACATAGGGCTTCCTCCTTTTTTGAAGTCGGTTATAAACCGAACAATATAGCAAAGAATCATCGCTGAACATATTTACTTTTTTTCTAAGGTTGTCAGTCAGGCAGCCCTACTGCTGGGCCAAGTCAAGGGGGAGCTTGTACATAATTTATAATAAATAAAATAAAATAATTTAAAGACAAAGACGAAATGAAATTTTAGTCGGTTAAACACAGCTAAACTAATGGCTAGGTCTGGTGTTAAACTGCACGAAGCTTACTAGCAAATAGAGATTACAATATACTAGAAGTATTTTAAAATTGCTTACCTTAGGCACATGCGTGAATATTTTTAGTATCACGATAATATTGAGAAAAGCTATTGCAACTACATATATCACAAAATTACACGTTACAACAAATAAAACGAAATAATTATGTATTTATCTGTCGTAAAGCGCATGCGCACTTCTAAGGTTTGGAATTCTCTGCCGGCGTCTGTATTTCCGAGTTCATATAACCTGGACCTTTTTAAGGCACGAGTGAATAGGCATCTTCTGGGTGAGCTCGCTTCATCGTCGGCCTCATATTTGCCCCCTGGCTAGATGCTGGCCAAGAGCAATCCCATTTTTAATAAAAAAAAGTAAACCAACATGTTCTCAATTTTATGCCATTAAATGATTGATATTTGTATATTTATTTGTTTGATTGTACATAATTCCAGAATTTTTCCTAAAACACGACACTTACGACAAAAACACGAACATATGACCCGGGTTTAAAAAAAATGCCGGTTTCCGAGCCCTGGACGTCTGTCCAAGCAGCAGCAGCAGAAAGAAGCCTAATGGTATATAAAATTATTTATTATTTAAAGACTAGTTTCCGTCCGGCTCATCAACTAACCAGTATCGGTATTTATCTCAGGTTACAGCCCTATCTGTGTGCAAATTCGTTTAGCCGTTTTTGTTTGATTGAGTAACAAAAATATTAGTTAAACTTTCATATATTATGACGGAGTGGAAATCCGTGACGGAATTTACGGGACGGAAAAGATTCCGACGACAGCTACTCTATATAAAAATTAACCAAGTCACTGTTTCTATGGGGGCCTGTAAAAATATTAATATCTTTGATAAAACCACGTCTTCCAGGTGGTCGCAAGCCGCCTCTGGGGTCGCATAACCGGCCTTGCGACTCTACCGCATGTCATTTCACTGGCCAATTTAAATAATTATATAGATTGAAAGTGTCGAATTCACCATTATGAGCTGCTGTTCAGAGCCGCCATCCCGAATAAATAAATAAATAAAGTAATTGGCCTTAGTACATATCGTCAAGCACGATAATCTCACCCGAATCCGTAATATAATTGCTTATATTCTACTCACAGTAGTCCAGGTCAGCTCCATGTGTTGCGTGTGGCAATGTTCAAGTAAAAGTTCCTATTTGCATGATCAGGGCATGCTGTTGGGCAGTCATGGCGTGGTACAGTCAGCGTGATATAGTACGTAGCAGCCAAAGGGGCCAAATACTTCGGAACACCATACAAAATATATGGTGTATCGAACTATTTGGCCACTTTGGCTGACATGTACTATATGATGCTAACTGTACGTATACTACTTTTTAATCATTTACTTATATTCTTAGTGCCAATACTTACTTTGGCATTTGTACTTTGAAACCTACAAAAGTCAGCGAAGAAATTCAAAGGTGTATGTAAAGTCCCATCCCAAGCAACCCGAGTCAGCGTAGGGACTACTGCTCATTCCTGCTCAACTGTGAAAGCAGGCATTTGTCCAACCACCATCCCCACCACCATATCAGCCCAAGGACGTCCACTGCTGGACATAGGCCTTCCCCAATTTCATGGGGGGTAAATGCCATAATCACCACGTTTGGCATGCGGGTTGGCGATCGCAGTGTCTCCACCGCACTCCAGGGATGCTGCTGCCCGTCCCACGGTCCCATTTGTCCAACAGTGGGACATAATAGGGTGATGATGATAACAACTTTGTTCAAACAAATATCATAATATTTATCTTCGTGTTGTTGGTAGCTTCTAAAAGCAGATTACCCAAACGTGCTTTCGAGACACTTACCTCTTTTATGGGTATCGCTTTCAGCTCAAAGCGGTTTGGTAAATGGCTATCGGGGGGTCAAAAATAACTTAACAGTTCATATATAAAATTAACCAACAACAAACCACACCACAGGATTGAAGCAAAAAAATCTTCTCTACTGCATGTGTAGGCGAGTTATACCCTTAAAACATTTTATTTTAGATTAAATTTTACCACTTTGTCAGTTTTATTGATTTATATATCTGTGCCAAATTGCAGCATCCTAGCACTAACAATCACAGAGCAAAGCCTCGGACAGACAGACGGACAGACAGACAGACAGACGGACATGGCGAAATTATAAGGGTGCCTAGTTGACTACGGAACCCTAAAAAAACGCCTTCAATTTAGTTTTACGCCAAGGCTCTCCGAGAGCTGAGTATTTATTGACTGCAGAAAACACCGAAATTGCCATCGACTTGCCTATAATATCTGAGAGTTCCTTAGATTCCTTATGTATTTATTCCCTATAATAATTATCGAACTATATGAAAACAGTAGATATAGTAGAGAACTGTGATAGTTCATCGCCTTTGCTACATCTTCATATATTAGCCTACTACTCGTACACACTTATTGCTCTGTAAATGGGTATGTGGTGTTGTGTTCCTGTTGGTAAGCAAGGCGGCCAGAGCTCTCGAGGACGCGATGTGCTGAGAGTAAGAGTCCTATGTCAATACCTAGCAGTCAACACAACGAATCCTAAAATGTATAAAAGGAAAGCAACGTAAACTTTGAAGTCGCAAGCGTCCTTCAGTCTGCTTACCATCAGGCAGGCCCGAGGATGCGCTTTGTTGATCGTGAGGGGTGTATGCATTTGTTTCTTGGTGTCAAAAAGTGAACCCTATCACTTGCGGAGAGTTCAAACACGAAGGGTTTATCTTCTGAATTTTAGATGTCAATATAGCCAACTTGTAATCGTCTACAGTTAGGTAAGTCCAACTTCCAGAAAGAGGTTAATCGTCGAATCCGACTCGGCTGGGCAGAGTTCGGGAAGCTACGGCACATCTTTTCGTCCAATATTCCGCAGTGTCTCAAGACAAAAGTCTTTGACCAGTGTGTGTTGCCAGTGATGACATATGGCACTGAAACGTGGTCGCTTACTATGGGCCTCATAAGAAGGCTCAAAGTCACCCAAAGAGCAATGGAGATTCTCTGGTGTTAGGAGTTTCTCTGCGTGATCGCATCAGGAATGAGTCCATCCGCAGCAGAACCAAAGTGACCGATATAGCCCTCCGAATCGCTAAACTTAAGTGGCAGTGGGCGGGGCACATAGCACGTAGAACCGATGGCCGTTGGGGCGGAAAGGTTCTCGAGTGGCGACCACGTACCGGAAGGCGTAGCGTGGGCAGGCCCCCCACACGGTGGACCGATGACCTGGTAAAGGTCGCCGGTGTCCGCTGGATGCGGGTGGCGCAGGACCGGTCATTGTGGAAGTCTTTGGGGGAGGCCTATGTCCAGCAGTGGACGTCTTTCGGCTGACATGATGATGATGATGATAGCCAACTTCTGTCTCCATGCTTCCTTGAGTTTGCCAAATTTCAGCTGAATCTATTGAAGATAACTCTAGCTCTAGAATTCAGATGCAAGATTTGTCCCACACACACATACATACTGTTTTACTAGCCCTGCCCATTTTATACGGTCGTAACGTACCTATACAGACTGGTAATAATTATACAGTAATGAAGTTGCCCGTAACATATACCTACCTAATATATTTGTGATCAATTCTTCTAAAATTATCTGAGCCTAATTTCGTTACTTGCAAATAGACTACCTTACCTTAGTAATGATGTCAGCTCATGAAAAAAATCTTCTACAATTAGTGATCATGTACTCTTAACAGCGGGGAAAGACGAGTTTTTGAGCGGAGGCCGCATTTGTATTATGGCACTTAGCACCTGGTCAATCTTAATCATTTATATTTACAGAGTTCCTGAAAGAATAAATTAACAATTAAAGTTCATGTTCAAATAGTTTCTTTATTCTTAGTTCGTAGCTACTACCAATGGTATCAGTTTACTATAGCAAATGTATTTTTATTTTGAAGAAAGTATATCCTTAACGTTATTAACAAGCAAATCTGCTATTGAACACCTACTAAGGACCCTATTGCATTCATTTCACCAAATACGAGTATAAGTTCGTAAAACTCCAATTGGCACGAGGCGGGATTCGAACATTTCTTACCACGAGCGCCGCTTGACAGCTGCATGCTCAAACACCTGGGCTACCGTTGCTTATATCACATTTGATATTCACCGTTATTTGAGTTGATGATACTTATGTGGAAGAACACCGTGAGTGAAATCCCGAACCTGCAGTGGGGCCGTGTGGGAACTACTAACCATTCCTTCTCGTCTATGAGAGGAGGCCTGTCCCCAGCAGTGGGACGTATGAGGGCTGATACGTCAATTCCAAATTGTAATAGTTGTTATTGTTTCTTTGTTCTCGCATAGAACTATTTCTACCAAAATCTTTTTAAACAAACTTAACTTGTAATTCAGTACTTACCTTTTGGAAATAAATCTAGTCTACATCGAGATTATGTACCTTCATCGGCATCAGCGTCAACGCTATTTATTTGTGATTCTTGTAAAACCTTACACTACATTTTTACTTATTACATATTTTCGACGCAAGCTTTCATCGCCGATTTTACCTGAAAAAGAATGTCATTAGCTGCCGTCAAGTTTTTGTTTTTAGAACATTCAAAAAGTCCGACTGCTGCCTCCTTAATGGTTGACAGTCTTTGGCTGTTAATTTATGTAACAAAAAAAAGCACATGATATTCTGTCCGAAGATTTGTGTAGATTTAATATTTAAGTTGTATCTAGTTACGTGACGAATAAACAACATATAACTCTTCAGGCGCGTTTTACATGCTGCGACATCAACCGGCACCCTCGCCACCAAAATGATGACCACCGACTCCGTTCGATTTGGAGTCAATCCGATCATTCTGTGTGGCTGTTGCACGCCAAAGAGCAAAAACAAACAAAAAAAATATATACAAAATTGTCATTAGTGTAAGTTTAACACTAACCTTCTTGCAAAGACGTTTTTAAAGTGCTATTTTAGGTTCAAACTCAAAGTACCCCAGAGAAGACGTCAAATAATAATACCGCTACCGAGCGAGATGGTCAGATACTAAATGAAATAAGGGCGACAGAGCGGGATATAGAGTTGTTGTCCTTGTCATATATTTGCTTCATTATTTGCTTCAATGTCATATTCACGTCATGTCAAATAGTAGATAAACGACTACCGGATCAAATTAAAGAGATTGTTTATGGTTAGCCGCCAGGCGTATAAGGCCTGAATGACACTGGCGCGGCCTGCGGTAGCGGTCAATAGTAAATTTGACAGCTAATGACAAGTAAGCAAAGCTAAGCAAAGCTTGTACTATGGGTACTAGACGATGATATACTTACTTATATAGGTAAATACATACTTAAATACATGGAGCTTATGGCATTTACCCCCCATGAAATTGGGGGAGGCCTATGTCCAGCAGAGGACGTCCTTTGGCTGATATGATGATGATGATGATACTTAAATACATAGAAAACATCCAAGAACCAAGTACAGCATCCATGCTAAATGCACAAATAATGCCCTGGCCGGGATTCGAACCCGGGACCTCTAGCTTCGGAGCCAGTGTCACTACCAACTATGCTAAACAGGCCATCAAGCCATGCATGCTATTAATAATTCATGCGCAATAAAGGGTTCCGTACCTACTAGTCCTAATTTAAAACCACTATTATATACTGTGAATTAAAAGTACGCGTAATGTAGGGTTCTGTAAATGTCCACCCGTGACATTATGCGGCTTTAAAATATCGTCTTATATTTAAAATATCGCCTAAGACCTATCGCTAGAAAACCTGTTTTCAAATATAAATAAAAACTGGCCAAGTGCGTGTCAGGCCACACGCAATGAAGGGTTCCATAGCTAGTACTACTGCTTTATATTTTAAAACCACTATCCTGCACTTCGTATTAAAAAAGGTCATGTCTTCATTAGAAATTTACGGCAGTTAAGGCCTTTTGTTGGGGCAAGGCAGTTTTTCAGCGATAATTCAAAAACCGTTAGACTTATAGAGTTTTCCTGTAATCTATATGTATACATAGAACGATTTCATGTGTTTTTTCAATGGGAGAAGGGTCTATTTTCTTAAATAACTTCAAAACCATTTTTCAGCCCACCGTGCCGCGTACGACTACGACTGCGACACGTGATTAGACAGTTTTATTGAAGTTGACTAACGGCGTCACGTGATTGGTCAATTTTCATTATAGGTCACTAAAGTGTTTTCTTACGAGTAGTTTTGAGTTCCATAGAAAAAATTGTGTGATTTAGATTATACGTTGGTCTAGAAACATTTACTTGAAACATTAAATTCGACCACAACCATTGTCACCAACAAGATATCGTACCAAATTCAATACAATCGGTCTAGTTGTTTCGGAGCAAATTGGCTGTGACAGACGAATGGACAGACAGAGAGACAGACGCACAAGTGATCTTATAAAGGTTCCGTTTTTTCCTTTTGATGTACCGTATGGAACCCTAAAAACCGCACTCGAATCGGATCATCTGTTAAAGAGCTATGGTGCCACAGACAGACACATATACACAGATAGTACAGATACACATGTTAAACTTATAACACCCCTCTTTTGCGTTGCATTGGCGGTTCAAGATTTTTTTTTAGTAATTTCAATATATAACAATGTAGTGGCCGATATAATATATAATACACCTACATTACAAATTGTATTTAAATACACATTATAAAGACAGACAGAACAGATAGACAGATAGACGGGCTTGACGAAAGTATAAGGATTCAGCTTTTGTCATTTTGGCGTTGGAACCCTAAAAATCCTGTTGTTGTTAATAAGGTTTCCGTAAATAAGAGCTATTTACAAATTTAATTCGATACAATAAAACATACTAATAATTGAGGCCGCAGGATGTAATACTATTATGTGCCGCAGGTCACAAAAAGAAAACAGACTAAGTACTTCAAGTTTGCAAAGCCAGACAGGGTAGCCGTTAGTGTGACCACATCACACGGACCATATCGGGCCACTTTTTGACCTCTCTATAATTTAAAATGCTACTTGACCTACACACAACTTCCCACGACTTATACTTATAAGACCTTCTTCCTATTACCAAAATCCTGAATTTCAGTAAAAACTCTTACCGTCCAGGAGATTATGACTTCCAAAAATTACTATATTTATACCGAATGGCTGATTGACTGACTCACTCTGTCACATTGAAATGTTTGACTACTTCCCCCACACGATGAACTGATGACCTGGTAAGGGTCGCGGAAGTCCGCTGGATGAGAGTGGCGCAGGACCGGTCATTGTGCAAATCTTTGGGGGAGGCCTATGTCCAGAAGTGGACGTCCTTCGGCTGACATGATGGTGACTTCCGGGTGACCTAGAATGGTTAAATCTGGCATCCAACTAGGTAGTTGTGTGTATACAAAGGGATAAATCTAAAAACTGAATTTTTACATTTGGATTTTTATTAATTTGCAACGTTGTTTACGGGCAAATCTAGCAACTGAATTTTAAAGCGTTTATCTTCAAATAATACAGAAATATGAATAAAACTCCACGAAATATGTCCAAAAAAGACAATCCCGAAGAGTGGCGTATCTGGTCATTTTTTCGTGCACAGAAGACGTAACCGTCTCTTACAAGGGGGACGCAGTTTACCAAATAGAGGCATTACCTTAAATATATTCAATGAAAAATGTTTTGTAAAAATAATAGCTCCAACATTATGAGGTATTGTTTATTTACTTGTTCATAAATGGCAGCGCTGACCGAAAGGTTCTTGAGTGGCGACCACTTACCGGAAGGCGCAGCGTGTAGTAGACCGGCCCCCCAACCCAAGGTGTAATGATGACCTGATAAACGTCATGGGAGTCCACCGGTCACTGGCACTCTTTTCGATAGGCCTTTGTCCAGCAGTGGACGTCCTTCGGCTGATAAAATGATGATGATGAAACTGGTTGGTCTCATGTTTGTTGAACAGTGACGAATTTACATATTTGCTATCCAAAGTAGTTTACTCGTACTTCCTCTACCGACTTCTAATTCGAAACCACTAATTTCTCCTCCAGCCGTATAAGCTTACTGTCTTGGTCGTGCTACCTTACTTATTGGGTACTTTTCAGGGACAACTACTCACATTGAGCTCTTAGCTGTAGTCATCACTGCATCTAGTTGATAACTTACATCTTTGCAATTAGTGGAATTCCTGAAATAAAACGTACACAACACTGACACAACAAATATTTTTTCATGAATTTGTAATTATGACAGCTTGTCAATAGTTTACGACGTAAGTATTTTTTTCTTTAAAAATCAGTGCACCGACGCCTTTGTCGGACAATGATGAAGGACTCGTTCATGCAAGAGTAACACCGTCGTTTCAAACTGCAATGAGAATATTACCACAGCGACATCTAGTGTGGAGTAGCAAACCGATTGTGCACGTAATTCAACTTAAATATTTTATGTTTCATAACGTTAACTTAACAACTCTTATTGTCAACGTAGCGAAATCTAGTGTCGAATAGAAAAACGTTGAGCAATGAATACAAAAGTACATGGGAGACCGCGCTTTGCTCGGCGTATCATCTAGTTAGGTCATATTCCAAGGAGTGGATGCTTTGCTATGGTGGGATCGTGCGGCTGTCAAAGCCCCCACATAGCATTCATTAAAATCGTTAGAGTAGCCGTTTCCAAGACCCCTAAAATGTATATATAATAATTACTCGTTTAAAGATAACATACATTATAGACACGGCTGATGCAACCTATACCGCCCTCACCCACAGGGCCCTCAGGGCCATCGACAGAGGTGCTGCACCTCATATCCAACTCAGCTACATAGTTTGCACAGCCTAAATGTTAGCATCTGATTTTGAGAAACTACATGCATTGATGTAACAATTTACTCAGAATAGAATTATTCCCGTCGGGGCCAAAGTTCATTTCTACAATTACATATCACATTTTAATAGCAGTTCTTTTATTTTCGTCTAGTCCTATTTTTTTTTTACTACCACGTTGGTGGCAAACAAGCGTATGGCCCGCCTAATGGTAAGCGGTCACCACAGCCTATGGACACATGGAGTTCCAGGTGTATCACATGCGCGTTGCCGACCCTAAAAAAATATATCAATCCTATCTAGAAGAACCCCATAATCTAGCCCCTCGGGAAAAGGAGCTCATTCCATAACCAGAATACCTATTAGCAGTTCGTTTTGTTCTACTCGTTGAACAAATCGTAGGACAAAACGAACTTCTTATTATTTCCGTCCGTTTTGTTCACATCGTAGGACAAAACGGATTTTCATGTCCGATTTGTTCACATCGTAGAACAAAACGGATTTTTTTGTCCGGTTTGTCCTACGATGTGAACAAAATCGTAGGACAAATCGGACTACATCTGACGGAGTTATGGAGTAACAAACATTAAATAAATAAATAAAAAAAAACAAAAAAGAAAAACATACAACCGAATTAATAACCTCCTCTTTTGAAATCTTGAAGTCGGTTAAAAATACATAGTATATACCGCTTACCACTCAGTCATTACCTTAGATGTTAAATTTTCATATCTAATATTATTATGATCCTATGCTGTTGATCATGGCCTATAATCTTCAAAGGAAAAATCCTGGCGTTTGTTATCTGTGGTCGCTGGAATAGCCCAAAGTAATTTCCACGCTCTCCTTACCCCTTCCCTTTCGTCATAAATCTGTCATTGGTCATGCCACCAATTATTGAATTAGTTTTGACAATTATGTGGTTGAAGCCACCATTACTGCATTAGACTTGATCAAGTGAAGTATCGTTGATTTTCAATCCCAGCTTATTCTCTTAGGTAAAACCGTAATATTGTGGTTCCATGGTTATGTTTTAAGTGTAGCCAAAATGTACTACAAGTGTTGTGTCGATAACTGGTGCAGGTAAACGCCAAGACAGTAAAATGGTCCAGTTCCCCTCTTCGGAGATAGGACTCCACAAGTGCAGTATATATGTGATCGGCTTCGTAATTTTTATCCGCGAACTCGGGAAGACGACAAAATATGAGGTGTTTATTTGGTGCAATGTAATAAACGGGTTCTTGAAAGGCACAGGCACAGGCACAAAAAAAATAGAAAAAAAAAACATCTTATATGCAGGTTTTACTTCGACTTACTTACTTCGAATGGAGGTGTTACTTCGCGTTACTTATGCACTCCTATTTTCTTGGGCAAATAAAACGGTTTATATTTCACTAAATTACATTTCAAATATATATATAAAATGAACGCGGGCCTTAAACACGACTACACCTTGCGATGCACGGTGGTCTAAGGGGTAGGGGCCTACAGCGACTTTCACCAGGTCATCAGTCTATCTTGTGTGGGGCCTACCTATGCTGCGCCTTCCGGTAAGTGGTCGCCACTCGAGAACCTTTCCGCCCTAACGGGCATTGGTTCTACGTGCAATGTGCCCGCCCACTGCCACTTAAGTTTAGCGATTCGGAGGGCTATGTCTGATAATTGGGTTCTATTGCGGATAGCCTCATTTCTGATGCGATCACGCTGAGATAATCCCAGCATAGCCCTCTCCGTTGTTTTTGGTGACTTTACGCCGTCTTATGAGATAGTAAGCGACTACGTTTCAGTGCCCATTATGTCATCACTGGCAACCCACACTGGTCAAAGACTCTCGACTTGACAAACTACAATTTAGAAAAGTGGAAAAACCCCCCACATTTTCATTTCAAAGATCAATAGCTCAAAAATGGCTAAACAGATTTTCATGAAACATGGCTAAGAATACTCGGGATAAAATTATCTATGACACAAAAAAAAAACTAAACGAAAAACCGTCATGAAAATGGCAGCTATATTAAAATAATAAATAATAATTAGTATTAATTAGTATATTAGTATATTATTATTAGTATATTAGTAAATAAGTAAATATTAGTAAATTAGTAATAGTAATATTAGTAATTAGTAAAATTAGTAATAGTAATTAGTAAATATTAGTAATAGTAATTAGTAAATATTAGTAAAATAATAATATTAGTAAATTAGTAATAGTAATATTAGTAAAATAGTAATAGTAATTAGTAATACTAATTAGTAATAATAGTAATTAGTAATGTAGTAATATTAGTCAAATTAGTAAATATTAGTAAATTAGTAATATTAGTAATTAGTATCAGTCTATATTAGTATATTGGTATTAGTATTTAGTATTAGTATATTAGTATTAGTATAGTAATAGTAATATTAGTAATTAGTATGGAAAGTATGGAATTTAAAAAATACCGGCCAAGTGCGAGTCGGACTCGCGCACAGAGGGTTCCGTAAAAATATTTTTATTATATGATGTAACTAAAAATGTACGCTTATCGCAATTTTTCCTTTATCTGTGCTATAAGACGTTCTCTTCGTATCAAATTTCAAGATTCTAAGTTCACGGGAAGTTCCCTGTAGGTTTTGATTCCCTTGCGAGTGTTGAAAATCTGCCGAAATTTGCGGCATAAACGGCTGTAGCTTTTAATTGCGTTGGCTTTTTTGCTTTTTTTTTCACAGCTCCAAGGCACAGTAGACCTGAATATTTGATATAAATTCCAGCTTGATACCTCCACGCGTTCCTGAGAAAAAGGGTTTTGACAGACAGACAGACAGACGGACGGACGGACAGCAACGTGATCCTATAAGGGTTCCGTTTTGTCCTTTAGAGGTACGGAACCCTAAAAAAGAAAGCTGTTTGAGTTATTCCAGCGTTTCGCCATTGACTAATATGGCAGTATGAAAGTTGTGCGTCTGATATGTACTATCGCTTATTGGTCTGTGATGTTGATAAAGAGAAATATCTAAATTTCAACTTAACCACAAGTCAAATAAGATACAAACTAATGCATAAGGATGATAAAAATGTCCGCAAACCATTCGTGAAAAATAAACAACATTGGAATTTTAGAAACCTCATATCAAATTACGACAGGTCTATTAAAAAATAAATAAATATAAGGGGGAATTTTTTTACACAAATTGAACCAGTCCAATAGTAAGCTCAATAAGGCTTGTGGTATCGGTACTAGACGACGATATATTTAAAAGATATATACTTAAATACATATATAAAACAAGTATCAGGAACGAATGTCTCTCCTCACCACAGAAACCAACGCCCTTTGCAGGATTCAAACCCTCTAGATTTGGAGGCAGTGACACTACCAACTGGGCTAAACAAATGTTACATTATATGAACACTAGCATTTTTCCACCGACTTTCCACACCGACACCTTTAAACCGTCTTTCTATGCTACAGAAAAGAGTAGGTACGTGTACCTAGAACCTACGCCTGCCAAAATGTCAGTTGTACCTATTATTGACTAACCCACGGAACTGTTATTTTTCCAGCTAGCTAAAATGATATTACTGTTTGTATCTTGCAGTGCTCTCATCATAAACTGACCAAGATATGGTTAGTAGTCATGATTTTGGGCCAATCGACTATATTTCTAATTGTTACACTATCCCGTTAGCCAGGGCAACATGAAAATGTCTGAAACAGTACCAAGCAGTAGACTTCTAATCTAACATACTTTGAAGATGGAGAGGATACATTAAGTGGATTTAGTCATAAAATTTCAATAATTATCCGGAGACGAAACAATGGCATTTACGAGTATATAGTTAATGAAGCTAACCACTCATTTCCCGCATTTATAAAATCAGGTTCAATGACCGTTCGAAACTTGCAATTATCCATTCATTGGCATAAATCGATAATACGAGTACGACATCGATTATCTGGTGGTCTATCTGAGTTGACGCATTGGTATTATATTGGTGTGACAATTGTCGGCGGCCGTCGTGTCTCTGCGCACCAAGCTTATGGGTGAATATCAACCAGAGGTACGGAGACGTGTTTTCGTACGTTTTACACGTAGCTGTCAAGCTTGCGAGGTGCCTGCTGCGAAATGAAAACACACTAATCCCCGCTGGGTTACGGTACGGACTACGGAATGGGTCTACGCGGACGATACTAGTCAAACCATTAACTTACATCGTACTCGTAAGTAAGTTAGTACCGTTTAGACCAGCTTTAACGCATTACCGCTGTGATACACTAGTGTGCGCGATAAAATGTCATTCCAATACGACTCATCATCATCATCTTAGTCAGACGCCCGGGGTCCGCTACCTAGCCCCAAGATTTGGCATAGGCACTAGTTTTTCCGGAAGTGACTGCCATCTGAACTAGACTTTATTGGGATTAGGCCTGTCAAGTGAGTAGGCAACTTGACTGTTAGAAGCTCAAGTCACCCGAAAGCCTGGAACTTGACTTAACGACTGCTGTCATAGAGAGCAGCCGGGATCAACGTCTTAATGTGCCTTCCAAAGCACAGGAGCACTCAGTGACTAACCACTCAAATCGGTCACTCATCTAAGAGTTGACCTGGGCCGACGTTGCTTAACCTCGCATACCGCACGCGGTACGCGGGCGTCACTGGACCACGAGCGCTCCATTTAGACCCAGCTTTTCGAGCCAGCATTACCTACACATTATCGCATATCGTTGTGATACACGAGAGCGTGCTACAAATATCATACCGATACGACTCATTACAATCCCTTGAGTCAAAATAAACCTCCTCACGCCGAACAATTATTCGAATGACCACGTGCCACGGCCTTGGATGGTTTCTTAATCGGTAAAATTGTCATGCTAGGACAACGTATACAGTAACTGCAGAGGTCTAGTGTCAGTAATTATATATTGACATATTGAATATTCCAATATATAGGATGCTTCACATCTAAACTGAAAAACGTTTTTCAGTGGCAGCTTCAAGATTCAATTTAGGTATCTGATAAATCATAATAATATTGTTATAGCAATCGTGTTACGCACAAAACATGCGAATTGTGACTGGTTGAACCCCTGCCCGCTTGATTAAAAAAAAAAAAGAAATGAAATGAAAAATGATTAATTCATAAACTTACAAAACGTAACAGTATAACAGGTTGGTGTCTTTTTTTAAGTATTTAATATACTTGTGTCAAGAGACACCGCTCTTCTTTAAGGGTTAACTAGGTTCACAAAATAATAACCAAGGTGCAGGTCTGTAGCATTAAATCCAAATTTAATTAAAGTTAGCAAGTATAAGAAAGGAGAGGGCATATTTTTCATACAAACAGTCTTTAAAATTAAGTTTCTAGTATTATGCTCTCATCCATTATAATTACAACTAAAATATATTAATATTATTAATGTAAAGCCAAACTTACAATATATATTTTTGGGCCATATGTAGGCATATATATTGTGGCAAGGACAATCGATAACCACTGATCAATACGATAACCATTGATACCAATAAATAAAAACAATTTTAAAGTATAGCATGACTTCAGACCATCATAAATATTATCTAAATCTAATACTTTCCGATCAATTTTGTGGGATTGCATAAAATTAAGTATCGAAAATAGTAAATTAAAAGGAAAAAAGCCTAATAAATGATTTCTTCGATTTTTATCAGTTTATTCAGGTACACTCTGTATATTACGCAGTCTTGTCTTCGTCACGGTAAATTAATTTACGACAATTATGTAAGTGACCTTTCTGTTTAAATAAAACCTAAAACCAGTAGTACTTACTCTTCACTAGTTGAACAATCAGAATCCGAGGTGGCTAACAAGTTAGCGAAATGTGTAGAATATAATGTAAGCACTGTTTACTCGTTTGAATTAATAGCATTTATTAATAAAGAAAAAAAAATCTACCTCGGAATAGAACGTCTAAAGCTAACTGCTAATTATTTTCGCAAATAAAACACATAAACGACAGTCACGAGGTAGATAATATACGAGGCTTTTTAAAATCCCCTTTACATTCCATTAAAATCACCATAACATACGATGCCGTTCTTCTAACTATAAATTAATCTGAAAGCTCCACTTCGAAAGCTATCTCGCATGCATCACCGCGATCTGCTAAAACCTTTAGCTGCCATGAAAAAAAACTGTAATAATTCCAATTAACCCTAATAATAGGCTCTGTGCACAGTGGAGAGGCAGCGCGATTAAAAAGACAAATTCCTTAACCACTAGACTACAATAGCAGGTTGCGAGCATTCCCGAGTTCGAAGCCCGCTTTTATTAATAGACCGGTAGCTCCATGGTCGCCTTACTGAGCGAAAGATATGATTAACACAAAGGCGATACATAATAAGCGATATTGGGACCAGTTCGGGGAGCTATGGACATAATGCGAGTATGTGACCACAGCAGGTTTCCGATCACATCCATTATAGGCTAATGCTAGAAGTGGGGTAACGCGCGCGTTTACGTCCTCGTCTCTTGAGATTTTGTTCTTGAACAGATAGAAAACTTAAACGTCCAAGTTATTGGTGTGCCGTTAAGTTATGGGGCATGCCGCTTGCAGGCTATGAGGCTTAATTAACGACGGCACAGTACAGCGCTACCGGCCAGCACGTGACGACCATAGTCAATGCATTTACGGATTTTTTTGCTTAATTTATAGCTTATATTGTGTTATGCTGTGTTTGCCATTTGTATCATTACTGTATTGTAAACGTTTATTCGCATTCTTATCATGGTTTCGTCGTAGGGATTGTAAACAAGTCAGTTTCAGCATTTTGCGTTCGTGCAGCTATTGTGTTCGGCCCGTGTACTTTGAGAAAAACTTAAAGATCGACGTCGGTATTGATGTGATAATGATAATCACTACAATTTAACAAGACGGCGTTCTCCTTGCCATCCTTCCATTCTATTTAAAATTTAACTGGCTTGTTGAATAAATAAGACTGTAAATAACTTTGTAATGACAGGAGTTGTAATTGGTTATGTTTTGACATGAATCAGACGAGAAACAGAAAGAAACGTTGTACATTCATGGTTCTACAAAAAGCCCAAGACAAGCTTGCGTGAAGCAAAAACCTATCAAACCACATAGAGAGCCTGACCGGAGATAAGAAACTGTCGTATTACGTTTTTGACAGACATTCTATCTCTAATAAGTATTAAGTTGCAGTGCGCCATTTAGATGGCGTAGGCCGATTGGCGACTTAAATGGGAATACCACCATTACACGCGTCAAAATGGATTGATTACAGGAGTTACAAGAGTTAAAATAAATTTTAATAAGACGAAGTACAATTCAGTAAAATTGTATCTGTCATTCACAGAGTGAAAAAGCACGCTGTTTATTAAAATAACTGCGATGAGGAAAGTTAATGAGTGACATGATAAAAATTAACTGTAAATGTAATCAAGCATTGAACCTGCAACGTCCTTGGGCATTTTCTTGTATATTTCCTACGTGCTCCAATAAGTAAATAGGTGACCGTCGGCATAAAAAAGTCTAACCGCACAAAGCCACATCGCACATACCTAATGACGAGTATCCGCCAATTAAGCTTGGTGTAGCCCGGCCAGCACATGCGCGCGGCAAAAACTCGTCCGTGTGCGTTGCAGAGGCGCTACCGAACTTAATTGGCAGTGGTTATTGACTGGTGGTTATTGTCCAGCAATGGCGACGGCGAATAGGTAATCGAAGGTCGCCCCGGGCTGGATTCTTCAAGCCTAGGCTTCTGCACATTCATCTGATCAAGTGACAGCAAAAAGTGCCGTGAAATTGCCAACACCGTAGGGCAAAAAGGTACCAACTCTAAAAATGGATTTTGAAATTTTAATAGGACCGGTAGTTAGTCTGTAATTGTGGACATGCAGAGAAGGTGATAGTTACTGGAAGTTGGTATTCAGCAAAACTGAATCATCGTTTAGGAGTACTACAATGCAACAATTATACCTAAATTTTAACATTAGAAACGGAATTGTAAAAAACAGCGAATGGCTTTAGTAAAACATATTATGTAAATTCATCACATTTAGCAGGAATTTGGTAAAGAAAGATATAACTAAACAGGGAAGACGAAATGAGAAGTGGAGTTTCAACTTAAGTAAAAGATATAAACCTTCCAAACATAACAAATTATTATTATCGTAAATAATTCAACATAACTAGTTAAAGTATTCATAGAATACTTGCTCCGGACGATTTGGAAGTTCTTAATATCACAGAATGAAAAAGAAAAACAAATTGTTTATTGCGAAATATTTGTCCGTGGGACGTGAGTTTGGTTTTTCTTGCATTACATCATTCAGGAATATCCTAAGTTAACTAACAGTGAGTGGTCTCTATAATACTATACGCTGGATATATTTTATGACAACAGTGACAATTCTCGCTTAACTTATAGTGACATTTAATAACATACATAAAGTTTACACAGAAAAGCGTGTTCGCCATATGTGGAAATAAATATTTAACGTTTGTTAACTTGCAGGGGCAATTTGAAGTCTAATGAATTTTAATTTAGAACAGAATATTGGCAGCCCAAATTGTATCTCAAAAATATTTATATTAAGTATATAAGTTTACACTCACAAAACGCATACGTTATTCTTATAATACTTATCTATACTAATATTATAAAGTTTGTTTGAACGCGCTAATCTCAGGAACTACTGGTTCGAATTGAAAAAATCTTTTCGCGTTGGATAGTCCATTTATCGAGGAAGGCTTAAGGTTATATAACATCACACTGCGACCATAGGAGCGAAGACGCGGACGAAGTCGCGGGCAACAGCTAGTAATCGTATATGTCCCATTTTGGAGTCTGCATTTAAGAGGTAAATATAGATCGATTTGTGTGAGATTGTATACAGATATTTATTTCCCGGAATTACTTAACATTTAAGCTAATAAAGTTATTTTCAGTACACATGTATTATTAGCGTACATCCCACCAAAAGAATTTTTATGTTAAATGTTGCCATGACGAGACCATGTGACTCGCACTGTCTAAAAGTTATCAAATCTCATGTAGAGCCAAGCTTCTTACGCCCTAACTCTAAACTTTAACTTTACATTCTCTACACTCTAGGCAAAATATGTGGCTTAGCCATTTCGCTACCGACACATGGGTGTAAGGTGAATCATTTATTCACTGTTCATTACTTTTCTGTTAAATACAATAGTTCTTGTAGTAACGGTCAACCCACATATTTTGACTACGGTGTAATGTTTGTGAAGTTAGGGCTCGTAGACTGACGGACTCAATAACCTGTTGTTAGTGTTTTATACTATACGGATGGCAAACAAGCCTAAGGCCTGCCAAATGGTAAGCAAATACCTCCTAAGATGGATGTCTGCATTTACAGGGTACTCGTAATTTTGGTGGAACCTTCACAAGGTGGACTGATGACCAGTTAAAGGTTACGGAGTCCGCTGGATGCGGGTGGCGAAGGACTGGTCATTGTGGCACTCTTTGCGGAAGGCATCCAGCAGTAAACATCTTTTGGCTGATGTGGTGATGATGATGAATAAATAACGCGATAAAGACTCAACGTAGTATTAACTATTTTTATATAAGTTTAAATGACCGGCAGTGCACGAGTCGCGGGCAGCGGTAGCGGCGCGTGGCACGCGGGACTGGTCGCGCGACTCCGCGGTGTCCAAACAAAAATAAACGCAAGACCACACGTTTTTATCTATACTAATATTATGAAGAGGTAAACTTTGTGTGTGTTGTGTGTGAGAGAGAGTTTGTGAAATGCAAATTTGTCGTACTTAGGATGTAATCTCCGGAACAACTCATTCGATTTCAAAAGTTCGCTCACAAGTGTGTGTCCCTTTACGTCCAAGAAGTCGAAATTTACTTTAATGACACTTGTTAAAAATTGTCATTTCAATGAAATAGGAGCTCGCGATCGTTTTAATCCAGGTAATGGATGAATGGTACGAGGGCTGTTCCGAAAGTTTTTAGCTGCTCTCACTCTATTCATGCGATATATTTTTTATTTATACCATTAATGTGGGTAATTTCAATAGTTATGAGCTGGGATAAAATCGTTAGTAAGCAGCAAGTATTTTTTCACAATATTTTTTATAACCAAAAGGCCTTTTGGGCTTTTTAAAATTTGCGAAAATAGTACCATTATTGATACCTAAAAATAGTTTTGACATCTAAATCCCTAACAACTGTAGTGGAAAATGCCCAGGATGACTTCCTAACTTAGTTTTGCTGATTTTAATGTAAAATCACTAAATGATTTTATTTAATTTAAGTTTTTTAGTGATGATGACCAGTCCCTAGTCTCGCGACCTAGACTAATATTCGACACACCTGCTCATTGGCGCTGATTTTCATGCAATCGAAACAGATTACGTGGGTAGAGACAGGGAAGATTCATAGTTTGGTGGTGTATAAAATTTCGTTTAGTTGTGGTGACGTATTAATTAATATTGGCCCGCAACACAAAATTGGTATTGTGACCCGTTCATCGCATATTCGATAGGGCTGTTGATACGTCGTACTTAAAACACAATAAAAAAAACCCAAGCGACTTTCATCAACAGTTTCACCCCAACACATATGTATCGAAATTACCCGCATAATGGTATCATTAAAACATATATCGCATGAATAGAGTGAGAGCAGCTAAAAACTTTCGGAACAGCCCTCGTATTCAGGATGGACAGAAGCTATATTACATTTTTACCTGGGTACTTGTCTTCTCGAAGACCTCAGGGTTCGAAAATAATTGCCATACGATTATTATTATTACCTGGGTTCTTTATCATTCTAGGGTGAAACCGATCCAGCAATTAGTTCGTTATAAAAGACTTGAAACGTCTAGAAAACAGTTGCGGATGTTTACTGTTAGCTGATTTGATTGATGTCTTGGCGTTAAACTCACGTCGGTCATCAAATAAATCGTAACACACACTATACACTTCTTCCTATAGTAATAAGAATGTGTTAAGATATTTGGCTATCTCTACTGTCACTAACATATAATGTGGACTGTACTCGATGTTTAAACATCTCTTTCGGCTCGGCTGTTCAATTAAGAGCTAGCGAAACATGCCTGCGCCTAGCCTATCTGCATAAATATTTGTATTTTAATCACGAAAATTTATAGAAGACATTTTACGCTGGCTAGTACGTATGTTTCACCTTAATAGAGATTCAAAGGCCATTTCTTAGGTGACAAACGGCAATTAAACCACTGGTATATTCATTAAGACTTGGAATTTTGCAAGCTCGGACAATTTACATTCGCATCGGTTATTACTGTCGCCAGTGTCGCCTGCTGCTTTTACTGTTGTTTTGAGAAAAAAGTACATGGCAATGGCAAATAATGTAAAGAAAAACGCGCAATGAAGTTGTTATAATTCTAAGAGCAGCGTCGGGATTATTATGTATAGATAATTAAGTACAAAATGTGCCGATTTACTTTATGCATGGGATTTTAGGAGAATGCCTTTTTACGTGTGTTATTATTGTATGTAATGAGTAATGAAATATTTGATGCAATATTCTCGAAATTATAAAACAAGTCTCTACTGCGAGCCACGCAATTCCAATTTTAAACGTATCAATGTCAACAATCAACGTCTCCACAAAGTAGCACCCATTAAAGGTGTCAGCCATGATGTTGTCCCTCCGACGACATTCGTCTGCTCCATTATTACGGAGTAAACTGTAACAAAATTGTATTTTATCGAGCGGTAATTATAAACTTGGTGAGGGTTCTTTTGACGACTTGTTTATCGAGTATTGGAGATAAGTAAAAAGAGGAATCTCGTGTTCCCTCAGAGACGTACATTGAAGAATTTGTTGACAAGCAATTAAAGGTGACCAGAGCGCGCAGGCGGTGCCGGTGGTGGGCGAATTTTATTTACAAAGTATTACTTTTGAGTCAATGAACCATTCTGTCACTTTCTGTAAATATTGCAGACCGGAACGGTCCTTAATAAAAACCAGTTATTGAAAGGATTAAATGAGTTTCGATGGCGGTGACCGATACTGTTCTATAATGTGACATAATTTTAGCGGGTTATAAAATTATTCGAAACATAATTGTAAAAACCAAATTTAAGTCAGCTACAGATGTATGTTTCGCATAATATATACATATATTTGTATTATACACATCCTATCAGAATCGTAGATATTCTTGATTTGTGCCTATCTTATTCCTTTTTGGAGCCGTATGTACCTAAATAAATCTATATGCATCTTATTAATATTTGCTGTATGTTGAACGCCAATCATATCATGTGGAAGCTTGTTAAAGCGTTAATCACCAGCCGTATATATATAGCTATTGCAGTTAGTTTCATTATCTCACACCTGCTAGTTAGTCATTATAAATTTTTAATAAATAATTCGCAAAATGGAATAGAAGCTTTCATTTAATTGTTTGAGTAGGCCCTTTTTGGTCATTTGTATAGTAAGGTTTAGGCTTAGCCAATATAATTGTATGAGTTATTATGCTTTAACGTTGCTCCAACTTTAAAGAGTAAAACATAACATAATTCGCACTGGGATGACAGCTGTCACCGTACGCAATCTACTACTATATGTTAAAAGGACAATATAATATAGATACATTCATTTGTAGTGCCCGACAAGGGCCCTTTATTTGGCACCTTCAATCTTTAATGCAAATTAAAAGAGCTACCTTTACAACGGGTTGTCAATTATTAACTAGAATAAAGGAGTCAAGCATTAGGTTATTCATCGAGATTACTTTCTTAATAAATATCTATAAAATATATATATAAAATAAGATAAGAATATATCTTTTGCTCCGCGATGGGGAGAAACTGGTGCGTAATGTAATTGTTATCAAAAACCCAAAGAGATCTTGTAAAATTGATGAACGGCCCTACATCTGTAAATCGTAACAAAAAAGTACAGTTGTGTGTTTTGTACAATGCCAATTACTGACATAATGAAAATCCTCAAAATTAATTTTGCCATAACAAACCTGTACGGAAACTATAGAAATACCAATATACCTACCTCAAAATTTTACGCAACATTAATTTAAACTTTGATCTTGAATAAACTGATGAACTCCTATTGGCTATGCTTACAATCATGTTGTCTTAATTACGAAGGTTATTAAAGTGCGAAGTGTACAAATAACTCGCGAAATTGTTTTGACATTGAAATCACCATTAAAAACTATCCAAGTGCGAGTTGGATTTTCATATTAAGGTTTCGTAATTTTGTACTAAATAAGTGTCATGAACAGCGTGTTCCTAGTTCTTATTGTTTTCTGTAGCATTACATAGGTTTTCGTCATAAATAGTATTATATTATGCTACATTTCCATGATTAGTTTCCTCATCTGGATATGATAAGAAACCACTTAGTAGATTTTAATACATTTTTAAACATTTGATTTTAATAAATGACAAGATTTGAATAAACGTTCGTGTAAATTAAAAGCCATCAATAAGTATCATTCTTTTGCGTGAGTATAAAAAATAAAAATTATACCTGAATGCAATATTTCACGACCATAACAAAATTACACCTGTTTTTAGTGCTTTATAGTTTTCGTACCACAATTGGCCCAACGGTGTCTGTCCGTCTGTCACAGACAGCTTTCTGAAAGACCGATTGACATAGGATAGTGAAATTAGGCATACATGTTGCAATTGATGACCTCATTACATAACTGAAACCAAAAATGCATAAGCTCTATTAAAGAGGGCTGTGTTGGGGTTTCATAAGAGGTCAGGATTTTTTTGCCCTATGTGGATCGTGTGTGGTGTGTCATATGAATGATAAGAGTGGTTTCCCCAGCGATATTTTCAAAACTATATCCAATAACGACTTGTTTCGAATAACGGTTAGTACGAGGATCCAAAGTTGCGTCACAATCACCTGTCAATTAGTATGCAGCCGTATGCAAGGCCTGGCTTTGAGTCGTATCGTCTTACGCTATGCTTTAATTGTAATTGATCCAAAACGGTCCTTAAATTTACGGTTCATAAAAGTATCCAAGACATCATAAACATAAATAAGGAACTAGTCTAGTGCTACGTTATTATGAACGCAACTCTAAAACGGATTTCATGGTCATTTTTACACAGTAAACTCTAAACTTGTAACTTATTATTATCATAATATACGGCACCGACATTACAGGTAATGTAAAAAGTTCAGTTTTTCCTTGTAAAAAGTAATTTTCGTGCAATAAAATTAAGCGAGCTGTTAAACATACAGAAATTACTGCAAAATTGGGGTAGTATTGTCCGAGAACAAGCAAAAGTTTAAAGCTACCAACATATTTATCTACCTATACAATATGCTTCAAGTTCCGTTCAGATAAATTACGTCGTAAAGCTTTACTTACGGTTTTTACTTAAACATAAACTATAATATTATGTAATTACCTAGATATTAAAATTACAATACTGTTATTATCCATTTTAACTATGTCTAAGTTGTTAATAAAATTGATCTGTCTATGGAATAGTGCCTACTTTTGTACACACATAATATACAAGCATGTCGTAGGTATACAAAGTGTATTCACATACACAATATGACGATGGATCAAAACAAGCCATCTCGGTATTTCCACACTAGTAGGAGAAATAGTCTCGAAGTTCTAATAAACTGACTTTAATTAGGCTGTTGACTATGCTTTTGAGGGTTTTACTCGTACTCTTGGAATTCTCGTACGACACTATTTTAAAACAGTGATTTAGTACATTTTGTATTTATTACAATCTTTTTCTTAACTTGCAATCTATATGTGTTGGGGACAAATATAGCATTATCCTCTATATATTGAGCTGGCATACTGATGTAAGTTTGCTGGCATTGCCATATTATGGTATCACCGTGCATCTGATGATTGAGAAACAAGGAGGTCATAGGAACTTCTAAACTACACAAGATAAACTCGTCGTGTTTGGGCTTATTGGAACAGTCTCAACAAGTACCAGTTGATGATTGTGGAAAACAGGTACAGTCGGCAGTAAAAACTTGCACCAAAAATGTTTTATATGTATGTATTTATTTTACCATGCCGGGAGTGGGCAAATAGCGCGCCTGCTTCATTCCTTGGATATCGAACCGTTTCTTGGGCTGCCTCTCCGAAAGGAAATCTTAAATTTTAATGACAAAATTATTGATACTCCATCGAAAACATAAATGTGATATAATGCCAATTTCGTAAACGGTTTCGCTAATAAAAGAAGTGAGATCTTACTGGATATAAAGCTTCTTAGATTACCGCTCCTATCATGCATAAATTTTGTCAATTGCTTAAATTTTTTTTCAGTTAAATCTCACTTCTTTTACTAGCGACACCGTTTATGAACTTGGCATTTTAAACATGTAGCTTTTGGTGGGTTAGGTCATCTGTTCCAGCTAACCTTTAACTATATAATTCTAAAATGCTCTTTATTCTTTAAAAGTAAAAGTAAAAAGTAAAAGTAGTTTATTCTTCAAATTAGGCATATTACATGCACCTATGAACGTCAATAAACTACCACCGGTTCGGAAAAATAAACCTCTGCCACGAGAAGAACCGGCGTAAGAAACTCGGCGAGGTGTCATTTTTTCAAAACAATATACATTGTATAGTTAAATATAAAATTACAGTCTCAGTTACTACAAAAATAACAAGCTACAGTAGAAAACCTATTTTCGCGATAGATTAGCCGTGCAGGACACTATCACTGCCAAACATCCCTGTCCATGATGTAATCGTTTACCTTATAATATGCTTTTGAAATAAGTGTTTGTTTTACTACAGATTTGAATTTAGAATTGCTAAGTTCAGTAATGTGTTTTGGAATTTTATTGTAGAATTTAATACAATTTCCCAAGAATGACTTTTTCGCCTTTACTAGTCTATAGAAGGTTATTTTCAGTTTCCCAGAGTTTCTGGTGGCTATTGGTTTATCAGCGTTCGTTGGGAAATTGCACAAATTCTTCCTAACGTACATTATTATTTCAAATACGTATAGGGACGGCAGGGTTAGAATATCTATTACTTTGAAAAATTCGCTTAATGAGTCACGCGACCCCAAGTTATAAATTGCCCGGATAGCCCTTTTTTGCAAAATAAAAACAGTTTCAATATCTGCAGCTGATCCCCACAAGATAAGACCATAAGTAATTATAATATTAAAATAAGCAAAGTAAACTAACCGTGATGATGAACTACATAAGATCTTTCTATTTAAAACGTACGATTATTGTATGAAATTTAGTTACTCACAAGTTTGCTACAGAGTCCGCGAGGACAACACACTGTCTCATGTACCAAATTATTATTTTATTTCGAAATTATAGTAAAGTTAGTATCATATACTTAGCAGCAGCAAAAGTAGTTAAATATATCGTAATACATACACTTACACTACTTACAGTAATAAAGATGTGTTGCGATATACGTGACTGCCAAACTTTGACTGGTACTGTTCATAGGTATGCATCATATAGGTACTAACGGAGAGGTATGCTGACTGCATATAGGTACTAATAATTTCCAAGGCCTTGAGAGCATCTTAAATCTGCCATTTCAATAGAGGATAATCCCACGGAGGCGTCAGACACCGTTTGATTTGCAAATGATTTATTACGCCCTCGTAAAGCCGTAGATAATTATTGGTTTAACAAACGTACGCGGCAGCTTTTAAAATTAATGGATATGTGAATTAAAGTTGCGAGAGCGGTAATGAAGATAACGCGCGCTGGACGCTCGCCGATAACGCCCTGACGTCTCTTACTCGCAGATAACTTTAATTACGGAGATAAAAAGGCCCTACGTACTACCATTAGGCTTTATAATGTCGGCCTATTGGCCCTCTCAGTCTAGTGTATAGGCTGCACTGACAGACCAGCGACAGTCAGCTAAACGTGGCGTTGCAAACGACAAAATAATCAGAAAATGTTAGATTACAAACTACATAGTGGCATTACTCACGAAACGATAAAATGCGGGGCGATACGAATTCAGAAGCATCCGCAGAAGCGGGGCGCATGCTATTACTACTGCACAAACGTAATACTGGCAGTATGCCGTCAAGTGGGGAAAACTTTGCAATATCAGTATAGTACTCCTGATCGGTTCCGTTGACGGCGACCCCGACAAATCATGAATTTGCCCTACCATGAGCTCTTATGTGGCTGGGTAGGCCAAACTTGGTTATAATAATATCAGTAAGCTCATGTCAAAGAACAAAATTCCACGCTGTATATCGATCCCACCCGGCCAAGTCAGGAAGTCGCCTAAATATTTTAATTTCACTTAAATGGTGAGCTAATGGAAAGATGGAATAATAGCTTTTTTACTTTCATTTCATTATATACTACTTTCCGAGGTGTAGATAGGTTCTAAATCTGTTGAATACAATAACGAAAATAATTTTATTGAATGTCGATTGTATCTGTCGATACCCCCTTGTCACTCGTACTATAGAAATTGTTTATGGCTGAAAATTGACACCTAACGTCAACACTACGGCAGTGGACCTTCTGGATCTGTACCTTTAGGTACAATTTTTGTGTGATAGCGTTAATGTAGGGACGTTGTTGAGTTTGCCCACCCCAAGCGACTTTATTAGTGTAGAATAAAAATACTTTGAAAATTTACAGAGCCGAATCCAGTTTCAATTATTTTGGCAGGTGTCGATATCGTTTCTTACACCAAGCAATTAGGATCTCGTCCCATCAATCTCGTTCATTAAGCTTCCTAAGATGTTTCGTGTAGTCCGCGTTAGCCCCGCCTACTTTTCGCGCAAGCGAAATGTGTTTATAACGACGTGCGAGCACACCCACGACATCTAGTGTACATTTTTGCGTATATCTTTAGACTAATAGATGGAATGATTGATGAATTCGAATAGGCATTGCAATTTTTTTGTTATCTTTAGCTACGTGATTCATCAATCTTCGGAAAATTAAGGAAATGAGGTGGCATTACGAGTAGAAATAGTTATTTTAAACAATTATGTTTCGCATAATATGGTTGGAGGTAACATTAGCAATAGCGAATGTGTCTAGGACGATGTAACTAGTTTCTGATTGACAAGATGAATTTGAAGAAAGAATATAGTTATGTAAGATAATTATTGTCTGTATATCCCATTAGGAAGGTAAAAGGTGCCTAAAGAAAATAAAAATGAAGAGTCTTATGTCTTATCATTACCTCCAAACTCGTGTCCGTCCCATCCAGATAATAACAATAATCGTATGCCATTTATCGACATATTTAAGTTCCATTTTATAACGTGTAAAATAGCTTTACGAATAAATGACTTATGAGTCTTATGACTTATTTTCGGACCGTGAGATCTTCGAGAGGACAAGTACGGTTTCCGTCCAGATATTTACTATCTAACATTTGAGAGACGCCCCGACATTGTATACTTCTTCCAAAACTTTAGTACCCATAGGCGCAAAGTTGCTTAGGTATCAGTATTCGCACCTGATAATATTATCGTTGTTTCGTGAAGGCTGTGTGGTGACTTGCTCTTGCAACCTCATGATTTAGGAAATTATTTTATTGTCTAAATACGTATATTAACCTTGACAATTGTACCCTTTCATAAAGTCAAATAAAGTGTCGTTAAGTATATTTTGAGCAAACAGGATAACTGCAAAGACAATCATCGTAGAAAAGCGGTCGTGTCGTCACCAATTAGAATAATTAGGTTAAGTTTAGTATTATATTTCTGGTTGTCCTGAAAATCAGCGTCACGACACACCAGTTGTGGCATATGCTGAGTGACAGACAACCTTTTTGGTGTATATGTTTCCACTTCTGTTTTCTCTTTTTTGTGTACCATTTTATGCACCAAATAAACGTTTTGTCTTTCTAAAAGGAAAATCTGAGAACAATATAAGATTTCAAGCTAACATAGTCATAAATCTTAGAATTAATACTGTTCAAAAGGGGTATTTACCACGTATGTTATTATTGTTGAGTTTCCGATATTTCGGCGCTGTTGCAAGCACCATTTCCAAGGATTAACTGACGTGCTGCGAGTTTTATTTGTGGTCTACCCACACTCTAAAGCGATCTACCCACTTGTTGGTTCGTTTTTTCTGCACAGTATATATGGTAGATACCCCGTTTTGAACAGTAATTCTAAAATCTGAGAGCAATCTCCAGTTAAGCACGAATGCTTTACAATGATGACCTCGATTATATTGCATCGTGCACAGTTTGGGCGGAAATGACAAATAAAAGCAGTTGGATCTCAATCGCGCTTCCGCTATCAATCTTTCGCTCGCGCAGAAAACAATACATCGGCTCCCACGGGTCCGAAGGTCCGAGTCGCCAGTTGGCCGAGACATGTCATTACGAATATATATTTATGTAACACCTAACTATATTCATACCTGACTAGTTTACAAAGACATAAGCCGTAGCACTATTTTTCACTTATAACGTAAATATAAGGATGCAGTGTTTATGTATTCAATCACATACTTAGTGAAAATGACGTAGGACTTGATGAAGACGTTTCAGTCTTCACATATTGAAAAATTGCCGGCTCACTATGAAATAATACATTTACACTTTACAGAAACAAATTTTACAGGCAGTCGTCAGTTTAGCTTACAATCAATATACATAAGTATTTAGTAATGTGACAAATTATAACTATCTATCTTTTCAGCCCGTAGATAGCATAGCTGAGTATAAGCATCTTTATTATGCTAATAATTCTTTATTCTAATAATGTAAGCCTATAGCTACAAGCGCTTTCGAATCGTCAGTTAAAACATTATATTGAGTTAATTATTTAGAGAAATTTATTGCTGCTATTATTATTTTTCACAAAAATATTAAATTTCTGTAGATATGTGACACAAAAAATAGTATCTAGTTAAATTCACAATAGGATCGTCAAAAGATAAATAAATGAATATGTATAAAGTAGAAGTCTAGAAAGTTTCTAGAATAATATCACAATGTCAAAAAAAAGTTATAATATCTAATGCCATAACAATTAATACATCATAAATAATTCATGAATATTTCAGTCACAATTAATCCCACGGTGTTTTATTATTCATGTAGTCATGTGTGCTATAATATGCTTTGATGCTGTGTCAATCTTATCCACTGCTAACTCGCTGTCTAGCATCTATCGCTATCGTCTGACCAACGAGCTGGTAGTCTGCCTGGTGATCGCTGTAACCCGTTTCTTTCAACTCCCGTCATTCCTCGCCAAGTGTCTTGCCCATCTCCACTTCAAATGTGTTATTCGTTTTCCTACATCCGCTACTTTCGTGCGTTTTAGTATTTTGGACACGATCAACAAGGGAGATTCCTAAGATAGCTCGCTTATCTGAATTCAGTTAGCAAAAAAATAATGACTCATAAAAAATGTAGCTGTATTTATATTGCACTTCTGGGTAGAACCTGTTTTATCCAAATTTTAGTGGCCAGCTGACCGACGCACATTGCACATGTTTTTGCAAGTACCATCGTTGTCATATCATATCCATATTAAAACATTTTGCGATCCCCGATAACGTTACTTTTATTAACTTTCTCAGTAACCACCGAGTGCGTTTACAAGCTATTCTAATCAAAGAAGATGTTTTGACGAATAAATTTTCTTTTACCTTTAATATTTTTAAGCACTGTACATAAAAGCACGAAATTTCGTCTTCGTATGCTAAAGTTCCATTTTGTACAAAAACCGTGCGTTTGAACCATTTGAACAACATTTCGTTATACCTCTTGGAATCGCTAAATAATTTGATGGTGGATTTATTGTAGACTTCAGAGCCTTCGCAGATTGGAGTATCCACTCTAATTAATGTCCCTTTACAGGAGCTCACATGACGTATTATTATTGATCATAATAAATTTTAACTTGATAACTTAATTTTCCCTGATGGAGTCGTCGAGCCGGCCACGCGCTCAGTAAACACGCAAATTGTTCGCTACATGCGTACAGTCAGCAATAAATATTAAATCTTTAAAAGAGAAATGCATTAAGTCCATTGTTGGTAAACCTGAGAATTCAAGCTTGGTGCTCTTCAACTGGGTTTGAAATGCTAGGAAGGTGTTTGTTGCACGAGTAAGTAGATGTTCGATAGTTTTCAAGTCACATTTGTCACAGTGTTTAATGATAACGAAATAGGTCCTAATTCCTAATGCTTCTGAGAATAAAGTCGAGATAACTTCGCCCAGAGGCATCTATTTCTACCCTAGAAATCTCTATGACTTACTGCGCAATCGTTTCAGCTCTGGGTCTCTTTCGCTTAATGCTAGGTTAGATATTATGACGTGTACCATTACCATTAGAAACTGTTTAAGGTCATAGTTCGTGTTGATTAAAATCATATATCAGGTTATGCTAGTTTTAACTTTTGTTTTACATGTTATATTTTTTGATAGGGTACAATCTAACTATTTATCGTCAATAAAGTACTAAGTAAATTGAGTTCGGTAAAATAAACCTAATATTGGTTTGATATAAAGGAATAAACCAATTACAAATGAAACCCCATTCGTCAAAATCGGTGCGACAACTAAAGAGCTACGGTGGAAGTGGTACACACGGAAATAATGCAAACATAGATACATACATTACATACATACATAGAGTGCTAAAATCAACCCTTCCCTTTTGCGTTGCCGTGGTCGGGTAAAAATATAGGTACGTAATGAGTACATACCATTTTAAACAAGTGAGTTAGTTTACAGGAATCCTGCTTCATATTGAATTGTTCAATCTGAGGGTCTATTTGAGAAATATGATCAATTTTCAACATATTTACAGTTTTGCGGAGGCTTGGCAAGCGCCCACAACCACAAGCGTGTAAACGGGGGTTTTTGAATTGGTTTGCGAGAGCTTGTCCCTATCCGGGCCAGTGTCGGTTTTTCAAACAGATCAAAGGAAGCGGCCAGTGTTTGCGACGTATTTATACGTTGGCGTGTAATATGTCAAGCCAAACGCAATACGCCGACACAACTTAGACGTCCACGTCTTCAATGTTTGCCTATCCGGGACGCACTCGTAAGCGTGTAATTGGCATCCAAGCGTTTGTCAAGGCTTGGAGCTTGTGGACGCTTGCCAAGCCTTCGCAAGCGTATAAATGTAGCAGGAACCATGATGTAACAACAAATTAATTAAGACTACCTTGAGTAGGTATATCGTATGTCTACGCTAAAATTTCGGATACCTCTACACAATGAAAAAACTCGCTCCTAAATTCACTCAGGGTCCAGATCGTATCCCTCAATTTTTAGTAAGAGATTGCCACGACGTCCTTAGAGCACCTCTGCATTATGTTTTTAACCTTTCACTTAAGACAGGTAAATACCCTTCTGTTTGGAAAACCTCAAAGGTAATACTTATACATAAAAGTGGCTCAAAATCAGAAATACAGAATTACAGGCCAGTGGCAGTCTTGTGTGTGTTTGGGAAAGTGTTTGAGTCCGTGATACATACAAAATTGTTCAACCAATTGAAGGGTGAGTTCTGCGACGAGCAGCACGGGTTTTTACCACAAAAGTCGACTAGGACGAACCTAATGAATGTCACTACTTTTATAGCGAATAGTCTGGAAACCCACAAACAGGTAGACGTAGCATATTTCGACTTTCAAAAGGCATTCGATCGTGTGAATAATGAGACGTTATTGTACAAGCTGGCACTAATTGGTCTTTCGGTAAAGCTTCTTAATTTCATGGCAGACTACTTGTCTAACAGAGTGCAGTTTGTACAATACCAAGGATATAAATCTATACCTTACCAGGTTACTTCCGGTATAGGTCAGGGAAGTAGTCTCGGACCCTTATTATTTCTAATCTTAATAAATGACCTCCCGACTCAGATTGTACATTCTTTTTGTCTTATGTTTGCTGACGATGTTAAACTGGCTTATCCGGTGAGCAGTTTACATGATACCGCTTTGCTTCAAGCAGACATAAACAGGATACAAGACTGGGGGACAACCAATAGTCTAGAGCTAAACATCTCAAAATGTTCGATAGTTACATATACACGGTCGAAGTATCCAATCCATACAGATTATTTCATAGAGGGTGAAAAAATTAAGCGAACCACGTTGGTGAAAGACCTAGGCACATGGTTTGACACGCAATTAACATTTCATCACCAGGGTCTTCGAAACTTGCAAAGTTGCTCGAAAACGCATGGGTTTTATCATGAGGCAAACCAAACACTTCAGTAATAGGCGAACTTTAGACATGCTGTACCACTCATTTGTGAGAAGTAAATTGGATAGCAATGCAATTGTATGGGGCCCGTATGAAGACAAATATATTTTGATTCTGGAGAAAATTCAAAAATCGTTTACAAGGTATCTATTTCAAAAAATATACTTTTATTATCCCTACCTCTACCCAACGCTGTATGTCCTGGGAATGGTGGGCTACCGGGCGTTGGAAATGCGGATAAATCTCACCCTGGTACGATTCCTCATCCGATTAATAAGAGGCAACTCGAGGAACAGCTATCTACTAGCGCAGGTATCCTTTAATATTCCGCCAGTCACACGGCATAATCTGCGCCGTCGTAAGCTGTCCCTGATTAGAATTCCAAGCTCTAACACTAGGTCTCTGTCTAACTCACCTCTCTACCGAGCCATGGGTCTCGTTAATATTATATTAGACCAAGACGGAACTCTTGACTTGTTCGCGACCCCTGAGCCTAGATTTGTGGCCGCGGCCGGGCACTACCTGGAGACTATTGTGGCCTCAAGCACCATTATTTAAGTATTGTTATTATTATTCAGTGTTCACATTTATTATAATAATGTAATTCTATATCACTTAGTATGTTATCTATATGTCATGTCTAGTGTATGCTGTTAGTGACAATATATTGTATGAATAAATAAATAAATAAATACATTGTTAAACTGAAAAACCACAAGGAATGATCCACTCAATGAAAAATGGGAAAACTAAAGATCAAATGCAAAATTAATGTAAGTACCTAAACAGTATGGTAATATTCAAGTTATAATACTTCGCCAAATAATTATATTTGACGACCACTTTGGCTTTGTTGGAAGTGACCCTGAGTACGAAGCCGGAGGTCCCGGGTTCTAATCCCGATCAGGGCATTATTTGTGTAATTAGCACGAATATTTGTTCCTGAGTCTTGGATGTTTTCTATGTATGTATATCGTCGTCTAGTACCCATAGTACAAGCTTCGCTTAGTCCCAACTTGTTTTTAAATAATTATTTATTTATTTAGGCAACAAACAGTCGAATATAGAATTGATGTTATAAGATATTATGTTAAAAGACCTTGAGTGCCATAACTTAAGAATACAAAAACATTTTAACTTAATATAGCTTAGTGTAGGAGCGGTAAAAAGCGAAACGATTGGCAAATCCAGTGCATTTGGTTATTTGTTTCAAAGGAAAAAAAACTTCCCAAGACTAGGCCGATTTGTGTAAGATTATCCCCCAATATTTTATTCATTTATTTATTTAAACAAAATCATACTAAACTCGGACCCGGCTATATCCTGAAACTACGAACAAGACCACCGGGGGATGGGCAGCAGCATCCCTGGAGTGCGGTGGAAATGCTGCGATCGCCAACCCGCTTGCCAAGCGTGGCGATTATGGCATATACCCCCCGTGAATTTGGGGGAGGCCTATGTCCAGCAGCGGATGTCCTTTGGCTGATATGGTGGATACTAAACTCACGCCAGTCACGTCTGTATTCATAAAGGGGTAGGCAGAGTACACGAAATTTAATTTTCCGTGCCACTTCCAGCGACAGGAGGTTTAAGGGTGGAGACAATGCGAATCATTATTAATAGTTAGTTTTATTCGCTGTTGTAGCTAATAAGTAAGCAGTTTACTCGGCGCCTCTGCATAAGGACATGGCCTTAAGTCGCGTAATTGCTTTTGCATTTCAATTAATAAAAACAATTATTTAATAACACCCATAAATTGTCCAAGGTGTGTTTTGTCCCGAATACTTTATGGATACGACTATACAATTAATACAGTAGTTGGTAATTAAATAGTAAACACTTAACAATACCTCTTTGTCAACAGGTTGTTAGTTACCAAATACATAATCTGCTAGGTAATTGATGGTAAGTGGCGCTTAGGTAGTTCTTAAATGGTACATAGTTAAGGCTCTGTTAAAGTGCTATTATTTTCAAATTTATTCGTTGATCCTGATTTTCAATATAGAAGTTGATACTTCGTTAAAGTATTAATACTTTGCTAGATTATTAGACCGCATATATGTATAATAATACAATGCACATATTTTTATTACACACCTCACATAATTAAAGAGCATGTACAAAAGAATAAACAATATACCTACAAGGAGGAAGAGGTAAAACAGCTGGCAGCCTTATCAGTAAAGAGCGTTCTCTTCCAGACAACTTTTGGGCAGTGGAGAAATGAAACGCACTGTAGGAGGTTCAGACACTACCTATTATAAGCTTAATCCTAAGTATCTTTAATAGTTGTTAATTACTTGCACACGAGAGTGATGCTGATGAAGTTAAATAGTAGATTGTTAACCAAGGGCTGCCTTTCCTGTCGAGATATTATGACGCCAATTGTTCGTGCCTGAAATGGGTGGTTTCGCCTTAAATACTCTGCATTTCATTTCGAATACAAGGACACAAAAAAAAGGATTACAAACCACCATGGTTTAACGATACTGTTTTAATTCTTACATGAATATGGGTCTTTATCTGTCCCTTTATAGTTTTTTTGAGTATTTAGTTTGTAAGATTGAGTTCAGCTGTTTAGGACTGAATGTTTTTTTTTATTTTTCTCCTGTTCGTGACTCGGGTCTGGCAGAAAATCAGTGCTTCGGTCGAAAGAGCGTAGCGTATCACTGAGCCAGAACCCTTTTGCTTTGCTGCAATGCACTTAGTAATAGTATTATTATTTTAAGTTTTTTTATATACATTTACTTCTGGCTATGGCCACCAAAAATTGTACAATAACGGTCGTGAACTGGTAACGCACGGTAACATACGAGAATTAAAGTAACACACGTGAAATTTGTAAAGCCTAGACTACATTAGGGATTTTTCTATTTTTACCCGACTGCCGCAGAAAGGAGGGTTATGTTTTTCGGTGTCATGTAGATTCACAAGATGTCGCTAGTAGTAACCCGTGGAAACCTTACAATAATGTAAATAATAAAAACTGTTATCAAACTAAAAAGTTTGACATAAACTAAATTATTATAATAAAAAACTAAAAAACAGACTACAAAAAAGTAACCGAAAAGGAAAAAAAACAAGTTAGTATAGCTTTGTTGGAGGAATGTAAATGTGCAATGCATGCGATGTGTTTTGTTCAGTGAAATAAAACTCGTATATTATAAGGTGTGCTAGAGGGGACAAATTGCATTGCTGCAAATATTTGGTTCTTGCTTTGTCCCCGCCTGCATGCATTGCGCATTTTACATAGCTCAAACAAAGCTCTATAGACTGTAGAACTTGTTTTTTCATTTTCGGTTACTTTTTTACAGTTGCGTTTTTGTTTTTTAAAGGTATTATTTGGGATAGTCAAAATAAATGAAAAGGGGGTTCAAACATGCAATAATAATGTTCTTATCATCGTCATCAGCCTATATATATATATATATATATATATATATATATATATATATACGTCTCACTATTGGGCTCAGGCCTCCTCTCATAGACGAGATGACACGGGCTATACTCTCCAGCTCCACGCTGGCGCAATGCGGGTTGGAGTGGAGACCCGTTGGAGAATAGTAATATTCTGGGTATTTTACATAAAATCAAACGAAACAAGTTTCAACAAAAACTGTATTGTTTAAAATAATAAAAACCTTCCGAAATGTCTTATACGTAAACTGGTAACTATTATACATTTCAATCATAACTGAGAAAAACAGCATTTTTTACTTTAAAAGTAAGCAAATTATTTTATAATAATTAACATAATCAAATCTTTGCATACATTCTTTGAAAATATAGTTAGTCAATCAAACAACATTTTAAACATTTAAGGAATCAAAAAGTTTTCATAAAAATCTTAAGCAACTACTGTTATATATATAAATTCTAATACTCGTATCTGACTTATCAAAGGATTTGTATAGGTAAGTTTTATTATTGTAACATTTGAAGCTTATCAAAATTAAGACAAAATTAAAATCAGTCTCAAGACATGCATCGTATTCACAGTTACAAAAATCATAGACAGACAATACCACGCGATTGGATTAAAATATGAATTGTAACACGTAGGCCCACGGCTGGGTAAATCATACAAATTCGGTTAAACAAAAAACATTTTGTCACTTAAATTTTTAAGTAAATACGCTTTAGCAATAAAATCTAATTCTACTTTTTTCACAACACAAATGTCGGGCACAATATCACGATCTTTTTTTGTAAGAACAAATTTTAGCGTCGGTTTGTGAATTGTTTTTAAAAATCTAATAGAATATCGAACTCCGTCATCAACCTGTAGGGTTTCAATAAACCCTATATAGTATTTCCAAGACTGTCGTTGGAAATACCTAACAATTACGCTGTCACCTACGTTAAACAGTTTGCGTTCTTCGGTGTTCGGGATTTTACAGTATTTTTCTTCTTCGGCGTTCGAGAGTTCACAGACTTTTCCTTCTTTGGTGCCCGAGAGTTGACAGTCTTTACCTTCTTTGGTGTTTGGGAGTACACAGTCGTTTTCTTCTTCGGTGTTCGAGAGTTCAGTGTTTATAATTTCCATAATCTTGTTTTTTTCTATTTCAGTCTTTTTGAGTTGTCCGGCGCTGTAATTATCAGAAATTTCCTTAACTCTTTTAAATGTGCTATCACCACTGCTCCCTTCTTTCATATTTATTGAAAAGGAATTCTCGTCATCAGTAGGTATAAACACCCCGTCTTCCGAGGAATCATGAACTGAATAGTCTTCGTCATTTTCTGTGCTGCTTGCATCAGAGTCAATTCTTGATTGAGTTTTGCAAGAATTTTTCCTTTTGTTTGTCGTATTTTTACGACTTTCACATAGACCTGACGTAAATGGAATGGGATGGTCTATACTCATGTTCAGCAAATCAAATGATTTGTCGATTCTTTTGGCTTTCAATAAACTATTTTGCAAATTGCCATAGAACGCAAGGTTATCAGAATGATACCTCACATCAGATAATATTGTTACTTTCGTCATCTCTTTGTTTCTACTACTTTTTTGCGTCTTCTTTATCTTATTCCTGTTTTCTTTTTCCTCCTGCTCTGACTCTGTCTTTCCACTTAGTTCCGAAATTCGCCTTTTTCTTGTAATGATTTGTTTTCCTTTATTATTTTGGTTTGAGCTATTTATGATCTCAACTTCTTTTTCAGGGTCTTCTGTTTGTACAAGAAAATGGTTTTTAACATCTAAGCATTCACAATAACCCCTAGGTGACAGAAAATTTGTACAAAAACAGCTCAGACATCTATATTTTATGGCATTCGGCAGCGTCATATTAGCTATTTGATGTAGAGCCATTGTTTGTGGTACTGGTAACAGAGCATCCAATATTGAGTATTTAGCTAGATCTGTCTCTGAAATATAAAAGGTCATTATTGAACTGTCTGAGTCCTTGAGGATATTATATGCTATTTCGGCATTTGGTATATCTGTGCCCTGGGCAACACAGTTATCAAGTCTGCGTTTTATGGCACCACCGACCCCATCGGCAGCACCTTTGCCGTGGGAGGCTTCGCTAAAATTCCACGTTGAATGTGGAAATCCCAGTGCTTTTGTATATTTGGAAAACAAGAAAAAATTCTTCTTTTGTCGATACTGGGTACACGGCCCATCTGAGAAGAAATGTACAGCTGTAACCGCTGGAAATTTTGTTCTGACATGGTTGAGAATAGGTTCCAGATGAGCCCATATCGCTTCTGGACCATGTTCATTTATAGGCGAAACGGATGCAAAGGCTTGTTTATTTTCATTTGTGTACAAGACTCCAGTATGCAGAGTTATTTGGGGTTTTGATCCACCAAAGTGCATAGATTGAACTTCCGTTGAGAGTTTACACATATAATTTTCACTAAAGTCAATGTGTATAGCGACCTCATTGTTCTTTAAATTTTTAATGCACGATGTGTATTGGATATACTGGTGTTTAATGTTGTAAATATGTTTTCTAATGATGTCAAGATCTTTGTTAAATTTTTCTGTTAATGATTCCAACGTTTCACTTATTTCTTTCTTTGCCATCTTCTTAGTAGTTGTCTTTCTATTATCTTTTTTATTAACATATTCATGGTTTTCCAATTTAAATTCTTCATAAGTAACAATTTCGCTTCGGTTGTGAGTATCCCAGTTAAAATCAATAGACTTATTGTTACATGTGATGCAGCTTCCGTAAGCACATTCCTTAGAATTTAAGTCGCATTGTACTTTCATCAAGATTTCATCTATATCTTTGGTGTCAATCATTCCTAAATTTTTTAACTTATCACTTTTTCTCATTATATTTTCGTGCTTTATACATCCGCACGTTTCTCTGTTTGATAGTTTAGGAGGCAAAACGTAGAACGGTCTGTGCTGTTTAAATGAGGAATATTTTGCTTTGCCACCTTCAGCTCTATACTTTTTATAGAGGTCCTTCAGCGATTTTAGTAAATAGCGTCGCTGTTGCTTGTTTTTTTTGACAGTCTTAACTTCATTCTTTCCTGCTGTTGCCCGCGTAACATCGTCTCTTTCATAGAACTGTTTAATTTCTGCTACAATCGTCCTATTTTTTCTCAAAATGTCTTTTCTGCGACGAGCTCTTCCTTTTAATCCTAATGCAGCCGTAGTTGCATTTTTAGCTTTGTACTTTTTTGTAATTTCGTTTTCAACGACACTTTTAAGAATATTTCTTTCTTTATTATTTGTTAAATTTTCGTAAGTGTTTTGTATAGCTTTAGTCAAAACGTTATAGCTAAAAATCGTCTTTTTCACTTTTTGTTTTTCTGGAGTAGAAATATTGGGTATTGTCGTATTTATAAAGTTATCTGTCTTAGTCAATGGTGTCATTTCATTTTTATCCTGTATCGTACTCTCATTTTCATCTAGCATTGTATTTGTAGGCTCTTGATTTGCTTGTAATTCTAGATTTTTCACCTTCAGTTCTTCTATGCATTCAATTAATTCATTTTGCTTTTTCAGTACACGGTTACATTTCTTTTTTAATTTCTTCAACTCTTTTGTCATATCGGTGATTTTGCTTTGATAGTCTGATTTCACAATAGCCAAATGTCTCATGAACTTTTTTCTTTCCGCTAGTTTTGCTTTAATAATAGATTTATTTGTATCAATTTCTGCATTATCAGGGTGACTATCACTTTGAGTTTTTCTACTACCTTCATTTTTATCATTCTTATGGGCATTTTTTCTCTGTCGCCATTGTTTCCTTAGAATTTCTTTTTCATTTTCCGTGCATTCATGAATTTTTTTTCTTTTCTTATTCCGCGCTGCATTTTTAATTTTAGCTTCTTCAAACTTTTGGGGGTTATTTTCTCGCATTCGCTCTCTATATCGTTTTTGTTTCTCCGCCGCCGTCAACGGCATCTAAAAGTTGAAGATAAATTGAAAGTATGCACTGCATGATAATTTTGTTAATTGAGTTAAGAAGTCTTGACCTAAATAAATACTCTATCCATTAACAAAACGACTAAATATTTGACTCGACTATTTTCTAATCAAACCGAGATACCTAGTAAAATACTAAATAATATTAATACATAAAATAATAAATCAAAATGGAGTTTGGTGTAGATAAGTGTGCGGTCATGCATTTACAGCGGGAGAAAGTTGTAAATGCACCGAAGCCGAGACTTAAAAATATCTTGGTATGTCACAGTCTTTAGGTATTGAACGTCAGGTATCAAGCGGGCGATCAAGGAGCGTTTCTTCGGGCGCCTGACAAAAGTAATGAATAGCCTTTTGTCGGGAGGCAACAAAGTGCGCGCCTTCAACGCCTGGGTGATGCCCCTACTCATATTATACTACTTTGGCATACTAACGTTAAATCAGACTGAGCTGGATGTCCTGGACCGGATGGTTCCATCACTGCTCATTGTGAATCGCATGCTACACCCACGATCGTCTATTATGAGAGTGTATATCCCACGGAAGTGTGGAAGTCGTGGCTTTTTAAATGCCAAAGACCTCCACAACCGTGAGGTGTGCAGTCGACAAACGTAGACAACGAATATGGGATGCATCGCGACGTAGTGGCAGTGGACAATTCCTGCACTTTACCTTGGCAAAATAAAACTGGCGCAGACCTGTGGTACTAAACACCGAGGACCGCAAGAATGTATGGAAGAGTAGCTACATGGGCGGTTCTGCAAGACCCTAACGGGGCCATATAGATCTGCTCGTGTCGGTGACCTAGCTAAGCTACGGGGATCTCTTCAAGGTAACCGAAGGTTTTATCTGTGCAATTGCGGACGAAGTTATGATAACTACACGGAGGTGTATCCTGAAGGACGGTACGGTCAACATTTTTCAGGCATGCCGCCGTCCCGGAGAGTCACTCAGGCATATCATCTCCGGCTGTTCTAATCTTGCTAACGGCGAGTACTTACTTACACAGGCATAACCTTATAGCCAGAATCATTCACCAGCAATTTGCTCTTTTATACGGTCTTATGGATTTAGAAGTACCGTACTATAAGTACACACCTGCGCCAGTTCTCAAAAATGGTCATGCCACGCTCTAATGGAATCGATATATCAACGCGGAGAGGACTATTGTCGCCAATAAGCCTGATACCATGCTGATAGATGCCAACAAACTGTTCGTCAGTTTGGCGAGTAAAATAAAGATTGTATACCTGTGTTATGTACCTGTTGAAAAATGAATGAAAACAAAAAGATCTATTGAAGCACCAGGCAGTGTTCGTCGACATCACAGTCCCCCATGACGAGGAGAAGAACAAAGTCAGCAACTACCTTGACTTGGCACACGAGGTAACCGCCATGTGGGATGTAGATTCGACGATCACTGTCCCGATAGTCGTTTCGGCTAACGGTCTGATAGCGAATAGCCTCGACCATCACATTAAGACACTCTCGCTGGATGGTTGGGTCAAGGGTCTGATACAGAAGGCGGTACTACTGGAAACGGCGCGTGTTATTATAGGTTTCTCAATCTATCGCCCATACCACCGGTAGCTTAGACCCCTTGCTGCCGGCGGCACCCTAGGAAAGGTATTTTGCATTTTTATTTGTGTTTTTCATTTTTTATATCTTATTGTAAAAACCTAGCCTAAGTGATCATTTGAAAAATAAAAAATAAATACAACAAAATATGCAATTTAAAGTCTTGCAAAGAAACAAAGAAAAGAAAACATATAATAAATAATATAGTTAAAAAAGAAATATATGAAAGTATATATATAGATTATATTTGTGAAAAAATCCTTGAAATCGTACCAGTAGTTTTTGATATAATCCTTTTTTGAAGTTGGTAACGAACAAAAGTGACGTCCTTAAAAGTGTCATAATTATATTCATTGTCAGGCCAGGTTTAATAAAACTTATAAATTTGTCACAGAAACATCAAAAATTTTTTAGTCATACCAATTAGTAGCGAATTCCTTCGTTTCTATAGTGCACACTCAGCTTAACAACCGATCACGAATGTTACGTAACACATATCGTAACACACGGTATCATTCGTGAATCGAAAATGCTGTAGACATAACCTTAAAAATTATACATTCGGATAATTTTGAAGTTAGAAAGCACTGGATACATTTATTTGTTAAACGAATAGTCTACCTACATCCACAATTTATAATTATACATAAACTTGTGTTCTTACCTTGGAAATTCACTTTACAAAACGTAAAATACTAACGAGACAAACACACCGGCCACTTGTTGTTGACATTCTGTCGTGAACAAAATGGCGGATGTGATTCGGTAGGTTGGACAACCTGTAGTGTGGTGTTGCCATGACTCAATAAAGGTTTTTGCGGCCCTGGATTCTTGTTAGTTTAATAGTAACATGATAACTTACGTGAAGTATCATTCAAGAACGAAAAGTGAGACACATATTTCAAATTACTTTTGATACACTTTATTGCGTTATTTTGTTAAATTACATCAATAAAAAAGTAGCAAATTTAGTGAACAACGTAAACCATTCCGAACCTATAGAGGTTAAGAAACAAATTTTATATTTTTTCTGACTTCGATCTGCGACATGTCGTTGTGGGACACAGAATTTTTGTATGAACGCAAAAATTAACATTTCCAAAAAAAAAAATAATTAATCACGGGAGACTTTAACCAACTTAAATTACATTTGTATATGCATAAAACATTCTGCGGATCAGATATGTCTTTACAATATATTATAAAACAGAAATACATGAAAGTTATAATTATGTAAGTAAGAGGGACATTGACTTTTTTTCAAATGTACAATTTTTGGTGGCCATAGCCTTCTGTTGAATTGTCTGTTCTGTTTTGTTGTTTTTTCTGTTATTGTATTTTTTTTGTCAATTGTTTTTTCTGATTTTGTATTATTTTCTGTTAACTGTATGTTTGTACTTGAAGCAAGCAAATAAATGTCTTATCTATCTATCTATCTATCTATCATGAATAGATCCTTGTAATTGCCCTAATAAATAAAATACAACAATAAATAAATATTTTCACTACTTTTCTGCTCTAGAGCAGAAATGTACCATATTCAGCACACCACGTAGACACAGTATATATATAGTTTTAGGCAGTAACTCAAATAAGTCGCTTAAGACCTTTTTGGGCCTGGACTTTGTTAGAGCGATAGGGTTGCACCTCTCAATTTATTTAAATTTGAATAAGATTATTATATTTATTAAAACATTGAACTGTATTCTACTCCGTAGACACTCAAATGATATTTAGCGGGAAATCTAGGTAAAATATACTATAAGTAATAGTGTTTGTGTGTAGGGGACGTAATCTCCGAAACTACTTAAAATAGGCTATATTTTTAATCCCCGACGCAACGAAAAAGAGGGGTGTTAGAAGTTTAACCTGGGTATCTGTTTATTTGTATGTTGCATCGTAGCTCCCTAACGGTTAAACCGAAAACGAAACCGGTTCTTAAATATATTTCGTCAAAATCGGTTAAGCCGTTTTTGAGATATTGAACTTTCAAATGAAAATGTCGGGGGTTTATCAACTTTTCTAAGTTGGTTGTATGCCGCGGCTTTGCTAACGTTCTCTGTAATACACGGGCGGAGCAGCGCAACAGACAACATTAAATTAAGTATTCTTATTTATATTAACATTTATGCATTACCTTCAATACATTTTGCATTATCAGACGAAAATACTTCTAAGGTCACAATTTACGCTTAAACCGCCAAACCGATTGAGGAAATATTTCGCATGGAGATATTTTGAGGTGATCCCGGAAATGATCCTTAAAGGAAGTGAAAAGAAGGGTGAAAGTTTGTACGGGAGAGCGATATAACGATTAAACGAGTTCCATGCGGACGAAGTCGTGGGAGAAACTAGTAATTCATAAATCATAAACCACACAATATTACATAAGTATGCCTCAATTGTATTTATAATATTTAATCGCATTTTCATCAAATCATTTCTTCACATTATGTCACGTCAAATCAAAATAGTGGCCAGCACGCACTAGTTAATTAAAAACTTCTTCAACTATTCTACGCGATATGTGCATGCCACACGTGATCGAAACACCCCGAGATCTCCTTAAGTTTACTGTAATGACGTGTGTCTGTTTGGGTGCGTCAAATCGGACATTTGTATGGATTTGTTTTACTGCTCTAGGCTATATTATCTACTGTGACGTAGACGAACTATGACCCACTTTCAGGGTATGAGGAATAAAAATATGTATATATACATAATTCAATATAAACTTTTCAATTTATATTTGATGGTGTGTTAGGTGTAGTTTATAGGGGTTGTTTATGAGATATAATTCTATGCTGCATCGCGCTGGCGCCGCGGCAGTTTAACTAACCTGTGTCGGCTACATTACAACTTCACAATTACAAAATTACGATGAAGGATTCCTAATGAATTTTTCAGTCATATATTTTACAATAATAATAATTACTATTATTTGCATTTAATATATTTTTAATGACTTTTATTTTCCATAAAGGGCCGTTGGCCGTTCTCGTCGTTATAGTCTATGATAATATAAGAATAAACAAATTGTCATCACACGAAGGCGATAGTCTATGCAGAGTAATTGTTCGTCATTAATTTTACTCCGCAATTCTACTCGACTCCATTTCAATTACCAAGATTAGGACAGAAATAGCACGAGGAACATACAAGTGTATTAAGTTAAAAATAAGCGTAATAATACAAAACTGATCAGCTCCTGTTATCTAGGACTTGTTTTATACCTATGGGTATTTATAACAAATAGAATAGTATATAATAATGAAGGATAACTTTTAAATAATTACTAACTACGAATGCTATAATAACTTTGACACGGAGTTAGCAATTTTATCAAATTAGGAAGACGATATTTGGATCTACCTAGTTAGTAGTCGCTGTACTGCTGCAGTAGCGGAATGACTAGGATCAAAAATAATATTATAAAAACATAACATTCATTTATTTTGTCAACAAAGTTATAAAATAAAATGTTGTGCTTGACGGGATATGAAATTTAAACATTTATTTTTAAATTTCATACAATTAGTTCCAATACAATTAGTTTTTAAATTTAAATATCCTAAATATCCTCCGAGTCATGTCAAAGTATGACTATAAAAAATAATATAAAATTAAATAATGATCAATAATAGAAAAAAAATGTACTTAACAACAATAAGTAAGTAAGTATCTTTATTCGCATAAGACAGAGTACAATAAGATCTTAGTTATAATATATAGAACTATCTATCTCGTCACGCGGTGACATGCAAAATATTCAATAAAAAACAAATATTCAATTACTTACAATAAGCATTTGCCATCCAGCGCGACACCTACAGCCAGCAGCAGCAGCAGTGGGCACCTTAACCACTGATGGCGACCTGGGACATTTCTTTTATCTTTAAGTTTTATTTTATAACTTTTATAAGTAATGTTGTCTTTGTCTTTTTGAGAATTGATTAAGTAATAAAATAAATTATAGTAAAGCTTACTTAAAAAAACATGATAACAAAAAGAAAAAAGTACAAGCTTTTTTCTTAGTATAGAAATGAAAATACATTTGTGTGAATATCAGTCAGGATAATGTCCGTTCGTCGATCCATACAGATATACATATGTAGCCTATGTAATGACATACGTTTTTGTCACTCCAATGCCTGCTTTATTTACAACCTATCTCGACTCACTTCATCCTGAGATTTCTTATAACACACGTAATCGAAGGTCACACTTTCATTAGTTGGCGTCAAGTGGTCTATCGGCAATTACAGTGAATAGCTGAACGCCATTTGGCGAGTGGTGCTGCCGAGTAGCTTACTTAGTCCAGTAGTCCCTTCAGGCCTCTATACACACACATACGAGACTCGCGTGCGACTTTCATTTTATTACGGGTTATCGTAGTATAATGAGTTCAATCGATCTGTCAAACTGCGCAATGTACTGAAACTCGCATAAGACTCGTGCGTGTGTAAATAAGGCTTTATTCCACCCACGATGAGAGCCCGCGGCGGCAGGCTAATTTTACACAGTTAATATATCTGCACTGATTGCCGGGACAAGGCCGCACGTATTTATTTACTACCCCAGTGTTTAAAACTTGACATGACAAGTTTACTTTTAATGGTAATATGAATATCTTTTTCATTAGCTGTGAGGTATCTGCAAGTAAAGGCGAGTATAGATCTGCGGGGTAACTTAATATAATTTTCTGAAATGAACTGTAATGTAAAACGTTGCGTAACTATCCCGCTGAACAGAACACAAAATCTTCAATGAATATAGGTTCTTTTCATTTAAGGTCGTTTCAAGTATATTTAAATTTAAAGCCATCATCATCGTCACCCTACATCCCACTGCTGTGCCTCCGCTCTTAGACGAGTAGTACCGGGCGTTATTATAGACCCCACGATGGCCCAGTGTGGATTGGGGAATTCTCACACACCCTTGAATTTCTTCGCAGAATTTGGCATAGGCATAGATATTAATCACGCCGACAAAACGCTATAATAAATTATAAAAAAAATTTTAGGATAGCTATTAGCTACACGTAAAGTGGGGATGCATTTTATTTCTTTCATAACCCACTGTAAAGGGTGTCGTTCGTTTAAAAGTAATATATGGGTTCCTTAAACAATTTTTTTATTTAGGAATCTGTTTAATTTAAAGTGCTAATTTTTGTTGTAGTCAAGTGTCCCCCTTCCCCTTTTCCCTCCTAACCATATGCTAGCTAAACGGTAGCTACTGGGTATGTGCAAACATTCATGGCAGTAGTATATAATTAATTTGAAAGGAAAACTATCACAGCTACGTATAATAGACACTACTTGTTAACAAGTTAACAAGTAATAGCCGAACCGAACTCAAGAAATGTACCTATATGGAAAAGCAAGTTTTCGTACAATTTTCATTGTTTACTCATATATGTTGTTAGCCGTGTCAAATATTTACCTACTAAATATAAGTTTGTGACATTTTATATCCACATATAATGTCGCGGGTATACATTAATAAAAACAATCGCCAGCTACGGATCCTTACATTGCCTGTGGTTCGACACGCACTTGGCCGCTTTTTTAATATCTAAGATTGTATGACAACAGTACGAAAACGCAGTATTTGACGATCATGATCAAATTACTCGTTTTGCCATACAACGTTAGTACAGGGCTATGAGTACAAAGCTGTTACATTTAGCTGTTACTTAGTATGAAACAATTTATACTCAGCAAGCAGCTGTGTTGTTCATTGACGCTCAGTTTATATTTTGTGCTGCTCTAATTGTCCGAACTTGTTTTTTAGTCGCTGCTCCTTTGTAACATGAAGTATGGGATAAAAAAAATATCCTTATTCATTTGTGTATGAGCATGGTGCTCAAGTACAGAAATGAATAGGGATACAATTATATGTAATTTAAAAAAAAAATTAAAAAAATAGATGCGAATGTTATTAATACAAATCTGGTGTAAATGCACCTTCACTTGCATACAACACGGCCTTCGCCCGAGGTGTTCCGGTGGCGGATGCTCGAACAGCTTTTTGTTCAGTACTCTGCAGACACACGAACATATTTTGGCTAATGAGCGGATAGAAAGGCTATTATTCCCGCCGGCCTTAACGCGTTGCGACATTTAAGACTCGTTGCCCGTTTGTTAACGGAGGATAATAAACAAGGACAGGTTAATTTGTATCATATTTTGTCAGTCCTTCATATGTAGCGGCATGTAGTTATTGATAGCTAGACCACTTCCATGGATGGATAACCCTTTTGAACTTGTTGTGTTTAAATTACATCTACACTAAATCAATAACCAATAATAAGTAGGAGCTGCTAGTTGATTAGGCATGTGACTGGTCAAACTTACGTTAAGTGGGTTTATTGTCATTTTTAGTAAGAAAAAAAAACGGCCAAGTGCGAACCGGACTCGCGCACCGAGGGCTCCGTAAAAAATATATTTATTATATGATGTAACAAAAAATTTACGGGTTTCGCAATTTTTCCTTTATTTGTGCTATAAGACGTTGCTTCGTACCAAATTTCAAGATTCTGTGTTCACGGGAAGTACCCTGTAGGTTTTGATTCCCTTGCGAGTGTCGAAAATTTGGGGAAATTTGGGAAATAAACGGCTGTATCTTTTGATTGCGTTGGCTTAGAAGTTAGATTTTTCGCAGCTCCAAGGTACAGTAGAACTGAGTATTTGATATAAATTCCAGCTTTATACCTCCACGCGTTCCTGAGTAAAAAAAGGGTTTTGACAGACAGACAGACGAACGGACGGACGAACCACAAAGTGATCCTAAGGATTCCGTTTTTTCCTTTTGAGGTACCTACGGAACCCTATAAATGAAGTTTTTGACTTTACGCACGCTCGAAAACGTTACATATTCAAACATATAGCGCTAACCGAATGCAATGGCTAGAAAAAAACTGGAAACAGTTTAATAGTATATAAAGGTTGTCTGGAAGAAATCGCTCATTTAGCGATAAGACCGCCTGTTGTTTACCTCTGCTTGTATCTTTATGCTGTTTCTATCTGTAATTCTTTTTTGAGGTGTGCAATAAAGCATATTGTATTGTATTGTATTGTAGTATTTATTTCATGGAACAGTACATAATTGTTAAAAATAATAATTTGAATTTCGCGCCTTCATTCCGCCATTTTCGTACGTTTTTAGGGTTCCGTAGTCAACTAGGAACCCTTATAGTTTCGCCATGTCTGTCCGTCCGTCTGTCCGTCCGTCCGTCCGCGGATAATCTCAGTGACCGTTAGCACTAGAAAGCTGAAATTTGGTACTAATATGTATATCAATTACGCCGACAAAGTGGTAAAATAAAAAGTGGAAAAAAATATTTTATTAGGGTACCTCCCCTATACGTAAAGTGGGGAGTGATTTTTTTTTTCATTTTAACCCTAACGTATGATATATTGTTAGATAGGTATTTAAAAATAAATAGGGGTTTACTAAAATCATTTTTTGATAATGTTAATATTTTCGGAAATAATCGCTCCAGAAGTAAAAAAAAATGTGTCCCCCCCCCTCTAACTTTTGAACCATAAGTTTTAAAAATATGAAAAAAATCTCAAAAGTAGAACTTTATAAAAACTTTGTAGGAAAATTATTTTGAACTTGATAGGTTGAATAGTTTTTGAAAAAATTACAAATATAATTTCTGAACTAAGTTTGTAATTTAACCGTATAAACAGGTGTTTATTGTACCTGTCATTTCTACAAAATCACAATGAAATGACGTGCTTTCAAATAAAGTAAAACCGGTGAAAATCGGTTCACGCAATAAAGAATTATTCCATAAAAATCATCTTCCATACTTTAAGCTCGCGCTTTTCCTGATTTAATGGGGTCTGAGCAGGTGCGCCCATACATTAGGGCCCGTTTTTAGGGTTTTGTGTTTCTGTACTTAATATGTCAACTTAATGTGACGGACGGAAAACTACGGAACCCTACACTGAGCGTGGCCCGACACGCTCTTGGCCGGTTTTTTCTTTTACTCTGTGACAGCATCAACGAGTGTATTTTAATATCAAAATTAAATCAATATATAATAATTACAGTTTTATTTTGAATAAATCTAACAGGTTAAAGTGCCCAGTGAAGCCCAGAAATAAAGGCAGTGCAAAAAATCGTACTGGAAAAGTATCAGTGCAATTTTCGTGCGGACATAACCTATAGACATGAACAGTGACCGTAATTGAACTCTTTCAGTGTAAATTCGTGTTAGTGCTTCAAAAACTGCTTGAAAATGGCTGCTAGTAATCAAATGGCATTAATTGAGAAGTTAACCGGCCGTGAGAACTACGCAACTTGGCGGTTTGCAGTAAAAACTTACTTGCAACATGAAGAGCTTTGGGAGTGTGTTGAACCGCCTGAAGGTAGCACAATAAATGCGAAAATGGACATGAAAGCCAAAACGAAGATTATTCTCTTAGTTGATCCTATAAACTACGTCCACATTCAAGAAGCGAACACTGCCAAAGCAGTATGGGACCAGTTGTCAAAAGCGTTTGACGACTCTGGGCTGACACGCCGAGTAGGATTACTGCGTGATCTCTGCAATACCTCGTTAACAGGTTGTCCAAATGTAGAAGAATATGTGAGCAAAATAATGAATACCGCTCATAAGCTCCGAAACATAGGCTTTGCTGTGGATGATGAGTGGCTCGGCACATTGCTGCTCTCTGGTCTGCCTTATACGAATCAGGCAGACCAGAGAGCAGCAATGTGTGTTTGTGCTGGTACGAACCAGCCTATGATAATTGCTATTGAAAGCTCCGGCATGAAGATAACTTCAGATTCTGTAAAATCAAAATTGTTACAAGATGTTAGACACGCCGATATTGATTCTACAGCGTTTGCAACTAACAAGAAGTTTCATAAGAATTACAAAAAACAGTCGAAAGGTCCGAGATGTTACAGTTGTAATAAATATGGCCATAAGAGTCCAGAATGTAAAACCAAAGACAAAAATCAGAAGTCTAGTTCTTCATATGCTGCAGTCTTTGTTGCAACATCAACTAAAGATGATTCTTGGTTTATGGACTCGGGGGCCTCTTCTCATCTTACAAAACACAAGAATTTGCTGCAGAATGAGACGGCTCCTGCCATACAGAAAATAAGAGTTGCAGATAACAAGTTATTATCAGTGCAATGCTCAGGACAAGTGTGTTTAGATACCTATAATGATAAAGGTGAAGAAAACTGGTACTGTTTAAAAATGTGTTGTATGTGCCCGAACTTGCAACAAATCTGCTGTCTGTCAGTCAGATTATAAAGAATGGTGGACAAGTAAAGTTTGATGAAACAGGCTGTGTTATTTTAAATAACAAAGGCTGTATAGTAGCAATAGCAAGTCTTATCAACAACATGTACCGGCTAAATATGCCTGGAAGAGGCTATGCATGCATGTCTGACGTTGAAGAAGAAGACGCTTACCTGTGGCACCAGAGAATGGGGCACCTGAATTTTCAGAGTCTAAGGAAGATGACAGAAAACACTGAACATGTAACTTTCTCAGTCAAACCAGAAAGTCTCACATGTATAACCTGCAAAGAAGGTAAACAGGCACGGCTGCCTTTTAAAGGTGAAGGCTCAAAGGCTAATAAGCTCCTGGAAATAGTCCATTCCGACATTTGTAGTCCGATGGAAAGTCTGACACTAGGAGGTGCAAAGTATTTTATTACTTTTATTGATGGGTACTCAAAGAAAGTGTATGTATACTTTCTTCGAAATAAATCAGAAGCCCTGGATAAATTTCAAGAATTTAGAATTGAAGCGGAGAACCAGCTAGATGCCAAAATAAAAATTCTCCGAACTGACAACGGATCAGAATATGTAAACAAGAATTTTTTTGACTATCTGAAAGGTGCCGGTATCATACACCAAACGACCACTCCTTATTCTCCTGCCCAGAACGCATCAGTGGAACGAATGAATCGCAGTCTCGTGGAGAGAGCAAGATGCATGCTCCAAAATGCTAAATTGCCATAGCAATATTGGGCTGACGCGATTCACACCGCTGCATATGTGATCAACCGCTCCCCTACTAAGTCTCTATCTTATAAAACACCTGAAGAAATATGCTCAGGTGAGAAGCCTAAAGTGAATCACATGCGCATATTTGGTTGTGAAGCTATGGTACACCTGCCCAAAGAAAAGCGTAGGAAATGGGATCCAAAAGCACAGAAAATTATCTTCATTGGATATTGTGATCACACGAAGAGCTACCGATTTCTGATACCAAACTCCCGAACAGTGGTTAAAAGCAGGGATGCTATATTTCTAGAGTCAACTGTGAAGCGAGACTATGTTCCTCTAAAATTATCAGAGAGTGAACCTACAACCAGTGTAGATGCTCCAGAAGAATCAGCGGAAAATGACACTGAAATAGCAGATGAGATATGTTCAGATAGCTCTTATGACACTGTTTGTGAAAATAAGTCTACTTCAGACAGTGACTATGTTCCTGATACCAGTTTAGAGGCTCCTACCAACAGCAAAATGACACTGAGACCTAGAAAGAAGATGAATATTAAAAATACAGATGATCCTGAGGAAAATACTTATCTCTGCCATCATGAAGAGCTCCTTTCAGATGTTCCTGTAACATATAAAGAAGCCATGAACTCGGTTAATAAAGAAAAATGGAAGTTATCAATAGAAGAAGAGCTTGAAGCCCACCAAAAGAATAATACTTGGACATTGGTTCCAAAACCCTTCAATGCCAAAGTAATTGGACACAAATGGGTGTTTCGGGTTAAAGAAGAACCAACTGGCCTACGCTACAAATCTCGTCTATGTGGCAAAGGATATGCACAAACTGCAGGTATAGATTATCAAGAAACCTTTGCGCCGACAGTCAGGTATGACTCTATACGATTATTATTGTCTGTAGCAGTTCAACAAAATCTCAAAATTGTTCAACTAGATGTGAAGACAGCATTTCTGTACGGCGAGCTAGAAGAGACCATATACATGACTCCACCAGAAGGACTTCCTTGTGAAGAAAACATGGTATGTAAACTTAATAAGTCTTTGTATGGGCTAAAACAAGCTCCACGCTGTTGGAACAGTAAATTTGATTCTGTCTTAAAAAAGTTTGGGTTTGTTAATAGCAAAGCTGATCAGTGTGTCTATATTGGGCAAATCAATGACAAGAAGTGCTACTTATGTAGATGATGGATTGTTGTTCTCAACTGATGACTCAGTTTTGAAAGAAGTAATCAAGGATTTGAAAACCATATTTGAAATTAAAGTTTTTGACTCACCAAGCAACTTTGTTGGAATGCAAATAGAAAGATTTAGTAATTGTATGTTTATACATCAGACTAAATATGTAGAACAATTGTTGAATAAATTTAATATGAATGATGTTAACCCTAACAGTGTTCCAGTCGACCCTCACACGAAGCTGCAGAAAGGTCATGGAGAGCCTGAGAAGAATCTGCCATACAGAGAAGCAGTCGGCTCTCTCATGCGTATTGCTATAGTGAGTCGACCAGACATAATGTTTGCTGTCAAACTGGCGAGTCGTTTTCTCAATAAATAAATAAATAAATTGTTACACTCAAGAGCACTGGAATGCAATCAAACGAATATTCAAATATTTGTACGATTCCAAGGACTATGGGCTGTGTTACAAAAGTTGGTTCTTTACCTCTGCTTGTATCTTGTTTCTATCTGTAATTCTTTTTTGAGGTGTGCAATAAAGCATATTGTATTGTATTGTATTGTAGTATTTATTTCATGGAACAGTACATAATAAGGGTTCTTAAAATTCGAGAGTCACCGTAACAAAACCAACGTAGTGAGTTTTGTTATTAAAAACTCTCGAATTTTAAGACCTAATTATGTAACGTTGCATACAATACTTTTTCTACGACGGTAATAGCTATTTACGATACAAGGGTTGTAAAACAAAGAAAGGCCGATATCGCAGATGTTTAAGGCCCGAGCCGCAGGCGAGGGTCATAAATATGCGAGAGAGGGCTTTCTGTTTTACGACCCGTGTTTTGTACACAATTATACGTCACCATTCGGCCAAAAAGTGGGTTTTTCCGGACGCGCAGCGTGCGAAAAACGCGCTTTTTGGTAAGGTGTGTTGTAAAATAATTTAACTTAAATTAAAACAGTTAAACTCTCTGCTTTTCACTTTGAATTCGGGGCAAATAAAAAATGCCTGTTGACTGACGTTAATAGTGTTTGTGTATGGACTGGACCATCTTCAGGAAGTTGTTCTGTGGAGGTGTAGAGACATAGTATTCGTAGGATATACATTTTAAACAAAACAATGCTTAGATATATTTAATTTTAAGTATCGATTTTTTCTTATTTTTTTTATTTTAATATTTCTAATTACTTGTCAATAAGCTTCATACATAACAATTTACCATTCAATTGTTATGTTTGAAGCTTATTGACAAGTAATTAGAAATTTTAATTTACTCGTATACGTTTGGTAGTGTGGCTGTATGAGATTCTGCAAATTTTTTTTTATGCGTTTAGGATAGTGTAAGGGCGCTGTTCTGAAGCGTTTATATTGTAAAATAAATTGCTTAAAATGTATTCCCGTAATCGTAATGTCCCGTAATCGTAGTCGTAATGTATGTGGACCCGGGTATGTCCTTAAACTACGACCAAGACCACCGGGGAATGGGCAGCAGCATTCCTAGAGTGCGGTGGAGATACTGCGATCGCCAACCCGCATGCCAAGCGTGGCGATTATGGCATTTACCCCCCATGAAATTGGGGGAGGCCTATGTCCAGCAGTGGACGTCCTAGGGCTGATATGGTGGATGGTGGTATTCCACCACCACCAGCCAAAGGACATCCACTGCTGGACATAGGCCTCCCCCAAATTCATGGGGGGTATATGCCATAAAATGTATTCAAACACCATTAAATACCAATAACAGTCACTAATTACTTTTTTATTTCCATAATTTAAATAATTTACTCATAATAATTATGGTGGTGTGGTGCCGGGGTAGAATAGCATCACCCCCTATCTTTCCTTGGGTGTAGTAAGAGTCGACTATGTGAATCAGGTTGAAGTATGTTGTGGGTGATGGGCTAGCAACCTGTCACCGCAATATCACATTTTCTTCATCTTCATACCTGCAATAGCTAAAAGCACTGAAAATTCATTTTCCATGTGTTCTGCCTATCCCTTTTGGAAATATAGGCGTGAGTTTATGCATACATGCATATATTTATTTAATTAAACTTTATTGCACAGATACACAAAAGTACAATTGGCGGACTTAATGCCTTAAGGCATTCTCTACCAGTCAACCATTGGGTTAAACAGAAACTATAGAGGTGCAGGATCATAAACGCCGAGACGCGAATAGCAACACAAATCATTTTATTTATTCGTTATAAAACCGCCAATATACATATACATATAATGAATATAATGCATATACACATACATACACATACTTATATACATACATTATATGTACCCATACAAAGATAACACGAGGACACTTAATCTTGAAGTCTTAAAAAGAGACACTTACGCAGTTTGCGTTTGAAGGAGAGTTTACTTTGAGCTTGCCTAACGGTAAGAGGGAGATCGTTTCAGAGACGAATTGCCTGAACAGCGAAAGTGATATATATTATTTAATGCGTATTTGTAAAATTATTTTAAGCGAGTTCTCGAAAACGGCTTGAACGGTTTTAATGAATATTACGATATAGGGGTTGACGTGACGGGAACGAAAAATCGACCTAGCTAGGTTTCATTTCCGAAAAAATACGAAAGACGCCGAGCAAAGCCCGGTCCTCCAGGTACTGTAAAATAATAATAAAAATTCAAGGCCACTCCATATTATTACACTATGCAAATATCCAGTGTAATATGTCCACCAACCCTCTCCCTTCGCAACCAAACATGGTCAACAATAATTATCATCTATTGTGACTCACACTTTTCCCCCCTTTACATTCCCCCTGCTCACTTATGGATAGCAAAATTTAAATTCAAAATAGCGTTAGAATCGCAGGCGCGTGGCGGACAGGTGTGCGCGCGTGCGCCTGCGCTCCGTCCATGCGATTTAGGGAGAGGGTCGGAGTGCAAGGAGGGTATGGGGTGCAGAGTAAGCGCTTTGACCGCATTATTGATCGTGAAATCGATCGCGTGATTTTATCAGTTGGTTTGCAGGTCGATGGTTGGGTTGGGTTCTGTTCAGTCACCATAAAACAAATTGCATGTTTTCAAGTAGCATACGCCCGAAAGAAACGATTATTAAAATAACAATAAAAGAACATAATTATTTATTGGTTACAATATTTAAAACTTACCTCTATAACACTCAGTCATCAACTCCACATTTTGAATAACGTTTAATTGAATTGAATTTATCTTTATACAACATACGTTAAATGTAATGATTGCATCAGATAAAAAAAAACTAATCACTAATAGGTACAAATCAAAATCATGCAGTTCGTTTATATGCAACATGATAATATTCATTTTGTTTTTGACAAATATTACACACCCGGTACACCTACTAAATTAAACTAAATTATTCTGTAGTAATTGTCAAGAATATGTATAATACATAGTGTTGATATATGTGACTGTTACATAATGAAAGTTTTTAATTTTTCAACCTGTCCGAGCAAACATTTACAAAACAGTAGTTCCATCAAAACAAATTAAAATAAAGTACCTAGGTACCAGCGATATGAAATGCATATAAGTAGATTTTTTTTTTAATTGGGTAATCCGCGACTCTACGTACGTAGCTACATTTAACTAAAAGCTCGGGCGGAGCTGTAAGTATATTGCCTGTTTAAGGATGATTCACAGTAGGCCGGCCCGTTTTCTTCTAGAGAAATACGCCGGCCGTTGCGTTTGCTGTCATAGAAAGCGGGCCGGCCCGGATACGGAACTGTCTACTGTGAATCATGCCTTATCCGGTAGGTCCATTCTACGTACTGAGGAAATATTTTCTGATGAGTATTTTGGGAGATAATACACACAAACTTACTACAAATTATAGCTCCTAATAATAATATAAGTGTACATTAATTAAAATGTATAATCAGAATACCTACATTCAAAAAACAAAATTAAAAATTTTTAAAAACCCACGACGGATTAACCTAGTTGAAAAATTATAAAATAAACTAAATGTGAATCCCCCGACTGGGTATTTACGAAGTAAGCACATAGAGATAATAAATAAATTTCAAAAACGGTTGTATGGTCGCGAGGTATAGTTACAAAGCCAGAAAAATCCGTCTGGGGCTGCCATTGCCATGTCTGTTCCTAATTTCATTAAAATATTAATAATAGTAAAGCTCGAGGTACATTACATACAGCAACTTAAATTGAAGTACCTATAGCACGGACTTCGTAATCTTACTTCAGGGCAGGCAATGGCAGCCCCCGACGGATTTTTCTGGCTTTGTGGTAGAAAAAACAATGGTTGTTTCTCACTTAACGCTATATATTCCGGAAAGAAGCACGGTAGGCCGAAGGCAGAGCTCAGCGTAGGGACAAAGGCCCAAAGTGTCCCATCAGAAAGCACTCTCGGCGCCAGCCCGAGACCTGAAGGGCAAGCCCAAGTAGATCCTTCCTATAGAGTGATTTACAAGAGAACCTGGAAGACGAAGGCTCGGATCGTCCTTTGAGAGAGTTCTCTCCGCAAGCCAGAGGGCCGAAGACCAAAAGGGCGAGCCACCACTATCCACCTGTGTCTTTACTATTAAATTTGAGGGCCATAAGCGCAAAGGTGAGTAGCAAGGCACGCAAGACCAAAAGCTGAGCTCCGCGCAGGTCCTCAGCGTGAAGGGTCAGGCTCTGTACGCTAGCCTACACGGGATTCTCGTGCACTATCCTATCGCTAAATGTTCAAAGTAGAGCCGATCGAGTTTTCTGTGCTGGAATCCCTGCAGCGAAGCCAAGCTGATTGGCGTTATATCGAGGTGTTGAGATGCTTGTATATTAACGGAGCATCGATGTCGGTCCGAGTACAGAACAGTTAAACACGACCTATCCAATTATCGTGTATCGAGATGTAAGACATGCTTTGGAAAATCTGTTCAAGACTATAAACTGGAATGGACACGGCATAAACATAAACGGAGTGTACATCTCGCATCTGCGCTTTGCCGATGATATCGTTGTCATGGCGGAAACGCCGCAGGGGTTACAGGAGATGCTGTACAGCTTAAATGAATCCTCCCAACGAGTCGGTCTTCGGATGAACCTCGACAAGACTAAGGTCATGTGCAATGATCTAGTCGTACCGATGCCGGTTAACGTTGGTGGCAGACTTACCTGGGGCAGCTCTTGCAATTAGGCAGGAAAAACTTCGAAAAAGAAGCCGATAGAAGGATCCATTTAGGCGGGGCAGCGTTTGGAAAGTTGCGTCACATATTTTCGTCGGTGATACCGCAAAGCTTAAAGACGAAAGTCTTCAACCAGTGCGTACTTCCCGTTATGACCTACGGAGCCGAGACGTGGTTACTGACTGTGGGGCTAGTCCACATACTAAAAGTAGTTCAGCGCGCTATGGAGAGAGCTATGCTTGGGTCTCTCTCAGGGATAAAATACGGAACGAAGTAATCCGTCAGAGAACTAAAGTAACCGACATAGCTTTTAAAATTAGCTAACTGAAGTGGCAGTGGGCTGGCCACACTTGTCGTAGAACTGACAACCGCTGGTGTAAGCGTGTCCTAGAGTGGAGGCCGCGCCTCGGCAAGCGTAGTGTGGGTCGCCCGCCGGCCAGGTGGTGTGACGACGTATGTCGGAGGGCAGGAAGCGACTGGATGCGTAAAGCAGAGGACCGAACTTTGTGGCGCGCCTTGGGAGAGGCCTATGTTCAGCAGTGGACTGCGGTGGGCTGATGATGATGATGATGATGATGATGAGAGCCGATCCGAGTTCTGCGTAGGGCCGAAGGTCCTAAGCTTCTCCTCAGATCGCGCACTACGAGTATATGCGAGCCCACGTAGTCTCAGTACTCACATCCTCCTTCCTCTATCACAAGCACATCAAATTTAATATCACTTACTTGGATCATTCATTCTAAATTTCAACGAATCTTAATCGGTTTAGCCGATTTAGAGAATCTGCGCCTATTGCCTTTAATTCACCCTAAATGTTTATACTTTATCCTTTTCGTCGTGGGTAACCAACCACCATATTAATTGCGCTCTGCTCTGCATATAATTTAGTGAACCCGTTTTGGAATAAATGTGCAAAATCCCTTTTTCAGAGTTCTGTACCCCCGAAACAACGTAATGGGTCCCGTCGGGTCGTTTAGTAATAGGGTCCCGTTTTTACAACGTGTAAAAGCGGGACCCTATTACTAAGACTTCGCTGTCTTTCACCAGGCTGTATCTCAAGAACCGCGATAGTTAGACAGTTGAAATTTTCACAGGTTATGTATTTCTGTTGCCGCTATAATAACAAATATTAAAAACATATGGATAATGGTACGGAACCAATCGTGCGCGAGTCCGACTCGCACTTGGCCAGTTTAAAACATAACACGATAGTTTTACCCATGCGTAGTGTGACCCATGGCATATTCACGTCGTGTATCGCCGATAAGTTCTAACTCCACAATAATACCTACTTTAACCGAAACCATAATATTTAGCTAAGCAGACCTGTTTGGGGGACATATGAATATGACTTACGCCTACTCTTCCGTGGATAAAGAGCAAAAATTCTGCTCCTAGCAGTTCATGAGTAGAAAAGTTACTCAGTCATCACTTTTTAAAGAGCTATATCACGGTATTCTATCCATGAGGTTTCACAAAGTTCCTTTTTATGTTATTCTGTTTCATCATACCTACAGCTCTCAGCAGTTCATACACAGAAGCTTCTCAGAAAACACTATCAAAAGAAACACGACACGTTAATGCACATACATGTGCTCTCGCACACTTCCCTATGGTGCTGTTTTGCTCCATCATCAGGCCTTCAGCAGTTCATGTGAAGAGGTTTCTCAATACATACTAGCCAAACAATCGAAACACGGTTCACTAAATGACCATAATATTTAGCTAAGCAGACCTGTTTGGGGGACATATGAATATGACTTACGCCTACTCTTCCGTGGATAAAGAGCAAAAATTCTGCTCCTAGCAGTTCATAAGTAGAAAAGTTACTCAGTCATCACTTTTTAAAGAGCTATATCACGGTATTCTATCCATGAGGTTTCACAAAGTTCCTTTTTATGTTATTCTGTTTCATCATACCTACAGCTCTCAGCAGTTCATACACAGAAGCTTCTCAGAAAACACTATCAAAAGAAACACGACACGTTAATGCACATACATGTGCTCTCGCACACTTCCCTATGGTGCTGTTTTGCTCCATCATCAGGCCTTCAGCAGTTCATGTGAAGAGGTTTCTCAATACATACTAGCCAAACAATCGAAACACGGTTCACTAAATGATCACCTTAATAAGATTCCCTGCAATATTGTTCTGATCCATCATCAGACCCTTAACATACCATGTAATAATAATAATAATATTGGGGGACAATCTTACACAAATCGACCTAGTCCCAAACTAAGCAAAGCTTGTACTATGGGTACTAGACGACGATATACATACTTATTATAGATAAATACATACTTAAATACATAGAAAACATCCAAGACCCAAGAACAAATATCCGTGAAAAATGCACAAATAAATGCCCTGGCCGGGAATCGAACCCGGGACCTCTAGCTTCGGAGGCAGAGTCACTACCAACTAGGCTAAACAGGCCGTACAGAAGCTACTCAGCAAACACAATGAAAAGAGCCCAAACACGACCAAATACCTATATGCCTTCGAAAGGTTCTGTGTGATGTTATTTTACTCCATCATCAGACCCTCAGAAGTTCATTTACAATGGCTGCTAAGCGAACATAAACAAAAGGGCCCAAAAACGAACAGTAAGTAATCGAACCCCTGTACATTTTTCTACCATGTTTTTTTGCTCCATCGTCTGATCCTCAGAGTTCAAGTACATGTAGGTACTCTTTACCCAGCACTATCGAAATCATTCACGGTGGTGAAGTTGTTCCGGAGAAAAATGCGCTCAAACCAGTTCAAACGCACTTTCAAGCAAAAAATGTTCACTGCAGCGCCCCCTGGCGAGTTATGGTCGTAACAATTATCATGGGGTTCGTCCCGAATGAACCACGAATCCATTGCAGAAAACCGTATCCAAATCGGTCAAGCCGTTTTGGAGATATTGAGGTGCACACACAAACAAACAAACAAACAAACAACCTCTCACCCTAAACGCATATACCTTCTCCGTTCCGTCGTGGGTAAAAATAAAACATAATTCATATATTTAAAAAAGTTCATTTCAATCACCCATATCACTGTCTGTTTTGTCGATGCACGTGATTTTACTTCGTATTATCGTAACTTTATGTTAAAAAGTTATTAATTAAAATATTAATTATGTAGTAACGCTGCTATGAAAAATTTCAAATTAAAGGGAAAAATTGAAAAATGATCAATGAATGATGATTGAATGATGTCGCAGGTTCGAATTCTGCACGGAGCATAAAATTTTTAGATTTTTTCCTTTAATTTGAATTAAAATATTGTTATTTTCGTACATACCGATTTAGTAATAAATATATTGGCAGGCTCCAAACGATTAGATTGGTCGAACACTAAATTTAAAAAATGTGTCGTAGAACGTAATTGTTTGCGTATCGAGATTTCAATGCAAATTTATGCACGAATATTCTTTAAAATAAAAATATATTCATTTCATAAGTGCTAAAAAGAGCTTGCATGTTGAATGTACATATTTTTGTAACTCGTAAGCTGTTGAATCTTTATTTTATTATTTCGATGAGCAGTGCCAATTTACATTATATGGGTATTACGATGTGTCAAAAGACTATTCTTATTTCTCGTGCTCTATAATCTAGAAATATTTAACAAGGGATTGACAGAAGGAAGATTGTTAGTACTTTTAAGTAATTTAGTGAGAACTTAAAAGTTGGTAACATCACATATATTATGATAAGATCAACATAAGCATATTTTTAACTGAAAATAATGGTAAAAAAGCTTACAGCCTTCCTGATGGTAAGCCAACTACAAAGCCTTATAGACACTTGCAACTCCAATAATAATTCGTAAAAAAAACATATTTTATTAACTAAAAATATGGAATTTTGATTCAATCAAAACGCTAAGGTTGATATTGTAAAACATAACACTTCAATATTAAATAAATCTTCTTATATATTTTTAACACTTATAGGTAATAAATAATGCATATCAGTGCAATTCGAAAGCAGCCAGTTTCTTGAGTAAGAATAGTGGTGACACGTCGGAATATATACTACACAATAGGCTATTCATCATCGTCACTTGAGAGGAATTAAACAAAGAATATCTAGAGATTCTTATACCTCTATACTAGTAACTTTACGGGAAAAAACGTACATATTACGAGAGTATAAGAAACTGTTTCTAAAGAAAACTTTTCTAAATCTTCGGTTCTCAATCTGTACGATTTCTTCAGTCAGGAGCAATTTTTCATACCTACATAATATATGTGAAGGAATTCAAATATAGGTATGGTCCTTAGGAAAGGGATCAGTAGAAGGAGGGTCAAAAATAAACATTTTTGCACTGGCAATCATGGCTCAATGAGAGTTTTATATGTCCTGTATTATTTAAATAGTTTCCTCGTTTTACATATTTAGATATATGAGTTTGTGATACGTCATATATAATTCAAATTCCCGTGTGGTGGAACTTAATGTCCATCAAAATGCAATATCCGTCTAACTCAATGAACATCGTGTTTGCAATTTAACGACAAACATAGTAGATACTAGGATTCCGAACTTTAATAAAATGTTTTCTGTTCCTCACTAGTCTATATAAATTTCCAATATTTGTTTATCCAAATAATTACTATTTGGATAAACAAATATTGGAACATAGTGTTGATTTCGTGCATAATTAAATAATTTCTACCAGCAGAGCCAACCTGTAATCTTTTCCGTGAGAGCCAACAAGACAACAAATATTCCTAAAATAATAATTTACTAGTCACGGGCACTAACATAACACAAAAACACTGTAATTGTACGTAATAAAAATTTGAACGAATTCTCTTTCCCTACTTGAAGTTAATTTCGTCAAACGAAATATAAATATGAATATCAATTATTACGAGTACTAATGTATTCGGAATGGTTTGATCGATTAAGGACTAGAGCTGGCGATATTTTTGATACGATACGAATCCGAATCAATTATTATTACTCTATAGAAGTAATAATAAAACACCCCTACAAACACCCCTGGCATTGCACCATATCCATAACAATGCACATTGCTATACATGTTCAGATTTAAGAGCCTGCTCAAAGGCACCCTAAACCGGTGAAGCACCAGGTTCACTAGATCTCTCAGTCAGGTTTATGTAGACTAATTTGCGGGACTCTTGGAGGTCTGGTTAAGCTGGTGGTTGAGCTAGTGCAACTTGCGCAAGAGTCGCGTGTCGGCGAGGGTGCGGGACAGGTGTGTCGCACCCCTTATTTGACGGAATTTTGGGGCATAACGCATAACTATACTTATTCCTCGTAATGTGGGGAGACCAGGATAACCAGTGATTTAGATAACGGGGGGTGCAATTAAATGTGCTGTTTTAGAGTTTAATATTCATAATTTCTATACGAGCAGATTTTTATATTTACAATTGGGCTGTTTGTGCATAAATGGATGCTTGAAAATACTTCCAACGATTTCAACGGTATTTAAAACGCGGGAATTTACGTAAAAAACGGTTTTCTTAGTTCTGATTTTCAAAAAAACTTGTATCGTCCAGAAAAACACGAGATACACCGGGAAAAGCTCGGATTTCCGGTATTTACAATGAATAATGTTGGTGTCATGAAAAAACGTAGGTAATACTATAATTTAATTTTTTTTGACTAATAGTACATTACGATACAAGTGCAGAGAACAGGAAATTCGCAACGAGTGGTGATAAACTGAAACACGACCGAAGGGAGTGTTTTAAATCGACACGAGTTGCGAATTACCTGTTCGCACGTGTATCGTACAACGTTTTATAGTACATATGGTTCTTTAAAGTTTCGACATATGCACGTAATCTGCTGATTACCGCACTCGTGCGGTAAAGTAGCACCATATGTACTGTAAAAACATTATCAAACCTGCTCACAAAATTTCACGAGAGTCGGTTGACAAATGCAGCTTGTAGAGGAGAACAGCCGGAAATTCGGAAATACAGAAATCTGGACCTACGATAGCATTTTTAACGAAGCTGAAACGGTGACCTTCGTTTCACCCGATCAATAATAATGTAACGATATTTCGTCGGACACGCAAAAAATAATTATTTAGGTGCTATGGTATAGAACTACTACCTGCTGCGGTTCAAAACGACCGATTGATGTCGTAATCGCAAGATTTTTAAACAATTTCTTCTTATCAATGCAGTCCAATTTTGAGTCAGTCATTCTTAAATAATGAAACCACTTGAGAGAAAAGCTGCCAAAAGGTTTCAGATTCAGTGTATAATATATGTAAATGCAGTCGATCTTAAAATATTCCAGTCAATAAGAAAAACTGAGCATGTAATTACCATAAGTAATGATGCTTGTACATGGCGTTGTGTGACGCAGTTTATGAGCGCGCACTTTTCTTAATATACAACTGGCTAAATCATAAGCATTTGCATACTTAAGCACTAGCGTATGTTTGTTTCAGCAATGACATCTAGTGTATGGACGATAGACTCGGTGTTAACGCTTATTTTCTATTCTCTCTTCACAGTCACAGAAAGGTGTCATTTTGTATAAGTAATCCCATCAAAAATATAAATGTGGAAATGGGAGCCAAGTTCAATATTAAGAACTATCTAATGCAGTGAATTATATTAGTGCTTAGTGAACTATGATTTAAACTTACCAGCGCGAGCTGCCTGTCTAATAATAATAATAATAATATGCGTAGAGGTGGTTGTCGTCTTCGCCGACAAAAGAATTGAGATCTAAATGGGTGCTAAGTTCCGTAAATTATCTGAAAAGGTGCCAATTCTGGTACTAGATTGTACAGTAAAACTATTTTTTTGCTGCTTAATGCATTTTGAGCTTTAACTTAGCAGTTTTCTTAAATATCCAACAACTTTCATGGTATTATAACATATAGGATTTTTTCTAGGATTTGATGAAATAGTCATTTTGGGAACGCGAAAGGGACGGGGGAGTTATACATATTTTTCAATATTTGTTTTTTGGTCTGCATAGCGATATTTGCGATAAAAATGTCTTTAATCTCTCCTCTGTCTCTATGTTGCTCGTGGCGTCTTTACTTGCGTGGCTTGCCGAGGCTCGAATCGTAATCCCACGCCACTCGCGTTTTAAGACCCTTCTTTTACAACAGTTACATTAAAAACTATTTTCAGTCTATCCTTAGCCTTGGTCAAGGGACCAAGAGTGCTGAAATAGACTCAATTAAACCCATTTATATAGCTTTATTTAAACCATAAGTGTTCAAACGACGTTCATGTATGGTTTAGAATATAAACAAAAATAATTATAGCTTTTTTTCGTGACTAAAGAAGCGTAGGGGAAAGTTTTTTCGTTTGTTTGTATAATATTAAAAAATCCATTTAGACAGTCAACTGCATGTCCATATTTTATTTGTCTTTGTCACCAAATAGATATACTGGTGACCGTTGTAATAAGCAGCCGTAGATAGTAAAAGCGTTATACTCGTATGCAAATAAACGTGTTGCCGCTGAATACTACTGACCCTTGTCGACGTCGGGTTACTGCAGGTACTGGCCGTGTATTTGAGAGTTACGATTTATGATACTTTTATGCCATGTTCGAGATTCAAAATGTGACGTAGTCGTCAAATCATATGGACATCTCGACGTTCATGTCTCTATCTTTCAACATAAAAATGACTGACATGATAGATACTGATTTTCAGAAGCGATACGTCTCTTCCTGTCGATATAATGCAAATGGTATGGTGGTCCCGCTTTTCGTTTGAACCAGTTATGATAAGGTAACTCGTTCGTGGTCGTTTTTATAGTACGTCTAATTAGTGACGTACCTAATTTGTTGATCGTCACTATTTATTGGATAGCCATAATAATCTTAAAAAGCTACATTTAGTGTCTATTTTTTGCTATTGAAAAGTATTTATGTGCGGGCGCTGCCTTTTTTCACCGCATTAGCTATATAAAGGTGGTTTGCTCCCGCCATCCGCAGCAAAAACCTTATAGTCAAGTCTCTTTTTCTTAAAGTCTATGGCGCCAACGGTAGACTGTATTTTGTTTTGGCGAGGTCGTAGGACTACAATGTAAAGCAAGACTAATGTAAGACAGTCATTATTCTGCCACTGTAGCCACTAGCCAAGCGAAAAGGCACGCGACTTTCTATCTGGAGTAAAGTAGTGGCTCTGTGACATTGTATTCCTCGCGAGTGATATTTTTTATCTTTTCAAACCTTATAGCTCCACTATTTCCAAAAACTGCATCGACAAAAAAATAATAATTATAGAAGCTGCTCCCAAAATTTCACAAGAATCGGTTGTGACATGCGACCTGTAAATAAATATATAAATATTTGTGGTCAATCTTACACAAATCGACCTAGTCCCAAACTAAGCAAAGCTAGTACTATGGGTATTAGGCGTCGATCCAAGACTCAGGAAAAAATATTCGTGTTCATCACACAATGCCTTGACCGAGATTGGAGGGCCAGATGTCTGACGCTTCCGCAAAACCTAGGAGGATCCACGCCATATCTTGGGATTAGGTGCCAAAGTGGACCCCGGGCGTCTTAAGGATGCCACCGGGAAAAGCGCTAGGATGATGATGAAAACGTTAAATATATTATCAGAAAGTGATGCATTTTATTAATTTAAAGAAGGAAATAAAAATCTACCCTTGGCGCTACAAGAAAAAATTGAGGAAAGAATCGTCCCTAGTGAAATAGATACAGTTAAATACTAAAGATGTGCAGTTTGTGTGAAAATCTATTCTCAAAACAATGCCCAAAAAGACCATATACCCACCTATATCTCCATTTCTCGGATTTCTTATAAATACGCGTGTTTTGACACTTCAGATCGTTATCACGAAACGACGCAGCCACAACAGATCGCCCACGTTTGGCTGTTTTGACCACAGGTTTAATATCGCGATTTAATCGTCAAGTCTTTTCACTAGCCTTGATCGATCATATCAGCAGCAAACGTAACGATCGCTAGGCATTGAAAGTGTGAGTGTTCTTCGTCTGTTCCATAAAGACTGATCTCAGATATGATTCAATGTTTCAACGCTATTGTACGCGGCGCTTTGAAACTTTGATCGGGATATTCGGGATCGTTCTTCCATTGAAACTCTATTCAGAATTGATGGATTTCCCATTGAGCTTCACTGTTGTCACTAAATCTTTAATGGCTTTAACGCTCTTTTCTTCTCTGATGTATGATCCCTTAAAAAATTACCTGTATGTTTTTTGCACAGACGTGAATTTACTGAAGACATTGTTTCATACTTAATTACAGTAATTTGTTTTAATGTGCTACTTAATTGATAAATAAATTCTTGAGGAATGTTTTATACCATACAGACCCGGCTGATCGGAATGTCATTCCGAGTAAACTCGTGAAGTTTATTCCCACGGCGGCAATATGGATTTCACTTACCTCAACACAAGATAGAGCTGCATGAATAATAGACACTTGTATTTTTGCAGTGTAATTGACACAAGGCGGCTCTTCGCACGATTACAAACTTATGATGTAGTTAAAACGATTAATCTGCCTCGGTTGGTGGTAAAATCCCGACGCGAATAATAAGACGAACTTCAACGAGGGATTCTCTACTTGCGTGCCAATTATTGACGTAATTATTTTGAAAATATGGCCACGCTTTTGTGATATTTAATACTAAGTGGCATATTTTTTTATCACCCGTTGCGCACCCATTTATGCAGTCGCCACGCCAGTAAGATTGTCAATTGACTATTTATCAACCACAAGCCGTTAAACAAGTTCCAAGTCATGAAAAATATATACCAATAAAGAGGAGTGGTCAAGTGTCATCCTGAGGTCTAGCGAAGAATTCAAAATGACTTGTTATCACATAGATAGTGTGTAGGCTTAAAAACTTGCATCAGTGAAACGTGAAAAGAGTTTCAAGGAGGAAAATATTTTAGTATAACGCATATGCAATTAATGATAAAGCTTATGATGGAGCTGCTGGGATCAAAAAAAGACGTTAAAGCGACGTATTAACGAGAGGGTGCGAAAATTAAAATGTATACCAGTATTACTTGAGTATTAAGCGGCCAGTAGGCTCGTCAGTAATGAGATTGCACGTAATCTCTGGTTTTGTTAGCGAGCAGGTTCCTCAGCGCTCGGTATTATCGTCACCGCGACAACTGAGAAGTGGCCGCTGATTATGCGCCGTTCACACCGAGCGGCTATTAGCCGTGCCAAGAGGAACACATTTATTTCAATTATCAATTAGTCCTTAACACCTAGACGTGAGATAAGCCACCATCATTCAACTCAAACGAATACGCTTAATTAAGAACATATTAAAGTGAAATATCAGCTCGTTACTGGTCGTAATGAAGTGGAAAAATATACGCTAGTAGGATGTGCGGGCGATTTTTCTATTTCAGGAATTTGCCACCTGTGACTGTGTGTTGGGGATACGCGGATTTCACGGCGCGCGCGTCGCATTAACCTGTCCTGGCGTAATGGATTGGGAATTTCATGCTCCAAAGGTCGATTTAAATTAATTTAAACATTAAAGAGATAAGTGGAGCGGTGGAGCGAGACAAGAAGTAAATAGTGATAATCCGATCAGCAGCGCTGGCGCCGCGTCGTGCCAAGGACTCCATTACTGAGGGCGTGATCGTGCCCATTCAGGGCCGCATTCTGAACGTCATGGCTATTGCGTAAATTTTGAACCGAACGCCAGTATCCTACGAAGTTTGGCCCATATCTCCTCCTGTAAAAAAGAGTCGTATGCGAGCACTTCGAGTTAGTGCTTCTCATAGCTGCTTTTGCGGCTCACTGAATGTTTATTAGGTAATCAAATCGATTCATGCAAAAGTATAACATCAAACGAAAAAAATATTTCATTAAATGTTGTGCTTCCTATCTAGAGCAAGTAGGTGAAAATATACGTCCAAATGTTTTTCAATTTCTAAAAAATGCAAAATGAATTGTATCAAGACGTATATTTCTCGTGGATGGCATACACTTCTGTCTGAGACTGACAGTAAGTACATTCGCAATAGCTCTGTGGGAACCCATGTCTCATATCGTGACTTAACTGAATCAAATGCATGATGGAATGATGGGGATAAATAAGCAGAACCACTGCCATGAAATCAATTTAATACTGCAAAACCAGACTCAAGTCAACGAATTATACATAACCAGAGAGAGCCATGCGAAACCCTTTCTTAATGATTGACGGGGGGATATTTAAGATGTTTACAGACAAAACAAGAAATAAACCGAATATCGAACGGAAGCCATAGTGGATATTGACCCTTTGAGACCCTTGCCCAAACACAATGAAGGACCAACAAAAATAGTAAGAACGCACCGACACATCTGCCGGCCACTATCGAATAAATCTACTAAAATAATATTTTTATTTTGATTACGCATGCACGGGGTAGGCAGATGTTAGACACTTCACACACTGACTTCAATTTCAACCGATCATTTTCTTCAGAAATTCAAAGAGTATCGTAAAATATGTCGATTTTTTACGATTTTGATATAAAATGTGGTCCTGTTGAAAACGCTTCTTTGTTAAACAAAAACAGCAATATAAATATTACTAAGATCGACTACTAAGATAATAATGAAGCACCTATAGCATAACTACATGGGTCATACATATACAGATTTAGGTTCATGTCTTTCTTGTGGAAATTTACGAATACAATCAAATTTTAGTTGGACTCATAATCTGCATACACGGCGACTCCGTTTCTATAAATCTATGCAATAAAATCATAACTTACATGCTCGAAAGCTGTTGACTATTGACATGACGAAAGAAGACGTTTGTTTTTTAACTTTGTATACCCCCAATGCCTTTTCTGCAGGGGCGGCATGCGGATAAGTACTAGGTTTTAGGAAAAAAATGTATTTTTTAAAATGAAATTATTATTGTTATTATATGCATTCTTTCAATGAATTTATTTACAAGAAAATGCACAGTTATATACAATTAACATGTCAGTGATGCACTAAAATTATATAAATGTTCCGCCACAGTATGTCATACAATTATTGCAATAAGTATTTAAGAAGTATACTTATACATTTATATTTATAGTACCTATATTCTGTGGCTTTCAATAATAAAGGTACCTATTTTAGTTATCTGTTCTTTCCGGCAGTGTGTAGTGAATCTAAGGGCGGTTCTAAGTCGCCAGTCACTGACCAAAACGATATGGGCTTTAATAGGGTATGAACATTATCAACTTATTGACCCAGTACAAGGTGTTAAAGAGTTTGAAACAGGGGTGTCTATTACATCACTCAAGCTACACTTAACAAGCCATTGTGAGATGGCAGTTGGTGGTCGTTAAAGTCAGTTGTACTTTTGAAATAGGCATATTAATTTTTCAAACTGCCAGATTCTTATGAAAAGTTCTAGTTTTAACAACGTAAATTATTAAATTAAAAGAAATAACAATTAATACGGTCGGAAAAATCCTACTTAATGCAGAATTATTAATACCATAGAATTTAAGCGCTTTTAATCAGGTGCAACACAAATGCTCTTTATTGCACCCATCAATAATAATACGAGTAAAGACAGTACAGAAGACAGAGAACATATATATTAAGCAGATCCAATCAACAGGCGGTCTTATCGCTAAAGAGCGATCTCTTTCAGACAAAAATCTTTGGGTAGCGGACTACCCAAACCAGGTACTTACCTAATTGAACTAATGAGTTTGCCTTTCAAATTTCTGAACCACCGAAGTACTGCAGAACGCTTCATTAGCACATCGGGGACAGCCTCAAAGAAAGTAAACAAATCGATTTGACACGCCGCAGCACAAAAGAGCACCGCCCACGCACAGACACTTACTATTCCGCAATTTGACGGGTAATAAAAAGATGCTAATAAATAAAATTAGTATCATTCATTCATTCAGTTGGTGACAATAACGGCGGCAAAAGATACCGCTGGGACCCGGGGCGGGTCTCTTGCGCACAATATTCTTTCACTAATGAAGAAAGACGTATATGCACGGGAAACTCGTATGTATTACAGCTTTTTGAATGACATAATTAGGTACACCAAGGAGTAAAAGTGATTGTGACTTCAGGAATTCTCCTTGTGCGTTATCGAGCGTGTGGTTATATTTCTATGATTTCTTTGCTGATTCAATTGGCTGGATTTTAATTTAAGTATGTATTGGCTCCATGGACGCACAACTTTAATTTTAATACAGAGAATTTACCTACTTAGGCATTCTTGTAAAAAAAATTAAATAGGGGAAAGCTCCTATATTGTGTATAAGTAATGTATTATGATAGAAGCAATAGTCAATAGTCAATAGTCAATCGTGTTTATTTCGTAAACATAGGTACATCAAATAGAGGTGTAGTAAGCAAAAATCGTTCCACTATGTTTTGCCTTTCGGCGTACAAAAACAAGCTACATGCTAACATAATATTATTGTACAATTAAAAAAATATATATATTTAAAAGTCTACATTCTACAATTATTTAAATTAATTTATTATATTCAATATGTCAACATAAGTTATTATAAAAATATCAATTAACATGTCTATCCCAATTTAATTAAATATGATATTATCTTATTATATTTTCTAACTATAGACTGTCACATGTCAAGAAATCTGATATGGAATAAAAACATTTGTTAGTAAGTAATTTTTTTAACTGTGTCTTAAACACTGGCAATGGTAAGGTTTTGATTCTATCAGGAATCCTATTAAATATTTTAAGCAAGGGCTATACATATATGTTTCTGTACACGTATTTGGCTATAGCTAGGTATTACTTACTTTCTCATTGAATACTATTATAAGCAGTGCTCGGGAAGGGTGAGCTACTTTTATGTGATATGTTGATATTAATATGGACGCAACCTGAAATTAAATATTTAATAAATAATAATAATTATTATTATTAATGGACCATTTTTTACACAAATCGAACTAGTCCCATAATAAGTAAGATCTAAGTAAGATCAATAAGGCTTGTGTTATGGGTACTAGATGACGATATATTTAATAGATATATACTTAAATACATAGAAAACATCCAAGTGTCAGGAAAAAATGTTTCTGCTCACCACAGAAACAAATGCCCTTACCAGGATTCGAAACCGGGACCTTTAGCTTCGGAGGCAGTGTCACTACCAACTAGGCTAAACAGGCCGACGATATTTAATCCAAAAAAAGTTCATTATTTATGATTTAATGGATATCGGTAAGATATTTGCCGTCAAAAAAGTGTCTGCCTTTTTCATATTTTTGTCTTTTATCGACAGAGCTCGCTTCATCGTCGGCCTCATTTTTGCCCCCTGGCTAGGTGCTAGCCAAGAGCAATCCTATTTTTAATAAAACAAAAAGATAGGGCCACTTATCCAGAAACAAAAAAGGTAAAGCTTAAAGCTTAGTAGCTTAAAGCTTAGTAGCATTAAATCACAGGATATGTCTATGTTATCCAAACCCTCAAAGCAGCCCACCTTTCCCGAGCTCTGATTATTAGGTAAGCTATGTAAGTAGGTGCGTAGCTTAGTACAAAGTTTGACATGACACTACATGATCAATACTCAGGGTAGTCATGCTTAATCTACTTTAGATTATTGGTCAGTTACTTTAATTAAGACGTTCCCTTCAGGTAATAATTAGGTTGTATAGATTTTTTTCTGGCGCAAAAGAGGCAATACGCCAGGCGGTGCTTGGCGACGTTACCATTCCCCACAACGCAAAGCCTTTCGATATTAATTTTGGATTGGACATTAATTATTAAGTGAATGATGATTCCTTGGGAGACACAATTGATTTTGGTATTTGATTTTTACTATTTTATTACATTTGTTGACATTTTGCCATTCTTTTTTATTCTTTTCCTTGTTTTGACGATCATGATATCAATTCTTATAATTTTGACATGTAACACATGACATGCAAATGTATACTGTAATTTTTTATCATGAAATAAACAATCTAATCTAATCTATGGTAATTTTATTTGCCATAACACGAGTGTTTGTCAATATCGTCATTTGTCATAAAAGTGATTCATCTCTGAATCTGTTAAACTTTCAGAATAATATAAATTAACTTTGTATATAGCCCCATATATGATAATGGCTCATTACATTTATGGCAAATAAAATTATGAGTTCCATTAGTAACTCTCCATGATGTGAACCACGTGAACCAGGCTCATGAGATAACCGCCAAGTATATGTTGATTCGACGATCATTTTCCCGATAGTCAACTCTGTGGATGGTCTAATAGCGGAAGAGTCTCAACCAACACCTAGACTCTCGCTGTAGATGGCTAAGCCATAGTTCTAAAATGTTGATATTGATGAGTGATCAACATAAATATAAAAGAAATTACGGTGACAATTAGTTATTTACATTTATAAAATACTTTGTCTTACTTGGATCAGCTGTATCTCCTTGATTATTGGGACTGAAAATCTGATTCGCCAACGAACTTTTAGGAAATGTATCTGGTCAAAACCGCTTTTTTACACTCATGGTGAAGATGCCAGCCACATACTCGTACTCGTACACTTTTCGTATCTTTAGGTCTAATTTTTTGGCATTTTAAGAGGTTTGTCTTAATATCTACATTAGATAATGTATTCGTAAGCGTATTGTATTGTACCTTACACGATGATGATAATGATGATGATGTACCTTACACGATAACAGTGCGGTGCTTGAAAGTTTACGATCGAGGGTTACTACAGGTTACCTTGGAGGGGAGTTATATTTTAGTAGGTACCGACTCTCCAAAGGCGATCTTGGGTTCGTACTTAGCCTCTTTATTAAGAAGGTGAAAAGCATCAAAGCCTCATTCCACTTCCCGAAGTATTCTTGCAAGAGTACAAGTTATCTAAATATCTAAGTAGCCCTAATATATATAGCATGGGTGTTAAAATTAAGAATGGTATCAAGTAAATAGTTCAGAACTGCCTTTGGTTGTTCAGGTGCATATCTACACAAATGTGGTTGGATAGAATCTCCGAAGTGCGATTGTGGAGTCACGGTGCAAGACGTGGAGAATGGCGGTGTATTAACATCAAGAACTGCTCCTTCGGCAAATAAAACGGAAACATAGCAGACTTGTTCATCCCCGAAAGATACGCAATCCAGTGGATGCAGGATTTGAAAATCTTACTTTAGTATCTTAACGACTGCTCTAAATAGAATGCCATATTCATAAATAAATTGTGATAAAAAACGAGCCGTAATGCCTCAGATTTTGGATATAAATCTTCTATACTTCGGCACATTTCGACCGCATGTCAGAATATGATCGTTATAAAATAAAAAAAGTCCCTTTACGCATTGTAGTGTTGCTTGAGTCGGCTTTACAATGGATAACCGTCTAACTTATAAATTTTTGTGTGAACAAAGGCGCCTTATTGACAACGTCTTGGACAAACGGACGGTCGGACGGTGATTTAATAACATATCGGCCGTGAGATCGAAGTAAATCAATATCAATGATGCCCTCATATCTGAGGCTCCGCGCAATAACTCACGGCTCGGACGCTATCAATATGTAACAACCATGAGTATACGGTGAATTCTTCCTATTTAAACATCCTTTTGAGATGGCAAAAAGACGGCAAAGATTTCCCTCAGACTTCGAATGTTTGCGCTCGGAAAGGATTTTAAAATGCAACAATTTTTTGTACAATGTAAGCCTTGACGAGATTACTGTATGCAAAACGTGCCCAGCTTTCTTGGGGTACGTTTACTGAAACGCAAACGTTAAGTCTGCCATGGCCCGGCTTAGGATTAACAAATTGTAACAAGCATGAAACTTATTACAACAAACAACAATTATGTGGGAAGCGTGAAAGTAAACAAGAATAAACGAGGAATAGAGAGACTTCAATACTCTTATTTCGACATTATTGAATGTAATCTTCTGCAGTGGATCGTATGATTTTAAGTGCCTGTTACATATTAGATTTTACTGAGATTGTTGTTCATATTTTACGATATCAAAGAAAGAAAAAAAGGAAAGTTGGTACTAAAACGTGGTTGCTCTAGTGTCTTTCTCATCCATATCATGATTGTTAGCCGCAGTCTAAAACGCGCGAGTCCGCGTTCACCGTAATCTGCATGGGCACCGGCGATACAAAGGGTAGGTACTATTTGATTGCTTCATTATGCGGAATCGGCTCAATGGGCCGGGTTCATTGTATATCATTTCGCATGTTATATCCGTTTGTACCCTAATTTAATCATCCTGAAGATTGGACCACCGAGGAAAGCGATGTAACGGGGGGCCTGACCGATTGTGTGATTGAGCTTTTAGGACAGTTTAAGGAGTGATTGATTTTTGTTGGAGGAATACAAGGGGGTTTATTTCTTTAGTCGAATTGTATCTATGCTGTTCTTCATTATACCTTTATTATTTACTTAAACTATTTCTTTAGATAACTGATAACTTTTATTTTTACATTTGTGTTATTTTTATTGTTAGTTGTGTATTGTATGTGCCACCAACAACATTTCTTTAGATTACTTCAACGTTTAAATCCAATTGCGGTCTCCATTAAACACGAATCTAAATTAGTTTCTACTCCATCTTTATTCAATCAGATTGCTTCGTCATACACATACTCGTAGTTCATCAATCATCATCAAAAATATTAATACTATTGAATATAATTTATAAAAGAACAATTGTTAAAAACTAAAGAAACGTAATAACATAAAAAAATAAAGAAACGTTGTAAGTCCAAATCCATCACAAAAGAAAACTTACATCAGCCTGTGCCTCGGCTCCAGCAATATCAGACGCGAGCGCAGCATCGCATTATTTATTTGAAACGCGCAAACGTTTCTTCTAATGCCGTCACGAGCTTTCGCTCTGATTCGGTTCAATTTGCCTGACGTCTTATTTGCAACCCGGTGGTCCGATCAAACTCTATGCCATGTTTTTTAAAGATATCAGGAATGTTTGGAATTAGTAAGATAATTTTAACTATTTATCTCTATATATATAATTATTAATAAGGATTGGAAGGTTGTAAGATATGAGATAAGTTAAGGATGGACGGCGTGAGAAACGCTATAAATATGAAGGATGAGGGTGACGGCGATAAAGAGGTATGGAAGAAAACACATGCTGCACTGACCCCAAAACATCGCATAAGGGCAAGGAAATGATGGCAAGTAAATTAATTGAGCACTAGTACGCTAGTTGTTTCCAGTATTAAAAAAAAACTGTCACTTTATTACAAGAGGTACCTAAATATTCTTGTTAGATCCGTATCAAGTGACTGCAAGTCAAGTCAGTTGTGTTGTATTGTAACTTACTAAAGGGCATGCATCATTCACATTCATCCACACATAATACTTACTTACTGACATACGACGCTGGCTCAGCGACCCAAAGTGGATCTTGGCCACCCACACTAAGACACGCCACTGTGCTCTGTCCTGGGCAGCTTGTCGCAAATGAGAGTCAGCTGTTTGAAGCTGGCAGAGATCTTTATAGACTTCGTCTATCCAACGATACCTTGATCGGCCGCTCGGCTTTTTCGGCAGCGCAGTCTTCTCTCATACTCATATACTAACTTCTCCAAAAATAATTTTGAACTTACATACTAAAATTTATATACCTAATTTGCAGAAGCCATCCATTCTGTATATGGGGATGGTAATATCATTGTAATCCTGGGCTCATGAATACTGGCAAATAAGCCTATTATAAAGTCAACAACACATATGTAGTACGCAGGCATATATCCTAAACAGCCTATTATTTTCATAAATTGCTGGAGATAATAAAACTAAGTGAGATTTTCATTACACCAATCGTTATAACATTTAATAACATATTTGCCTCAGTTATACTACATTGAATAATGGTTGTTAAGTGAGCTGCTTCTGTTATGATGGAACTCCTAGTTAGAACATGCCTCGGGCCTCGGGGGTTCCTTAGGCGATAACCCTAAGAACTAGTACTTATCCGTTGATTGATAAACGCTATATGCGACTAATAATAATGATAAATAAGTAAAAAAGTGAGACCAATTACAGATTATGTGTAAAGGATATAGAAGACAGAAGCAGCGTAAGATTTATTCAAGTGGTAATTTACTTGATGTGTTAGCATCTGTATTAAAATCTAAGCTCAATGCGTCAATTTCGCGTTCCAGAATGGGCAGCAACGTGACATAAAGAACTGCAAAAAAGGATTTAGGTACTGATTGGCAGATGGATTGACAGAAAGAATATAATTGGCAAATCGAATTACTATAATGTCGCGTCGCCGTTGTACGTAAGGACGTAGCTTCGACAGATTGATGGACCTATTCATTACCAATTGCCTTCATTCCTACTGTAGATGTTTTATGTGCGTTAGTCAGGTTGGTATGGTATATATATATATATACTAAAATGACGTTTAGTTTTTGGCGTTAATTTTGATCATCAGACATCACAGGCCGTGTTTTTAGAGGTGCTGAGGTGCTTTTAGAGATGTGTGTGCTGTGCAAGGAAGAATGAACCATCATAAGAAACGTTTATGTTGCACGTTGTGCATATTTTCACATGACATTGAATTCAATGTGGCAAAAGCATGTCGACTTATCTCAAAACTTTGAATTTGTAGGAATTGATAGAATTAGGCGTTACTTTGCGGCAGTCAATGATAAATTTATACAACAATATATCTTTGATATTCCGCTCAAGAATTCTCTAAGTTCTAGAAATTAAAATTAGTAACAAAAAAAATCCTCTACTCTTGCGTCCCTCAAACTTAACATGTAATATTTATTTGCAGTTACTCCAGTCATAAATGTCAACGGCCACTTGAGATTCAAAATCGCAAGTATGTATAATGAAAACATTAGCAACACACCGAGGCGCTGTAACAGTATACAGTAACATGCGTAACAATGGGGCATTGGTTCTTCGAAGAGTCGCAAAGCCGCCGGCGCGTCTGCTTTTCACGTCTCAAGTTAAATTTAGCGTTAGTGATCCCATCAATATGCAGCTTTTGCAAAACTAACAATGTGCTGCGTTAGTTTAAACCTTATTTCTGTGAAAAAACGTATATACTCGCGTAAATAACAAATATATTCGTGGTTTAGGTGCAGCTGTTAAAAGTAAAAGTAGCAATAACGTGTACAAAGTCATCAGAAACTATTATTAAAAGGGATTATACGACTATCACAGTTAAACGCTTTTTCTCAGGATGAGTGCATCAGCGAGGAGTTCGAAACATGTCACCCGGAGTGATCATCATGTGAGTTATGACTAAAGTGGTATAGTTATATACATGACACACGAAAGTTTAAATTCAAATGTCAAAAGGAAGCTTAATGTAAAACAAGTTTAATTAAAAGAAAACCACTGCATAGTATTCAACTAATAACAGTTTTGTATAAAATAAAGGATTCACTTATTTAATTTACTTCACTCATAAACTTAAATGTTTAATGGAGAGATACTATTTTGCATATTGAGATTATTATAATTTCTGTCTTCGTTGAGCGGGGTACAATTTTTATTTTAATTAACACATGTTCGTAACGCCTTTTTAAAAAACGTGAAAAGAGTATAAACGCGCGATTAATATATTTAATTGAGAATTTATTACGAATAATTTACAATACGAATTTGCCAGTGCACGGTCTGGAATTTTTAAGGCTCACTGAAAAAAAGTACCGTTGGGTGTATGAAAAAGATATCATTCACACTGGCTGGTTGTCGATTAAACATGTTGTAAATGCTGTTGTGCAGCGTTATTCGTTATTGTGCCGGCACTTTATGGGAGTAATATCTGCGGTATTTACATTTTATGATGGAGCGGTATGCGAGGGAGCAGGCGGGATGCCATCACTCGTCGACCAGGAACAAATTCTTATTGCTGTAAAAAATGGTGGAACAGTAGACACTGAGCTCAGATTGTCTTTGAATGGAGAAAACGTGTGTAAGAACGGCGCAGAGGTGGCTGCGGTTATGCCACCCTGAATCAAGTTTATTTAATCAAGAGCTTTTTAATTGCGAAATTGTCTTAATTTTATTTTAACTGTAACTTAAGATCGTGATTGTATGTTGAATGTACATACTTTTTGGGTAATTCGTTAACAATAAAACATTTTTTTTCTGAAAGTTAAGAATAATGAATTTTAATTTTATTGGGATTTCAGACATTTTTACTTACCGATATAAGAAGCCTGAGCCGTCTTTGTCGATATATCACTATCCCCACCTGGATTTCGTGCCTGAGCTTGTTTCTTCCGATAGCTCAGTTGGCTAGAGCGATTGGCCGCGTATGCCAGGATGTCACAGGTTTGATTCATGCTCGCAGTACAATTATTTTCAATGCTTCCCTTTTATTTGAAATTTAGAAATTTCAATCGATTGTTTGTCATTGTTATAAAATAATACTGACCAGTTTAAACGATTCAAGATTTTTTAATGGAATAGAAAATCGGTTTCGTAAAATTTTTACACGTACACTTCAGCCAAAATTAATTGACTAAATTTAATATAAATGACCAAGTGATAAATTACCAGTAGACAAAATAATAATGGAAAAAGCTATATCTATGCCACGTCTATATTGTTCTATTCTACATTTCTGCAATTCATTTCAGAAAGCAATCATATTACGTCATAAAAATGACAAATAGGCATGTAAGCTCGCTTGTGGCTTACACGATTGCATTGCGATGATGACGACAAAAACTTCAAATGAATGCTAGAGATCGCCTCCTAGACCTATCACTGACAACTCATGATATGGCCTTCGTATGTCCAACATTGTAACGACCTGATAATTTCGCGAAATTTACTCTAAGATCACTTTAATTCTCTGTAACTTATATTACAATAATTGAAATATAGCCCATGACATCAGTATAATGTAAAATAATCGGTAGTATGGCTGCCATATCACAACTCAATACAAAAATCCTGAATACGACTCCGGCGCAAGCTGCTTCAATCAGATAGTACTCTCACGAACCGTTTCATTCATCTAAAGCATTTATCGGTGCGAAACGGATGCTGCCCCTCGTTCCTGAATTGAATCGCGAGCCTAGACTGACAAACGGTACTTCATCAGAGATTTGTTACAAAGTGTTTAATTGAAACCATATTTTCACATTATTAAGAATGCTGGGTCGTGATTCCAGTTCTTTCATGTGTTTGTCATTTTGATTATGAAAGATTTACCTAAATTAAAGTAGGGAAAACTTTATGGCATGCCGGTGATTACAATAATGATATTGACACGCTCGGTGTACACCTTGCTTTTCATTAAATTGTTAAGAGGGCCTCTACGTGTTGGCTATGTGGTACTCGTTTGGTAGTTTCAGTACCTCGGTACTTGGGCTCCGTGTACGCCTCCCAAAGATCCAGGTCATCATTGTTCCGTGAGCGGGAAAAATGAAGATGTGACCACAATGCAAAAAACTTCAGTATATTTCGCCCAAAACCAATAAAAATTGTTTAAGGTTCAGGATGAGTTTGGAAGGTACAGTCGAGGAATTTGATTTCTGGGCCACTTCGTATCTTCCCACAGTGAAAATCAATTCCTCCACTGTGCCTACAAACAGATTTTTTAAATACAGTTGCTTAAGAAGCAGTATGTAACATTTTGTAGCTATATATGCAGAAAGCTGATTTTTTATACTAGTGCTTTTTACTGTTTTTTCTTTTAATTTAACTACATACCTTTGTTCCAAGCCATATATCCAACCTAAAAGTTATATGTTCATTAATTTCAGCATTTGGCATTAAAACTAAATCTATTGTATTTAAAATATTAAAATTCGTCGCCGTCTCGAGTCTTGACCCTCGTCTGTCGGCTCGGGCCGAGTAATCTCGGGAAGTCGGGACTCGTGCGAAATGACATATCTTCCGTACATGTATCAAAATATTTTGACACAAACAGTTGGCCCAGTAATCTTCTACATGTAACATAGCTATGGAGTTCCTTTAAAAAAGAAAAGCAAAATCCCAGAATAGGAAATACCTGAGTATGTGGTCCTAAATGTGAAATTAATAATATAAAAATGTTCCCATAATTTAAATTTAAAAATAAACAAGGTAATTATTAGTTTATAATAGAGAAATCGCGTTAATATTTCGTCATAAATATTTAAAAAGTTGGCACGTTAGTGTCCGGATGACTCGTAAAAAATTTAATACTTCACTCAACGTTTATACGTTTTATAAGGAGTAATTTATTTTTATTTATAAGTCTTAATTAGACACGGAGCTTATACCGTCGACGTCAAAGACATATTTACATTTTTGTGCCTTATTCCAACGTAATAAGGCGAAATATGTATACATATCTTTGGTGAAGCCATCTTTGGCGTAGCGTAGCGTATAGAACGGCCAATAAGAAGGCCCGCCTAATCAATGCGATCGTGTCTCCAAAGATAATTTATCTCTCTACAAGCTTTCTAGGAGATAAAAGTCAAATTTGATATTATAAAGTAATATGTAAGTCATAAAAACGTGATTTTATTATGCCATCAATCTTGTAGGTCGGCTCGTTGTCAAGCTTTGTGGGTTTCTACCGAATGGATCGTGTGAGTTCCGCTCTTTATCGTGGTTTAAAATACATAACTTGCAGGGGGAAAATAGATGCATCGAATGTATTGAATCCAACTAGGTAGGTATCATATGTGAGACTTATTCTTTTCAATCGGTGTTCCTGCTTTTCAAAAGTTTTGCCATTTTAGTGATGTTGTGACGAAGTTTACAAACATTTAACGTTAGACTTTCCACCTATCGTGGGTTAATTATAGGTGTCAAACATATCTGGACGAGGCATGCCGAAGCCGAATAAGTCCAGGTTTTTACTCCTAATTGTGTTAAAATAATGTGAATCTAAAGTGGCACAAAAGGAAATTAAAATACAATTGTAATTAACTTTTAGCGGGACCGTAATAATAGAAACCCCGGTTGTATTTAATCACAAACAAAATTAAAATTTGTATGCATGTTACTACTTATTATATCGATAAATCTCGCGTTAACATGAAAATCACATTACAGATACCCAATCTACCTATAATTAAATCACTTTTCTCACGTCCTCGACCTTTGATACAATAAATATTTTGACATCGTGTATGTTGTCTATCGATATATTATCTCTCTTCGTCTTATATGAAAAGTAACATGTCCCAAACCTGTAGGACTGATCACTCTATCTTATCTATATGATTCTGTTTTGTATCTTCCTATCTTTTGGTTACGGTGTAGTACATTATTGTTATAGACATACATCTATAGATCGTACAAATGTTATGGATATCGTTTTCATAGCGATAAAGTTTTATAACGTGATACAAAATAAAATCTATATTTAACAAAACTTTTATCTCGAATCATTTGTTTATCTGTATTGATAAAACACCGACTGAGAGCATACTTTAGTTGACAATATTTACCGTACTGCATATTTGTATTAGGTATTGATAAAACACCGACTGAGAGCATACTTTAGTTGACAATATTTACCGTACTGCATATTTGTATTAGGTACCTGTTCACTTTCTCTATCTGTCGAACAGCTGACTTATTATGTAATTTCGCCATCATACAAAATAGACAGAATTAATTAGCAGTTAATTTAATTAGATAATTTTTGACAACTAGGTAGAAAAATATTGTTTGTAACTTCAGAGCGAGCTAATAACGCCTGGAAGAGCTGATGGTCAATGAAGAGCAACCATTCATTGTCTGCAATGCGCAAACTGGTCGACATGTGTATTCTGCTCTGCACGACCTAATGTACGGTGCGTAAACATAGTCCCTCACGGAGAGTCAAAGTCCAAATTGAAGATTTGCCAATGGGTGAGGATAGATCGCATCCGGAATACCCCGATGCCGACGAATACGCTCCAAAACATACATAGCAGATGCGGAAAAACTGTCAGGCCCATGTGGGACAGGGCTGGGGGTCTACTCCGAAATTAGAAATCCGAACTTCGTATGGTGCCGTCCCTTTCACTCATATAGTGTGTGACAGGAGAGTGAAAGGGACGGCACCATACGAAGTTCGGATTTCGAACTTCGGAGTAGACCCCCTGGTCACGGCTTTCGCTTACATCCAGATATGGGCTATAACCACTAAGTGGATGCTGCAAGGACGACGCGTTCGGGGCAGGCCTAGATGGAGATGGCGGGATGATTAAGACACCTCCTCGGCAATTGGTTGGAAGAAGCATAGATTAAACGGTATAGCATTCATGGGGCCCTTGACCAGCACCAGCAGTGGGACACTCGTATACGAACTTTTATTCCTTAAGATTCTACACGTTTAAATGACATCTTCGTGACTATAAAGCTGGTTAGAATCTTATAATAGCTATTAAAAATATTATTTCCGTGTATCAAAAATCGACCAGCCAGGACGCATTATGTTTAGCAAAAATCGTAACCCGTCTAAGAAGAGCTCAGTTGCTGGGCAAACATGCCAAAAATGAAGAAGTGCTTAATGTAGGTATGAACCAGCTTATGGTCCGCTAATAAGTTTTCCAACAATGTGTGTACGGCACACTGATTGTATTTTAAGTCTTGTTGGCAAAACAGTGAATGTATATGGACTCGGCTATACGTTATAATTATACCCGAGTTCATAAATACATGTGCGTTCCCAAGGCTTCAAAAAGAAATGTAAGTAGAAAGGTACATATACATCTGGACAGGTTTATCAGCCAAAAATATACACAGATTTTACCCGTTATACTTATCTAAGCAAGCCTCTCAATAATCTTCACGCAACTGAAAAATAACACATTTCTGTAATAAGATTTTTCAAAATTATTTAAACAAGTGGAAGCACATGAATATCGGCACAAGCCTTATTTTCAAATGTGTAAGCATGTAGTGGAACATAAATACCTGTACTCACGTTTTTCAAATTTATGGGAACGGGTAGAAACTCATAAAAATCTGAACATATAATTTCAAGGCATGATAGATGTTTCTTTAATTCACTTGCCGCCGGTAGTTTTAAACATGTCCAGTATCGTTTTAAAATTCGAAGTATCAAATTTGTACTTGAGGACGCCTTCATGGATGTACCTTTGGATTGTTGAAATGATTATTAGGACATTGCATTTTGGATTGTTGAAATGATTATTAGGATTATTGACATGCTGAATGCTATAAGTCCCGTCTAATCTATGCTTCTTCCGGTCAATTGCCGAGGAGGTGTCTTAATCATCCCGCTATCTCCATCTAGGCCTGCCCCGAATGCGTCGTCCTTGCAGCATCCACTAGTGGCTATAGCCTTCATATCTGGATGTAAGCGAAAGACGTGACCAGCCCTGCCCGACATGGGCCTGGCAGTTTTTTCGCATCTGTTATGCGTGTTTTGCAGCACATCAGGATCTTCCGGATGCGATCTATCCTAGCCAATTAGCAAATCTTCAATTTGAACCTTGACTCTCCGTGAGGGACTATGTTTACGCACCTTAGTTGTACCTATACATAGAGTATAGACAATAAGAATAATTTTAATAAATACACTTTTTATCTCTACAGATAGCAGACGTAACAAAAGTATGTGATGCTTGAAGACGGGTTAATTATTTATAATAAAGCGTTTGATGATAATAATGGTTTTTAACTAAACATGAATAATAATTCAGAAACTGGAAAGTGTCCACAGGTACTAAAGTCTATATAGGTACGGACAGTAGTTTGTATCTATAGGCAAAATTAATAATTTACAAAATGTACCTACTTTTATCTCTTCTTTCGTAAAAACTAGTGCCTACACCAATTCTTGGGATTAGGTAGCGGACCCCAGGCATCCTTCAGGATGCATCTGTACTGGGAATAACGCTAGGAGGATGAAAAAATAATTTATAAACTGGAAATTGTCCACAGGTTAAGCACTTGCCCCTACAAATGGCAATAAACTTTTCTGCATAAATACATTTATTTTTGAGTGCTCATATATTTATGGGCTCGACTGTACATTTGACATTGTAACGCATATACCTGTTTTTTTAATCATACCTAAAAAAGTGAAGGGCATACTTTACTCTCGCCAGTAACTGACGAAATTTGTTAGAATCACTCACAAAATTGAATTGATTCCGTAACCATAATTTAAAACCAAAACAAAATAAACTTAAGGGCTAAAAGTGAAATGTCAGAGTTTGTTTAGATTTCGTATTTGTTTTCCTCTGGGTTACATTAACATACCGACTCGTAACACTAGACACTTTTTCCGGGGTTCGTGTTGTGTCAAAGGGTCGAAGTAAAGTCTATATTGACATTTTGACATCCGTTGCAACTTGTTTCAACGGACTACCGGAGTTCCCAATCCTAGAGGTTTGTTTATAAATACGAAGTTGAAGGTAAACGTGTGAAGGTACGTCATAAAATCTATAATGTAATATTCTTCAAATGTAGGTAGGTACTTACATTGATCACCGTCTATAAACGGCACGCATGAAGTATAAATGAACTTTTCGTTTTTTTTAGATACCTGTATGTTAATATTACATTTAATGCATTATTAATAATTCCTTTCTTGAGCGCATCAAATAATACTAAACATAAAACATTTTTAGGTATAATACGGGTTAACAGCATGTTTGCAATAAATGTCATGTACTGTTACAAAGTTTTCCAAAAGTAAAATAATATTTTCTTTATTTAGGTGGGTAAACGAGCTATCACGCCATAAGAGTACGTGTGATATATGAAATTTTACCAGCATTTTTATCGTATTATATCCTTACTTATCTGAAATATACGACCTACCTGCTAGAGGTGCAGGCTGCATTCCTCCATCGTTGCCACGCGACTAAGGGCCTTCCACAAAAACTCAAATGTCATTGCGCAAGCTCATAATAAGGCCCATTCACAAGACACCCTAGTCGATATTTTTTCACTGTCAAGACGGGACAGGCATGCAATTTTATAGAAAAAACGGCAAAATCAATAATAGCTGCGTGCACGTGTTGTCGATGGATTATAGATTATGTTTTCGAAGATTTTCCCAGCGCTCCGTTCAAGTCAGGTACGCGCACAGGGATTGCGTTTGGTGTGTGATGTAAAATTTTATATTTTACTTTATTTTATATATACAATTTAGTACCTTACTGTACGTAATAATAGATTGTGTCTAAAGGGAGCAAAATTATATACTACGGCGAGGGCGATATATTGAATCCTGAGTGAAGCGAAAAATTCTACAATAGTAGAACCTTGAGCGTAGCGAGGGATTCAAGTTTTTACGTCCAAGATGGAAATAATTTTGCTACCATGTGACACATAACTGCTTTCACGCCTTCTATGGGGACAAGAGTCATTGTTGTCGTCAAAAGCGGGAAGAAAAGTATAACTTTGAGCCCGAATTCGAGGGCAACGAGTACTCTTTTCTGAGTAGCAGGTGTGAAAAAATATTTTTTAATTAAGTTATACTAGACTACTTAAATGTATAAATTAAGACTTCCTAGACCAAACTTTTATCATACACTTTTTTCTATGGTTCTCCCGACTGAACTATAAGATTAGAGAACTATAATGAATTTGGCCAATCACGTCTCGCCTAAAACAAAAGATGTCACCGAATGCTGACCTCGTTGGCCTGTTCTTCGTTTCCGCAGGACTTAGATTTTCAATCGATAACCAGTTTGAATAATTAGTCTTGGTTGACTTGTGGAAAAGCTATTTTTATACAACAGTTATATAATTAGCTTCTTAAGTCTCGTTTGTATTTTGTTAATAAATAATTATTTATACAGAGTGGAAATAAAATACGGGCCCTGGAGGGAAACTATCTTAAAACGTTGAGAGAACTCAATTTACTGAAACGAAACATTATTTTATTTCTCCTAAACAATAAAAATGCATTCACAGATTTTTGAAAAAGGTACCTTTTTTTCAATACTAATTGTACAAAGTGTCTTTTTTTTTGGGCTCTCTTGTAACCTAGACTAGGTCTGTCTCTAATAAGTTTTTGTTTCTTGATAAAAATTGGATCTATTGGCATCAATTGGCATCAAAAAAATTCTGACAAAAATGTCAAAAAAATTGCTATTTTTTGCTATCTGTACATTTTTGAAAAAATCTGTGAATGCAGTTTTAATGCTTAGGAGAAATAAAATAATGTTTCCTTTCAGAAAATTGAGCTATCTCAACGTTTTAAGGTAGTTTCCCAACAGGACCCGACTTATCTTTCCACACTGTATGTCTATAAGAGAATAAAAAATAAAATAAACGAAATTACGTCTGTCACATTTTTTCTGGCTTGTGGAGGTGAAGAGTAGCTTTTCAGGGGAGGTGTATATACGCCTAATTAACACATTAACGGTAACTCACCGTAACGCCTAGAAGCGTAATTCACGACAAACTTACGCATGCACGTGAACTTTTAAGTTAAATGCACTATACCAACTCCATTCTCTTCTCTGTTTTATTCGCAAAACAACAAAAGAAGTAGTATATAATTATAACGGCCGAAACTGTAACCGTCTCACAAACTTACGTGATTCTTTCGATACAAAAGCAGGTAACTTTATTGAAAAGTAGGCAGTTTTATAGTGGTATAAAAAACTGAACAGTTAAGTTGCATCTCAGAGATCAATAGTGCAGATATCCACTAAAGTCCCCTAATAAATAGGTCAGCAGTGTAATGCATCAAATGACTGTTATTTTATTTTCAGCGAAATATACTTTAGCAAGATTTATTGCTGTTTAACCAGTAAATATTATCCCTCCAATGTGTGACTCGGATGGTTCGAATTGTCTGTAATTACTATATTCAAAACCTATTTTGGAATAAAGTGGCTAGTAATGAAAGGCATTTTCAGATAGAGGCAAACTTTTTTATATTATTAACTCGAGTAAGGTATTGACTATTGAATGAACATCGACTGATTATATAAGTGCACATTGCGATGAATAACAATGCACATTTTGCACAAAATAAAGGACCATGGGCAACTGTATGGAGTGTGGTCATAAAACCAACAAAGCTGAGAGTTAGGTCATTAAATAGGTCTTTTCGTTCTATGGGCAACAGGTTGAATTCCACTGCAGAACATATACAGGGTGTGGCAAACAATTAAACGGTACATTATTGAGCTCTCCAGTAATTATATCCAAATGGCTTTAATTGAAAAAAATAAAGTTTTTTTTATTTTTTTTCTCGTAAATATAGCTTATAAGTGCTTTTTTACTCTACTGAAGCTATATTAATAACTATATTTTTAAAAAACACAAATAATGAATAAAAAAAATGAAAAATTCCAGAAATATCCTTTTAAACCATAAATGCAACAAAGATTGTGAGTCATAACTAGATGCTACCTCAATATCAGCAGTGATTGCCGCGCTATAATCTCGTGCTGCGAAGATCCACTACTTGGATCATAACTTTAGATCAATATTAAGTCATATCTATATTAATAATTTCGTGCAGGGGTACGGTAGACCCGAACGAGACCTGTCTCAAATTTTTTGAGTTGAACATATGTATCCGCAAAATTCGGATTGTCGCGTATTTTGCATTTAAAAGTGTTAATTTTATGACGAAAGGTCGGCCATATTAAATTCGTTGGTTGACAGCGTCGGGTTGGGTACGTTCGGAAATTGTTAACTATGTTTGCGTCCGGTGTGTTGGCCAGGTTGCTGGGCTGCGTTCTGGGTGATGGGCCATCATCGCCCATTGTGTGGATTCGGCTAGCCGCGTCTGCAGCGTTTTGGTTTTGTAGTTTTCAAGCGTTCTATACACATATCAGCCTAGCTAGCACGATAACTTATACCGTCACGTTATATGGGTGAAATGTATTAAAACTTCACCTAAAATGTAACGGTATAATCTATCGTGCTAGCTAGGCTGATTGTCACAACAACCGCCTTCAAAGCGAATGTATTGGGCCTGTTACATGGTTATTAGTATCACGTGATACATTCATATCACGATAAGTAACACGTGAATATTGAAGTTGAATCCATACAAATTTGAAAACTGCTATAATATTGACACCCCAGTATTGTGATAATATTAATCGTGTAAAGGACACCACTTGAATGTTTGCTGAGTTTGTCCGCCATCTTAAAGCTGCGTCTCTATTTTGTTGTGACAAACTACTAGGTGACTTATGGCTTTTAAACGTCTAGCAAAATTCTATCCATATCTCGCTCTATCTTATAACTTAGTGGTACTGGGGGTCTACTCCGAAATTCGAAATCCGAACTTCGTATGGTGCCGTCCCTTTCACTCATATAGTCTATGACAGGAGAGTGAAAGGGACGGCACCATACGAAGTTAGGATTTTGAATTTCGGAGTAGACCCCCAGCTCATGCCGTTCGCCGCGCTCGGACGTTAGAGGCGCTATCGTGAACCGAAAACGAAGTATTTGCCTCTCTCTCGCACATGTATATTCGAACGACAGAGAGGAAGATAGTTCGTTTTTGGTTCGCGGTAGGCCCTCAGGCGTCAACTTTAAAACGAATAGGGTATTTTACTATAAGAGAAATAAAATTCAAAATGTAATAAAAACCAGCCAAGTGCGTCGGAGTCGCACACTGAGGGTTCCGTTCAACTAAAAAACAAATGTGATTTATCAATATATTGATATTTTTGGTAAAATATACTTCATAATAAACATTATCTTATCACCTAATTTCAAGTTCATAGGTCGATGGGAAGTTAAAAAATTATATATGTGACAGACAACACACGGAATGTTCTTTGGCTTTCTTCGACCGTCCGCCGCGCTCGGACTAAAGTGCTACCAACCGAAAACTAAATATATATGCCTCTCTGTCGCACTTGCATATTCGAGCGCGGAGAGGGAAATACTTCGTTTTCAGATCGCGGTAGGCCCTCTGGTCTGACGGCTCCTATTCCTGGATGGTGCGCGTATCGGAATGTGAAATACCTTTGGCAAAACGGAACAAGTTGTTAAATAGCTTCCATTAATTGGAGAAAATATTACCAACTGTTATTATTATCACGCAAAACACTGAATATTGAAGCAACATCCATAGGGGCCTGTTACATGGTTATTATTATCACGCGATATACTCATATCACGATCCGTATCACGTGCAATGAATATTGAAGAAAAATCCATACGATTTTGAAAACCACGATAATATTGACACACCAGTATTGTGATAATATTCAGCGTGTAACAGACCCCATACAATTTTAAAAATCGTGATAATATTGACACATAATATTGAGTGTAAAGGGCCCCACTTAATAGAAATTTTGCAAGTTCGACAGAGAGGGAGATACACGAAGTTCATTTGTTTTCGTTCGCGTTAGCAGCTCTGACTTCTCACCAAAAATACTGACTGACACATCAATATTTAACAATTGCACATCTGACTCAATTTTAATGAAAGATTAGTATTTTAGCTATACAAATCAGTACTGATTACGGTGTCATATTTTTTATGTGCCTTTAAATACTACCCTTATAAAAATGCTTAGGATTAACTTGCAAAGATACTAGCCTTCGCCCGTGACGTCGTTAGCATAATCTTTTACTCCCTATTCCATATGTTAATCCAGACTACAGACTATATTTCTATACGAAGTTTCATCATAATCCGTTATTTTAATGTTTTTATTTTATACATTTTTGTACACTATTTCTTTCGTCGTTTGCATAACTGTCACGAATAAATGTTTACTTTATTTCTTTCTTATTTATTTCACCCGAGCGAAGCCGGGCTTTCATCTAGTTATTTTAAAAAGGTATACCAAGATAAAAGAGATAGCGTACCTACCGACCTACCCACTGATATTGTGCTGTATTTATTTCCCTTACACTTAATTTATTATTTATTTATTTCTGGTGTTGTGTTCCTGGTGGTGAGTAAGGTCGCCAGAGCTCCCGAGGATGCGCTGTGTTGGGAGTGAGGGGCCTGCATATATCTCTAGCTTGACAGCTGGAGACATCTCCGGGTCCCTCACTCTCAACACAGCGCATCCCCAAGTCAATTAAGGGTTGGCAACGTACTTGTGATTCATCTGGAGTCGCAAGTGTCCATAGGCTACGGTGTCTACTTATCATCAGGCAGGCCATAAGCTTGTTTGCCACCGTTGTAGTATTAAAAAAAAGTCATATCGGGTACCGTTACTAATACGGCTGAAATTATTTATATTAAGAGCTAATATATTCCTTCAGCGGTTAACAGACTATATTTGATTGCCAATCAACAAGGATTGTCTCATTATGCACCAATCGTAACGCCGGATGGTAAACGTAATTTTGCGAAAATACCTCAAAATTCATTATGTCTTGTAATGATGAGGAGTAAATATTGTTTTTCTGGAAGACGGCAACAGTGCCGGTACCATGCGGAAGCCTATATTTAGCTCAAAATATGAGATTTTAACAAGCCTCATCCTTCCATATCCAAAAAGAACTTATTACTTTCCCGTATAAGTGTAAAAAATGTTTTATAATATTCAAACGTACCTTAAGTACTTTAATTATCTTAAGTAAAGTTCGAAGAAAGTTAATTTGCTATAAAAGTTTGAATTCCGATTTTTTTATCTCAAAACGTTGATAAATGTTAGGTTCGAGTAGGTCTTATCATAACCCGCATTGTTTAAAAAGAACTTTTATCAGATATTGTCAATCGTTTTTACGGTTCCGTAGTCAACAACGAACCGTTTAATTTAAAGTTTTGTCATGTCCGTCCGTTCGTCTGTTTGTTGCCAGCTTAGCTCGGTAACCGTTACCACTAGAAAGTTGTAATTTGGCATATGTGTAAATATTAAATATTAATCATGCCGACAACACACTAAAATATAATCTTAAAAACATTTTTAGGGTACTACCTACACGCATATTGGGGATGGAAATTTTCTTGCAAAACCCATCGTGTGAGGTATCTTTGGATAGCTCATTTAAAAAGAAGGTGCGCCTTTCTAAACCCTTTTTTAATTAGGCTATCCGTTTTCGTAATATATATTTTTAATGGAACCCTACATTGCGCGTGACTCGACACGCACTTGGATGCTTTTTCATTTAATTTTTCAACTAGCACATATTTTTTTACTTGTATTGATGAGTTGCGGTTATAGGTAATCGTTAAGTGCAAGGGTATTAAGTAAAAGAGCGCAGGTAGGCTGGTGTTATATATCGGGCGCAATTAACCACAATGGTCACAATTAAAAGGGTTCGTTTACAGTTACCTCAGTAATTACGGGAAATATCATAAACATCTCTCAAACCCAGCACAAGGATACTGTTTTACATTCTTCGCCGACTGTTTGTAAATGCCACTGATTGACGTTTTCCCGTCACTGTTTTTTTATTAACCTACATCTTGAATAACTTCGTTGCTATGATGGAAATTTTGCTTTTTGTCAGACTTGAATGTGTATTGGTAGTGTCGTGTTTACTTGTCTTGATTCAAATAACGACCCTTCTCCCATCATTACCTGTTTTTTCTAGATTTTTCCATTAGATCACTCGTGTAGTTTTCTTTTACAAGTCCATTTTATATAAGTATTTGAAGTTAAAAAATCGGTTAGTACCTTAGTAAAGGTTTTTCATACGGGTGGGGTTCAAAATCTGACTCTTATTATCTTTTTCTCTGAATCTTGAGTGGCGACCACGTACCGGAAGGCGTAGCGTGGCGTGGGTAGGCCCCCCACAAGGTGGACTCCGTTGACCTGGTAACGGTCACGGGACTCCGCTGGATGTGGATGACGCAGGACTGTTGTGTGTGACACTCTTGGGGGGGCTATATGCTGCATGTCCTTCGGCTGATATGATGTTGATGAAAAAAAGTAACAGTTATATATTTATTATTCAATTTAGGTAGATGATGATAATGGATAAGATATTACCTTAATATTTACAAATAGGGTTTAGACTGTTGTAAACTGCATATCTGCGAAGGTATTCAAAAGGGCAAGTAAAGCGTATCATTTTATTTACTTTCACCTGTAGGAGCCCAATAGAGTTGAAAAAGAGTCCTCTCTTGGTTTAGGTATGGAAGTGGGTACGATTATACGACGAAAAGTAAAAAGTACGTACGATTATATATGGTTTAAGAATTTATTTCTCTAAAAGAATGTTAGAATTCACTTAAACTAGAGAAATACAGAATTATCTTAACAGTGTACGAAAGTAGTAGCTAATGTAGATAGACAATCACTTTAAACGGGTTATTTACTAATTTATAACGATTTATTTAATATTGCGCAGACATAGCTTGTATTATTGCAACTTGCACAAAATTATTACTAGTGTTATTAGTGAACTTATAATGCCTAATAAGCAAAACAATGGTGAACAGCACATTCATCATAAGGCCGTCTCCTACTGATGAGCTGGTACAGTCGAGAGCATAAATATGTATACATTTTTGGACCTTATTTCAATGGGAAAGGATGAATATATGTATACAAATTGTTGCCCTGGACTGTACAGCTTCCGCGATTACTTTTATGTCAGTACGATAGCAACTAAGTTGGAAGAAAGCATTGGCTAGCCCGAGCCGTTGCTACTTTTTAACCAATCAGTTGCCGCATCAATTGCGATAGAAGGGAAGATCCATCAAATTCTGGCTAAACGTCGCCAGGAATGAGTGAGCCAAGAAAGTTGTCAACCACGGATCTTACACAAATGGAGTAGAAAAATGGTCGACAAATTTCTTATCCGACTGTATAACAGAGTTAAATGTAAAATAAGAGCTAACCAAACCTTTTACGCGTCACATACATATACGTAGGCAGAGCACACGAATTGCAGTGGTAGCTAAGATTATTTCTGACATTGGCTGTAATGTGGGTAGTACGATTTACTTCACCATAACAGATCGGTACGCCGCCAAAATCACTGTCAAACAAAACTGGTCCGCCGGTCTTCGACATCGCGAGGTGCGCGCGAGCAGCGGAATAACAATAATCGTGAATGAATCGTAATGGCGGCTTAATTGATGCTGCGCGTGAGTTGGCCTGTCTGTCTGGTAGTGCTGGACGAACAGAAATACCGATATCGACGTTTTGCTTAATTTACAATGAGCTTATCTATAATAAAACACTAACATTATTTTTCAACATAAATATTACGATATTGCTATAACTTAGATATTATGATATAGCAATATCGTAATATTTATGTTGAGAAATAATGTTGGAATTTTTATCAGCCTTTTTCTGTAAGCATTTCTTATCTAACGAGTATATGGCAATATACTCCTATTAAGATAAAAGATGCTAAGCCTTAGGTCAAATTTGTTTAATAGCGTGGCCCCCAAGGAAAAGGTACCGCTTTGTCGATGGTCAATAAAGACCTTACCAATGAGTTTTCAGACAAAATGTACGGAATATCATTTGATATTTATCGCTAGCTTTTCAATGAAGGAAAACCTCGTGAGAAAACCTGTATGCATACATTTGCGAAAAAATTCAAAGGTGTATGTGAAATCCCCAACCCGCACTGGGTCAGCGTGGGGACTACTGCCCAATCCCTCTCGTAAATGAGAAAAGGTCTGTGCCCAGCAGCGGGACGTACATATATAGGCGGACGATGCTGATGAACAAAAAAAATAAACACATAAAACAATAATTTCTTTGTCTAACCGTTGTAGTTGTGCCATAAAAATGAATAAATATTAAAATAAAATCTTATACAAATCGAATTATAGTAAGCTTAATAAGGCTTGTACTAGACGACGATTTAGTCCAACACCCAAGACTCAAAAACAAACAATCATACTCATCAAGCAAATGGAGAATTTGAACTAGGATTTGAATCCTGGACCGTCAGCATCATGTCATTACCCACTAGGATAATACATAATAAACTATGGATGTACTTTTTACTCCGATGATTATCGATACATACGTAATGAAAAGGTTTGGAGAAATGGGGAAGCTATAACAATATTAATCGATATATACTTACCGCGTCTCTACACCACGAGTTCTTACGTCAGCACTTCCATTCATGGAAATAAAGTACACCGAGGTCACAAATAGTTTTGTGAAATGAATTCAAGACTTAGACTACGAGTAGGTGTCTATGGACATTTAAGTAGAATAACATACTAATTAAGAGTCCTCAGTACGCTCGGCTAGTTTCGTTCTCATTTTAAAACGTCTTTGCTGAAATAACATGAAACTTTGTATCCACAATGGGAGCCGCCATATCTAGGTCGGAAATTAGTTTCTGTTGCTAGAAATTGTAATAGGAAAAAAATACAGCGAGTTTTTGAGTTTTTTTACGTCTTGTATGAAAAGCTTTATAATCGCTGTATTTTTTCTCCATTATAATTTCAAGCAACAGAAACTAATTTCCAACCTAGATATGTCGGATCTCATTGTGTATACAAAGTTTCATGTTATTATCAGAGAGCGTAACTACGTTTGTATGGCTAACCGAGCTTACTGCGGATTCGTAAGCAAAGCGTGGTGACGTTTCTTAATTATGATGAAGCTCCATCTGTGTGTGAGATCTAATGATATTTCAGGGATTAGGCATTGAAATATCTTCCTAGATTCTGTTCACGTGCGGAAAATGAAAACTATTAGATACTCGTCACGAACAAATTCACGTCTCTAGTAAACCTCACGACAAGAAAAATGAATTTATTTTGACTACGAGTACTAGTTTTGTCCACGTAGTCTCTCATCCAAATTGAGTAGTTAAAAGTGTTTGAATTTATAAATAAGCTCAAAGGAAAAAGATATAGTAACGCGTTATGATTAAAACAGCGGCGTAATTACCCAACGTTTTTAAGCGTACGTAAGGTAGGTATAAATATCATTTTCATTAGTAAAAATGACAGATTTATATATCGTACGTTCGAAAAGTTACGTGATTACCCTGCTGGAGTCATATTCGTAATATAGTTAGTCAACTTCCTTATTGACTGAATCTACTACCAATTGTTACTGAGTTCAATTTTATTGACACTAGAACAATCATCCTTGACACCCAATCGGAAGTTGTATAATTGGAGCCCAATGTTTTGCGTCAGCGTTAGCCTTAATGGTCTGACGCTTCACTTCTTCCACGAGTATCCTCGTGATCATCATCATCATCATGTCAGCCGACAGACGTCCACTGCTGAACATAGGCCTCCCCCAAAGAGTTCCACAATGACCGGTCCTGCGCCACCCGCATCCAGCGGACACCCGCGACCCTTGCCAGGTCATCAGTCCATCTTCTGCGGTGCCTGCCCACGCTACGCCTTCAGGTAGGTACGTGGTCGCTGCTCGATAACCTTTCCTCCTCAACGGCCATCGGTTCTACGTGCTATGTGCTAAACTTAAGTAGTTCGTATTTTGTATCATATTTTTCAGACTGAAAGACAAGAACTTAATATACAATTAATAGAAATAATTTTCAAATCCCTTATATTAATAAATAAATAAATAATAATAAACCTAGTCCCAAACTAAGCAAAGCTTGTACTATGGGTACTAGGCGACGATATACATACTTACATATATAGATAAATACATACTTTAATACATAAAAAACAATCAAGACCCAGGAGCAAAATATCCGTGCTAAATGCACAAATAATGCCCTGGCCGGGATTCGAACCCGGGACCTCTAGCTTCGGAGTCAGTGTCACTACCAACTAGGCTTATCAGGCCGCCTATTATAAAACTATCGTTTTGCATAACATCTTCTTGTCTTAAAAGCTGAGCATCAGCAATTGCATCACCGAATGCGGAGTCATCGGCCGGCCACTTACCGAGCGGATGTTGTTAACCGAGCCTTGATTAGTCGAGACGATGTCAAACGGGAGCCAGCAAGTTCAAACAATTAACTGTATAGAAGTGTCCGACTCTAATGAATGATACAGACTTGCTCCTTTCCATTACACAAACACCGTGACGAGTGCTACAAATTGAGATTAATCTTCAAGACTTACTGTTATCACTAGTGCTATACAATTCATAAGGACATATACTATTCTCCTGTAATATTGCACCGTAAGGCATTATTTGGTTCATTGCAGGCTTTATTTCAAGGAGGTCAAGAACAATATAGCAGTTAAATTATAGAAATAGATTAACGCTCATAGCGATTCAATGTTTCGTTTAGCTATTTATAGCTGAGCTCTGTGCACTGCAAATGCCTAATTGTCGAGTTGTCAACTTACTGTCAGTTATAGAAAACTTCCTTATTGTAGTTTCCGTTTACTTATGTATAGTCTTGTCATTTTAATTCATTTCATTAGGCAGTTTAAACGTTTCTAAATGTTTGCTGTTCGCTTTTTATTATTTACATTGTAGAAGACATCTACCCCTGTTCTTTTGAATACGTTTGCTTCAGACGTGTTTGATCGTGCCGGGGGCAATTTAGATTTTGTTACAATGTTGGTTTTAATTATTACAGCGACATGCCTTCCAGGTTCTTATTTTTAGTTATAAATACAAACGGATGTACTATATAAAACAATACAATTGATATGTTACAAGTATGTATTAGATTGCGATCGCAGACCTGCAAGAAAATATCATAAGTACGTTTACGTTCCAGTTTTATACCACTTTAGCTTTGCTACAGCAAGTATGACTATAGTCATACTCGTACTTGGTTGCTACGGAAAACAGTGTTTTAAAGTAGTATTTTAAACTAAGCAATTTAAAAAAGATACCTAAAAGAACGTCAATTGTAACGGGGTCGTAAAAATATTTTCATAAGTCACCTGTACCTACTCGATTTGAAGTCGACGTGGGTAGATGAATACTCGTAGGTACTTACCAGTCTTATGAAATCGAGCACTCGACTCTCGGAAGCCGCACGACAAGTGCTGGCTTCTCAATATAGTCGTTTCAACGTTTTGCTGTCGATTAAAGTTAGTGTATCGAACCCTTTAAAATTGATTGCATTTAAATCGACACTTACACCCACGCTCGGTTAATATTTACACTAGATACCAACTAATACTAGTATGGACGACGCCGTGGTGACGAAGGAAGTGTTACTTAGAAATTTGTACCTACAGATAATAATTATTTACATTGGATTATACCATAGTTCGATCAATGTTCGGATTGATATAGTCGCGTCAATGCCATTCATGGTATTGGAATCAGTTAGGTTTTATTTGTTATACGGCATCAGATAAAGATTTTTTTTCCATTTTATTCAGCGGTTCGGGGAAACTTTATAACTAGACTAATAATGAGTTACATACTCTAAAAGTGTTGTAAAAACTTAGTACTTATTATAATAAAACCTTTATTTAATTCATACACATCATAAATATAATATATATTATATAAAGGTGTAAAGAAAAAACCATTAAAGCATTATACAAGTTTTTGTTTTCTATGACAAATGAAGTGTAAGTCAGTAGAAAGTCTACATTTTGTAAAAAACACTAGATGGTTTTTTTTTAACCTGCGGTCTATTTTAGTATCCTGTATCTCACGGTCACGAGCAGTAAATCAAAAAGCTACCAACAAAGTACTAAGTAAACATTTATTTATTTTTTAAGCCATTGATTGTTTCCAACCGACGTCGCAATTGAAAGAGGTTTCTTAAAATAAATTCCACGACTTTCCAGAGATTTGTAATTTATAAATCTTCAATTGTGACACTCATTTGAAATTGTAAATCTTAGATCAGCTATTCATCACGCGTTGGTCTTCGATGGCAGATGCTACGTCCTTGAGAATCAACCAAGTCGGAGGCAGTAAAAGAAAGGAGGACATTTTATGCAAGTAACACGAAGTAAATAAAGGGTACCTCAAAACTAATAATAACTATTAAAAATAGAATTTAAAGTTATGTTTTAAGGTATCAAGGTTTATTACCAAAGTGGATTATTTTTAAAAGTCATTTATTACTAAATTTCAGATATACAAATGCAGCTAACTACTTGACTTTCTGGCTTAGGGTTCCTATAATAGTTTAAGGTCGTATGGTTAAACTACGCAGCCGTAGCAAAGCATCACGTTGTAATGCACATGTGAATAAATTTTGAAAATCTACATAAATTTTGAGATGACTGCATGTATTATGCAGCTATTTCCATTGAGTTTTTTGAATTTCGCTTTTTCTTGTAAAGTTTATTGGACCAATTGTTATATTCATTAATTAAACTGGAACAATCTGCATCGTAGCAATTTGTTAAGACTCCAAAAATTATCGCTCCTCTCGACGCAAAGTAATTGTTTAACCAAAACACTTAATTGCAGATAATTATCTGCAATTAAGTGTGTTAACGATTGTTACCGGCTAATTTTATATTTTGGAAACTTAAATTAAATCTAAATTGCTCAACTTACCTGCCATTTTGAATCAACTGTGATAGGAGCAGTGCAATGCAACTGACATGACATATTTTATTCCATGTTAGGAAAAAAAAACAACAGATGTTTGTTAGAGCAGTACCGATTCTTGGCACGAACTTTTAGAAAAAGTACGACTTGGCAAAAGCATTAAGCAAAAAAACCTGTAGGTACTCATGTATTCTTTCATAATAAGTGCTCCACTTGTCACGCGACAAAACCAATTCATTCACAATTTACGTTTTTGGCTTATCAGAAGACAAGGGATTTTTTATCTTCTTGCAACAACATTGAGTTCAATATAACTGCAAAGTAAATGCATCCACTACAATAAAGCGGTATCAAAGCAAACATAACGCCTTCGTAAATTGTACTCCCCGTACAGCGAAACAATAATAGAGAATAAATGGCCAACTTCAGGCCACAATGCTGGGGAAAGATAAAGGAAAGAATTACACGGAAATTTTGGTGCTGGTGCATTGTCAGCTGACGGTCCTTCACTAGATAACAATTTGCACGTCGAGTGTGTCACTCATTGTGTTTAAGACATTATAAATAAACATTACAAAGAGGCTACCAGATGTGTGAAGTGGCTTTGAGACGCACGCGCAAGCCTTTGAGAAGCAATTATAATGGATGGATATAGGTAGAACTCGTTTTAAAGCCGCTACATAGAAGCTGGCCAGTTAAATTGAATTACCACCATTATAATGATGCATACGTTACGGACTTTAAACCGCCGCTCCTATATCATTAAAATTATTTTAAATTCAATTTAAATGACTATTATTCGTTCAATATTTTGATCATCACTCAACCTTGTGAATTTATTTTTTAATCAAGCTGTGAGTAAATTTGTTAAAACATATTAATTGTATCAATGTGCAAAGTAAAGTTTGTTAAATATATGTGTAAGACTAAACAAATTGTAAGATTTGGAATAAAACAAATCAAAAAACGATTATTACTTGTGAAAGTAGTTACTAAAGCAACAAAACAAGCTATTTTATGAAATAAACTAAATGTTTTCAATGCTTCTACGAGAAGATTTAAAGAGATAGTAAAGATACATTCAGAAAAAAAAACACTAAAATTTACATACGCACCAAGCTTTTTTCAAAACCCACAGGCATTTACTAGTTCGCTTGCCACTAGTTTGGTACATTTTGTGAATAGGCTTAAAACAAAACTAGCGTCCGAGGCATGGTACACCGTAGACGAATTCCTGTGTTGTGTACACGTATAGACTACGCAGTACAATTGGTTTACTACCCAGTAAATTAACATTTTAAAATAAAAAATAATCCCGGTATATAACTATGTAAAACTGTACGAGTATGCTTATACTTAAATAACGAATAAATGTAAGAATAGTAAATTATGTAATATGCTACGATTAATATTTTTGAATGTTACCATAGACATAACTATTATTATATTGTAAAAATGACTTGTAAAACTATTGTGCTTTATCAATGAATAAATGAATGAATGAAATTGAAAGTGGTAATCAAAATACCAATAAGAGAAACCACTGTGCTGCACTCGTACTGATTTTATATTGTCATTAGATTTACTGCACTTACATCGCATAACCAATTCCTTCCGGCTTGCATTCACCTCCAGTGACCAAAGGAAGCACCGCAGAAAATAAAGGCAGTTAGAGGCTTGTTGTAAAATATTTATGGCATACCAAGCTGAAGTTTACAAAATTGGAAGCATCATAATACAATACAGTTTTATTGCTATAACAAAATGTTTTATAACATGTTGCAAGCCGAAAAAAATGCTGTGGGAAGTGCCCCAGCTTCGACTATTTTCTTTAGTAGTCATTTCAAAAAAATATTCTGCATTTTAATTTAAAATAAAAACTTGACTCCTCATAATAATACTGGCCACAAAGATAGAGGATCCTCATTAAACTAAATGCAATCATCGTGCTCCACAATCTCGTTGTTATTAATTTATAGAAAGTCATCGTGCCCCCATTAGTGTGAGATAACCATATTGATCATGAGATATCTTCATCCGCGGCCGAGACTGCTTCTTACTTTTGTGTATGATTGCCCTAATGATCACGTGCTACTCGTTAGCGATGATCAGAGGCCATACCTGACTGAACTATTGAAAAAGTCGTAAATACGCTTAACAATGCACAGATCATACGATCTTTTTCGTCGACACGCAAGATTTAACGTCTCGGAAACGTTTGGCTGTTACTTCTGTTAAAACTATAAGTCATTCGATTGATCGATTCCGAGAGTGTTATTACTTATTACGATTGATTTTGTTCCGCAGCCACCGATCGTTACAAGATTTATGGCTTTGCCGAGTTCTAATAGAACAATTATGACCACAATTTGACACCATTCATGATGTGCTGCATCAGATTTCGGACAAATAAAAATATGAACAAGAAAATATAATCAACCTATATAGATATTAATGCTTAAATGAAAGTCTACGAGCCGGCATAGCTGAATTAAGTTGAATACCTATTAAAATATATCACATTAGACATCCTCTGTTGTGACCGACACGATTTTATCTTAAAAATCTGTTCTTATCTCATTGGAGATCTCAAGAATTAATCCCTTAACACCTCATTAGTGTCCATTGGAGTCTTTTCATTTACGAATGAAATGCAAATTCAATTGAGTTGCGGCCAAGCTTTCTGATCCGGACCGCTTCGCTGGACCCAATCAACATCTATAACGTCCTGTTTCACCACGTCTTCGATAGATTTCGGCCCAAATTAAAGTCCAAATAAATTGTGATGGCGCCTATTAGTTCGGCCGCTTTGTGTTGAGGGTGAGCACGCCGTATATTTTAGTTGTAATTCCCGACAGAATCACTTTTTATCCAGACTTACGTCTTAATTAACGGTCAATGGATGGAACCATATAATATAGCGTCGTAGTTTTAAATAACGTATTTAGATGCCACACCATTAAAATCTTTCGTATTGTGAATAACGGGACCATAATTAAAATCTGCTTATTGATTGATATTAAAGGGGTACGTATAAAGGCTGCAAAACAATTTTTAATGTGGATACAAGGCTTATCACAGAATAAGGATCAGTATAAGAATATATTATTCATGATACATAATTGCAATAACGAGTATACCTAGCTTGGTATCAGATTAAAGTACGTGAATCGAATGGTGATTTGTAATAAATCGAATAAATATAAACAAGTCCATTTACAAATCAATGACAAGGTTCCAATTAAGTAGCCGGATTATAACGTGCTGGTGGCCAATTCTCGACTTCGATGATAATCATAAAATGAAATCTCGAGCGTGCAAAGTGGCACGCACTGTAGTACGACCTGATTTTATGAAGACTTGCCAATATTCATAAAATCTTTCATGCCAACATAACAACATGCTATCCGTAACCGTTTTATTGATATCAATTATAATTTTATAGCGAAGTTGTGTTATGATTACCCAGAGACTTTTCTTCCATGGTTGGCTCGTTAATATTCTTATATCTCGGAATAACGAATGGTAATGTAAGCATTTCTGGCCATTTATTAATGCTGAAAGATGCAATAGCCATAGTTAAAAGTAATTTCAAATAAAACAATTTTATTGCTAGATTACGAGTATAGGTATATGAGTAGTCAAATGCGCACCTTCAAAGGCTTTTATTTAAATTATTATAAATAGCATGTTACCAGTTTTCCGTGCATGTCATAAGTAGAGAAATGTATAACTATAGTATCGAGCAATAACTATAAATCCTTATTGAACTACTTTTCCAGTGGGCCAGGAGTACTTGGTAGCCGAAAATAACCCTAAATCATCCCCTAAACTAAATCTCGCGCGGGTCACACGCTTCTCATATTATGGGATGATGCGCCCGCGCGAGGTTTTGTGGACGCGTTAAAAAGGTAGAAAAGAATACCATATTCACCTATAAGTTTAGTTATAGTGTAGGATTTTATTGAGTTTCATACTCAAATCCAACGAAACCCAGCATTTACTAAGTCTGCACTGTCCATCCGTCCGTCAGTGGGTTTTATCATAGGAATCGCAATAGGTACGCAGTGTACGTACACGGCAAGTCTTCTTTTTTAAAGTATGTACATATTAGTGTAGTCGCTGGAAAAACAAATTTAAGAACAAAAAATATATGTCATACAAGAACTATGATTTTTCGGTAAGTAATTTAGGATGTTCCGGTACTAAACCGTGCGATCCCCTTCGTACTTTTTAAATCTTTGCCTTTAATTGTAAATTAAGCCTTACTGACTCGGTATTTCTTAGCGTGTGCGCATGCTAAGATACCTTAGGAATACGAAGGACTCCAAAACAACATCGACACCGTTGAGTTTATGACTATCATAAGTTCGAAAATTGCATGCATCCTGATGAAAGATGGGATTATCAACCGAAGCAACATTTCTATCCTTACTTTAGATACGAATAGGAAATGTAATTTTTAGGAACATAATGAGATCAGTCTTTATTTAGAAATTATTTATTTATTTTCAAACTAATACATACATTAAAAGAACAACTTACTCAATTTATTAGAATTTTAAAATGAGTTGAAAGTTGTAAAATACGTATTAATAATTAAATATGAAATTAAAATATGCCAACCACACACAGCAGCCCAACCGCCCAATATATAAAATGACCGATTAAAACATTTGTGTAATCAAAGTAATCAAATAAATATTAATTTCATTTCTAAATTACCAACATACATTACCCCCACAAAAGGGTAAAGGGTAAAGGGTGTTGGCTTGCCACATCAACATAATGCATTTTAATTTGATAATCAATCCGAAGTAAAACAAAATCTATCTAAATTTAATCGCAACAAGAGCACGTTTTGTCTTACAGCTCCATATTAGTACGCATTACTATTCATGGCATAGTCATTCAGGTTTCTGGTTCGACGATGATAGACATAATGACCTTTAATAGGGCTAATGGGTTGATTGGAGTCATAAAATCCTCAGGGCAGCGCGGGATTTAAAATGATGGACTCAGCCCAGGGCTCAATGCGAAGTAATTGAATCTGTTTAATAGGAGCCTAATCGGTAATAAACGGCTGAAGGAAATACCCACTCCCACCCTTGGCACCACTCGTACAATGAAGGAATTTACTTCGGATGATGACACATTTATAATATGACGATTAGTTTCAGCAAGGTGATTACAAACTTATGAAAACGTTACAGTAATGATAACCCTACTGATCGTAGAACATAAATAAAGAGGATATGTGTAATAATTATAATTACAGAATTATTGTAAATTTCACAATATACAAATATCAAATGATCAACTATTTATAAATACCTAATAAATATATTAATCAAATTATCAACTAAAACTAAATAAATGTACATTTATTCTTAGTACTTTTGCTTACTATGTATTTCACTAAGACCGTTTTTGAAATTTATACAATTTTACCTATTCCATTTTTTCTCTGTATAACTATGTACATAGATGCCAACGTAAATCAAATATACCTTTAACGTAAAACAGACTCCTATGGTTTATAAGACAACCGAAGATAAGTAGTCTTAATATATCAAACTAGACGTTTATTTCAGTTTCAATCTTTTTAAACAGCTCTATTACACCAAATTTAATATTTTGCATGTTACTCGTGTGTGTATCCTTTTGTTAATTTTTATAGGTTTTGATACGATTTCGGCTGAGATCAAAGTCGGCACCTGTGCCCCCCTCGCTGTTAAACAAATAAGAAAAAATAATTGGACCTTAAACTGCAACTATAAATATTAATAATGCAATTTCATAAGATAAATGGCTTATTAGGGTGACCATGACTTTCCAAAATCCATATTATCGAACGAAATAATTTTACGTTATTACGTTATACACTATTCAACAAAGTTCATATTAAAGAAATAAGCCACCACCGGCTTTTTGCATTTGAAATTTCTTTTTTTTTCTTTACACATTTAACATACGAGTTTGATATGAATCTAAACCGTATGACAAAACCTCAATATAATGATTTATCCTTGCACGATTTTTATATATTATTTATTATTAGTAAACGGGACTTAATCGCGTACAACCTAACAAAGGTGAATCAAACGTTTACCGATATAAAAAATCTCGATTGTTTTATTTTTCAATGATAAGTCTACTTTGTCACTAACTTTACGTTAAACGTACGAGTACCATAATCACGCAAGATACGAATTGTATATTTTGATCATTGTATAGGTAAATACTAGTTTCAGGTTTGGTTAAGGTGAAATTTCGATCCGTTGATTAGTCCTACTTTAATCACGATGAAGCTTTAAGCGACTCTAAGCCAAGCCCACAAGCCACTTACTGCAAATCATTTTCTCGTGCGCAGAAGACATACGAGTGTTTCTTGCATGGGGGGCGTGGTTTACATAACAGAAGAGAGGTATCGCCTTAACAGGTTGACTCACCCTGCTGATGACACCCAACATTTATTTTTCAGAAAACACCTAGCATAGTTAGAGAAAAAAAACTAGTAAAAACCGACCAAGTGCGTGTCGGGCCACGCATAAAGGATACCGTAGTTGCCCACCCGTTACATTATGAGACTTCACAAACTGTATTTAGATTTCACAAAATATATAGAGAAAGTTTACAAACTATATTTACTATGTGTTTGACAAAACTAACATCGCTATCTAAGAAATCAATGGACGTTATACTTACGACAGTTTTTTTATTAAATATGAGATTGCTCTTGGCCAGCATCTAGCCAGGGGGCAAAGATGAGGCCGATGATGAAGCGAGCTCACCCAGAAGATGGCTATGTTTGCTTTTCCAGGTATATTTCTTGAGTTCGGCTATTAACTACTAATGTCTACTTAGCTGTTATAGTTTTCCTTTCTAATCTATACTAATATTATAAAGAGGAAAGATTCGATTGTTTGTTCGTTTGCATTGAATAGGCTCCGAAACTACTGAACTGAGTTGAAAAATTCTTTCACTGCTGGGAAGCTACACTATGCTCGGCTGACATAGGTTTTATTATATTTTCAAAAAATAAGGGATCCTTACTAAAATTCCAATAATGTAACCCAAGGTGTAAAAAAACCCAAAAAACACTTCTTTACATTGCGTGCGCTGCGTAAACTATTGATGTAAGAACAAACTAATAATAATAATATTATTAGTAGGTATACCTACTAATAATATTATTTGCGTATTACAATTATTAATTTTGAAATTTTTCTTAAATACCCATGCGAAGCCGGGCCGGGCCGCTAGTTCATTATAAATATATACTACTACCATAAATTACCCAGTAGCAACCGTTTAGCTAGCACTTGGACAAGCTATCTAACTATATCCCACGATGGGTTTTGCGAAAACAAAATTGCACCTCCATATTTAAGTACATAAACGGGAGGTACCTTAATTTTTTTTATATTTTATGTGTATTGTTTTGTCTAGTATATATAATACGACGAAACTAAAGTTTCCCAAAGTATTGTCCAGCTAAGTAATTTGTGTTGTCTAAATTAGTCTCCTGCATGTCAATTTCGTAGCCACCCTATCAAATACGAGATGCCCGCGTTAACTTTGACAACGCGCAGCGCCAATTTAGATGTGGCCGGCGCTCCTCGCCCATAGAATTAATCAGCCCGCCCTTTTTTCGTACCTGTTTGTTTTTAATCACCGTATTTGCTTTTCTATCCTTTTATACACCGCTGATTAAGATTTTATTCATAAGCGTACCTTTTTGGCAAATCGATTTTTTTTTAACTTTATGTTTTCTTTTTTATTGATTAATCCGCGTTTTTTTTATCAAAGAATTTTAAATAATTTAAAAAGAATCTCACCATGTGATCTGATCTGATTGGCAAATGGCATCCTAAAAACAATGCACCGAAACAAGGCGCTTATAGGGCAGCTGGCTCTGACCACAAGGACAGAATGCATCCAGATACTATCAGGTCGAATTACATTTGGCCAACGCCAAGGACCTACATAACATAAGGCGAACAAAAAAAAAACTATACCACTGCCGCGTGTTTAAGGAAGTTGGTGAATATATGATACACTGTTTGTACTGAGGCTAGCCAATGTAGAGTTGTTTGATTATGGGATCTCGGTACACGAATGTTACTTTGATTTTAACCGACAGTTTAAGTACAATTTAGAAATCGCGTAAAGAATGTTGTCTAAATATATAAAAGAAGAAACTGACTGACTGACTGACTGACTGACATATCAACGAACAGCCCAAACCGCTGGTCCTAGAGATTCCAAATTTGGCATGTAGGTTCCTTATAAGGTCTAGGGGTGCACTAAGAAAGGATTTTTCAAAATTCAACCCCCAAGAGGGTGAAATGGGGGTCCGAAGTTTGTATGGGAAAACAAGATTAGTTGGACTATTTTATTCGAAACTTCACAGGAGTATTTCTAACGATAAATGAGTAAACAGGTGTTTCAGGTTTTTTGAAAAATCAACCCCTAAAAGGAGGAAATGTGGTGATTAATTCTGAATATCGACATGGGTATCGTTTTTATGGTTTATCAGGTCGCTGATAACGAAAACAACAATGATTTTAAAATCCCACTTGGAGGACGTGAAATACCATCCCCCTGTTGGGGTGCGAGGGGGTGAAATGTCTAAATATTATTATGGGTGTCGTTTTTATGGTTTTTTGGGACGTTAATTACGAAAATGGCATCGATTTAGAAATTTTATATTGTGGAAATGAAGACTTGAAAGTTTGTGCCAAATTGCAAGAAATAACTGACTGACTGAGTAAATGACATATCAATGCACAGCCCAAACTGCTGGTTCTACAGATTGCAAATTTAGTTTGTAGGTTTCATATAAGGTCTACAGGTGCATTAATAAAGGATTTTTCAAAATACAACCCCTAAGGGGGTGAAATGGGAGTCCGAAATTTGTATGGGGAATCAAGATTAGTTGGACTATTTTATTCAAAACTTCACAGGAGTATTTCTAACGATAAATGAGAAAACATGTGTTTCAGGTTTTTTGTGAAATCAACCCCTAAAAGGGGGAAATGTGGTGACAAATTCTGAAAATCGATATGGGTATAGTTGGTTTATCGGGTCGCTGATAACGAAAACAACAATGATTTTAAATCCCACGTGGAGGACGTGAAATACCATCCCCTCTGTTGGGGTGCGAGGGGGTTGGAATGTCTAAATATTAATATGGGTGTCGTTTATATAGTTTTTTGGGAATTTAATTTCGAAAATGGCATTTATTTTGAAATTTAATATTGCGGACATGAAAACTTTTAAAAGTTTGTGCCAAATGCAAGAAGAAACTGACTGACTGAGTGAGTGACATATCAACGCACAGCCCAAACTGCTGGTTCGAGAGATACCAAATTTGGCATGTAAGTTCCTTATGAGGTCTAAAGGTGCATGAACTGCCGTGAGTTCCCTATGAAGATACGACCTTTTTTGATTCAATGTATTGTAAGTGGTTTTATTAATCAGTGCCGTCCGATACGATTTCGACGTAAATCGATATTTGAGCGTCCGAGAGGACTCTTAATAGGAATCCGAGGTACCTAAACTTTGAATAAAGTAACGGCCATATTGATTTTCTTCATTTCCGTCCCGATTTCGTTCAAAATCGATATCTGAGCGTCCGAGAGGTCCCCTGATACGACTCCGAGGTAAAATTTGGAAAAAGTGGCGGCCATATTGCTTTTCTTCATTTCTATCCCGATTTCGTTCAAAATCGATATCTGAGCGTCCGAGAGCTAAATATGACTCAGAGGTAAAATTTGGAAAAAGTCGCAGTCATATTGATTTTCTTTTTTTTTGTCCCGATTTCATTCATAATCGATATTTGAGCGTCCGAGAGGTCTCTTAATACGAATCCGAAGTAAAATTTAGAAAAAGTGGCGGCCATATTCATTTTGTCATTTCCGTCCCGATTTTGTTCAAAATCGATATCTGAGCGTCCGAGAGAATTCTTAATACGAATCCGAGGTAAAATTGGGAAAAATTGGCAGCCATATTTATTTTCTTCATTTCAACCCAATTTCGTTCAAAATCGATATCCGAGCGTCCGAGAGGTCGCCTAAAACGAATCCGAAGTAAAATTTGGAAAAAGTGGCTGCCATATTGATTTTATTCATTTTTAACCCGATTTCGTTCAAAGTCGATATCTGAGCATCCGAGGTCCCCTAATACGAATTTGAGGTAAAATTTGAAAAATATATTGATTTTCTTTATTTTCATCTTCTCTCTTAATAAGAATCCGAGGTAAAATTTGTGAAAGTTGCGGCCATATTGATTTTCTTTTTTTTCGTCCCGATTTCGTTCAAAATCGATATCTGAGCGTCCGAGAGGTCTCTTAATACGAATCTGAGGTAAAATTTGGCACTCCATACATGCCTGTATGCAAAAATGTTTATGTTACTATATAGGCGTGCGGGATATCTATGGATTTGCTTTTAAAAACGACATAGAGGTTTCGATATTTTTTTTCCATTTAAATCAACCTTTAGATTTTTTTTAATCGTATGGCATTTATTTACGAAGATTTTCGAGAAGACAAGTACGGTTGCCAGTTTTTGTTGCACTTTTAGCACCACCCAGGGTCACGTGTAGGGTAACGGTGGGTACTCCCTACGGACGTCGTGCAACTTCGACCCCCCTTTGTCAAGTGAGTGGGCAACTTGACTGTTAGAAGTTCGCAAGCCGCTCGAAGGCCTCTAACTTGGCTTAACGATTGCAGCCGGGATCAACGGCTTAGCGTGCCTTCCAAAGCACGAGAGTCAGTTAGTAACCACTCAAAGCGGTCACCCATCCAAGAACTGACCTGCGCCCACATTGCTTAACCTCGCACTTGCACTCGCAATTCTTGATAGTTTGTGCCAAATTGCAATTCAATCGGTCCAATAAAAGCAACTTGGTTGTAACAGACGGACTGACAGTAAGGAGTGCGAATGGAAGTGAGGCCAAATTTTCTTTTTAGATGCTCCAATGGGAACTGGCAAAACCTACCTAATAAATTTAATTATAGGAAAAATAAATGTTACCCGTGATATTGAATTAGCCGTATTTCTGTACTTCAAAGGACCAGAGTTTATGACCGCTGCGTGCTGCTTGGTCGTTTACAGACCTATTGGTGTTACTGTAGTACACAGATACTTTTACTAAGGGCCGTTTAAGACATGCTTTTATTTCATCGGCCCTTTCCCCTTCGGCCTCTCGGAAATGTATGATAATAGTTTTCGATCCTTATTTTTGCCAAAATCAAATGAAATTCAACAGTTTGCCGGTTCTCAGAATGTATACCTACTGACTTTTCATCTGTTAATGAATCACAATCACCAAACTTCGTATACCGAAACCCCCAGAATGTAACAACTACTTTTCTGGAGACCGCATCTAAATCGGTTCAGCCAAACGCGAGATAATCGTGGACAAACATACGAACCTGTTTTTCGTAGACGGTTAAAAATTTCGCTTAGTACGCGGGCGAAGCCGCGGGCAAATGCTAGTAATGGTATATAAGAAAATCTTGAAATTGCTTTATTACGGAAATAGACAAATTATAGTTTTTCTGCAAACCCCTCCTAGCAACATCCACAAGACATCCATCACAATAAAAATGATCTACTACTCATTTGATTTTAGTTTAGGTACTTACGTTTTTATTACAAAGGGTCTAAAACAGTTGACAGGACAGCGTATCTAAAACCATCTAATTTATTTTAACGGATTTTCAGTAGCTCTTCGCGAGTTCAGCACTATAATACGAATCTAATTTCGCCACCGCATTCGACCCGCTAACAATAAGCGTTTCTCTACGGCTTTTAAACTTCAATGGGATGGTATTTAGATGAAGGTTTTGCGAGGTACTGTTCTCTTATTTGCCTTTTGTGAGGTTGTGGGCGCGACAAAGCCGCAAACAGGCCCCGCTGAGAGACCGACAGATTTTTTTGTACGAATTTCGTATTTTATTTCGTTTATTGACGATGTGCGCTATACCTATGCTTCGAAAAAAAACCGTAATAGAAGATGCACCATGATAATATATCGTCTCGCAGCTATTATTCTGAGGTAGCTTTGTGGTGGATTCTATTGAAATTCTGGACTTATGGTCAGTATCCAAATTGCTAAATGTCCATGCTTTAACAAAGGTGACACATCTGACAGGTAAGACATGTTTAGCTAGTATTTTATGAAGCGAATGGGAAATTAGTAATTCATAATATAGGTACTCTTGATGGCGGCCTTTAACTTATTCACGCTAGCAAATGGTCCAAACTATAAGAATATTATGTTAGGAGGGCAATTTGCGATGTTTAATTCTCCTTCCCAATTTTGTTTTATACCACCTGTTAGTAAGTGAGTGATTACCTGATAGTAAGTGGTCACCGTCGCCTATGGACACTCTCAACACCAGAGGCGTCACTCGCACACAATAGAATAGAATTCAATCATGGAAATAATTTGCTCTCCCGTTTACTTCCATGGACTGCAATTGTATTGGCTGCAAGCTACAGTATGCACTGTAGCCAGTTAATACGATTGCAGTGTACTCTCTGCCTGCCCTTGTCATTTAAATCCTGAGACCTAATTATTACACACTACAATAAAATAATATAATATACTTATGTTAAAAAAAGAGAGTACTATATCTTTTTGTAATTTGAGTCAGGCCGCGTTTTTTGCAGATGACATAACTTATCATTCTTATCAACAGAAAGAAGGTCTTGCGGATCTTTATAACCGAGCCGGGGCTAGGCCTACTCTACTACCTACTCGGTCAGACATTTTGTTTTTATAATCATACTCATTAATTTGCTACGAATTTTATACAAGTCATTTTTTTATATGATTGAATTAATGATAGATACAATTGTAAAAAGTGTCATTACTAAACATGTAAAAAAATATAATTAATTAAATATGTCAGTTAAAATTAAATTATACAGATAACCATATTACACTACAATGAAATTATTGAATAGTATATTTATGTTGAGTGCTTTAAATGTTACAAAGTGCGGATAAATTATAATAAGCATTTTCTTCGAGTCACGATTTCATTTCTAAAATTTAAAGACTTTGCTTAAGTGTCAATGCAGCGATCTCAAAATGAGCATTTGGAATACCCTTGTTCCCTATCAGACAGGTTTACTTAGTTTAAGGTACATGCCACTGTTCTTAGGTTTATCTAACTATAAGTGCACTCTTTGCCCCTCACGTAAGATGATATGTTGATACTCAATAATTTTTCATTTTTCAAAGCATTTGTACGTTTGGCCTAAAACCCTGAGCACGTTAGATGCTGGTAACCATAAAATGTCTTGACTTTTCCTTAGTACTGTTACTAAGGCAACTGAAAACGGCTGTGACGCCAAATCGAGGCTCCACGGGCCCGTCGGCTGGCAACAGAACGTTCCGGAACACGTGCAAGTTCGCACAATGCCAGTTTGCATTTCCGCCCGCCGTGCACTTCCTTTACTCAGATTTTACTTTTTATTGCGCTTTTATTACGTTCTGGACGCCTTTGTCGAGTCGTATTGTAAACAGGACATTCAGCCACATAACGCATCGTAGGTTTCGATTTCGTTAATGATATCGATTTTTATCGCGGTTGAAATCGAAAGGAAAAGAAATAATGAACTAAGAAAAAGTGTGGTAGTACAGGACAAAAGGACATGTGTTCCGTTATTGCTTGCTTAAAAGAGCATTAATGACGTCAAAAATGATTTTCTAGCCGGGCACCAAAATGGAGACTATCAAAAATTGTGGTTACCTACGCTTGTTAAGGAACTAAGAAAATTTAAATATCGATTAATGTTATAACTATGACAAAAATTTGTAGTTTGATGGTAAAATAAAACTTTTTAAGGCATGGTTGCCTAAAATTGTTCCACGAGCTACCACTGAATTCTGCGGGTAGCTTTCTAAAATGAAAAACATGTTCAAAGTATAATTTAACACCTCTAATCTTTAGTGACCACCATCACACGTCAAGATAAGAATGCCAAACGAGCCCCCGAGAGCGACTTTTATCACAAACTTATGTATTGGCTAGAAGAATTTGAAATTTAAAACAAAAAGTCAAACACCATTACTCACAAACCTTACCCACAAAGAACAAAGCGAGCGAAAAAATAAATAGATCAGATAGTACAAAAGGTTCAGTCAGGGATGATAAACAGTTTTTTCTAAAACAGAAAGTTGCAAAACGTGAAAAGGTGCCAAACCAAATAGAGGGTAACCCCGTGGTGCATAAAGATACTTTTAGTTTATAAGTTTGTCGTGTTCTCCGAAAATTATACGATTTTTGTCTATTGTGGTCAAGCTTTGATTATTTTTATCTTTTCATTATCTGCAATGGCGTCAAAACGTATGTCCGGTGCGCTGCGTGATACAGGAAGGTAGCGTCGCCCACACAAGGTGACATCTTATTTTCCACAAATAAGGGTTGATCAATTGACAAATTGAGACGTTTCTCGCAAATATTGAAAGAGCATGCGGGAGGTCTGCAACGGATCAAGAGTTTTTTGGCACGTTACCAAAATTAGGAAAAAGGACATTTATAATACATAAATAACTCATGGGTATAGTGGTTTACGCAAATTGATATGCGTGATCGGAAGCAATCTTACACAAATGGGTCTGCGGTTTATAGAGGTGTGACAATTCTGCCGTAGATACCTACATTTTACCTCTATAAGCCACAATTATTTTATCGAAATTAGTAAGTAAGCTCTCTATTGCATTAAATGTGGTTAACAAAAGGTCTTCAGTATATATTATTTAAAAGGATCACACATTTAGCTGAATTGCAACGTGCAAAATGTACACCTTAAATCTAAAATCTAGCATGCAACATGTTCACAATGTTATTATAATTTAGATGTCTGAGAATTGAGAGCAGAATAATATAATTACAAATCTCTAGTACTAAAGCTATTATTAAATATGAATTAACGTAAATTATAACAATATGGCGATGATTAATATGTCAGAACACATTATAAATATGTCAATCTAGTTAATTACTTACTATATATTATTATTCAAGAAATCATTTAATGAATAGTAACATTCATCGATTAGCCATGTCTAAAGATTGGTATAGAACTTATGTCCAACTAAACTAGTTATAGATATTGACACTGTATTATAAATTTTGCTTAGCATGTAATAGGAATTCTTTTTAAATTGGTTCAATTTTGCTATTGCCATGGTCAAAGGTTTATATTATGTAATTGTACGCTTATTGTTATTGTTTTTAATCAGAAATACATCCATGTTTTTTTTAGACAAAAGTACATACCTCCAGAATGTATAAACATTACACAATTAAAATCACATTATTTTTGTCGAAACAAAACCTCGATGATTTATTGAAAGATCTATGAACTGAGGTAATAAACAGTACTATAAGTTCAGCGCTACAGATTTTGCATGTCTTAAGTAGGTATTTTAACGACACAGACTTAATTAATGTCTTCCGAATACGGCGTGTGATTTCTTTAGCGAGTCGGCTGGGACCCTGCGGGCAGATTAAATAAATCAGTTAATAGGTCTCTTTGGCTACAGTTGAGAAATATGGCGTGTATTTTTCACGGTGTAAGTACATTACGCTAATTAATTGAGAGCACCCCGGGCGAGTCCTCCGTCAATGTTTAGCTAGGCAGTCGCAAGCACCGCCGATTAATATATTATACATTATACTGCCTCGATGTGATTATAGTTTCAAGAACTATGCTACTGTATATATTTCAATAACTATAAAATCAATTAGTATAATTAATTATCCACCTTCTCCTCTTATTAATTATATGAGTTATCTAATTAGGCATTGAACACACAACGTATTTTTTTAATATAATTCAAATGGTCACGTTTTATGTACGACTGGTTATATGACTGTTTCATCATCATCATCATCATGTCAGCCGAAAGACGTCCACTGCTGTACATAGGCCTCCACACACTGGTAAAAAAAAGACTTTTGTCTTGAGACACTGCGGAATATTGGACAAAAAGATGTGCCATAGCTTCCCGAACGCTGCCCAGCCGAGTCGGATTCGACGATTAACCTCTTTCTCGAAGTTGGACCTACCTAACTGGACAGTCTGTCCTAGGTATATGTAATCGTCTACAACTTCGAGCGTAAAGTGTCCGATTGTTAAGGGAGTTGGTGCGACATGGACATTTGACATGATCTTCGTCTTGTCCATGTTCATCCTTAGACCAACTCGCTCGCTTAAGGAAGAAAATGCAAGCTAGTAGGGACCCTCTACATGGGAACCAACATGCTTACATGGTAGGAAAATCGACGGAAACAGCTCTACATAACCTAACGGTGAGAATAGAGAGGGCCCTCGATGCGAAGCAATATGCACTGGGATGTTTCTTCGATGTGGAGGGAGCCTTTGATAGGGCAACCTTCAGGGCTGTCGAGGAAAGCCTCAGAAGAGAAGAAATCCAGCCAGCCATATCGAACTGGATATGTAAGATGTTAGAAGGAAGAGCTATCATGGCAGAACTAGGAGGAATCATAAAGAGAACAAAAAGAGGATTCCCGCAAGGGGGATGTCTTTCCCCTTTGATGTGGTGCCTTCTTTTAGACTCGTTAATAAAGAAAGTCAATGGAGGGGGCGTGTATATACAGGCCTATTCCGATGACGGAGTGTTAATAGTGAGGGGAACCGTCCTGAACATCATAAGAGATATAATGAATAAAAGCCTTAGGCAGGTGTTGGGATGGTGCAAAGAGAGGGGCCTAGATCTAAACCCCACGAAAACGAAGTTGGTGTTATTCACCAACAAGAGGAAGGTGGGGAAGATGGACCCAATTAGAATACGAGGAGAAGAACTGGAGAGGGTAAAAGAGATAAGGTATCTAGGGGTAACGCTAGATGATACTCTTAGATACAGAACCCACATCAAAGAACAGTCAGCAAAGGCTATAAGAACGCTGTATCAATGTAAAAGAGCAGTGGGAAGAAAATGGGGGTTGAGACCGCAGATAGTGGGCTGGATATATAAAGCGGTTATACTACCCAGGATGCTATACGGAGCCATTGTGTGGTGGCACAGGGCTCAGGTTAAAGAGTATCAAAAGGAGATGAATAAAGTGCAGAGACTAGCATGCCTAATGATGACGGGGGCTATGAGGACAACCCCCACACAGGCAATGGAGGTGATGCTAGGGTTGAGGCCGCTTCAAATTGAAGTGGAGAAGAAAGCCATGGAACAGTGGTATAGGATGAAAGCATGTAAAGAGTGGAGAGGAAGCTGCGTGGACAAGAGACACGCGCTGATACAAAAAGAAGCGCTATCAAAGCTAGAAATGCTGATGGCAAATAACGACCTTATCAAGAGGAGGGAGATATTTGACAAGAAGTATAGAATACACTTAGGAGAAAGAGACAACTGGAAAGTAGATATCCAGCATCCTGCGACAATCTGCTTTACAGATGGCTCAAGAAGAGAGTCTACTAAGCTAGCGGGAGCAGGCATAGTGATACCCAGGCTAGGGACAAGAGAGTCCATGGCACTGGGCAGATACACAAGTGTCTTCCAAGCGGAAGTGTGCGCGATCACGAGGTGTGCACAGATAATAAAAGAAGAAGTGAAGCAGACTGGATCGATTGTCATATACACAGACAGTCAGGCTTCGCTGAAAGCGCTAAAGAAACCAACGGTTACATCAGCGCTGGTAGAAGAATGTAACAAGACGCTAAATATGATAGGAGAATATCACAAAGTCACGGTAGCCTGGGTCCCGGGCCACTGTGGAGTGATAGGCAATGAGAAGGCGGACGAGCTGGCCAGGATTGGAGCGGGAAAGGAACCTATGGGCCCGGAACCAACACTTCCAATCTCGGCCGCTGTCACAAAGGGAGTAATAGCAAAGATAAAGGAGAAAGAGGCAGAAATGCTGTGGGAACAAGCAACTGGATGTAGACAGTCAAAGATGATATAAACAATAAGAGAACTAGATACCTCATGGGTCTAGGTAAGAGCAATATGAGGTTGTTAACGGGTATAATCACGGGGCACAACACTCTAAACAGACACCTTAATATTTTAGGGATAAGTAGAGACTCCTCCTGCCCGCACTGTGGGGAGGAGGAGACAAGTAAACATGTATTAGCAGAATGTGTAATGTACGCGGCAGCGAGATATAACACATTCGGCAGAGATGAGTTAGAGGAGAATGAACTGAGGGATATCAACCTCAAAGATGTCCTTCTGTTTTGCAGGAGCATAGGAAGATTTGAAGAAGAATGCGGTGCGGGAGCGCTGCCGGAACAGTAACCCTTAGCTTCAATGAAGGGGAATTGGGCTGAATGAACGCCTGGAGTGATCGACAGCCCGCCTGACCGGCCAGGCGTCCCCCCCCCAACAACAACAACAACAACAACAACTCGCTCGGAAGCTTTACTGAGGTCATTGAGCATTGTACTTAAATCCTCCATGGTCTCAGGCAAGACTACTATATCGTCAGCAAACCGAAGGTGAGTGAGGTAGTCGCTGTTTATGTTGATGCCTAACCTTCTCCAGTCCATAGTCTTGAAAACATCCTCCAGTGCAGCGGAGAACAGTTTAGGAGAAATAACAACTCCTTGCCTGACTCCCCGCTGCAACGGAATAGGCTTTGAGTTCTGGTCCTGGAGTCGGACTGACATAGTGGCGTTCTCGTACAAACACTTCAGCACTTCGATATAGCGGTAGTCCACTTGGCACCGTTGGAGAGATTGTAGTACAGCCCACGTTTCAATCGAATCGAAGGCTTTCTCGTAGTCCACGAACGCTAAACAGAGGGGCAGGTTATACTCCTCAGTCTTCTGTATAGCCTGACGGAGCGTATGGATGTGGTCTACGGTGCTAAAGCCTCTTCGGAAACCCGCTTGTTCGGGAGGCTGGAAGTCATCTAGCCTGCGTGCGAGACCGTTCGTAATGACTCTTGAAAACAGCTTATAGACATGGCTCAGAAGTGAGATGGGTCGGTAGTTCTTCAGTAAGGAGTTGTCACCCTTTTTGAAGAACAGCACCACCACACCTCTGTTCCATGCCTTTGGAGTTTTCCCTTCCAGTAAGACGGAGTCGAACAACTTCTGAAGGGCCCTAAGGACCGGTTTTCCACCCGCCTTCAGGAGTTCAGCTGTAATTCCGTCTTCACCGGGTGCCCTGTTGTTCCTCAGCTGCTTAAGAGCCATTCTAATCTCGTACAGGCTGATGTCCGGGATATCTTCGGTATAGTGTCGGGTCAATCTAGCTCTAGGGTCTTCCGCCAGACCAACTTCAGGTCTGCTAGTTGACGTGTATAGCTGTCCATAAAAGCACTCTATCTCACTCAGAAGCTCAGGTTTGGACGAAACGATTCTACCATATTCAGTTTTCAATCTGGCGAGCTGGCTCTGCCCAATAGACAGATCTCTTGAGAAAACTTTAGAGCCCTTATTCTGCTCGATGGCCTCTTCAATACGATTTGTATTGAATTGACGCAGATCGCGGGTAAGGGACTTAGAGATCTGTCTATTGAGCTGCCTGTATAATTTCGCATCGGCTGAAGACTGCAGAATCATCTCATTCCTTTCCTCGATGAGCCTCTGAGTGGAGATAGAGAGCCTTTTGGCTCTTTGAGTTCTTTGGGCCTTAAAGAACTTAGACCCAATGCTATGCACAGCTTCCACAAACCCGTCGTTGAATTCGTCCACATCGCCGCCTAGACAATCGAAACGGTTTTGGAGTTCCAGCTGAAAGCTCTCGGGGTTTTGGATTTGGACTGCTGCTGGACGGAGCGTGGACTTCATCAGTCGAGAGCGCTCTAGCTTGACGCATATATTCAATGTGCCTCTTACCAGACGATGATAACTTCCGGTTTTAACCGTATTGATCACAGAGACATCATTGAATATATGCCTCTTCGTCGACATGATGAAGTCAATCTCGTTTTTTGTTGCACCGTCGGGACTCATCCAGGTCCACTTCCTGGGCTCGCGTTTCTTGAAGAAGGAGTTCATCATGTAGAGTCCCTCTTTCTCCAAGAAACCAGCCAGTAGTTGGCCCCGGTGGCTCCGACTTCCAACTCCAAATTGCCCCACTCTCGGCTCTACGCCGTCTCTCTTGCCCAGTTTCGCGTTGAAATCCCCCATAACAACGGTGAAGTAGGTTTTGGAACTATGCATGATCTTTGATATATCCTCATACATAGCCTCCACCTCGTCGTCGGAGGGTGCCGAGGTCGGCGCGTACACCTGTATGACCGTCAACGGGTACCTCTCGGATACTCTGAGTATAAGGTACGCCACCCTAGCCGACACACTTTAGATCTTCACCACGTTGTTCACGAGGGATTTGTGGACGACACCTCCCTGGGACTGTTGTTCGCCCTCCCGGAAATAGAGCAAGTTGCCGGACTTCAGGGTTATCGTGTCCTCTCCCTCTCTTCGGACTTCAGATAACCCTACGATATCCCAACGCAACTTGCTCAATCCTTCCTGCAGTTCCGCTATCTTTTCGTCGGTCCGCAGTGTTCGTGTGTTGTATGTTGCCAGGGCCAGAAGTCGTCGGTGGTGGTAGCCGGATCTTAACCGGAGATTCTTCGCACCCCTGACCCCGCTAGTACCCTGGCCGCTACCAGAACCAGGGTACCGGGGGTCGCCGGAACCTCGGGGCCGTGGCCTGTTTGTGTATGTCATTGAGGGGTAGTTGCCATAATCGCCACGCTTGGCATGCGGGTTGGCGATCGCAGTGTCTCCACCGCACTCCAGGGATGCTGCCGCCCATCCCTTGGCGGTCCCGGTCGCAGTTTTAGGACATACCCACCCTCTTGGTCGTAGTTTTAGGACATACCCGGGTCCATGACTGTTTATCGTATAAAAATTAAATATTCACGTAAAAAATGTAGCCGAATTTGACGGTAAAACGTGACCACATAAGTTGTCATTGTGCTATCATGCTTACTGGACTGTAACTTGGCTGTCACACAGACACTGACTAATCTTTTTTTTATCTATGATTATAACAGAAAAATGATTTAGTCATTCAAATAAGTAAGTTTAATTTTAAATATACAGGGTGGGAAGGAGTATACTGACAAACTTTAACCATAGATTCCTGGTGGTATTACGAGTAAATAATGTTATTTCCAGCAATGTTTATATTACTTTTTAACCGACTTCAAAATTTCAAAAGAGGAGGTTATCAATTCGGTTGTATGTTTTTTTTTTTTTTTGTTTTTTTTTTAAATGTTTGTTAGTCCATAACTCCGTCATTTCTTAACCGATTTGGAAAATTCTTTTTTTGATTGTAAGTATATATATCCAAGTTGGTCCCGTTTTTGTCAAAACGCAGGTCTGATGATGGGATCCATGAGAAATTGAGGGAACTCCTCAAATCTTCAAGGCAAACATATAGTAATTTTTGTATTTTTATCAACAAGTCAAGCATTTTCATCCAAAAATGTGACATTAGATGAAGTGGAACTGCTGATGATGATCAGAACAGAACTCTTCAACGACAAAAAGTTCACGTTTGGCGATTTGTCCTCCTAGCTGTGTTTGTTAAGCAAGTTCTATTTTCACGATTAATTTTTGTCATGCTTGATTTATGATGATGAGATCCATGAGGAATTGAGGGAAATCCTCAAATCTTAAAGGCAAACATATAGTGATTTTTGTGTTTTTATCAACAAATCGAGCATTATCATACAAAAATGTGACATTTGATGAAGTGGAACTGCTGATGATGATCAGAACAGAACTCTTCTACGACGAAAAGTTCACGTTTGGCGATTTGTCCTTCTAGCTGTGTTTGTTAAGCAAGTTCTATTTTCACGATTGATTTTTGTCATGCTTGAGTTCTGATGATGGGATCCATTAGGAATCGAGGGAACTCCTCAAATGTGAAAGGCACACAAATAGTGATTTTAGTATTTTCATGAACTAATCAAGCATTTTCATTCATAAAAGTGACATTTGATGAAGTGGAACTGCTGATGATGATCAGAACGGAACTCTTCAACGACGCGTAGTTCACGTTTGGCGATTTGTTCTCTTCGTTTTGTTTGTCAAGCAAGCAAGGTTTTTTTCATGATTCCGTGAGGAATTGAGGGTACTTAGTCTTCTACCATTATAAACATACATTATAGCCATTTTTATTTTATTGTATATCTATCTAAGAGTGCATCTAAGTATAATAATCTTTTACCGGCCTCCCCCATTGAAGTCGGTTTTTTTTTTCTTAAAAATTATTTTTGTCCAAATAGGCACTAGAATCTTTGGTTAAAATCTGTCGGTATACTCATTCCCACCCTGTATATCAACTAACACATGCCGAGATCTTTGTAAAAGCCACTACAGTTTATTACTGGTAAACCTAATATATAAATAAATACAGTACGTAATCACATTTGCTCAGGTAATTGTCTTGTCTCATCCATTCTTAAAACTACATCGCATTTTCATACAAGTCCTGTACGTGTAACTATAAATTTTAATGCAATATTACTTTCGCGGCTAACAAAAGATAACTCAGTTAATATTTAAGTAAAGCCGGTTATTTAAGATTTCTTAAATTATTTTATGGTGCTATAGGTACATTAGCATTTTACAAAATGAAGTAACTAATAGTATGTGGATTTACGTAATAGCGTCTCCAGTGCGGCGGTCTCCGGCTGCTGCATCGAGTGTTTTTATTACTGAATCCTTAGAAGTTCATTTGAATTGTTCTTCTAAATGTTCTTATTCCATTGCATTTTTTCAGTAAAGTATTAAATATATGTCTCGGTGGAAATGGCAACTCGTGGACGCGTACCTATTGACGGACTTCGCTTCGCATCGTCTGTCAAAATTAATTTGTCCACGGATTGTTTTTTCCGGCCTGTGCAATAATGTACTATTGCAATACATTTAAGTCATGTTTATTACACGGCCATATACTCACGTATTGACGGTGGAGTATTTTCCATTAACCTGTTTCGTACGCCAGTCGACGTAAATGTTTGTAAGAAAGGAAGCCTCTAGTGGTTCGAATTAAGCTATGAATATTCACTGTATTCCAAAGAGAATATAATCACTACGTAAATAATCACTGTATTCAGAACTTGTGTATTGTGTACGGAATATCATTAGCTATTTACATTGTTAAAGAAAAAATCGTGAGCAAACCTGGATACATCTGCGTCGAAATTCAAAGGTGAAGTTCTCAACCCGCACTGGGCCAGCTTGGGAACTGTAGGCTATTTACCATTCATACATGAGATGAGGCTTTTGGAGTTTTGTGACGTATATATAGGCCGATGTTGATGATACAATGTATAGGAAAACTTTGATCTTGAATGTAGGTATGTTACTTAATATGTACCTAATACTAACCTACGTGGTTGGTACAGTATTGTCCTATGCATGGTTTTTTTTTACTCTGAATAGGTTTGCGCTTGACCACAAATCACGTGATGGTAAGCGATATTGTGGTCTAGGATGGAGCGTGCTTACCTAGTAAAAACCGGTTCACTGTCGTCTTGAAGACCGTAAGGTTGTAGTTTTCAGGGAACAAGGATTCCGGCAAGGAGTTCCACAGCTTGGCTGTTCTCACAATAAAAGAGGAAGCGAAACGTCTAAGGAAACAAGACCTGCTACTCCGGAACGTGACACAAACCTACATCACTGTACACACACACACGAACTCACACAACGACCGCCAAACCCCGATAGGCTCGATAGCAGTGATGACGTAAGCTTGTGTCACTCGCACAGGGAATTTTCCCCGGAGTGTCATACCATTGTATTATTGTATCATATTCCCACGTGGTTTGTACAGTATTGTCCTAAGATGGTACAGTATTGTAATACATTTTGGAAGAAATCAGATCATTACTGCCCAGGCTAACCATGTTAAATTCATGATAAACGGAGTTGTGTAAAACTGCCACAAGATATATAGCGAAGGATGTAAACTGATAAGGTCGATACGTCTTATTTCGCTAAGCGGATGGGGAAATAACTTGGTATCACTAATCGATGTGAAGATCTAATTCATCGATCTTGGTAGTAAGTATTAATTGGTGCGATCAATATAGTTTACCGGTTATGCAATTCACTAAAGTGCAAATTGAAAACTTCTCGTATTATTTCACAAGGGTCATGTCCTGGGCATTTTAAAAAATAAGTGTCCCCAAATAGCGTGACATGTTAAGCATGGAAATTTAAGACAAAGGAACTATTTTCGTGTTTTTGTTTTATGACAAAGCATAAATTGTTAAAAAATTATGCATGTGTATAAAGTTTTCATTGAAATTGAATGCTTAATTATCGTCACATGAACAAAAAATAACAGAAATAAGTGTATTACGTTTCTTTATTGAAATTGAAATTATTTATTTCGGACCGTGATCCATATTATAATGTTAGTTACAATAATAATAATACTTAATTCCTATTGTTAGTTTTTTTACTTATTAGTTTCAAGTTTTGTTTTTCCTTTACAGCCAGTGTTTAAGAATCGTAATTTTTTTGTTAAATGTAGCTATAAAAAAACGTAAAAAAATTGTATTTAAATTAAATATTAGTTAGACATTCCGACGACATTAAAAAAAAGTTCTAAAGTGGCGAACCTTTTCATTCTGCGACTTCACCTACCCACATAATACAAAGGTACTATACTATACATAGATAAGATGATATGTAACAATTAAACTAACAATACATACCGTGTATAATGCGTTTAGCCACATGCCCACTTCTGTTGTCTATAATGTAGCAGTTGTTGTGTATATATAGGTACCTGGCACTAGTTTCGACATGTTCCATGGTAACCTTGAACATATCTTATACATGTGGTATAAAATGGACGGGTGGTGATTTCCGGCGATTTCCATATTAATGCTTTAAAAGAAACGCCGAATAACTCGTTAACGTGTAATAGCTGAACTTAAGAAATATATCTACTTAAAAAAATGTATTAACAGTAAAGCTGCTAACGAAAATTCTAAATTATAATAAAAGGGAAATAAATAATTATTTATTAATTTTTTCCCCCTCAATTTGAAATATGTACTTGGAAAAGCAAACTTTCGTACAATTTCCATTGATTACTTATAAAGTCAAAGTCAAAGTCAAAGTCAAAATATTCTTTATTCAAATAGGCCTAGCAACAAGCACTTTCGAATCGTCAGTTATAACATGTATTAACATATATATTAATTAATTATTTAGAGCAATTTATTGATGCTATTATTATTCTTTAAAATAAATATTGTATTGTTGTAGACATGTCAAAGTAAGAAATTATTTTGTAGTAAAATTCACAATAGGATCGTCAAAACATAAATAATAATAATAATAAAATATATAAAAAATAGAAATCTAGACAGTTTCTAGAATAAAATCAATATATAAAAAAAGGATCATATTAATATCTAATGCCATAATGATTAATTCATTAATATTTCAGTCACAATTATATATAATACTTAGATATGTTGTTAGTTATGTCAAATATAGAGTAAAAACATTTTTAATCCGCATAATGTCACGCGTGGACAGCTACGGAACTTCTTTATTGCGCGTGGCCCGGCACGCACGTGGCCGTCTTTATAATGTAAACTGATCTAAAATTTGTAAGGATAATTAAATAAATAATTTCCAACCGGAGTGAAAAATATTTTAGAATGAAATAAATGTTTGAGTGTTGTTTCAATCGCGATTTCTCGGGTGTAAAGGGTTTTATGCAACCTATATGCATGCTATATTTTATATGCTATATAATATAAGCATGCTATATACTTATATTATATTTTACATGGATAATAACTTCTTTGTTAATGTTAATAAATTAGTTATTAAAAGCTACATTTATAAATTATGTAGATCGATGAGATCTTCAATGTTGTGTTGTATTATTTACAACAGTTTTATAATCTTCGGCCGATACTCCCCACTGATGAAGTGGCAACGTAAAATGTAGTCTTACGCGTTACTACTCTCGAGATATATATGATACTAAAAATTAGAACACAATAAAATCATCTTAACGGTTATATAATTAAAGGCTACAGAAAGTGCACGTCATTACTTTGTAAGTACGTAATGCGTGTAATCAGTCCCTGATTGGTTTGAATTAATCGTGTGCATGCGTGACTACCGCCACTCAAGTCATTGTTCATGACCCAGGAGAACCACTCTGAAATCTCTAATTCGAATCATCGTTTTTCTTATCTCTTTCACTCTTAACTTTAGAACAGATCGGGGGAAAGGGACTGTGCGATAGTTGCTTTGGTATCGACTTTCTGGAATAACCCTGCGAGCTCTTATGAGAAATCGCCCGGGAGCTCAGACTAAATTAAAAGTAATGATGTAATTAAAACTCATATTGCTCGAGTTAAAATTAAAAATAAGTAGAAAAATTGAATAACGTAGCTCTAAACTGAATATCGTAATTATTAGGGTCATAAAACTTTGATATTGCTAGTTGGTTCAAAATTCTGTGTAATCAAAATCTAAACGCCACTTAATGGAAGGCTTTTCTGTTTCGTGTAGCTATAAATCCATTAAAATTAATAGATGTGGGCGGCAGAAGCTACGATTCGTCACCGTCATTAGATTGATCGCGACGGCCACTTGCGTTGCACCCACAGACCACCGGAATGCTTTCATCTAATGTTTCAATCGCACTCTTTCAACACCGGATAAATTCAAATGACTTGTGAATTTGACTCATAAATCATCAAACCTCTGTTTCAAATTAAAGAGAAAAATTTAGTGCTCCGAGCAGAATTCGAACCTGCGACATCTGGCATACGCGATCAATCCAGCTCAGGCACGAAATCCTTCGCTAGCTCCCTCTTAAAACGCTGTAGAGAGGCGTACCACCACTACCACCATATCAGCCCTAGGACGTCCACTGCTGCGACTACATAACAGCGATATTAATATTTACCTTAGAAGACTGGAGCTTTTCTTTTAGGCTTTTTTTTCATTAAAAGCGTTACTGTTTAATACAAAATAAATTTAATTTCCTCTTATTTTTCGTAAACGTATTATAAACATTTATAGTTAACTTCAATTTTATCTCTAAGTTCAAAATAATTGTCAGCTTGATGCTCACATACTTTGAAATAAATCCTTACTTATTATTTGTTAGATTAAGTTACTGACTTCATACGGGTTGGTACTTAGGCTCGTAGCACTTTATTTCGGTTATTTTTTGTCATAATCTATAACGGAAGCAAAATAATTACAATTAAAGCTTAAAGATACTATCTGCATTAGTGTAGTTGTTGAAAAATTAAACTTGTGATAAAGTTTATCAGCAGCATTTCCCCTATCAAACGAGTTAAGCGTCTAATCAACTAAATCGTCGAGTAATCTTGATCAAGTCAGATCGTATCAACAGGTTGGTCCATGCGATTGGTCGCCGACTGCTGGCTGTGATTGTTCCATTCGTTATGCGACTACCAGCCATTAGCTACCGCTACCGCTGATTACACTCTCTCTACACTTCATTCGCTATGGTCTGACTCGAGCTGACACTATCGACTTAACGACAATTATAATCATTATCGCTCGTCACGAATCATTTAAAAATTAAGACGGTGAAGATTTATACGATGATTTTCTAAGTTCAACATTTAGAAACGTGGCGCAGTTTTTGATTTCAACAAGAGTTTTAATTTTATCTTGTGTTACCTTAAGCGCTCCAGCTAAGTGAAATATAAGTAATTATTTGGAATTCTTGGTTATTTGTATAAGCATCCGGATCTTAATTTAAGTATGATTTATGGATACAATGATAACATCGAGACACTCAGAACACCATGTTTTTGTACACGAAGAATCATTGCAACTTCATAATATTTTAAGAGTGCTCGATCGCATCAATACCGGAACTATGGAGCTGCCCGTTTTGTTTCTAACCCCTAATTACCGTGCCTTACGATACCTCGGACGTAACTCCGGTGGTCCAGACACGTCCAACCAACACCACCTCATCGAAGCGTCGGTTTAATGAAACGTTTCCTTAATTTTTTTTCATGGAGGTTAAATAAGTTAGGCATTAAACCTTAAAACACGTTTTTAGGTTGCCTTACCACCAGAGATGTGCTATGCTGCATTGCTATGGATGCGTTTGAATCCACGAATCATATTCATTGGTTCGCATAGCATAGCACTGGTGGAAACGGGTTTTCGTAGCGTAGCTAGCTGCATAGCACATCTCTGGTGGAAAGGCACCCTTAAGCTTCCGCAGTAAACAACCCTTATAGTTTCGCTATGTCCGTCCATTCTTCTGTTCATCCGTGGCTTAGCTCAGTGATCTATTATGAGTATTATGACCTAGAAAGCTGAAATTGGGTGTGAGTATTCGAATTAGTCACGCCGGCAAATGGTAAAAACATGTTTTCGGATACCTTACCGTATGCATATACCGTATGCACCCAAAGAGGAGTTGCATTTTTTTCTAGTGGGCTATGGTTAGATAGCTCGGTCAAAAATATTGTGGATTTTTTACACTTAACCATTTTTTTTTATTCAGGAATCCGTTTGCGTGATACTTACATACTTATTTTTAAAGTCTTATTAAGTGTGTGGTTGATTGTCCAATTGCCAGCTAGGGTATGTGAAAAAATTCAGAGCAGCAGTATAATACATAATCAATTTAAAGAAGATGACGGTTTTAAGATTTAATTATTGTGGAATTCTGTTATTAGCAAATGCATGCGTCAAAAACATAGTCCAATATCATAGACAATGTAAGTGCTGTGTGTCGGGCGAGTGACTACCCTACAAATGAATAATAATTAATTAATAAAGTGTAGGTAGGTACTTCAAAAATACCGTGCGGCTAGAAGATACTGGTCGCTCACACCAGTCATCTCGCAACCAATAATGTTGGGAGACTTGGGATTCATCGGAAATGTGGGGTTAAGTTTAAAAAGGTGAATAAATTTCAATTTTACGCGATTTACATTATTATTATTAAGTCCAGTTTATTCATAATAATGTATAAAAATCGTGTAACTTCAAATCAATATTTTGTACATTTTCTATTGATAGCTTCGATAATGTCGTTAAACACATTGCAAATATAATTATGTGAACTTTAAGCCGCATAATATCAACTACGGAGGCTGCGTACTGCGCAAGGCACGATCAGACACGCACTTGGCCAATTTTAAAGTTTTGCTAACATTGAAATCGTTTTTTCATAAGAGTAAACTTTACAGTCCGTTTAATTTTTTACATATGAAACAAAAATAATATTTCAAGTAGACTTCAGCAATTAAGGTTAAACTGCAGTGCCTTTCTCTTACTTGAATCCGCGTACCTAAGAACTTGAACTTGATGACATAATCACATGCTTACTTTCGGGCTTAAGTAAAGGGCAACGATCGAAGTAACAATGATACGTCTCACTTGAATGATGGCGACTCGTGCCGTACCGTAATCTTGATTTATTCAATCAAACGGAAAATTGACAAAAAAAAAGTGCGGTCGTGGTTATCCTTTGAGCCAGACGGTTGTTTATCAGTTTTAGGAATTCAAGTCGCTGACATCGGCAAATCTATTACAAGTTATGATTCATTTACAATTGAAATGTGGTTTTATTCAGAAATCTAGATTGATGACCACTGAAGCATGAAATTAGAATTTGCATTTCTTAGAATATGATATTTGTCTACATAGTGTGCATCTATTACTAAACAAACTCGGCCCCATGAGAAAGCTTCTAATTATGGATTAAAGATAACATTATCTTTGTCAAAAAAAGATATAAATGATGGTGTCCCCGAAATATAGATTTACTAAATATTCTGAACGTTATCTGAACAATTATTTAAGAAGCGCCCTTTATCAGATTTAAAGTCCAAAGCGACATTTACAAATTGAAATGAGTTGACCAAGTAGCTATGATGAGGCGCTACCTTTTATAACAAGCAATAACAAATTACTTTGGGACAGATATTTTTGTAATGTTGCTTGTTTGTGAATGGTTTTATCTGCTGTGATCAATTTATCGGCTCGTTAAAGGCGGATAAATGAGTTTCGATTGCTCTATGATTATAACCCTATTTATCAAGATAGTAGTTTTGATTAGTATTGTACGGATGTCATGTTATATTTCATCATTAAGAGCTTTTACATGAAGCCGCGTTAGGGGAGTAGCTCGGGTGCTCATTGGTACGCATTACACACCGTAGGTTTCACGTGATCAGTTGATTGCGGAAACGCTTCTCGCCCAGAGATTACCCTGTAACCGATGTATTCTGCTTTATAATCGAGCATTTCATCGCGAAAGGCCTGACTTCTGGGCGGTGTTAGCCGTAATGACTGCCTACCGCCACGTTAGTGCGCGGCGTACATTTAAGTACCGTAGCACCGTGAAATCACGCTCGATAACAGTACAATATTAGCGAACTTCGATTCCAATACGTTAATTAAGCTAATAACCGTGAAGGAGGAAATTAGGGTAAGTCATCGATTACTGGCTGTTAGTCGGAAGCGTGTATGACACGATCGCAAGCCGACACGTTAAAAGCGAATCCACTTTAAATTGGGGCTAATCAAAAATGTCTGAAGAATTACAGTGGTGGCAGAGTATTGAATGTTACCGAACCGACTTCCTGTGAATTATTTTGCATGGCGTCTTCGGATAGCTCGTTGTTATAGTGAGGATTTATTATCCAGACGTCGCTGGGAAGTAATCCATGACACTATTCCTTGCATAATGACGAGTTGTCTCGGTGGTTGGAGAGTGACAGCGATGGACCACCGGCGGTGAGTGGCGTTTTTAGGGGTCCATGGCAGCTAACTTGTGTAAAAACAATTGTATCAGCCGCCAATATTTCTGTACTGAATTAATTCCTACGACTTCTAGTAACACGCTCTCGAAAACATTGAGAGGTAGTTAATTTTGTTACAACGAACAGTTATTTTTTATCTAATAATAATTATTCAGATTGATCTTTAGATATAGCCGATATAGGTATCTTAACACCACCGCCCAATAAAAAAACTGTATATAGCGTGTTAGATGAGTTTTATAAATAAAACAATAAGAAATAAATCAGTTTTAAGAATTAAAATTAATTAAGAATAATGATAAATATCACATAGATTAAAACATGTATATGCATAGGTCCTCCCACCCACTCGCCCTGTTTCAACTTATCCAACAAGTCCCTGACATAGCAGATACCCGAAAGCGTAAAAAGGTCGTTCCAGAGCAACTTGGCGGCGTTCCGTGGATCAAGAGTTTAGTTCTCTGGGGATGAAATGGGAAGAAGTAACCCAAACAGCCCAAGACTGAATCAAACGAAGAGGGTTGATTTGAGCCCTACAACCCAGAGCAGAGGATAATGGGACAAAAATGAAGAAATATTGTGAATAGACAAAAACAGAGTGTATAAATGTTTGAAGGATCGGCAAAGACCATGTGACAGCCCTGAAGTTGTGAGCGTCTGTAGGCTATGGTGACAGCCTAGCATCAGCAGGGCCGTATGCTCGTATCGGTGTGGCATAAAAAAGACAGCGAGTCCATCTCTGACTTCGTTTACTAAGCTTATAATAAAGTAGCTACGCCTTTATTAGACTGATACAAGACGTTACTGCAGCTGCTACGAAGTTTTCTCCTACTATGAAAAATGGAAATAAGACCAAATATAGTATTCATTGCTTGATTAGATGACAAAAATACCCGACAGAATCATGACACATATGAATCTTAAGCTTATTAACGCATCTCTCAATCACAATGCACTGACAACTTTCATAATAACTAAATCATCTTTCGATATCATTATCGAGCGACTCACACAGCTGTCCAACTCAAATGCGCCGATAAAGCTTAGCTCCTTGAAGAATATATTGAAGTCAAATATAATCTGGTTCGTATTATGAGAGGTCAGTTCAATATTGTGTTGACTGACAACGACGGCACCGTAATTTCTTCCGTTTATAGATAAGTCATAATATTGACTGTCTCCAGACACCTGGCTGGGTCAGTGAACCGCATTGTAAGGCGATTCGAAAACACGTTGTCCATTTTTGATCAAGTCCTTTTTGAGAAACCTTCAAAAGTGGGAAAGTGAAGACATAATGGCGATGGTTGCGTTTTCCATGCATTCCGCGACAGGCATGCGATAATCGTAAAGCGTGGTTACATTTAAGAGTTGTATAAGGCCTTATTGGAACAAGTATAAATGATGGGAGCTTGCGGAGGCGCGATATATCACTGATGACGGTGGCGCATGTTTTTGTGGCGAGCAGAGCGACGACGATTTTTATGTGGTTTAATTCGATCGGAGCCGGTGGCGGTATCGGGTCTAATTATTTGAATAGAGCGACACGACATCGCTTTGACCGGTGCCGATGTAGCTCAGAATATGGCGAGGATAGAAGATTCCTTGTTTTTATTCATATTGCTTGATGCATAAACATCAGCGAAACTGTTTCGCAACTATGAAGCTTTAATATCATGCTGTGCCTTATGTTTTTATTGAGTTCGTATCGAATATTTATACAGTAGGTATTTGTCTACCTTATTCGTCTGTCATATTTTTACTGTATCTTTTTTGTGTGCGCTATACTCTGGAATTCATTTTAAGACTTGTTTACGTATTTATATTCACGATAAGAATTAGTTATTGTTTTACCTATTTCTAGATAGACAACTTTCATTCCGGGAGTTTCAAATTCTGCAGCTGACCACGTATATCATAATTGTGATTCATGTATTTATTAACTTACGGAGTTTTATAAAAATATCAATTTTATATTTATCCATCACAAGCCATTTTACTACACGTAATTTAATTTACGTAACACGTAATTTTACCACACTTCTAACAGTCAAGTTGCCCACTCACTTGACGTCTAGTTTCCCACTTGGGTTGGATTATCAGATGGCAGTCGCTTCCGTAAAAACTAGTGCCTACGCCAATTCTTGGGATTAGTTAGCGGACCCCAGGCATCCTTCAGGATGCAACTATACTGGGAATAACGATAGGATGATGATGAATGTAGAACTATTACTTATTCTGTAACGTAATATTAGTTATTTTATCTAAACAGCGACCTATTCAATAAAGCCGAGGAATTCAAGAATCCATCTTACGAGATACCGGTCACAATTAAATGAGTAGTTTAAAGGGTGTCCCATGCCCACCGTGTCATGTATCTTCGCAACATAATTGTTATTTCAAAGGAATTTCGGTGAAGGTATTCAAGATATTTTGGACGCTACCTGCCACGGAACTCCAATTCATTATAGGCCATTAATGAGCTTTACTGCGTTGACAATTTACGATATTACCGATTCTACCTGATTAATCCGAAAGTGACTGAATAAGGCAACTCATTTCCATAGGTTTAGTCTTACTTCGACATTCTACAGGCAGGGTATTTAAATAAACGCATTGTTTACTTAAGAACAGTAACATCACAGTCATTGCAGCACACGCTAGTCATTAAAAGTTTTTTCCGGAATATTTTAAGTAAAGTTGCGGGTTTTTCCTACCTTGTGCCTCAAGACGCCTGTATGCTATAATATAAGTCTATGTTTTTTTTTTACTTCTTGCCTTACAAGTTTTAACTTCACTAGTCCCGAACTTACTAATGAAATGTCCTCCATTTCATACATTGTCATTAAAAGCCAGTTCACTCGGTTTAATTGGTCGTATTGGCTTCAAATTTACAATTCCTTGTAAATAAAATACTTGGTTCTGATGATCTTGATTCTCTTCTATTTTCTATTGGATTGAATCCAATAGAATATAGAAGAAAGTTGGTATTACTTAGGTTTTTTTTTTCATGTATCTACATGAAAAAGGAATATTTTAAGTCAAGTTTCGGGTTTTTCCTACCTTGTGCCTGAAGACGTCGGTATGCTATAATATGTCTATGTTTTTTTACTTCTTGCCTTACAAGTTTTAACTTCACTAGTCCCGAACTTACTAATAAAATGTCCTCAATTTCATACATTGTCATTAAAAGCCATTTGATCATTATTGTATTATTATTATTGTTGTATTATTTTGAGCCATTTGATTGTCATCGACGACCTGTTTAGCCTAGTTGGTAGTGACTCTGCCTCCGAAGCTAGAGGTCCCGGGTTCGAATCCCGGCCAGGGCTTTTATTTGTGCATTTTTCACGGATATTTGTTCTTGGGTCTTGGATGTTTTCTATGTATTCAAGTATGTATTTATCTATATAAGTATGTATATCGTCGTCTAGTACCCACAGTACAAGCTTTGCTTAGTTTGGGACTAGGTCGATTTGTGTAAGATTGTCCCCCAATATTATTATTATTTCACCCGGTTTAATTGGTTGTATTGGCTTGAAATTTACAATTCTTTGTAAATAAAATACTTGGTACTGATGATCTTGATTCTCTTCTATTTTCTATTGGATTGAATCCAATAGAATAAAGATGAAAGTTGGTATTATTTAGATTTCTTTTTTCATGTATGTATCTATCATACATGAAAAAAGAAATCTAAGTAATATCAACTTTCTCATAAGATTATATCGCTTTTATTGGCAGCAGATTTGCAATTTAATAAATAAAATTTTAACGTCTTGTCTTGTCTATCATGCCTACCAATAGTTCCAATCTATTCCGTTTTTTAACTCTTTGATTTCGATGTTGACCTTTCCGTTTGGTTTTAATGTTTCTTTATTTTGTTTATCATATATATCTTTATCTTATATATTAAATTTATTATGTATAACTTTTGATTATATTGCTAACGTTCTTAGGATTACAATTCGTAGTCTCAATAAACTAAATCATGTATATAAGAGCGCAATTTCGCTTCTTTTGAGGAGCAAAATTTTCATTGCTTACTTGCATCATTGATTACGATGGCGAAACAAAGTCTGTTTGGAGTAGTTGCCAAACACTGATGTGGTTTGGGACGTTAGGCCAATTTCATAAAGCCTCCTTAAGATGTCCTCATTGAGGTCTAATTTCCGCTCTAAACTTGATAAGTCAGTCACATTAGAAAAACTTTTTGGTCCACATTAATCGGCAATTTAGCAGGCACTGGAAAACACATGCATGCATATCTATATAATCAAAAAAACATGATATTCATCGAATTTCAGGACAGATCTGAGCATCAAATCCACTCCCTTGCTAAATACCTGATTCATAATTGAACATAAATACTTCTTAGTTTTTCACTTGTTTTCCTTAAAGGTAGTAATGTCTCTTATGACATTTCATTAGCTTGACGAAGTTTCCAGCTGCCGACAGGCGCGAGCGCCAGCGTCGCCGCGGTGACTCGTGCCCGCTCGGCGGCGCTCGTGTGTTTACGGCGCACGCGCCTGTCGCGCTTCAGCTGTCGTGCTTTTCGTTTTTGATTGTTCGGGAAAATATACTTTTGGCAGTTCTTTGATTACGGATTTTTATACGATTAATTGTATAATTTTCATAATTAATTAAAACATAAATTTTCATTGCATAGACTGTACCCGTTTTCGTTGCTCTTGAGCAGTTTAATACCAGCTAGCTTAATTCAGATAAGTTGAAGCCCGGTCAACAGATGCTTGTAATTTGTCCTTGTCTATATTCAGCTATCTACTCATTGAATAAGCATTTATAAAAATAAAATAAAAAAAAACAAAATGTTAATATGTATATAATATTGGTTCGCTTCTATACCTACGCTATGACTGCAATGAATAATGTGGCGCGCGTTCTCGTGAAATAAGCGGTCCTGTAAACCAGTACTTATGTACTTGCTCACCCTATTTTCCGCACTAAAAATTAAATAAGGGTTGATAACGAAATAAACTCAAACTATATTAGGATAATTAGAACATCTACATAAAAAAAACATTACATAACATTCGTATTATGCCCACAAATTTTACTGCCCATATGAAACACGACCGCCCAATTCAGCGTAACCAAACATCACCCCAAGCCGTCCTTGGCCGCAAGTGTAAAGTTGCTGCCAATGAGCGTGTGACCCAGATCCTTGCGCAGACGCAGCCGATGCTATTTTTGAATATGGAACAAGTTCAAGTGCAAAGCCTGTTTTGGGAGCCACTAAAGCATACACTTACATGGTCCACAATAGCGAACCACAGCCTTCAGTATTTACTGTGGTTAGTAATAAAAATAATGTAAATTTGGTATTTTTTAATTAATCCGAAGATAATTATGAATCGCCAACACTGTTTATCAAAACTTTGTAATAGCTTTAAGTCTTTTAATGTATGAGCAAATAAATAAATAAAAAATCATTTCCAATCAACGTAAAAAAAATATGCACGCAATGCAGCCGTCGTGGGTTCAAATCCCAATCTTACCGAGTAAATATCCACTTTAATTTGAAATAAACTTATTTAAAAAAAATACGCCCGTTTGTTTTGTGGTAGACAGTTAACTTAAAATCACCATAGTAGAATCGATATGGAGACGGAAACAAAAAAAATGTGGACAATCTTACACAAATCCACCGAGTCCCAAATGTCTCTAAACTAAGCAAAGCTATAGGCGACCATAAAAACTTGCCGAAATTCCTATATCGTAGGTGGCCAGTAACTAATACGCGCGTATATGTTCAAGTTCTAATAATGATAGAACAACACCTTCATTTATTCCAAGAGTGATCTATAAAAATCTTGAAAATAAGTAGCTACAGATTCTAAAATAACTGGATATTCCGAACAAAATGATTATATTTGCTTTGGATGTTTTTGATTGTTCATTCCAGCGATTAACTCTAATTGATCCTTACGACAAGAATACCACCAATATATATACAACTTGTATCGATACCTGATAAATGATGTGTGCCCATAATTATATGTCAAATTACAGTTTTTAAAATAGGACTACGCAATTATATCAACCAGATAGATTGTCCCAGTAATATATTTATTAATTCATAGATTCATTATTCATCGCAAAGCCGGCCGGCCGTTGGACACAGCCTCATTTTCATGCTATTCCTGGCGATCATCCTAATCGCATCTAGGTCTTATTACTTAGTTGATAGCAAATAGTAAAACAACGCAACCAGTTACAAGTAGCTGTACAGACAACATAATGAGACGCAATTTCGTTGCCAACGGATGCAACGCATAGTAACCGACAATTAATATAAAGGGAATTAATGACGACGGACGGCCACCGACAAAACGTTTCGCGAATGTCCACAGGTGTGCTGACGTCCTTCCGTCGCATCTAGTCGGGCCTGTTCCATAGAGCAGCAGCAACTTTGAACAATTAATCGACAGAAATATCCACCCATAACGGCACAAGCTTCCCCTCCATTATCAAAAATTACTATTGCAATTTGATTTCGATGGGCGGGCCCTGAACGTGATCGCCTTGCTTTACGGATTGTCTTTTTCAAATTAAATGCAGCAGCGAGTATGTTTAGGTCTCCCCATTTCAGTATTCGCGAATGTTATTCTTTCTTTTGCAGAATGTAATTCGAGTTGAGGCACGTGTAGAAAAAGTACCTTTTGTTATTTTAATTTTCCATCCTCCGGTGCTTACTCGTATGTGATGTGCCTATTTTTACTTGGCTCGAGGTACAACACGTTTGGTGTAGTGCAGCTACTCGTACGTAACTTTTTGTAAAAAAGACTTTACTTATGAAGATTTCATATATATAAGAGCATAAACAACATACTTACTCATATCGAAAGTAGGGCTTTTTAGGACAATTGAATAAATTATAAATAAATATGTATTAATTTTCTTCACAATTCAGCTACTTAAAATGTAGGTAAAAGATTGATGAACCGATTGAGAAATATCATCTCAAATCTGGTCAAAAATCGATGATAGCGCGTGGAGCCCCTTAAAGTAAATTTGTAGTCTTAGAGTAGGAAATGTCTTCAAATCAAGTAACTACTTGCACCAACCAACCACCGTTGACCAACTGGTAGTTAATATAAATGCTTCAAATAAGCATATATGTTAGAGCCGGGCCACACTACTGCGAGGACGCGACGCAACGCAACGGTGCGTTGCGTCGCGTCCTGGCAGCGGATTTAATGTGGCATGTCATAAAATATATCTAAAACGTCGTAGCGACGTCCGTCGCAGCGTCGACGCCATCGCGAGTCGCGACCCAGCGCAACGCAACGCAGCAGATAGGCCTAGATCTTATGGGCGCAGCTTGCTTAATTGAAAGCCCCTAATTTTTATTAATAAAATATAATTAAATTCCATATAACTGACCAACAATGCCAAAAGTCAAGTTTAGACTAATAAATATGTATTAAGTATCCGAATTTCCGATGCAATTATAACTCAGTTCCGAAATACAAACATAAGTTCTAATTACTACTAATATAAAAAAAAGGAAAATCAGTGCTTTGCTATCTCGGTTTTCATTTATCATATAGTTATGTAAAAATCAGTGTAGTATGCAAAAATCAAACAATAAAATCGACATAACAGTACGAGTATTTTTGAACCTTGTATTTTTCGGCTATTTACTAACTTAGCGTGACGGAATGTGTATGCCGTACTTACTACTTTATTGAGATTTTTCTTACTTCTTCCAGATTTTCTATAAGTGGTCAGATTACTGACAGTAAGAATTATATTTGAGCAGTAGTTATATGTATATTGCGATCCTAAATGGACCTACGCGGAGGCGGGACGGTATGGGCGCAGTACTGCATGAACATATACTGTCCCGCTTCCGCGCATTCTGTTACAATCAGGAAGTACTCATTTATATGTAGTTGACACTGACGTTTGATTTGTCGATGCGGAGGCGGTACGATATGAGAAAACTGTCAGCTGTCAGTGTCATTCGACACGAATGCAGTACTGCCCCACTTCTGCTTGTAATTAATTACTACTGCGCCAAAGTAATACTAACAGCATTTCGTTAATTGAGGAAATCTCACATCAGTAACCTCACCTCAAAGAACTAAATACCTACCACATGGCGATCCCGCCCCTCCAAGTCGGGAAGTCACCTTACAGTGTGATAAAGATAAAGTACCTAGTATTCCAGTACTAGTCAGTAGTACTTTATCTTAATTTTCAATTTGATTAATTTTTATATCAAATTTACGATAGAAGAGAGCATAACAGATGATATTTTTATCTCATCAAGGTCGGTGTTCTTATAACTTTCCTAAATATTTTATCAATAGGAAAATAAGGTAATAAAATCCACCTTATTTTCTTATTTAAGTATTTCAAGATGTTTTTTTATTGCTATTTAGGTATTCTTATACGAGGTGTAAGAGAAAGAAGGATTTTCCCTAATACATCCGGCATAAATTAGTTATGTTCGAAACATTGGTCCTGCATCAATTATGAATGTTGTCACTGACTCAACTCTGTAATGTGTACACTAAGCTTGATTCAATTAGCTTTTTCTAGCATTTTTAATAACTGGTAATACGTTAATAAAAACGTTTGATAATGCACTAAGTTATTCCCAACCCCAACTATTCAAGAAATTTCACATCAGACGTTTAAAACATGAGGTTTGTTTAAGTGATATCCCTTTTTCGGATTTCCAGTGTCCAGGGCTTGACTGTAGTCGAGATATAATTCGATTGTGAATGTTTTGATGACTGGTATTGGGTAGCTGATGATTGACGAAATAAATAAGCATGTGTATGATTTATAATTTATTTTCTTACAGAAACTACCTGAGTCGGTGAGTAACTGGCAGATTTTATTTTAACTATAAACAAAATTGTACCATTGATTTCACGTACAACTTAAAATATTAGGAATCTGTCTTAGGGTACTAAATTTATTTACACGAGAAGTCTTTGTCTCAATATTAAAACAGGAAATATCATATTCCTAAATGTCTTTTCTGAAATTAAGGTAATCTACGACGTAGGTGTCCCAAAATTATAGGCATGGTCCATAAATCTAAGGAGAACATGTCTGACATAAAACTATTCTTATACATAATGACTAGATAACAATAATAATATTTTACTAAACTAAATCTTATTGGAAGTACCGTAACTATAAGGCTAAACTAAGGCACAGCGATCACTTATAAAAGTTAACTAAATGCTTCATGTGGAACAAATGATCGATTCAGTCTTGGCGGTGCTATTTCACGGAGGTATGAAAAGTAGTCGGCGCGCGCGCCGCTCGGCGGAATGCATCGATGGGGTCGTTATAGTCCACCATTATCCCCTCTCATTAGGAATATACTGATTGCGCTTAATTAGAGGTTCTCTCGGAGTCCCTCGCGCTCCAGCGTTCGGGTCCCTCTTCAAGCGAATACTCGTTTTTTCACAATCACCGGGCCGCTCAATGGCCATACTTTGATCACCGTAATGCACGGTTCCTGGGAACAAATAAAAATCAGTTTAATAAACATGTCTTTGATTACCCTTAAAGTTAAAAAGTTACAAGTGTTTCAGAGCTTTGATAACATCGAAGTATCAAGAAATATCCATCGCATGACGTGACGTGAGTATAATTCCCATGAATACTAACTCGTATCACCAGATGTTTGCTTAGAGCTTAGCAAATATTGTAACACGTGTGCTATGCTCACCGCCCTTCTATTTCCTCCTGAGATTTCGTCTTCCGGCACTATAGATTAATAGTCGGTGAAGCGAAGCGGTCCAACAGGTTTTTTGCCCAACATATGTACTAATTTGTGATACGGCGCTACCGTTCCTTACTCCTGCATCTACAGAATAAGTGCCATATGGACATTTTTTTTTGTCTCACCGATGACCGGATGCTCCATATCGAAATAAATAAAAAAAAAACAATTATAAACCTGCTTCCACTTGAGCAAAATTAGTCCAGTCTCGTCAGACCGCTTATTATTAGAATAGCACACTTTTTATGATCAATTTTCTCTGTTGATACATGCGGGGTGAACCACAAGATTGTTAGAAGTAATTGCTGTTCGGCTTTAAAGCAAAATAGGATGGTAGAATGCGGGTCCCTTCTAAATTTTAGAACCTGATTTACGGAATACATATTTTTCCTGCATCGGCACCAATAAAAAACGTGTACCTACGTCTACGTCTGCCTAGCTTTTATAAAGCGACATATTTCAAGATTCGCCATTGTCGTGGACGGATCTTTTGTATCGTCCTAATTTAACAATAAGCCTCACCTACACATAGATAAAGTCTATCCGACGGTTCAATGCGCGTGCATAATAGGAAGTATACGTGTTTACTTTTTTTGCCGAAAGGACGAAGAGCGTAGATCTCCATTTGAATTGTGCAACATAAAAGGCGCAGGGTCGATCCAGTAGGTAACCGTGACTAACGGATCAGGAACGAAAAAAAAAACCAATCCCTAAAACGTATTGAACTAAGTAGGCAAGGTACCTGATTCCTTTTTTGCAAACGTTGAATATCGTGAATTCTTATTCGACTAAACAGGCCAGGGCATATTAAGGCTTTAAAATGAAACCCATACAGAATGCTCAAAGATAACTTAGATAAATCATTGTTGACGAAGTAGGAGCTCTTAAATTTTTGAAGTTTTTTAATATTGAATTTAATTTTTATCAGCACTCGTCGCGACAAATGTAAACATATGTGATAAGAATATTATCAAAGCTCTAAAATTTATGTAAACATATTTAAAGATTCATTCATAAAATACTGTTGACAAGAACGTTATCAAAACTTTACAAGGGAAGTGACATTAGATGATGTCTGGACAATTAGAATTAATAAAACTCACCTTTTATCACTGTTGTTGCCACCATGATATGACATCAAGTAGTTCTTCATCTTCAGGGCTCATGGGTTCGTAGGAGTCGTAGGCGTCGTGACAGTTGGGACCCGGCGAACTCTCGGACACAAGGGACGGAGCTGGGGAGTGAGACTCCTCGGACGAGGGCGGGGTGTGCGCACCACTGCTCGCAAGTCCAAGCCCAAGCTGCATGTCGGAGCATCCTTCTTCACTTTCTTCTAGCAAACGCTTTAAACTCTTGATATATTCGACGGCTAGCCTCAGCGTGTCAACTTTGCTCAACTTCCTTGATGCCCCTCTGCCTCCAGCCAGCGCGGCTGAAACAGCTGAAGGAATGTGCTGACGGAGCGCAGCGAAGCCATTGTTGACTTGCTTCACTCTATTCCGTTCTCGGGCATTTCTTCGAGCCACTGATGCAGGCTGGGAAGGGTAGGGCTGATGAAGATAAGACGATTTCTTCTTGCATCTAGCGGGATCTACGGGAGCAGGTGCCAGCCTCCTGGGCGCGGCTGTCTGCAGTTGCGTGAGTTTCTGGTTAACACCGAGATTTTGGTAAGTGTGAATCGCCGCCATGGGCATCGCGTATGTAATTCGTGTAGTAGTAGGTCGAGTGAGAGCACGTGTGCGTGCGGCGCGGAGGTTGCCGGTGGATTGGCGGAGGCGGCGCGCACCCCCGACGCTAAGTAGCGCGCACGCAGCGGCGCGGCGAGCGGTGGGGCGCGTGCCCGGCGCGCGCGCAAGCACGGGCCGCGACCCCCCGCCCTCCCCGCCTCGCCCGCCCTGCTACTTGTTGCCTTCTGATCAAAATACGCCGGCGCTTATTATGCCATAGAGCGAGCGGTAAGCTCGCGCCGCTATTGTTGCACATCGTTGCGCATAATTATCCTGTCCATTACCTTGTTCGGGAAGACAAGATCTTCTTGTATCATCTATTTAGAGGCCGCAGAGAATAGGCTCTGTCAAGGTATCGTCGCCAATATTGTGTTATTAATGCCTTAGAGCTTTTGTTTTATTAATAGGTCTCGAAGAGTTTGTGCGACAATGTTAGTGTGCACGCAAAAAGTATAATTGCCTTCATCATAACCCACCGCCTCCTCGTTCATTTTATTCAGCACCGGTCCGTAATCGGTGTGTCGTCGGTCTACGGGACAGGTGCGCGGGACAACATCCCTACAAAGCCTAGCTCTTGCAAATTGCCAATCGGCATCGAATCAAAAACTAATTTCGATGTTAATTAAAAATTCAGAAAACTGTTAAGAGATGTTGTCGTATTTCCTTATTTGTTATTTCATTTAAAGATAGTTTAACACTATCATTGTATAATGAACGCCTTCATATCGAAGTCTTTAATGTTCTTAAACCGAATAAGCCGATTGCCAAAGTTTCATTTTTCCATAGGATTCTTTTTCTGAATAAACCACTGACTTTACCAAATTTTTTTTTCAGAATACGAGTAGTATACCATACATAGGCCGATTTTATGAGTTAAGAATAGATAACGGCTACTGAAAATAATAAACTCGGACAGATTGAACTTTGGCTAATGACAAATAATAAGGTTTCGAGTTTGTGATATAATCAGACAGCAATAAACAACATACTTGTGACTTTGCATTGCTGATTTACATGAAAATAGTTACACACGTAATACAGTGTCAGTCAAGCGTATAAACTGTTGAGTTTTTCCATGTCTGCGAGAATAATTCTCGGCTAAAAATATATCGGCGGGTGTGAGGCTGGGGCGAGTGCGTCAGGTCAGCAGGTGCGGCGACAACGCACCGGCCGTCGAACGAACGTGCCTCCAAATAGTCAATCACAAATCAGACCAGCAGATAACGCCGGTATTGATTTTCTAGGATAATTTAAATCATAACAATGCAGTTATATTTCCTTTTACATTATATTATCACACAAAACATAGTCTGATGTGAAGTGTGTAATATAATTTTTTTAAACGCGGTGCAAGGATAACCCCAATGAGATTTATTTATCCTTCCACCCGTATTTCTTCTCTTCTCTAATAACCTGCACGAGCTGGACGTATCCAGTACAGGCGTCAGATCAAAGACCAACACCTAGATGTTAGACTATTTCGATGTTTTTCTGTTATTTTTGCATTAACTTTATATACTTACCTAATTTGTTTATAAGCCTACACGCTAAGGGTCCATTTACATGGTTGTTACGAGGAACTTGCACGTCACCTCGGTAGCCCACCACACCACTATGTTATGAAGATGATTCTTACACCGTGTACAGGAAACACAGTCGGATACAACAACGTGTCCGATAGGCCACGATATTATAACTAGAATTAAATAACGAGATTACAGTCGATGCGCAAAATATATTAATATAAATATGAGTTGTGAAAAAAAAAATGTTTAAATATATAAATATATGTTTGAAAGAAATAAAAATGAAGACAAATTACAATACGGTGTCTAATATAATTTTCAATAGCATTTTGTCAGGCTTTTGTCAGCCTGGATGTTACGATAATATATAGTGCGAGTTAGGATATTCAAACTGGTCGACAGCATCTTTCAACAATGGATGAATTCCATTTATTTTACCAAGGGTAAGAAATAAAAGACGTGCTTCAATTACGTAATTATTAAAGCCTCGGAAACCTCTGAATACGAGCCTCTATGAGAGATGACTAGGCTCTCGCAAATGTTTTTATCGAATTAAATATTCCACAAAGAGCCACTATTTCTACACACAGAGCCACTTTTTGTTTTCATCCCTAATGCGAGTTGAAAGCGCCATCTACTTTCATCCCCTAACGCACAGCAACTAAAATCGTTACACAGGTAGCGGAACCCTTATCAGATTCCGACACGCGCGCGTAGATGGCGCTAAGATATCCGTGGTTCACTTAATTTGTTCTACCTTTATTATTTATTCGTAATTATTAGTAACGTGCTCATTATACAAATACGTTATAATCAAATTACATTCTGCACAAACTCGATTGTCATAATTAAATAGTTTTAAGGTCCCTGTGCTTGATACTGTCGCTGCCACAATTATAGTCATCTTCAATCTTAAATCAAAGCAATAAATGTGACAAGTTGTCACTGACAACCATTGAGTTGAAGTTACCAAACGTCGGAACATTTACCTAGCATGATTTTTTGCAGATTATGCCAGCGTATGCCAATAACTACCATTTCCAATCCATATGGATTGTTAAATTTTGATTGCACAGATAATATTAGGGAGCAGCGCAACTTCGAAATGAGTGGATAATTATTATTACCATCAATCGCTTGAGTTGGATGTTATTGCAATTTTATAGCATTAATACAATTTTATGCGTTGTATCAAAATCACAATTTATTATTTTAATAGAAGTTACCTACCAATACAGTCAATTTTCGATCAGAAAGCCTATAATAATATCAGTACTCCTGGAAATGAAGTAAACTTGATGATAGGTTTACTTGATGCAAGCGCCGATTAATATTTATACAGCAGCCAATAACTAATTTTGTACCTTAAAGTAAGAAACACTTAAGTCCATGTTAATTTCACACAATTATAGTCCGAATTGCAAGGGGTTTTGGAGTTAAGATACATACGGATTTGGATCTCTCTGACACGTAACAACATGTATAGAATGATCAAACTTTTGATTGAGGAACGCCATTCTATTTCTTTTAATACATACCCACGTATGGAATTGCTAGTGTTAGTGTCTAATACATATGTTGAATAATTGTTCGTTCGCATAAAAGTTGTTCACTACGCACAATTGCATTAATGGTGCACAAGTCTTTAGTTACTTCAACAGGAGTTGTTTTGACGAACAACTAGCGGGTACTAACTAGGTTTTAATATTTATTTTTTCAGTAATAGTAATAGGTAGCTACCAAATCTTAGTTTAATGAACAACTATCGAGAATTAACCATTTCCTCGGCAATACTCGTAATAAAAAGTAATATGTAGATTGGTACCAATGTTACCTATGTTGGAAACCATGGGTCTTTTTTACAAGGCTACGAGGACAAAAAAGATTACGCATCACCTTGATGAAATTGCATCGAAACTCCAGGAAGGTCTGCTCATTGCTATACTTCTTAAATTTTACATGAGAATTGACCTATGGTCCAGTTCTCATACCCTTACGTTTGTAAAAACGTTGATTTATTGTCACTTACTGTGGATATCAATGAAAACTAGTAGCAAAATATACCAACCTTGCACATTTTTCACTCTATATTATTAATAAACAGGACTTGAGACCGTGCCAATGACAAATATTGCATTCTTTGAACCGCCATTCTGACAAGATTAGGAAACGATAAAGACTGCTTTTAAAATATAATTCTCGACTATGTGATTATTTATCCGAAAAGAGCCGAAACAAGATCGTTTAAAAATTTCTTTATAATAAAAAAATCTTTAATATACATAATATTCAGACAGACCCGATTTCTACCGATATAGCCCTCCGAATTGGACGGGGCACATTGCACGTAGAACCGATGGCAGTTGGGGCGGAAAGGTTCTCGAGTGGCGACCACGTACTGGAAGGCGCAGCGTGGGTAGGTGGACTGATGACCTAGTAGGTCGCGGGAGTCCGCTAAATGTGGGTGGCATAGGATCGGTCATTGTGGCACTCTTTCTTTTCTTTTCGGCAGTCCTATGTCCAGCAGAGGACGTCCAGCGGCTGATATGACGATGATGATGATCCTTCAAAAAAGAGCAAGTTGCTATAACTACAATTTCTGTTTCGTCAACCACATCACATTAGGTAGGTACCTAAAGCAAGTAAACGATTTTAATAAAATGGTCATGAGTGATACTAAAATATTAGCTATTTACGACCCGTGTTTTGTGCACAATTTTACGTCACCACTTGGCCAAAAAGTTCGTATATCCGGACGCGCAGCGTGCGGAAAAACGCGCTTTTTGGCAAAGTGTGGTGTAATAGTAGATTACGATACAAGTGCAGCGAACAGGAAATTCGCAACGAGTGGTGATAAATTGAAACACGACCGAAGGGAGTGTTTTAAATCGACACGAGTTGTGAATTACCTGGTCGCACGTGAATCGTACAACGTTTTACAGTACACATGGCTCCTTAAAGTTTCGACATGTGAACGTAATCTGCTGATTACCGCACTTGTGCGGTAATATAGCACCATATGTACTGTAAAATATTTTTTAATACAGTTGCTCAAAAAGTGCTACTTTACGTAGCTGTTTAGCGTGCGGAAAGTTGGTTTTCGCGCACTAGTGCTTTTCACTTTTCCAATTTTTTTAAATTTATGCTTGTTCCAATGCATGACTCTTTATTGCTGGGTGTTAAATATTAGTTTCCTTTAAACGTCGTAATCAACATGAAAACCTACTGTTAATATCAGAATACGAAAAATATACACATTTCATATTTTATTACTTACCTCTTCATCATTATAACACGTTTATTTTTTAATATTGAATATTGAAAAACCGTTCTTAATAAGTTGTCTGAGTGGAACGGAATAGCTGCCGAAACGCCTGTCAAAGAAGAGGCGTTTTTACTTACTGCAAGCATGTTTTAAGTTTCTAAAGGCAACATTCGATATTGTTTTTATAAATATTACTTGTTGTTTTTCTTATTTTTTCGCAACTGTATTAAAAAACGTCGTTCAATACACGTGCGGAAATGTCATTTCTTCACGAGTACCGAGGGATGCCACGAGCCGCAGGCGGGTGACTAGCATCGAAATGTACTATTTAAATTGTCATCTATATCCAGCGTAATAACTGCCATTATTATCATTATAATTGCAACTTCTTATTAGACTTTTATTCGTGCACAAAGTTCCATTGAGTACTTACAGTACGCACTAGGAGAACACCTCCTAAAGTATCAATTATTTTAACAATTAGCTCTTATCGCGATCGGTACTTACTTAATTGGAACACAAATGGACCGTAAAAGGTGCCGGACGTCGGTGGTGGGAACCGCCAGTCAGGGACCTATTCCCAGTAATGGACTGTCGCAAATAATTACACTGTCATTCCAATGTAATTAATTAATTAAGTACCTACTCGTAAGTACGTTAAAATCATTTCGCTATTCTTAATTATTTGAATGAGAATCGTAAATAAACCCTAATTTAAACAATATTAGCATTTACAATCAATTTTGCCGCCATGCCACACACATGCATATTTTCACATTTCTTTTCCAATTCGCCTTAGAACACCAAATGGCATTGGCAATACTTACCAAAAAATTACTTTAAAAAAAGTAAATGTCTGACTTAAATAACTATAATTTTCATGTATCTTTGTTTTCTTATAACTTGTAATGGTATATTTGATCCCGTAGATTTTTCCGTGCAAAATGTAATTACATCATTATTTATTAATAAAATAACTAAATTTAAAGTGCACCAAAACTAATTTCAATCACTATACTTCGTGTAGGTATGTTATCATGTTACTAGTCTGCAATACCACATGGTTGTCCAATGTCCATGCAATCTACGTAAAAACAGCCGTCGTTTTATTCATGAAAAAATGAACAAATAATTAGTCGACGTTTTGGTCTCGATACCTAAATTTTAAATTCTTAAATTCAAAATATTCTTTATTCAAAGAGGCCTAGCAACAAGCACTTTCGAATCGTCAGTTATAACATGTATTAACATATATATATAAGGATATGGACGTTCACATCAACAAACCAGGTATATAAGGATATGGACGTTCTAAGTGTGCGGGGTTTGTTCGTTTTGAGCGTAGCGATGAAGGAACATGCACGGATTTTGAAATCTTCCGACCTTACGTACATACGTCAAAAGCGGAAATTTAAAATTCCCGTTCCTAGTACTAAGACTGCTTTTGCTAAAAGATTTATAGGTTTTCTTCAGCCTTTTGTTTATAATAGGGTAAGCGCGAAACTGTCTTTAAAAGAATGCTTAACCAGAGAAACAAGGAAAACAATCCAAAAATGGCTCAGTACGCTGAATTACGAGGATATTGAGGAATTAATAAAAGTTAATAACTGGTCGAAAGTGTTTACCTACTCCTAAACACACACACACACACACACACACACATCTTCAATTCCACACACACACACACACACTCACTTGCGCCAATGTATTGAAGGAATTATCGTAGATAGGTACAATGTAGATTATTAAAAAAATAAAAAAATAAAAATAATAATAAAAATGTTATTAATAACATGTTATTTTAGAATCAGATCAAGCTTAATAACCTCTTTCCGATCTCATCAGAAATGTTGATTTTTTCCGCGCGGCATGTCTTATCTAAACTCACGCTCGAATTGGTTATCTGCAGGACAGGCCTCGCCTAGTGCAGGAGCCAATGTTCCAATTTTGAATAATGTTCCCCATATGTGGCCAGTAATCTTTGTAAACTTTGAAATATGTACTTGTTTTTGGAAAAATAAAACTTAAAAACATTATATATATATATATATATTAATTATTTAGAGCAATTTATTGATGCTATTATTATTCTTTACAATAAATATTGTATTGTTGTACACATGTCAAAATAAGATATAATTATGTAGTAAAATTCACAATAGGATCGTCAAAACATAAATAATAATAATAATAAAAAAATGTATAAAAAATAGAAATCTAGACAGTTTCTAGAATAAAATCAATATGTCAAAAGAAAATAATAAGATAATATTAATATCAAATCAAATCAAATCAAATCAAATCAAATATTTATTCTGCAAATAGGCCACAAGGGCACTTTTACAAGTCAAAGCGTGAATTTATACAATTTAAAAAAAAACTGACAATCTTACTTAATAATAATGATTAAAAAAATATACTAAATTACAAATATTAAGGACGTATTGAATACGATCTGTCCGAATAAACAAAAAGTACATAAAATTAATTTAATACCTCAGAGATGTATATGGTCTCTGAGCGTCCAAATACGATTAATAACAATTATTTAAAAGTCCTTAGAGATGTAAATGATCTCTAAGCGCTAAAATTAAAATAAGTAAACTTAATATTCTTAGAGATGTATAAGGTCTCTAAGCGTCAATAACAATAAAACTAATCCAGAACAGGATTATGTCTCTCGTCAATCTACATACAATAAAATAACACTAGTATTAAGGTATTTACTTTGCCCTTGCAAGCATGAACAGACCGGACTCCACAAACAGCACCCGATCACGAGTATGACGCGTATCTCAGCCATCGCCTCCCTCGACCATCTGTTAGGGAAGGTGGCGACCCGATCAACGACGCCGCCGTAAGCAAAGCCCTTTAAGCGAGCATGACATATTCAGGCTGCCGGACATTAATAATATCAAAGATTAAAATGACTCTTCGGCGAGAAACAGCATCATGTTTCATAAAATGCAACGACAGAGCTATTTGTACAAGGAAATATGCTAAGTGAAGCATATGTATACTAAAACTAACAGGATTTAACTATCGCTGGCTTAAAAGCATTTTTGTCATTTAAGAAATCGTTGACAGTATAATAGGCCTGGCTTAACAAATAACGTTTAATATGAGACTTAAATTTACTGAATGGAAAATTAACTATATCGATGGGTATTTTATTATAAAATCGTATACAGTTCCCCACAAACGACGTGCTAACCTTCCGGAAACGACTGGCCTTCACTGCAATCTTGTGTTTACTTCTAGTGTTGTAGTCGTTTCTTGTGTTTACTTCTAGTGTTGTAGTTGGATAAAATGTTACTTATGCAAGCGCACCCAATCTGTTGAAGTGGAAAATATTAATAAAAAAAATATAGCGTTTTACTCAAAATCGTGCTATAAAGAGGTTAAAATTGGGGTACCACAGGGTAGTGTACTGGGGCCACTATTATTTTTGCTCTATATCAACGATTTGCCTAAGGTCACCGAACATGAATGTATATTGTTTGCCGATGACATATCTGTAATTATTCCCTGTAATGTAAATAATATTGAATTATATAATATGGACATAAATAACACAATTAATGGCATGATAATGTGGATGAAAATGAACAATTTACAGCCTAATTTAGAAAAAACAAAATATGTGCAATTTTATAATCGTAAGGGTAGTGTTGACATTAATTTAAAATACAACGACGAAAAAATAGCAGAAACCGACAAAATTTCATTCTTAGGCATACTGTTAGATAAAAACTGTAGTTGGAAACCACAAATAGACAGAATATGTACAAAAATTAATCGTTTTGTCTATGTTCTCAGAAGACTGGCTACATTGGTAAATAAAAGTACAGCTCTTACAGCCTATCACGGTTATGTAGCCTCGGTCTTAAGGTATGGTCTGTTACTTTGGGGTAACTCATGTGACATAAATAGAGTGTATGTCAGTCAAAAAAAATGCGTTCGAGCTATTTGCAGGTTACCACCACGAACCTCATGTAGACTTCTATTCAAAGATCTCGGGATACTGACCCTACATTCGCTTTATATTTTTGAGGCTTGCAGATTTACCAGATTACATCCTGACCTATTTATAAAATTAAGCAGTGTTTGTAAATTTGATGTCAGAGACCCTGGAAAACTGGTATTGCCAGTCACTTATAAAACTAAGCTCTGTAGCAAAAACAGTTATGCCATGGCAATTAAACTATACAATCATTTACCAATTGATATAAGACGTCTTGCCCTAAAACCGTTCACATCTGCTTTACACAATTGGCTAGTTGACAAATGTTTTTACTCTATACAAGAATTTTTGATGTATAAGTAATAATAAAATGAAATAATTGAAATTAACATAATAAGGAATTATAATCAAATATTTAATTGTATTAAGTAGTCATAAGTTTGTAAAGTTTTGCATGTCCAAATGTTGACGAGATGTGCTGATCCTAACAAAGTTGTTCCACCTAATTGTTAACCATGTCTCAAGCAAATAAACATTTCATTTCATTTCATTTCATTTCATTTCATTTCATTTCATTTCGTGGATATCACTGTTAAGTTTGAATTCTTGAATATTTTTTCGAACATACATAATATTTTCAAGAATGTATTGACATGCCACAGTAAGAATATTTGCCTCCTTAAATTTTTCTCTGAGAGATTCTCTTGCCTTAAGTTTGTAGATGGAGCGTACAGCTCGTTTCTGTAGCACGAAGACGGTCTGGATGTCAGCCGCTTTTCCCCACAACAGGATTCCATAGGACATATCACTATGAAAGTAACTGTAATATACCAGCCTGGCTGTCTCAACGTCAGTTAACTGTCTAATACGTCTTACTGCATAGGCCGCAGAACTAAGTTTGCCGGCCAGAGTGGCAATATGCGCATGCCATTGCAGTTTTGAATCTAAGGTGACACCTAAAAACACTGTTCTATGCCTGCTTGACATTAGGCATAGTGAATTTGATACACTTTGTTTTCTTGGAATTTAAAAGCAAATTATTTGCTGTAAACCAGTTCACAACAGTACCTAGTGCCTCATTAATACCGTCAAAGTTTTTGTCTTTGCGGCCTACCTTGAAGATAGCGACGTATCATCTGCGAATAGCATTATATCATGTTTATCTTTTACAAGGTTTGGTAAATCATTAATATAAACTAGAAACAGAAATGGGCCCAGAATTGATCCTTGAGGAACTCCAAGAGCAACCGTTGTCCCTGCAGATTGAGTCCCGTTGATGACTACCCGTTGAGTTCTCTCCGACAGATACGATGTAACAAGGTCAAGGGAACCGTTTCTTATCCCATAATGGCTTAACTTTCTAATTAAATTCTCGTGATTAACGCAATCGAATGCCTTTGATAGATCACAGAACACTCCAATAGCATCTTGAGCCTCTTCCCAGGCATCAAAAATATGTTTAATTAGTACCACACCGGCATCAGTGGTAGAGCGACCTCTAGTGAACCCGAACTGATTGCTATTGAGTAGTTTATTGCGATTAAAATGGGACATCAGCTGATTAAGAATAAGTTTCTCAAAAACTTTGCTTAATGCCGGTAGTATTGAGATTGGTCTGAAGTTGGTAGGGTCAGTTTTTGATCCTGATTTAAACAACGGGATGATTTTACTGTGTTTCATCAAGTTAGGAAAAACTCCAGTTTCAATACATTTATTGAAAATATCAGCTAAGAAAGGTGCTATTGATTCTACAATGGAATGTAATACTTTTACTGAAAGGCCCCAAAGATCTTCAGTCTTTTTTAAGTTTAATGATTTAAATGCTTTAATTATAATAAGGGGGGTCACGTCAGTGAAGCTAAAGATTTCTGTACATTCTGTTACATTTTCTTTCAATAGCGATTCAGCGACATCTGGTGATGAATTCAAAGATTTCGTGGTCTCGACGGGTACATTAGTAAAAAACCGCTCAAAATGATCTGCTACTTCGTGGTCAGAACTCACTAGAGTGTCATCGACTCGCAGGCTGAAGTGCGCATCTTTTAACTTACTTTTCCCAGTTTCATTGTTGATAACTTGCCATACAGTTTTAATCTTATCACTGGAGTTCTGGATCTTTTTTGACAAGTAATCGGCTTTAGCAGCGACACACATTATTATCTAATGCCATAATGATTAATTCATTAATGTTTCAGTCACAATTAATCCCACGGTGTTTTATCATTCATGTAGTCGTGTGTGCTATAATATGCTTTCGATATAAGTTTACGCTTTACATAATTTTTGAATTTATTTATAGATAATCCAGTTAGGTTTCTTGGAAGCTTATTATAAAACTTCACACCATCACCCATGAATGATCTTCTAATTTTTTGGAGGCGAGTGGTGGGCATCGCGAGCTTGTGTTTATTTCGAGTATTAATATTATGTATGTCATAGTTCTTCCTGTAATTTACAATTTTTTTATGTACATACACAATATTACCATAGATGTATTGACAATGCAATGTCATTGCATTAATGTTCTTGAACTTATCTCTAAGTGAGTCTCTATGGTTCATTTTGTATATTGCTCGAATAGCTCTCTTCTGCAGAACAAAAATGGTATTAATCTCTGAAGCACTGCCCCATTGTAAAATACCATACGATATAATACTGTGGAAGTAACTAAAATATACTAATCGAGCTGTCTTCACGTCTTTCAGTTGGCGGATCTTGCTCACTGCAAAAGCTGCAGAACTCATTCTATTCGAGAGATTAGCAATATGGGGACGCCATTGGAGTTTGGAATCTAATGTTAAACCAAGAAAAACTGAACTAAACTACTAACTTTCACAATGACACTTGTTTGATTGTGCTTAACGTTAGTCGTGACAAACTTAATACATTTGGTCTTTTTCTCATTTAACAATAAATTGTTGACATTGAATCAATTAACTACTTTAGAAATGGCATTTTTTATATCATTGCTAGCTTGTTGCTGTCGTTTGACTTTGAATATAAGAGAGGTATCGTCTGCAAACAATACTATATCATGGTGGGTCTTTACGAGGTATGGCAAGTCATTTATGTAGAAAAGGAATAGGAAAGGTCCCAATATTGATCTCTGCGGTACACCCATCGAGACCACTGATCCCGGTGATCGCTGTCCATTCACGTCGACCCTTTGTATTCTACCATATATAAGTAGATAAGACTTTAGCAAATTCAGTGCCGATCCTCTAACTCCATAGTAGTGCAGTTTCCTGATTAATGTTTCATGACACACGCAGTCGAAGGCCTTGGACAAACCACAAAAGATACCTAAGGCATCCTGTGACTCTTGCCAGGCATCGAATATATGTTTAGTTAGCTCAACAGCCGCGTCGGTTGTCGAGCGACACCGCGTAAAACCAAATTGCTTATTATGCATTAAATTATTTGTATTATAATGTCTTATTAATTGGGACAAGACTAATTTTTCAAAAATTTTACTAAATGTTTGGTAGCACAGATAAGAAGTGTTATCTGATTTAAATAAAGGAGTTATTTTACTATATTTCATTAGATCAGGAAACTCACCGCAGTCAATACTGTTATTAAATACAGCTGCCAAGTCAGGCGCTATGACTTCTATTAGGGATTTGACAGCATGGACAGAGACTCCCCAGAGGTCACCAGTTTTTGACATTAATTGATTTAAACGCCTTTATTACATCTGGGGTACTAACATATTCAAAATGAATTCCACTACATTCTGAGGCGTTATCTTTTAACAATGTAACGGCAGACGAAGGTGACGAATTTAATGTCTTTAATGTGGATACTGGTATCTCAGTGATTTTTTTTTTCAAATTCTGTTGTTACTTCTAAACTTGAATCTATAATTATGCCATCAATTTTTAGTTTAAGATCATTCATTTTGTGCTTTGATTTACCAGTTTCCTTATTAATTAATTTCCACGTTGTTTTGCCTGCCTATTGTTTTATAATAAGTTTTATATGTCCTTGGTTTTTAGTTTTACCTTGGTTTTACCTAAACCACTTAAGACTCCCCAGTACTCTCGGCTGAAATTGATTTTCCATACAAAGTAGTTTCGTTCTCATATTAAAATGCCTTGCTGAAATAACATGAAACTTTGTATACACAATGGGAGGCGCCATATCTAGGTCGGAAATTAGTTTCTGTTCCTAGATATTGTAATAAAAAAAAGATAAAGCGAGTTTTTGAGTTTTTTACGTCTTGTATGAAAACCTTAACAATCGCTGTATTTTTTCTCCATTATAATTTCAAGCAACAGAAACTAGTTTCCGACCTAGATATGCCGGATCCTAGTGTATATATAAAGATTCGTGTTATTATAGCAGGTGTTTTAAAATGAGAGCGAAACTACATTTGTATGGCGAACCGAGCTTACTGCGGACTCTTAGATGAACAAAGGCTTTGTTTACCTTATAACACCAAAATGACTATCATCATGGCGTTAAGTCTGCATTAAGTCCGTGCCTGGAGTCCGCTACCTAATCCCAAGAATTGACGTAAGCACTAGTTTTTACGGAAGCGACTGCCATCTGACCTTCCAACCCAAGGGGGAAACTAGACCTTGTTAGGCTTGTTGTGACCATCGGGTATGTTACGCGCATTGTGCCCGGCGTGGGGACTAATAGCCGTACCCGTCTTACATAAGAGGAGATCTGAGCTCAGCAGTGAGAAGTGGGCTATCAAAAAGAATAGGGAATAAATATTAATCCGATTAAAGTTCTTAATCAATTAATAGATAAATTAAATAAATTAGTTGTAGGATCAAAAATTGAAAATAAATTATTTATCATTTTCAATTAAAATTTTTAAAATTAATTTTTTTAAGATTTTTTGAATCATTTAATTTTATGTTAAAAATATAATAATTTATAATATTAAAAATAATAAAAACACAAATAAAAAAAAAAAAGAAATTATTCAATTAATAGGTATTATTTGAGGGATAAAAGAATATTACTTTAGTAATAATATAAATTTGTCATATTTATGTTATAATTTAACTAATTCTTTTATCATTAGAAGTAATTGCTAATTTACTATAAAATGGTTTAAGAGACCAGTACTTGCTTTCAGTCATCTAACGAAGAGTAGTTATTAATTCAATTAATAAATTTTTTAATTGAAATTCTTTCAATTACAATAGGTATAAAACTATGATTTGCTCCACAGATCTCTGAACATTGACCAAAGAAAATGACGATGATTTTAATGATGTTGACGATGAGAAGATTATTATTGCATTGCTTGAACCTGCTCTCCGTTTATTTTGAGTACCTATCCCAAATCAAACCAATAGAAATAATAGAAATCTCTTTCATGTAGGAACTAGGCTTTATAAATTTAACGTATCTTACCTTCAGCCATTTCCGTATGATAGGTATAGTGCGTTACCAGTTCACGGCTGTTATTGTAAAATTTTTGGTGGTCATACCCGTCCCAATTGCATTGGTTTTGGTTGCTATAGAGAATGACCAAATTGGTGTATAAGTGTAAACATATGTGCTGGTACTATTGAAGGAGTTTCGTTGATTCCTCATGGACACCATTCTACCTTCAGTACCTTTTATGTCCTTCAGTACCTTATTATGGCAGATATTGATGCCTGTACTTCACCTACTGTAACAGAACGCCATTGCGCTCCGTCACTTCCATATTGAAATATTTTCCAAGAGACAGTCAGATAAATTCATGGTTTCCCCGTTGAAAGCATTATTAAGAAAATAGTCGAAAATAGGAGTCTTGGCGAAAGCACAACCATGTCATATATGTAAATGCTAAGTAGTTTCGTATGCTTTAATAAGTTTCCTAAATAAGCTTGAGCATTGCCATTGAACAAGCACTATAAAACAAAAGAAAATACTTAAAATAGACATACGGGGGAGTTTTGTCGAAAGCTGAAACGGAGACGCTTCGCCCGCTTCGCTTGCTCGGTCGAAAAGTAAATATTTAATAGAAAGAATAGGCGGGTGTTCATTATATTACTAATTAGAATTCTCAACTTGGCACTGAGTCATACAAGCTAAGAACGTAAGATACAAACAATGCATAGAAATAAGCAGACCTATATAATGAGTCTAAAATCATAACAATCTGTCGGGCGGTTGACGAGTTTCAATTTTATTAGCAAATACGTAGGGTACTTCCTTCCTCACAACACGAGAGCATGAATTTTTAGTTGAGACAGCGCCACTGTTACTTGAACCCTGGCACGCATCGATATCGCTAAGGTTGAGGGCTCTCTCTATTCTGGACGGCAAAACGTTCGGCTCAGATGGGATGGGAAAAAGTGTGGAACGGCGGTGACGTCACGTCGGGCGAAACGACGGAAGGTATAGCGTGGTTGTTTACGGTCGATTGGTAGGAGTGGGGACACTGGTGGGAAAGAGTAGGCTGTATCGGGTGTTCGTTTTGACGCGAATGACTTGTCAATGGCTATAAAAGCAAGCGGCGGACTGCAGTTGGGGCTTTTTGCGATTCGGCGGTGGGCTGTTAACATACCTCTGGCTCGTAGCACAAATCTATCGGTGGGTTTCTAGTAATTAGGGTAGGGAATTCTCTGTTATGTGGCGGCGCGCTGCATGATACGAGGATTTTCTATCTTAATATTAAAGTTTGTTTAATTTTGTGGGGTTTAGTGTTGTAGTGTTTTTAGTTGAAATCCTATCGTTATACCAAGGACTTTGGAGTAACGAAAGGATGTGTTTGTTGTTCTTACTTAAGTTTATTTGTGTTAATAATGATACATTGTTTATTTCGTTGTAAAAGCCAGAACGTTAACCAGATTACAGTTAATCTGACGGGGTACATACAACCTAACGGCTGTCAAGCGTGTTTACCCCGGAGCTCCGTAAATTATCAGATTGGGGAGTCCGTCTGGCATCACCTCTTTACCAACATAGGTGATGTGTCTAGGCCCCCCTGTACTCTCGGTGTCCAGCTGACGATCTGAAGCATGGCTGGCACGATTGAAGGCTCAGCACAGGAGGTTACTCCGCTTGCGGAAGACGTCAGTATCCGAGGTGCAGTCTTGTTAAATATATTTATATATCCAATTTATATACACAATAGGGCGACCTATTCACCGCTTCCTAGCCTGCGGGCGCGGTGGAGGGGGTCAATTACACGGCCATAGCGTTTTATTATCAGGTCTGCCGCCTGAACTCAGCAGCGTAGAGTAGGGACTTCACATCCTTATTCGGAACTAAAACTAGATCCTGGAATTAGTTGCGAATAATGCAGAGTAGGGCTGAGAAGGGGTAGTGTTAGGTTAAATTCATACACAGGGATAATATTAGGCACCTAGGATGGGTAATATTTCTGTAAGTGAAGTGTTTTATTTCCAGGATCACAGTAGGGATTATTTAGTGTTTGTAGTGTTCCAGTCGCAGAATAGTTAGAGCACCGATGGCAGAGAACGAAGTGTCTTCAGTATACGTGTGTAAAAGTGTTAAGTGAATAGTGAGATAAGTGGATTCGTAAGCTGCTAGTCTTCAGGTATTTAGCATAGGCCTGATAGGGACCTAGTTACGGTGAGGCTGAGAATGCCGATCCTAGTGTGGTATATTTAAAGTGATCAGTGTACGTTGTGAATAGGAGGTGGGCATATACCCAGAGTATTGGGACATGTCTACTAGGGACTGATGTCTAGCAGAGCCGTACATCAGACGTTTTCCACAATGGGTAGCTGAACGCTCATGACGTGGTTAACTCGTTTTCAAATAAGGGAAATTCGGTGGGCTACGTGTTACGGTTCGGCATTTTTGGCTTCAACGGGAGCTAGGCATGCTAGTGATAGGGCTTAGAGCCGCTAGGAGCGATAGGGTTAATAAGGCATCAGCGCCTTCAGTGGTAGTGTAGACTAGAGATGCCCGCGAGCATCTGAGTGGCCGAGCAAAACAGCTTACCCTGTTTTGCGAAGCTAGATTAATTAGATCGTTGTAGAATATGACCATACCCCACCCTCTTGGGCTTGCTGACAGTGACAGTAGCTGAAATGGCACGTCACAACATATATATATGACCAAGGATAACTTTAGCTAGAATAGGGTAGTCAGAGTGTAGTGCTTAGACTAGCAGGTATCCTTGGCTTAGGAATTTCAAAGTGCTGTGGTGGGAGATTTGCCCTCCTTCGACAACACGCCCCGTCAGCAGGTGCCAAAAAGCGGTCTTATCAGGAATGGCCGGGGATAAATTAATAAAACAAATATAAAACCATATTTCCAAGCGCTAGGGCCTATAGGAACAGCTAGGAGAGAAGTCGGTTAGGTGAGCTACGTAACGCTCTAAGTTTCGCACTATTATGACCATTACAACGACTAGTACAGGCAGAGTAATCTCTAGGCTCCTCTCAAATAGGCTAGTCCTAAGTAAAACCCTATTAGAATTAGTTTCAAGCGTGTATTTTAATGATACAAGCTGCTAGCGCAGCCCAATCTTAGTTAGGTAGCGTTTAGGTCAACTGAGAAGTGATGTGTGTAAGGATAGATTAGGTCGCGAATATTAGTAGAGATGAAGAGTCCAACGATCCTACCAGCTTCACATTAAAGTTCAGGGGTTGCTTACGGTTCACAACACTAATAGGGTTCTACAATAGACGATCACAAGGCCAAATCATTTTCATAAAGCTCGTTTTTCTCAAAGCGACTTCAGTAAAGTTTTGTAAGTTTTCACGGGGTGCGGTAGCTTAGTTGGGCTTTTAGCAAGGGAGTTAATATTGAGGGGGGGGACGTTACACTACATAATCTTCATTTGCGTGTATATCAAATTGGAGGGCCTCCCACCATTCGTCGTGAGTTCCATCATCACACCTTCAACATATTTATATGGAACTACCCTGCACATCTATGCTATAAAAACATAGAAATACTATAATGTATATTATCACAATCACGTCGTAAAAATGGCTCTGTAAAAGCCGGTACATTGGCACAGTTTACGCGGGGATCGTCGAGCGGAGCCGAACACGTCCGAGCACGTGGTTGATATTCACAATGCCTACTGACGTACGAAAACTTCATCTCAGAAAACCAGTATAAGCCGGATCTCCGATTATGCATAGTTGTTACGAATCTCACGGTCCAGATATAAATAGAATTTATGGTGACGCGAGTCTAGACAGGTTGTAATGTGAATATCATAGTATTTGACAAGACAACTTGTCATTGCCGGTTGCTTGCATAATGTTTAGTGCTTAAATGCAGAAATTCAAGCAGAACTAAAAAGAAAATTGTTTGGTGAGTTATCTTATTTTCATTAAGTACCAATCGTTATTGAATTAAAATATGTATTTAAAAGGGTCAGTACTCGTTATGTTATCAGTTATCATAGTATAATTTGACAATCTCCAGGAATAAAATTTCTGTGGAGTAGGTACCACCTTACTAATTAAAGTAATTCCAAAAAGTTAGTTAATAAATGCAAAAAAAAAATGTGAAATTATGTTTCTTCAGCATGCCACTGTACTAGGATAACACTAGGATGATGATGAGGACGTTTGTTGGTGATAAGGTCTTGCAAATTTTTAAATGTTTTAAATTTAAATTATGACTAAAATACCTATTGATAATTCCAATAAAGTGTTTGAAGGATGCTTAAATTAAAGTTAAGATAGTAAAGTTATACGATAGGTATACGTCGACATGTCGCGGCGTCATGTTGGAGCAACATCGTGAGGTCGTGAGTTCGAACCCAACTGCAGACGGCAGCAGCAGATAGCAGCGCCGTCTTCCAGTTGGTTCTGAGTGTTCCGCGAAACAACACGGCTGACGTGTTTTTGAAATTTGAAATTAGGGATCGCGATTTGTTTTGTATCTTTTGTTAAAAGAGGAAGAAGACGATGATGATGATTTAATTATAAAGGTATATGTACAGAAAAAAGACACGCCAAGAACTTTAAAGGATGACGTAAAGCCGCTATATACCCGTGCGACTACGAGGAACGGAAAAGCTCTTGTGCAGCTAAATTGAGAACATTTTTACCATGTGTAATTTGAAAAGTAATAATAAAACTTGATTTTTATTATTATGAATTGATATCAACATATTTCGACCACGTCACATAGTTCGACGACTAACTATAATAAATCCTTACATAAAAACATTGTTGTGTGACAGCTGACATTGGGTATGAAGAACATGAAGTTGTTGCAAATGTCGCTAATGAAGATGATTTTTCACATTGTACTAATTTGGGTCTTATTTTGGTTGTAATAAAGTAAGTTTTCGCATGCGTTACTTTTTAATTTTACGATCGTGGTTATGAATTGAGTGACTTCGCTTCTACTCGAATGCAACATTGTGATGAGCTATTATTGTGACAGATTTAGTTCGGGACTGTGACTCTACTATATTATAAGAGCTCAATGTATAAAAATAATGATTCAAATCGGACAGCTTGATAAAAAATATCGCTGCACGTAGGCAACAAAAAAAACATGAAGACGAACTGAGAATAGTGAAAACCTCTTCCCGTCTATTGAAGTCGGTTTATAAGTTATTTTAAATAAATGATTATCCTCAGGCGTATAAAGTTTATGTTATTATAGGGCAGGCTTTGCAGTCCCGGTCCCGATTTGTACGAAATTTCCCGGGAGTTCCCGGGAAATTTGCATACCCTAAGTCTATAGGTTGTCACTGTTCTCAGTTAGTCCTCATGTTTCATTGTTTTTTTTTATTTGTCTACGTGCTGCGATATTTTTTATCATGCTATCCGATTTGAATCATTCTTTTTATAGCATATGTCTATACATATAGACATACGCCTTAACAATATCATTTTTGTACCCATTTTATAATTATTATTTAAGTTATTTTTCCCTAGATATATATTTTATTTGTATTGTACATGGTTTAAGTTAGTCTATCTCGTTCTACCTACCTTCCACTTCATTGCTCAAAGGTTAGCTGGAAGAGATCCATTATATAAGTTATAGAGTAGGGATCCTTTTATGGTTTGTGACATGTATAATTATGTTTCAACCTGTAATTGTGTACAATAAAGTGCTTACATACATACATACATTTATATAGACCGACAGAATCCGAACGGCTTCACATTTAGGATGCTATTAAATGTTGCTTAATAAAAAACTAGAGCGTTATCCCATTTGTCTTGACGAACAAACTAACTTCTTCTTACAGGAATCTAACAAATAAAAAGCTGAGAAAACATAATCTCCACTAATAAATACTGATTTAAGTCACAGTAAATTAGCACGTGACGAGCGCTACAAATGATTTAGCTAAAGATTCAGACACAGACAGATATCACTTGTCGTCGCAGCAAACGTTGTCGGACACTGCCTCTCTAAATAACACCAGTTGTCTGCGATAACTCTTCTAACTGCGAAGCACACCTCAGGACCACTATCATTTAATAACAATCACAAATAAAAGGCGCCGCAATAATGTATGTCGTAGAGATAATATGAAATTCGTTTTAATTTTACATGCGGCGATTCATCATCCCCTTACAAACTCCGTAGGTATTGCAACGAATTCCCATAGCCTTACCGATGTATTTTTTCATATACTAACGTCATAAATCAAGTAGGCACACTACCGATTACGGTTATAAAAAGTCTTAACAGGAATATAAAATTTTATTGAATTATTGTATTTAAATGATGACTATAGAATACCAACGTGCAAAATATAGCACGGTGCATTCGTTAATTAAACAAAAAATATAGTTCCATTCGTAGTAAACATTAGATTTACACAGCGATTATAAGGTGCGTTTAAAGAGATTCTGGCATGCGTTTATTGATCGCCATTTTTTACTTTTAATTAAAAGTCGTGGTTTATTTGTAGAAAAGGCTAGAGTGGCGCAGTGACCGCAGCACGTATTATTAGTAGCGTTGGGCGCAAACGCCGCGGTTGGTGTATAATTTCGCGTTTGCTGACACGAAGGCTGTTCGCCATTCCACAATATATCACAGACGTACGCTACAGTGTATAATTCGTGTAATTTATAGGGTACAGAGGACTAGTAGCGAGCCCGACACACTTAATAGCGGGTAACCACGCGACAGACGCATTCACGTACATTCGCAAGCGCATGCCTTTCTAACTAACGACTGCTTCATATCGGCAACGAAACCATACCCCTTTTATGATTTTTTTTTATACTACGTCGGTGGCAAACAAGCGTACGGCCCGCCTGATGGTAAGCGGTCACCGCAGCCTATGGACGCCTGCAACTCCTAGGGGTGTCACATGCGCGTTGCCGACCCTTTAAGAATTTATACACTCCTTTCTTGAAGAACCCCATACTGTAGTCCGTCGGGAAATTAAGTTGTAGGTAAATCGTATGATGTGATTTGATCTGGTCACTTTATTTTCTGTGTTTGCAGTGGTAGTACATGATCTTTTATACTTTTTGAATCATTTTCTTATATTACGTTATGTATTTAAAATAGATAACATAAATAAATAAGTTGTAAAATCATGATACAAAGGTCAGGAAAGTTGGTATAATACAGATGTTGAGGTGGCGCGGGAAAATAACAAAATGAAATTGATAATAAGTAGCTTCTTATTTATTTAAACAAATATAAAAACAACGTTCTCCGTTCGAGTCGTTTGTCATACGTCAAATCATTCGCCATTCTAAAATAATCCAAACAACAATTCTTGCGCTCCTTATTTATCATCTAGCAGCCATCAGCTCTATACAGAACCATCAAACAGTACCAATCCTAATGTATTGAATACCTATATCCTTTTCTTCATATTTTCTCACTGCGTTTTAATTATCGCAGTACTCATAAAAAATTAAAGATCTTATCTATTATTTTAAAATATCCTAGATTTATGTTTGCACGTCCAGTGTGGATTAGCCTCGATAGCCCCCGGCGTTAGTTACCCGTACAGAAGCATAAGTTTGATAAACGTGTCTCTACAACCGACTTGCTACGGATAATATAGGACAATACTGGGAAATACTCTAACTCAAGCCAATACGATCTACATTCGAGTGACAGATATAATCGCGTATAAGTAGGTATAACGCATGATTCGCTCTTCAGTTGACGGCAGATTAGCCACACTTGTCTCTATGTTATGTTTAGCTGTAGCGTCTACGATTACGAAGGTATGTGCGAGTCGTAATAGGGGAATAAAGGTAACACGATAGTTAAAGTATTGCTAGAAGTGCTTAAACATGCATACTATTCTTTATTTTTTTTTAATGACATAGGAGGCAAACGAGCAGACGAATCACCTGATGGTAAGCGATTAGCGCCGCCCATGGACACTCGCAACACGGGTTCTGGACCCTAAATATATGTGCGAAATTTTGAAAGATGTATAGGTATAAAGTCCCAACGCGCACTAGGCCAGCGTGGGGACTAACTGCCCGTTCCCTTTCATCTATGAGAGAATGCATGTGCCCAGAAGTGGGTCGAATAAAGACTGATTATGGTAAACTATCCCATATCGAATTAACGTACTGCACTGCTAAGATCTGCTGCTGCGTGCTGCTGCACTGCTGCAATCGCACTGTTTGTTAGGCTGAAAAGTAGAAAATAACATAGCTAATCAGTTTCAATCTCCAATGTACTACTAAAACTCTTATACTTACAATACGAAATTTACAATAATTATTGCGTCTTTTTATTCATACACCTTGCACAAGGACAACAGACCTAACCGAATGTTAAGAAGAAAATATTTAAATAATATAAATGCAACCTGACTGTACTCAACTCTCTACAAACACTGCGTTATTCATTACTTATTTTTATTCTTCGATTATTCTTGGCCATTGCTAATTTATCAGAGGCATGGTGATGGTCATGATTATCTGATCGAACATAAGTGTCGTATTTAGCATTTAAGTAATGCTCATAACTAGCATACCTACTTTCACACAATAATTATTGAACGTAATCCGTACACTTTTGATCCAATTTACTTTAATAATTTGCAATGAATAGTTCTTTATAAAGATCAGCCTACATGAAAATTTCAGGGTGTATATTGTTTGTTTTGTTTATCTTGATTGTAGTATAAAAAAGAGTTACAGAGTTATTACTTCATTTCAATTTCAATTTTATTCATTTTTCAAGTAGGCCTTATAGAACAGCACTTTTGAAAAGTCAATACATACATAAAACGATTGAAAAAACGATACACACATACAACAAAAAAAACTAATCATTACACAAAACAAATAATACATGTGTATGTCATGAAAAATACCCATAATTAATAAATAATAACAACACAAATGAAAACAATAAAATTAAGTACTAATCATACGAGTAGAATATATGTCAATTGATATGCAAATTGATTATAGAACTAAAACTAACAGGTCGATAATTAATTATTATGCTACCACAGGAATTAGAGCAATTCATTCCCATGCGTTTTTATCACTAAGGTAATCCTTGGTGCTGTAATGAGCTTTAGAAGTTAGCTTAAGTTTGACCTGTTTTTTAAATCTATTGACTGGAAGTTCTGTCATACTGCTTGGGAGTGTGTTATAAAAGCGGATAAAATTTCCCTTAAAGGAGTTTCTAATTTTTTGTAACCGCGTATTGCTAGTTTGTTTTTATTTCTTGTATTAATGCTATGAATGTTAAAACTATTGATATTTTTATAAACATACACAATATTTTCATAAATGTATTGACAATGCATTGTGAATACATTAATTTCCTTGAACTTATTTCTTAGCGACTACCTAGGACTCATTTTATAAATTGCACGTATGGCACGCTTCTGAAGTACATAAATGACATTTATGTCAACAGCACTACCCCATAGTAAAATACCATAGGTCATTACACTATGAAAACAGCTAAAATACACCAATCTAGCTGTCTTCTCGTCTATTTGTAGACAGATTTTCCATACTGCAAAAGCTGCCGAACTGAGCTTATTCGCAAGATTATTTATGTGAGGACCCCATTGTAACTTCGAGTCTAAAGTTAAACCTAAGAATACTACACTACTATCCAGTTCCAGTTTCTCGTCTTTAATATAGACAGTTGTTTGTGTTGTTTTCACATTAGTAGTGACGAACTTGATACCTTTTGTTTCTTTTTTCATTTAGTAATAAGTTATTGGCGTTGAACCAGTGTACCACGTTTGATATAGCATTGCTTATGTGATTGTTGGTATCTAAGTGTCGTTTAACTTTGAAGATTAAAGAGGTGTCATCAGCATAGTTGGGCATGTTAGCTGACGTACAAATCACTGTACTTGCGGCATGTACTTCATTATAAGTCTGTGAGAAAAACATGCAGTATAGCTATTTAAAAATATTCACATGTCATCTAACTCATCGAAGTAATGATAAAGAGGAAAAATCGTAATACAAATTTCATTTAATTCCTCTACTTATTACCAAAGTAAACAAACTTTTTATATTATTAGACGTTATTCATTAAAAAAGTAAATAATTGACATACAATGTGACGTTTATTCCCATTCCATATTAAGGCAAATATATTGTGAACACAAGACTGAATACGAATGCCACACAGAAAAACGTCCCGAGAAGAGAAAATCACCTCATTTATTGAAAATTTACCAGAAATCTGATTTCGTGGTTCAACATTATTTTGCAACAAATGCGAAGTAAACATCGCCCCAAAGAAACATAACATCACATGTCACATTAACACGGACAAGCATAAGAATATTCAGGAAGAGGAAAAACCGGCCAAGTGCGAGTCGGACTCGCGCACGAAGGGTTCCGTACCAGAAAAAAAACGCCAACAACTACTCTGTTGTATGGGAGCCCCCTTTAATTATTATTATTATTTTGATTTAAGTATTTGTTGTTGTAGCCACAATAAAAAAAAACATCATCATCATCATCATTCAGCCGAATGACGTCAACTGCTGGACATAGGCCTCTCCCAAAGACTTACACAATGACCGGTCCTGCGCCACCCGCATCCAGCGGACACCCGCGACCCTTACCAGGTAATCAGTCCACCGTGTGGGGGGCCTGCCCACGCTACGCCTTCCGGTACGTGGTCGCCACTCGAGAACCTTTCCGCCCCAACGGCCATCGGTTCTGCGTGCTATGTGCCCCGCCCACTGCCACTTAAGTTTAGCGATTCGAAGGGCTATATCGGTTACTTTGGTTCTGCTGCGGATGGCCTCATTTCTGATGCGATCACGCAGAGAAACTCCCAGCATAGCCATCCCCATTGCTCTTAGGGTGACTTTGAGCCTTCTTATGAGGCACATAGTAAACGACCATGTTTCAGTACCATATGTCATCACTGGTAACACACACTGGTCAAAGACTTCCGTCTTGAGACACTGCGGAATATTGGACGAAAAGATATGCCGTAGCTTCCCGAACGCTGCCCAGCCGAGTCAGATTCGACGATTGGTTAATCGTCGAATCTGACTCGGCTTTTCTTTCACGAAGTTGGACTTACCGAACTGGACAGTCTGTCCTAGATATAATCGTCTACAACATCGAGCGCAAAGTGTCCGCTTGTTACGGGAGTTGGTGCTACATGGGCATTTGACATGATCTTCGTCTTCTCCATGTTCATCCTTAGACCAACTCGCTCGGAGGCTTTACTGAGGTCATTGAGCATTGTACTTAAATCCTCCATGGTCTCAGCCAAGACTACTATATCGTCAGCAAACTGAAGGTGAGTGATGTACTCGTCGTTTATAATAAACGGTAAAAATACATATTCTGTGTAAATTTCAACTGTCTAGGTATAGCTAGCTAGCTACGTACGCTAGCTATTACGGTTCTTGAGATCTAGCTCGGCGAGTGGTAGCCATGATAAATGATAAAGGGCTGAAATATCACGCTTTTTGTATAGGAGTCCCCCTTGATTATTATTATTATTTTGTTTTTCGTATTTGTTGTTATAGCGGCAACAGAAATACACAGTCTGTGAAAATTTCTACTGTCTAGCTATTACGGTTCTTGAGATACAGCCTGGTGACAGACGGACGGACGGACAGCGAAGTCTTAGTAATAGGGTCCCGTTTTTACCCTTTGGGTACGGAACCCTAAAAATGATTTCATATAGACCTAATAAAGTTTATGATCAACTGCAATGTGCCATGGTACCAACTAGACAGCCCCAATTTTCGAACATTTGTCTATGACGTTGAAGTGGTACTTACCGATAATAGGACTGTCCATGTTTTTATTTTGTCAATCACTTACATCAAGTCGTTCGTGCTAGAAAAATATCTAGGTGTAATAATTATCGAACTGGCTTACAAAAATTCACTAGAATCGGTTGAGAGATGCGACCTGTAGAGGAGAACATCCGGACAGACAGACATAAGAAAGATCTTTTGTCGAAAGCTGAATAAAATTTTCAAATATAAAGTAATAATAACAGTCATAACTGTAATAAGCAGAAAACAACTATAAAGTAAGAGAAAAAATAATGATAGTCAATAATACCTAATTAATTAATTAGGTATGTCAAATAAACGCAAGAATAAACCCCTAATGTACTTAAATCTATTTCTAACTAACCAATAAGAGGTGACCTACTTATCTATAGCATATTTTAAAATCTTATTAGGTTACCGTAATACTAAAATAATATGAACGTACTTCAGTTAGGGCATTGGCAGCATTATAAAAATGTATATATCTAGTAGTGCTTATAAAATAATACATAGAAGAACACAAAGCTTCTCGTACATCCACAAAAATATAAATTATAAACAAAGGAATTATGCAAATGAATTCCAACAAGATAAAATACACTTAGACATTTATATAGAATGTGATATATTATATTCCGATTAAAGTCTACTCCAACAAGAAATGTTATACCTCCTTACCTAAGGTTTTCTTACACGTTATTCGAATAAGAAGTTGAAGTAACTTTAAGTCTATTTGGCGGTATCGTTTTCAGAATAATACTCCTAATAAGATCAGATCAGTCTAATAAGAACTAAACTAGCACCTACGCCCCCGTTTGCAAACCTTTGCGTTAGCATTTACGTGTACCTGTCACCGTTACAGGCGTAACAAAGCTACCTATTGTTTCGTAATGGTTTCCTATTGGCCGGCTGTGAGCCTCTCTCCTAACGCTGCTCCAATCACAGCAAGCGTAGGCTTTAGCGGCAATAGATTTGCCGTTAGACTTTGTATGCCTATTGCGCATGCCCGAAGAATTAGTAGGTAACCAATGCAAAGGCAGCGACTCTACCTGGCACAGCTAAAATGAAATAAAAACTTAAGACATGTTTTTTCAACGACTCAGTCGCTATTTTTGCGACGGAATTACGAAGTAGGAGTTACTAATAAATAATTAAAGGTTTATTATGTTCTTATCGGATAAGCAATACAGGAGACGTGTATTTGAAATAATTCTAGTTAGAAACTTCTGTTTATAAACATCTTATTTCTACAACAAGATAACCTTGCTTCTTGTCAGTTTGGCTTATTCATAAACTAACAATTAGATTTCCAACCGGAGTGACAAAATTAAAAAATTGATCACCTTACAGTTAGAATGGGGTAGCACACTGTTACTAACGATTCTCAGTGTAATTTGAGACGTTGGGCCGTTGGGACAAGCCTCCCTAAGGCTTAATTAGAGTTAAGGGTGAACTTATTGAACGATTTGTTGCCACGAGGTATACCCGCGGTTGCTCAGTATGTAAGAGGGATGGACGGATTCCAGAGGTCGTGGGTTCAAACCCCGCCCGGGGTAATATTTTTTTTTTTAATTTAATATTTTGTAGGTATACATGTACAATATAATCTTAGCATACCATTTTCGAAAGGAAATACTAATACTCCTACTTTGCACACGCTTGTTAAATTTCCTAAAACTATCACATACGTAGCGTCCGACTTTTACTTTGGTGACAAAAAACAAAACAGGACCGTGACGGATCGTCACGTCGCGACGATTTCATGTCATTAGCGGTACGTGTCATAATCTGTGGTGGTTTGGCGCCGGATTTAATTCCCCGTGTTGGTAGCACTGCTTTCCTCTTATATTCGTATGATATGGTGTGAACGTGACGTGATTTGTAATAAAACATTGAAACCTCTGTGATTTAGTTTTTTTTGGTTGTTTTTTTTTTTCAATTTACGTAGTAAAGTAGCGTCTACGTGCTATATTTAAATTAGTAATGTATTTTTTGTGATAAAGCAGACATAATATTAAGTTTATTAATGTGGTGCTACAAGCTCTCCGCTCTTTTTCGTAAAGCTGAACAAAAAAAAAGACGTTTGGGTGTGGTGCTGCAGATGCTTTTTTAAGCATTAAATATGGCGTTTTCTAGAAGATTAACTTATTTATTTATTTATTTGGAGAAAGACTACAAATGGACATGAATTTAACTCCTCAACAGTTCCCACTAAAACATTATACTTAGTTTACGATTTTACCAAACATTAAACAAACTAACAAAAAGAAAAGTAAAACGCGTCGTGCACAATAAAGAGGCCATCCGAATGGCTAAATTTAGATTTATAAACGAACTAAAAAAAAACTTGTAGAGACTACCAAAGTACATGTAAAATTTATTTTGGTAGGTAGAACCAGTCGACTACTAAATTATAAGGTTGAAGCGCACATAGCGCAGCACAGCGTCGTTGCGGAGCCGAGGCGGGTTTGCGGTAAAGCTAACGCGGTCCGGGGCACGTCGCACCAAAAAACAAACCCACGCGGTATTCGGTAGCGCGGTGGAGCGGAGGAACAAAAACGCAAAACCGCCTCCGCCCCGCACCGCGCCGCGCCCGCTCTGTGCGTTTCGAGCTATATTCATATCTAAGTATAATTTTACGCCAGTATTCCCAATAGAGGTAGACGGAGCACACAAAATGTAATTAACAGTTTTACTACTTAAGAAGTAAGAAGGTATATGTTTTATAATGGAGAAAATGTGTAACAAACACCTAGTATGGATTTGTAGGGATAGTGTTGAAGTGTATGTCGAAATTGGTCAACACCAATTTCGACATACACTTCAACACTATTTCCACAGACGACTCCTACAACTCTCACGGTAAGAAAAAATATGAAGTTACTTATCCTTATATTGTCACCCGACGCCGTATGGCAGTCATTGGAAAAATGTATCTATTGATGTAATAAATTTAGTAAAGTGAGCGATAACGTCATATAAAATATGACTGACAACTTAGAAAACTTGAAAAACCGCCACATTTTTAATTTCAAAGTTCGATATCTCAAAAACGGCTAAACCGATTTTGATAAAACATATCTAAGGACGCAACGTTTAAAAAACAGCTTTCGTAAAAAAAACCGCATTAAAATCGGTTCGTTCCTTTAAGAGCTACGATAGACGACGAAGACACAGATAACTACACAGACACACGTAGTAAATTACAAAATTTAGGACATCAAAAATGAAATCGATTCCTTATTTGTAGAGAAAATGTTATTTATTTCAATCCGAGAGAATAAAAACAGAAATAGAAAACCTTAGTCTTAATGATTTACTATGATATGACTAACATATTATAGTAAACACTAAACCACCTCTATCTCTATGATTTCAATCGTTCATACAAAAGACATCAACGAAAAGTTCACTGACATACAACAGTTGATTCAACTTAAGCAACAATGAATTTGTAAAAACTTTAAACACATCAGAGAAATGCTATGTACGTGATAAACTTAGTGTTTTGCAAAAGTAATAAACAAATCATTATTCTAACCTCGTAACAAAACGATTATTTAAACAATCACTTAGCCAAATTGTTATGTCGTAATTGTTCGTAATTGCGCAGTATTACTTTCGGCAAGTATCAATTTGCGATGACAATGCCTCGTGCTTTCATTCACTGTACTCAGATCTTAAAAAAGATTATTCAGGTTCACGTTCATTATGTCACTATTCGATTTACTGCGAGACAAACAACAAAAATCGTCACGATTTAAAAATAACATATCAATTGATTTTGATGATAATACAAGTAATCAAATATACGTACTTCGTAGATAATGTTAAATTAATCCAATTAAATGGACCCGGGTATGTCCTTAAACTACGGACCTACCCCTACAAGACCACCGGGGGATGGGCAGCAGAATTCCTGGAGTGAAGCGTGGCGATTATGGCATTTACCCCCCACGCAATTGGGGGAGGCCTACGTCCAGCAGTGGGTGTCCTTGAGCTGATATGGTGGTGGTGGCGGCGCGTATTCAAAGCGAAAGCTTAATTGTTATTAACATGCCTAATAACTCACAAACTATGCTAGAAGAATAAAAATACGTTCTCTTATTTCTACAATTTTACGTAATAAAAAATATACGACGAAAGATGAGACTGACAGGTAGTTTACTGAATACAGACATAATCATACATGGTTTTTATGGATAATTGTTTATCACGTGAATCAATTTCTATATTATATACTTTCCTTCATAAATCAAAATTTAACCACCGTAAATAAAAGAAAAACTGTTTCAAATGTGCAACTCATGCCCTTTCATATGACACCCCAATTGACATTAGTCACTAGACTGGTCTCCCTCCTCGCCCCATTTTGCCAGAAAATTAGAATGAATATCATTATTAATGCATCTGGGTTAGCCTTGTTTATAACTATTCCAAATTTCAAATCGAAAGAGTAGTTCTTGAAATATTAAACGATGTGAGAGACAGACAGACACAGTCGCACCAAAAGGATTTTTTTTTACCTTTTTGGCACGGAGCCCTATAAAGTATCATCAGTACATATGTAAAAACGATTGATATATTTCTCCACTTTTATTGTCTTAAAACAACATATTTTACAAACTGCTAAAAGAATTTTAAATATCGCCGATAAAAATGTATCCTACAGATGCAAGAATAAAAATAAAACGATATTATAATTATTATGACAACATTGGCATGACATGAGACGTCAAGTGAATGTCTCGGTTGTCACAACGAAAGTGTCGTACGGGAATAAGCCCAGGTTCTTGACCCGCCGCTGCGATTATGTAGTTTGAAATGATTGTCGGTCATTTAATAAGCGGCTCCTTAATTTTTGATACAAAGACAATATTTTAAATAATGATACGTTGTCTTCTTCTCTGTGCTATCATTTCCATTCTAAATAATCACGTGAATTTGCAAACATCAAATAATTTAGTAATAAGACATCATAACATCGTGTGTTTCATAAAAAATACTTACAAGGAAATCGCAGACGCGTTAAATATTTCTCGAGAGCAATAGGATTTAATGACATTATGTTTTTATCTATTTTTATTGTTTTATTATTGAATTTTGACTATTTTATTAAATATTGACTACATTAATTCTAAAATGCTATTAATTAATTATTTATTACTATATTACAATAACATTTTGAAAATTTGCACGCCTGTATTGTAGGCTGAATACACGGTATAACAAAAATGTATTTTACCACCTAAGCTAAACTGTATTCTAGCAAATAAATTATTTGATTGATTGATTGATTGAATAAATGCAAAAAATGAGGATAGAAGTACAGTTTCAGTGCGTCTTATTATAATTCGGCATTGTAGGTATTTCATGTTTATAATTATTTTCATATCTCGATCGCGATTAATTTACGCAAATCTCTTTGCGTACCTAAGTAAGTAACTAAGTGTTTATTTGTAAAGATAGGTAGTTACTAGTTACGTACAGTGGTCGTGATGTCCCCTAATATTTATTATTATTTAGTATTATTATTCACCTTATTTATTTTTTCGTCTTAAGTTAGATTTTTTACAATAAATTTATACAAGTACAATATAAAAATATACATACAAAATATAAAAGCATTATAAAAAACCTAACCTAGGGTGCCGCCGGCAGCGAGGCTAGCCTAAGCTACCGGTGGTTAGGGTAGGTTTTTTATAATGCTTTTATATTTTGTACCAGTATTGAAATATTTCAAATAAATGAAGAATCAATAAGGTTTATTAATTTAAAGGACACAAAACTTAAGTTAGGTACTTGAGTTATTTCTAAAATGTTGTATGGTAGATTTTTTGACAATAAAATCGGCAAACATCACGTTTGTTGGCAATATAGCACTGATTATACCATGACTCTTTTTTACGTAGATACTTTGCTAGTTATGTGCGAACATCATCAAATTATTTTAATTAAGTACTCAAAATTTAATACTTTAATAATCATCATCTATTAAGTAATAAATAATTTCGTTAATTTATTAATAATTAATGATATCATTCTACTTAAGCAGAGAATTATCAATTGTCAATCTAAATTATCATTAAAATAATCTTATGTGTCATTAATTTCTTTTTAATTCTTATAAATTTAATGACTTCAGGTTGTAATGTAGGTGGTTGCATATTTTAATAGCCTGGCAATACACACGTTATTGCATCAAGAATGTCTGTTGAAAGAAACAATGCACTGATGAACATTAGGTCATCAAGACGCCTGTGGGACCCCACAGTCCACCGCCACCTCATCGCTACCTCGCCCACTTTCACACGATAAGTCAGAAACATCAAACCAGGTAGGCACGAAACCAGACGTTCAGTGACTGACTGATGCCACATTCGTCCAACCGATTTAAAACCGTTTCAGTTTCGAGAGTGTAAAAACCTTTTTTTATAATAAAAACAAATACTGTTACTTTTTAGAGATCCGTAGTAAACAAGGAACCGTTTTAGTTTCGCCATGTCCGTTCCTCCGTCCGTGGCCTATTTCAGCATCCGTTTCTACAAAAAGAAACTGTAATTGGTTATGGGTATACATATCTATCATACTATCAATCACACCAACAAAACGGTATAACTATTATAATTATGAAAAAAAAATATATGTTTAGGTTTACCTACATACGTGTACTCGTACATGTAAAGTGGGGATGCATTTTATTTGTTTGAAAACCCATCGTGTTGGGTATAGCTCGTTAAAAAAGAACATGAGTTTTCTTTTATCATTTTTTAGAGTTCTGTAGTAAACAATTCTCTTATAGTTTCGCCATTTCCATCCGTCCGTCCGCCTGTCCGCGGCTTAGCTAAGTAACCGTAACTACTAGAAAGCTGTAATTTGGTATGCTTATACGTTACGTCGACAAAACCGTATGATAAAATTTTGAGAAAAAACGTAGGTACGCACGTAAAATGGGGATGTAATTTTTTTCTTGCAAAACCCACCGTGTTTGGTTTCGTACTCATTAACCCATTAATGCCCAAAATAAAACTGGCTGCGTATTACTGGGATTTATGTAATTAATTATCAATATTTGTATTATTTACAAAATTCATCATTTACACAGTTTTTTTATATATATTTCACTTCAGCTATTCCTTTGCGAGATATTAATTTTAAAATGCCAATTTTTGTTGCAGTTAAGTGCCCTCTACCATCTAAACGATTGCTACTGGGTATGTGAAAAAATCATGGTACCTAGTAGTATGTACAAGGTGGACCCTGTTAACAGCAGCAAATATTTAAAAGGACGCTTCCTTAGAGCATCTGAAGTAACTCCTTGTGTATAATGAATTAAGAAGTAAAAACATCACAGCCAATTAGAGATTACTATGTAATTAACGAGTAATAGCCGAACTTAAGAAATGTATTTGAAAAAGCAAACTATGGTTATTGTGAGTTATCCCTAAGAGATAGACATACTCGTACAAGTATACCATTGCAGACTTTTATGTGGACCTTTTTAAGGTGTATAATACTGTATATATAGTACATTATTTTGATTTATCTCGTAGGGTTCAGCCAGCTTATTACTTATTCTGTGCCAGCGTTTGCAATGTAAGTGCAAAAAATGAGTTAATTTACGACATCACATTAGAAACCTCTAAAAATATCAGTATTTCGCTGCTATATTATGATTGTATTATACATATAAACATTCCTCTTGAATCACTCTATCTTTTAAAAACCGCATCAAAATCAATTGCGTAGTTTTAAAGATCTAAGCATAAAAAGGGACAGACAGCGGGAAGCGACCTTATTTTATACGATGTAGTCATAGTGATGTATGTATATGTATTAGGCCAACCCGCAGGATTAATTTAAGCCATTGTGTTTCAGTATGCGTGGCCTGCGTACAATACCCCTTACGAGAAGAAAATATACATACCTATCGTCAAATTGAATGATCATTTTGGAATACTCAAATTATAGATCGGTTAATGTAACCAATCTTTTTTAGTAGTAGTAGCAAAATATTTATTTACAAATGACTTCATTTCAATATTCATTTAATATCACAGTATTTGTAGTAGTTTGTAGAAATTTAAACGTTCAAATTATATGTAAAGTAAAAAAAAAAACTTAAGTATTCGCTGACTCGTTTGTTTCAAAAACGACCATCTGGCGTTATACTCGTCTTAAATTTCTTGTTGCCCATGGTACCGTCGTACAGAAACTAAGGAAGATTGCCATAGTTTAGTGTAGTCAGTGCACGCTACAACTAATGATAGAACAGTCAGTCAAAACATAAGCCACACGTGAGATAAACGCGCAATAAACCGAGACTCAGTATAATAGTCTGTCACCGAAATAAAACAGTATAAAGTTAATTAAAAATCAAAGCTTTTACGGTACAATAAATAAATAAAATGAAGCCAATCGTCGGCGGGACCTTTTTTTGTTTCCTGTCCCGTCGATGAAGACATCAGTAATTAAAACACTAAACTGTCAAGATTTTGACCATATCAATATGCATGAAGATGGATTAATTCTGGGAGATGCATATTATAAGGTCAGAAGTAAAGAAAAATAAAATTCGAATGTCTTATTGACTTTTTTTTATACCACGTCGGTGGCAAACAAGCGTACGGCCCGCCGGATGGTAAACTATCACCGCAGCCTATGGAGGCCTGAAACTGGACTGAGTCGCTGATTATAATTGTTACTATATCGTTTGAGACAGGCAGCTCGCGCTGATAAGTCTAAATCATAGTTCACTAAGCACTAATTAACTGCTAACAGATAGTTTGTCAAGTCTATTTTTTAAACTGATTAACACTGTTGGAGTTTCTAATTTGGAATGGTAATTTGTTTCTAGTAGTAACGATTTGGTTCGCAATAAAGTTTTTGCCGATATTGTAACTTTTTCAATTATAAACCAGCTCTACTCGTAGTATCGGTAACTTCTACTCATGTATTCACTGAGGTTAGGTGTGGCCTGATAGTAAATTATTGGTACTAAATTGACAAAAATAACAGGTAAGTGGCGGATTTTCTTCAATTCCACCAATTGTAGGATTTTAGGGAGGATTAACAGTGGAGCCTTAGGTAGAAAATGTTACGAACGTCTCTTTTTTAACATTAAATAACATACATATAATCACGCCTGTTTCCCAGAGGGGTAGGCACTAGGCAGAGATCACGGATTTCCATTTCCTACGATCCTGACATACAACTTTCGCTTCATGAACTATCATAACATTCTTCATGCATGCGCGCCGATTTAGGGTACTCTTGCATGACCTGGCCTTTCTGCAGAATGTAAAAACATTAAATTCTAAATAATAATTTTGAATAATTGATGAAGATCAGTTTTGTTTATCGAATCTGCGGACATCAACTTAATTCAATTGCAGTTGAATTAATCACATTTGCAGTAACAAAAGCGGCATCGCATCACCATAACGAACATTTCGATTTTATTCTCATTCTATTCAACCAGTTTTTAATTTTAATCGAGACTACTGGGGTCACAAAAAATGTAGCACTGTCTTTAGAGCGAGGCATTGATGAAATGTCGAACAATTAACGTGGTGCCCCGGTGGGGAATCATCTAGAAGTGATGCATAAATAACGGATTTTACTTGATTACAATAAATTGTTGGGTTATGCAGTAAAAAGCCATTTTGCCGCCTTCAAGGCGCTGCGTGAGACTGGCGGCGGTCGGTATGGCAAACGTTCGTGTTGTCATTATGTAAAACAATTGGACTTATTTTAGTTATGAGTACCTACTGGTAATTAAGCAATGGCCATTACATTTTCATATTTAAATCATGAGTTTTGAAATTAGAAAACCTTTTGGGTTCAATTTAAAGTAAGCCATTTCTACAAAGTAAAAGCAAAATAAGAAAGAAGTTACTTTATATTCATGCCCGTGGCTTTATGGCCCATTTGATATTCCATACTAGTAAAAGAATAATTTCTCGAGAATTTAGCTAGGCAAATGACGCCAATACCGAGAAGGCAACGTGTCTATCCCCCATTAAGGAGTTACGCGCGATATCGCGTGCGGTCATACGCAATTTGAATTTCCAAAGCCGGGAGCAATGCGGCGTCTCGCTTACTCTAGTAGTGTATTAAAATGTAATACATAGTTTAATTAAAACCACTTTTACTTCATAATCATTAGACGTCTTAGATATAATCCCATATGCTCTAAATAGTTACGTAGTTCTAGGTCGCGGTTCGCTTTACCAGTTAACGGAATAAGTGGATATGAAATTGCTCGACCACGGAAACACATTATCCGAGTATAAAGAAGTAACTTTTACACTCGAACCTGATATGCAACATCGTTGATTCCAGTTCCAAAATAATCACCGGTGGGAATTTAAATAAAGTGCCAATTAGAAGAGGCTGCGAATGTAATGACATTCCTGAGAGATATTACGGATACTATGTAGAGAAGTTTGTACTTACTCGCGACGAGAGAGAATGGACACACCTTTTATAATACTCATATAACAATTCGTTTCCAAATTCGTTTTTAGTCAAATCCATTACAGTTGCATGATATAAACATTCTCTCCCGAATGAATTTAGTATTTACTAATTTGAATGCCGAACACATGAAATGTTATTTTCAGTGCCGCTTCCCGCATTTGTAGGTTTAAAGATTTGGAATTATGCTATTATTTATAGTCATGTAAGGTCCATTTTTGGCTGTGCCATCTGTTTGTTTGTCACGAAGAAATGTTTGAATCTAATAATGAAATCATATTTGAAGGTATTTTTACAAGCGGAATCGTCCGCTTAACAAAATTATAATTTCCAACCGGAGTGAAAATTTTAGAAATTGAGCACTCCGGGTATCCCTCATGGCAACGAATCTTTCAATCCCTTCACTCTTCCAATTATAATTATATCATATTGTTCACTCAAAGCTTGATAGATCTTTCTTAAATTTGTAAAAGGCGTAATCTCTAACATGTTTGTTTCTACTTCAATAATCTTTAGTAAAAAAAAATATTATAAACTACCTATAGGTTAAATTTACTGTAGGACCGGTATAAATAAGGTACAATTTGTCTATCACAAATACCTAGGTATAAACTGTGAGAATATTTCCAACTGTGAGGCTTAAAAGGACTGCAATGAATATTGGTCCTTATAGACCTCTTCATCATTATTATATTACAAGACACTAAATCAATTGAGTGGACGTCCAAGAATAATGTACACAACCATGTATTGATTATTCCTGCAATTCACTTGATTATTTTATTTACATAATTTGCATGTCTCGGGCGACCACCTCACAATGCCTGTGTGTGGCGCGACGCAAAAACCAACTTTTGAAACTTGAAACAATAAATCAAAGTACAAAAAACACGTGTTACCACGCTCTGTTGTTTACACATACGCATGATATTGTCGTGAAACCTAAAAACGCCTCAGTCTTTTAAGGGGGAGAATAACAGGCTCAACTCACAGTATTCCTTAACAAAAAAACCGACGCATACTTTGAAATCCTTATCAAAGATGAGACTTTAATTACTTTTTAATAAATGAGGGACATTTAACAATATTATCGTAATGCGCTTGCCCTTAAAAGGCTCGCGACGTAATAAATACTTCTCTCCCTCATTACCCTACCGCCCAAACCGACGACATGAAGTTACAAAAACACCAAATGACATACGCAACGAATTCACTTAGCGAAATTGAGAGGTAAAGACATTTTTTGTGCAAAAAGCGGCCTAATTGATATTTCATTCAACGCATTGCGCTTTGGGTGGCGGATATTCAAAACCAATAATATGCCCCACACCATCAGCGTATTTAAATTAAAATCCGTTTTATCGTAGGTAGTAATGCGATACGCTAATAGCTTCTGGTTTCGTTTCGTGAATCTGATATTGTTGTAAATATACTTACTTAGGTAGGTATCATTACTAAACTGTCCTCAGTTGGTACCATATAAAAACTTCATAAATGGTTAGGTACTTACCCACATTACGGTACTCGTACAACACAGTAGGCTAAAGTGAGAAAAAGATAATGTTTTTCGTAAATGTTAGTAGGGATATCAGTGAGTGATATAGAGTATCTATATACCTTATAACAACCACCTGTGTGGAAACAAGTCAAATAGGTAGGAGAGTAAAAGAGAGTAAGATAACAACCTTAATTTGATTTACTAAAATTCTCTTCATTTATCACAGTCACATTAATTTTAGGTAGCTAATAAAATTCTGACATACATATAATAGTTGGTTTCAGAAATATTCTTAATATTTTTTATCGCAATTCAAAGTAATTACCCAATTCAAAGTATAGGTACCTGCTTCCTCAACTACCTGTAGCAGATGTTACGTAATATGCTCAATTAAAAATAATAACATGATCGAATCATACACAAACAAACCCTTTTCATCAAAAGAATTGATTTGATGACTTATTTGAAATCTAAAATTAATAATGTTCTGTTTGTTACAGACGATTTTATAGTAGCCGGTAGTCGTGTGTGGCTGCAGCAACTAATTATTACTAATTTCAACTAGTCGATGCATATTTAGGTATGCGTTAATCCAGGCCCTTTATACACGAACGTTAAGGTTTACATTTAAGAAACTCATGCATGGTCATGATGGAATAGCTATGCTACCAAATTTGGGCATAAATACTTTATTACAGAGACATTTGTTGTTTGAATAATCTGATTTTCTTATAAATGATAGAAATTAAAGAGCGGTTTTAATGTTAATGCTAGTGTTTTATCAGGTTAGGTTAGGCTATAACAGTAGAAGAAAAATGTTTTGGTTTGTAGCTATAGAGTATAGATAAATAAGTTTAGTATAGGTGACGTTTCGATACACGATGAAATAGGCTCGGCTTTAATAAAGACTTTATTATCGAGACATTTATGTCGGTAAGTTATTGCAAATGTCCTTTGTTACCAAAATTTGATCGGACATTTTGGCCTAATAGATCTTTATAAAACCCGGCCTTAGTAAAGGTATAAGGGTGCAAAACTATTAAAAAAAAATTGAATGTTGTATGTGTTTGATTTTAGATTCAACTGAAAATGAATATATTGCCTAGAATAGACAGGCTTACGTGCTTCCGCGAAACTAATTATACAAAAAGGTTTCCTTTGCCTTGATAAACGTTAGTTCTTTTGTTTGTTCAGTTTTTGTAACTACATTTTATGAGGGGCTGGGTACTGATTCGATCAGTTTAACAGTGACAAAATACTTGAGGCACTGTTTCTTTGTCGAGGCCATCGGTTTTGTCTGTTCTGAGATGTGTCTCACGATATTTAACCTCATGTCATTATTAAGACATCACTTACCCGGTGGCTCAGGAGATCCGTCTTGAGATAACATTTCGATCATTTATACGATGTCCTTAGAAAAAGAAATGAAATATTACGTGTTCATTGATGATACAATGGGAAAGTATTTTAATTTGTGGCTATGTTTTTTTACTTGTGTATCCAAAGTGAGATCTATACATATCAGTATTTCAGAGCGTAGTCAGGTCTATAAATGCATAGGTATAGGTACGTTTAGGAACTTACCTATAGATAAGACCCATAGGGATGTATTTTAGGATTGACATACGTCTGTTACGAGTAAATGAATAACATCTACAGATAACATCACATATAAACCGATCAATTTATGCACCATTACTTTTAATTCCCTAAACAATTTGTCATCATACAAATTAGACATCGGTTCGTAAACAAATCACAACACAACAAGACGTGGCGACAAGGATAGCGTGGCAATAATTAAATTGTAACGTCTCAGCGAATTTCCTTCCGTACCTCTCGCCAGGTGGTCGATTCTCGCTCTGGCGCCATATTCCGTTTAAATGGACATTTAATTTAAAATATTTCTGAAGAATATGCAGAAAAAGGATTGATGTTGGTGTCTTGTGTTTTCTTAATGGCACGTCCTGAAACTCCTGAACAGGCAAACCGTGGCGGTAATTGAGGGGGACATTAGAATTTAATGTGAACTAGAGTATTGCTCATTACTGGTGCACAGCGATGCACTTAAGCGTTTGAAAGTAATTTTACTAAAATGCAAAATTTTATGACTGCCATTAGACTAAGCTTTATCGCCACTTTTATCATTATATACTCGTAGATGGTATGTGACTAATAAAATGAAGACGATATTTAACTTTGTCGGTATAGTGAACCGCATATTAGAAGTACCTATTTTAAAATAATTATGGATTTTAACTATCTTACAATATCATTGCAACACAAAGTTTATTGAATAGAGTGCTCTAGAAATCACGATACAAAAAAATAGATGATTTCATATCAAACATTAGTTATTAAATTAATGAGCGGCAGCAGCTTTAACAAAAAAAGCGATAACTTCGAAGAATAGATTCATATTTGTGTTTAATTAAAGGATTTTCATGCTATAAAAGGCACCATCTAATAATGACCTGGATTGAAAAAAACTGTGGCGGTAACCCAAGGGATGGGGCACGGGTAGGCACAAGAAAAGAATTCGGAAGCCTGATACAAATAAAATTGGTATTTTTTTCTATAATTTCATTGTTTCATTTTCATAATAAAACCTATTTAACTGAATATGGGGTTTAGTTTGAGTAAAACATAAGTAGCCATGTTCCGTAAAAAATTGCCCATGTTGAAACTTTAAAATGCATACTTTGATAGTTCATTATTGTAGATTGATATAAATTCCAGGACAAGACAAGAGAGCCGATTGCGGAACGTTTGTTGTGTTAAAAACGGCCAAGTGCATGTAGGGTTCCGTACCTGCGTCCATCCGTGAAATTATGCGGGTGCTAAAGGTCACAAAGTTATATTTACTATATACTTGACATAATTAACAATATATCCAAGTAATCAAAGGAAATTATACGAAAATTTGCTATTCCAACTACATATTTCAAGTTCGGCTATTACATGTTCATCAATAATGTGTACTTAAGTAGATGTGATAGTTTTCCTTTTTAATTCATTACCTATATTATTATGTACACTTGACTCCAACGTGTTTATTATATATACTTGACTCCAACAAAAATTAGCAATAGCTTAAACTAAAAATGACTCACATTATATTAATTTTAAACGAGCTATCACACAATATTGGTTTTGTAAGAAAAAATAATCCTCACTTTACGCATAGGCATGTTTGATAGACTCATGCTAATTTACAGCTTTCTAGTAAGACGGAGTACCGCTTACTGAGCTAAGCCACGGACAGACGGACGGATGGAAATGGCATGGCGAAACTATGTATATATAATATAAGGGTTACTTGTTTACTACGGAACCCTAAAAAGGGTCAAATAAGCTAAGAAATAACACTAATTTGTACCGGTTAAAATCGTCATTTTGTCACGGTGCAAAGGTTTGTACAGTTAATGAGTTACCGTTAGATATTCTTAAGAATGATATATTTGAATCAACTTATTTTCGGGTGCTTCCCTGTGTCGAATTTTCTCAGCAAGAGGTCTGTCGTGCTGAGCTATTGTCAATACTGAAATCATTAATCAGGGTCAAATTATGGATTAAATACGCCGAACTTGTTAGAAGCTGGTTCAAGGAATTGCTTCGCATTTTTATACGTTCACGATAATGTAAACGAGTTTTTTATTTTTAGATCATTGGTAAATTAGGATTTTTTATGCATTTAATTTTTTGAAAATGTATGTTACATGCTGTGGTCACTATAATCAATTCAGCCTGTAATTCAGTGTGAATAAATAAATAAATAAATATTGGGGGACAATCTTACACAAATCAACCTAGTCCCAAACTAAGCAAAGCTTGTACTATGGGTACTAGACGACGATATGTTACATACTTATATAGATTAATACATACTTATGTAAATACATAGAAAACATCCAAGGCCCAAGAACAAATATCCGTGCTAAATGCACAAAATAATGCTCTGGCTGGGATTCGAATCAGGGACCTCTGGCTTCGGAGGCAGTGTTACTACCAACTAGGCTAAACAGGCCGTCATTTGTTCAAGGCAGTGTTATTAAATAAATAAATAAACAAAAATTAATAAATATTGGGGGACAATCTTACACAAATCGACCTAGTCCCAAACTAAGCAAAGCTTGTACTATGGGTCCTAGGCGACGATATACATACTTATATAGATAAATATATACTTAAATACATAGAGAACATCCAAGACCCAAGAACAAAATCCGTGCTAAATGCACAAATAATGGCCTGGCCGGGATTCGAACCTGGGACCTCTAGCTTCGGAGGCAGTGTCACTACCAACTAGGCTAAACAGGTCGTCATGTGATGTCAATTCAAGTGAATTAAGAAATGGCTATATAATAGGTACGAGTATGTTATTTAGATTGTCACACTCGCATTGGAATATCACATAATCGGCGATGAGACTGTCTATAAGTAAACAGAGGCAATAAAAATGCGCCCCGTCTGCCGCATGACTTTTTGTTGTTCTAAAGTCTAGAAAAATATAAGTGCCTCGTTGACAGTCGGTCATTAGCATCACAATAATGTATTTCCTTTTTAGGGTTCCGTAGTAAACAAGGAACCCTTACAGTTTCGCCATATTAGCTAAACGGTTGCTTTAGGGTGTGTGAAAAAAATCAAAAGTAATAACCGATCTTGTGAAGTGTACAGTCAAGAGCCAAAGTAAGTTAACACGTGTTCACCGTATCACAATGAAATAAGATGCAAAAGTGTTAACTTACTTTGCTCTTGCTTGACTGTACTTGTAAAAACAAACTTTCGTACAGTTTCTATGGATTACTTAGTTCTTAGTTATGTCAAATATAGAGTCAAAATAAGTTTTCGACATTTTAAATCCGCATAATGTCACGGGTGCACAGCTTACGCAACCCTACACTGCGCGTAGCCCGACACGCTCTAGGCTGCTTTTTACTTGTGTTTAAGACCCGAGATGAAATTTGTTGACTTATTTACTTGCGCGCATGCCAAACTATTCCTATATCGAATTCCAAAGAATGAAAATAAACAATGTCTGCAAGACAATGTCAAGCGCTGCACCGAGTCACGGGACAGATACTTTTGAGGCGGCACACTTAGACTTATTTACTGAGAATCCTACTAGTAGCCTGAAATAAGTCCCCGAACATGTACAACCATTCTAGATGGCCTGATGGATGACAGTAGGTAATATTTTAAATCATGTCATTTAGAAACAGGTCACATAATATAAAAACCAGCGGTTACGATCCAAGTGTCGGAATTATTAAAAGTACACACTGAGGGAAAGGGATGGTGGTTTGATTTTGTTTGGGTGGGAGAGAGATTTCCGACCGTTGAGGCAGGTGTTGTGATACATCTGCGCGTACGCACTGACCGGCACGTGCTCCCCCAACGCCGTCACTCTCAATCTGACAGGAACAGTGCACCTAGAAAGTGTTACCTTCACATAGGATAGAAAGTATATTAGAAATATTTTTAGTACTGACAGCATCTGTGTCTCTCTGATCAATGACAAGTATGACAACAGATTAATGAACCATCCGAACACCAATGTGCGGATGACATATAACGGCATATTAAACCTATCTATCTCGGCCGTTTATAAAAATAGCCGGCAATTACAACAATCTTGGGCTTAAATCTTTTTAAATACAGAGGAAATTATAGCTTAGTGTTCTAAAGATAAAGTCCCGCAATACGTCATTCTCGGTTTATAATTGAAAAATTAAGTCATGTCCACCTTTGCGAAATCATAAACAACGTCGTGCGCTCAAGTGGTTGCCAATTTCACAAGTAATTTCGGGAACACCAGCTCTCAAGCGCGTGCGACTTAATAATAAATCGCAGCCTTCAAAATTCACTTGAGGACAGCATTTGCCTGAAGACTAAGCCTGGAATTATCGACGTTGGTACAAAACGCCGGGGCGGATCCAACGGTTCCTTCAAGGCGCAACGAATTTTTATAGCGGTAGCGGGAACTGTCGATCAAGCGGCTATTAAACTTTGGCGCTTCGGCCCTTAAACACTACTCTTGATTGTACGATGTCAGGCTTGCGAGCGAGACGTACTTACGTCAGCATCGCATAAAATCCCACATTGATATTCGCAATTCTTTGGATTTAAGGTTGCGTTAACGTTGTTATGACTGTGCTGCTATATTTATTTTCCACTCAAAAATAATTTGACAGCAGATAATCTTGAGCCAAAGATGACGGACGCGGTAAATTCAATCAAAGCGTCGTATCGGAGCGGAATAAATTTAACGCCGCGGTTTGCCGAAATTGTTTCCTCGTCCCAGTGGTTTCATAAGGTGTCTACATAATCATCGTCCAGATTTATATGCAGTGATCGGCGTGCGCTGACTTCCGTCAAATAAAATTGGCTTTACGAACATACGCTACTGAAGTACTTAACATGTGAAGCGATTATAAGTAATTGACTCGAATTCATATTTTTATTTCACATGAAATTTTATACAGACATGTTCCTGATTTTATATAATAAAACTACCGAACGCATTTAGTACCGCAAAAAACAGATAGTAATTAAATTAAAAGCAGACAGTTCCTGATTTCGAAACTGCCGACAGTTTTTGTGTTGAAAATCGTGATTGGAATAGTTTAACACCTAAAATGAGGCGTCGGCTTGTTAAAATGCCATTAATAAAATTTTAGACGTATTCCAATAAACGTTTTAACACCTTTTCTCCAAAGGTATCATTAGGGTCGTTATTGCTGGTCGCCTGATCACTGGTCCGCTCCACTTCGATTTAAATTAAATCGATGATAAACAGCAAGTTGCCCCGGACACTTCTGCGTGCCGATAATCATTTTGATTATCTGCAAACCTATACTAAGAGCGAGTAGTTTACACTGTGTAACACATAGACATCACTATCATACGATTCATAAGTTAATAAAACGCCACCGTAACTTGTAGTAAAACTGTGATAGAAATACTAAAAAATATTCGCGTTAGTCAACTGTGCGTTTCTCCAGAAATTTCCTGCCTCGCGCAGCTAAACTGTGGAATGAACTGTCGCCTACGGTATTTCCGGACCAATACGACCTTCAAACCTTCAAGAAAAGAGCGTACTCCCTTACAACCCCTCTGAATCCTCTGATGTTGCGAGTGTCCATGGGCGGCACTAATCGCTTACCATCAAACGATTCGTCTGCTCGTTTGCCTCCTATTTCATAAAAAAAATAGTCTCATGAGTTGGTAAGAAAAATTATTTAATTAATGCGATGTTCCCAGGGATTTAGCACGACGAGGATTAAATTCCATAGATAACCAAAGTTTGCATAATGTACATGTATATATGAAGTTTCACGATTTACGCGCACATTTAACGTACCAGCGATCTTAACAGTCAGCACAATCGACAAAATAAATGGTTAAAGAGTGGCAGTGTAACAAACGAAAGGCCAAATTTATTTATCTCTGGAGTTAATAAAGCAATCTGTGAGTTCATTAAAGGGCTTCAATTTTATCTGTGCAGTTTATGTTAACCACCGAGCGCAGCCCGATGGCCGATCGTACTAATTGGGAAGTACGAACGAACTAATTAGAATAACTTGTGATTTCGGAGTGATAGTTTCCAACTGCCAAAGTGAAAGTGCTGAGATCTGGTTAATTAACGGCTTTCAAAGCTCCTCTTTGTACCTACCGATGAACGTAAAAAAGAATGCTAATTAATTTCAGTCATTCGTTGCATGCAAGTTTGTAAAGACATTTTCGGGAAAAACAAAAATATATTTACATATGACTATCTAAATGTATTTTATTTATTTTTAAATAAGTCAATCAAATATATAGTTAAGTAACTTACAGTTTAAATTGTTTCTAAAATATAAATCAGAGTGTCTGATGAAGAAGAGACTGCATCATTGTGCACTTCACGTAAATGGCACCTTATATTGAAATACTTCTTATCTGCCTACCCGAAGTGTTTTTCAATCGAATAGTAAAATTTATACGTCCTTTAAACAATGTAAACAGTAAGTAACTCATTCAGCGAGACTCAATAAATAAACAAACGACGATCCAAATGCACTTCGCGTGGAAACTTCACAGCCTCACGTACGTATTTATATTATAAACGGCATGATCTGAATGGAAAAGGAGCCATTTTAAAATCAACCAGGTTGCTCTGTGGCTGTAAACGTAAATCAATGGATTTACAATCTTATTGTTATTCAATAGTAGTTCTATACGGAAATTGTGGTTTAATACTTATAACAGTCTCACACTCCAGTGTGACTTCCCTATACATTATATCATAACTTCCCTAATGTAATTTGAGGTCAGAGGGTGCTAACGGACTCTGGTTCCTGTGATCATTAACTATTGACACTCATGCTTGGTGGACACCGAAAACGATTAGTAAATCACACAACAAATTATTTAAAGCATGGGAAACATCTGGCCATGCCCATTTTCTATAACAATCTTTTGTTACAAAATAAATTCCACCGTTGACGAAATTGTGCTGACTTATGGATTTATTTAGGTTAATACTTTAGAATAGCGTTACATTTTGACAAGTAGACATTCTTTATGGCAATTAGTACCTACTTCATTATTTTAATTGAATTTGTTGTTGGGCATTACGAGCGTTTTAATATTTAGACAATTCAACCAAAATACCCCAATTCTCGAACGGAAATATTCGTAGCAAGTGAAGATACCCTATTGACTTATTAATTGAATTCATGGCAAAATGTAGGGCACAACGGTCAACCTGATTTGATTTTCATTCGGCTTTCGAAAATATTTTAATACCTACAACTCAATTATGAACTAATGAGACGCCAACAATATTTACAGGAGGAAAGTATCAGAATGCAAATATTGTTTTCCCCCGAACGTAATAGCGCCACGGGATATTATGATTTGCCACGCTGATAGAGCGTTAGGCATTACGAGTGCGGAAGCGTGATTGCGGCAATGTTAACATATGTCCGGTGCAAGCTTCACTTTAAAGTTACTTTTTGAGGGTCGAAGGTACCCATATGAATTCCCACGCATTAAAATGAATGTGACATGACAGGGGAGATTGTAAATTGCATACATCCTTAACTAAATAGGACTTTAAACACTCGCGCTTTGTTCACATAGGTCCTTAAAAGATTTGTTTATATCGGTCTAACACGATATTTTTTATTTATCTTCATTTCCGACGTTTCGATATGGATTTCACTGGTCATGGTAGAGGCAGATAAGCGTCTCACCTAGTTCGAATCACTGGATTGAACTACAGAAACCTCTGCACCGAACGCATTACTATCCGCGGTTAGAATCTACAGTAAGTAATCCAAATCAAAAACTATCCTAAAAGTTTCAATAGGGAGGACGGCTTCAATCTATTGGCAACTTGAATGTGGACCAACGATTCAGAAACTAAAATCGCAAGTTAAATCTGTGCGCTGGTATTTTAACATTTGTAATTGTTGTGTGTCGTGCCCCAAACACTTAAATAACATAATGTAAGGGAAGTAAACTTTTTTCAGATCTACCCTTCACATTTTTATGGGCTTTAGGGTGGATTGCAAAATATTGTACGTAACCATCACCACCACCACCATCACCATTGTACGGAACGCAATAGGAATGTTCACAAACGACATATATAATTGTATGAAAAATATTTGTGTTACGTCACAGAGAGAATGAGAAATTGGGGTCCAAAAAACTTGTCAATACGAATAAAAAAAATACTTACTATATTTATACTAAATTTGACGACCTGTTTAGCCTAGTTGGCAGTGACTCTGCCTCCGAAGCTAGAGGTCCCGGGTTCGAATCCCGGCCAGGGCATTTATTTGTGCATTTTTCACGGATATTTGTTCTTGGGTCTTGGATGTTTTCTATGTATTTAAGTATGTATTTATCTATATAAGTATGTATATCGTCGTCTAGTACCCATAGTACAAGCTTTGCTTAGTTTGGGACTAGGTCGATTTGTGTAAGATTGTCCCCCAATATTATTATTATTATTCCTTTATTTATTTTTCGTCTTAGGTTAGGTTTGTACAATGGATTTACAAAAGATAAAATATAAAAATACACTTACAAAATATAAAAACATTATAAAAACCTAACCTAGGGTGCCGCCGGCAGCGAGGCAGGGCCTAAGCCACCGGTGGTTAGGGCGACAGAGAGAGGAACCTCCGGACTATCCGCGCCGTGTCCAGGAGTACCGCCTTCTGTATTTGACCCTTGACCCAGCCATCTAGCGAGAGTCTCTTGAGATGTTGGTCGAGACTCTTCGCTATTAGACCGTTCGCAGAAACGACTATCGGGACAATGATCGTCGAATCAACATCCCACATGGCGGTTACCTCGTGTGCCAAGTCTAGGTACTTGCTGACTTTGTCCTTCTCGGCCTTCACGAGGTTCTCGTCATGGGGGATGGTGATGTCGACGAGCACTGCCTGGCGCTTCGATCGATCTATCAGCACGATGTCGGGCTTATTGGCTACAATAGTCCGATCCGTGATGACAGATCGATCCCAATAGAGCGTAGCACGACCATTTTCGAGAACTGGCGCAGGTAAGTATTTATAGTACGGCACTTCGAAGTCCACAAGACCGTATGAAAGAGCAAGTTGCTGGTGAATAATTCTGGCTACCAAGTTATGCCTGTGCAAGTACTCGCCGTTAGCAAGATGACCACAACCGGAAATGATATGCCTGAGTGACTCTCCGGGACGGCGGCATGCCCGACAAATGTCGACCGTACCGTCCTTCAGGATATATTTCCGGTAGTTGTTCGTCATGATAACTTCGTCCGCAATTGCACAGACAAAACCTTCGGTTTCCCCGAAGAGATCCCCGAAACGTAGCCAGTTCACCGACGCGAGCAGGTCTACGTCGGGCCCCGTAAGGGCCCTGTAGAACCGCCCGTGTAGCTCCTTACTCTTCCATTCCGCCTTGCGGTCCTCGGCGCTCAGTACTTTAAATCTGCGCCAGTTCTCGTTTGCCATGGAGAGCGGGGTGAAAGATGCGTCTACTGCCACTACGTCTCGATGCATCCCACATTCGCTGTTTAGGAAATAATCCCTGAGACTGCACACCTCGCGGTTGTGGAGGTCTTTGGCATTTAAAAAGCCACGACCTCCACACTTCCGCGGGATGTACAGTCTCATAACAGACGAACGTGGGTGCAACATGCGGTGTGCAGTGAGCAGTACACGCACCCTTCGATCCAGGGCATCCAGCTCAGTCTGAGTCCACCTTAGTATGCCAAAGGAGTATGTGAGCAAGGGCATAACCCAGGCGTTGAAGGCGCGCGCCTTATTGCCACCCGACAAAAAACTATTAAGCACTTTTGTCAGGCGACAGAAAAAGCGCTCCTTCACCGCCTGCTTTATGCCCTCACCCTCAATACCCAAAGCCTGTGACATACCAAGATATTTATAGGTTTCTGCTTCGGAGAGAGATCTGAGCGACATTGTCTCAGAAAGTTGTAAATTTGTTGAATTTACAACTTTTCCCCGCTGTACATGCATGACCGCACACTTATCTACACCAAATTCCATTTTGATGGCGCTACTGAAAACTTCTGTCGTTTTCAGTAGCTCCAACAGGTCCTGTCTATTTGGTGCAAATAGCTTAAGGTCATCCATGTATAGCAGATGAGAAATGACCTCACCCCCTCTCCGAAGCTGGCAACCTAGCCCCGAATCCTGCAGCAGAGTGCTGAGCGGATTCAGCGCTAGGCAGAACCACAAGGGACTCAGACTGTCACCCTGGAAAATGCCTCGCTCAATCCTGATGGAGTCCTGCGGGCCAGAAGGGCCATCTCCTCCACCCGGTTGACGAAGGACTGTGGTCCACTGCCCCATGCAAGCACTTAAGAAGGATCTTAAAGCTGCATCAACTTTATACAGCTCTAAGATCCTCCTCAGCCATGAATGAGGCACCGAATCATAGGCCTTCTTATAGTCAATCCAGGAGGCCGAGAGGGTCCCTCTGTTCCGCCGTACTCGTTGGCAAATGGTCATGTCTATGAGGAGGAGCTCTTTAGTACCACGCGACCCAACCCTACATCCATTTTGAGCAGGGGCCAAAATGTTGTTCGTAACAATGTGCGTGTTAATTTTTATTATTATTATTATTATTATATTACTTTAAGACCTTATACATCTCTCAGGGTATCTTTTTTATTTTAAGATTAGATTTTATTATTCTAAGGTTGACGCTTGGAGACCCTATAAATCTCACAGGATATTATGATTAGTGTAATTTATTACATTGATTTTACTTTGACGCTAAGAGACCGTTATGTAGATATTTCACTATGAACTTAATAAACCCGAAATATATGTCTTGGCCAAAGCTGTTTTAATCGAAGTTATTTTTTTTGGCTAATCTTTTTACATAAAAATATTTGTATGGAAACAAAATGGTTTTTTTCTAATAAGTGTTTTTATTAAATAAATTTAACCATTATAGGCTATTTAATTATACAAACCCCAAAAAACAATGAGTAGAGCGACATGAAAACATACTAGTATCTGGAAAACGTACTACCCAAATAGTTAGTTTTTTTTTTTTTACAAAAAGTTAGTTACATTATAGTTTTAAGAATGTGCTATTTTTTCAATTAACCCCTTAGCAGGGTAGTTAAATAGTATGTAAACAGTAAGTAACAACTTTCTGATTGACAACTTGCTTAGACGCCAGTTTTCCGCGACCATGATCGGTCAAACTCATGTGGACAGGTCGAAAACAAAAGTTTAACAAATAAATATATAGACTCGTGCAAATTTTTTAAATATGTATGTACAGAGGCTGCTTCTGGCCAGTCCTTTAAAAAGGACCCTTTAAACTGGCCAGAAGAAGGCAAAAACGGAGATTGATGTAAGGAGAGAGAAGGAGGTTTTTGTCTAGGAGTAGGACATATGAGGCTCTATAACAACAAAAGCAATTTCGGTGCAGTGATCCAAAGAGGATCTTGGCCTCTGAAACGAGAGCATGCCACCCTTCCCGATCCTGCGCTGTTTCCTGCCAGTTGTCGACCCGAAGCTGACTGCTTCTGGCCAGGAGGACCTTTTAAACTGGCCAGAAGAAGGCAAAAACGGAGATTGATGTAAGGAGAGAGAGGTAGCAGTAGTCGGCCCGAAGCTGACGCAGATCCGTATCAGGCTCCATAATAATATTATAATAATGTTCTGAGGACTGTCTCTCATAGGAGAATAACAACGTGTACCCGTTGTCTTAGCTCTTCAGTGTACATAATATATAAAATATAATGTAATATCGAGATCATCAGAAACAGCAGTAATATTGGCGCCGCAAATGGTTACCGCAGAATCTTCGGCGCTTATCATGTGGCACTAACATGGCGTCGCAAACTACACAGGACCACCGCGATTTTGTTACCAATTGCAATTTGCCTTTGAAACTGCCGGCGATCAAGGTCTTATCAGCTCATAGATACGATAAAATCTGCACCGGCGACGATTTCATCATTGTCCCGCCCATTACCGCCACTTAAAATTCCAATCGACACGCACTTATTCATCTGTCGGAGGAGCAACAACTGATGTCAGTAGTCGTGTTGTCATGTCGGGTGTCGTGTCATGAGAAATTACCTGCTTAATTACTTACAGGAACCGTTCTCAACAATGAAGAGTCATTTTGTCAATTGCTGCACCCGGAATTTAAATTAAATCAATTAGTGGTCACGAGAGTGACAAACGTTTAATTCGGCTTTAAGCGCTTTAATATGTAGAACAAGGGCTTATTGTGTTCATTATTACCTAGTGTAAGTTTGTCGTTGGGTCTGGACTAATAACATTCATTACAGAGAAAAGTGTCATTGTGTTTTGGAGGTGTGATACATGCAGTGGAAGTGGAACGTTATCTTGTCCAAATTAAGAGCATCGTGAACGTTTAGTATGAGCTTAAATAGAAGTGTCAGTGTATTGGCTAGCCTCGTGGTCTAGTTAAGGTATGTCTCGTATTTCAGTCAATAAAATAAATTGGGCTTAATTATTTTATCACATTCGTCTGCATAGTACCTCTATTCCAAATTACAATACAATACAATCATCACCATCATGTCAGCCGAAAGGTGTCCACTGCTGGATATAGGCCTCCTCCAAATACTTCCACAATGACCTGTCCTGCGCCACCCACATCCAGCGGACACCCGCAACCCTTACCAGGTCATCAGTCCACCGTGTGGGGGGCCTGCCCACGCTACGCCTTCAGGTACGCGGTCGCCACTCGAGAACCTTTCTAAGCTCAACTTGCAGAAATAATAGCTACTCGTAGACAATTAACTAAGCACCCAAATTCATCAGATGATACACTCCAAACAATATTTATGTACATAATTATAAAATACTAGAAGCTCGCGTCTTAAAAACCGCTGATGAAGCCGCGGGATAAAAATTATGCCTATGTCCATCTTGAAGGTCCATTCTATCTGTAATCTATAGGTATAGAAAGAATTTTTGAAATCGGATTGGTGGGTCATTCAATATTGTGAAAAGCAGCGTATCCAACGTTTCGCTTCACGCCTGTTCACCCTGTTGTGATCTCATAAAACTACCCATCGTTTTGATCGAGCTATGACTAATTGTGTTAGTTTTATCGCCCTCTGGCGCCAGTATAGGTCTAAAAAAGAAACCAAATTTGTGTCAGGCTACGCACGGTAAAGGATTCCGTATAAATTGAAGATGAAAAATATTGCAACGTCTAATTACGAGCACTTCCTGGTCTGATAACTTTAATTTAATCCTACTAAATATTATAAACACGACTAATCGGATTCGGAATAAATTGTGCGTAAAGTTAGTTTAGAACTTGAATTTAAAAAAGGATCTTTCAACTAAATAAGTACTAAATAGGCTAGCCCCGAGAATTGGCGTAGGTACTACAGTAGTGTTCTTATGCGAGACTTATGAGTCGATAGGAAAATCACGCATGAGGACTGACAGGCGACTTCCTGACTAAGCGGGGTGGGATCAGTAAGTGTTAGTTTGGTATTTGACTCGAGTTTACTGATGTTTCACTTTTTTTCACTTAGGTAACGGGATTTTGTCATTATTACATTTGAGGACGCGGGACAGTGAGTATACTGACACGACTGACATTTGACATTGACACGACCGACCGACACTGGCAATGACAATTAAAAATTACGAATATTTCAACGACTATTTACAAGCATACATTGTTGGTTCTATGGGTAACGATGGTGTCCACTAACCACCTTTACTTGTCGACCTAGCAATGCACATCGAATTGTCACTGTTACTTGACAAGTATCAAGTTGGTGCAAAAGTAGCCTGATACCAACAAGTCAGGAAGTCGCCTCAGTGCGCAGTTGCACACATATTACGAGCATCGCCGCTTCAACATGAACTACAGTCTCTAAGGTTAACGTCTTGCCATACCTTTGATCAATAAAGGATTTAATTGCTTGGAAATATAATGATTAATTTAAAGGTTCCTCAAGAGTAGGCGAAGAATGTGTGAGAAATTGATATCCGTTTGATTGATGGTTTCTGCTGGCTGAAGTAATAATAAATAAATTATAGGCATCGGATGTTACCACCCCATCGCCCACTGGTTATCCAGTGCAATGGGGGTGTCCTGTGGTCAGGGTGTACTAATCGGGGTAGTTGGTTGGGCCTTAAACGGCCGTCCAGCTCGAGCTGTTACTCGAATGGAAAAAAAAGTCATGTGTGTAATGAAGCGGAATCTCTTCTGCTTGCGTCTCCATTTTTATTTCATTTGGGGTCGGCCCTCTAATATGTTTGCGCCACATGGATCTGTCATTATAATTTGCTGGTACTATAGTTTTTCTCGGGGTTGTTCACCTGAGACAATTTTTAGGCTGATTTTAACCGGGTGGTCATCTTCTCGGCGCATTACATATCCATACCATCGAAGCTGGGTTTTACGGATCTTATTTGGGATAGTAGGTGCTACTTGAAAGCTGCCTGCCACTGACATGTTCATTTCTAATCATATGCAGCTTAGCAACACCACCTGCCCACCATCCTGAGCATCTTCGTCTCGGCGGCATGAAGTCTGGCTGCATGATCTTGCTTAGCTGTCTAACACTCTGCCTCATAGAGTGGAATGGCTCTGACGCACGTTTTGTATATATTGCTTTCGGGCATTCTGCGGGCACAAAGCACTCCCGACAGTAATCGTAATTTCATCCAGCCGGCATTTATTCTCCGCACAATGTCGGAGTCACATGAAGCTTTTTCATGAAGTGTGGACCCTAGGTACTTAAATTGGATTGGGTACGGGGCTGTTCGAGAACAGTAGTAGTAGTTCTACACTACTTATCTCGATAAGTAGAACTACATGCTTATCCAAACGCGAATTTCAAGTATTCCGATTATGTCTTCCAGATCATCAAGCCATTTAATTGTTTCCCAATGCGTTACGCCATTTATTCACGGTTACTTGGAAGACCCTATGTTACTCCGCAACTAGCACACACTATGGTACCAAGGCTTGGATGTCCTTAGTGAGATAAGGAGGCTCAGAGCCATAAATAAGTTTTACTTTGAGTTTTGTATTTCTCGGATAGAATTCTTAGTCATTGTATGGCATCTGTAGTTATTTTACCCTCGGTGAAACCTAACTGTTTCTGATTTTAGGTGTCATATTTAATAGAAGAGTTTGTATTCGTTTCCGATGTCTTTTGATTTGGCCCCTTTCCACCCTCCTCCTTTCTCCTGTAGACCTCTAGACAACAACGTTTCGTCTCCTAAGGCGCCTTCCTGACTTGTCGATGCGGAGGTTCCTGACTTGTCGATGCGGAGGTTCCTGACTGTACGATATGAGAAAACTGTCAGCTCTCAGTGTCAACCGATATCTATGCAGTACTGCCCCAATTCTGCGCATGGTATTACTACTGCGCAAACGTAATACTGACAGTATTTCGTCAAGTGAGGAAATATCACACCAGTAAACTTACGTCAAAGAACAAAATACCTATCAAATATCGCACCCGCCCCGCCAAGTCAGGAAGTCGCCTAAGGATTTCTGGCAGTTCGGAGGTCCTTCCAGTATTGAAGCCAAATATTATAGTCTAAATTTATGATACTTTACCGAAACAGCAAATTCAAATAATGAGTAAATCTAACACACACAATAGTACATTACGATACAAGTGCAGAAAACAGGAAATTCGCAACGAGTGGTGATAAATTAAAACACGACCGAAGGGAGTGTTTTAAATCGACACGAGTTGCGAATTACCTGTTCGCACGTGTATCGTACAACGTTTCACAGTACATATGGCTCTTTAAAGTTTCGACATATGCACGTAAACTGCTGATTACCGCACTCGTGCGGTAATGTAGCACCATATGTACTGTAAATTCACAAATCTTACACACCAATTGTTTTACATAAGGGTTATTTTTTTACTGTCTCTAGGTCTCTAAAAATAAAACAAATAGCCGTAGAACTAATTAGTGTGTAATTTCATTAGGGAGGCTCTTTGTGGGCGGGCGTTTATAATGAAGGTTGGATTGGAAATTAAATTGAATTTAAATTACTCTAAAACTGTGTATGCTCTTACTTCAGTACAAATAATGAGACGCGATTTACTACATATACGAATTGGTACAAAACTCGGAATTGGGATTTTAAGGAAACGATAAAGCATAAGGAATTTGTAATAAATTCATGTTTCAAATATCAATAAATGAACGAAACGTATACACGGTTGATAGTTTACACTTGAAAGGAAAAGACCGTGGTGAACTTATCCGATCAATTCGGAAAAAAATTAAGGAAAGGTCAACTTAAGACCCATTGAAAAAAAAGTAATGAAAGTGAATATAGTGTATGCATGAGAGGTTTGTCAAGTGGAAATCCGTGATATCTGCCCCCTCCCTCATATTTACCGCCTTTAAAACATCATAATATAACTAGAACATGAAAAATAAGTTACCTATTTAAAAAAAAACCGTTTACAAATAAATAATGACTTTCTGCTATAGCTGAATCAGTTACGGCAATAAAGTCACTTACTCGTAAGTCTGTTTTAGAGAAATGCTAGTTTTATTACATCGCCATTAATCTGTAGGTATATTGAAGCTTGCAATCAATTATTCAGCAATTATTATACCTCATTTATCTTCAATGGTACTTAACCAATTTATTGACTAAACGTTTGTTAATTTTACGACCTGCTTTAATTGCAATACAGACGTTCGTATCTTTACTTAATTTAGAGTCGGGGATGCATTTGAGGATGGTCATAAAAAATGGCGATTCAATACGCCGTTAACTGGTTACATTAACCTTTCACTGCTTAGAAGATTCAGTAATCGATCTTTTATAGGGCTCTCCAAACTACCAAAGTGGGCATCGCTTGGATCTGTCGGATTTAGCAGTTAATAAAAAAATGGAATCGGTATTCCACAGACGATTTCATTTTGATTTGAAATACCAGAGACGGCGAAAAGTACAGTCAGCTGCAGAAAAACTTGAATAGGAGTTTTGTATGCAGGGGGGGTCAGGTTCTATGCAGCTGTCTGTACATGCGGGAAGCATAGCATAAGCCTAATCAAAAAGTAATTCAACAAACAAACGACAATAAAACAAATAAATCCACATCAATGAACTCCAACGTGATTATGAGCCTAAACACCAAGGCGCCACATTAATTAAAACTCAAGTCATGAAAACGCTGCACAAAGTAAAACAAGAGTGAATCAGTCATTGAAAGTATTGAATCGTTTATTGGCTGCTGATGCGAGAACTCTCGCCTCAGGCGTGGATAACGACCACTAAATGACGTTCACACACATTCAATCAAACGAGTGATTGAATCGAGAATCCACTAACAGATTTCGCAACTGACGTCAAGTAATTAAATTAAACACGGATCATTTTATTACGCGAACGTACTTAAATCACTGTAGATTGAACCGTAAAAGTACCGTGACTTAATAGTATATTAAATCTATTAAAGGTTAAGGCATTAAGTTACCTACATTATAGATAAAAACTTAAGAAAATGACATGCGGTATGTAGTTGTAGCGTGTTCGAATAGTCATTGCATATTTAAAATGTGCATCACAAACAAAACCAACGCCTATTCGAACACGTCACAACTATATAAAACAGGTCATTTTCTTAAGTTTTCACCTATATTTAGACCAGCAGCGTTTTTATTTTACCCACCTACCTTCAATGTGATCAGAAAAACAATTTAAATAAACTTGCAATGAACTGAAATTCATTTTACTCTTTCGAACCAAAACTCTCCACTGTTTTTATAAATTTAAAAGATTTGCATGGAGTGTCTCTCCTATATTCATCACATATTTATTCAATTTGGTCACGTACTTTGTAATGCCCTTGTAATGGGTTTCACAGTCCTTACGCGCCGCAAATTTCCTTGTTTCTGGCAGGTTGGAACAATCAGCGAGACGCGTGTCCCACGTGTCACGCGTGTCATTGTGCTGCAGTGCGTTAACGAGCCCATGCAAATACGTAAAGATCGCGGCGCTAACAATATTCGTGCGCTTTCTGTGAGAACAGGGCGCACTATCTAGTAGCGACGAATATAATAATACCTCTATATTAGCAAGAATGTTAAAAATCCTTACACAATACACATACCCTGTAAAAAAAGATATTTCGATTTTAATAAGCAAATTTTGATTACATCCGATGAATAAGATATTAAATAATCAAACTTTTAATTAAGCACACTTTTGAAATGTATCAATTGTTTGTATTTTTCTGTCGAGATTTTGTGACGTCATCCATATCCATATCTTAGCATTTTCATGATAGAATGGCTAAATTGATTGATGTACTATTTGTAGGTGACGTTAAGTTCCGAAAATTTAACGAAATATTTGAAATTAAAAAAAAAGTATTTGAACATTATGAAATTATGCATTTAGACATACATATCTGTGCCCGATACTCAATAGAATAAATTGAGTACTATGACCACATTCTGAAATATGCACCTCCATAAAGATCGACGCAATGGAACCGCCCTTTTGTACAAAGTTGCGGTCACAGAACTAGCTCAGAAATTTAAATTTGATCGTAGAATACGCAAATCCTTGCAAATTGTTCTCGCGTAGCCCGCTGAGCGACGGCCGTCAATGTTTAACAAGGGCCTGACAATCCAGCAGCAGGAAACCGCGTAACGAATAGTGGTCCGACGTGCTTTGGATTGACCTTTCGGTCCTTGCGCGTTGATCTATTTATGCCCGCTGCCCACTTTCATTGAATTGAATTTATTAGTGCGAAAACTGTCAGCTATGTTTACGAATGAAGAGATAGATTTGCTCGTTTTAAGTGAGGCGGGTAGATTTGTTTTATTCTTAGCCTATTTAGGTGTCCCACTACTGGGCAAAGGCCTCCCTCTTTTCCTCCACTCGGCCCTATTGCTTACATGCCCCCGCCAATCAGAGCACAAAGGTTCCGTACTTATTTTGGCCCATATTTCCGGATGCAGACGGCAGACATGTCCAGCCCAGTCCATTAGCGGCGGTCCTTCACATTAGCGGTCTTGGCACCGATACCTACAACTTGTGTTTTGGTTAAATATATCAATGAATAAAACTGCAACAGACATAAAGTTCATTACACCCTTTCATACACTTCCAAATAGAGGAAATTAACGTTATGGATATATGACTCCACAGAGCGGTCCGATCAAAGACACGAAAAACAAATATGGTGTTTTAACACGACTGATTTAGTAATGGTCTACAATCTATGAAACCAATTTTACTTTGCAGGTGTCAGGAAGCTGGTTGTTGAAATATCAACTCTATTATCTAAGGTTTAAGGATGCTTAGTGACAATACAAGGCAGGGATAAATTTGTGGTGTTATAATTCGATTTAGTTGGAGTTGTGCACACCTCTGGGTGGCTCCGACCGCCCGCTAACACCAGATCAAAAGTCCAAATGCATCGCGTGGGCAATATACATTTATTAATCGCCGTTAGATATTTGTTTAACACCATTTTTTAAGCAGATTACGATATGTATCTGCGTGTAGTTCCAGTAATGCTTGCCTTTCGGATTAGATGTCAAGACAAATCGTTTTGTTCAAGTCCCTGAGTTCACTTCACACGATTCTAGAATTATTAAATATAATGAAACGGGTCACTCACGTCTTAAAGGTAGAATATTTACTTTAGCATGTGACGTTGTGAGTGTTGTGTGTAGTTCGGCATTGAACAATTGTGAAGAAAACGAGGGTTGATTCTCGCCGCCGCCGCCTCCACCCGCGCCGAGCAACCGAGCGGACAGGGCACGGGCACGCAGTGCTAAGAAAACAGCCGCCGCGATAGGTGCTCATGATTAAGGACCGTGAACCGGTCTGAAACATGTCGAGCGATATTCGACCTTTAAGACGTGAGTGACCCGTTTCATTATATTTAATATGTCTCAAATTCACGGGAGTTTTCTAGATTCTAGAATTATTTGTGTTATGTGAAGATATTTCAGAAAAGTTTATTATGAGTTATTTTACTAGAAGAAGCCTTCTAGCCTCAATGAAAATGTTTGATACTGTTGCAGATAAGTGATGGTAGGACTTTTTACACCATGTCGGAATGATTCTAATGAAAATTAAGTTTAAACCTACCCTAAAACGACAAGCATGTATAAAAAATGTGGAGAAAGTTTGTCAGAATGTAAATTCATGATATATATTGTACAAGTAGATGGCAGGTACCAGGTACCCAATTACTAATTAAATACATTTTAATAAGTTCATTACAGGTTATATCTAAATTAGTCTATGTTCTTGATGCTTTATCAATGAACAACGAATATCAGTAGTTTACTTATGCATGGGCATACGAGTATGTGTACTCCTTATAGTAAGCAGCGTTCACAAGCAAAACCATGGAGTTTTGCTTGTAAAGCTACTGGCAGAAACAACATGAGCGACAATTATGTTGGTGCTCCTTGCTGCACACCATCGCCACGAGGCACTCTGTCATAGGTGTTAATGTAACAATTTATTGCAAAAAATGATTTATAGTAACAACCATGACACGCATCCATTTATTTCCAGTTGTCCGATATAAAATTTATTGCCCAGAATTGCGTATAAGCATGAAGTTTTTACCATAAAATGACTAGAGTAATCGACATTTACAACGGTAGCGGAGAGCTATTGTAGTTGGTATAAGGTAAAACCTTTCAGATCAGCTGTATAATTTCGCGAGGGGGTATGAGGAACGATAAATATTTATAGAGCCCGTTTTCCATCTCAGGTAAATTGCGGCGTAATCGAGTCAATGTACACAACAATGTTTTTACATGAATCGGCGCACCGTGTTGAGAGCACGCTTCTGACCACTACAAAGTACCCAAGGCACCACCAGACAATGTCCGTGTGTAAAGGGCGAATTAACTTACAATAAATTGTTTTATTATACTACCTGTTGTAAAAAATTAAAAAGCTACAGGAGCTATATTGCGGGCTATTCGATCGTCTTTATCTTAACTTGACTTGCGGTTTAAACAAGAGGATATAAAGGTGAACAATTAGATTTAGACTTACATACGATTTGAAATAAATAGGATGAAAGATATATAGGATGGTAGGTGTAGATGGATCTTTAAAATGCGTCAATTCCTTACTTTAATGCCTAATATAAACCAGTAGGAACGCTTTATTAGGCCTTCTCCGCATAAAAATCGCATCTTCTACGAGCATCAGAGAATTACTGCGCAAACATTCAGCGATAGAAATCTATGCCATTAAATAAATTCACTTCACACGTAGTGCATTTGCAGCTACAACTATGCAAACGAGAGATAAATTAAAAGTTATGATCATTAATGAACCAGTTTTAATTTACGATCAAAATGTAGATAAATAATCAAGTTCGGTCCAATGTATGAAAAAATTAATCGGATAAAGTTGCCTGCGACATTCCTGCAGAGCCAGTTCAAGTGGCATTACCAACTATATTGCATCTATATTTTTTGTATTACAGGACATAAATCGACTAAGAAAGGTTAAACGGCAGTAATTGCGTTATGAATATGAAACGTTACGTAACAAATGAGCTGTCTTAATGAGATGCTCCGTATACGCATTTGTTCTTATTTATTCGACTCGCAGATTGACCAAAGGATAGGAACTATTTATACTCGTTTGCTCAGGAAAAACCCTTCTTCTCCTACAGATACCATAGGTGTTAGTTAGAAGTAGTTAGAAGCTTCCCTATCTCCTTATAAAAAATTTAGGTTTTAGATATTTTGATTTAGGCAAAGAAAGCAGATTTTTTCGTCATTTATCGTAAATTGTCTGGTATGGTAAGTTCAATAATTAAATTAATCTTAAATAAATAATCGGGAAAAAATAGGTAGGATTTAATACAATGAGTAAGTAGTTTTTTCTGACGCAATTCTCTTTAAGACTTAAATTTAGGTATTTGCGATAAATGAAATAGATCATTTTTGAAATCAACATACGTAATATTAGCAGTCGGCCTCGTTAAGAGACGGGATTTACAGACACACGATAACGCGGGCACGAGTAACTTAATAAACGATGCCGCTTTATGCTGTGTTAATAAACTCATTGTGGGTGTGATAGTGTCCTGTAACGATAATTGACTGATCATTTGCGCCATAAATCACTGCAGCATTTATTGTTATGAGCTGTGAACAATATTTTGTAGGTAATATAATTGTAATTTCAATGTAATTATACACCAAATATATGTATCGGGCCGCGCGAGTTTTTATTACTGAATCCTTAGAATTTCATTTGGATTATTATTGCTAATTATTAAAAAAAATTCTAACTCTATGGCATTTTATGAGAAAAACACTATATAAGCCTCGGTGCGAAAGGCAATTCGTGAACGCGTATTTTTCAACTTGTTCACTAATTGCTTTTTCCCGGCCTCTGCAATAATGTTCTATTATACTACGACAGTGGTAAACAAGCCTGCCTGCGACGCCGTCACAGTGACGGTAAGTAGACGCCGTCACCTATGGACGCTTGTGACTCTAGAGAATCTCAAGCGCGTTACCGACCCTTGAGGATTCGGTGTGTGACACCTAGAGACACATGCAGGTCCCTCACTTTCACAAAACTTCATATCTTCGGAAGCTCTGGCGAACTTATTCACCAACAGGAACGCAACACCCCATACTTAAGGACAAATAGTGGTGTTATTATGGCCGCGTTCTTCTGTAAGGTGGAGGTACCTCCCCAGTTGGGCTGCTCCAAATATAATCGAGATGAAGTTCCGCTGTGCCCTACCACGCAACAACTGTCCTTAAAGCTAAGACAAGGTACACAGTGAAAACAAATATGTTGCTTTTTGATACGAAATGTTATAAGTGATATCTTCACATTAAATTCGAATAATGTATACAATAAAAGATGTAAATCTATAATGATTTGTCAAATCGGGAGTTTATCTTGTCCCGAAGACTAAAGTCGGACGCGGCCTATTCATCAAAGGCCCGCTATCGGGGCACGTCAACACTCCGTCATTTCGGATGTAGGCTTGACAGCGATGAGAGCCGATAGCATCGCCGTCACCCGTGGACCCTCAGCGGTATGGATGCATTAGGTAAAGTGATCTGAGACATATGTGTCATTGCATTGCATAAATTAGCTTTTAGATTGGGATATGACTCCCATTACATCTACTCGTAGTGCCCATTCTTTCACAAAACGGTTCAGTCCCAAGTAAGCTGTTTTTAAAATGTATACAAATGTTGCTCTTGTCGTTTTACACGTGTGTTATGTTTATGTTCACGATTACAATTTGTTTATCAATTTTAAACATGTATTTTGAATCTACTACAAGCGGTCATAAGGAGGATCGAAAAGATTGCAAAACAAACCGAAGAAAACCACCGGCCAAGTGCGAGTCGGACTCGCGCACGAAGAGTTCCGTACCATTATGTATGAAAACGGGCAAAAACTTTTGTTGAAGGCTCCCATACAACTCCCTCTCTTCTCCCTTAAATATTTATTTTATCTGTTTTTTTGTATTTGTTTTTATAGCGGCAACGGAAATACATCATCAATGAAAATTTCAACTGTCTAACTATCAGGGTTCAAGAGATATACAGCCTGGTGACAGACGGACAGACAGACAGACAAGACAGTCAGACGGACGGACAGCGGAGTCTTAGTAATAGGATCCCTTTGGGTACGGAACCCTAAAAATGAAAGACCTTTGCTTACGAACATGCTTTAAATGACCTTTAGCTTAATTTAACAATCTATAACTTCCTGTAGCTTTTGATTAAGATAATAAGCTTATAATATCGACACACGTTAATAAAAAATTGATATTACGCTTACCAGTGCTTATGTTAACGCAGGTTCCCACGCCGCTTAATGGTAGGCCTCGCCGATTGATCATAGCCCCTGTATCGCATATATCGTGAATCGCTGACGCGACGGGCCGTGAGCGACGATGCGACAACGATTGTTCATTTAAACGAGCGCGATCAATAAAGCTGCCGATATCACGTCACGTCATCGCCAACATTAAGAACATATACATACGACAAGTGTCCTTTGCAATATTTCGGTGGAAGAATGGTCCTCTAATAAATTACATTCTTCACAAACTTACACGCGAAGTGCTTAATTTTCATCCACCCAAATTTAAAAAGTTTAAACTCTTCCCTGCCTAGGAGTATAGTAGCCCTACCAAAATCAATTATTTCCCGCCAAGATAAACTTTTAAAAATCCTGTTAGCGCCGTACTAAAACGTACAAACAATACAATACTCTCTTCTCATTGAGACACGCTCAGAAATGGGCCTAATTTTTATTTAAATTAAAAAGTTTGATCTTAGGACTATTATAGGAACTTGGGGTTTATTTTGTCAACGACATATTAAGTCGAATCCACCAAGGAAATTTTTTAATAACATTCCTTAGAATAAATGATAGCTTGAGTCTTGACTCAAGAGAACCGTACGCTAACCGCACATTTTCCTGTGTATGCGCACTTTTATAATCTTTTTTTTTGTTTTTCATTATCTATGATTACGGGTCTATATTATTATGATAAGAGAAAGTTAAAATAAAATTTATGTTTTATGTTGTACGAGTAGGTACTTTTTGTATCTTATAGTTTACTGTGTTATTAAACATCTATAGTATAATTTATTTCAGCACTAAATTAACTAAATGTATTATTATTCTTTTACAACCGTGTTTTCATATACAAGACAGTGTGAAAGTTAATACCGTCTTTGAAAGTAGTCGTAGAAAGCGTTCTTTCAGCTAAATTAAAGTTAATATATGACCGCAATGTTATTAGGGACACTCCGAAATATTTTAATTTTATATCTTAGCATTGCTAATTTCTTCGGTATAATTGAGAAAACTACTTTGGTGGAAACGAGGTTTGCTTGATTTGACTCTAGGCAGGCTTCGACAAAGCCTCGCCCTGCCAACCACCAAGTCAGGCAACCTCAACGCCTTACGCGTCCTTTGCCTGAGAGATATATGCGTGGCGTAAAAACACCTAGTAAATTTGCAGTTAATTAATACAAAGTTACGGTTTAGAGAAGTGGATATGATACGGTAGGATCGTGTCCAATAATAGCTTCACATAATTATGCGCTTAAACAGAGAATGACCTACAAAAATTCTGTGACAAAAACCTCGGTAACATTACGACTTTTTTATAACTCTGTCGTACATCACTAATAACTATAATTATAACGTCAACAATAAAATTGATGCCGGTTACCATCATATCGGACTTTGTAAATATTATCTTCCTGCGCTAATGATCATACAAATCAAATGTGGAATTAAAACATTCATCAACATCATACTGGAAATTGATCAAAAGAGCGAATTCAAATCAAACATACGACAAAAAGTTGGTGCTAACAACGTCGCAACAAGCGTGAATAATGTGCCTTAAGATGCTTTAAGCCGCTGTATTGGATTGGAAGCATACTAAATTAATAATTACACCCAAGTATTGGACTTGCGCACGCTAAATTTTCGGGTAATTCTTTCACCTGCTATGTTAACTGTAAGCGCCGGATTAATGGTGATACTTTGGCAATTTTTCCTGAATGGAAATTTTATTCCTTACATCGGTATCTCACTGTTGATGATGAGTTCAAGTTTCAATAAGAAGAAATTAATTAAATATTGGGCGACAATCTTACACAAATCGAACTAGTACCAAACTAAGCAAGCTAATATAGATAAATAAATACTTAAATTCATAAGAAAACATCCAAGACCCAGGAATATAATATTCGTGATCATCACACCCGGGACCCGGGACCCGACCCGGGTATGTCCTAAAACTACGCCCAAGACCACCGGGGGATGGGAAGCAGCATCCCTGGAGTGCGGTGGAGATACTGCGATCGCCAACCCGCATGCCAAGCGTGGCGATTATGGTATATACCCCCCGTGAATTTGGGGGAGGCCTATGTCCAGCAGTGGACGTCCTTTGGCTGATATTTATTTATTTCTCCCACGTATATACAATTATCATTACAGGTTAAAAACCCAATGCGATATTGTAGCAACATTTTTACAAAAGTTATATGGTGGTGGTGGTGGTGGATCATCACACAAAAACAAATGCCCTGACCGGGATTTGAACCCGGGACCTCCGGCGTCATAGGCGTCGTCGTTTATGGAGGTTTCAAAAGGATCCCGATAAGTTTTTTTTTTTCAAATTTATCTTATATTGCATATAGATTCGAAGCTCTAAAATAGTATTATTAGTGGGCAAAATACCCCTTCAATATCATGGTATAATAATAGAACTGTATACTGAACTCATACGGCTCATTAATTTGTAGTGCACTAATGTATAGATACGTTAAATTTAATCCTCATTTAATCACATGCCGGTGCTACATTTAACTTAATCAAAGCAATTGACTGTCACATGCGAGTTCTTAAAATGTTGTAGACTAATAAGAATGCGGTTTTAATTGAATTATCTTTGGCGTCATTTAGCATACCTACTTTGAGTAAAACTATCTCTAAATAATAGAGAGCAATCTAAAAATAAACGCCCTCTCTTAGTAGACACTGTTTCATTATGTGAGGTGTGAATATTACATTATTGCCAAGACTAGAAAAGTAAGGGATTGTCTGCCGAGGCTTTTGCCGAGATTGTCTGAGCTCGGTCTTTTTGTTACTGTTAATTTCACATTCAATCAATGAAAATATAACTTATATGAAAATTTTAATTTATTTTTCATAGAACCATAGACGATTGAGAGCAAAAACAACACTGGTATACTCGGAATTACACAAATCAAGATTGCCTGCACTCGGTTTCTTTGTCATTGTTAATTTTATGTTCAAAAAAATTAGGCTCTTCGCGTGTTCGGTTTTCAAACAGAATACGACATACGACCATTTCTGAGCATGTCTGAGAAAAGAGTATTGTATTGTATTATTTCATTGTTTGAGTTTCTGTGTATTGCGCTTATATGCTTACGTCAGGTAAGTGAGCGAAAGCACACGGGAGGGGAGTTCATTTTAAGATTGGTTTACTGTACGGTATTAAATTAACATGATTGACGTGATATAACTTAGAGTAAACAGAGTGATTATAAGCTCCCGTCATCGTTATCCGAACATTTCCGCTCGACTTCTTTATAACTTTCATCATCATCTTTATAACTGCAAATTACCGGTAAACAATATCACCAATTTGTATCAAAATCTGATCACCAATTTATTGTTGAAGATATAGCAGATAAATTCGGTATTATTATAATTTATTAACCTTTTGGAAGTCGAAATGTTGATACAGGGTCTTGCTACCAATTAACTTCCTGTAATAAAAAATCATAACATTAAGTCAATTATGGATATAAAAACCGGGCATGTCACCGGTTCTTTTATTATCGACAAATTGAAAATTGTTTGTTCTAAAAATGCGATTACTTTGAACCCCGCACTTACGAGAATATCAAGAAACTTTTTTATGATATCAGAATAATCGTAAAGACAAATCTTAGCAATGATTCAATTTCAGGCAGAGCATTGTTTTAATATTATAATCTACATGCGATTGGTAGTCTCGTGTAATTTACCATCAGAGAAGGAGCACGTAGCATTTATTTCTTAATACACGTATTCGGACAACCACCATTAAGCTAAAATACGGCTTTTAGTCTACTTTAATCTCGGCGGATCTCATCAGATCCAGTCCTACAATTAAATGTTCTGAAATTCGAATTGGATTACGCATTAAGCTTTCTTATGGACGACATAAAATTGTTCCGACTTCGTTACGCTGACTGCCGCGATGAATAAAGGCGTAATTAAAAATAACGCCTTACATCGCGTCCTGCTTATCTAAATATATAAACGATCCGAGCAACATTAATAAAGGAAACAATTATGGCGGTGTAACACGGTCCATTAAAATATCAATGTAGTTTATGACGCGTATTTTCAATTAAGTAATAAATTTTAGATAACACTCTCATTAACTAAGACTCGTAGCAGTTTAGAAGCAGACACTATAACGCATTAAGTGTATACAGCTTTTTAAAATAAATATTTTGTACTTACGTGTACAGCGTATTATAATCAATTGTTATTAAGCTGTGTCGGGTAGTATCTAATCGATTTAAATAAGTAACATAATACATTTATCTTTCAGACTAAGCTATCACTTTTGTTGTCGTTTGATAATTTTAGTTTATTTTATGATAGTCTATTGCATGCGTCTGAAACTGAAGAATCGTTATCAGAATTTCCTACATACTACCAGCCAGTAATTCCAAAAGTTTTCATTTCAATTCCTAAACAAAATATTATTTTCAATTGGTACAAAAGGCTTTATATAGCTAGGCTGATAGGGTTAAAGATCCATTGGTTACACGAGGAAGAGCTCTCCGCCCTCACTCGCGCAGGCGCCGACGCTTCGATCAAAGCGCCGCGCGCGCACTCCATACTCGCGTTCTCACTTAATTGATGTCGGTTTTTGAGTGCGCCAATAAGCCGCCGTTCCTGCACCTCTGTCGATCCTGGACGTATGGAATTTGTATCCAATAATTTAAAACGCGAACATGGATGGAACACTGTTTAAGTAGTTGGGACGTTTTAAATTCGATGGGCGGATTTGACCTGTAACCTCTCCTCCACGTGTTTGAAAGGTAAAATGTTTATTCCTATCCTAAAATTTATTTCAAATAGATGAATTATACGGACCGAAGTATAGTTTATTTATGCTTCAATAATGACTGTGAATACTGTGATGTTCTGAAATGGGTAAGCCGGTAGTAATCGAATTCTCTGGACGCTACGCGATTGCTACGAGATAATCCTTTGCAAATTCAATAAAAAAATAAATTTCAGTAATGGAGCAATGTGAGTCGTAAGTACATTTCAAGACTACGATACTTATATCAAATAACATATTCAATTCATGCTAAATAACTTTTTGGCGTAGTTTAACTAAAATAAAATTACAAAATATATTCACTCACCAGCAAAAAACTATCCGTCCCGGTGGATGATTGAGCGAGATTCGACCCCAATCGATATTTTTTCCCACTTCCTCCCCGAAGGGTGTATTGTCTCTGTTGTTTTACTGGCACTGTATAAATCAGGATCGTCGACGGACGCAGGTGGACTCAGCAGCGACGGTGACTTCACGTCAAATCGACGGTAATTTCGGAAGCTGAATTTGAAATGAATGGATTATTTGCACTGTGATTTATGGGTTCATTGACCGATATTTACAAATGTCAATAAGACCAGGACGAGGTTGGGCATTCTCGTTCATAACGGAAGGAACAATGAGGTCGATTTATGTAGGAATACTTTGGTTAGTAATTTTCTACATACCGCATCCCCCAGCTTTCCATAAGCAAAGTGAAATACATAGCTTACAAAACGTATACGAACTGTATCATCTACTATCAAAAACTATAGTTTTGTATTTGCCGAGCCATTGTACAATATGAACGTTAAAAAATGTGAGTGGGATATGAGTGTCTAAGTAGATCACGTATGAAATTTATGTCGGCTATCTACTTGCAGTACTTAGGTTAAGTAATTCTAAAAATCTTGTGTTAGTTAGTTGGACTTTTGTTTTATGAGGGTACAGCACAGCAGAAAGTCATCCCGTTCATATTTAGAGTAGCCTAATAGGATAAGTACCTTACAGAACACTGCAAAAATAACAATTCCACTACATGCTCTGGAGGTATGTGGTTTTATTGTACTCCTGGAGATGAGTAAGGTCACCAAAACCCCCGAGAATGCGTTGTATTGACAGTGAGGGACCTGAATTTGTTGAGAGAGATGTCAGTACAACGTAAAAGCAACTCTCAGTTTTTTTTTACCATCAGGCACGTCGTTTGCCACTGTTTTAGTACCTTTAAAAACAAACTTAGTAAAATATTAAGAATATAATTAACCTTTTTTACTTTTACGCACATAAAACAAAAACTTAATTCTTAAATCGTATTAACCAGCTTAGCTTAGTTCTGAAATTATATAATTTTGGTGAATTATTATTATATTACGAGTATGCATATTCATGTAAAACGTTGTCCGAAAGCCGGAAGCAGAGCGGCAAGGCATGCGAGGCCAAAGGCCGAGAGTTAGAACAGAGCGGGTTCTTCATGTAACTATTATGGCCTAAGGCCCGATGCAGACCGGCAAGGCATGCGAGTCTGAACGCCGAGCATTCCAACAAAGCAGGCTCCTTTTGCAAGGCTAAGAGCCAAAGGCCCGAAACAGAGTGGCAAGTCACGCAAGACCGAAGGCCGAGCGTCCCAACAGCGCGAGCTCCATATATAAGGCTGAGGGCCGAAGGCATGAAGCAGAGTTGCAAGGCATCATACGAGGCCGAAGGCTGATCTTTTATACAGAGTGGGCTCCTTAAGTAGTGCTGAGGGTTGAAGGCCCGAAGCAGATTGGCAAGGCAGCCAACAAAGCGGGCCCCTCATGTAAGGCTGAGGACCGACGGCCCGATGGGCGTGCCAAGTCAAGCCAAGACTGTTATACGCCATCATAAAGGAAAGGATCATAAGTAACCTAAATTTATTTTAATGTATACCCGCAATAGTAGAACTAATTGCTAAAAAGTTATGCTCAAAAACAGCGTCAACAATCAGAAGGAAATATGATACTTCGGTTTTGACATACCGAAACGTCAAGTTGTTTACAATACGTCAAATTTTGCTATGCATTAAGTTAAATGAGGATTTAAACCACCCCGTTTCATAGACCTTACTTGCATCCCCGATTGAATCCCCTTGATGGATGAGCATCGGGAAAAAAGTATACTATAAGTATACAAATCATCTTAATTTGTTCAGCCGTTTTTGCGTGATTGAGTAACAAACACTAAACATCTAAACTTTCGCATTTATAATATTAGTGGGACATGGTTTATACCATAATATGGTATAAATTGAGTGCACATAAAATGAACGGCAAAAGTAACTTTCTAGTTGCATATTTTTATATAGGATTACAAAGTTATATATGCAGTTTTTGAATATAGAAAACGGGACTGAAATTTGGGTTTAGGGTCACAGTTACTTAATGGGCTAAATCATAATAGAGTTCAAAATTTAAAGAGACCGTGGTGGCTGGCGCGCACACTGCAGCGCTGCGCCGCGATCGCAGCGCTTGCGCCTACTTTCTTTTTTTTTCCGTTCTTATCTTAAGATTTTACAAATTTTGAATGAGAACGTGTTTCCTTTGTCATCAAGTATATGATTACCAATTTTCAAACCTGTAACACATGGATTATAGGAGTTCCCATACAAAATTCAACCCCTCTTTTTACCCCTTTTTGACCCAAATCTGCAAATTTTTTATAAACTATAACCTGGCCGGGAATTTTCTCGACATATAAGAAAAGCTTGTATCAAAATCCGTTCAGCGGTTTTCACGTGATGCGCTGTCAAGTAAACAGATAAATAGACAGACTACAATTCTAAAAATTGTTGGAACGTGTTCTGTTATCGATTCTAAGTAACCCCAGCTAATTTTTTTTCGAATATTATACACTACGACTTTCGACCCTCTTCAGCTTTATTATATGTATAGAATAGATTTGCGATTACGAGGTGTGCACAGATAATAAAGAAGAGTAGTTAAACAGCATACTGGAAGGGTAATGATATACACGGTCAGTTAGGCTGCACTGAAGGCACTAAACAATGACTTCTCTTTGGTGAAAGAATGCCAATAAGAGCTTAGTGGGCTTAGAAATATTCAGGTGTCACGCTGGCGTGGGTACCAGGGCGCCAGGGAGTAACAGGTAGTGAGAAAGCGAACGCGCTGGTAAGGGCAGGGGTGGAATGGAAGGTTATGGGTCCAGAACCGGCCATTTCCCAGCTGAAGTCACAAAAGAGGTCATTGAAAGAATAAATGAAAGGAAAGCATAGAGGGAAGCAACTGGATGCAGAAAGGACTCCGTCATAGAAGAGCCAGATATCTGTTGAATCTGGGTAAGAGCAACCTGGGCTTTATCACACCAATTGATCGTCGTCGATCGATACCGTCGAACGATGGTGTCGAGCCATAGCTCCTCTACACAATCGGCGATTACAGACGATTAAGAACGAGCACGATCGTGTAGAGGGCATACTCGGCAGTACTCGCCGATTATCGTCTATGTGATTTGTCGGTTTTTCGTGCACGCATCAAAGGGAATCGCCGCACGTTGCGTTGAGCTGCCCACACGATCGCCGATCATTCATTCGAAGCCGGACAGTGGAGTGCTGCAGACTTGCGTGCTTAAATTAGCGCAAAATATTTATTTACGACGATTCAAATATGACTACTGCGTGGTCTAATGAAGAAACGTTCAAGTAGACCTGTCCAGAAATTTGAAATCCGAAACACAAATATTGTAAAGATAAAAATAAGGTAAGAATTTGCATACCTACTTATTTATATTAGGCGTGATTTGTTTTAAAATTATACGCGGTAATTATACCGGTACTCATAGAATTAATATGTAATGACATATCAAGACTCTGCTCTCTGTCTCATTGATGTTGATGATTTTTCTTTCTCTCGCTTTGTTGGTCTTTAGCCGTAAGCCGCAATCCGAAGTCTGTGCCGGTGCTAATAGTGCAACAACCTGGCAACCGAACTGTCCTTTCCAGGATCTCTCGGTTCTAACCTAACTACACTGCGTCGCCGCTATAAGCACGCAGTGTCATCATCAGAAAGACACTTTGCTTGCAGCTTTTCGCCTAAACCATAAAAAGGTGGTCGCATCTAGGAAATCTAGTGCCGGAGAAAGCGACGTCCATATACCAATATGGATATTTTATGACGCCTTAGCGGCATTTATGAGCGACGTGTATGGATGCAAGTCGATAAATACTACGTAATGGTTGTATACCGCCATGAAATAAATGGTTGCAGCAGCAACACATTCCACGTCCATCTTGTACGCTTGCCGTTCGACAACTACTGCAGGCGATCGTGTGGATGCTTGTACAATGATCGCGCCGATAACACACGATTACTCGACGATCACACGATCAACGATTATCGCCGATTGTGTAGAGGAGCCAGTAGAGTGGATCGGTCGACGTCGATCTTCAGTTTCTACTACGCCAATCGACCGGCCAATCCTACCACACCAGTTGATCGATATCGATCGATGGCATCGATCCATGGTAGAATGGATTGGCTGTTGGTTTTTATTTCGTTTTTTTGTCGTGGTGTTGATGTATTTTACTTGTTTTCAATTTTCTTTATGTTGATGCGAGCGATCATGGCGTAACGGCGTCGTGTCTTCACCAAATAAATGGGCACAAGTCACAACGGAAGATCAGCGCTGGCTCTGCCAGCATCACGCTGAGTTGTGACCATTTCGTGACAAATTAATTATGTGTCGGTCTCTGTTTTGTATTAATTCATTGTTTTGTCACGAATAAACGATTTCTTTCTCTCTAATATTAATATAAAATTGTAATACCTACAGCCAGCTAACACAAATATAACGAATAAAAAATAGGTCATTTCCATTCATTCGCCCTTCAATAAAGGGTAAAATGATAGCCTAGTACGGTCATTATAACTAGGTAATCAGATTACGGAATATTAAAGTGATTTTATTAAAAATAAATTTGAAGCGCCGCCTTTTCACACAAAAAATGTGTCTCACGAGCAAAAAACATAATTGTAATATAATCCGAACCTAATCGCCACAACTTCTTTGGGTCAGCATTAATTTTAAACACATTCTAGACAAATGATAGTGATTTATAACAGCTTCGTGTACAATTTTTTTTGCAATTTGAGGTTCACTTTACAACTTTAAGATTCCACATTTACACGTATAAAAACTCATTAAATGTCAAGTACGTAAGTAGTTGTTCAATATTTTTTCCCGTGGGTTACGTGTCGAAAATATATATTATGTTATATTTTTATTTACCTAATGTTTTTTTTTACGTTCAGGCCATTTATCTGAAAAAAAATCTGCAGAAGAAACCTTTTTATCGATATAACAGGACTGCGATTGACTGATATTAGACATTGCAAAGCCTGAACCTTTGATGATAGGATCCCAAAGTATTATATTAGACGTAAACGAAACCAAATTAAGGAAGAAACATTAGTAAGAAAAAAATATAGTTATTTTAGGCTGCAAAGTTATTGTTTGACGCAAGTGCTTGTATTAAGAATCGAGCCAGCGAAGGACCGTAAGATTGAACCACGAGCGAAGCGAGTGTTTCAAAAAAACAATCCTGCCCTAGCGAGGCTTTCAAGGCACGAGACGCCAAACAACTTCATCTCATTACCATGAAGAAAATTATTCATGTATAATTTAATTCAAGTCGTACCTATGTAAGTTGTACTCATTTTCAATGAAGGGTTATTTAAATCTCGTCCACATCAAATTATTTATGAATTATTGACATTAAAATACATGAAATAGTATCTATTCCTACATTGAATGAGTCACTTTATTTTTCAGTATTCACGTGCAACATAAAGGCTCAAATAAGCATATATTCACTCTTTCCACTTAACAGGCATTAACATTCATGTATAAATATCTTCTGCACTGAAATCTATAAATAAAACTTATTATTTTAGTTATGCCCCATTTGCATTCCCATGTAACACAATACGTTGCTGTAATTAAGTTAGTTTATAGTTCGTCATACTAATTTTAAAATGTTGTATGTTATTTAGTTGTAAACCACGCTATGAAATTGTCTTGACGTCTGATCTGATGTCTTGTTTAGATCGTAGTTCATATAGATACGGTGAGTGGCGCTAGTAGCAATATATGGCTGCGTTCACTTTATTGGTAATAAAGGCCTATGCACACGTAATTAGGTACTGATATAGATTTTATTATTTTAACTTTTTGCTTTGTATAGTATGTACTAATATAGGTACTAGTTATTTAGATTGCCCTATTGTCTTGGTTATCCTTTTTTAGGGTTCCGTAGTCAACTAGGAACCCTTATAGTTTCGCCATGTCTGTCCGTCCGTCTGTCCGTCCGTCCGCGGATAATCTCAGTGACCGTTAGCACTAGAAAGCTGAAATTTGGTACTAATATGTATATCAATTACGCCGACAAAGTGGTAAAATAAAAAGTGGAAAAAATATTTTATTAGGGTACCTCCCCTATACGTAAAGTGGGGAGTGATTTTTTTTTTCATTTTAACCCTAACGTGTGATATATTGTTAGATAGGTATTTAAAAATAAATAGGGGTTTACTAAAATCATTTTTTGATAATGTTAATATTTTCGGAAATAATCGCTCCAGAAGTAAAAAAAAATGTGTCCCCCCCCCCTCTAACTTTTGAACCATAAGTTTTAAAAATATGAAAAAATCTCAAAAGTAGAACTTTATAAAAACTTTGTAGGAAAATTATTTTGAACTTGATAGGTTGATTAGTTTTTGAAAAAATTACAAAAATAATTTCTGAACTAAGTTTGTAATTTAACCGTATAAACAGGTGTTTATTGTACCTGTCATTTCTACAAAATCACAATGAAATGACGTGCTTTCAAAGGTTTTGTGTTTCTGTACTTAATATGTCAACTTAATGTGACGGACGGAAAACTACGGAACCCTACACTGAGCGTGGCCCGACACGCTCTTGGCCGCTTTTTTTATTGCTTCCGTTTTATTTTTGTCCTTTTTTGTATGTGTCTAATTGTTTTCAGTTTGTTGTGTTACCCCCTTGCCTTCACCAAATGGACTCTGCGGAAGACCAGCGCTGGCCTTAAGCCAGCAACATGCTGAGCAGGGTCCATTTCGTGACACCTACACTGTTTTTTATTCTTTTGTCTGTGATTAAATTGTATTTGTTTCAGTTTTGTGTATGTTGTCACGAATAAATGTTTGAAATTTGAAGTTTGAAGTTATTTCGATATTACTCCAGCTTTAGAACAAAACTTGACGTAATTAAATGTACCGGACTTTTTTCTTAAAAACTTAACTTGTTAAAAGGGGCGTTCTCGCACGAAGCGTAAAACTTTGAAATAGAGAAATACATTTCATAATATTTATTCCTATCGTTTCTTTATAATTAAATATAAATCATTATTTATATTATAAAATTAAGCTATTGTTAATTTAATTTTATAAAATAATACTAAACTGTACAATTAAATCATATATTTCTAAACGCCTATGTAATCACCGCTCATTCTACCTTTAAAAAAAGTTGGAACTCATGAGTCATGATAGTGCGTCACGTTCGAATTTCAAAATTACTTTATCTGCTAGCGGATAAAGTGGACTTTTGGGCGCAGATTTTGATTCATAAAGTAAGACTTTCCGAGCTAAAAAAACTGTTTTCCGAGCATAAAATAGCAAGTATTTTTGTTGTCAAAATTTAACTTATCACAATAGTTATTGTATAAGTATTGTTAAATACACACAAGTTTAATTTCTATAATATTTACAGCGACAAACCGTGCAAAGTAATGATTCTGCAAGAAAACGCGTCTCAACGTCCCGTTACGAAGATTTATTGTCGCGTAGATGCGATACGAAGGCGTAAATTAAAACATAAAATTAGCGATCCGGAGATAGGAACTCCTGTTTCATTAAAAAGTAATGAAACTTCCTCAGAATATTAATTGATCGAGCTGTATAATAAAACAGCTCAAAACAAGTTACGGTTTGATAAAATACTATTACGGGGATGTATTAGTACCTACTAATTGCTCATTCGGTTTAGATTCAGATAATTCAGCGAATATTTTATTTTGGCTGCCTTCTTGTAATTAAGATAATCAATGCTATCGAGAGGCTTAACTTTTATTATATTTTATCGTTAAGTAATACTTAATAATACACGTAAGTAAGTATAATATCATAATACTTACGAGCATTAGGTATAAACGACCTCAGTATATTTTATAATAAATGCGTTTATCAAATGTACGAGCACTTCAGCAAAACTAAATGACTGACAATAAACTTTATACTAAAAGTGTGTACCATTGCAAGTCTTTACCATAGATAAATCATTATTCGACTGGTGGCAGAATCATAATGCATTTCCATACATTATATTTATTATACAACTGTTTTTTTAATCACTTTAATCAGGCATGCGTCAATTGCCGCATTTTGCCACCATTTCGGTTTTTAATATAAATTAAATTATTTTACAGTACATAATAATATGGTGCTACTTTACCGCACGAGTGCGTTAATCAGCAGATTACGTGATTATGTTGAAACTTTAAAGAGCCACATTTACTGTAAAACGTTGTACGATACACGTGCGAACAGGTAATTCGCAACTCGTGTCGATTTAAAACACTCCCTTCGGTGGTGTTTTAATTTAACACCACTCGTTGCGAATTTCCTGTTCTCTGCACTTGTATCGTAATGTACTATTACAGTACATAAGGTGATACTTTACCGCACGAGTGCGGTAATCAGCAGATTACGTGCATATGTCGAAACTTTAAAGAGCCATATGTACTGTAAAACGTTGTACGATACACGTGCAAATAGGTAATTCGCAACTCGTGTTGATTTAAAACACTCCCTTTGGTCGTGTTTTAATTTATCTTGTTGCGAATTTCCTGTTCACTTTACTTGTATCGTAATGTACTATTACAGTACATATGGTGCTACTTTACCGCACGAGTGCGGTAATCAGCAGATTACGTGCATATATGTCGAAACTTAAAAGAGCTTATATTAGATATGTACTGTAAAACGTTGTACGATACAAGTGCAGAGAACAGGAAATTCGCAACGAGTGGTGATAAATTAAAACACGACCGAAGGGAGTATATTAAATCGACACGAGTTGCGAATTACCTATTCGCACGTAATGTACTATTGTAGTAGAACAAAAGTTATTGTATGGAATGCTACATACATAATTAAGTCTCAAAATTCTCACAATCCTCTCGAATTTTGAAGAACTATTATTATGTAAATATTGCATAAAATACGATAAGGGTCTGATGGTGCTGGTATGAACTACGAGCGACATTACAAAATAACCTAGCTCTAGTGTTAAATAAAAAATAAATATGCAAAAATTAACGATAATAATATATTATATTAAAAACTAAAAACGTCAAACGTAAAAGTTGAAAACAAGGTTTGAAACAGATATAATTCCCTATAAAAACATTAAGCGGCGCTTGTTAAAATAACTAAGAAAATGATTCCCTATAAAAAACTTACGCGGCGTTAATTAAAATAACTAAGAAATAGTAAAAATTCGAAAAAAATGCTGTACAAATATATACATGTATAGGTACGTAATAACTCATGCTAAAAGTGGAATTTTGCAATCATTCGTCACTAGCTCTCAGCCAAGCAAATAGCATTTTTCTGCAGTAAGTATTATTTACATTTATTTAAGTGTAGAACATTTTTCTACATTGTAGTCAAATTACATCTTTTTTATTTTCATATAATTTAACAGCAAACATTACTGCGACACAAATCATTTGCCCGAGCCTCCGACTACCCAAGGGAACAAGTTCCTTATACATGTTTAGAGTTAACAAGACTAGTATACCTATTTTACTTAAGGACATGGACATGCTGCGACGTATAATTGTCTACTCAACAGACTCGGACCAATAGTGGACACACTAGCACAAGTAAACAAATCATCAATTTATGACCACGAGCTAAAAATTACATAATTACCCCGTTCGGCTTCGGTTATTTTATAAATATGCATTATTAACTTGGGAAAATTATCCACGTTGGCATGTGCCAGGACAAAATGAGAAAAATCTGTAAATAAATGTAAGCAATCGGGAAGTTATTATAATTAAATATATTTTTACTACTGTAGCCTGGCTCCCTAATTTTTGTTTAGTTTTGTTGCTAATGGTAGAGCGATAGACCTACCGTGCTCTTCGCCCGCGCATTGACCAACTTCCGAAACTTCGTATTGTCAAAACCAATGACTTTGGAATTCAACAGTCATTAAATAAAAAAATACCAATCTTTATTTGAAAGAATAGTGAATATTTTACTTCACTGTGGCTTTAAAGTAGTAGCAAACTTTAAGTTTAAAACATATTATGTAGTATAAACATATTATGTTTTCAGAATAATTCACATTATTAGCGGTTTAAAACAGACTGCTTTGATAATTGTCCTTTTAAAATACACACAACAATTTGCAGACGGACATAAGCACGAACAGACATGGCGAAACTATAAGGGAATGTTTACTTATAAAATTTATAATTAAGGAGTCGAAAGCAGGTTGTGCCCGACATAATGGAGCGAAGCTATTATCTATACATTCAGTCTAGACCGCCACGGTATGCATATTGAATCTCGTGGCTTCTTTTCAAATTTCAAAATCCAAAAACTGACTTGACAAAAAAATCGATATAAATATCAAAACCGCTTACAAAACTTCACGAGAATCGGTTGAGAAATGCGACCTGTAGAGGAGAACAGCCGGAAATCTCGAAATTCGGACATACGTAAGCGTTTTTGCTGAAAATGAAGCTGTCCAAATTACATTCTAGGTACATTTCCCACATTGGACAATTAAGCAGCATATATACCAAATGGGATAGTATTTGATGTCGTGTAGAATTTAGTATCGTGGAACTCACGGCCTCTGTTCTTAATTTACAACCAAAATATGATTTATTATGGTCCCCCGCTATTCTTGTTTACGAAGTGATCGCAAACACAAAGCGGGAAGATCGGTATCGTCCCGCCTAAATGCGTTCAGCATGATGTGAGAATTCTGACACCAAACACACCCGATAACATCTAAACCATCTAATGTTTTAAACAAACTCTTTTATGGGGGCTAACTTAATTTTGTCAGAATAAAAGATTCCTACAATAAAAGATGTATTGATAGGGAATATGAATTGTTTTTTACTGTTTGATGCGGGAGCTATATTATACACAGAATCATCCCGTTGCGATCCACGTCTGCACATAAAAAACACATTCGATACAGAATCGATAAGTGAAATTGCAGCGCGTGTCATTGTTTACATTATATTACACATTTATTAAAGCATCGTAATACCAAATCCTATTTATCTAAACACGCAGCAGTTTTATTTATACTTCGATGGCAGTATTATTAATTGTATATAAATAATAATACAATTCATGGGTAAGTACCACAGTAAGTACTTTTATTTTTGAACAACCTTTCAATAATAGGTTTCTTTCTGGCTTGTTACTGTATTACTTATAATTTAATAAATACAAACAATCTAAAACGAAAGTTTACACACATATTAGCAAGGGCGGTTGATAAACAGTCTAAGAGACTATTGTGCGACTACACGGTAAAGTTGGATGCATGAATGGCAAAGGTGTTTAATGGCATTTCAATATCTATGCCAAATACTTATTGTCATCCATGCAGGGTACTTACATCAACGGACAGTCACATTCGTAACGTGGACAATGAACGTCAATATATAACCACCAAAATGCTTTCGGTATTATGTATAAGTATAAAGACGAAACAAGTGTTGCATTATATTATGTATGTGGGTAAGAAAAGTCATTATTATATCGTATTTTTATTTTTGTATAACACTTCTTTATTAAATATGAATGTATATACCATCCTTACCTTTAAAATAATATAGGTAAACAGATATTTGCCAAGCCTTTAGCGTTAAACCGCATTTCAAATAAGAGTCGGTCTCATTTGTGGCCCAGACGCTGCAAAGTTGCATAATGTCTTTAATTTTTACATCATTATGGTTAACAACACCATAACACTATAATCGAGTACTCCTGCACCAAGAATGCGGGTACTAGCTTTGAGTCCTACCTGCATACATTAGGATTCCACACGCTAGTTATTAGCATAAATAGTTATCTTATCAAACTCGTATCACAAATAGTACACAGTTAGAAAAAGACAACCGTATTCAAATGACACTGGAGCTCATATTTGAAAGCCACGGAAAATTAAAATACATGTTTGTGACTGTACTCAAGGCATAGCCCACCTCACCTACAGACCCGTTGCCCGTATTCGAACTTGGCACATAAAAAATAGAAGCTGGGTAATACTGGGATCTAGTCTTGACTCGAGTGAAGTTAATAAAGACGTAGAGTTGAATTCAGAAATTAAACATATGTACCTAACATATAAATTATAGTAGAAAATATAATTCCGATTTGAATCTCACTACGATTTCTAATAAAACTTGCATTAAATTTTTTTTATAAAAAGATGTTAAATGACTGCACGAACGCCTAGTATTAAATTAAACTGCTTTAACTTCATAAGTTCAACTAAGAGTTCAATGTACTGTAATAAAGGTCAATTTACAATACTTAACGACTAGTGAAGTACACGGCTTATTATAATTTAACAATTCTACTCGTATTATTCATATTCATATCATTTATTGCATACATGTGTTTACATTGGTGTCAAAAATACACTTTGTTTAAACGTGTACACCCTGTCAGGGATAGCAATCTACTACAACGTCTACAACTATAATTACATTATGGCAATGATTTGACTCACTTCTGAGCCATGTCCATAAGCTGTTTTCAAGAGTCATTACGAACCGTCTCGCACGCAGGCTAGATGACTTCCAGCCTCCCGAACAAGCCGGTTTCCGAAGAGGCTTTAGCACCGTAGACCACATCCATACGCTCCGTCAGGTTATACAGAAGACTGAGGAGTATAACCTGCCCCTCTGTTTAGCGTTCGTGGACTACGAGAAAGCCTTCGATTCGATCGAAACCTGGGCTGTACTACAATCTCTCCAGCGGTGCCAAGTGGACTACCGCTATATCGAAGTGCTGAAGTGTTTGTACGAGAACGCCGCTATGTCAGTCCGCAAGGCAAGGAGATGTTATTTCTCCTAAACTGTTCTCCGCTGCACTGGAGGATGTTTTCAAGACTCTGGACTGGAGAAGGCTAGGCATCAACATAAATGGCGAGTACCTCACTCACCTTCGGTTTGCTGACGATATAGTAGTCTTGGCTGAGACCATGGAAGATTTAAGTACAATGCTCAATGACCTCAGTAAAGCCTCCGAGCGAGTTGGTCTAAGGATGAACATGGACAAGATGAAGATCATGTCAAATGTCCATGTCGCACCAACTCCCTTAACAATCGGACACTTTACGCTCGAAGTTGTAGACGATTACATATACCTAGGACAGACTGTCCAGTTAGGTAGGTCCAACTTCGAGAAAGAGGTTAATCGTCGAATCCGACTCGGCTGGGCAGCGTTCAGGAAGCTACGGCACATCTTTTCGTCCAATATTCCGCAGTGTCTCAAGACGAAAGTCTTTGACCAGTGTGTGTTGCCAGTGATGACATATGGTACTGAAACGTGGTCGCTTACTATGGGCCTCATAAGAAGGCTCAAAGTCACCCAAAGAGCAATGGAGAGAGCTATGTTAGGAGTTTCTCTGCGTGATCGCATCAGGAATGAGGCCATCCGCAGCAGAACCAAAGTGACCGATATAGCCCTTCGAATTGCTAAACTTAAGTGGCAGTGGGCGGGGCACATAGCACGTAGAACCGATGGCCGTTGGGGCGGAAAGGTTCTCGAGTGGCGACCACGTACCGGAAGGCGTAGCGTGGGCAGGCCCCCCACACGGTGGACCGATGACCTGGTGAAGGTCGCGGGTGTCCGCTGGATGCGGGTGGCGCAGGACCGGTCATTGTGGAAGTCTTTGGGGGAGGCCTATGTCCAGCAGTGGACGTCTTTCGGCTGACATGATGATGATGAAGATGAAGATTTGACCACATCAAACATTTACTATTATTTAAATTCGATTGATACATTATTCTTATGAGCATATTGAATTCGGGGGGTAAGGGGGAGAATGACAATAACATCTAGTCATCCTCAAATATCAACCTCACCTGCACGACCTGGACGTTTGTAGGCGAACCCAGGTACGGCGGCCCTCCAGCTGTCGTGGTGCCCCCTGCTGGATAACTGACGAGGCAATGGCGACCGAGCTGTGGCGGGATAACCACTCACCTGCTCGGGCAACCGGGCAGAAGAGGCTCCAGCGGCCTTGGGATCTAAATAATCTCTAAAATGTCTGGCGCAGAAGGCAAGGGGAAACCACTGCGGCTACATTCCCAAGAAAGTCACATGAGAGCAAAGATAAATGAGACACGATCGCCCTGCAAACCGATTAGCGACCGGCGCTGCGCTGCGTCCGGGGCGCGCAGTGTGAAGTTGGTTACCGGCCATGGCGGGGTAGGAGACCAGGCCCTCCATGGAATGTCTACTACTGGAAACTCCATCAAGCTCCGACGCCTCCAGACGATAGGAACTTGGAATGTACGCGGCTTAAATCAACCTGGAAAACTTACCGTATTGGAACGAGAAGTAGTTAGAGTCGGTGTGAACATATGTGGTCTAAGCGAAACACACTGGAAAGGTAGCGGACATATATTGACAGATCACCACATCATTTACTTTTCCGGCAACGACATCAGCAGCAGTAACGGTGTGGCCTTTTTAATACCTGTACATCAGAAAAACTGTGTGATAGGGTATAAACCGGTAAGCGATCGGATTATCAGCATTAAGATAAAAGCTTCACCAATGAATCTTAACATCATTCAAGTATATGCCCCCACCTCTACCGCAACTGACAAGTCAATTGAGAAGTTTTACTCCGAATTGGAATCTACGATAGCGAAGGTACCCAATAGAGAGTTATTGATTATCCTAGGAGACTTGAACGCTAAGATCGGAGAAAACGCTCATCAGCTGGGCAAATGCGCAGGGAGGTTTGGGCTCGGTAAGCGAAATGAACGAGGTGAACGCTTAATTCAATTCGCTTCGGAAAACGACCTGCTAATTGTAAATAGCCTTTTCCAAAACCACCCTCGAAGGCTGTACACTTGGGTATCACCCGATGGAAAAACTCGCAACCAAATAGACTACATCATGACTCGAGCGCGATGGAGATCGTCTGTAACAAATGCCCATACGATGCCTGGAGCTGATTGTGGGTCTGACCACCAACTTCTGGTCTGTAAAATAAAGCTCAAGCTGACAGCAGCCAGAATTATTAAAAGGCCGAGGAAACTAGAGGTGAAAGATGTTCCGAGATTTCGTTCGTTCGTCGAACGGAACTGGTCACAATGGTCTGAAGCAGATCTTGCTAGCGAAACACCCGACGCACTGTGGGACCGAGCTAAGACACTCATCACTAATACTATCTCGGAAACTGCACCACCAAATCCAACTCGCAAAAGACAGCACTGGATGACTGATGGCACCTTCGAGCTTGTCGAAAGACGCCGAAAGATGAAAGCAGCAGGAGCCAATATCAAGGATCTTAATGACATGTCGGCACAGATACAACTTAAATGCAGACAAGATCATAATACCTACATGCGCAATATATGTAAGGAAGTTGAGGCTCATGCAGGCAGATATGAGTCCAGAGACTTGTATCACAAGATACGCCTCATTACGAAAACGTTGCCGTCCAAAACCTGGGCCATTGAAGATCAATACGGTAAAGTAGTCTTTGAACTAGACAAAATTTCGCAAGTTTGGAGGAACTACTGTCAGTCCTTGTATCAAGATCCACAGTCGCGAAATTTTGCACCCACGAAGCCTGCGAGTGACATGTTCGAGCCGGATATTCTTGAGTCAGAAGTAAGAGCCGCTATTCAGTATCTTAAAAGTGGGAAAGCCACAGGGAAAGATGAAATCCCAATTGAAACTATACGCGCATTGGGAGAGCGTGGAGTTCATATATTTCACATCATCTGCAACAAGATATGGCTAACAGGCAAATGGCCCTCTGAATGGGCTCACACAGTTTTCACTCCTCTTCATAAAAAGGGTTCCACGATGAAGTGTAGCAACTTTAGACTTATTGCCCTGATAACACACGCTAGCAAAATAATGCTACATACTCGTATCATAAATGAGCGACTGAAAGCATATTTGTCCAGAGAAATTGCGCCAGAACAAGCCGGATTTGTGAAAGGAAAAGGAACCCGTGAACAAATCCTCATTGTTCGTCAGATTATTGAGAAGGCTCGAGAGTTCAATAAGCCCACATACATATGCTTTGTTGATTTCTCCAAAGCATTTGATTCGGTAAAATGGCCAACTTTGTGGAAAACACTACTGGACATGGGCACACCACAACACCTCGTACACCTGCTCAGGGAACTCTACGAAGGGGGAACAGCTTCAGTGCGGACAGATGACCTCCTCTCAGATAGTTTCCATCCCAGTGCGGGCGTGCGACAGGGATGCATAATATCTCCTTTACTATTTAACATCTACACCGAGCTTGTAATGCGAACCACTCTTGAAAACTGGACCGATGGTGTTGTAATTGGTGGATATAAAATCGCAAACTTGCGATACGCAGATGACACCACCTTATTTGCAAGTAACGCTAACCTGATGGAGGAATTACTTCTCAGAATGGAGCGCGTAAGCCTTACGTTTGGGTTAAAGATAAACCGATCTAAGACCAAGATTATGATCGTGAATCGCGTCAACGACAATTCGCCAGAAGTGACGCAGATTGTGAATTGCGACGTGGTTCAGGCCTACGTATACCTCGGGGCTTTAATCTCAAATAACGGCGGGTGCGTAGATGAAGTAAAACGACGTATGGCCATAACCAGAGCTGCGATGGAGAAGTTAAGAAAAGTGTGGAGGAATCGCAACATTACGAAAGCCACCAAAGTCAGGCTCGTGCGAACACTTGTTTTCCCCATTTTTCTTTACGCGGCAGAGACGTGGACAGTACGCGAGTTGGAAAAGGGGAAGATAGATGCTCTGGAAATGTGGTGCTGGAGAAAGATGCTCGGGATATCGTGGACGGAGTTCCGCACGAACGCGTCCATACTCCAGGAGCTCAGCATCACGCAACGTTTGTCGGCCATAGTACAGTCGCGCATACTACAGTACTTTGGACATGTCTCTAGGCGGGATAACAACTCCATAGAACGGCTGGTCGCGCAGGGAAAGGTGGAGGGTGTCAGATCACGCGGCAGGTCACCTATGCGCTGGACTGACCAAGTGAAATCCGCTGTAGGAAACCGCGTGTCTGACTGCGCCAGACAGTCTGCCAACAGGGAGAGATGGCGGGAGATCGTGCGGAGAGCTGTGTCCGCCTCTACCACCGACGTGGACGCCTCGACGTGACCACGACCGCTCTGCCAAGAGCGAAACGATAGAGAAGAAGATATTGAATTCCATCTATTAGTATTATACATTTCAATTAATTTATATTCTAAAGGCGTAATCTGTCATCTATCTCTAAAATTCCTGCCAGTATCTTAGGAGACGATTTTGTGTCCCGAAGGATCTCAGGATCCGCTGAATCGATTTGAACAATTTTTGTTGTATAGCTAGATTATAATAGTGGCCTTGTCATAGGATACTTTAAATTTGATTCCGAAATTTAATAAATTTTCTGAAATATGCGACCTTTTTGGATTTTACTTTTATTTTTCTTGAAGTCTGCCGCCGTCATTACTGTCAGTGTTACTGCTACCCTGTCAGTGGGAGCTAACGTCAAAAAAAAACTCATTCTAAGTTGTCAATGTGACGCAATTTTGTAGTCATTTTGTACATATAAATGCAAACATGTTATTACTTTTAATAAGTAAACAAATACTTAAGAAAAACCAATGAAGTGAAATATTTCTAACCTAAAAAGAATACACGAAGTATCGCGATGTAACTGCTGTGACGTTTTGTCACTTGACATTGACAATGAGAATAAAGATGAGAATTGAGAAAAGAATGTCAGAATTTTAATTTAATTCAGAATAACAAAAATATCAATAACAATTCGCCTGATTTGATTAGCGACTCACTTTCATTTGCTTTGCGGCTATTAAACTATACTATAAACAACCGGAGTTCAAAGTGACAAGAAATTCTGCTATGAAGACACAATGATTATGTGATTTCCTCCGCTGCCATCGACGAGTAGGCCAAGCTCAGGGCGAGTTTTACAGACCCGGAGTTTGGCGTCTAGATCTTCAAGACGGGCGCGTTCGAAGTCGTTAGATCTGTGTTAATATCGTACCCGTACTGACAGCAGTTCGCGAGTGGCCTCCTGTGAGAGATCCTCCCACAACTCACACGATATGCCGATGGCATACAATAGGCGTTTTTGAAGGACATCCTTGATTGATACTGGCCACAGCTGTTTACCCAGGGCCCCGTGAATATATGTGATTCGTGTGCAATACAAACATGATGACGCTATGCAACCCCCTTAGCATCAAAACGAAATAATGCAACTTGTCTGTTGTTTTGCAATCTTATAATTATAATTATAGTAAGTTAATGGTTTATGATTACAAATGTATTAACATTTGTTATAAAAAAGTAGTTAATGGTTTATGATTACAAATGTTAGTGGTTTATTGATTTTTATTTACATCTATGACCTAGCTAATATAGTTTTTTTACCAGACTATGTTTATTGTTTACATGTCTGCCCAAAATAAGTAGTTTTTTTTTTTACATATTTAGAAAGGCAAAATTTAAGGACAGATTAGTCATTATAGCTCATGCAACTGTTACATGAAAGTCATCAATTATAGGCAACTTCCTGACTTGGCGGTGCGGGATCGATACATGATAGGAATTTTGTTCTTTGACGTTAGCTTCCTGATGTGAGTATATACCTATACCATGCATGTGCAGAAATGGGCCAGTACTGCATTTGTATCGTTTGACACTGACAGCTGGCAGTTTTCTCACATTGTACCGTCTCCGCATCGTCATATCAGTTTATATAATCAGTTACATAATTTTTAGTCACTTATTTGAATATAAAACATGATTTGCTCCATAGTGATACAAACGCTAACATAAACTAAATTAACAAACACTTGGAATTTGCAACTGCAAAGAGATATAGAATCTGTTTTGATTTAAACATAATTTTTAATTGCTGTAAATTAACTAGGGTGGCCTACTACAGATTAAATAATTACTGAATAGAAGTAGAGAAACAATGTTTAATCCTCATATATACATACGAGTATATATAAATATATTAAGATCTGTACAAAACTATGCTATATATATATATATATATATATATATATATATGGTATTTTGATTTTAACCAACAAGATACCCTCAAAGCGGTGTTCATTGCATATACCTGCATTTCAGGATACAGGAATATCAGACCAGCTATTGTCTTCCGGAGGTACCAGAATTATTTTTTGGAAATATGTTTGCCAGTCGGCAAAGGCCTCCTCCAGCCTTCACCACTCCTTTCTATCCTGTGCCACCCTGCTCCATGTTGGCCCAGCAACTTGGCAGATGTCATCATGCCACCTTTTTAGGGGTCTGCCTCTTCTCCTCTTGTTTTCTCTAGGGTGCCACAGAGTTACTCTTTTGCTCCATTTTCCGTCACCTCTGATCATGTGCCCGCTTCCATTTCAACCTCCTTATCTTAGTGGTGATATCCTGTGCTTTGGTTGTCCGTCTTATAATGGAGTTTCTCATCCGGTCAGCTCTTCTGATTTCTAGCATGTTGGCAGCTTTCTAATTTCAAAGTTGTGTGTTTTGCTAGAGCCCATGTTTGACTTCCATATATTAGGACGGGTGCAGGTGTTTAATACTTTTCCCTTGGGTTTTATATAGAGTTCCTTATCTTTAAAAAAAGTATATTATGAATAGTAGTAAGATTAAGTAAATATGTATACATAATATATATATATATATATATATATATATCTACATTTTGTCACCTTATTCCATTCAAAATGTATACATATTTATGCCCTGAACTACATTTTGAGCTTCTCAGCAACTCAGCATTGGTAGTCAGGGTTAAATAGTCTAACACACTGGGGGTCTACTCCGAAATTCGAAATCCGAACTTCGTATGCCGTCCCTTTCACTCACATAGTGTATGACAAGAGAGTGAAAGGGACGGCACCATACAAATTTCTGATTTCGAATTTCGGAGTAGACCCCCTGGTTTGGATTGAATCTCAGAGTAACAAGAGTATACATCAAATAATAATACCACTACAAAGCTAGAAACTGCTTACCATAAACAACCTCCATACTTGTGCGGGTAATCATTTGTTTGCCTCAAAGTCATGTCGCACAGTTTGATGAAAAACCAGTGGAGCTATGACAAGGAGAACAAATGACAAAAGTGTCTGTCCCTGTCGCTCTTTATAATTCAAATTTGTATGCGACCATCTCGCTCAGTAGTGGTTATTAGTATGTCTTCTCTGGTTTCTCCTGAGAGCCTGATTTAAAAGAAAGTATATTTTTATATCGAAATACGTTCCTTAGAGGGCTGAAGTCGCAGTAAAGTCGAGGGTGGAAGTGTAGGAACGCAGAAGTTGCGGGCCAATGGTACTATAGGTACAGTCAACAGCACAAGTAAATGATCATTTTAGTACTTACCTTGTAATTTTCACTACTTTGGCGCATCCCAACTGGCGCAGTATCGTTACGTTAGTGAGAAAAACTACAAAAAACGGCTAAGTGCGAGTTGGACTCGCGCACCGAGGGATCCGTAAAAATATTTTAATTATATAATTTAACTAAAAATTTACGGTTTTCGCAAATTTTCCTTTATCTTTGCTATAAGACGTTGCTTCGTACCAAATTTCAAGATTCTGAGTTCACAGGAAGTACCCTGTAGGTTTTGATTCCTTTGCGAGTGTCGAAAATTTGCGGCATAAACGACTGTATCTTTTGATTGCGTTGGCTTCGAAGTTTGATTTTTTCACAGCTCCAAGGGACAGTAGACCTGTAACCCGGTACATATTTGATATAAATTCCAGCTTGATACCTCCACGCGTTCCTAAGAAAAAGGGTCTTGACAGACAGACAGACGGACGGACGAACGGACAACAAAGTGATCCTATAAGGGTTCCGTTTTTTCCTTTCGAGGTAAGGAACCCTAAAAATATCATATCTACATTTGCTGTTGAGTGTACTTAATAAATAAATACGTGTAAATCATACTAGGTAAATTATGCGACTAATGTCCCATAGTAATAAATGATCGAAGTTGCAACTATGTACTACGCATGTCATCCTAGACCTATTTGCTTTTAATGCCTACTACTGCTCGGCTGGGCAGTAGTAGGCATGCTCTGTGCGGAAAGAGAAGCGACGTGAAATTCAAGAGAGCCTATACGTTCTACGACTCTTCTCTTTCCGCACAGACTTTACGGCACGCTGTGTCTCAAGATGAGAGTCTTTGACCAGTGTGTGTTGCCAGTGACGACATATGGCACTGAAACGTGATCACATAAAATGAAAATGGTTATGGGTCACATAAAAAGGCTCAAAGTCACCCAAAGAGGAATGGAGAGGGCTATGCTGGGAGTTTCTCTGCGTGATGGCACCAGGAATGAGGCCATCCGATCCTCAGCAGACCCAAAGTAACCGATATAGCCCTCCGAATCGCTAAGCTTAAGTGGCAATGGGCGGGGCACATAGCACGTAGAACTGATAGTCGTTGGGGCGGAATGCTTCTCAAGTGGTGACCGCGTATCGAAAGGCGTAGCGCTGGCACGCAAGGTGGATTGATGACCAGGTACAAGGGCGCGGGTGGCGCAGGACCGGTCCTTGTGGAAGTCTTGGGGGGCGGCCTACATCCAGCAGTGGACGTCCTTCGGCTGACATGATGATGATGAGTTGATGACCTACTACGGCAGTGGCCAATAAGTGTGCCTACGGCATGCCTGATGGCAATAAAAATAGATCAGGTGCCTTAGGTGCCATGTAATGTTCAAGAGAAGAAATGTATAAATTTATATTCACGCGAACAAAGTCGCGGGTACAGCTAGTTTACAGTATTATTATTAACTACATACATATGAATAAATTTAAAAATAAATACCAAGAATAAATTTCTTTAAGATTGTCATTCGAAAATTCATTTTAGAGTTAGTAATGCTTGCTTGGTTACTGAAATATACGGTAATATATATCTTTTACTTGATAATTTTTAAGAAAAAAAAAACCGACTTCAATGGGGGAGGCCGGTAAAAGATTATTATACTTAGATGGTGCACTCTTAGATAGATATACAATAAAATAAAAATGGCTATAATGTATGTTTATAATGGTAGAAGACTAAGTACCCTCAATTCCTCATCATGAAAAAACCTTGCTTGCTTGACAAACAAAACGAAGAGAACAAATCGCCAAACGTGAACTACGGGTCGTTGAAGAGTTCCGTTCTGATCATCATCAGCAGTTCCACTTCATCAAATGTCACTTTTATGAATGAAAATGCTTGATTAGTTCATGAAAATACTAAAATCACTATTTGTGTGCCTTTCACATTTGTGGAGTTCCCTCGATTCCTAATGGATCCCATCATCAGAACTCGAGCATGACAAAAATCAATCGTGAAAATAGAACTTGCTTAACAAACACAGCTAGAAGGACAAATCGCCAAACGTGAACTTTTCGTCGTTGAAGAGTTCTGTTCTGATCATCATCAGCAGTTCCACTTCATCAATTGTCACATTTTTGTATGAAAATGCTCGATTTGTTGATAAAAACACAAAAATCACTACATGTTTGCCTTTAAGATTTGAGGATTTCCCTCAATTCCTCATGGATCCCATCATCAGAAATCACGCATGACAAAAATTAATCGTGAAAATAGAACTTGCTTAACAAACACAGCTAGGAGGACAAATCGCCAAACGTGAACTTTTTGTCGTTGAAGAGTTCTGTTCTGATCATCATCAGCAGTTCCACTTCATCCAATGTCACATTTTTGGATGAAAATGCTTGACTTGTTGATAAAAACACAAAAATTATTATATGTTTGCCTTGAAGATTTGAGGAGTTCCCTCAATTTCTCATGGATCCCATCATCAGAACTGCGTTTTGACAAAAACGGGACCAACTTGGATATATATACTTACAATCAAAAAAAGAATTTTCCAAATCGGTTAAGAAATGACGGAGTTATGGACTAACGAACATTAAAAAAAAAAAAAAAAACATACAACCGAATTGATAACCTTCCCTATTTGAAATTTTGAAGTCGGTTAAAAAATATGGAAAAAGAGACTCCACGTGTTTTGTTATATAGTTCGTCAACATGCAGCGCATATTAGTGGTAAGTGTGGTCGGACGTATGCAAAACCAACCAGTTGGTGCAGCTGACTCTTAGACGTCTATTAACTGAGACGCCATCTACATGCAAATTGTTTCACTCTCCCCAGTACTATATTAAAGCATTAGGATTAATATACACGCCACAGAAAACAAACAAAAGAAGCGCAACAAATAAAATTGGTTTCTTTTACAAATAGCAATTGGAAATCTTCATGGTTCACTAATTCCATGAAATCATTAGCAAGTAATAGCGTATTTGGGTATTCCAATTAAAATGTTCTAAGGGTTTTTGTGGGAGTGTTTAAACTAGTTCAAATAGCATTATCTCCATATAACCAGATGTTTTTTCTCAGCGCCTTAATGTGCAGGTATGACATCGCGGGCAGGACATGACTACAATTAGCTCTTCCAGTAAAGGGAATGCACCTGCTAAACCTACTTTGTTGTATTACTATGTTAATTGTTTACGAAAGAAGTGCAATAAAATCAATTACCTAATTTTTCTTTAATATTCCTAACGCCCGAAGTTCAAAAAGTACTACTCATAAAAAGCTCAGACTATGTAATAAACTGTCCGTCTTTAATTTAATTATTTTTCCACTGAACGATATAATTTTCTGTGGGTATTTCGTATGATTGTGAAATAGGGACTAAGAAACACATAATGTTTTAAGAGTTAAATTAGCTGAACAGTATACGTAGGTACAAAAAAAACAGCCAAGTACATGACCGGCGGCCACGCGCAATGTAGGGTCCACAGTTGCCCCCAAGTAACATTAGTTACCTAATATATTTACTATATATATGGTTTTGACACTTTCAATGACATTATCTGAGTAATAAATAGAAAGCTCATTTTTTCACCTACATTTCTTTAGATCTGCTACTACTTGTCAACTAAATATATAGTAATGTCTACTCATAAAAAGTTTTGTTGCGTTTTGAAACAATAATTGACTCCTGTTTTATCTGGTTTAGGTAAGTAGTATTAAGTAAATCAAAAAACCTCCTAATGTCATCAAATATAGTACAAGTGGATGAAATGTCATGAATATATATATTCATGACATTTATTTATTTTATGTTTTATTTCTATATTAACTCATTTTAAACAGAAATCGAAAATACTAAAAGAAAGAAACACGTTAAATGTTAGGTATTCGTGTATTTTTTTTTAATTACCTCACAAAAACTTATTTTTACTTTAAGAGCATTTTAAGAAATTGTATTTGGATGTCGATCAAATTTTTGAACCATAGTTTAGTTAGTAAAGGCTTTTAAGTCTCACATAATCACTCGGGTAACCCTCTAAACAATAAAAGTAGGGAGAGAGGAGCTTTGTTGGGTTCAAGTTAAGGGACCGAATAAGATACTGTAAAATAAGGCGGTAAAAAAAATACTAAAGACACTATCAAATAAATACTGGAGCTAAAACCGCGATGGACAGAGCATTTGCATAGACAGATGGTGAATAACGATCACAAACTGGTATCCCTTAGACGAAAAACACAAGCATGACCCAACAAATGTGGGAGCGACGACCTGGTGATATTGCTGGAAAAACGGGAGTACTGGCTACAGACCGCAGAAGACGGAGAGCATGAGGGCTTTCAACGCTGTAGACGGTTCTTATATCGATGACTAATAAATACTAATTACTAAAACAATGGTCCAGTAAGTAGTATGTAATGTACAAGTACCCAATTCTAGGTAAGTGGAAAAAAAATTAAAATAATATTTAACACATATGATAGTTGTAAGGAATGTAAAAAAACGCTTAAATTAAAGTATATAGGTACTAACCAACTTATCATCCATAATTAGCCATTGAGTGGAATTAGCAACCGATCGAACAACCGTCCTTCACGAAGGCCGCGCGTGTGAGTGACCTGTCAACCGGCCGCCGCCGTGCGCGCGCCGCGTGCGCCGGCCGCTGCACCACCATGTTAATTACTACGACCAATAAGGCGCCCCGTCAACATATTTGCTTTTTTAATTTATGAATTGTTCGCAAACCCACTTCATTAAGGTTATCGACGTCTTTTTTTCAGCGGCCTTGAACGAAATGCCAAGATTAATTCCCAACCACTGACATGCAACATGACTCCGGCTTACAGCCTTTTTCGGCGTTGCGTATGTTGGTATTCGCGATGTTATGATTCGCGATGACATGAACATCCTAGAGAGCGCTCGCAAAATTCCTACATACAGGTAGAAAACAATACGGCCAAAGATTAGCATCTTATAGGCTGTCAGTTTACTTAATTAAATAGTTATTCGATTCGAAGATTTATTTATGAAAGATTTAGTCGTAATGTTATGTGCAATACAGATTGAAATGTTTTATTTTATAAATTTATAAACATGAATTTGGATTAAACTGGCCTCAGATATATAGTACTAAGATGTTTAAAAACTAAACCAGTGGTTTGGTCGTTCATCGCTCCACACGGCCGGCTCTCGCCCTACTTATGTAATGACATTCTGGAGAGCGACAGCCAGCTAGATATTTTTTTCACTTCCGAGCAATTTTTTATGAGGTTATCGAGTTTATATTTGGAAAGTGTGGTAGCTCCATCCAATTGATAAAATTAAAATGATTATAATAGTAATATATTCATCAGCTAATCAACAGAAGTAGTGTATCTGTGGTAGTATACAATGGGCTGAATTCCGAGTGTATAGTGTTAAGACTACGTGTGCAATATATGTATATTACTATCTAATTTACTGACTGATTTTTGGGTTAAAACCCAATCTATAGCTTAACTGGTGCCTTTCCACCAGAGAATTGCTATGCAGCAGAGCTATGCTGCGAGGTTCTGACAGCTGCGCTACGAAAACCCGTTTCCACCAGTGCTATGCTATGTGAACTTACAATCCCTACACTATGCCGAATCATCATAATTAGCACAGGGCTCATCTTAAGATGAGGGGAATGGAAGGGAATGTGCCGTAGGTACAGTAGCTTCCCCATACCGAGTATTGCATTTTTAATTTGCAATATTATATACAAGCACATGAACCAACCCGGCCTCAAGTAAACTTATTTAGCCCTTTTTACTTTGATTGGGCGTCGAACTCGTCAACGAGATCAAAGCGGCGGCCGCCTCCGCTCAGCGCCCGCGTATCATCGACGGATCTTTGTCATTCGCAGCGACATCGTCGGAACAGGCGCCGCCGCTATTGGCAATTAATGTAACCAAAGATCATCAATAAACAACTTTATCACTTCATCGCCTCTGACACCGGAGGTATTTAAACAGCCACGCAAGTACTTATATTATAAAAGTTTTGAATATTCAGTCACGCACAGCTTTCGACATCGAGTTCTGAAGTAGTGTCATTTTGGTTATTTTTTGCCATTACATACACTTTTCGCATCCAAAAGTATGCAGAAAAAAAAGTTAGTCTCAGGGTACATTATGATTCTTCAATACAATACAACGAAATAAGTACCTACTTTTAGTCGCAAAGACTGCAAGCGCAATTGTATTGTCGGCTGGCCGGTTTTTGATAAAAGCCAGAGCAATGTTCTAATGACCGAGTGCTGTATTTTAAAGGCTGCTGGACCAATTATGACCATTTAAACGGATGGCCGGAGCGTATGACGAGTTGGTCGGTCTAGCTGTCATGCCATCTATGGCAATCCAAAGTCCGATCAGAGCCGCCCTTTGATATACTTTCATGGTAATTTAGACCCATTTCGACGGTTTCGAACGCTTTAATGCTACAAGCACACGGTAAAAGTGTTTGAATATGATAATGATCGACATATCGTAATAGCTACTGTCGATGTTTTACTAAATATTTATAGATAAGTAATCCTAATGATGTAAGTTTTCAATAATACAATGTATCGATACACGGGTTTGTGCTCATTATAGAGTTTTTAATGATGTATTGGTATATTATGAACCAATATGAATTAAAATGGTTGAGTACCATATTCAGCTTTCAGTGAACACATCCATCGCAATTTTGTAGGTTGAAGTACAGATTAACGAACCCTGGATTAATGAAGAGCCCCTGAGTAGGTTTACATACACCGGTATTTACTGTGAGCGGCGTGCCTTCCTTTACCCTGATTACTGCAGTGAGCCTTATTTGCGTGCTTCCTTCATTTAGAAACTAGAAATTAATCATAGCTCGTTTATCGCTTACAAACTTGATCGCAAACGAAGCGATCGCGGCGCGAGATTCGATCGGGCCGAGCAGGAGCTCGCGTGAGCCTCTCACGCGCAGATACAAAGAGATACGCTCCAGCGATCATGAGCATTGATAATAAATCACATACATATCAGTTACTAGCCGCATATCGTGGGAGATTGCCCGCCAAAGAGTTATGTCTCGCCTAGGGTCTTGGTAAATCTCATTTCGTGTGAATGAGGAAACCTTTTACTAATTTTAAGCTTACATAAATGATTTATTTCCGTCCTAAAATGTAGTCATTGGAGTGTTTATGAAAGAAAAACGACGACAATTCGCAAAAATAAATGATGCGTTGCCTTATGCATTCGCGAAACGAATCAATTTCTGAAATTCAGCGGCCAATCGATCAGTTTCAGGGTAAGCGTGCGTCAAAAGTGCGAAACTATTCGCATTTCAGCGTTGCTGGTGCGCTTTATATTTCGCATTGCAGTGCGTTAGGCACGCAGCCGCGGGCTGCCCCTCCTCCCATTGTGCGGGCGCAGTAACTTCTCGCTAACAAGAGCTAAGCGCCGGCGCAAGGCACCGAAGCCTTTACACATTAGCTATGAAATACAGAGGTAAACAAGTGATTCTACCAGGGGCTCAACATGACACGTACCTATTCCGTTTCGCATCCCAATTGAATGTCGTCTAATATCAATCAATATTAAAGGGTAATTCTGTAAACTACGCCACCCATGTAAGAGACACGCTTGCCTTCCGTGCACAAGAAAACGACAGGCAACTCTCCTCGGGAATGGGTTTTTTGGACAAATTTTTAATATTAATATTGGGGGACAATTTTACACAAATCGACCTAGTCCCAAACTAAGCAAAGCTTGTACTATGGGTACTAGACGACGATATACATACTTATATAGATAAATATATACTTAAATACATAGAAAACATCCAAGACCCAAGAACAAATATCCGTGAAAAATGCACAAGTAAATGCCCTGGCCGGGATTCGAACCCGGGACCTCTAGCTTCGGAGGCAGAGTCACTACCAACTAGGCTAAACAGGTCGTCGTAAATTTCGATAAGTATCTGACCTTATGAAGTTTTATCTGTTTTGTTCATATTGCCTCTTATACCTAAGAGTTTCGATGAGGTTGTATGAGGTAAAATACCATATTATTAACTTTATTACGTCAAAAGTGTTATAATTCTGAAAATCATTCCATAATGCTTCCTCGTCTGGTCAGAACGGCGTTACAAAAACGCGATATATTTCATTGCATGCCCTTAATGTGTAGAGTCTAGTTGAACTTCCAAGTATGTGACTTGTACCACAGTCAAAGCCCGCAGCGCAATCACATTTGTAAAAACCATAATAAGCGGCCTGTTTTGGCATATTGTATTGACACGCGATAAAGCGCACCGAGATTGTGAGGATCACTGTGACTTATTACCTCATATAGACAGGGCATTGTCTTGTGTAACCAAAACCCGAAAACTTCAATGTATAGTGACTTTAAACCAAGTTCGATCTTGAACAGTTATTATTAGTTAAGAACAATATACATTTTTATTTTACAAGCTTTTATTTAATGTTCGTATGTAAATAGGTACCTATCTAAGATTTTTTAAATATTTTTTTCAGCCCCTTGCCGGTATTTGATTGAGCTGAAATTTGGCTCTTTTATGAAAGGTCAGTTACAATGCAATATAATGAATGGCACCACCGAGCTGATCTGGTGATGGAGACAGGAGAAGGTGGCCATCGCAAGTCCTTAACTACACAAGATAAACCCGTCGTGTTTAGGCTCATTGGAACCCAGACTATGCAAAAAAGTACAGTCGGAAATAAAAGCTTGATCATATATGATTTTTTTGACAAAAACTTATTAAATACATACAAGACAAACATGAGTTGCAGTGTGTTGGAGTAATGTTTTATTCTGATAGAATACTGGCGGTAGATTGTAATAATAACGAATCGATAGGTACTGTCGAGGAATTTGATTTCTGGGCCACTACGTACCTTGTCACAATGAAAACGAATATGAAAGCTGTTAGAGATCTCATATTCCTGTCACTGTGACAAGGTACCAAGTGGCCTAGAAATCAAATTCCTCGACTGTACATAGTATAGAAACCATCTAAGTACTTAACTCTTCCTCTCGAATAACAGTTCCGTAATCGGAATACCCCACAGCATGAGGCACCCAGGTCTGAAACTTACATACCACCACCACCACCATATCAGCCAATGGACGTCCACTGCTGGACATGGGCCTCCCCCAAATTCACGGCGGGTATATGCCATAATCGCCACGCTTGGCATGCGGGTTGGCGATCGCAGTATCTCCACCGCACTCCAGGGATGCTGCTGCCCATCCCCCGGTGGTCTTGGTCGTAGTTTTAGGACATACCCGGGTCCTTCAAACTTACATACATGATACTTAAATATCTCTCACCTACCTCATGAACAGTGATCGTAACTTTTGTAGCATTTTCGGTGCAGCGTAGTGGTGTTAACGGAATTGGGATAAAAGATTTAAATTATTATGATTCATTAGCGTTAATAACGTTAATATTAAGCTTAATTAACCGTTTAAATTGTATTTGCCCATACCAACTCCGTTAACACCACTACAGTGGACCGAAAATAATACAAAAGTTACGATCACTGCTCATGAATGCTGAGATAAATTGATTTACGAAGTGAAAACAACATGCACATTAGTCGCTATATTTGGATATGTATACACGTGAAAAACTTATTAGTTTTCAAACCTAAATCAATTAGGTATAATCTATTGGGCTTCTCCCGAATTGACACGTAATTGGATTAGTTTTGATATTCAGTTACGAAAACAAAAATAATAATTTCTTCTAAATAAGTTAAGTAAGTAAAGTAGGTCCAACTTCGAGAAAGAGGTTAATCGTCGAATCCGACTCGGCTGGGCAGCGTTCGGGAAGCTACGGCACATCTTTTCGTCCAATATTCCGCAGTGTCTCAAGACAAAAGTCTTTGACCAGTGTGTGCCAGTGATGACATACGGCACTGAAACGTGGTCGCTTACTATGGGCCTCATAAGAAGGCTCAAAGTCACCCAAAGGGCAATGGAGAGAGCTATGTTGGGAGTTTCTCTGCGTGATCGCATCAGGAATGACGCCATCCGCAGCAGAACCAAAGTGACCGATATAGCCCTCCGAATCGCTAAACTTAAGTGGCAGTGGGCGGGGCACATAGCACGTAGAACCGATGGCCGTTGGGGCGGAAAGGTTCTCTCTCGAGTGGCGACCACGTACCGGAAGGCGTAGCGTGGGCAGGCCCCCCACACGGTGGACTGATGACCTGGTGAAGGTCGCGGGTGTCCGCTGGATGCGGGTGGCGCAGGACCGGTCATTGTGGAAGTCTTTGGGGGAGGCCTATGTCCAGCAGTGGACGTCTTTCGGCTGACATGATGAAGTTAAGTAAGTACTTACTCCTTAAAATATACTTACAATCTAGGAAAGTCTGAATATCAAAAATGCATTTAAGAAACCACTTGCCTCAATCAAAAACGAAAAAATATCAAAACCATTAACACGTGTGTTTCAATAATCGATGAGTCCTTAAATTAAAACTTTTTGCTTTGTTTTAGAGTTCCTTTGGAGAACAATTGTAAATGCGAGTAAAACTAAAATTGCACACGTAAAACCTGCTTTAATTAATATTATTCCAAAATAGTGAATAATCCGAAGCCAAAGTGAAAACTCGGAATATGATTCGACCCGAAGTGGCTATCAATTATCGTATTAATTGATTGACACTTTCATGTCTATTAATGTGAAACTTTCTTAGTCAATGTCAAATGTCAGAAAGAAAACTGTTACTATTTTGCCATTTGATATGACGGATGTTAAATAATTGAATGACAACGGTATAATGACACTTCTTCGGGTGTAGTCGTAATCCGAGTTTTTACGGTGGGAACGGATTATTACTACATCTGTACTGTTTTAATTGGTATTAAAAAATGGTTCAGCAACAAGTTTTATAGAGAAACTTGTTGGTCATTATTTAACTGTTTTTTATTAATATATTAGGAATTAGGAACCCGCGTATTTTCCGCAGTCTACAAGCTATTCAATATTAAGGAAAACGTACCAATGCCTGACGCCTCAATGCCCAATAGATGACACCGATCTGTCACCCCTATTGTAGTGACATTAGATTACTGTATAGGTACTTGGCACCTTTTTATCAATTGGGTCAGCGATGAGCACTGGTACTTTTACCTTATCTAGCTTAAGTGTTATTATGATGGTTTATGGGAAGAAATGAGTTTTCAGTGCAGAATGCTGAGTTACTCAACGTAATGCTCGATTAAAACCACGGAACCTTCAATATGCAGTGGATTCGGGCTTCAATATATTTAAACTTTTGTTACTACAAAGCAAGAGCAAGGAATGTGCGCGAGCGCCACCCTTAAAAAAGCCTAATTTAATTTAACAGGTAGGCACAGTTTCTTTAATCATAGCCTTACCTTTAAATTACATAGTCCGTAATAGCTCCCGAGCAATCGGCAATTCTTCATTTTTGCTACTGTTTTTTTGTATCTATAAAAAATAAACACACCCCTAGCCTGAGCTTGAACTTGTGTTAAATCCAAACTCATCAACTTTAATTTAATAAAGTGCATGTTAAATAAAAAATCTCGGTTCGATGACCATACTGCATATTTAGTTTGCTTACACTTTTTTTAAATGAGTTTCTTATTGGTGAACCAAGTCATATAGTATAGGCGCAGAATGAAAAGGTTTGTCACTTTGACTCCGACCTTATGAAAAGTGACGAATCTTTGTATTCCGCGAATGTACATATTTTTCGTTTAATAATAATTAGTCATTAGGTATGGTGCTATGGTGTGCACGCCATCATTTCGATCGAGAATATTTTGACAGTTATGATTAGCGGATATATATTTTGAAGAACCATACTGAACACTAAATTACCAGCCTTATAACACTCTTGGGGATAATGTGCGGTATAATACACACTACCGGAGGGTGAGATCGCGTCTGTCAGCACACGTCCGGGAAATTACAAGGAGCAAAATAAAACTTAGCACTCTTAGGTGTCAAAATTGCCATAATTTTCAAGGGCGATGCACCACGCCTTTCTTAAAGAAAGCCGACGTTTTTACTGGCTTCAAAAATCTCAAACTCAATTTTTTTAATGATTTGTGGCCGCAACCGATATTCCGAAATTGGATGATCGGAAACGAAACCCCTATCGTGTGAAAATAATATCGGGACCCGGCTTCCTTGGTTCGAGATGATTAGTGGATTGAGCCTTGCTCTTATTTGACTCCTGATCAAAATTGAGATACATTTGAACACGAAATATCAATAACCAATATAAGAATGCAGTAACTTCCGCTGATAAGGCCATTCTTGCCATCTAAATACTTGATGGTAGCTCTAATCGTGACTTTCACTTTTCCGGCTTCTTAAAAACAATAACTAATAGAGGTACAATAACTAATAATAACAAATAAAACAAATCGAACAAAGAGTAGGTACGTCATAGGTACGAGATTAACTGGACAATGACGATGTTGTTATTGAATTATAAACTTATAGATAAATAAATTCAACGAAAACGCATCGTGAAAGGACTTTAGATTAAAGCAATGAAAACTTATGAATGCTCCTGATTCTTGTAATCACAAGAATAACATGCTTTAACTATTTCACGCTGATTTGCTACTTCTACGTGTAAAATTTAATTTTTTGATGTGTATTGATAACAAAATTAGTTACGTGTATTCAATGGTCAACCAGACGTGAAATTGGTAACGTTTGGAGTGCGCCGGCGAGTCAAGTGTGGCGACAACAAACTGCGTCTTGCTTTGTTGCCCGTTACGCCGAATTGCGCAAAAGGGGTTTCTACCTGCGATCGAACAGTAAAGAAAAAAGCTTTCGACGTTCAAAGTTACACAAACTGCCCAACGCAACCAAACTTGTGCTGCCACGTCCCGCAACATTACACAATATTCACAATAGAACCCTTCGTTCGATCTACTTAAGGATTTTTTATGTTTAATTTTGGAGTCAACAAGGTGGACTCGAGGGTTCTCGACAAACTGCTAAACAATTGTTGCGTCATGGTCAATAGAGCACGGTGAGTTTTTGCACACTTTTTTTCTGATGATCCTTTAGAAAACCACCGAAACCGTTATTGGTTCGCCAGTTCTAATTTATGCGGCATCTCTAAAAGGTATTAAGAATATTATGATAAGGGCTGCCCAAAGCTACGCAATTTAGCTACAATCAGATTAAAGGATTAAAAAGGAGCGGTAAAGTATGTAGCATCCTAATGCGTTTCTCGCAACTGGTAAGCGTAAAAATGGCTATATCCAATGATTATACGTGAGCTTTGCTACATTCATTTCTCACCGGTTTTAAGTTCCTTATTATAGAGAGACTTTATATTAAATTATTAACATCCCATTATACAAAATTCAGGACGTAAAATAGTTTTTAGAATAAACTCCGTTATCTACGTTTGCTATTATGAAAATTAATGATGTTTCAAGACAATAAAAAAACTTTGCTGATTCCTTATTTTTTTGTCGAACATGATTTCCTCATTTAACGCCTTTTGTGATTGATTAATTTTAACAATGGATTATTAACAGGACGTTTTACCTGTTTAGATGTTTTTGCAACTTTCAATTACACAGCAGTCCCGTTTTTATAAGGCGTTAAAGAAGCTGCGTGGTCTAAGAACGCTTCCATTGAACGTGGTTAAATGTGTGTCTATTGGTACTTGGAATTGGGTGTAATTTACTCACAATATATTGCAATGCTCGTAAAAGAGCCAGAATCACACCTATAATTCAAAATCCAAATTTTGGTGACATGCTACTTCTAACAAATAAGGGGCTTGATAAAGAGGTATTAGAAATAGCTCACGCCACCATACAAAGTCGGAGGATGTACAACGGACGCTCGTGCCTTTTAGAAAGATTTATATCTTAACACAAAAGTGATCGTAAATTTGTATTCGACTTTACAAATTTCACACAAAACTAATTCGATTCCCGGAGAAGGAAATAAATGGCGTACCAATTATTTACAAGGCACCCAACCGGAAGTTTTCAAGTATTTTATCGGTCTGCTTTTGAACGCACCACTGAGTTTAAACTAATGCGAATCACACAAGCCTCGCCTAAGCTGGGAAGAATGGAGGATTACACCTAAATCCTGTTTTTGTTTGTTTTCTTAGTCCTAATTCTATTGTAACTACCTGGGATCGGTTTGAAGGTTATAACGCATGTACTTAGTTAAAAAAATTGCAAGTCTAAGATAAAATCCGAGAGTGGAAAAATAGGACACATTAACCACACGCTTATATATTAAATATATTATAATACAACATATGAGACGAAGGTGATTTTACACAAATATGTAATTTAGATCGTCACACTATCTACATAAATTGGTTGCAAGCAACACCGTTTCCCATCGGGATTATAACTAAGCAAGACAGTTCATTTGTCAATATTTCTTAGACAGGGATAAATATTATCAAAGGTTACGAGATAATGACTAAAAGCATCGGCTTCTGTATCTCCAACTAGGCGTCATAGTTATTGTTGTATATGTGTACATTGGCGGGTAGATTTAAGAATGCTCATGTCAAACAGTTAATAAATGGTCGTCTGGAAAGCCACACCTAGTCTTTTATTTAACACTGGCGACGGGCTGGAAATACAGTCTTTTTCGAAGAAAATCGCGTGTGAAATATGGCAACTAATATCGGAAAGTTAAGTGCTTTCGATATTGCTAACGGCAACTGGCGAATCTACGTGGACAGAGTGGAAATGTACTACAAGGTCAACAAGGTCGAGGACGACATGAAACTACCGATTTTAATCTCGGCCATCGGCGATGCAGCGTACGAGTTAATGGTAACCCTGTGTAGCCCACGGAAACCAGGAGATATACCATACGCAGAGGTGGTGAAAATAATGGGAAATCATTTGCAACCACGACCATCAGTACTGGCAGAACGTTTTCGTTTCCGACAATGTCGTCAAGTCAAAGGTCAGTCGTTAAAAGATTATGTCGCAGAGTTGAAGAAATTATCTCGTTATTGTGATTTCGAAACAACGCTCAACGAGAATTTACGCGATCAATTTGCATGCGGAATTAGTAATGATTTATTTCGACAAAGATTATTTACCGAATCAAAATTAAATTTCGAGAAAGCTGTTGCTATCGCATCGAACCTAGAAGCGGCGGAAAGAGATGCATTAGCGGTCGAAGCTATTAGCCCCGCGGGGGTGTTGGCGGAGGGGGTGTATCATGCTCGCGCAGGCGCAGGAGGGGCACCCGCGCCGAGCACATCGACATTCGGAGGCACCTTACGTCAACCAAACATATGTACAGGACATTTTAAAAACGGTTGCACGGCGTGCGGTGACCGTTATCATAACTTTATGGAATGCAGATTCCAGAATTTTGTCTGCAGTAGGTGTGGAAAGATGGGTCATTTAAGACGTGTGTGTCCAAACCCGGTGGAGCAAGTCAGCGTTTCGGCGGGTAGGGGGCGAGATGGGGCTACCGCTGGCCGGGGTGCGCGGTCGAGGCGGCCACGCGGGCGTAGCGGGCCCTCACGCCGGAGCCCTAGTGCACACTGGCTACAAGATGAATATCAAGCTACGGCGGAGGTGGAGGAAGGGTCTGAGGACGAGTGCATTAATCAGATGTCATTAGCAAACTACAAACCGGTGAGCATATTAGTCAGTGTAAACAATGTTACTATTAAAATGGAGATCGACACCGGGTGCGCTTTATCGTGTGTTAGTGACAAGGTATATGAAGAACTGTTCCGGTCTATACCGTTAAACAGATGTGATCTAATTTTAAAGTTTTATGACCACAGTAGGATTAGACCACTGGGATACATTAACGTACCAGTAGAGTGTAATAATGTTAAAAAGTGTCTTGACTTGTACGTTATCGCAAACGGGAACCGGACCACAAATTTATTGGGCCGGCAGTGGATGGCAGAGTTAGGTTTAACCGTTAGCGTACCCGCAGCATTAAATTTTGTTGAGCCAAGGTCGGAAAATGAAATTGTGAACGATATTTTTTTCAGGCATAAAGAATTGTTTGATGGCCGGCTGGGGCGATTCACAGGCGGGACGGCGACGCTGCGCGTGCGCCCGGGCGCTGCCCCCGTGTTCCACCGCGCGCGCCCGTTGCCCTACGCGCTGCGCGAGCGCGTCGACGCTGAGCTGGATTCCATGCTAAGCGCCGGCGTCATCGAGCCTGTTGATGCCTCTGACTGGGCCACGCCACTCGTACCGATACGTAAGCCCGATGGCAGCTTACGTCTTTGTGCCGATTACAAGGTAACATTGAACAAAGTTTTAATGGTTGACAAATACCCCGTTCCGAAAATAGAAGATGTATTTAGTAGTCTCAGTGGTAGCGCATATTTTACTAAACTGGACCTGTCACAAGCATATTCCCAGGTATTATTGGATGATGAATCAAAACGATATACGGTGATTAACACGCACCGAGGGTTATTTACCTACAATAGATTAGCATTTGGTATATCATCTAGTCCGAGTATATTCCAGAGGTTAATGAGTAACCTAATACAAGGCATTGATAATGTTGTCGTTTTCTACGATGATATATTAATTTCGGGCAGTAACTTACAACAGCATTTATCAACGGTAAACACAGTTTTGGCTAGGTTGCAGGAGCATGGATTAAAATTAAAAAAGGAAAAGTGCGTTTTTCTACAGGAAAGGGTTTCGTATCTAGGATATATTATTGACAGAAGTGGTGTAAGTGTAGATAAATCAAAAATAAAACCAATCGTGGAGATGCCTCACCCGAGTAATACTAGTGAGCTCCGGTCATTTTTAGGCATGGTTAATTTTTATGCTAAGTTCGTCAAGCATCTCAGTAGTCATTTGACACCACTTCATGCGTTGTTAAAAAAAAACATCAAGTGGCAATGGGGTGAACAACAGATTAAAGCGTTCAATAAAGTGAAGAGTATGTTGTCTAGTGCCGAGGTACTCGCGCATTATGACCCCGCGTTGCCCGTGGTGGTAACGAGCGACGCCAGTTCGTTCGCGCTAGGCGCCGTGCTGGCGCAGCGCTACGCAGACGGTTCGGAGCGCCCCCTGGCGTACGCATCGCGCGCGCTCACCGCACCTGAGCGCAATTATAGCCAAATTCATAAAGAGGCGTTATCTATATATTTTGCGATAAAACGTTTTCACCAGTACCTGTATGGTAGGCATTTTTCCTTGCGGACGGATCATAAGCCCTTAGTCAGCATATTTGGACCCAATGTAGGTGTACCTAGTATGACAGCTAGTAGATTACAGAGATGGGCTTTATATTTGTCGGCATATGATTTCGACATAGAATATGTCAAATCGGAACAAAATGTGGCGGACGTCTTGTCGCGACTTATTAAAGCGCATAAATTGAGTGAAGTGGAGAGTGAGAAAAAGGAGCCAGAGCAAACTTATCTCCATTTTGCGTCCGACGCCCTGCTGTTAGATTACAAGGTGCTTAAGAAAGAAACGGAAAAGGATCCGTTACTGTCCCGCGTAACAAGTTTTATTTTAGATGGCTGGCCTGATTCCGTCGAGAATGTCGAGATAGATCAATTGAGGCCTTTCTTCAACCGTAGGCGGGAACTTTACTTAGAACTCGGGTGCATTATGTGGGGACACAGAGTAGTAATTCCGGTAGGTTGTCAAGACAAAGTTATTAGGGAGCTTCACGAAGCTCATATGGGAGTAGTAAAAACCAAATCATTAGCGAGGAGTTACGCCTGGTTCCCGGGCATCGATGAAGCGATTGAGCGGACATGTGGCGCGTGCGCTGTGTGCGCGGCGACGGCCAGCGCGCCGCCTGCGCACGCCCCGCGCGCCTGGCCTTGGCCGGAGCGCCCGTGGACCAGGTTACACTTAGATTTTTTGGGCCCGGTTGCAGGAAATAGGTACTTGGTAATAGTAGATTCGTGCTCTAAGTGGATTGAGGCTATCCAAATGGCGAGCACTACGGCGTCCGCAGTCATCGCTAAGTTACGGGAAATCTGGGCCAGGTTTGGAATACCTAAACAAGTAGTATCAGATAACGGGCCACCTTTCTCTAGTCAAGAATTTAAATATTTCATTAAGAGTAATGGTGTGGAACATATATTTACAGCCCCATACCACCCCTCGTCGAATGGGGCAGCAGAGAGTGCTGTAAAAATATGTAAACACGTTTTGCTTAAGGCGCAAAAACAACAACTCGATTCGGAAATAGCTCTAAATAGATTCCTATTAATTTATAGAAATACGGCACATAGTACGACTGGAGACAGTCCAGCCAACATTTTGCAGGGCAGAAGTTTGCGCACACGGCTGGATTGTTTAAAACCAGAGAGAGGGTCGCGCGTGCGGGAGGCTCAGGTACGACAACAACGCGCGGTAGGCGGCGCGCAGCGCGGTTTTCAAGAGGGGGACACGGTTTGGTATAGGAATTTTAGTGCTAGGAATCCGGACAAGTGGCTTAAAGGTATTATCAAAGAGAGTTTAGGTAGCACAGATTATGCAGTAGAAGCTATTACTGGGGAAAGGACTCATCGACATGTTGACCAATTAAAACGGCGTTCACGAAATAATCTGTTACTTATTCCGAGTGACGTGGCACAATCGGGAACAGCAGGCCCGAACAGCCCGGGCGGGTGCGGTGGTGGTGCGGACGAGGCCCATGCGCCGCCGTCAGACCAGCCATTGAGATATCAACCCCCTAGAACTCGAAATCCTCCAATTCGATATGGTTTCGAGGAAGTATTTTCTGTTAGTTAGTAACAATTTCATTTTCTTTCAGTGTGCGATGTTTTCTATTTTTTTTTTTTTGGATAAGACACAGTCATCTAATGTCATCAAGGATACCTATTTATTATTATATAAGATTATATTTTAAATATTGCAAACTTGTTATTTTGATTATTCTTGTTGTTTAATTTACCTACTAAGCAATAATGCAATTGTTAGACTTAATGACGAATAGGAAGTTTTTTTTTGTTGTTAACAATTAAACATACCAGTGGGCACTTCCGCAGCATTATAATAGCAACAGCATTATTATTTATCAAATTTGTAATTTTAATTCGTCTTACTCCAAATGGCGAAGACTATTATAGTCAAACCTATTAAAGGCTTCGAGCTGGTGTATGCAAAGCTGTTGTTCAGACAACGGGTGGATACTTCCACGTAATAATAATTACTTAACTAAATTACCGAACTTGAAAATTGGTGGAAGGTGAGGTAGTGATGATTCATTTGTACGCGTATGTGTATCTACCTTTTGTCAAGAGTCATTTAACGCTAGTGGCTTTAGCAATAGTTTTTATTTATTGATAGGCTTATGTCAACTAAAATGGTCTTTGAGCGAGCGGTTAGTCTAAGCCTTATTTGTATTACTTTTATATTTTGTGTAAGGGTTCTTGGAATAACCGTGGAGGTGTTGTATATGTGTACATTGGCGGGTAGATTTAAGAATGCTCATGTCAAACAGTTAATAAATGGTCGTCTGGAAAGCCACACCTAGTCTTTTATTTAAAATTAATACTGTGAATGATTGCTGTAGGAATACGTCAATAGATAACTACTTGGAGACACTTAGACCCTTCTTTCTTTTAATAGCCACCATTGATTTAATTTTTGTAAATGAGGTAGCGGCAGTGATAGCATGCCATTTTCGAATACTTTTTTATTTGAATACTAGCATTACTTAGTTTACAATTAATAGTTTCTTAACTTTTTTTCTTATTTTCTCTCGATTTGTTTTAACCTCTGCGGCGTGTCTGTTGTTGGCGTTTAATTGATTAAGGAAATCATCTTTATCGACGACATGTTAGGTAACGTCTCTACTTTAATCAAACAACTTCATTTTGATTGGTTTTCTTTGGAGGGAAATCTCAAGTTCAATTAATAAAACGAAATCAACTAGAGCACCGGTCCAAGTATTTCCGTGTTGATCGATGTAATTATATTTTTTACCAACGGCTACTAATTAGTTATCTCTGTTATTTATTCTTCGACGTGAGGTACACTGTCGATACGAAAATATGATTGTAAATAGTAAAAAAATACATTCATTAAATACATTTAGGTACCTGTAACCTATTTATTGATATTTTTCAATTATATTTAAAGGAACTACTTTAAGCCTGCGGTCAGACAATGACCGTTCAAGTGGCCGGATTTACACCTGACGGAGATTTTCCTTGCTAAATTATGGCTTAGCTTTTGTCCAAATACCGCCTTTTGCAGCCACATCAAGGGCGATACCGACAATGTTCCCGGATCTTACCGTCACTGGAGCGAAGACGCGTGCCTCTAATCTCTATTGATATAACGGAATAAGCGAAAGGTTGTATGAACACCTTACGTGTTTTTATATCGCCTATTTCATAAATGCATCCTTATAAAACGATAGACCGCTACTGTTTGTATGGTATTATATTATAGAAACGGTATTGTGATGTGCCGTTAGAGCAAATAGAAAAAATACATTTGAAGTGTTACACTTTTTCGAGGTAGGTGCCTAACTGTATCACCAGCCCCGATCTCTTCCGAAACTCGAGCGATCGATGCTTCAAGGTGGAAGGAAGCAATACATTATTTTTTCTCGCACCATCAACATTATGTTATTGAATTACTTTTGAAATTGATTTGGTAGTGCGGCGTTTGCAGAAGGTTTACATCTGCTAGAGGCATACGCATGTTTTTTTTTTATCCCAGAGATATTGCGGACGGCTCGATGTGGGCGCTTAATTACCGAGCACATTCATAAAGATAACGTAATGTAATCCCCTCGCAAACAATCGCGACACTGCAAGGTGTGGTGCCTTAGATTTAACTTTGAAATGTGTTCGAAACGTGATCTTCTATTCACCGAAAAGGTGATTCTAGGTGAATGCGACTCGCATTGGCACGTTCCTAATCAATTACACACATTTTATTATGGGTGCACATTGGCCTATAATTCTTTGAATGGTGCCTCTTGTGTATGAAATATGTAGTTTTTGTTGTAGTAGCACTCAGAGATTAATTTATATACACTACGTATAATGAATAATTAATACCTATGTCTCATACTTAAGTAAATTAGCTGGGACGAAGCACTGTTATAATCATTTAATTATTGGCAAACGTCTTATAGGATTACTGTGTACTTAAGCAGTAATTAAAGAGGTCTGCTATATGCAATAAAATGATTGTCAGTGACATTTATACGGCAGTCTTGAATACGGTGTTCGCAAAACAAATATGATGGTTTCGATATATAATTACAGTTCAATAAACATAACAATACACCGTGTGTGGCCATAGTTCAGTGTGGTCTTAAATACGGTCGAACGTCGCATTTGCAATGGTTCTAATTAAGATACTGATTTTATGATCAGTGGGCGATTAACTTCTTATTGCAGTAAAATCCAGGCAAAGCTACGCCGGTAAATAACATCAATCGAACCTAATCCATACAAGTAATCTCGACTGACTTGCGTAAGTACTAGTAGTAATCAACGGGCCGTGACTGAACAAATAAACAACAGTTACTCTAATTATCTTCTATTAGACCAGTAAACTTTGTTCATTAACACAATACTGTATCGGGTGATATGTTATAGTTATTTCTTCGTGGCTAAATGCGTTTTCTGCTCTTGACATCACTTACGAACACATAAAACACGGTTTAACAAAAACGCTTGAGATTGATTGTCGGCGGAGTCAAAGCATATCGTGAGCAGATGACATTGCGTTGCACAATGCATTATGATAAAAGGGTAGAAGCATTGCAATTTATAGGGGCACTATACGGTCAAATTGTGTAACCCAACACTTGGCAAAACCCCTTCTCCATGTCAGCACGTGTGTAAACGCCATTATACTAGAAATGACAAATGATGGATCACTTAAACGGTTTTTGCAATGATTAATTAAGCACAATGAAAATGCGAATCGCGGTTTCGTTTTATGAATTTTATAGACAACAACATATTTTAAGTATTTGCAGAACAAAACTATAAAAGTTGAACGTGTAAAGTTTCCTCGACTGACCTAAACAAATATTGCAGTTTGCCCACTGGCGCCTGCAACTTGATATGGCGGCAGCGAAATTAAATCGCAGAGTATGTCAACAATACATGAGTTTTTTTACTTTTAAGTAGTATCTGTTTCCCAGGCAATAACGCATTTTGAAGCTACTATATCATGCACTAAGTTCTTTGGTATCTTAGAGAAATCTTCGAGCATCATCATTAGATAACTTAGATTTTAGTGGACGGCGTACGAGCCCAATTCCAAAGAAAAACTGCAAATCGATACTTCCTTAGAAACGGGTACTCAAGTAGCCTGTGTAAATTTGTAATATTGAAAAATAAAAATAAAAATACAATGACATTGTTTTTTGGGGTTATTTGTGAGGATATCACGTATCATTTGTGGTATTTTATACAAAAAAAAATCAGCCATATCGTATTTGGAGGAAACTTGTTATGTATTGAAAAATATTTTTTTACTTAAATAAAAAAATGGCTGAAATGTAGTCATGTGGTATATTTTTTGAATTAACTTAAAAAGCTCTTTCATGTAATACCACACACGATACGAGTAGGTCTATGAAAAAAAAACCCCGTACAATAAAAAATGCACATGAATTCACAAAGTAAACACATGAATTCACTGTTCACTTTAGTCTAAAATTGTCCTTTTGTTACAGTGTTGTTACATGATCGAAAATTACTTGACACCATACTTTGCCAAAAAGCGCGTTTTTCCAAATAACCCACTTTTTGAACAAGTGGTGACGTAAAATTGTGTACCAAACACGGGTCGTAAATAGGTATAATCATCTTACGAGTCGCACATAAAATCTGTCCTATCAGGGTATTTTTTTCGACCGTTTTGTTGGCGTGATTGATATCTATAGCCATGCTAAATTTCAGTTTTCTAGTAGTAACGGTTACTGAAATAAGCCGCGGACAGACGGTCGGACGGACGGACAAACGGATACGGCGCAACTATAAGGGTTCATCGTTTAATATAAAACCCTAAAGCTCGAAACGCACAGAGCGGGCGCGGGGCGGAGGCGGCTTTGATTCTTTGATTTTTCCGAAACTGTCGATTGTGTCGATTACTACTTCATATGTCACACACGCCGCCTCTGCTCCGCTATCCTACGCGGTTTTTTGGTGCGACATCCCCCGGACCGCGTTGGCTTAACTTACCGAAAAACCGCCCCCGCCACGCAACGACTCTGCGCCGCGCTCTGTGCGTTTCAAGCTTAAAAAGGGCCCCATATGAAGACCAGCGGTAGCCAGTGGCTAGCACATGCTGATTTGGGGCCATTTCGTGGCTGTTTTATGTGACAGTACAACTAAAAAAGTTAGAAATCATTTCTATCACTCCTCTTCTCTGACTTGAATATTTGACCAAAGTAAGAATAAGTACAAATTACCAACATATAGAGACATAATTTAAATCGCAACAAAAAGCAATGGACGACGCAGTGCACCAGTTTCAATGAAAAATCAAGCCAAGCAAAGTTTTAGTTCTCTATCCATGAGTATATAAGTGGTTTTTTTTCAGTTTAATTGTTTGTTTTTGGTAGTTTCTAGCAGGCCAGTCACCATTTAGTTTTGCTCGCTTGTTTTGCTCACTCAGACTATTGATGGTAAGGAGCATCCTATCGCGTACTTGAGTAAGTCACTAACAACGCCTAATATACCTACAGTTAATTCCTTAAGACAAGATTAAATCCATAGATCGAAGCAGCTTGTTAATGTTATGACAATTTATAAATAGTTCAAAATTGACATGTACAATTTTATCAATAAATGGATTGAATTGAATTGAATTTTGAAACATTTCCTTTCATTACACTAATTATTATTATTCATATTTCATTTAATAATATCCTTACAACTATTTGCAGTCGGTAAAAGTAAAAGGGTTAACTTCAACCGTACACTCTTTCTACATAACTAATGAAGCGTCGGTACTTCCTGTGCGATTCGATTGAGTTGTATTCGCAACCCGGAAACGTCTTTGTACGATTCGACACGAAATAAAGGATAAAAGATAGAGTAGGTACACCGTAACATATGCGTTAATTCATGACAAGGACTTTAAATTCACGCCTTAAAGCCTAGACTCGAATACCTGCAAATCTTTGTGAATTAAAAGGATTAATTCACTCATTCAAATTATGGAAATGTGTAATTTCACAATTACTTCTATTGTGTTTCATGAAAATGACAATGTATGCTATATTTGTATTATTCAGAATTTGAAATGAATATTGAATGGTTTTCGTAATGAAACGAAGTTTGGTTCTTTAGCAGATATATTGAATTTTATCATTTTGAATGTAACACATCTGGTTACAAGGAGACTTAACGACATCAGGTAGTTGCCAATGATTATTTGGCCTTTGATAGGTATTAGTCTTGAACTATTTTTTTTTTCACGTAAATAGCAACAAATCAAAAGTTAATATAATCAAACAAGTTTGCAAAGTACAAAAAGGTAATCAGAATTGCAGCGGCGACTTTGTACCGCGGCTGCATCCTCATCTAGATGCTATTTACATTTCCGTTCTGTTCTACCTCGTAAATATCGTTCGATAATGCTTATGACAGCTATTTAACTCCGAAGCTAGTTTCTGATCGCATGCTGGCGGGAGATCGCCCACCCAAAGGCGTGGACAGCTAGGCTAAATCGAGTTAGCTCAGCGGTTCCCACTAAATCAAATAAACGTGTTATTTGTTTAGTGTCCAATGGCGCCGCTATAACACGAATTTATATGCTTTACATCTAATTAAAAAAGTTTACAATCTTAAAACACGCGATATAATACATTTTCCTCTTTACATCTGATGGGATGTTTACAAAAGCAACATTAAGTAATGGCACTGGAATTCATTTTACAGCCGATCAATAAATAGTACCTACATTACTATAGAGGCCGGGAAACGAAGGGTTGCAGGCCAAGTAGATATAGACGGATAGGGATACGCGGCCTGCAGCCGAACGTTTGTCGCTGAGATTTGTATAGTGCTTTTCTCAAACATTTGCAATAAAATAAAAAATACACCACTCAAAAAACAAATTGAACAGACGCCATGTTTGACATTAAAATTAAAATAAATTACTTTCCGGCCTAGGCCGTCAAATTTTGTATGAAATTCCTTTACAGTTCTCCCGAGTTGTTCCGCCTGCAACATGATACTTTGAAGCATAAGGCACGTAATGACGAAATGTCATTGCATGTTTGAGAAAAATAAATTACTCTTAACGTATTGCTTATTAGAAGCGGGAAAACAATAAATGCCATTATTATTTTTTAGAAAAAACATGCTTCCCTCTCATCTACGAGGAAATCCAGGAAATCAGCCCAGCAGTACGTACGTACCTTTTATTGGCAAATTTACTTTATTTCAATTGCAGATAGTTTATGTTAATTTTAGATATATTACGCGGTTATTGCATTCACTATCCTCAATTTTAAAGGCAGAAGAGATGAATTTTGGATAAAAGAGATCATCATAGGTCCGTATGATGTATTGTTTTCCTATGACAAAAGACAATATCTGTTTTTAAGTTTTTGTAAATAGAAACTCTATGTAATGGTGCAATAAATAACATTTGTTATTCTTATTATTAATACCTTTTCATCAATTGGAGCCACTCGTAGGACAAAGTGAATGATACCAATAAATAAGTTGGATTTGCAGAAATTACAGTTCTGTTGTTTTGTAAACATCCCTTCATTTATTTACTACGCCGGTCAATAAAATAATGAACATGTACATAAGATTTGTGTTGAAGGCTAAATAAAACATCTGAATCTGATCCAATTTAATCCAACATAAATTAAACAAAACTAATAATGTCATCCAATAATTTAAGTGTCATCCGCAAAACTCGAGTCTTAATTTACAATACGTTTGTAATTATTCGTCCGTGACAATAGAGCAGCAGGCAAAACCAGCCTTAATATTATTGAGATAAATAAATAATTCGTTCGTATCAAGTGGAAAGAACATTCTCCCATCGAAGACAGCTCTTGTAAATCTATCTTCGATAGGGATCTTGATGTGAATAAACGAACGGATGCAAAACGGGAACTCGGTTCACTGCAGTTTGATTTAAGGATACGCCGCCGTCTGACGAAACCGAGTAAGTATCGAGAACATTCGTATAATTTCCAACGTTGCGCTTATCCATAAGCAATCGCAATTGTTTAGTTCAATCACTTGGCTGAGCAATAATAACAGTATGTAGATTGACTGATACTCATCGAAGATGTTTGAGACAATTTCAAAGATGTCATGCCGTAGCGGTCTGGGCGAAATCAGGACGCAGTATGCGAGCTGAATTAAAGCCAGATCGGAAACTTAAACTACGGTTGTTAGGTTTAAAAAAATAATTTAACTACGAGCTTTTTGAATATATTGCAGTATGTAAGTTTATAGAGCAATAATTTGAGTTACAGTGAAAGCACATCATACATCAACACACGCAATATGTTCATAATAATATTTAACACTTTTCTGATTCCATAAGGAAAGATTGAACTCATCAGTAGTAAATCAATCAAAATTGAATAGTAAAGTTAATTTCCCATTAAGCAATAAGTTGCCCTACATATAAAATACAACTTTACCCAAGAATTTATTTTTTAACAAAATCAATAAAACAATTAAAATTACCATAACGAAGTTAATCTAATTTGGATTTAGCCACGCTCAGTGGGAGTTTGTTTATTTTCATAATAGAAAGTATTCTCGCCTCATAAATCGAGGACTGCATGCGGTTTGGAATGTTCCCGATAAATTTATAGCGGTCTAAGACAAACAAGGGCACCGGCCCACTAGGACATCATCTGATAATGCAAATTTCGAATCCTTTTATTCTACTCAGAACTCTCGTCAAAATCTGCTGCGCAATTCAGTCGTACTCCGACTTTGTAATATTCATAATAGGGTTCAATTTTAAGTGACAAGTCATTGGAAAAGTTAATATGAATTGCGACTATAATATTATACTTCATGTACTGGCTTAACTCGTGCGTTACTAATGCAAAGTATTGTTTTAACGAACCAAAAGGATATGTTATGGATGTAAAAGTCAAGTCCGCGCGTATTGTCTCACGTGGATGGGAAAATCTGTCTAAAGAAACCATTATTCTTGTTAATTATAAAATGAATTCGGTATGTCTCCGTAGAATTGTAATGAAAATACGAAAATGATCGATTAAAGGTATCGGAACTGACTGACACCTAGGGTGTGGATGGACATGTTTACTTAACTATATTTACTATATCCATGGCCAAAAGTATTAAACACCCCTTATTTTCCCTTGTATTTTTTAACTAAAATAAACATATACGTAAAAAATAATAAGGTATATAAACGTCTAGGAAACTTTACTAAATATTATTTCGAAGTAGCTATTTATCCTAGAAAACTGAAGGCTAAAAATAATCAGGTTTACAATAAACGATAAGTTTGCTTTTTTTTCGTTTATCTATAACGTCAATGCATACTATGCATAGGTAGTGTTTGTGAAAGATATTATAATTTTCTATAATAAAAGATAAAATGCTGAATTAAAGCTTGACTTTTAACGAAAAACGCGCTATGGCTTTTGGCTATGGCTGTATAAGTACATATAATGGCAATAAGGTATTGTAGAGGATGTATGTGTAGGCCGTGTAAAAGCTTACAGTTTATACTATTGTATGTGCATTCCACGGTTCAGACCCTGAGGTTGGTCAGTAGTGTCAAGCCATACTTGTTTAAATATAAAAAATGTTATAAAACGCTTTAATATAAATAAATAAAATTGAAGAAGAAAGCAGTGTTTTAAACAATATTTTTTATTAGCCCCATCTGGCTATACCAATATTGTATTATGTATATAGTGCAGGTAAATTGTGTATGTCCTAAAACTACGACCAAGACCACCGGGGAATGGGCAGCAGCATTCCTAGAGTGCGGTGGAGATACTGCGATCGCCAACCCGCATGCCAAGCGTGGCGATTATGGCATTTACCCCCCATGAAATTGGGGGAGGCCTATGTCCAGCAGTGGACGTCCTAGGGCTGATGTGTGGTGGCAGGTAAATTTACAGTACGTTATATCATCAATGTATCGTATAACGGGCTTATGTCACAAGATTTAGCAGAACCATTCTGACTACTGACCATTTTCCGTTGTGAATACGACACTTTGGAACCTTATTTTAGTAGCAATATTCTGGCTGCCACGTTTATGTGTGAAGACAAATTGATTTAGACATTTTTTATCTGCACATTAGTTAACGACCGGTTCTGTTTCGGCAGATGCTATTTTTGGTCATTAGAGATAAAAAATCAATTAATAACCTCTGTTTGTATAAAATTGATTAACGAAGCTTCTGAAGCCAGCCGCCTGACCGCACCCGAGGCAACCGTGTGAACTCTGAAAACCGTAATTGTAGAACGTCTAATCAAGGGTTCTACGTCCCTTTTCAGCTAGTGGGACTTACGCCTTACAAGAAGGAGACGTTAAATGTAGTAAATTGTTTTCGTGAATACATTTTGATTGATGAACAGAGAAAACGCCTCGGCTGAGTTAATCTCACCTAAATTTAATTTAGAAGAAATTTTGAACAAAAAATCTCAAAGATTACATTCAGTTTTGTTTGTTTTAGTGCAATTTTTAAATATCAATCAGCAAATTAAGCAAAGAATTATTACTTACAAGTTGCGTTACTCTACCGTATAATAATAAAAATAATAGGAAATTAACGACGTAAAATGGTCACAGTTAAAATTGGTCAAGGACTACGGTCGCGTCAAACGTTTTGTGGAAGAATGAAATTAAGATAAACGTCGCCTATTAGATCCATTTAATGCTAGAGCAATTCTGGGCCATAAACATAATATTTTTGGTTGTAAGACCTTAACTATTTGGGAAATTATGAACAATGCAATGAGTGGACATAGTCGTAAGTAAAAATGATTTGATTTTTCATCAACATTCAGATGACTTCGTTTATATTTTTTGTTGCTGTGAATAAACATGGATCACTTCCGCAATAACGTTAAGTACTTACTGTAGGTACTTCATAACAAATTTAAACGTTAGACTCTTGTCGGTGTAGCTCTCTCCACCTGACTCTATCTACAAGAGCCACCTCCTTGATTTTCTTATACGACATGACAACTAATTTTTCAAATTTTGTACCAATCAGTAACGCTGCTAACGAAAATTCTAAATTACAAATTAAAGGAAAAAATAGAAAAAAAATAGTGCTCCGAGTAGGATTCGAACCTGCGACATCTGGCATACGCGGCCAATCGCCCTAGCCACTGAGAAAATCTCTCTAAGCTCTTGCTCTAAGGTAGATGTCGCTGTACGCCTCCCTAAGAAGTTGTAAGAGGGAACTAGTGAAGGATTTTGTAGCCGAGCTTGATTGTTCCGATAGCTCAGTGGCTAGAGTGATTGGCCGCGTATGCCAGATGTCGCAAGTTCGAATCCTGCTCGGAGCACTATTTTTTTTCTTACATGTCGCAGGTTCGAATCCTCCGCACAAATTTTTTATATTTTTCCCTTTATTTGAAATTAAAAACTAATTTTTCGTTTGTTTAATTTAATATAATGTATGTTATTGCCCACTATGATGTTATTTAGAAAAGCGTAATGTCGTATAAGACTAATAATTTTCCTTCTTCTTTTTCCATAACTACACAGTAACAGTTTATTTTTATTCCCTACTCACCTTTCACACCCTTCAGCACAGCCTTTGTGTGTTTTTCCCTTTAGCTAATTTTCTTAATTTTTCGCCAAAACTACATTTCAAGACCTTCCAAATATTATCTCTTTGAGTAATGGTCCACCCTTCAGATCCATATAACGCTATGCTCCATAAGAAAGTTTTGATGAGTTTCCTCTTGATTATCTGGAACAAGCTGGCCATCAGTAGATGCTGCTTACACAGTTAAAAATGGCAAATGATAAGAATATCCCTAGGATAAATTGAGAGCAATAAATAATTTTAAGCAAACCTAAGTTAGTGATGTTTTAGCTTGGTAGGTTTTTTTTAATCCAAAACTAGGATGTTTGACGCAGACTCCACACCTTTCCTAAGCACCTTTTGCTCAACGACCATCGTCAATCATTTCATGTGATTACTAACGCATAAATAAACAGATAATAAAGCTAATTGAATACCTTCCCAAATAGTGGCCACTTACGCGGAGTCAAACAAATCTAATGACACCGGAATCCTTTGAATCGACCCTTTCCTGGTACAGTTAAGTGTTTGTTTATTACCGTGCTTTACATTCTTAAGTTGATTCAATATGAATTTAAATAACAACTTTCGTCTCGTGAACAAATTGAACAATCTAATTGGCAAACTCAACTATTAGTAACATCAGTCGTTCCTATTGATCTGAGCTGACAACCTACTTGCAGTTTTGGTCGTGGTTATCTCGCTGCTCAGCTTTTCCACTGAATTTTCAATAAAACGTGTCCCATGTTGAGTAATAGCTAAATAGCTATATAAAAAATAAGTTATTATTTTAAAGCAACGCAAGCCGTCAAAAATATATGTATAATAAATTACAATTTAATCTAAACGTACTAATACTATTGGCTCTGTGATCTGTAGACATCGCGATATATTTCTAAACTTCAAAATTTGTAGAAACTGACACGAAAATTTTCTTATGTAATTATAAAACCTGCTCACAAAATACTGAATTGATTGAGAAATGCGACCTGTAGAGGAAAACAGCCGGAAGTTCCTATACATAGGAGAGCATTTTTGCCGTAGATGAAACGGAGACCTTCTTGTAATAACTAAAACACCGGCCAAGTGTCAGTCAGACTCGCGCACGAAGGGTCCCGTACCAGAAAAAAGGCTAAAAGCTGGTGCCATTAAACATTTGTTTTATTGAGTTTTTTTTGTATTTGTTGTTTTAGCGGCAACTACTCTGTTGTATGGGACCCCCCTTAATTATTATTATTATTTTGATTTTAGTATTTGCTGTTGTATCAACAATAAAAATACATAATCTGTGCAAATTTCAACTGTCTAGCTATAACGGTTCTTGAGATACAGCCTGGTGACAGACGGACGGACGGACGGACAGCGAAGTCTTAGTAATAGGGTCCCGTTTTTACCCTTTAGGTACGGAACCCTAAAAACTAAAGCTCACTGAATACGGCAGAAACAATGTACTACGAAACCTAGCTCCCATGTTATGCCCTTTTGATTTATAATACTCCTGCCTAAGGCTTTTGTCTTTCCTACTAAAAAATCTTCTATGACTTATCGGACCCAATAAACACGGCATTGCTTCGCCTACCCCAGTACCCTAAAATGCCAAGTTCAAACCACTTATTTATAGAACCCTCGATAAGAAATATAATGGTTAAAAAAGAGCTCCTTGAAACATGTTTGAGTTTTATGCAAATCTTTGCACTCCACGTCAGGCGTACCTTGCTACTTAGATTTTATCAAATAGGCAGATGTGTACAACTTGTTATCTGCGTGGGTGGACGGGTGAGGTGTTGCCAATGAACTCATCTCAATGGGGCATTGTTGGCACCCCTGCAATTATTAGATGTTCTGAGACTTCCGTGTTTGCAGTACGTGCTCTAGGTGAAGGGTGAACGACGTGAACGTGGACTACATATTTATCTTTTTTTAGTTTCTTCGTAAGATTTGAGGCAAGAGACAACGACATTTCAGTATTAATATCTTTTCAAAAGTTTCAGTTGTGATGATAGGTTGAAACATAGGATGAACCAATGTCAATCAAAAAGTCAATCAAAGATCAAAAGGATATTCATATTATCAAATTGCGGTTTCCTGCCTCTGTGTAACTTGTCACTTTAACGTTACTCTTTAACTCACTCTTGAGTCAACATGCGTAACTATTTAATTGATAATTTTCGAAAAGAATACGACTATCGCATGTGCATTAATTTTTTGTTAATATTATTATGGCCTTGTGTTCAGCAATTTACTGTACTCACAGCTTTTGCTATAACAAACCAGATAGTTAAGGTGCTTCCAAACTAGATGCCAATACTTTAATACATACATGTTTAATTACATGAAAATAATTTACTATAAATAGGAAATAATAAAACTTTTTTTATGAAATTTTGTTTTCATTTTCCGAACAAAATAATTTAATACAAATATTTCAGGGCAATACCAAACCAACGCAGTAAATATACATTCGTAAATGTATACAATATGTTATCTACAGGGATATTTTAGGGGGAAATTATTGATGAATCACAATGGCAGGGTTCCCCTTTCAACTAAATGTAATTGAAGGCATCTGCAAGTAATAAATCACAACTAAATAATACGGTTTTACTGATTTCTTCTGATCGGCCTTAAACATATTATTAGAATTACCTGGTAAATTAAACATAATTTTATAACTTTTATGAAATTCTAATAAGAATTTTGGCATGATTTTACAACGGTTAAATGTACGCTGCCAATTGAGATATATGAAAGAGGATATTAATCATGGTGATCTGTACGTACTTGGTAATAAATAATGTCAATATACAAACTGAATCAAAATACATCTTATAAGCCAAAGGTCTCGTGGTGCCTTTTTTCAGCAATCAGTCCAGATATACCAGGTAACGCTTCATACATGCCCAACAAGAAGGAAGCATTTCGTAAGTTTTGTCTCTAGAACTACTTATAATCACCGACCCATGTAGTCGTATTCGTAGTCGTTTCACGTCTAGTATCGTTTCTCATACCATATTTATTTCTGTGACATCTTACAATTACGCGTATGGGGATTGCAATTAAATAAAGCTAACAATTAATGATTATAGGGATTTTGATTAATGCGGCGGCAGTTTTCAGTTCATCTAATGACGCACCCTTCCAGGTAGGGGTTGCAGACCCCCGGGCTCGAACCACCCTCCGCGTCTCTCAAAATTACACACTCATTAGTTCTAACAAGTTTTATTTGTTTTTTTCCATACAATACAACTTTAGAGGTCTCGGACAACGCGCGTTTTGCGCCCAAAAAATAAAATCGGTCGCACGCTTGCGTTATCGAGCGTCTGCTCTGATAGCAAAGTTTGTTGGATTGTAATATCGATCTTAGTCTAATATTAATAAGAATCTTTTAATATTTCACCAGCCGTATAGTATATTTGTAAAAGTTATTCTCTTCAAGCTAATTTGGAGCCGAAAGGTCATGTTCTACGCGTGGTAAATTTGTTTCCTGTCTGAATGAATTAATGTCGAGGATATGTGAATGAAGCGCCATATTAAAATAATCCAGACGAATAGGTAAACAAAATGTTACACGTAATAAAGAAACATGGAAAGGCTTGATTCGATCTTCGTAAATGTGGAGAAACGGACCTCCCAGACGAAATTGCGTTGAGTTTTATTGGTAATTTTTTACGAAGTGGTTTCAGGAGTATATTCCTAATACTCGACTCATTAATATAGTAGGTATAATATATTATTAATAAATTAGATTATAATATATGCAGTGTACACGGTGCTCAGGACGAACACAAAGATTTTACCAGTAGGTACCTATATAGGGACCCGTAGCCCTGACGGCGGGAGTGGAGGCTGTCACCATCAGGCCCGGGCCGGGTGGTGGCTGTGAGAGAGAAAACCTCTATAAAAGGGTGAATCGGGGTTTTATATCACTCTTTCTCGGCGTGGAGGTCCAGAGCATCAGACGGTCGGAGCTTAGTGGGTCGGGCGGGCGGAGGTTACTCCCTCGTGGTTTCAGACGGTACTTCGGGCAGTTCCTGGGAGTTTGTCATACCCGTAAATATATTTTCTCAGGTAAAAAAGAAACAAATAAAAAAATAAAAAGGGACACGCTCTCTCGCTCTCACTCTGGGATGAGAAGCGAAGACCAACCAGCGGCAACCAGTCGGTCATAATCGACCGGTATGCAGCCTTTGACCAATTTTGGAAACGATAAAAAGTAGAAAAATTCGTCAGTAGATGAGCGTTCGTGAGACGTTGCAAGTTGCTTCGTATGAAGTCTTAAAGTTTTCAAAGTGAGTCTTCTTTGGTCTCTCTGCGTGTTCCTCTGATTCACAGTAATTGCCGGTTAGGATGAATCCAGCCGAATTCATGTTACTAAATTGCATTTTATTTTCTAAACATGGCCAGGATTACACTGGAAAAAACTAGACTCTTTAAATACTTGTTACGGTAGTTAGAAGTGGTAGAAGGTTCTGTTCTTGAGAATTATCCTTATTGAGCTTACTATGGGACTAGTTCGATCTGTGTCAAAAATTGTCCCCTATTATATAAATTTATTTATATATATCTAACTTGAACAATGTCGGAGCTACTTATACTTATGTGAGTATATCTTATGTACTTAATTTCGAATGCTGCGTTAACCTTAACGAAACATCATTGACACGACCACACTACACACAATTATAACTCCCAACTGCAAGAGTGTAAGGAACAAAATCAAAAAGGGTAAAAACTACACTACTAAATGGTATACATAAGGTTCGTCTTCAACTCGACACAATAAGACAAACAAAGACTGCCTCCGCTATCTTGATCTACTTATCTGCGAATGCTCAAGTCAGAAATCACTTATGCTATAAATCGATCGCATCCGAGCCTTGAGCAAGTGTGTCCTGTATTTAATTTCGGCGTTCATAAGTGTCTGTGCCCTTTCACCTTGTCCGTATGGTCTTAACTTATAGTCCAATCCGGAATTTTCTACCTTAAAACAATAAATATATATTGTAAAGGTAACGATAGACAACTCTTTAAAATCTGTAAGATACTCGTATTATCAGTAAACCTAAAACATAAATATTGACTTGCTACTAATAACCATTGCTGTCGGGAGAATAACTCAGTGCATTCCCTATTACCTTTAAAAGCTATTGATTGATCATAGCTATAACACTAAGGCTATGGCGACTGGCAAACTATTTGTCCGTACGGTAGATAATTACTACGGGAACAGAACTCTCCAAAAACGCATCCCAGTAGGAGTACTCAATTGTTTGCCTAATCAATAGTTTTCCGGAAACCGTTAGATGTGAGAAAAATAGAAATAAGTTTAGTGGGCTTTTAAAGAAGCACTACCTATACTTACCTACATATATAATATTATATTTAATACCAAATGACTTACCTACCTATGTAACCCTTGGAGCCTCGGATCGTAGTACCTACATTTAATTATTGTCAATGTGCCTTACCAATAGACTGCAGTTCCCACAGTTAAACTGCTGGGGCAATGTGTTTACTGATAAAATTAACATTGTACTTATTTAAAAAAAACAATATAAAAGTAAAAATTTTGGACCTTGACACACAAATAATAGAGCCGAAAAATAATAGAAAGAATTGAGAAACTCCTCCTTTTTTGTGAAGTCGGTTAAAAAGACAGCTTTTCTAATGAGTGAACTACTCATTACGTGTTTTATAGGAAATAGAATAATTAAGGAATAGTTTCATGGACACATATGAGTTGTTCTAAAATATACATAATTTTTTTACTCATACATACATTGATAGTGCATGCCTTTTCAACAGAGATACCTTTACGATATATTTTATTATTGTTTCCCAAAGACTGCACTATAGATTCCGCATTCCTTTCTTTACTGTGAGCATAAGTATCGGCCCGATAATCCGTACATATAATAAAATAATTAATAAGCGTTCCCGCTCGTGACCACCGAAGGGTGTCGTGACCGCGGCGTCTCTGACCCGGCCAAGATTGAGATATCAAAATTCGCAATTCAATCCCACGCTGGTACGAGTTTGTTTTATAGATGTCCGTGGCTGCCTTAAGGCTTTCTAAAGGATGCGGTAATTAGAACATTGTGTTAATCAGTTGCGGCTGCAAACGTAAATGGTGGTCTCGATTGTTTTCAGAAGTTTCTTTTCTGAGAAGCAAGAGTCCTATTCCAGATTCAAAATATGACTTGTTCCCGATTTATTATTGGGATATCCCCACTTTCATGTCTCTATCCTTCCAAGTAAATGTCAGAGACGTAAATGATATTGAAGAATATTAGGACATAGTATTATTATTTACGTATGTCTCACTGTTGAATCTCGCAGTGTTCCAAATCCATGACCCAGCAGCATATAACACAGTATTGTCTCGTAGTCTGCTAGATAAAAAAATAAACAATTAAACGTACCATTTGGTCTTGAAACGTATAGTAGCGCCGCAAACTACCGACTCTTAGCCTATAATTTGAATAGATCCCATAAGTCTTCAATGCAAATACTACTACGATGTGTTTCTTTATCTAGTATCTACGTAATCGGCTAATTGTTTTGTTGCGCAGGCGCTAATTATCATATCCGTAGCGTAAAGCGCACGAGAGGCGTTGCGAGCGCAGATTGCCCTGATTTATACCGAACTGTGAACAGATACATCAAGACCTGAAGCGTTGGTGTTACGTTCGGATACTCAGTCAAAACATTAATGAATGTAGTTTTATTTGTATGCACATTTAATACATTCGGTACCTCATTTTCATAAAATTCCTCATGATACAACAGCTATTACTCGTTTGTCACAAATAACATTTGCAGTTCAATTTCTACAAGAGCTAGTATATTAACGCCTGCTAACAAATGTATCCTAGTACATATATAATATTCATTCAGAAAAGTCAACCACGTTTATCCGGAATAAGCTCTATACCGACCGTAACTTCTACTGTGGATTGAGTGCATCACCATGAACGGAGAAACCTTAGATTAGGAATACATATTCACTGAATCAAAACAAATGCCTGCATGTATTTCCGAACACTTTAAATTAGCTGAACCGAACAATCATTGTTTGTTTTAGCCCCCAAGCTTGGATTGAGCCATTTAATTTTATAACGTCTAATCTAGATAAAGGGAACCGCCTCTCAATGCTGACTTATGAGACTACATTGCAAATCGGTGTGCGAATACTGTCTGCGATACTTCTGCCTCATGCATGAAATAATATTGCTTGATTGGAGTTTTTGGTGTTGCATCAGGACCAATATAATTTATTACATTATTTAGTATAAAAAAAGTAATTTTTAAGTGATAAATTGGCCATATTAATAACGATGCGGATCCTAGCAACTATCTAAGCTATAAAATATATCAATTACTAACTACACTAGAACGCATTCTCTCACGTTACGTACTTAGTTCATAATTTTCATGAGATTATTGAACCATTTCGCGGTAAACTATTCAATAATTATATGTTTTATCTCGCCTACAACATTGTAATGTTATCACCAAAAATCATTTATATTTCTATTCAGATATGCGCGCAGTTCATTATTTACATACATTATTTACAAACAGTGCTGTTATGTCTGAACCCCTCGGAGCATTTTCATGGTTTTAAATAAGGAACACATTGGTACATATCTGAACGTACTCTTAATAATTTTATTATCAGGGGAGAGTTGTGTATCTAATGACTTACAAATTGGGATTACAAGCAAAAACCTCTATATTCATCACTCATTAAAAAGAGTTTACCAGTTAGTAATCCCACCCTCTTCATCACACACACAGAATATTTCAATGTTGCAGAAAATTTAGCTCGTCACATTTGTTCTTCTCATTCTTCTTATTGTTTTTAATTATATTATTTCGATTATTAGTTATTGTAGATATTACTTAAAATATTTAATTTTGCTTTAAATTACCTTTTAAAACAAATTTCAATTCCAACTCAGAATTAATTATATAATATGTATACAGGGTGATTTTGGGGTCGTGGATCAAGAATAAGTTTTACGACTTGGTATCTGTTAGCCATTTCAAAAAAATTGACACGAAACAAACGTATTTCTTTTTTAATTTACTTTGATGACAAAAATACAAAATCTCAAAAAATCATGGTTACCCTTCTCTCTTTGACGGATAATATGGAGAGTTGACAATGGGATAGGGTGACCAAGTTGTATGAAAAAGTATTATTTTCCATTAGAATTTGAAGACAAAGAGTATTATTTGAATTATAAACCGTCATACCAACTGTGATGTTGTCTACTTTGAATTCTTGACCATGTACAATCATTCCGGTATAAACATGTCTGTATATATTTTCTGTAAACGCTGTTGAACTTCCTAAATAAATATTCACGATAATTACTACCTCATTATCATCAACCTAGCGTTATCCCAGTAGGTACAGTTGCATCCTGAAGGATGCCCAGGGTCAGCTATCTAATCCTAAAGACAAGCGTAGACACTACTTTTTACACAAGCGACTGCTTTTTGCTGACCTTCCAACCCAAGGGAGAAACTAGACCTAATACACGTACTAGACCTTATTGGGATTAGGCTTGTCAAGTGAGTGAACTTTTATAAGTTTTCAAGCCACCCGAAGGCCTCTAACTTGGCGTAACTACTGCTATCATAGACAGCAGCCGGGATCAACGGCTTAACGTGCCTTCCAAAGCATGGGAGCGCTCAGTAAGCTACCAATCAAAGTGGTCACCCTTCCAACTATTGACCTGGGCAGAAGTTGTTTAACCTCGCATACCGCATACTGGAAGCGGGCGCCGCTAGGCCATTAGCGCTTACGATAATTATTACATATAGTTATTAATAAATAATTCAACTTTTGCGGAATATATACTCGTTACCTAAACGTATTATTTAAAAATATACCTACCCTTGACAAATAGTGCAGACCAATTAACAGAAGGACAAATCAGGCAACTTTTCAGATGTACGATAGGTAAATATAACTGTCATTTTCACTACTTATGGGAAATTACATTTAGATCTTAGATCTACACCTTACGCACGCTCGAAAACGTTGGGTAATTATATTATCCCGCTGGTGAAAACTATACTTTGTTGGGTCTACGTCAAAGATACGTTTATAATTTTGCACTGTATTTCTATCGCTGAAGGGGGGTGGGGTTTATACAAGTTGTATATTTTGATTTTTAAGTTACTTTATGGCGTATCTTACAGATATCTTTAATATTACAAAATATGTTCTTGTTTTACGCAAATTGTTCAATTCTAATTGATTAATTAATATATAATCCCACACTCGTCTTTAGGGGGAACTATGTACTTGTAAACTTTAAATTTACAGTCCTCTCATAACTCACATGCGTAAATCAAATCGAACAGAATAAACCACTAGTAAGTATTTATTATCTTATGTGCAACCTCTGGCTAAGATTTTGGCGTACAATTAATTGCATTTGTAACTTTCGGACTGGGCACAGTAAAAAAAATATATATTAAAACCAGTGCAATCGATTACTACTCTCGATTCAGAACTAACTACTTTCAGGTTTTCAGTTTATTAGTTTACACCTCTTATAGGTACATTACGTAACCATAAAACCACCAAGACTCACTCTCAGGCACCATACGGCTGAGAAACAAAAGCGAAGATAAACGTCTAACGTTTTATTGCCATTCCCAGTACCAGATATTTTTATTAATTCAAACATAGGTGCTCGGTGGTGCATAAAATATCCTTATCTATCACAAAATGAGTAAAGAAAAAAGAAACCTTGAAGGCACCTGCATTACAATCTTCATTTTAAAACATTACATATCTTGGATACTAATAGAATCTTAAAATTCACGAATTATACACATTGGCGAGACACCGCGTGATATCGAGTACAGGGATCACTACTTAATGTACCTATATGAGGAGATAATTCAACTTATTTTATTTTTTACACTATTACTATGAAGAAGTTAGAATACCTTTATATAATTTAAGTGTCTTGTTTTGGTACTAATATTAAAAGTATTTTGTTACGTTTCCCACAAAAATGTTCTAATTGAACCATAACAAGTTTGTTTCTGAAATGAATGCAATTGTTAAATCATAAGTCTACTCATACTGAATGCTTGTGAAACATTTAAACTGAAAAATGCGCTAGTGTACTCTAATTTAACTAACTTAACCCTTACTAAGTTTTACTTTTTGTTAAATTTAAATTTTACTTAGTTTAACTTATGTTCTTTTATCTTTTCTCCACATTGTTTTAAATTTTAACAAAAGGTCAAAGGCTTCGTTATTAGTGTTTGCTGCATGTAGTTTGAACTCAGAGCAAAAATGTATTAACCCATGGTGGAAACTGTTTTGGCCTATGTATAGACTATATTGTTTTCTACACATTCGTGTAATATACGCTGTTTGTTTTCCATTACAACAAAAAATTACGAGGAATATAATTATATCTTATGTTTATGCAGATTTATAGAGTCATGGAATATTCTTAATCAGAATCTATACTCATAGTCTGAGAGAATCGCTATCGTAAACAAACATTTTTTTTTATAAAAGAATTTGTACGTTCCTGTTGTGCCCTCTACCTCGTAACTACTTTTAACAGGTTAGTTAACGCGCATAAACAACATCAACTGGAGCCAGCGTTCTGAATTACAAATCCCACACGGAGGCGCAAAATACGCCGCAGGTGAAACCCACAATGTCCTTTTTCGTCTTAGTTTTAAAAATATGTGAACCAGATCCAGTATTAGCCTTTGTACGTATTTTCGTCTCTGTACTAGATCAGACAGGCGACTGACGTGTGCCGCGGCGGGCGTCCCATTTACAAACCACGCCAATGTGCTTCTCGTATGAATCAAGCAATTATAAACTTTGTCTCAAAGTGTTAAATATAATGCAAAAGGAATAATATACTCGTGTAATGGTATAGAAAAGCTCTGCATAAACATCAGAAAACAATCGACTCATTCACAATGGCCATCACTTCTGACACCTCAACGAAACCATTAATTAAAAGTAAAACGACCTTCGTTGCAAAGAGAGAAAAAGCAGCATGATAAAAGCAGTAGTTACAGGCTTGTTCAGTTGTGTTCGCGTTTAGCTGCTTGCGTCTAGATCTTTATCCCTCGTACTTCTTCACAGAATACAAAGTAAAACTTGCAGTCGATGTCTTCACGATGGTATCGTATATCGAATTAATATAGTTTATAATGCAATGGCCGTTCTTTTTGAAATACTGTTTCAAAAACATGTAAAAATGTTTTGTCCAGTTATCTGGAGGATCTATGGCTCAGTTTTACGGTAATCGTAGTTGGTATGTAGTGTTACTTGCTGAAAGAATTTATGTTTATTATTAGTCTTGGTAGCAGCTACATTATTTGCTGTGCTGTGTTACATGATTTTGATTTTAGTACTATTCGACGTCCTTTCGACGTGATCTGTGATACCTTCTTTTATTTCTACCGATAACGTAAATATAAATTGTCTTTACCGTTTCATTAAGATAATAAATGCGTTATTTAATGCATCTAATTTTTCCTTATATGTACTTCAATGATACTGATTATGAATATCCGATCTAATGTAATCTAATAATCATGACCGAGGAACAAATCATGAAAAAAGTAAATACATATAATCATTGTATACCACATCATTATAAACCATTGTGTATCATAGCATGTACTAATAGGTAAGTATCAATAAAAACCAGTCTTAAATTTATATCAAATACATATAGGACCTACTGGTACCGCCTATATCGACCAAAAAACGGGAAGTAAACATTCATTTATCAATTAAACAACAACAAGTCAAACATTTCAGTGAATGGAACCGTGCCTTGGCCAGACCAGAGACCAATTATTTTTTGCTCGAGCATATTTGTATGGGCATCGAACTCCGAACCAGTTCGATAGGCATTCCCGTGCACATCGTCACATGATTATTAAAAATCCGTATACAGATGAACTTGTGTACTAAAAATTCAAGAGAGCGAGCTCGGAACCGTTGCCCCCGCCCAACCGGCAGCTGCCCAGGACTCGCTAAGCCTCTATTATGGAACCCTTTCGCATAAGATATAAACACGGCGACCCATAAAAGCGGACGGCGACGAGCGTCAATTTATTCTTCAAATTAACCTGTCGCAACATCTTAAGGCGCCTTGGAAGCTTTCAAATGATTCACGTAGCATTTAAGTACCGATGGAGGACCCCGCTCCCCTTACGATGGGCATTGGTCAATCAGATGTAATAATAAAGAGTTCCGGTATAATACAATTTTAACGTAGTACCTACATAAAGCTTAATCGCTGTAAATTAAAGCAGGTGCTTTCTAATCTGATCACTTAAGTAATTATGAGTTGTCATTATAAATTGTATAATATTAATATGTATGTCGCAACAGGTACACAAATGTTTACAACGACATTTTATTTCCAGAAAGCAAATGTACTACCACAGAGACCCAAAGGCAGTGTTATTTAAACCCAATATAATGCACATTAAAACTGCGTTGGATTATTATAAAAGAATTAATTATTGTTACTACGTTGAGTAATCAACCGGCGTTCGTTTATTAATAAATAATAAGCAAGTTTCAATTTAGAGGAAAACAAACGTTATTGCTTCCATGGTAGAGACGTGTTTCTTATGCTGCATTTTTACTTTTTTGATACAATTATTACAATAAAAGGCATGAAGTCGCAATCGCTGGCATTTTTTAAGGACAGTAAAGTTTAACAACATAGTTTTGTACTCTGCTTAACAGCAAAAAGTTCGTATCACCCCAACTAAATGTTTTTTTAATTATATTGAAATAAAATAAATCAAGAATATAATAACAAGACGAGGAGAAGCTTCAAAATAAGATTTGAGTTTATCTGAATTTATTAATATTGCTATATTTATCATCTTCATTATTTCTTATAGAAGTACGAAATGTATTTTTTGTATGTTGTATTTCTATGATGTACTAAAAGTAGAAGTAAACTGTCTATAAATGTATTCATTGCCATAATAATTTACTTTCAGTGCATCATATCACTGAATGTTAGTGTTATTTATACGCAATGGAGATAATAGGCGATAATTTGTGCACATTCGTAGGTGTCTTTATTGGAACATGATACGATGGTTAGGACCTACATGCATCTGAAATAATAACAATTATAATGATTAGCGGCTGTAAAAAACAATAAAACTTATTCCATCACGACTTTGTACTCAAAAGCGACTGCACGGCTTCCGCTGTCGCATAGTTTTCAGTGAACCGACGACTCGGGCAGGTGCTCCTCGGGCGCACACTTCTTTCATTAAAATTAATACCTATGTCGCGTGTGCACATTCTTACTCGATAACGCCTTGCCGTAATTAAGGTATGGTTTAAACCAGCAAACCCGTCTGCCCGGGCGCACGGCCGGCGCGCGCCTGCCACGCGCCTCAACGGGACTACGATACGATATTAAATGAGAATTTGGCTTCCATCTTTAATTTCGCATATCATATCAGATTATACAAAGTTACATATGTAAATCAACATCCTTTTTTGGCAACCGTATCGATGATTCTCATTTTTAACTGCTAACTGGTGTTATTTAAAAAAAATGGTTAAATGCTATCAACGTATTCATATATTCAAGCCTCTAAAAAAACTTTAGTGGGATATTACGGACACAATACTAATTAGTTGCCTATTTAGACTAGTCTGATGACCGGTACTAACGAGGTGCCATAAAACTATAAACGAATTGTACAACTCTCGTTTGTCGGCATAGGAGCCGAATTTTCTAAACTAGCCTTATTTATTGACCTTCGTATACCATCCTTCTACGGGTCCTACGTGAAATATAACGTTGCCACTAAAAGACACGTCACCTCGTTATGAAGTTGTTCTGCGCGCTGTCACGTGATAGAAAACATTTTTATGTATGTTTGATTAATGCGATAAAAACCGTAGGTACATAAATACGACAGCTGACATTCATGGGAAAATACGATTTTGTTTATTTATTTCATTTTATAGTGCATCTGTTGAGAAAAACGAAATACACTGTCGCAAAATCGTCACAATGCCGAATGGAATCGGTGATGATATCTCGGTCACAATCGGTGTCGCTGTGTCAACAAGTCGGATACGTCACGTCACGTCGCCGACACAGACGTCGAGTGACGCTGGCCGTAGGTGGCGACGTACCATGTCACAGATCCGCCGACCAGATTACTCTTCTGTTTTACAAGCGTACGAGACAACCTATTTGCATTTTGACCAATCTGCCGAACTTGAAGAGCGTGAAACCCTTCTTAGAAATAGTTATATTTGTTTATTTTTTCTATATATCTTTTACGTCGGATTTTTTTTTCGGATAAATATTAGAGTATATTGCAGTGTTGGCATTATGAGGAATGTATGCTTTATGATTAAGGGTTTTTATTGTCCAAGGCCGTGTACGCTTGAGGTGAAACGTATAACATTCTCTTTATTAATACTTAATGCGATCACCCTTTGACGTCGGTATGAATAGAAGTCACTCAACACGTCGTTAATCAAATGATATTGGATAGAAATCAGGTAGTTCCATTGTACTATCGATGTCGGCTAGCTTTGCATTTATGATTTATAGAGCGGTTTAATTTTTAAACGTGGAATTAATAGGTCTTGTTGGTGGAATCTTGGATGAACTTTACAATTAGTTGGTGTGGGAGCTACCGAGCCTCAGCTGGGAATTGTTAATGACTTTCGAACAAGATGGGAGCGTGAAACGACAAATTTCTTTATAAATAATAAATGATGTAAAGCGAAACCAAATTTATATATACATATATAATATAATGTTTTTAGGATAATGTATAATGTTGGTCAGCACATCAACATCCATTACGTAGTAAATAATTATATTTTTATTTGCTCTTGGTACATCAGTTGTTCAGGCCTATAATTTAGTTTTTAAACTCACTTATTTAGCAAAATAGTTTAACTTTAATTCCGTTTCGTGCAACGAATTCGTTTATTTGTTTTAATTTCGATCAAACACGTGAATGTCAAGCAATTTTGTAGATCCCACACCACTGAACCGTGGCGAGGCAGATGACACTGTTCCCATCATCATCACCGCCCCTGCAATCCCACGCATCTCTTGTTTGTGCAATATAAATAATTGTTTTATCGTAGTTGTCGCTTTGAACGGCCACGACTGCTATTATAAAACTTCAAGCCTGTTCTTAAGTATCGCAATAAATGTAGGTATATCTGCTGAATATAATTAAAACTTCACTGTATAACATACATGAAGATTATTTAAATTAGAAACAAATGCTACCGGTTTTACTAAGTAATGTGTGTACGTTACAAACTTACTTTTTATTGAATATATTTTGGGGTTTCAAAAAAAGGTTAAAGGTCAAAATTAAATACAGGCGTATTTAGGCGTTGGTGCAATATGGCGAAACTATAAGGGTTCCTTGTTTACTACGGAAACTTAGAAAGCAGAAAATATTTCTATCATCGTCACCTTTATACGTCCCACTGCTGGACAAACACCTCATGGATGGACAGGAGTCAACATTTTAGGATTTTTGGGCCAGTAAGGGTTGGGGAGTTCATAAGCACACACAACTTTAATTTTCTCCTATAGTACAAAATATTTATAAAACTGTTATTATTAATCATTCAGAGCTTTAAAGGATAGTTGATAATGTACAATTCAGGAAGTTAAAACACGTACCTTTTTAGCTCTTATCACTATGACAATAAGGGTTAAAAAGGTACGTGTCTATAATTTGGGGTCACATAATTTGTTTTCTCTTAATTGCTGCGAGGGAAAATAACAGTCAGTTGTCATGTGTAATTACTCTAAACAATAACAAATAACTAAATTTAAAAAACCGGCCAACCTATGTAGATTCCGTAGTGGCCCACCCGTTACATTATGCGGACTTCAAAGTTCAAAAACTTGTAAATTTCAAAATAAAGGAAAAAATATATAATGTAGTGTTCCGAGGAGGATTTGAACCTGCGACATCTTGCATACGCGACCAATCACTCTAGCCACTGAGTTGTCGGAACAATCAAGGTCAGGCACGCGATATCCTTCACTAGTTCCCTCTTAAAATGCCTTAGGAAGATGTACAGCGACATCTACTTCGAAGATTTAGGCTTCTTTTACCGGCACCTGCGTCTCAAATTACATAGACAAATCGTCAGTAACGATGCGCTATCCCATACTAAATGCCTGCTAACGAAAATTGTAAATTTCAAATTAAAAGGAACCTGCGATATCTGGCGTAACCGGCCATTGAGCTATTGAAAAAATCAAGCTCAAGCACGACGTCCTTCACTAGTCCCTCTTGTTAAATAAACTTATAATTTACCATGTAACTACATTAATGCATTGATGGACAGTAGACGCCTATAGGCGACATAGGCGTAATTCTATTGTTATTTCTATGGATATTTCTGGAATAGTGTCCATCAAAGTGTTAACTAAGCAAGTAATCAATATGGAAATTGTATGAAAGTTTTCTTTTCCAAGAGGATTTCTTAAGTTCGGCCACAGAATAGTATGGTTCGGCGAAAACTCGTCGTTAACTTGTAATATCTACTTAGTTTGATAGTTTTCCTATAAAATGCATTATATTTACTTAAAAATAACAATTAAAAAATAGTAATTAGTTTTATATCACGCAAACGGATTACTGAATAAAAAAAATGGTTAAATAAAACACACATACCTACATTTTAAACGAGATATAAACCAACGATAGATACACAACGCTATAGGTTTTGCAAGGAAAAAATGCATCAGCATGATTTGTATCTATGTCAAATTACAGATTTCTAATTTAACGGTATACTAACAGTAACTGAGCTAAGCCGCGGACTGACGGTCATGGCGAAACTATAAGGATCCTTGTTGTTTGCTACGGAACCCTACAAATTATGGACGGTTGTGCGCCTTCGCCATACGTTTTTATCATCCTCAGAACTTTGAACAGATCTTTAAAAACACAAAATGATACTTTGGGTCTCAAGATGATGAGTAACACAATTTTACCATGATTAAAGCTGAAATTCTCGTAATAATTAAAAGACAAGTTGTATTGGACATTCTATGTAGGATTAAATTCAGATTTTGTGTGGTCATATTAACACAAAGGAAATGAATTAGGTACATAATGCAAAAGAGGTAGGCAGAGGGCACTTATAATATTTAATCTTCACTCTTAGCTCACTTCTTGCAATGTAGGAACACATGGAAAAAAAAGTTGTTTACGTTCTTTCTGTATAAAAAATGCTTTTCATTTTATTCACGTTTATTCTTCGATACAATTATGAATGATCGTAACCATTCTGCTTTCATCAACTACAAATAAATAAGTCGTGTCGCGTGGGTGGTATGATTTGTTACATGCGTGTCTACAACCCTCTCAATAAGATCATTTAGCGTTATTCTTTTTGGGTAATCCTTTAATAGTATAAATGGACGTTAACAAGTCACTTAATAATAATTTGACGATATTGTTTGTTAATAAATATAGAGATGTATTTTTTTAAATCTTAATAATGTTGGATGGTCTACTTTATTTAGTTTTTGGGGATATTTTCTGGTCTTTACTGAGTTATTCCACTAATTTACTAATGTGACACCTGTCTCCAAACGTTTAAATGCCATTATTTAAATGGCCATACATAAACGGACTTAGTGGCAATGAATTTGATCTAAGTACTTACAATAAGTAGGTAAGTATTTACAAATGACGGTGATAGCTGCAATAAGTGAGTCATCGTTAATAAATTTCTGGTATGATCTAAAAAATCTTGGGAGTACGTAAATTCCGATAGCTAATTTCCTCACCAACACCTTTAGAAAGCCATTTTTTGCTAAAGGAAAATATCGATGTACTAGTTTATACATATAGTGTGTATTACGATGTACAGATAGTAGTTTATCCTGAAAAGTTAAAACATCGTTCATCGGAACACGGTTTTTAAGAATTTCGTCGGAAACTTTACTACCAAAACGTACTTAAATTAATGTTACAACATAACATATAACGCCCCAAAGTTTGAAAATTTAGATATGACCTGTGCATGATTATAGTACACTCATTAACATTCTACGCCCCTCAATATTTCACACAACCCTAACGGAGCCATAATGATTAAACGTAGTAAAAAAACTAATAGCGTAACAGTAAAAACGTCTAATATCGACACTTCCCTCGGGTCATATCCGGTACAATACAATCACGGGGTTGCAACCCCATTAGGTAACTAGCCAATGTGTTTATAGAGAATATTAATTAAATATGAGAAAAGCACTTGCTGCATAAATACTTAATTTTATATCACAAAGTAGGCATACAAGTGTAGATATTAATGAGAGGAGATTCAACTCTGATCAATTCAACGTAATTTTTAATATGTTGTACTTCTTCAAACACAATAGGTACACATATATTTATTTTCTTTCCTTATAGGTAGCACTAAATAAAGTGAATTTTTAAATTAAATTTGGAATTCCTGCAAACTCACAAATCTATACTAATATTATAAAAGAAGAGTTTGTTTGTTTGTTTGAATGCGCTAATCTCAGGAACTACTGGTTCGAATTGAAAATTTTGTTTTGTGTTGGATAGTCCATTTATCGGGGAAGGCTTTAGGCTATATAACATCACGCTGCGACCAATAGGAGCAAAGACGCGGATGAAGTCGCGGGCAACAGCTAGTATGCATATAAGCATTCATCTGCTTTCTATAATACATATAACTACACAAATACCTGTTACTTATCTGTAAACTAGATAACTATTTTTAGTCTTCCTCTCTCGCAAGCTCTTGCTGTTCATGATACGACCCCACATCAGTTTTATTGACTTGATCCATATAACTCAGAGTCGGTCTTGGATAAAACACCATTAAAAGCAATTAATTAATAAATAAATATTGGGGGACAACCTTACACAAATAGACCTAGTCCCAAACTAAGCGAAGCTTATATGGGTACTAGACGACAATATACATACTTATATAGATAAATACATACTTAAATACATAGAAAACATCCTAAACCCAAGAATAAATATCCGTGCTAAATGCACAAATAATGCCCTGGCCGGGGCCGGGAACCCGGGATCTCTACCTATATAGCTTCGGAGGCAGTGTCACTACCAACTAGGCTAAACAGGCCGTCAAATTGTCCTGTAGTTTCCATGTTCGGCAAAAAATGCTTTTAAAATATTTTCACTTTTTCACTTGTGGATATAGTAAGATATTCGACAACAATAATGAAATAAGACCAGGCTAAAGCGTAGTGCGTAATGGGGAATGTAGCCATTCTTATCAAACTTCATAAATTACACACCAAATTCGAGAAAAAAAAGATTTAGAAATTGTAGCCTGTATGCACCATAGGAGGGATTATTTAAATGATAAAGTTACAAATCAAATATTGTGAGATCTTATCACATATAAACATCTGATTCGAGTTCTCTTCATATTATTAAGAAATGCACAATAAATAACTTAGTTACGCATACAGTTTATCAACCGTAATAAGACAAAAAACTTTAAAAGAGCCTTCATAATGAGGTTCCCTAGTAATTTCAAGTGAAGGCATCTCTCCGATGCTAACATAATACCGCTTAAGTGTTAACTAATGAAAACAAATACCTCTCGAAGCAGTTTCGATTCAATTAGTAAAGGCTAACAGAATCGAATGAGAGTTATTCGATCCACGCCATCGGATTGACAGACCGGTAGCTTTGATCAAAGGTCCGACGAATAAAACAAACTATCGGTAAGAAGTGTAATTCATAGCGTGCTTGCACCACTGCTTCATTCGAAAACGTCTTATATATATACAGGGTCCTTATACACGTAAGGCTTTTGCAAGTAGCATATCAGAGCAGGTCTAATTGATGATGACTACGGCCAGGTCTGTCACGACGGCGGCTTCGGTCACACGAACACATGCAACTTGAAGACTCTAAATATTTTAATGAATCAAAAATATGTATGTTTATTCACATTCATAAGCGTTATTAATATCGGTATTAGAGAAATGTGAATTAATGTGGTGCGGGATATGTTGCGTTAGCCGCCTCTAGCGTTTGGAAAGCGTAGCATGTGCTACGACTACCTATCGCAAGTTTCATCTTTTTAAGAAGTTGGAATAGCATTTTACTGTTTCAAAATATACTGATGAAGCAATAGAGAAAACATTGAAAAATATTCCATATCAAAAAATAGACACGTCGATGTCGTTATACTCTTACTAACGTTGGTTTAAAAATTTCGAAAGTCTTAATTTCCAAGAACCGTTGTTTTGTTTTACACTTTTCAGTTCTTTTGAATGTGTTGTGTTCTTTGAGATTTATGATTTTACCAAGTTGTGTTTTAATATCACTGTATTTTAATTTTGACACGAAGATTTTTGCGAATCCAGGAACAAAATCGATAACTTACGTCTTTTGTAAGTCTTGAAAGCTAGATTTCGTTAAAATATGTCAAAATCGTACATATACTTTTTCAGTTAAAACTCGCTTAGATATAGCGTTGAAAAATATTGCATACTTATTGGATTCGGTAAAAGCAGTTTGGGATTTAGCTGATAGTAATTAACCATTTCAATTATTCAGCCAGCCCGCATTGCAACTGTGTAGGTGGATGCAGATCATTGTTGAAACTCAAGTACGCCGTTTCAGAAAAATATTGATTTACGAGTACAATACTCAGTGGTCAGCACAGAAAAAACTGGGCACGAGTTGGTCGGTCTCGGGCGCGCTGCGGCCCCCTCACTACCCCAGGTACGGACCCGCACGTACTCGAGGGAAGGGATGATCGAAAATAATAGGGGAAGAGAATTTTAAAATTTATATTTTTTGCAGCCGGCGCAGGTGATATAACGCGTGCCCGTGCGCCGGCGGCTCACTTAAACGTGAAGCTCCGCTCCCGTCGCTCGCGCTCCAAGCTCCCACGCAACTTATATCGCTCAGTCCTTTCCAGGCCGTCGCGTGGACTGACCGCGCGCCTTCCTCCCGCGAACGACCGCGTAAATACGATGCTGCAAGAAATACAACTCGCCCAGGGACAAACGAACTACGTAGTAGTCGCATCGGGCTACCCATCCGGTACCCTATCAAAGAACACGATGGAAAAGAGGAACATACCGATCGCACCAGCTCCTGAAAAAAATTACGTTACACACGATACTCCACCGAATTTGCAGTACCGGAAAAAAGTGCACTTCAAAACGAATCCTTACACAGGACCGCAGGCCGTGTCGATAGCTCGCCGCAACGCCCGCGAGCGCAACCGTGTGAAACAAGTGAATGATGGATTTAATGCACTGCGACGTCACCTGCCCGCTTCCGTAGTGGCTGCGTTGTCCGGCGGCGCGCGCCGCGGCTCTGGGAAAAAGTTAAGCAAAGTAGACACATTAAGGATGGTCGTCGAGTATATTAGATATCTTCAGCAGTTATTGGATGAGAGTGACGCCGCTTTAGGAATTTCGCGTGATCAAGAAAATAGAGAAAATATCCCGAATAGTAATACCCAAACAATGACTTCGTTGGAAATGGACGATGGATTCTTCTACGGAAGTAGTTCACCATGCTCTGAGAAGGCGGATTCGCCGGCCCCTTCAGAGTGCTCCTCGGGTGTGTCTTCGGCATACTCGGCGGTGGACAGATACGAAGTGGCAACGCAGCAACAGTTAGGACCTATGGATGAAGACGAGTTGCTTGACGTCATCTCATGGTGGCAGCAGAAATAACAAATAGGTAAATATTTATTCTAATGCCATTATTTTTTTATGCGATTGTTATAAATTCCTTGTGTTGATGATATGACTTATACCAACTTAAAAATAATATAATTTGTAGTAATACTTAATTAATTATTCTATATTAATTTATTTAATAATTTCGCTATAGTACTATGCTGCAGTTATATTATGCATTATTCATTTATTTTATTTTTTGTTTGTTCGCAGGAGACTCGGTCGTGAGAACTGACCCAAGGACGAATCCCTCCGGAATGTATGTGCATTCATATTAGCAATGCATTTATGTGAAAAACAAAAGACTTTTTGGATCTCTAGTCAAAGACAAGTGCCTTAATCAATTAAGCCTTATCCATTAGACGATAGTATAATGTTAAGATAGAGTACCTTATGATACAATGAACTTTGATGTCATGGGTCATACAGTAAATATTAGAATAAGGTTATAAATAAATTATTTATTTGAAGCTGTTGTCTTTTTTTAATAAAGTACATAGGTATTGTCTAACCCTAGCATATGGACGGGGTATTTTTATGCACTTAATTGCAAATTATGAGTATGTTGTATAAATATTAATAAATGAATTAATTTATTGAAGACATAAAACAAAACATACAAATTTGTATAGTAATAATAAATAAACTGATTATTTGAAAGATCGCCTCGCACTCGTTATAAACTGACAAAGGCGCATAATCTTACTATAGTTAGGTAAAAAAAGTCTTCACCGATTGCTAGTGTTCCATACCAAAATTAGTCTAACATACTTAACACTTATAGGTATGTGATCACTCGGATCTCGGATCTGTCGGTCATTGACACAGAGTTTTCTTGAAGACCGCCTATAGGTAATTTCATATCTGGCGCCAAAAATACTTTTGCCCCATATAAGGAGGTAGTTTTGGGGATAATAAGTGGTCAAGCATTTTTTTGTATACTTACATAGTTAGTACTCCAGTTTTAATATAGTTCCAAAAAACTTACAATGAGACAAAAATAAAATGGGAATCAAAAGGGACAGTATACTTTCAAATACCTAAATGTATGTGGCATATAAAACTTACTCAAAAGAATATATCGATACCTTTAGACTCAAAGGGCGTAAACGCCATTTTGGCTAAAATGACTTTTTTATGCAGCTTTATTCAGTTTTTTTTTCTCTATCGATCTGTGTAGTTAAAGCTGTGATATTCGCAAATTTAAGGCAAATACGACCTACGTTTTTTTTGAAGATTTTTCATAAAGGTGGGGTGTAATTGACATGATTTTTCGTTTTATTCTCTATTTAGGTAATATACACAATGACTAAATAACCTAAAGGTCGCATCCGCAGTCGTAATCCAAAACTTGGGTATACACCCTTATTATTCTCGTATAAAAATAAAGTTGGCTCATACAGCCTTACATTTATGTTGCTAAATTCAGGTCGTATTGTCACTCGTAGACCAAAAATTTTGCATACGCCCCTATTATTCCGCTTTAAAATTGAGGAGGACTCATACGACCCAACTTTGATTCTCTCTATGAAACAAGTGTACCTCATACACTGGTCGTTATTTTACCATAGTTGTCTTTTTTGTTGAGTTTTACGACCGAAATTAATTTATGTATGTATTCGTGTGTTTTAAGCGATTTTTTGTTTGCCGATCGAAATACGACTCTCACACCAGCAAAGGCTCTTAGAAACCTGAAATAGTTTTAGATAGTTATCTCTTTCACGTTCACGAATACTGCCGATTATGTGCGAGCAAGATAGCGCGATAGCACCCAACTTCAATTTCACGCGCCTGCCGGCTTTCCGTTGTTGGTAAACAAGCAAAGAAGCAACATGGGATTTTATCTGCTAATCACTACTATTTGGTGTTTAAATTATGTAAAAATGGAAAAGGACAATAATATAAATAAACTGGATGCCTTAATTTTTTTAACCTTATTTATTTAGATTTTTCACTGTTAATAATACGCCCAAATACTCGTCAAAATCTGCACTTTGTTATAAAAAAACAAGTCCATACAATTAAATGATATATTTTAATGTGGTTACAATTAACATGCTAGAGTGACAGCATTATATTATATTTTCCAACGCAATCATAAGTTTCAGGATGTATCAGTCTAATAGTTTTACTGATTACTATAAGGTTGATGTATACACCACGCAATTACGTAGGATTGTGGCTTATACGCCCCACAATAACGTAAGACTTTGACTTATACGCCCCCACAAAACAAAAAGTCGGTGTTTTTACGTTCGAGTTTTTCAAGGTACATGACGCTTGACTGCAACATACCTACTATTTATGCGGCAGTGACCATTATTTTACAAGCTTTTATTTAACTAGCAATGTATATAAGTATGTTTGTTCGGGTGGAATCTTGCAACTCAATTTTGAACCAAAATTATCTTCAACCTATTGAACTGAAATTTTGGGTTTAAGTATAGTAAACATCCACGGAAAGCAACAAAGAACCAGCCAAGATTGAAAAACTTCAAGCACAATTGGAAGAAAAAATGCAACATATTGGAGGTTTAAATCCTAACAAAATACGAGTATTATTAGCGAACGATACCATTAAGACATCTTTCGATTTACAGAAAGTGTTAAACACCCCGTATGGAGAATGTATGCTCCTCTATTATTGGCGTAAATATGCAGTTAAGGTATAACTTTACATTGTATAAGAGTGGGACACAGGATGTATTTTGATTTACCTGGGGTGAAAACGACGGTCAGCGATGTAGTAACGAAATTGCTACTTGCTTATTAATATTTTAAAAGATATTGACAGCAGAGGAGTAAAATACCTTCCTCTACATATTGCGATTATTGCAGCGGCCAAAATAAAAACAAAACAGTATTAGCAGCACTTTGGTTTTTGAAAACGTCAAATAATTTGGAAGTTATATATGCAAATAAGTTTTTTTGTTGCCGGGCCATACTTACATGCCGGTGGATTCTATTCATGCAGTCACATTGAAAGAGACGTAAAAAAACTTATTAGTTTTTTTACGTCTCTTTCAATGTATTGAGCCCGTCTCAATGGCCTATATTTTCCGCCCGGAAGAACCCACGAGTCCCACGACCCTACCGAGTAGAAGTTCTCGATTGTACAGACTTTCTTGATTTTGTGGTGCTTGCTGAAACAACATTCACACCCTCCTCAGTTTCAAAAAAAGCGCGGATTTCACAGTTTAGAATAGCCTCATTTAAGAAAAAGTATCCTGATCAAATAAGACTAAAATATTCAATGTTTGAGGAAGCAGAGGAAATTCGAGTTACATTGCATCAGGGGATCTGAGAACCAAAAATATTAAAAGAAAAGGGAAAATGCAAAGATAAGGGCAAGGGTAAGGGAAAGGGAAAATCAAAGGCAAATAGTACTCAAGATACTGTTGATGACTCCAGACAAGATAATCCAGGTCCTATAATAACGCCTGCCTGTAATGCCAGATTGCCCATATTAAATGCCAAATAAAAAGACCTCAAAAGGCTTTGAATGAGTATCTTCGAATTCCTTATGAAGACATGGTTTGTGACTATTTTCTTCTTAGCGATTACGAAGAAGCCGAAGAAATGAATGATTAGGGACTCGTCTTCAACTGTTACTTTTAATTGATTATTTTTAATGTTTTTGTTGGTAATTTAATAACCAATTCAGTTTTCTATGAAAAATGTAAACGCGCTGAATCCCATTTCAATTTTGATCTTTGACCCTACTGTAACCCATGGTAAAAAGATTCATGTTTTGATTTGCGTACAATATTATAGGCGCACTAATCGAAGGATGAAGATTGTTCTAAAGTATTTTTTTCTTAGTGAAAAAAATCTTTTTCCATTACCTTATTTAGTCTTAATTATTGTGTTGATAATTAAAATGTCAAAATTATTCCAAAGATTTTATTGTAATTAAAGTCAGTTAGAGAAAGTGCGACTACTGGTTATAGTGCCGGTAACTGTTACCCTCTATTAGTATTTACAGAAAAGTTGCACTTTCCCATGGGCGCACTTATCCTTCCTGATAATTATTATGTTGTTTGTATGCAACGTATGGTTACTAATGTCATAATCATAATAATTAATAAAGATTCCAAGATCATTTATTATTTAATTTGTTATTTTTTGGTTCCTTCATGGTACTTACGTTGAAAACCTTGTTTATTGAGTTTTCTGGGTTTTTCTTTTCCAATAACATTTATGTACCTTAGTTATATAGGCGACGATTTGAGATAATGATTGCCAAATTTAAACATTTTTTTAGCCATTCATCAATAATGACGAAGGCATGACGATGATACAAAAACTACAATTGAGAATTGAAATGCATTTTAAAAATTAGCTATTATACCTTTCTGGCAGCTGTAACATACACCCCATATTTACAAAAAAAAAACGCTTTTTTTGACCTTTACACCTTAACAATTTTACATACACTGCGAATTAGCTAAATACCTTTCTGGCGACTGTAACGTACACCCCATTTTGAGAAGAAAAACGCTTTTAGTGACCTTTACACCCTAAAAATTTTACAGACACTACGAATTTTGGGGTCGTATAAATATTTTTCTTGATTTTTTTGGGGCGTATAACGATCCTATTTTCTTTATTTATTGGTTTATCCTAAATATTATAAAACCAATATGTTTATCTTCAAAATCTAAGATTTTGAGCCAAAACTCAACTTTGTAAGTCTTAAAATGAAAAAGTTAAGAATTATTTTCCAATTTTTTTTTAGTTTTTTGCTTCTCCTGTAAAGTGGCGTTTTGGCGTTTACGTCCTTTGAGTCTAAAGGTATCGATATGGGCCACTTACATATTTCTGTTTCATTGTTAATTATCGTAAATAAACTTAATAAATAAGTGGCTCAATTGACTACTTAATTAAATGATTATCAGTCTAAATGAAAACAAAAGCCGTGTTATGCTGTTATTTTAAAGGTTGTTTGGAAGAGATCGCTCTTTAGCGACAAGACTGCCTGTAGTCTACCACTACCTACTTACATGTTGCCGTTTTCTTTCTGTTTGTAACTAATACATTTGTTTGAGGTGTGCAATAAAGAGTATTTGTATTGTATTTAAAAAATAAAACATTACTGTTTAATATACTTTTCACAATCATCATCATCCTAGCGTTATTCCCAGTACAGTTGCATCCTGAAGGATGCCTGGGGTCCACTACCTAATCCCAAGAATTGGAGTAGGCACTAGTTTTTACGGAAGCGACTGCCATCTGACCTTCCTACCCAAGGGGGAAACTAGACCTTACTGGGATTAGGCTTGTCAAGTGAGTGGGCAGCTTTTATATACTTTTCACGTAACAATCAAAATACTTAGTGGCCCCTAATTTCTTTTGTCGTAATCTAATCGTCGCCTAGTACCCTAAATCGTCGCCTAGTAAGAACTATACTTACAAGTCCTGTTTAGTTTGAGAATAGGTCAATTTCTGTAATATTGTCCACAAAATATTTATTTGTTTTAGATAGGTAAGCTGTAGTAATGTTGGCCCCCTCCAATCATTGACCTCTTGAATGTTAGTTCAATGTATTAAACGCAATCTTTGAGTACAAGTATATACGTAAATAAATTTCATATTTTTCTTTATTTTCTACACTCTAAAATGTAATAGGTCATTTCCAAACTAGACAGGTAGAACACTTGAAAAAAAAATACTTTAGCAGCGACTACAACTTCGAGTGCGGTTTGCTATGAAAATCTTAAGGATTAAGTATTTTCATTTAGATTTTTACCTACTTCATTTTTGTCGGGGCTGCGACTATGTTAATAAATATATGAAAATACTGTAAGTATTATACCGCTTACCCTATATTTATTTTAAAACAAAAAGCGAAAAAAAATATATTTTTAGTCCACCGCTGGCGCGCGCCGCGTATTCGCGCTAGCGACTGGATTCATCAAAACTACTCATATCGTTCTGTTCGAACTGGAGTGTCTTCGGATCTTATTATTGTTTAAATTCAGTTCTTTATGTTCAGATACACAGTGGGTCTGTGAGCTGTTAGACCCGACGCCTGCACCATTTTTGTAAATTTTGAAATATTGAAACTAAAAACTGAATCGATCACAAGATCCATATAACTTACGGACCTGCTTATAAAATTACACGAAAATCCGTTGAGAAATGCAACCTGTAGAGCATGATTTTTGCCCGAGCCGAAACGGAGACGCATTGATTGCGCTTCGTGTTCACTCGTTCAATAATAGACGTAACAAAGATTTATCATAAATGTAGGTATATTTTGTTGTACCTACTAAAAACAAAGCAGTCAATAAATAGTCCATTATTGCATAGGCTTGGAAAGTAAGAAAGTTGAACTCGGTTTATTTGTAGCATACATAACCAACTCGTCAGGAAATCCCGGTTTTCGCCAAGTTTAATATAGTGTTTTTCTCTTACAATGTGAAGAAATAACACAAAGATATTGCAAAATACTTTTGGTGACGTACTTACCTAATAATGCGGTGATAATATTTTGAATTTAATTTAGTCAAAAGCACTCTGTCTATGACTTCAGTCAAAGGCGGTACATATTAGGTAAGTTTTCACTTTATCTTCTACACATAAACTCGATTTTGATGTAATAATTACACATTTAGTTAATTCAATGTTCAAATCAATGAAATTGTAACTTATTTTTCCTAGAAGCGGTTTTCTTTTTTTCCATAGTCGATTTGAATTAATACGGCATTAACAGGATGTTTAGTTTGAAAATTGAAAATTTGTTTATTTGGTAGGTTTGGTATTGCATCGAAGATGCTACTAGCATTTTCTCGATGTATCGCAATGCTAGAATAGATATAAACAAGATCATCCACGTAGATAGAAATAAAAAAATACATATCTATATTTTAATTTTCTATGAATTGGTCATTGGACCAATATGAGTGCACATTCTGAATCATTTATTCTTTTTTACTGTACTGTGGATTTATTTATTTAAACTTTATTGCACAAATAAATCGGTACAAATGGCGGACTTAATGCCTCAAGGCATTTATGAAAGAATATTGTGAAAAAATAATCCATTTCCTCCCTAATGCCTCTGAAATTTACCAAGCAAAAAATTTCAATCGTTATACATAATCAAGACGTAAATAGTACAGAAAAAAATGTAACTACATCCTCCCTACATCCTCTGTACTACCTATTCCTTAACTAGATTTTTTGAGATCAAATAACTTTCATTAAACTATCTTTGTACGGAACCCTTAGTCAGACTCACACTTACACTTTTGTAAATAAAAATGGAAAAAGTTTTATAATATCATGTCATCATCACGTACAATTAGCTTTAAGTCTTTTTGTCGGCAATGTTAATGCATAATAATTAAAAATTGCTTAACTTTAAAATAACTGATTGCCACGTAAGATAATAAAATCAGAAAATTTAGATATTTAGAAGCGATAATATAAGTTTTAGAAGCGATGATGTAGTACTAAAATATGAGAGGCATTTATAAAAGTAAATTAATTTTGTATTAAGCAGTAACGCTGCTAACGCAAATTCCAAATTTTAAATGAACTAGTATTTAATGGAACTAGTGAAGGATTTCGTGCACGAGCTCGGTTGTTCCGATAGCTCAGAGGCTAGAGCGATTGGCCGCGTATGCAGGTTCGAATCTTGCTCGGAGCATTAAATTTTTCAATTTTCCCCTTTAATTTAAAATTTATAAAAGTGATGTATTTTTAAGTTTACTGTAACTACCTATGGTTGCAGTAAACGAAGCTAGTTTCAACGACCATTTTGTTGGTTCAGCTGTCACGTTGTGACAGGTATTTAGGAAAACGTATCTGAAATATAAAATACGTTTTACAAGGAAATTTTAAAATCATTAATAGTCAGGCTGCCACGCGTGCAACGGGGTGAGATGCGATCGCGAGGAAACGTTTCCTAAAAATAATAAAAAATACCTCACACGAACCAAATCAACCTTTATTATACGACACGACCATGAGGGCAGATTCTATTAATTTATAACCAATGTGGGTGGATAAACTGACATTATTTTTTTATTAATCGCAACGTGGACACAACGAATAACTGTTATTTTGTGTTTTTATTGAGATATCCGAATACTTAATAACGATATCTGAGAACATAACGTGTCGTATTTTTTTGTTAAAATATTCACGAGTTTAAACAAAACATAGAGTTTTAAATACATTGTAAAATGGTTGTACCAAATGACATTTTAATTCTGTTGGCTATACCTCGAGTATAGTCCTAATAGAGGCTACGGTACTTACTGTCTGTAAATAAAAAGTACAATAAAAGTAAAATACGATATTTATTTTAATAAGTGCATTACGTTTTACGATTTAATTTCAATAGATTAAGTCTTCCACGATCAGTAATTACGGCCTTATTTTTAATCGACACTTGTAGGTATGGTATAATTTTAAAGTACACTATTTCCGACGATGAGACGGCGGAGACTTAATTTAAATCTTGCGTGATGTGATGTACTGCAACCGCTAAAAGCTAAATTATTATAACTATATTCGAACGAAGTGGTTGGAACATTTAGTGTCTGACTGCACATGGCATTATGAACATTATAACCCAGGGTAAAATTGAGACTTCTGGCAATTTGATAAATAAACTTCTCTTAACTGCCTGGTTTCTTCAACATGATAACCTTTCAACTTTCTGTATGGACTGATTTATGTACTTATTCTGGGAGTTTAATTAAGTTATTACGATGCATAAATGACACTAGATCAGACTGCCATCCATTTGCTTGTTGTTTGTTACTATAAACAATTCACTTTCATTGCATTACCCACGTTGTTCTCGTTGTAGCTTAAAAAAAGAATAACAACCAATACTTAATACGTCAACGTAAATTATGTTAGATTTGATTGTTAGAGCTTCTGACAAATTTACCTATTATTTATGTTTTCGTGTGAGAGCATGTTACCCGGCTATTTCTATAAAAAAGTTATTGTTTTGATAAAAAATGACATGCCACTAGTATCTGATAATAGACGTGGGCGGAGTTGTAACAAAGGAGGATTGGTTAGCACCACAGAAACACAATACGGCCAAGTTTTTGATACGGGTGTTAAATTAAGTTTTCTAACTTCGGTCTTTCTTTGTTTGTTTTCACGATTTTTTACTGTCTTACCCAGCGGAACATGTTTAGACAACCTGTAATCATATCAAACGTTTGTTTGCTTTACTAAGTTAATGGTGTTTAGTAATTTGTCATGCCTATTCAGGCACCATAATTGTGATCCATTCTAAATTTAATGTTACTTCATGTAATTACTAATTTATTTTGCAGCCTCATTATCAATTATAAAAATAAACTTCTGGATCATATTATCGGTCTTAATTTAAAAGCTGAGGCTAAAGTATTTTTTACTAGATACAAACTTACATCACTCAGACTTTCCCGATTTTCCACTTAGTGTTAAATGATCTACCATTTAACACAGGAGATATTATCAAAATACTTACTCTTCTGCTAAAGGCGTAGGAGAAAAACCTGCCCCGTTATTAACTTTATTAATTGATTATACGTCAGTCTAGAAATCGTTCTCCGCCTTGCAAATGCTTTTTTATTGTTTTTGGGGCCAAACAACGTTTTACTTTATCAAATTTACTAAAATATTAATTATCATTTCACATACACGTATATTTTTACTATAATTATCATTTTCTGCACAATTAAAGTATTGATTCAAATCGTAAATCGAGCATCCATTACAAAGTGAATTTAAAAACATTCGTGCTTGATCATCACGACTGGCCGCCATCGTGACGTAAATGGCATATTTCAAGTACTAGTTATGTACTAGGAGCATTTCCATAAAATAATTATGATTCTTAGCAACTTCGGCAAAGGGTTTAGCAGGCTAAGGAGGGACGTGTGGCCCCTGTCAGGATTATTTATATTTGTAAATGTCAATTGTTTGTCACCTCATAACTAGTAATCACTCCAACTTTCAGCCCTCTATCTTGAACTGTCACCGAAATAATGTCAAAAAAGTATTTCCTTGTCATTTTTTTTCAAACTCGTTTATCTTCTAATCCATAGCAACTACAGCATCGAAACAAAATCACAGCTATGTAGCTTTAGTCGGACTATACCCTACAATTTTATAAACATTTTTTACGTTAAAAATAAAAGAGATAAACGTCAATTTATTTTTTGACAGCTCTTTTCAACGAATTTTGTTTGAAGAACAAACATGAAAAAAACCATATGATTTACTTATAGTATTAGCTACTAATATGACGAAAAATAAATTGATTCTATTTGGTGCAACATACTGAAATAATAACTAAAGTATTCAAGTAATAAAAAGAGTTGCATTTAGAATTTATATCATATCTTCCGTGTACCTAGGAGGAGGTTGATAAACCTCCACGATAGATACCTATATGCCTAATGAGTTTATATTGTTTATTGTATATTTATGATAAACAATCGACATTCATTTTCGTAATTTTTTTTTCAGAAGTAATTCACATGATTTTTTTCATAATTGTGCTTCAAACAAAAGTCGTTGAAAAGAGCTGTCAAAAAATTAATTGACATTTTCACGTATAAAATATTGATAAAACTGTAGAGTATAGTCCCACTAAAGCTACATAGCTGTGATTTTTTTTTCGACGCTGTAGTTGCTATGCATTAGAAGATAGACGAGTTTGAAAAAAAAATCCAAGTAAATACTTTTTTGTCATTATCTCTGGGACAGTTCAAGATAGATTGCTGAAAGTTGGAGTGATTACTAGTTATGAGGTGACAAACGACATTTACAAATTTAAATATTCCTGACAGGGGCCTCACCTCCCTCCTAAGCCTGCTAAACCCTTTAGGCCACTCGATTATGGACCTAGAGTAACCGCAAGTAAGGCCGAATTTTATGGCTAAAATTTAGTGTTACTCGTAGTAACCTGCGTGCGTGATTGTATTAGTGGGGGTGTGTATTGAGAGAATGTTCTGCAAGTGTGCGTGTATTTTTTTATATGTGTGTTACCTCGCCGTCCTCAGAAACCACCACCACCACCATAACAGCCCAGCCCTCAGAAAATGGCAAGATTATTTTTTCGGAAAGACGCGCTGATGGCGTTTTCTGTCTAAATACTTACTCTAAGTTTTCCCACATGTTAATTAAGCTCGAAACGCACAAAGCGGGCGCGGCGCGGTGCGGGGCGGAGACGGTTTTGCATTTTTGATCTTTCCGAAACTATCGACTGACTGTCATTACTGCTTCATATGTCACACACTGGCGTGTGGTGTGAGGTGGCCCTCCTCTCTACCGCGCTACCACATAGTGCCCGGTTTTTTGGTGCGACGTCCCGCGGATCCCGTTCGCTTCAGAGCCCGTTCGCTTTAGAGAGCTAAGCCGTTGATCCCGGCTGCTGTTTATGATAGCAGTCGTTAAGCCAAGTAAGAGGCCTTCGGGCGGCTTGAGAACTTCTAACAGCCAAGTTGCGCACTCACTTGACAAGCCTAATCCCAATAAGGTCTAGTTTCCCCCTTGGGTTGGAAGGTCAGATGGCAATCGCTTAAAAACTAGTGCCTACGCCAATTCTTGGGATTAGGTAGCGGACCCCAGGCATCCTTCAGGATGCAACTTTACTGGGAATAACGCTAGGATGATGATGATGTAGATAGTTGAATTTTTAGAGGATAAAAAAGAAATGTGGCTTCATACAAGAAACATGTTTTTTGAGTACGTATATTACTTGCACGATGGTGCGACACCCTCCGTGAGCGAGTGCGACTCGCACTTGGTCGGTTTCATTATTAATATGAGAAGTGAAAAACACTTAACACTCTAACAACTTAATTCTTATATTTATATCCATTGGTAAAATGAGCGGCACTTTTATAACTTTTTTCCTCATATTCTTATCAGTTACTTAGATAGTAAACCTGACAAAAGAATTAGGATGTCGCACAAAAAGCACCCGTAACAAGCCCGCTACCGCAATCCGTCAATTAATTAAGTCTTGATGATGATATGAAAGGCGGCAAGAGACCAAGGGAAAGATGATACTAAAACTTCATCATCGAAATTAACCCCGCCAAAACAAAAATGCTGTAAATTCGTAAGCAACAAGGTACAAATTTAAGTAAATCTGTGCATAGATAAGGTCAGGACAGAAGCCAGACGGTTGGCTACTGTAGTTAGGCGACGACCAGCGATAACCGAGTAGAGAGATACATCGTAAAACATCATTAGCGAGATAAACTTCCTAAAAGCTGCTTTTACTGAACAGAAAATGCAGGATGTCCCCAAGATACGCACGCAAACATAAATTTTCTAATAAAAAAAAACAATAATTTGGTATTATAATGCTTAAATAGAGTTACAGTTTAAAGCCAGTTTAAATAAAAAGACCTATTATCAACACTTATGGTTCAGTTACTTATCACAAATTAAACACGATAGATATTTCAGTTTAAAATTATAATTTAAAATGCTACATTAATTTACAAATATATTTAAGGTAGAAAAAGTGAACTATCTTCTCGCCGTCAAGGGCGGAATCGATCTAGCTACGTCTTGTTTGCGCGGGAATTCGTTTACCTTCGGATTTTTACTCAGCGAGATAGGGCATGATCACATTAGTACTAATATCTTCTACCTCTTTAGTATAATAATAAAGGTAAGTAATGTAATAATCGATTCCGTGCATTACTGCCTTAAACTACGCCACCGTCGATACCGGCTCGTTAATAGCGTCCATAATAATCCAATTGAATATTTCGGGTCGGAGAACAAAGGCCGGTAATACGGCTGTCGGTCGCATTAACGCCCTACCACAATAAATCCAGGAGGTCCGTCGCCACAGGGCTAATTACTCTGAATATCGGTTGATATACTGTCTACTTAGGAGCCGTGATGTATGGCCGCACTCAAAGGATCGGACGCCGCGGCCCGAGGCAGCACTACGATACGATGAAACGCGATGTTTAGGATAACGATGCGCCTAGGTACTGAGCTCATTTCTAATTGATTTATTTATATTTAACACCCTTATTTTAATTTTGAGCCTTAAGACTACGAATAACTGTGGAGATTTATATCGAAGATTACAACTTTATTATAGTAAATTTGAAAGTAACCGGTACGAAAATAGAAAATGAGAGTAAGTAAAAATTTAAGGCTTATGACTTTTTCCGGTCAAGTGCAAGCAGAAACCACACACAAAGGGTTCCGTACCGTCGTACAATTACGTACCGAAAATATCACGTTTGTCTTATGGGGCCCTCCTTTTTATTTTTTATTATTTGTTGTTTTAGCGGCAACGGTATAATATTTAGGTAATTATTCTGTAATAAAATTATTAATCTAGCTATTACGGTCCAGGAGATGCCAAATTTTTTAAGGTCGAGACAAAACATGTTTATTATAGACTCCACCTTTAAGTTCGTTACATTTATATACCAACAGTGACACTTATAAAAGAAATTCATACATTTACAAAAAAAAGTTTTGTGTCATAACGTATTGTAAAGCATGCTCAATTAACATAGCACCGAAAGCGCTCGAAAATCGCAAAATGCAACTCTTTGAATCAAATCACCTGGCTTATCATGTGTCCTCAAAACTTTTCAATTGTGCAAATACCTACCGTTGAATAGGGACGAAAGTTTCGGATTGCACAAAAGGAAAGGGTGATTATTGGTTTTTGCACAAGCGGCGCTTCTATCTATTTGACCGTGAAGCACGTGTTTTGGTTTCACCCGTTCGTGTGCGTGCACGCAGCTTTCGTCGGCATGTGTTTAGCACGGGGACAAGTCATCTGTCGATTCATTTGTCATAATTGTATGGATGCTTCAGAGAAAGGTCGTCAAGGTGCCGTATTGTAGACAATATTGATTATCTGCCCCTTTATATATGTAAGTACATATAATAATATAGACGAATAAATACGAGTTTTTATTTATTAATTAGAACAGTTATTTAAATAAATGAAACTGATCATGATTTGTCTGAACTATGGCAAATATATTTAATAAACAAACCAGTATTATTTTAATTACACCGTTTTAACAATTCTATCCAAACTCAAGAGCTTATTTACTATAGCAGTTGAAGATGATAATGAGCTACGTACACAAACTAAGTTTTTTCATTATAACAGTAGGAAGGATCATTTGTATGTCATAAAAACTCAACAGCAACCTTAATAACTGTAGCTTCATCAGGTACATTGTATTTAAGACATAAATCGTACTAATTAAATTGTAAGTAAAACCAGTACTTTTTATGATTACATATTCGTTTAAAAAACATTTCAAGTGAAATATGAAGTTTGATTGTCGCGTTCTACTTTCAACAATCCCTCGCGGATCCAGACCGGATATCACAAAAACTCCTTCGTCCGATATACAGTCAGCCTCAAATAAGCAAGGAATTGCAAGAACGAATGAAGATAAATGTATACGAAAAGATTGTTTCTTCGTGTGGAATTTTTTTTTTTTACGCGGTGAGTTTGCTAGTAGTATAATTTTTTTAGGTATTTTTTCTCAATATGTTGAATGAGTTAGAAATTTGAGTTTAAATCGTCATAATAGTTGCACCCATTAAACACACAGCAGTTTTGGGGCTTGCCTTCATCACAACGTGAGGATTTACGACAAAATCTTGCAAGAACTAAGCCCTAAAACTAAAAGTGACATAAAAACAAACATTTACTCAATATTGCACTGCTCATAAACCTAATGACATTTTCTTCATTGGAAATATTTGTATCCAAGTGTACTTCCATTGACACATCGCATGGCTTGTGCCACTCAATCGGCACCTGAAGCCCACGGGACACCTTGCCCACATCTGCTCGGAGACACACTTAACAGCCAGAAATACTGATACTAATCACTACCTGTTCCCGCAATCATTTATCTCGCTTGATGAAGATTTCAATACAATTTGGGTAACGAAACGAATCAAATCAGTAGTAATCACCACAACGTGTTTTACGTGTAGTGATAATGATTGGCAATATTTGTCAAATTTCGTTATCTTATCATGGTGAATTGTTAGTTATACTTACATGCATCTATGTAGAACATAATTACCACTTTAAGGGGCTCCTAATAGTTCCCAATGACCTTCGATTTGTATAACTATGACTCTCCGTTTTTTTGTGTTTTTTATAGCTTATAGTATTAACAACAACGAAGTTTACCAAAATAGTATTGTACTTCAAAACTCACTCTCTTCGGCAGTTCGGGATATATGGCATCAATTTTGGCAATTTTAGGCCATAAAACAGTTTATTGGACTTAACTTTTATGAAACTGAGTAAAAAATAAAAATCTCTCTTTATGTTGTTCGTGTAGTCATTAAGAAATGGTTATATGTAGATTTTATAATATACATATATGAATGCATAAACAACATAAGTTAATCGAAAATAGAGCTTTTTTAGATCACATTTGAATAAGTCATAAAAAATAAATATTTACTTTTTTCAAAATTTCGGCTCTTAAACATGTAGTTAAAGGATTGTAGAACTGATAACCGTTTGTGCCAAAATATATCTATAGTTTGGACGCAGAAATATCAACTCAAAACTCGTCAATAATCGAATGATTAGCGCGTGGAGACCCTTAATGAGAGAAGTGAATAAACTGACTGAAAGTTCAGGCTAATTTTTACACAAACGCATAGCACTTATTATTATAAAAACACTTAGCACTTATTCTTACTTGGTATAAAAAAATCTAACTTCAGTAAGTAAAGTTACAATGCGATATTCTAGCCTCAACGCCTCCTCAAAATGGACCCTTTATTCGACAGCAGAAAATCGACCACCGTGCGAGTTCTCTAACATATTTCCAGTAAAATATAAGAATCAATTTCACGGTACAAAACACTGCTTGCTAAGAATGACATGTTTTGTAAACATGTATAGATTTTAAAGTAAGTGAATGCGAACAATTTGTCAGTTCAAGCTACAGTTGTGATCTTATCAGTGTATTGTGGTGTTGTTTGGATGCAGATTGGCACGGATATTTGTGGTAACAATATAGATTGAAATCTTTTAAAACGTACTACTTTCTTCGTGTTAGAAGATCGAGATGAACTTGTTGTTTTGTTATTTTTATTGCTGGAGTTCGTCATATCTAAACACCATACTAAAAGTTACTAGACGTAATAACGAGACGTAATTAAGGATGGTTAACCAATTTGGTTAGAATCCTAGGATATAATATACTCTTAATGTCAAATGAAATATTTACCTCGTATTCATCATTCGTAATTATAAGAAATAATAAATATTATTACTTAAAGATTCTGTGATACATCAGTTTATTTTTGAAATTGAATTGATACGTTCAGGAATAATAAGACATACAATTCAAACCTTTCTCCGGCAAATAATAATAAAATATACGAATCAGGTGCAGACTGCTGTCATAAAAGATATTTATTTTCTTTAGAAATACATAGAATCTGCGAATTGAGTATCGAGATGCTTGCGGTGCCGACAAACTCTGCCGTATCATTCCAAAACGTCTTAACGTCATTGGGCATCATGTTCACATACGTTATTTCTAATGGTCGCCGTAGCATTGTGCGCGGCCGCACGGTACAATACGCATAACCCTTTGGCGACACAATGCGTTACTAATCTACATCAGGCATTATTGTATTATTCTCTTGTGACACCGTTGCTCGAGTTTGTATGTTTCATTCGATGATCATTAGAAAAAATCTAAATGTAAGATACATTTAGCCGTCTGAAGAGCATAGGAATCAAGAATTAAGGCGGCTTGAGAACTTCTGACAGTCAAGTTGCCCACTCACTTGACAAGCCTAATCCCAATAAGGTATAGTTTCCCCCTCGGGTTGGAAGGTCAGATCGTAATCGCTTCCATAAAAACTAGTGCCTACGCCAATTCTTGGGCTTAGGTAGCGGACCCCAGGCATCCTTCAAGATGCAACTGTACTGTAAATAATGCTAGGAGGATGACGATGAAGAGCATACGAATTAAATATAAGCTGACTTAAGCCGTTAATACAAATTCCTTATACCAACTACGGTATAAAATAAATTTTAAGCTCTCCAATCAAAATATTTGTAGTTGCTTTATTATTATCTAGCGACCAATATTTGAATGACAATAGTGCAGACGTAAAGCAAATAACGTTAGCCACTGGTTCAGATATATCTTATGCTTTCATATTAACCTTCCTAAATGCTTTTGTGTTTTCCTCGATATTCAACTTTATTTCCCTTAGTGCTAGGTTATTTTACAGTTACTCAAATCAACGTGATACGCGTCTGCGAAAGTAAATGAATGATATTTTATGTTAGACATTTACACCGGTGTTAACGAGGGAGCCTTCCATAAAAGTTTTGTATTCAGACATAAATCACCTACTAAAGTCTGAAGAAGACATTCGATGCAAACGTATAAATATGCGTAACATAATGAAATACGTCATTTATTATACAGTAAAAATGTAATTGGAGAAATTCCCGTAAATGTCTGTGGAACGCTTTCAAAGGATTACCTTGGACTATGATTTATTTGTTCCAGTTGCACATCATGCCGCCATTTTGAACTTTATATTAGTTAAAAGTAAATATACTTGCATGTTTACGCTTGCCATTTTACATAGCTTAAAAGACAAATGAATAAATATCAGTTCAAATACAAGTTGCTTTTTTCAGAAATATTTTAATATCTATTACAATAAATATTATTCAAGCTTTAAATTCTAAATAAAATATATGATTAGGAATAAATTTGAAGTCTGATTTCGTACTTAATGAAAAAATTATTCATTACTTTGTAAAGATAACAGAATTCCAATTCTTTCTTATTTCGTCCCAACAATCCATTTTGGACAAGACTAGACGTAGTTTTTATCCGTCTTGTCCGCCGCCGTCTTGTGAGCCGTGAGAGCTTCCCGGTATCTAAATCGTTATCATTTTGCGGTCAAGATTCTAAATGAGTTTTCGATGTCACACTTAAGACACATTGGCGTTAAGATATGCCAAGTTTACTGCTAGTTCCAATTTACTTCTTTGAATAATTTAAATTCCTTTACAAGTATGGTTGCATTGCATAATATGCATTTTAATTTGTTTATGCAAAAAATACGCAACATACACACGCGTGTGATAAATAACTTACCGGTATTACAATTATAAATATAGACTTCTCTAAAGTGTACGAGTACTCGTCCCGATATCATTTTATTATGTGATACCTATTATAAGGAATATCGACATTGATTAATTTATTACGCCAATCAAAGAAAGCTTTTAATTTGACGCATCCGAAGTGTAAAAGTCTTGATAAAATATAATCGTCATTTACTTAAGTGGTCGATAAGGCTTATAAGGGAGAAAAGTTATTCTTTAATGAACATGTTAAGGGCAGATATCTTAATCTGTATGGCGCCAATTCCAAAAGCCCTCATCCTTGATAAGAGTCCCAACTTTATCAAATATTGCCTTAGGATGTGTAATGGGACTATATGTAGTGCAAAAAATCCATTCGTTCGTGTTCGTACCATATTTAATGGGTCTCTAAAATTGGTTAATTTTGAAGACCACACGTATTTAAAGCATGCCAAAGGGTGAAGATTGAATTATACAGGGTGTTTGGCTGTTTTTATACAGAATGTTTTCAAAACGTATGGTAGTATGGAAAACATACAATTTCCAAAATAGTGTATATCTTGGAAACTAAGAGGTTTTGTACTAAAGAAATGGTTGGGTCTACTCGTAAAATATCTAAAATGACCTCCTCTATCATCCCTGAAAGTTTGTGTGCAGTGCATCCTGTTACCAAATACCCTGTATAATTAAACAAAAAAACACATCTAACAATAAGGATTATACATGAAGGTTATTAACGGTGATGTTGTTAACTTAGTTCTTAGTGACAGTAGTGAAACCTGTAACCCTATTTAGCTACGAATACGAATCTAGCTCAAGTGAATAAATTAAAACTAAGGCAATAAAATATTCGTCATCATACTCGTACCACAGGATTGCACTGATTAAGTTAAAACATATACTTTATATCTATACCCACTAAAAGCTATACAAACATTTAGGTTGAATACAGAAGAGATTGGTACACATACAACACATACACACACTGTGTACAGTGGGTACTGCATGGACTTACAAAGGTTGTTTACCGAATTGTCGAGTACGAGTACATACCTACCTGTAATTACGTTTCCGTTTCCATGCTTGAAGCATCGCTAATAATCACAGGACGTGGGAAACCGTTTGCCACGGCAGCGACTGCCATAAGCACCCGCGATAAATCTCACATAACAACTGAGATTTATATACTTTAAACGAGTAATTATGTCAGCATTATATTAACTCGAGACTCAGATTAAACACATCCTGATGCAACATATTAAACAAATTAATCTAGCTTGTAAATAATTCAATGGATTATCCAGCAACCGTTTTTTAATAAGTGCGATACTTACGAATATGTATAGGTACTTAAATTAAGTAAGTAGTGAACTTTAAATAAGATATAATATGTATTGCTATTTGGAAGCACAGCTGTTTAGTTTTGAAATAATTTACAATTCAACATTAATTTATAACATCGTCCTAAAGGTGTATAACTAATAGAAAAATTATTAAGTAGGTTTACTTCAAATAAATATTTTAATTATTCCATACGTTTTCATGAAAGTGAACCGATGTTATAATCCGTATCCAATACCTATCTATAATTGATGAGTTTAGTTTATGTACAAGAAAATAAAAATGAAGAAATAAACTTTTAGCCCAAGGCGTCTTGGCGGAGGGCCACTGTTTAGGCGGTGTTTAGAATATTTTTTGCTATATTTCTCTAAAAGAACCGATATCCTAAGATCTCTTGTGATTTATTGGTCGGTACCATTAGACACCGCTGGTTAGTATTCATAAGAGATTTGCATCTAATTAATGAACATGTAGTTTAGAAGCTTTTACACAAAGGTACTTTTCAAATGTTTAAAGGAAATAATAATCATTATAGTTTAATAAGTATGTGTTTATCAGTATATAGTATCATCCTTCAGTGTTAGGAAGTAAGAGGACGAATATAAATATTACACGATTTATGAAATGAAATATAAAAATAAATTGAATTAAGGTAAGTAGGTAATTTATTCCAGAATAAGTCATAAATATACATAAAATTGAAATAATAAATAAAATATAGAGTTCCGATAGATTAAGTTTATTTTAATTTCCAAATCCTCAGTTAATAGACCTTTATCCGCATGCAATGATGTGCACAAATAAAACCCTTATACAAAGTGATATCGTTTGTATACACATTTTTGTAGCTGACGTGTGTTCAAGTACGCAAGTGGAAAATTCACAGGCTCTCACGAATTATCAAAAGGCTCCTTGATATGCCCACCGTAACGCCAGCGAGACACACTGAACGCGCGTTTGGTCAACAAGACGCATGTCCATTAAGGGTGCTTCAACGTGTCCACTAGCGCCGGATTCGTCGATCTATGCGTCCAAAGTAAAAACGGCCGTTTTTATTTTTTAACTCATTGATTCACGAATTCAGCAACGTCAAAACTAGTTTAATGTATTCTACTAAACTAGTTTAACCTTTCGTTAAATTTAAGTAATCACAATAATTCGTTGCTAAAAGTGGCACTGAAATTAATTTTCGTGTGCTCTGCCTACCCCTTTTGGGAATATAGGCGTGAGTTTATGTATGTATGTAGTTATGGGTGGCGCTAGTGGACACGTTAAAGCACCCTTAATAAATGATGAAAGAAGCACTCTCTACGCCAGAATTTTAATTTTTACTACAATACGGTAAAGGACGACGCGCGGTTGGTCAGTTCATGGCGCAACATGATTACTTAAAAATATTCTCAATGGAAAAATAATCTAAAGTCGAGTCTTTTATTTTGTATTTCTTCATCATAGGCACTCAAACAATACATTATCAAATGGCACAACAAAGTTAAAATTATTGCATGTCGCCTGATCTAAAATATCATTAGAGGAAATATGAATAGATAAATTCGAAATGTGTCCAATAAAAACCATTCCCTCGAGGGATTTACAGAATCTAGGCATCAAGGCGGTAATTTAAAAAAGGAGTTTCACAATGAAAATTTGTAATATTTCGAATACATGTGAAATATTAAAATGATCGATACATTGTTACGTAGTTTTATTTGCAGTGTTTCTCCCAGACAGCCCGGGGCCGCCGCCAACCGCCCAGGAAGCCCGACTCAACGCGCGAATAAGAAATAAATTCCCTGGCAAGCGTAACAAAGGTAAAGTAAAAAGGAAGCGTCCACCCCCTAGGCTACGTACAGATTTATACACGTGCAATATGCGCGTACGCGGCAAACACTGAGATATTGCGCGGTGAAACACCTAATGTTAATGGAATTCTCTCTCGATTAACTAAACTTGTGTGTTGTTGAAAAAACATTCAAGAGCCTTTGAGAATCACGAGAATAAATCGGAGAACGCGCTGAATTATCAGCGAGGAGCCGTTACCATACATAGGAACATTAGATGCTACCCACACAGACTTGTATTAAACTTTTAAGTGTCCCAGTACTCCCAGTTATATTTGCATAGATGATCATGATGAACAACCAAACCGAGTATGCTTATATTTATATACATAAATAATAACAAAGTTTTAGCAGCTATAATAAAAACCTAAAAACGTATCTCGATTATTAGTCAATGGAAAGGACTTTTTGCATCATGCCATACACTGGAATAACACTGATCTTAAAATATCCAAAAAAGCGATTTCTTGACTTGGCGGGGAATCGATACGATTTTATTCGTTGACGTGAAATTATTGATTTGTCGGCCTGTTTAGCCTAGTTGGTCCCGGTAAGGGCATTTATTTATGTGGTGAGCAGTAACATTTGTTAAAATATATCGTCATCTAGTACCCATAACACAAACCTTATTGAACTTACTATGAGACTAGTTCGATTTGTGTAAAAAATTGTCCAATTATATTTATTTATTTATTTCATTATTTATTTATTGATGTTGCAGAGATTTTCTCACTTCACGAGAAACTGTCAGTATTAGGTTTACGTAGTAGTAATATCATGCGCAGACGCGGGACAGTACTACACTCGTATCGCCCCGCTTCCACGCATCTCGCGCCAGTCAGGAACTCATTTAAATGTAGGGTGTAGGGGCGCAGTCAAAAGGAGCGAGGGTGTGCTCGACTGACAGTTGATAGTTTTCTTATATCGTAGCGCCTCGCCGACAAATCAAGAAGTCGCCATAAGAACACAGTAGACCAATTTAACCGAGCAAATAAGAGCTGATGGTTAATTTGGCGATTATTTTACTAATTCCAATATCAAGTGTCGTGACGGCCAATTTATTTTAGAAGATTTTAGGTTTATCCACTGAAGCAGCAATGACCATAGAAAAGTTTTCAGTGCAATTTATCTCAAAAAAAAAATATTGTTTGAGCCTCGCCGTCTCCAGATTTGACTCCTTATGGCTTTTTAGTAGGTATATGACTACGTATCTTAAAAACGTACGTACATAAACATAAAATGATCAACGCAGCAAAAAAACGATACACTCAAAAATAAGGAAAGTAAAAAAATAACTTTATGAAAAGGTATACATTCATACCAAAAGTTTTAATGTTTATCACTTATTTTTCAATTACCTAAGGTATATAGATTAAAAGCTGGAAAGCTCTCAGTTTTCTACCCTGTAGATATATTCCGCGTATGAGCAAAAACGCGTACCTATGGGTTACCATAACTGGAGAACCTTTGTCGGGATTAACATCAGAATGCCGCGATATTTTAAAGTATCCAGTTACGGCTCGGCCACGACTTCGAGCGGCGGCGGCAGCGTCAACGGTTTTCTTAATTTACCATTGCGTGTGATCCCAACTAACCGCAGTTTGCCGCAGTGCTTTGCGCGTCTCGACCGTGTTATGAAAAGATCCCATCAAAAACATAAGTGTGAAAATGGCAGCCAAGTTCACCGACAAAAGAATTGAGATCTAAATGGGCGCCAAGTTCCGTAGATTATCTGAAAAGTTGACAAGTTTGGCACTAGATTGTTTACAGTAAAACTAATTTACTGCGGCTTAATGCATATTGAGCCTTAACTTGGCCGTTTTCTATGCAGTATGTTATAATACTATAGAAGCTGTTGGATATTTAAGAAAACTGCCAAGTTAAACCTCAAACTGTATTAAGCCGCAGTAAATTAGTTTTAGTGTACACAATCTTGTGCCAATCTTGGCAACTTTTCAGATAATCTACGGAACTTGGCGCCCATTTAGATCTCAATTCTTTTGTCGGTGAACTTGGCTGCCATTTTCACATTTATGTTTTTGATGGGATATCATTACTTTTTGTCAAACTTCATCCAATGGTGCTTTCCCAGAGCGAATGCACGAGTTATTATACAAAATACCCAAACCGCTATAGGTGCACCTAAAATATTTGAAGAGTTCCCTCGATTTCTTCAGGACCCTATGATCAGATTCTGACCCGATGACATGGTCCCATTGTCATCGGGTCAGAATCTGGTCCCCGGAAGTATACCGTTTCAAACAAAAAAAGATTTTTCCAAATCGGTTTATAAATGACGGAGTTCTGAGGTAACTAGCATAAATAATAATAAAATCAATGTTTTCTGATTTTTTCTGGTGTATACACATATTTACCAAGCTGCATGCCAAATTTCAGCTTTCTAGGTCATCTGGAAGTGGGTTAGGTTTTTGATTACTAGTCAGTCAGTCAATCAGTTGTAAAAATGCCGTTTTTTAGAATTTAATATCTCAATAACTATTAAACCTATATTTATGGAATTTGGGGTTCTAGTTGTTCTAAAGGATCTTAATATATGTACCAAATGTTATGTTTTAATGTTAGATAGATTTGGAGTTATTGGGGGTTCAAAAGTGGCTCCAAACGGTTCGTGTTGGCACACACGGCTGCTGTCCGCCAGTTCCTGGGGTGAACTTGGCTGGAAACGCTGCCGCGTGTCTAGATAAATTGCTTGCCGTGCCGCAATTAGCACATGTCAAAGACAGTTACAATCAGTTACAATACTTAAATACTTAATTATATTTCGTCTATCTTCACTCATTCCTAGTCAATACATATGTAAATATTTCGGAGCGCTCGTGGCCCAGCGGCGCCCGCCTACCGCGTGCGGTATGTGAGGTTAAGCAATGACGGGCGAGGTCAGTCCTTGGATGGGTGACCGCTTTGAGTGGTTACTAACTGAGCGCTCCCGTGCTTTGGAAGGCACGTTAAGCCGTTGATCCCGGTTGCTGTCTATGATAGCAGTCGTTAAGCCAAGTTAAAGGCCTCCGGGCGGCTTGAGAACTTCTAACAGTCAAGTTGCCCACTCTCTTGACAAGCCTAATCCCAATAAGGTCTTATTTCCCCTCAGGTTGGAAGGTCAGATGGCAGTCGCTTCCGTAAAAACTAGTGCCTACGCCAATTCTTGGGATTAGGTAGCGGACCCCAGGCATTCTTCAGGATGCAACTGTACTGGGAATAACGCTAGGAGGATGATGACATATGTAAATATTTAGTTATGTGCTCAAAGTATATAATGATTATAAACGATGACCATTTAAACTCGCAATAAAATGCAACAATCATTGAAACACCGCCTTTCGTTCAAAGAGAACAAAACGTCAATGATCATAATTTTTCTCAACCCTGTCAGAAGCGTCTTGTATCCAATTAAGACTACCTAGTATTTGGAGAATAAATCAATTAAAAACGGAACCAGTCGATGTTCAGTGACATTTGTATACTCGGATCCAATTTGTCTTACATCGGTAGATAAACATCAGACGATCACACCTACACTGACCTATGTCGATGTCCAAAACCACTAGATATATCGAACTGCCTCCATATACTTAACAGTATCTTTGATCTGATGAAATCAATAACTTACAATCGGTAACTGTGCCAGTGGCGACTGTAACATTTTTGTCTAATTCTGTCCAATTATTTTTTAGTTTCTGCATAGCCAAATCATGTCAATGGATACGTTGACGTGTGCCACAAAATAATATAGAATGTAGTAGACTTTATTACTTGTTTGTATATTAGTAAAAAAACAAATGTAACGAAGTCAGTAAGATGCAATGGCATCAAATAATAAGTGTAATAAATAAATCATTTTATTTAAATAAATACGTTTATGTAACGAGAACACAGTATACAGTGCATCATAATCTGTCATCTTCATAAAAGCGATAATGATCATAATCACACCAACAAACATGCTGCCTCGCGCTAAAGGATTGAATGATTTGAATGAGCACAAAAAGATCACATCTGAATAAGATCGTGTTTAGATTGCCGTTTATCACCAATCTGTTTGTTTGTTCAAACACTTCTTACACCATTGATGCGTTTGTCCCAAAGTAACAACAAAAGAATAGGATCGTCGTGGGTACGTATAGTCGAGTCGACATAGTGTATTTGCATTGGCATGCTTGTCGGTATTTTAGCTTTGCATGGACTTCTCAAAACAGACCAGTATATGTTTATAACAGGGTAGTTTCCTCATGTTGAAATATTATTACATATTGTCGTTATATAGATTGTACCTATACCATCAAATTAACACAATAAAATGAAAATTACAAAATAAAATCAGAATAATAATAAAATACAAGACTTGAAAGTTCTAAAAAATGTGTATTTTTTTATCATATAAATGTTATATAAAGGCTACCAAAAGAATTAACATGATTCAATAAAAAAAACATGCACGACAACTATGTACTAAAAAGCAGAATTAAACGATTAAAATAGCAATTTTTTTGTTTTCCCATACACAAAAAACGGGGCTCGTGCATTGTGACGTCATTATAATCTGACAATTAGTATGGAACATTTTTGGTCTCCGGGAACAATATCCACCTATGACACTCATTTGCGGCTTTTCTTGTGCTTTAATCGTAGTTGGTCCCATACAGAAAAATATCCGCTTTAAAAACTGGTTCGAATGGCATCGTTAATATTTTTTTGGAAACTATTATTCATATCTGCAAGTTGCAACCAATACGTATTCATATCTATACTAATATTATAAAGCTGAAGAGTTTGTCTGTTTGTTTGTTTGTTTGTGTGTACTGGTTCAAATTGAAAAATTATTTTGTGTTAGATAGTCCATTTATCGAGGAAGGCTTTAGGCTATATAACATCACGCTGCTACCAATAGGAGCGAAGACGCGGACGAAGTCGCGGGCAACAGCTAGGTAAGTATGCATTTTAGTTTCTGTTAGTAATGACTGCACAAATATCGAAAGACAAAATACTCATTTCCGTGTTGTATCATTTACTACAATTTACTGTTATTAAAGTCGGTAGTTACCGGTACGATATAAAAATGTTGCAACCAATTAAGTTGTGTCCAGACTTGGATGACACCCGATGTCTTTTGGGCACACGCCGACTTGCAAATTGGAGCAAAGAATGAATAGAGCAGCGATTAAATATCAAAAGTTTAATTTTATTAGCATGATGCATGCCGTTATGAGTTTTAAATTTAAATATGATTCAAACTAGCGATAAGAAAGCCTGTTGTGTAAGTACCTCTAAGCTCTTTGTTCTGTATTGTGTCCTTTTTTGGAGGTGTGCAATAACCCTTTAACGGACAAGACTGAAAAAACTCAATTCCAGCCACATCGCCAGTTTATAGTTATTAAAATTCTGTACAAGAATAAAATACAAAAAGATGATATTATAGGGGGGTATTTTTGAGACCTTTGACCTATAAAGGGATAAAGTGTATTTATTTGTATTGTATTGCATTTTGTTACCCCAAACCAATACAAATTTTAAAAATATTTGTAAATGTAACTATCAAATACCCCTATATTGATAATTTAGTACGGAACCCTAAATGTGCCAAGTCCGCAAGGCTGGTTTTTCTTAAGAATATTACACAGTAATAACATAAGCCTACATTTTGTCGGATTTATTATGGTTCAAGTTGAGTAGTTTTTTTCACTTGACTAATTCTATACTTTTATATCATGTAATTAAATTCAACGGCTCTACGTATTTTGTCCACAAAATTAACGAACCGTTAGTCCAAGCCGGAGGATAAAAAGTAATAAGCAATCGAACACACACAACTCCTTCCGATATTTTACATAATTGACAAAATTGTCGTGTACGTGTTGATCACTGCTCAGGAGCAAACTAATCACCGAGCTTTCTTTGAACCCTTTTGTTGAATTATAATCTACATACGGAAAGTACTGCGATTCGGAAGCAGATTCAATATAAAGAAACATTTTAATTCTTACAATAGGTAGCTAAGGAAGTATAGAAATAATATTTTTCATTTCCTGTTTGTAAAATTTTCGAAGAGTGAAGTTTTTGCATTATGCGTTTATGCATCCGTGGGAGCATCTACCTGGCCCCCGGAGCGCAGTAATTTCTTATAAATCGACATCGAGTGAGATATCCGAGCGGCCTTTTCCCTGCTGCGCGCGGGCTCAGGGTGCCCGACAATACGCGCACAATAGCGCACATGATCTAGATTAGTGACGCGCATTGTGTCGCCAAAGGGTTGTGCGCATTGTGCGCGCCACCGCAAACATCTCGACGCTCAATTCGCACGGATTCTATGAATTTCTAAAGAAAATAAATATAACTTTTGACAGCCGTCCACGCATCGATGCTATCGTTATTTGGCAGTTGTGAATTGAAAGTACTGATATGAATGAAAAATAACAATCTTTTGTTGGATATGAAAATCCATTGGATAGAAAAGAGATATAAGCTTACAAAATTTAAAATGACACGAGCTATCCTAAATACAAAACAAAAAATACGCAGGAAAATATTTTGATAAGTACTTATTATTGTGATTTTTAATAACGCATTGCAATTATCGAATTCCTATGCAGATAATTATAGCCTCAAAACAAAATATTAAATTATATCAACTATAAAAGTATCTACTAATCATACTTTTAACTAAATTAGAACTTTGGGAGTGACAAGCGAGTATTAGGCAAAGCAAATTACTACAATGGCGCAGCACTCTGGAATATCCTAATAGTTTTTAATAACACGTTTTTGATTAACGTTAGACAACTGATAATTAAACCACCTGGAAAGGGTTGAAATCGTTCTGAGGTACATTCTCGGACGAAGATGCATTTTTTATCGACAACTTTAGTATAACATTCTAAACTTTTAGTAAAAAAAACCCGAATGATACTTGCCCGGGCAATGTCTAAGTCTCTAATAGAGAAGTCAAAATATTTTATAGATGTAAATGTTAGCACTTTTGTCAAACGAGATCACACGCAAGAAATACAAAGGAAACCGATGTTTTGCCGCTAAACCTCGAAGCGAGCTCATAAAATATAGATATGAACAAAATACTAAATGCAATAAAACTGTTCGGAGCTGTCCCCGTATAAAATTAGAAAAAAGTATAAAATATATTTCGTATTCAGTGGTAGCTTTTTTGTACGCAACCTGACCGCTGTCATTGTTAATTGTAACTCAAGAGCTAAAAAATGGATAAATGGGTTCGGGCGCTGTCTTTTGAGCACCCAAGGGTTGACATAGTTGGAAGCGATTTGTCTTACATGTTCAGATTCAATCTTAATACGAAAGATCGTTTTTTCGCACCTCGTCTTAATTATGGCGACCATATCTTTTACATCTCTTTTTTAATCCCATACAGAATAAACTAAATAGTTTTTGTGTCAAACCAAGCTACAATCAAAATTAGATTGTTCGAAGAATTTTGGTCAATTTAATGGTTTTATTACACTGAAGTTTTGGGTACAAACAAAGATAGTAAATTCAGCATTAAAAATCCTTTCATTCAAGATGTACCCCTATAAATCACTGTATGGCCATTCATCACTGTAGGTGACATTATGTGTATCAAACAAACGAAATGAGATAGTGTTAAGGACATACGAAATTAAACCTACGCTCGTACTGCAAAAGGCTAGACTTCGATTGACAGAACCCCTCGTTGATTTGTGGAACTAAATGACCAAGTAAGCATTGCGGTGTAACCTGTATCTAATTAGATAATGTAATTAAATTAAATTCCATTCTCACCTTTGGGTGGTATAAAACTCTGATTCTCTTATCATGTGGAATTATTCGTCTTACCCATTATGTTTTTCTACACCCTTTCATGAACCTGATATTCGGACTAAAAGCACGTCAAATAGAGTAGCTTTTTTCGTAAAATTAAATGCAGTGCAATGACGGAAAAAACTAGCGGAAGAGGATGGAGCCTTCCAATATTAGTTTTATATCTGGCAGAAAAAAGGCTCATAGTGGAGAGGGGATTGTCAATCAGAATAATAATAATATGGGAACCCTTTGAGCCGGGAATGTATTTAGGAACCTTTTTGATACGAGCACCTGACGCGGAAGCTATTCGCACATCGTGGGAACATTACTTTGACTATTTCGAAATAAATTGCCTTTTGCACTGTTCGAAATTGTGATATATTGGATTGGATGATGCATGTTGGATATCCCACATTTGTTCTCGTTACGGTCGGTTTTAATGGCTATATTGTTATTTGTATAAATTTAGTTTCGATCTTAACGGAATTCAGGAAAATTGTTGTGATACGGATAAACTATCTTCGTAGCTGCTACATGTAGCTGGTCACATTCTAAATATTGTTAACGTTGACAACAATAACCTCAGAAAACAAGACCTTATCCATTATTCGTTGACCCTTATACCAATGACATAGAACTTAATTTCCAAATCAATACTAAGTTACGGCGCAAGGTACCACATATTACTATCTGTACCCGCATTTTGTACCTTTGCGGATGTATGGACACGCGTCACTGGATCTTAGATAATACTATCGTAATTGCACTTGTCTTTTAATATGCCTGTTTACGTTAGGCACTGTACAAGTATTTTCAACGTAGGTAAGTAGTTTAAAATTAAGGATTCAAAGTGCTCTCATTAAAACTTCCGTTTTGGTAAGCTTCCAATAAGCGACCAGTAAGTGTTAAATTAATCGTGTCGGTTATTATTATACATCAAAATCGTCGGGCCTTATATTCGTAATTGAAATCGTTATAAAAACTGACTTTCTCACTAGATTCGAAACACTTCACAATCACATGTAAGGAAATCATTACAAAAATTACCTCATTATGTCATAAAATCGGAGCAGCAATTTAAAAATCAACTTAATTTAATATTTAGTTTGTCACCCCTCCTTGTCATTTTAATACAACGGAAGCGCCTTAAGGTTTTGATAATTTGACTGCTGTCAAAACAGCGGATACCCACTTAAGCTTATTTCATCTAATTGAATCCTAGAGCATTAAGCCCTCTCCCAACCTATAATCCCTTTTATGGGATTCACGCCGCCGTTCCTTAAGAAACAGCATTTAAATGTCCCCTTAAGGAATTAGTTTTTTATCGGATGGATATTTGAATCTAGAGCAAGGTGCACTAGAAATACTTTTTCTAACCTATGTCTATATCGGATGATATTTTATAGGTAAATAATTGAAAGAGGTAGATAATTATAATTACAGTCTATCTAATTCATATTCGTTTTTCTATACGGACAATGCAGTGACAGAATCATCAGAGTCAATGTAGTCATAATGTTTTATACCCGATTCCAAATGGTGGGGTTACAGTCAATTCTCACTGCAAAATATGTTCTGATATTATCTCCAAGCTCGACTTTCGATTACAGTACTAAATAGTTGTAATAATAAATTAAAACTACTTGCAGTTCCTTAAGTACGGATAATGCATCAGTCCTTAATGGATTAGATAACAGTTGTTATGGATTGAAATTGTTACTGCGTTTGTATGGATAACTTGAAAACAGGTATATATTAAGCACTACAATGTTTATTTTAACACTATAATTAGAATTAATGTTTATATTTTGCTTTCAATGGGCAATTGGTATGTACCTCCAATACAATATAAAAAAAAACAAACATTATTTATTACTCACCGATAAAAACTACCTATTTAAATAGAAGAAGACAAGATCAAACTAAGAAACTATATTGCAATTTGTACCTAATGTTTTTTTTAAATTTACTTTTAGTGTCTATTTTTATTTTACCTGTACCTTTTTCATTGCGCAATTGTGGATATATAAACGCATGCAACAGTGAAAAATATACAAAAGCACATGTGATCAGCCTATTCAAACACTTCGTTACTACACTTACATACTAGGTGCACTTCGTTAATACCGTGATCCCAGTATAACTGTTTACAGTTTTTTGGAATGCATTATTAGTTAATAAAGTAAATAGCGGATTAATAGTAACATAATAATTTCAATTACATTTATTACGGCGGACGTAATTTTATTCTCAATGTATTTGTGAGAATTGAGAGCTCCATGCATAGGACCGATTTATGAATTCAACTACGTGAATGTACCTAGTGGCCGTATCTAGTCACATAAGTTATGGCTCCACACACGCTGCGCGCAGCGGTATTCGTGTAAATCACTATTTTCATTGGCTGCTGTGACTATGTTTACCGTTCAAGGTACACGTACCTACCACCATTGGTAAGTAGGTTTCCATACTTTTAATTAGATATTACGACAGCTATAAGGAATTGATGTCACGAGAACCAGCCTAAGCATTGTATAAGTCAAGCATCCAACGCAGAGCGACTCGAATTGTCGGCTGCCAGCGGGTTTCGGAACGGCTTGACTCCTTGGCGCTGCGTAGAAATGTAGCCTCGCTCTGCATTTTCTACCGCATGTATTACGGGGAGTGCTCCGAGGAATTGTTCGGTTTAATCCCTGCCGCTTCCTTCCGCCATCGCCCAACGCGACAAAATTTCCATCCTCACCACTTAGATGGTTGGCAGTCCTCAACTGTGCGTTTCTCCAGAAATTTCTTGCCTCGCACAGCTAAACTGTGGAATGAACTGTCGCCTGCGGTATTTCCGGACCGATTCGACCTTCAAACCTTCAAGAAAAGAGCGTACTCCCATCTTAAAGGCCGGCAACGCACTTACAACCCCTCTGGTGTTGCGAGTGTCCATGGGCGGCGCTAATCGCTTACCATCAGGCGATTCGTCTGCTCGTTTGCCACCTATGTCATAAAAAAAAATATATATATATATAATTGGGTCACAGTTGGATGGTGGTGTGGTGAATTTCTGCAAAAATGGTTTTGATTATATTTCTATTAACTTACCGGGCAATTAGGCACCAAACTATTCATAGACAGAAATTCTTCAGTAAATCTGCACCACACAGACGAACTGCTGTAAAAAATACAGAAATAAGCTTTAAAAACAAGACCGGGAAGGGTTGACCGTTTTGAAATACAAAGTAGTAAGGTACATGGGCGAATCTTCGGCGTTTTGAAACGCTCGTTTCTAACGTCATTGTCGGGTACACGATTATATGTACAACGGGTATAACAAACCGCGAGAATTTTGATCAACAAGACTCAGAACCGATATCGGTTTAAGTTTTTAACAAAAGTTAACCCTGGTTATAATTTTCGTTTAACAAAATGTAATGAGATGACAATGACGAAAAAAAACGCTGTAAAAACGCCGAATATTCACCCACATAAGTATTACTTTGCTGCGATTAGAATACGATTAGAGATGACACTTATGGCTAAGTGTATATGTAATGACAGCTATGTATTCCCATCGTAGACTAATCCCAGTCTTGTAATATGTATTTATCGATACTTTTTACCTTGATGAAATATGAAATGGTATAAAAAACCTGCCTACCTCAAATTTACGCCCATAATGCACACATTATGATTAGAGGCAAACTAAAAAGCTTTATACAAAATTGCAACAATTATTCCACTCAAGTACGAGAAAGCGTTGAACAACTTATACGATTTTTTTTTGTATAACCGCAACGGCAAAAAGCAAACCGAGGAAATGAGAAAAAATGCGGCAAACGACGAGTGTTACTTATTTGATGCATTTCATGCGGAAATCAATCTCAAATTGCACATCCTAAAGGTTCATCTTCCGAATACGTAGGTTAAATAATATCGTTACATCTTGCTGCAAGCAGCTTTAAAAACGAGCGTAAATTATAATAAGGCAGATAATTTTCAGACACGTGAAATTAAGGGGCTTTATTTTGGATAGTGAAACACAGTATCAGATGTCTTTTTACCATTCATAATTCTCAGTTCAGTAATTCGATACTTTGGGGATATTCTCGGTCAAGTAGCTCTCGTTAAAAAGGCGCATCAAGGTGTAATTGATTTCTAGCAACTGCTACTGAACCCAGATGTTGCTTTTGTATTACTCATATCGTAATTATTTCTTGAAAACATGTTAAATTGAAGATTAGTGTTCTTTTTTGGCCTTTTGCTAAATCCCTTGTACATAGACACTCGTAGCCAAGTAAACCACATGCTGACTTATAGAGACAATGTCCGGAATAGGCAATATATCCGATATCCACTAAGATTACATGATAGATAAGATAAAGGATAGATTAGATAGATAAATTTCACAGGGGTTGCCTAGCACAAAGCTAAAGTAACTGAATCTGTTTAAAATAACCGGCCAAGTGCGAGTCGGACTCGGGCACCGAGGGTTCCGTACAACTAAAGAACATATGTGATTTATCAGTATATTGGTATTTCTTGGTAAAATATACGTAATAACAAACATTATCACCCAATTTCAAATTCATCAAAGGAAGGTCCATGGGAAGTTTAAAAATTCTTCGGAACTAAATGTGTGCCAGACCGACATGCGAGTGACAGAAGTAGGGCTCCGTTTTGACCCTTCCGGTGCAGAACCCTAAAAAGTAAGTTATGTACCTACTCTTTTTTTGAGTCAAGATCAAGAGTAGACATCAAGTTGTAGGTGAAAGAATACGACAAAAAGAATTGAAAAACAAGTGTTGCCTACTGTGCCTGGAGTATTATGGATACCAGGTTTAATAAATTATACCAAAAAAACCGACTCCAATATTGTACTTCGCTATGCCACAATTTGTGGTTTCCGGAGCCAATGCTTGGTTACCTAGAAAACACTGAAATCGGCATATGCGTGCCTATCATATTCGAGGATTTCCCTCGATTCCTCCTAGATGCCATCATCAAACCTTCACCAAATTTATATGGGACCAACTTCGGGGTAGGTTGGTACCTACGGGGTAAGGTGGTCCTTTGAAACAAAAAAGAATTATCAAATAGGCCGACGTGGTCAAAAGTTATCGGGAAACATACATACATAAAAAAACAAGCAAACATGCACACGAACTGAGAACCTCCTTCTATTGAAGTCGGTTAAAAAGGGGAGCGAGTGGACTGACATACCCTTATTTGATAAACAGTAGGCAACCCCTATTTTTATCAAATATTCCGTTAACAAGCTTTTATTTAACTTACCTTGTTAGTATGAGTAGGAAAAAACTTTTCAACTGAATTTTAGACCAATTATCGTCAACCGATTAAGCTGAATGGCATACTTATTGTGACAATGCAATATTATGGTACCACCGCGCTGATTTGATGATGAAGCCAGACGGTGAAGGTGGTTGCAATAGCAACACCTAAACTACACAAGATAAACCTGTCGGGTTTGGCGTCATTGAAATCCTCAAAAACACTACTCGTAGTTGATGACTGAGGAAAACGTACAGTCGGCATAAAAGCTTGCACCAAGGAATATATTTTGATAGAAACATTTAAATTTACATCTACTGATAATAAAAATATGATGTTTTCCTATCTAGAATGAAATACCTCTATACGGTTTTGTGTTGTAAATTTCAAAAACATAAAATTATTTCTTTCAAGAAGCAACCAAACAGCTTTGGTCACTAATAGGATAAACCTAAATACGTCTTAGGCTACATCTACAACGCCATACCTAGTAAAAACGAGATCCGGTTAATTTTCAGTTAGTGTTCAACAAATGTTCCCCTGACCCCGGCCGCATCTATCACGTCGGCTCGCCGTCGGCGGAGGAAGCCGATATCCGACAATTATTTATCGATCCGTCTACTAGCCTTATTCCTTATCCCATACCACGGCTGGATATGTTGATATAATTACAAAATCTGAAAGTTGGCGGTTGTTATTTATAGGTCATATCAGGCACGTCCAATCCATATTAAATATAAGAAATTCCCAATTATCTACATTATATTGATATCAAAATAAGTTGTACACAAATTATAAAAGTACCTATACTCCTGGTATTTGCAACTTTTTTTACGTGGGGAAATGCTTTTACGCATCCCGCCTGACTGGGGAAGCCAGGATGGGTATGACGGACTCCCAGGAACCGCCCGGACTACCGTCTAAAACCCCACGGTGTTCCAACTCATCACCATATTACCGAATTACAGGCACCGAAGCACTCTTCCGCGATCCGGCAGTGATTGGCCTGGTGGAAGGCCCCGAGCTCCTGGTTGCAAATGCAACTGAGCATTTTGTTAATTTCGCAACCAATTTAGATACATTTAAATATCGAGTAACTCTCTTCCAGTTATTTGTTTTCAACACGCGTGTATTATAAATCCCGGACTAGTGACGTAGACGGTCCATGGTCCCATCCGCTGATCGGAGCCATAAACCATATGCATATGCGACGGGTTTGGTCGATGTGGTAGTATGCAAAAAAAAACACAGTTATACAATACACTACAAATATTTTTTATTGTTAACCAAAAAAATGTATGATATTATGTGAACATGAAATGTTTAATTGACGTTTAATATATATAGGTCGCAAGCGAAAATTACTTTCCAGAGTGTAATTACTCTTCTAAGAGTATACTTTGTACGTACTAAATGAGGCTGAGAATAAAAACAGATAAGTAATTTAATCGACCATTCAAAGGACAATTAATCATTGTGCATTGCGCATGATACCCAAGAAAACAATTGAAAAAATACCTACCGCCTAGACAATGCAGTGAAAGCAAAAGATTAATTTAAATTTTACAAATGAATGAACTCATTGAAAGTATCTTTAGTCGATAGAAAACATCAACAATCGCATTATAAGAGATTAAGTGGCCAGTTCAGCGAAATCGACAAACAATAGCGACCACAGAGTAGCAGATAATGGAAATAGATAAAATCAGTGCAAATACGAAAACACTATTTCGAATGAACGCTTGGTTTTTTCTTATTCATATGCCATATGTTTATGCAATGAAATAAGCAATACGTATATTATATATAATCAGGGGGGGGCGTGAAAGATTATTATACTTAGATGGTGCACTCTCTTAAATTCCATACAATAAAATAACAATGGCTATAAATATGTATATAATGGTAGAAGACTAAGTACCCTCAATTCCTCATGGAATCCTCCATCAGAACTCAAGCTTGACAAAAATGTATCTTGAAAACCTAGCTTGCTTGACAAACAAAACGAAGAGAACAAATCGCCAAACGTGATCTACGCGTCGTTGAAGAGTTCCGTTCTGATCCTCATCAGCAGTTCCACTTCATCAAATGTCACTTTTTTGAATGAAAATGCTCGATTAGTTCATGAAATTACTAAAAACACTATTTGTGTGCCTTTCACATTTGAGGAGTTCCCTCGATTCCTAATGGATCCCAACATCAGAACTCGGGCATGACAAATATTAATCGTGAAAATAGAACTTGCTTAACAAACACAACTAAAAGGACAAATTGCCAAACGTGAACTTTTCGTCGTTGAAGAGTTCTGTTCTGATCATCATCAGCAGTTCCACTTCATCAAATGTAACATTTTTGTATGATAATGCTCGATTTGTTGATAAAAAACAAAAATGACTATATGTTTGCCTTTATGATTTGAGGAGTTCCCTCAATTCCTCATGGATCCCATCATCAGAAATCGAGCATGACAAAAATTAATCGTGTAAATAGAACTTGCTTAACAAACACAGCTAGGAGGACAAATCGCCAAACGTGAACTTTTCGTCGTTGAAGAGTTCTGTTCCGATCATCATCAGCAGTTCCACTTCATCAAATGTCTCATTTTTGTATGAAAATTTGCGATTTGTTGATAAAAACACAAAAATCACTATATATTTGCCTTTAAGATTTGAGGAGTTCCCTCAATTCCTCGTGGAACTCATCATCAGAACTACGTTTTGACAAACACGGGACCAAATTGGATATATATATACTTACAATCAAAAAAAGAATTTTCAAAATCGGTTATGAAATGACGGAGTTATGGAGTAACAAACATAAAAAAAAAAAAACATACATCCGAATTGATAACCTCCACTTTTGAAATCTTACTTTTGAAGTCGGTTAACAATATATTTTTACACCTCATCTTTGTAAAGTTTTTGGTAACACCGCAGATACCTACTCGTAGAAATATTTAAATCGAATAGAATGATTGGTGTTATTAGAGCTATATGTATTAGCTATGTGCGAAGTAGGTGGTAGGGGTAAGCTAGGCGATCGCAGCGCACACGACGACAGAAATGTGTGCTTACCGGGGACATCTGTCAAATTTACTTTCACGTTTCCTATTGGTTTCTTAACGGTTTCCTACAATTCGTTTCGTTTGTATTTATTTATTTATTTTCTTATTTATTTCAGTAAATTTTCGAGTGACGGGTCTTTCTCGTTTACTAAAATAAATAAAATATTCATGTGTCATTATTTGACACCTCTGAGTTTGACATTGTCCCGGGACGCTTGACGTTTGACGTTTCTGACGTGCACATAGTCAATACCCATGTAGTAGAAAATACCTATAACGTTCTAAACAAACGCGTACTTATAGATTAAAGAAATCAGCCTGTATCGCTTACTTTTCGCAACAATCACGAACGCACAAAGCTCACGTGCTCAATAATAAGATTAACAACACAAAGCCGAATTCGATGCGGTGTAATGGTTTCCGGAATTCACCAAAATCTTTCTTTCCCGATTCATAAATGCATTTTACTACAACCGACAAAACGGAAACAGTCGGATTTATTCAATATAACTTGTATTTGTTATTTCGCATTTTATCTAATCTACACGACCGACGGTGACACACGTAAAATCCTGTCGAAAACGGCGAGGAACGTATGGCCAGCACGAGTAAAAAGCGACGCACAAGGCGTACGACTATAAGAGTATCTATCGATTTTCTCGTTTTTAAAATTACCGCTGCAGCGAGCGGAATCACATAGAAAAGGTTTAATTGCAATAATTAATGCTCTTTTACTGGCTTTTAATCTACTAGTATCAGCAATAATCGTAAAGCTTGTCGGCACGCCGATAATATTTATTTTCACTTACGGTTGCGAACGATGACTGATACTCGTAATTATTTATTATAAGTAAATTACTTTTTGAGAGAACAAATTCTTCTCTGAGCATCATTAGAGGTATATTATATTATTAATTCATAAACAAAAACTGTAAGTGGGCGTGACATTGTAGCAAGTCCGTGCGCTTTCGGGGTTTTAATAGAGAGTTCATTATTAGCCATCTTCCCCTAGATAGATTTAATTTATTGTACGCGCTTATGTCCCGTTTACCAATAATAATGTCTAAAAAACGTGCAAGTTTAAATCAATATATATTTAGAGGTAACGTACTTTTGCATCACATAACTTATCAGAAAGATTTGGACTAGAAAACGAGACTTTCAGTTCTTTAATTTGGTTTTTCGGAATACCTATCTAATATGATTGTAATCTCCTGCACAAGTTAGCAATGTGTCGCGCTCACTAAACGGTGGGTACCGCAGCAACTTTCTTCGCCCTGTTTATCAGTCCCTTATTCGCACATGTAAATGCATTTAGCTCCCACCTCCTTATCTCGGCGAACACCATTAATCTTGTATAACAATGCGGCGGCGCGTTGTCCACGCACCGACGGCTTAATCAAGGCGATATATGAACTGCATTGCTCGTTTTTCAATTGCAGAGATACAAGTAACTACATTGTTGTTTTGCTCGCATGCAATTCACCTTCACACAGTTATGATAAACTTAGTTTGATACCACAACGCTGAGAGAACCAACAGTTGGATAAAATAACCATTATAAAAAATACGACCATTTAATGTGTTATTAAAACTTAGTTTTATTTTCCTATTTCTACTTATTACTAATTTTCTTTTATTATGAAAATATCAATGAATGAGCCAGAGGTATTTCGAGGTATCGCGTGAAAATTTGTTTATTGAAATCCATATGCGTAACCAAAATCCATGAATATTATTGGAAAAATAAGAAGGTAAGTAAGTCCATACTGACCTACTACTTTTTCCAATAATTCATTAAAGCCTACTCAAGTCTATTGCAACTATAAGCTATGAATGATGAAAAACTAGGATTTTTATGAAAAAATAATCAGTTTTTTTTTATTTAGTAAGGATCACCAACGGATAATACATCATTCATGCTTAAATAACTTATTAATATTTTAAGTTAATGCTTATCCAATTAAAGGTAACCACATCTTATATTCATATTGATCGTACTCCAATACGATATGGTACTAATTAAGTTACTTTAGTATAGGACCAATATTTTCAACAGTGGACAGGACCGATCACAATAAAATCAGTGAAATATATTCAAAACTTCATTTATTTTAGTACTTAGAATAATATGTTAATGCCTCTATATAATATACGTGTTTATATAGATACAATTTCGTAACTCTAGTGGCAACTTCAATTACTGATAGAAAGATTCACAGCCTCATTAGATACATCAATAAATTACTATACTTACAGACAAATTTTTATACAATTGACTAGATTAGAGAGTTTATATTTCAATTATGAACTCATTAATGAAATTTTACTTTTGCTGCCACCAAGTAATTGCATCAAGGAGGTCATCTTCTTCCATTGGGCTAAGTTGTTCCGTCGAAGTTTGATAGTGCCTGGCGTACTCCGAATTCGCGAGGTGACCAGAGGAATACGACGACGACACACCCGACGAGCACTCTGAACCAGCCGGCGATGGCACTGAATCTGAATAAGGTGAGTTCCGCCCTGCGAAAATACCTTCATCGACCTCGTAAGGTACCTCCATAGACGTAGTGAGGATATCTTTTTTAATACCCAACGCGGCGTCGCTCTCATCTAGAAGTTGTTGCAAGTGCTTGATATACTCGACCACCATTCTCAGCGTATCGACTTTGCTCAGCTTCTTCCCGGAGCCACGACGCGCCCCGCCCGATAAAGCAGCTATAACAGCAGCCGGCAGTCTCTTCCGCAATGCATTAAATCCATCGTTCACTTGTTTCACTCGGTTTCTTTCCCTAGCATTTCTTCGCGCAATAGAAGCAGCCTGAGCGCCTGAGTATGGATTGCTTTTATAGTTGTACTTCTTCGGTTCAATATCCTGGACATCCATACTCGAATACTTCATTGCCGGCGCTGGTGCAATGCGAATAATTTTTGGTGCTTCACTCTTGATGTACGAAGAATAAGCGCCGTAACCCGGCACTTTGTCATGCTGAATTTCGTGAACCATGTTGAAGTAAAGTTTGACTGGTGCGACGAAACTGTTCGTATTCTGAACACACGCGAAAGGTACTGTTTGTAAAAGCTTCGATAGTTCGACGAGCGATCTAATGAATGAACGCTCTGAGCTCCTGCGTCGCTTTATATGGGCGCACCTTGACCAAAAAAATGGTTTGGGACCCCTCACTCCCCTAGGAAGATTTATTATTGAGTTTTTTCTCGCCATACCTGGAGTGCCCTTTCAAAAATAAGACCCGGAGTATAGACGTCGTACGCGTGCCATTGAATTTTAATTCATATATTATTTAATATATGTTTGTTTATCTTTTTAGATTAAGATTATGTATGGGCGTTGGGCATTGGGCAGTAGCAGCGTAAGTGGCTAGCGAAACACATTTGTTCACTTTTTGTCCCAACTACTGTAAATAATTCTATAAAAGTGATAACAACATTTACATTCGTGTGATTTATTTAATACCACGTCGGTGGCAAACTAGGGTACGGCTCTCTTGCAATGCAAATCAGGAATGTCAAAGCTTATTTCAACTTTTACTATAGTAAGAGTAGCGTGTTGTATCAGGGATACAACCGTTAATTATGTTAAAGTAAGACTTCTTACGTTGCCTACATACAAATTTACTTTCAATTTCAAATTATTCGTCACGATCGTAATGTTTTTCGTCACTAAATACCATCAAAATAAACCCAAACAATAATATTATGCTCCATGCCTTATTTTTTCAGATTAGAAAAATTGTGCCTTATCCTTCATGCGATTTCAAGGAAAACAATCTTGAAACGGGAACATATAAGTATGCGGTGTGTTATCTTTGAAACGTAATAGTTACTGAAATAAATGAAATTAGTACAATATTATCGTCTGATATCCTAGGGAAACGAAGAAACGTGGGCGAAACTGGCCGTTATAATTCCTAAAAAAATGGGGTATAGTATTTGGTTGGCAATCACTGATACCATCACTTTTATTTTAGCGCTATTATACACTTAGATATCTCTGGCCGCTAAGGAGTTTTTATAACATCATTTTTTTTAGAATACATAGTTGTACCATACGTTTATTTTTCTTTGTCTCTATGATTATATGGACTTCACGATTAGCAGATTTTTTGATTCATAGTTTCCCCTTTTCTTAACATATACTACTTAAGACAGGGTTAGTAACAAAATGAAAGGCAATTAAATTGGAATATTGAGGCTCTAGTATAGTCGACTCAGCTCTGACTTGCATCAATGTCGTCGAGCGTACCCACGAAAAGTCCTGATACTGCGTGCTTCTAAATACCCACGCGTCCCCGGTATCATACACATATGAAAAGATATGAATATGCGACCCCCGCCTACCGCGTAAACATTGCTGTAGGTACACTGTTTATACTCGTAATTAGCCTATTAGCCGGAAGTTCGTTTATTTACTAGAAATATGTCTAACGGTAGTAAATCAACTTAGCTCATCTTTTGCGTACTATTTGTTCCGCTTGCTGAGAATAAGATTATGGGGTAATAAACAGTATGAATATGAACAGTATGAGGTTAGGAATGGTGAGTTACTATGAAGTTAACTATAAAGGGCCCAGATTACTCCAAATATGTTTAGAATAATTGTATCATCAATATATTGTTATTATGGCGCAGGACCGGTCATTGCGGCACTCTTTAGGGGAGGCCTATAGGCCTAGAATCAGCTGCCCCGCATCACAGTTTTACGAACTGCATTAAAGGCATAGTTTTATGATTGCAATAAAAATACTGCTAAAGATACAACAGAAAGTACATTTTTATTATGAGGCGACTAATCCTAAACCGATTTAGTCTTAATAAGCCTATAATCAAGGTCCACGAAGATTTTCAGGGATTCGCTATAAGATGAGTGTGAAATGATTGTCTAAATAATGTAATACGTAATATTAACAACTGGTTGGCGCCATATTTCCTACTTCCTTTGCCTGTCGCTTTAAAGTTTCGCAAGTAACTAGTGGAAACCATAGAGAGGTTTATAATATGCTATTGGAAATTTATTACGGTCGTTCAAGAGAAACTGAAAACAAGACGACTGTTTTGTTGTGCTAACACTGCGAGCGTGCCCAATAGAAATACCTACAACAAATTTGACTCGCGATACCCAAGACCCGGACAAAACTGTTTCTTTTAAAATTGGGTTTAAGGTCGTACTTGGCGTGACGGGTAATTAAAGTGAACTGGTTGGTTTTAGGACCCGCGCACTGGGCGGCATGGACAGTTCTGATTTTCTGTAAAGTGACATTAAAGTGGAGCCAAGACAGACAGTATTTTACACGGTTTTCAATGGTAAAGGCCTCGCCATTGTCACTACTATTGTGCTTTAAAAAGATTACACAAGGAATGTGGGCCATGCCATTGATGCTGTGGGAGAATGAATTGTTTAGTGGCTCTCAATCATAGCCATTGAAGGAGGCGCTAAATGTGATTTTAATAGACTACGTGTCGCCTCTGAGAAGCTATTGAAGTGCATTTTCGCTCCATTGACTTCTTTTAACTTACCTGCGTTTGTTTTGCGTGCATTGTCTGCGAAGGCAAAAACTGGTACGATGAAATTCGACTACATTTAACATCGCATTTATCTGTAGGTATATGAAATTATCAGAATTACAACATACTTGAATTCCGCTAGGTATCTGATATTTGAATGCTTAATAGTCTTAATAGTCAAATCATAAAGTCAAAAATAGATACTTAAACAAGTAGGTATTTACAAGATAAGTAAGGTACAAAAGAAAACTCGTGTCTGAAATAGTCAAGTAGTACATTATCTTGTTGATTGCTATTTACTTTAAATATATCGTAATGACATTATTACTACATATTTAGTTACCGAATAAAAACATATCATGGATATAAACACTTAAACAGTCAAGATGCAAGCAAGCAAACCTAAGCTAGAAATGATTCTTATTTTCTAATTTCCCAAGAGTCATATAACTTCTCACATATTCATTGTAAATCCCAAAGCGAGCTTTAATCCCATCGATCATTTTTACCTAGTTTTTGCAAGTGAATTCGCGAAATAATAAACAAAATCGTGGGAGTGATACATCTACGGACAATGTGGAAGCATAAAAGCGCCACGGGCGTGCTCACAATGCCGTCGTCAAATAACATTTAGCCAGCCCACACCTTAGAAAATCGCAAAATGTAGACATCGAACAGACACAAAGACTCATGAAGGACCAAACGGAACCATAACCAATAATTACAGCCTTTGTAAAAGGTATATATTAAAATCTTACAAAAATAGTAACAATAGCCTCAAAGCCTTTGTTAGTTATAAAATCTGTAGTGAGGTAGTTTTTTATAAACTAAGTCGGTGTAGTTAGTACAAGTATGGGTATTAATTAACCTTCAAAACATCTAATATCGCATCGCAATACAAGTGTTAGTGACAGTTCAGGTATCGGTTTAGTGAATATATCGTATAATGTCATCTATATTCACAAACGAATACGAAAAAGTCCGCATTCTCTAAAGCTCATCGCCTTCTTTAATGAAGCAACAAATTGACCGCAAGCTTCGTTAACTGGTAAAATTAATGAACTATTATCCGTATTTGTCAGGCTTGCAGCAGATCGAAATCTGCATATAAGTGGGCAGTGCACTCGTAATAAACTCATTGGGTGGATTATAGACAAGAAACGATCGGCTGACAGTTCCATTACCAAGGCAAAGCGCAGCTAATACGTATACAACATGCATGTAGTCTATATTCCAATACAGGCAGATATGCATTTGCAGCACGGTGGTCCTTATATTGGGTAAGCCTTTGATCGATAAAGTTGTAACTTTAATTGCTAAACTGGAACAGAGGCATGTTGTAAAAGGTACCGCGCCACGCGTCTTGAGATGGGTCCGTCGGCCAGCTAATTTCTGTGTAAATGTCACAGCCGGATTCATGATCATTGCGAACAAACGGTGGCCAATCAACTTAATAACTTAATGCTCGTTACAAACACTTAGTCTGCGTTATATAGAACTTTTGCATTGAACTGTATTGTTTCAGAAATAGGGTCAGAGAAATGCATAACATGACAGATGTTTAACCTAATATTATTGACGATTGTTTGCTGAGTAAGTAAGTGGTCTTCGGCACAAGCCATAGTGTGTGTGAAGAACGCACCTTGCCAGCATGTGTGCAATCCTTTCGCATCTGCTGATCTTGCACTGATTTTTATTTATGAATAATATGACGAATTATGTCGGCCCTTTTATTTGCGTTGCCACCTTTCCGGATGTTCATTGATAGGATATTACCTTTCCTATAAAATGTATGTGTTGCAAATTCAAAAGACAATATTTGTGCTGACTAAGGGACAATCGCTGCGAATTTAAGAGGTAACAATTATTTTTGTTACCTGCTACAAAACTAAAATGGTAGATTAAGAGGAGGCAGAGTGAAATTGGTTACTTGACTATTTATGCACTATAACGCTAGCGATTTTTTTTATATCAAGTCGGTGACAAACCAGCGTACGACCTGCCTGATAGTAAGCATTCTCCGCAGCCTATGGACGCGTGCAACTTCAGGGGTATCATATGAGCGTGCCAATCCTGCGATGGTAAAAATTCAATAGATCCTTGTAAAAAAAAAACAAAACTCTATTAGACCAAAAGGAATACAATAGAAGGTCAATCTCATAAAAGGACAATAAGGATACATTAAGACATCTTAACGTCAATGGGAGCACGCCACCGATCCGTCCTCCACGGGTGAGCCTATTTAATAAGGTTACACGCGTGACAGTGCGCAGAATGCCACATTGTGACGCAATATTATGCCCTTATATTGACATATTAGCTTTTTAGTGGTCTCCATCTATTGTGGTTACCCACACAAAGTAAACATCTTAAGTTCTTTTTTCATAACGCCTCCCCCGACACAACTTGTGTGTTCTCAGTATTGAATTAGAAAGTTTTTAATGTGACTTTATTTTTTTTCTTAATTGTGATTAAATGTCGTTTTAATGGACTAATTAACTATCTTTCACTATCAGCTCTGCACGATCCGTGGTGCATCCAACCGCGAGACGCAAATTTAAATCCAATTAATGACCGATAATCGTAAAAATCGTCGTATGTAGCCAGGGCCCACGTCGGATACTGATGCTCACCGGCTACAGAGAAAGGGCATTAACGGCTTAATTATTACTTTAATGAAATATAAAATACCGTTTAACATAACTCATTGTTTAAAGACGATCATTAGGAAGGACCGCAACGTATTATGGTGTTTCGAGCTATTAAAGAGGTTGTTTAAATGAGGTTATTTCACTAAAACATTCGTTTAGACGCGCGTCGGAGACTGCTGAAATATTGCTTTGTGTCCTCGAGCTAGGATATCTCTACCTGGTTGTTAAGTACTGGAGAGGCGGTTAAATTATTTCAAAATAAGCGACTAAAAGGGGCAGAGAGAACATTATTAACTTTTAATTGAAACTAAGTTTAAATATTTCAAGTCAAAGTTTTCAACTTGTAAAAGTAGGTAATTATCTATCAAATCTAATCTAATAATACTACTAAATCTGTTTTTTTTTTCTTTCAAATTTTAACATTTCTAAGAACTGACTACAAAATAATGAAACCTGCTTACGAAATTGCATGAGAATCGGTTGAGAAATGAGACCTGTAGAGGAGAAACGTAGGAAATACGGATTCCGCCGGCCGGACATACGAACTATTAACAACTTATGAAATTTACAGTTATAGGAATTACAAAGGCGATAAATCGATCTGGCTAGGTTTCATCTTCGGGGAAAACTTGTATTCACGAGGGAAACAACCAAAGATGCCGAGCAAAGCTCGGTCGCCCAGGTACTTAAGTTTTTAAGACTGTACAATCCATATAGGGCATTATTTCCCAATTAAAGCAATCCGACATGCGTCTAACAGGTGCAAAGTGGTAATTTCTTAATTTTTTCGGTCGCGCAACAGCAATCGCGAAAGAACTCGCATCTAAACCGTCGGGCACTTTAATCCTTATTACAGTAATAAAATTCCAATACCTTTACTTTGGTACCCATATATTTTACTACAACAAAACCGTGGTAGCATAACTGTTATTAGCGCTGTTTCATCGAACAAAAACACGCTGCATTTTGCTGAACAAATTACATTAGAATATTTAAATAAAAAAACTGAACTACTAAATTACAAATCCCAACTACGTCAAAACAATAGTTAAGATCTTCATCAATTGATCAATCGGCATACAACATCTAAATTGTGATCAACCGAAATACAGTAATTCTCGACGGTAACTTTCAACGTAAATTAGGGTTTACCAGTCACGCGATCTTTCTGTAATTGTCCGTGACATTAAAGCCAAGACTTGCTAGGGAAAGACCCAATGTAACATCATCATCTTTACGATTCTCGATGGTAATCATCATCATCATCACCACCACCACCACCACCACCATCATCATCATCATCATCATCATCATCATCATCATCATCGTCGTCGTCGTCGTGCCCAGAGTCCGCTACCTAATCCCAAGAATAGAGGTAGGCACTTTCGTTTTTCGAAACTCACTATCCCATCCACCTACTACCATCTGACCTTCCAACCCAAAGGGGAAACAAGATGTTGTTGGGATTAGGCTTGTCAAGTGAGTGAGCAACTTGACTGTTAGAAGTTCTCAAGTGGCCCGAAGACGAACTTGGCTTAACGATGGCTGTCATAATCGAGCGTTCAGTTAGTAAACAGTCAAGGCGGTGAACTCCATGAATCTTTGAAATTTACCGTAGAAAAGCAAAAGTTCGTGTTATAGCCGTCAGTCCGTCCGTGCTAGCTAGCACATACGTATGTATTTATCATTCGTCCATTATCGGCAAGTATGCAAGTGCGCCGCATTAGAACCAAAGTGACCGACATAGCTCTCTGATCCGAATGGCTAAACTTAAGGCAGTGGGCGGGACACATTGCTCATAGAACCGATGGCCGTTGGGGCGGAAAGGTTCTCGAGTGGCGACCACGTACAGCCACATTCAGACGCAGCGAGGGTCCCCCCCTCGTAAGTCCGTTCAAAGAGCGTCTTAACTCTCCAAGTAAGCAGGTTCAAAATCTAATAGCAGTTTTTATAGGTCTGACATTTTAAATAATTTTAACTACACCAACTAACTTATAGGTGAAAAACTTAAGATGATGACCTGTATGTAGTTGTGACGTGTTCGAATAGGCTTTTGTTTTATTTGTGTTGCACATTTTAAATATGTAATGTGTATTCGAACACGCTACAACTACATACAACAGGTAATTTTCATAAGTTTTTTACCTATATTTAATGTACGATATGGTGACTTAAACGTAAATCTAAACAACTGTGACAACCTTTATGATCGCAGCTCATTACCTAATTGACGGTAATGCATTATTAATTATAATCACTTCTTTCTAATATACAGAAATTCAAATGTGAAACCAGGGTGGTCTGTGTAAAAAATGGTTACTACGACCAAATCTAATGAAAAATGGTGCATTTAAAATCGCTATCGTTATACAGGTCAGCTTCTGCTTTAACAGTAGGCGAGTCGTAACATTGATTGACCGTGACAATTTATTACTAAAGAGTTAAACTTGAGCCTGAGAAACTTTTTATAAATTAAAAAAACCGGCCCAGTGCGAGTCGGACTCGCGCACAAAGGATTCCGTGCTATAACGTAAGACACTTTATTATTAAAAAATAATAATTTGGTTTTCATAATTATATACTTTATTTTTTAACAGTAATAATATCAATATAGAATACATATAATAAATAATATCAAGTAGAATTTTGGTCAAGTCGAGTCGGATTTTAGTTTTTCCATATATTTTGAAACCCAGCGCCTGATAAAGGCAACTTTTCAAAAGATTTTTTGTATGTAAGCTCGCTTTAATATTTATTTTATTTGTTTTTAGTATTTATTGTCATAGAGGCAACAGAAATACATCATCTGTGAAAATTTGAACTGTCTAACTATCACGTTTCATGAGATAAAGCCTGGTGACAGACAGACACACAGGCGGACGGACGGACGGACAGGACAGCGGAGTCTTAGTAATAGGGTCGCGTTTTACACTTTGGGTAGATTGTGTGTTCCGATACATGCATCGTTACTCATATTCCGTTTTTAGGGTTCCATACCAAAAAGGTAAACAAGTGTATCTCAGGCCACGTGCAATGTAGGGTTTCGTAGCTGTCCGCTCGTGACATTATGAGCATTTATAATGAAATTGTACGAATTTGCATTTCCAAGTACATTTCTTAAGTTCAGCTATTACTCGTTCAGTAGTAATGTTTACTAAGCTGTAATAGCTTTCCTTTAAAATTCATAATATTTACTACTACCATTTTTTTTTCACATTCCCAGTAGCAACCCTTTAGTTGATAGATGGGGTGGCAATGGACTCCAACAAAAATTAACACTTTAAAAACTAATATCAAGCAAACCAATAGCTAAAATGGAAAAGGAAACCGATCTCCACTTTAAAATTGTATTATAACGATTTTTGCGTCATTGATACGAGTATGTATACGAGGGCTGCCTTTTAAGTTCTGTCGTTTGCAAACCTGCCGTGATTGCACAAAAAAGAACTAGTGTCATCTTAAAATATTTGAATTTAGAATTCGAAAACAAAAGAATGACTCCAAATCGGCCCAACCGTTTTAGTACAGCGTTCGTTCAAAGTTGACAAGTCAGTTGTGAAAATGGAAATTTCGAAGGAAAATTTACGTGCGATAATTTTTACAACTTCAAAAGGGCTTAACGCGACTTCAGTGCTTCGAAGAGTTGACTACGGTTTTCAATGATAATATGATAAAGCACCATGCCTCCGGACTGTGGAACGCTCGTATTTAGAATTTCAACGTGGTTGCTCTAGTCTTGGTGATAGACATCGTGAAGGTCGACCAAAAACAGCCGTAACCCAGGAGAACAATGATGCTGTACGGCAACTGATCGTCGAAGATCGCCATGCGACATACCGTGAGATAGAAGCTTCCTTAAGTATTTCAGGGACCACTGTTCACAGTATTTTGCATGATCACTTAGGCGTAAAAAAGTTGATCTCACGCTGGATACCACATAAACGGCTCGCGTTCGATGGTGTCGTAAAACTCTGCGGCAATTCAACCGAGGAAACTCGAAACATGTTTACGACATTATCAGTGGTAACGAATCTTGGATATATGCCTACGATCCCGATTCTAAACAGCAGTCGACTGTTTGGGTGTTCCAAGATGAGCCAAAACCGACCAAAGTAATACGCTAACGGAGCACTTCGAAAAAAATGGTCGCCACGTTTGTGGCGAAAAATGGCCACGTTGCCACCATCGTGCTCGAGGATTGTAAAACGGTTAATGCTGACTGGTATACCACTGTCTGTTTACCAGAAGTCATCGGCGAGTTTCAAAAAACTAACCCAAGACGTCGTATAAGACAGCACCACGATAATGCGAGCTCGCACACCGCCCGGCAAACAATTGCGTTTTTAAAAGAGCAAAACGGCGAAATTCTGGAACACACACCGTACAGTCCAGACTTAAGCCCTAACGATTTTTTTACTTTTTCAAAAATCAAGCAACGTTTTCGTGGTCAACGGTACCAGACGCCTGAAGAAGCGATTGAGGCATACAAAACGGCCATTTTGGTCCCGACTTCGGACTGGAATAAGTGTTTCGAAAATTGGTTCGATCGAATGAAAAAGTATATTACATATCACGGTGATTACTTTGAAAAACAATAAATACCATTTAACACTTCAACTTAAAAGGCAGCCCTCGTAATCATATCAAATTACAGCTTTCTAATATTAGTAGTAACAGTTACTGAACTAACACAGACGGACGGACGGACATGGCGAAACTGTAAAGTGTAAGGGTACCTGGTTTAGTACAGATTCCTAAAAATGGATAAGGAAAATCCACAAAAGTGACTATGTGAAGTGGGGTGTCATATAAAAGGGCTTGAGTTGCACATTCTGAAACAGGTTACCTTTTTTTCTGTTCCTTAATTTCTATTTAAAAAAGAAAAATGTACAATAATTACCGCACCCTTATTACTACGTAAATCGATACCAATAATATTATTATTCTTTATAGCGATAGAAATATTTAATCATCTAAATTTGGAATGAATAGCGAAAATAACTCTTGAGATATTTAACGATGATGTAGACACACGGACGGATTCGCACCATCCTTTTCTGCCTTCTTGGTATGGATTCCAAAAAAACACCAACACGTTAAAATGTTACATCTTTATTCTTTCACAATTTTCCTAAGCTTTGGTTCGGACTGCGATAAAAAATAATAACAACCGGTAACTCTAAAACCAATAAATAAATTTGACCAGAAACAACCCAATATTAACATGTAGAGTTCAGACACCTTAGGAGATGCACTGTGTCTTACTGGTGTGTAATTTTGGGAATTGGATTCTTCCACAAATCACTCCTTGTTTATTTTGAAATAAATCATTTCCAACATCATTCTTAAGTACATACGATTTAAAAAGAGCATCCGTTTCAAGCCAATAAGTATGATTTTTTCGCAATTATTAAGAAGTTAATTGTTATTCAATAATTTATTACAGCCAGGTAAAAAAATACAGTAATGGGTAAATAAACATTTTGAGGCGAGAAGTTAGTCAGGTTAATTTAGACTACATTCAATTGAAATTTTACTTCCTGTGCTATCTACATATATATATATATATATATATATATATATATATATATATATATATATATGTATATACACCATAGTTTACCGAACAAAAAATAAATAAATAATTGTACTTTTGATCCTGCATTAAGATATCATGATTGAATTGAGAATTCTTTGATAAAACTTTTAGTGTTGCCACAACGAAACACTATGTGGTATCAACCGTGACTGGTACGTCCATGTTTCAGACGACTCACTACCTGTAGATTCAAATTTGAATAGGCAAAGTTGTATCAAATTAAAACTTTCAAAAATCAACTTTGTAATCCATGTAAAAAGTTTCAAAATCTAATGACAATTTTATGAAATGTTGGACATTTTAAATAATTTCAACTACACAGGTGTTGCTTGTAGAATCGAGTTCATTAATTTATATGTATTAGTAAAAGTACTTGTGCTTACTGTAGGAGCACTGAGCCAAGGGGTGAAGATTGAAGATAAACATTTAAATAGAGAACCTTACAGTGCATTTCCAAAGGTTCGAATAATGTGAGCAACATCATGCCCTTAACCATGAAGTCGTGTTCGGATATTTTCGATCACATTTTCCATGGACAAATTGTCAAACTCCGACATATAAGTCACTTTGTATACAATATACTCCTAGAGCTTATTAGCTCTAGGAGGCGATTGCCTTTCAGCAAGGGTTAGGTCAACGATGCTAGACGCATTGTCTCGTTGTGTCGCAAGTATAATTAGCCATACAATTTGATATTATTCTGAACTTTACGTGCTCCTGATCTGATACTCAGAAGTTAATTAAAATATTGTAATGCTAAATTAAGCGCCTTCAAAAGATTTCGAAATGTAACAGGTCTTAAAAAGGGGTAAAAATTAACATATTGCATTTTAAAGGAAATTCTAAGGATTCCATGGCGGGAGTGAATTTCAATGAATTAAATAAATTTAGTGAAATCAGTCAAAAAATGAAATAAAGTAGTCATCTTTAACCACAAAAATTGAAGTAGGTATAGTTATTTTAATTTGAAGGGTAAAGCGGGTAATTCATAACATCTAACAGGATTTTGTTGAACCAAGGATATTGCCCCCAGCTCAGCCAACTGGGCTACCAAAGCTTTCTATAGCCTCGTCTAAATTTTTAGACATATTTTTCTAGAGGTATTATTTAAGATTTCTTATTTGGAATATCAACAGCAGAACATACACAAAAATAAAACTTAAACACTAAAACAGTAGCCAACTTTAGTTAAATTTGATAAAATTCGCAAAAGTGTATGTTAGTTTCAATGCGTGTGTGATAACGATAACAATGTTTTTATATGGGGCTGTGTAGGGATGTGACAGAAAAAAGTAGTAGATAATGTAGCAATAAATATTTTTAAGCAATAAATTATAAGCGACTATGCTTAGATAGAACTAGATGAAAATAAATTATGTTGGTGGTTATTTACAAAATTAACCGACTGGGTAGGATCCACAAATAATCCTATCCAGTCGGTTAATGTGGCAATATTTTTGCTACAGTTTTATCAGACTTAAATGAGAACTTAATCCTCTTAGATCATATGTAAAAGCTGTGTTATTCAATCTGGGATTAATCTCCAGATTATGGTCCTAAACCTGGTTAGTAATGGTAGACTAGGTAGTATATATACTAAAGTGATTCAGGGCATCAATGAAAATTTCAAAAAAGTTCAATTTTTTTGGATCATATTTTGTTTATAGTTGACCTGATACATAGAAGTGATATTATTGTGAGAGATCACTAAGTATTTATTGTTAATTGTGTAGTCATAAGAGTTCTTATAAATAAAGATTTCCGAAAAAAAGACGTCGCTTTTACCGAAACTCCCTGCGGCTGTTTGAATAGCAAATGCTGCATCCATTTTGTTAGAGATCATCGCCCAGATCCGATACCGAATTAATATCTGCTGTTTTTCTTCGATAAAACAAACATATTTGCATATCTGAATCAGGCGTTTAGGATAAATTGTAGTCTGCTAAAGTTGCAAAAGATTTTGATAGAAAACAATACGCGACATAGAGCATTATTACACGAGAGGAAATTTAACATTTGTGTGAATAATGCCGTCGTTCCTACCAAATAGTGTTTAATAAGTAAAGTAGGTACGAATATATCGAGCAAAAGTTCAAAGTACCTGTGAGTTAAGTAAAAACTACTAGAGTTGGGGTATAAACACTCTACTCAAACAGAAATTAAAATATTGTATAGGTTCGCAACTAATAGCAAAGACTACTAGAATTGGCCCTACTCAACACCACTCTAACAGAAATTAAAATAATTAAAATATTTTATAGGTTAGCAACAAATACATTTTGACATAATAGTTGAAAACGTATTAAAGAAAAGCGATTAGCCATAAATAATAAAGCGAATAATTTGACTTTAAAATATTGGAACAGTATTTCATTGAATCTTCCAGAGTAAAAGTTTAACAAGTATCAAGACCATTTGAAGCGCCATCATGATCCGGGCTTTGTTTGTTAAAACAACCAAGTTGTTGGGATAACTAATAGCTTAATACCACGTTTCATCGGCTAAGGTGGCTGATTTCTCGCTGCTCCGTTTAGCCAATATATGTTATTAGTTACGTCCGCGGTTAGCAAACTGCCGAATTCATTTCACATATATGTATATGCCAAATTTACTTTGCGAGTGATGTTAGGTTAGATATTGAAGGAAATCTGTTCCGCAGACGTCTTTTTTTCACTCGTAGTTCGCGCATCTTGATTTATCGTCTTTTTCTACAATTAAGGCATTTAAAATTTACCTATAGAATAAACTGTGTACATGTACCTATGTACCTAGCTCACTGGCCTACTAAAGACCTTCATAATTTGTTAGTTTACAATGTTTCAGTGGGTTTTGAATATATTAATCATGATAATTTCCATATTTCTCAGACGTTTTCGGATCTGGAAGAAGCTGTAGAGGCCACCCATCTAGGCCCCACGCGGCGACCGCCACTGTGACGGATTCCCGCCCCGCCCCTCATTTGTTATACAAATTTTATAACTACCCTCCGAGCAAATCCTTGGCTGTATCGCAATCTCGCGGCAAAATAACAATGGTAGAACTTACCGTCCTTAGGCCTTAGAACTTTTTGCTATTTGATAAAACATTTTGTACATTGCCAAAGTAACTGAAAGATTTTGTGGTGCTTATATAACTGACTAGCCTTTGCCCGCGACTCCGTCCGCGGGAAACACGTTATATTATAGAAATAATTGCTATTAAATGGTTTTAGGCGCAGGCTTTAAATATCGCTCGCCCATACAAACTTCTACACCCCTACACAACCCCCCCCTGTTCACCCCTTAAGGAATGATTTCCGGAATAAAAACTTTCCTATGTCATTTTCCGGGACTCAAAATATCTCTATACTAAATTTCATCCAAAGCAGTAGCGGTTTAAGCATGAAGAATTAACAGACAGACTGAGTTACTTTCTCATTTATAATATTAGTTAGTATGGCTTGCTTTGATGTTATGGAAAAAGAGCGTTTTAATATACATTTATGAAAAAATAAAAGTAAATTATGAATGTATGTAGTAGCGTGATTAGTGCAATAACAACGATGTATGCAATGCTATGAAAATTACCTTCATGGCAAACCCCCAAGCAATAGTAATTGCTAAAGTTTTCTCAATCTACATTCGTAATCCACTACGTACAATTTTATTTCCAATCTCAAACAGTAAAACAACTACCGAACGGACAGACAATGTAATAATCTGGAGATAATCGTGAAGAAATTTCATTAAATTCTTTATTACCCGAGGACAATGCAATTGCTGAGGTAGTTGTGATTGAGACGGTAGAAATGGGTTCCGTAGTGGGGCCGCAGGGTGTGAGCATGGTGCTCGCTGATTAAATAAACCTTCAGCTTCCCGTCAAGTCGCCGGCAGCTGCCGTCGGGCGGCATATCGCACAGATTTCATAGCCTTTTCAATCTTTTCGTTTAATTTGGTGCAAAATAACCAACCGTTTTATTTTACATTCATTTGATATTGCTACCCTGTGGCATGTATTTACATGTACTTATTATTGTAATACAGTAAGTGTACAAAAAGTAGTGGCGATTCGTTTACGGCGTTAATTGGTATCATATTGTGAGTGGAAATAATTAGGTCAAAAATGATTAACAGGCCGAACAAAAAGTCACAAAACGATACCAATTGATGCCATAAACGGATTGCCACCATTTTTGTCACACCCAATGCATGCGACTAGTATTAGCAGTTTTTAGAACTGCAAGTGCTTATTCGGTTTAATGCTAGAAATTACTTATTGACTGTAGTCCAATTATGTAGCGTCTAAATAGACAGCGGACCATATAGATTGGACACAAGAACAGAAAAAGAGGAACATGTTTGGCGCCTTAGGTGAGTAGTAAGTATAAGTACCTACTTTTTGTGCGACATCTATAGAACCATCCTATTAATATTCATTACATGGAGCTTGTTTACATTTTACCTTATAGGTGAAATGGTCCTCGAGAATACTTAGCAATTTATTAAAGAGCATGAAGCTATTTGTCTATATGAAGCAACATTTATCAGGTGTGTCCAAGGCTGCAGATTCTTTAACAATCTACCGTTGATTGTATAAAATACTCGACAACTCATAGTACCTGTTTAACAAATGATACAACGATAAAATCTATTGTAATTTAAAACCAACATGATTGTTCTGTTCATTACAGATAGCTATGATATGACAGGGACTTCTGGTAGCTACTATGATGACGGATGTCGTGTTATCAAGGATCAAAATGTATACGTTACTGATTTAATGGCTCTGATAATGAGGTAGTTATAAAGTAAAAATATAGATGGACAAGGAATTTAATAATTATATCCATAAGTTGGTATTGAATTTATAATTAGACGCCCAGTGAGAATTCCACATGGAATTACAAACGCCACGTTTAGTTCCGCCCAAACTTATGACTTAATAAAACGTAACGGGGGTCGTATTTCAACAAGTGATAAAAGAATCGATGACAGCCCCGCTCTACCGATATAAGACCGAGAAATCTATTACCACGCTCGCTGGTCCCATGCCACGAATAGAAGTCATAACTTTAATTTCCTATTTAATTAAATTACCCAACTATGTCGATCTTGGGCGTAATATACACTTTATTTAGATATTGGAAAGATAATGCCGCGCATCTTAATAGTGGCTCTGTGAGCTGTACCTAGACCTCGCGATTTTTATACATATATGTAATTATCGAACCTACTCACAAAATTTCACGAGATTTTTGCCGAAACTCAAACGGAGACCTTCGTTAAACTCAGTCAAATAGTGCCGAACTGCCGACGGTCAAATAGTGTAGGTACAAGATTACCTACGTAGAATTTTAATCAGAGATTATATATATATATATATATGTTCGTTTCCGGGGTACTTGCTTCTCTAGAGTGATAGATAGGATATGTGATGAGCATAGTCTAAAAATTTGTTCCTAACCATAAATAACAGCAACAATTTAACGGCTAGAGATGGAGGTCAGAGGAAAGAAAAGTACCTACCTATCTCCCATAACGATCCTTCATCACAGAACGTCTCCAGGCTTCTCCAACATTAAGTTGCAGGCGTCCTTTACGCTCAGGTTGGAGTTGCCAGTAAGATCGGCGGCGGAAGGATACCGCAGAGTCAAAAGTGGCGATCTAAGTACAGTATAAAATTAATCCACGTTTATATTAGTAAACAATTCATTGACATAACAAATCAAATGTTGGACCACAAAATTTTGTTACATGTAATCCTATCGTCTTATAGTAATATATATATATATATATATATATATATATATGTGTGTATTTTTAAATATGCTACAAGCACCATTTTAATTATTGTCTACATTTGATTACTGTTTGTTACATATTTTTATGTTGTCATCGCAGTTTTACTGACCATACATTTTTTATCAAATAACATGCACCGAGCATTTTAAAGAGAACTAATAAAAGTCAGAAGCCTCCATGCAAGTACCTAATAAATTGAAAGGATTGACTCGAGAAGTAGTGAGAAGTCGTCCATTTACAGAAGCCGCCATATTATGAGAGCATAAATCTAAGCGGAGTGTCGTCGGCGCCCGCGCCGGTCCTGTGCCTCCTGCGCCTCATGAATGGGCCCGCCGATGAGGGATGGCCGGGCATTAAGGTAGAGCCTCCGGACCATCCTGTCAACCTTAAATAGCCCGTTTTGACAATCTACGATAACATAAATGAAATATCGAAGCAACTGATACGATTGACTCAACCTGGTATTGTGCTTGGGGAGGTACAAATCTTCTGACAATATAATATGGCTGAAATAGAAGTGAAGTGAGTTGTAGCTAAAGCTCATCGATATTAATAATAAGGTTAGCCATGTACAAAATTGCGTAGAGTTAAATTCATATGAAACCCAACTATTATAAATAAATTCATCATTCTTATACCGTTTCTTACAATTTGACATTTAGGCGGCTTTGAATCTCGAGCTCAAAGCTGTACAAAAAACACAATGGGATTATGCAGCCCTAATGGACGTCCGAACATGGGCATTAATCTCATCATACAATATTGATGTTTCCACAATTTATAGCCCACGCTTATAATCTTAAAGTCAAAATATCTTATTAATGTGTGAAGAACCTCACCTCTTCACCACGGTCTCAAAGTTACATATTTTTATGAATTCCTCAGACATCGTTAGTAAAACATTTCGCACAAAATTCACAGAATACAATTGAATGTGATCATCAAAAACATATTAAATGTTTCTAATTTTAATAATAATACAACAAATGTTTCAACTTTTGCTTTCGTTCGAAATACAAAACAGACCATTCAAAAATACACCGAAGTCACTTCAAAACACGTTAGACAAAATGTGGAGCCGATTTTTAAATAGCGGCCTCCCATTGAAGGATCTTAAAAGTTGACTTTAATCTGCTTGAATCAGGAGACATTCGCATCCAAAGCACGTTCACCGATTGAATAAGATTTAATCTGTTCCCTTCAGAACGCCATCTCCTCAAAATTCCTAATCGTTGAATAATTTACTAACGCATGCTTATTCTAAACAGCATAGAATCGTTGCATTTGATCACACAAGCAGTTCTCGCTTACTCAGACTAATCAATTGAACATTTCTTAAAAAAGTGTGAATATATTTATTCATTAAGATATACTTACAATTTTCCGATTTTGTTACATTATTTTTAGCAAAGGCCGTGCCAGGATAAGCTAAGTGATTCTGCCCCCCTTGAGTTTGGGCTTGTAATTTTTATAGATTGTGTGGCTCTACATTACTCATCATTGTGCCAAATTTGAGCACCTTAAACGTTATAGTTTTTGTTTAAAAAAAAAAACGAAATTAAATTTTTCTTTGATAATTTTTTTTCTAGTCAACCTATTTTAACGAGCTTTGCATATATTGTACATTTTATTTCTAATTAAATTTCGTTTTTTTTAAACAAAAACTATAACGTTTAAGGTGCTCAAATTTGGCACAATGATGAGTAATGTAGAGCCACACAATCTATAAAAATTACAAGCCCAAACTCAAGGGGGGCAGAATCACTTAGCTTATTCTGGCACGGCCTTTGAATTTTTGTATGGATTTCATTACAATTTTTGATAATTAAGTTAAGGTTTAGTCATATACTTTCTTGATTATAAAGAATTTCAAAAAAATCCGTTAGAAATATCTAACGGATTTTTAGTAATAACTAAAAACATAGCCACAAAATATGTACCTAGGATAATTTTACGCATGCCTTAAGTAATAGTACTTACAAACTTCTTTAGAGATGCTCAACTACTATAACAAGTAAACAAACAAGTAAACATTAAAATTGCCCTAGGTCTTCATAGCTAGGTAGTGTACCCAGAAGGTATGTTTATTAAAGTTACAAAAAGTAACATTTTATCAGGTAAATTAAGCTCACACTGACATTACTTTTTAATTACGCCTCGTGAAACAATAGGTACCTACGTATAATCATTATTATACAACAAAGGCATTACACAGAATTATGGTCTAAATGCGAAAACTAGTGCATTCTAGTCGGTACGACTCAATACTATACACCGGTTGATAGCTCTCATGTTGTAGCCGGCTCCTTATTCAAAGTCTGACGACAGCATCGGTAGGACAGGGACATGAAGTGTGACACGGGACAACACGATCACCATGAGCGCTGTGAATTAATGTTGTGTTGTTCTGGCAGCCGTGTGTCTTTCACTAAAGCACTAAATTATGCAGGATAGCAAAGTTCCCACATTTTCTCACAGTCCTTGCTTTTAGCCACGTTTAGATAAAAAAAAATCAGTAGTAAAAGAGTGTACATCTTACTTAAATTTTACTGCAAGTTGTGGTACTATATTTAGCTCTCTAAAGTAAGTTGTTGGATATGTGAATAACGAAAACCGATTCCTCGCACATCACACCTGTGGCGTTCATATTTCGGGGCGTTAAGTTTTGTTTTGTTATAACGTGGAATCGGTATGTTTCTTCGATAATGAAAGGCATTTAGACGGTAACACGTGACGACAGCCCCTGCAGGGCCCGACGACGCAAATTATGGCAATCCTGACACCTACGAGGCGCTAACTGCTGCTGCACCCTGCAATTTGCGGCCGTGCAATGCACTGCGCTGCCGGCAACACCACTGATTTACTCACGTATTCCCACTAAAGATAAGTAATAGGTAGGTTGGTTGGCTTTATTTTGCTAAAATTAAATTAATCAAAACACCGCCAAACTAAATTTTAGATTAGTTCATAATGAAACTATCTCGTTATCGGTCTCAAAACACCTGGGTCAAGCGAGCTGCCGAACGCAACTGTGTGTAATACGGTCCATCCAGTCTACCGGATGCCTACCGACCGATCTGCAAAACAATGGCCGGTCCAAACAAAAGGAAACAGACGATCGATTTTAAAATCAGCCTCGTAATCTCTGCGCTGTGTAATCTTGCAAATATTTATTATATGTCAAAACAATATGCCGAAATGGTACGCTTATTGCGATTTTTACAAATGTGTCTGGTTGGCTCGGAGCGCTCGTTAGTGTGAGGTACGAGGCATTGTGGTACCCACAATGGGGGGCGGATCAGCCCGCGGCACCCGCGACCGCGCCGCGCGGGAAACCGCCGCGTTCCACGTTTAAATCAATGTCCCGGCGGCGTGTCTATGGTAACGCGCAACAAGAAGGAAATTAGATCACCATCAATGGCAGTTGAGGCGCCTATTACACGTAAGCTTTCCACATACTTAAGTATCAGCAATAATCTATATAATGCTATCAATGGTCCCTGTCAAGCCTGCCGTCCGTGATTAGAGGGGAAGAGTTTATTCTCTTTCTCTATACACTGAACCAATTTAATCCACACAATTATAACTAGGTATGGAATGCATTCTGCTGTTTGCAAATATTGAGCGCAGCGTAATCTGTTTTTGGTGAAGTCCGATTTTTATGATTTCAGATTTATGCACTCAAGGCTCCACTTTGTAATTTTGCAAAATTTGAAGCAGATCGGCTAAGCTCCTTTGAAACGTCAAAGGAGTAGACGCACAAGCGATTTGCATTTGTGGCCTAAGGTGAGCTCCGCTGCGCTCCTTTTAACTATTTCACATGTTATTGCACAATATACTTTTACCCAAAAGTCAAGGAGGTATCACATATTTTTTCATTGTAATGGAAATATCAAAAACGAGCCTCCTATTTTCGGAGTTGTTAATAATTTTGAGATTCAAGTATCTTTTTTTACAAACTTGATCTACTTTGAAATCAGTATCTCTACGTTTAAAACAAGCAACACAATGTGATATACTTGAAAATCAAATGGTTAGACCTCAGATACTTGTTTTCATCGTTGAATGATGATGATATTGATGATTTATCAAGGGCGTTAACTTGAGTTACAAGTATGTATAAGATAACTTGCGAGCATACATATTAAAGATATCGCAAAAATTAAATAGTAATAATAAAGTACCAGTAACAGAGGCGAGGCGTCAAAAAATGTCTGTAGGTAACCAAGAGCAGGATAGCTTGCTTATTTTATTTTATAACTACCTACTTCAAAATCTGTCGCGAAACTCAACATGCCGTTACTGCCGTAAATTAATCAACCACCACAATTCAATGATTTTAGTTAATGATATTTAAACTAACGAGCTGCTCAAGGGAGAACTCCCTTTGACCCTGAAGCGAAGGCTCGTCGATATGTGTATTCTGCCTGTCCTAACCTACGGCGCCCAAACATGGTCACTTACGGAGGCACAAAAGACCAGATTGAAGGTTTGCCAACGAGCTATGGAGCGTAGCATCCTAGGAGTGAAACGGATCGACCGGGTCCGAAACTCTACGCTACGCTCAAAAACTGGAATTGTTGACGTTGGAGTCAAGACCGCCAAGCTGAAATGGGAATGGGCCGGCCACGTCTGCCGCATGCATCCGCAAAGGTGGGCCAAACTAGCCACGGAGTGGGTGCCGAACGATGGGCGGCGGCGACGTGGCAGGCCGCGACGGAGATGGCGGGATGACCTGGACACATATCGCGACGATTGGCCAGATATTACTCAAAACCGGGACGAGTGGAAATTAAGAGAGGAGCCTTTGCCCAGCAGTGGGACACTTTATAGGCTTTTAATAATAATAATAATACGTTTTGGGGATCTTTTTGGGGAAACTGAAGGTTTTGTCTGTGCAATTGCGGACGAGGTTATCATGACGAACAACTACCGGAAATATATCCTGAAGGACGGTACGGTCGACATTTGTCGGGCATGCCGCCGTCCCGGAGAGTCACTCAGGCGTATTATTTCTGGTTGTAGTCATCTTGCTAACGGCGAGTACTTGCACAGACATAACTTGGTGGCTAGGATTATTCACCAGCAGCTTGCTCTTTTATACGGTCTTGTGGACTTCGAAGTGCCGTATTATAAGTACACACCTGCGCCAGTTCTCGAAAATGGTCGTGCAACGCTCTATTGGGATCGATCTGTCATCACGGACAGGACTATTGTAGCCAACAAGCCTGATATCGTGCTGACAGATCGATTGAAGCGCCAGGCAGTGCTCGTTGACATCACCATCCCCCATGACGAGAACCTCGTGAAAGCTGAGAAGGACAAAGTCAGCAAGTACCTAGACTTGGCACATGAGGTAACCGCCATGTGGGATGTTGATTCAACTATTATTTTCCAGATAGTCGTCTCTGTGAACGGTCTAATAGCGAAGAGTCTCGACCAACATCTCAAGAGACTCTCGTTAGATGGCTGGGTCAAGGGTCAAATACAGAAGGCGGTACTCCTGGATACGGCGCGGATAGTCCGGAGGTTCCTCTCTCTGTCGCCCTAACCACCGGTAGCTTAGGCCCGCCTCACTGCCGGCGGCACTCTAGGTTAGGTTTTTTATAATGCTTTTATACTTTGTACGTGTATTTTTATATTTTACATTTGATAAATTTATTGTAAAAAATGTAACCTAAGAAAAAGAAATAAATAAGGCGAATAATAATAATAAAGTACTAAGCACCGAGGACCGCAGGACGGTGTGGAACAGTAAGGAGCTACATGGGCGGTTCTACAGGCCCTTGCGGGGCCCGATGTAGACCTGCTCGCATCGGTGAACTGGCTACGTTTTGGGGATCTTATTGGGGAAACTGAAGGTTTTGTCTGTGCAATTGCGGACGAGGTTATCATGACGAACAACTACCGGAAATATATCCTGAAGGACGGTACGGTCGACATTTGTCGGGCATGCCGCCGTCCCGGAGAGTCACTCAGGCATATTATTTCTGGTTGTAGTCATCTTGCTAACGGCGAGTACTTGCACAGACATAACTTGGTGGCCAGGATTATTCACCAGCAGCTTGCTCTTTTACACGGTCTTGTGGACTTCGAAGTGCCGTATTATAAGTACACACCTGCGCCAGTTCTCGAAAATGGTCGTGCAACGCTCTATTGGGATCGATCTGTCATCACGGACAGGACTATTGTAGCCAACAAGCCTGATATCGTGCTGACAGATCGATTGAAGCGCCAGGCAGTACTCGTTGATATCACCATCCCCCATGACGAGAACCTCGTGAAAGCTGAGAGGGACAAAGTCAGAAAGTACCTAGACTTGGCACATGAGGTAACTGCCATGTGGGATGTTGATTCAACGATTATTGTCCCGATAGTCGTCTCTGCGAACGGTCTAATTGCGAAGAGTCTCGACCAACATCTCAAGAGACTCTCGCTAGATGGTTGGGTCAAGGGTCAGATACAGAAGGCGGTACTCCTGGACACGGCGCGGATAGTCCGGAGGTTCCTCTCTCTGTCGCCCTAACCACCGGTAGCTTAGGCCCCGCCTCGCTGCCGGCGGCACTCTAGGTTAGGTTTTTTATAATGCTTTTATATTTTGTAAGTGTATTATTATATTTTACTTTTATAAATGTTTTGTAAAAAACCTAACTTAAGTTATAAGAAAAATAAAGAGAATAATAATATTTAAACTATGTTTAAATTCTTTATATAACTTTCTCTCAAATATTATGTAAATTAAATTTACCTATTTTACACTCTTGCGACACTAAATGAGAAGTAAATAACAATTATAATCTACAAAATAAAGTGAATTATAAATATTACGAGTATAATGCCAGTATTTTTAAGAACTTAAGTAGCTGTATTTAATCTAATAATGCCCCCTTGAATTTATTAGAAATGAATAAATAGAAAGAGGAGAAAAGAATCCGGAAGCTGTGAGAGTTAAAGCGATTGTAGTGATGCCCTAGATAGTTCTTGTAAAAAAATAATATAACCATCAAAAACATGTGAACGTAATCAATCATTTGGCTAGACTATATCTACGCTACACTTTAGCTGATAATTGTAACAACAATTACTTCGGGACCCTAAATATATACTATGTCATCGACTCTAATGGTCCTGTATTGGTCTATTTGAATTGACGTTTTGAAGAAAAATTTAAATTAAACATTTCGCAAAATAATCTATGTACTTTATTTTAATATAAACAGGTGATGAAAAGTGGCACAACAGGGCATCCACAAATGGAATTTTAAATGTTTTAATACCTTTCCAACAAAAAACCGATAAGAGTTTAAGGTATCGTACTCATAAACTCGAATTAAGACATTTTTCATGCCCAGTGTTGATTACCCTTAAGTACATTACGCGATTTCGTTTTATGGTTGCATAGTCTGTCCAACTCTTCATGAAGAAATCTAAAGTCCCGTTGGATCAGTCGCGTGGCGGTCGCGAGCGATCTTCTCCTGTTTTACGACAAAATAATATTCTTTAATTATAATGGAGCGTCGTGCGGTAAAAAGGCGGCACACGCGACATCTGTATTAATTTTCCCATATTTTATAATCATAACGTCGTATGTAGCTAAGCCGTGTGTGTTGTATAAGACCGATTTCCCGTAAAGGTGCGGTTTAATGGTGCACCTGCGCGATTCGAGATCGGGTTTGCGCGGGAGTCGATCACTTGACATTCAGTACTGTGGAATCTGCCTTGTACATAATTAAAAATTAATTAAGAATTTGGCATCATTGGCAAGCCTTTACAAAGCAATTTAATGGTGACTACATTGTAGCAAACATTGAGATTTGGATGTTTAGTATTTTATGTACATGTCTATTAAAAATAACGTCGTCTAGTATCCATAATACAAGTCTTCTTGAGGGATGAAGGAAGTTTTTATTTATTGATATAACACTGTTTATTCATAATAAGGACTTAAGAAAAAAATACCATTACACTTTTGAATCCAAAGCACTCAAAATAGAGACAAAATTCGGTAGCTCATAATATAATAGAATATCATATACATAGATAGACTTGCCGACTATTAGACAAGAAGTGAATGTCAGATCAAAAACTATCAAATAAAATGGGTAGGTACACTTTTTATCGTACTTGCGTGTTTTGGCCTCTTTTAAGTGTAGCAGTTCTAGTATAGTAAGTACAGATCACACGAAAAATTGAGGGATTAGTCGTAAATACAACCATAAAACTTATGAGTACGAAAACATAGGAAATATTATATAAAAAAATTAAAGTGGAAAAAATCGTAAACTGCTTGAGGAACCGATTTGGGAATCGACCCTCTGAATTGTTGGGCCATCTTTCCCATTCGACCACTAGAACATCAAAATTAACTTTCTTAGTTATATTTTTGTTTGAAGTTATACATATTTCTAAATATTAACCCCATCAAAAACATTGAATGTAAAAATGGCAGATAAAACTCACAAGCTCATAACACTTTCGCTGTAAAAAGAAGTTATCAGATCCCAGGCAAAGCTAAGCCTAAGCCCTGACTTTACTAATACCTGGGTGTAAAAAGTATGGCTTGAAGGTTTCATAAATCTACTGCATGTCATAACATTGAAGACCTGTGACGCAATTTCCTACCTTGAACAAGTAAATTTTTAACAAAAAAACATCGACACCAAACTTTGCCAGACCCCATCCTCTTGGTATATAATTTGAGGAGTTCCCTCGATTTTTCCAAGATCCCGTCATCAGATCCAGAATTGGTGACAATAGGACCAACTAGAAAACACACCCCTTCAAACAAAAAAAGAATTTTTGAAATCGGTCCACTAGTCTCCGAGTAATCGGTGAACATGCATTAAAAAAACACACGAATTGAGAACCTCCTCCTTTTTTGAAGTCGGTTAATAAGTCCATCGCCGGTAAAATTTCACAGCTAAGTCTGATCTTAAGAAATATACTTGCAAAAGCAAACTATCGTATAATATCCATCGATTACTAAGAAAATGTTGTTGTGTCAAACATATAGTAAATATAAGTTTGAGAGCTTTAAGTCCTCACCTCACAATGCAATGAGAACAACGGAACCCTTTTGTTTGCGTTGAGAAAATACGTTTCGTATCCCACCCGGTAAAAATCTGGGTGGGTATGACGGGTTATCCGGTTAGACCGTACTACCGTCTAAAAACCCAACAATTACCGGCTACGCCTTTAGTGGGACGCCGCAGGATCGCAGATAGCACTCTACTGCGACGCACCAGCGGATAGCCCGCAAATTTGCAGGCCGCTCTTCATGTGGGGCATTCGCCTGGGTGCCTCTAACCTCTATTTCACCCGTGTGAGGTATTGTGGGTCCCCCCAATAACGGAACCCTACATTTCGCGTGGCCGGACACAGTTGGGCAGTTTTATTTTATTTCAGGATATGTTGTATTAACAGCTAGAGAGAGATAAATGCAGGTATCCCACTCTCAACACAGCGCATCCGCAACCTTACTTACTGGAGCACAACACCACATACCTACAGAGCAATCCGCAGATCTCTGTAAGTTGGAGGTACTTCCCCAGTTAGGTTACTCTAAATACGAGCGAGATGAGATTAAGCTGTGCTCTACTCCTCCAACAAAAAAACAGTATGAATTCATTGGTCACCAGTATAAATAATTAACAGTTGAAAATCTAACTGCCACGCCAGAGGTTAGTAAAACTTATGCTACCCATGTCTATAAAATAAGTTATACCACAATATCTGTTTGAAAGGTTTACAAAAGGATAATAAGTGATTTCATTAGTTGGTAAGCTATTCACTTACATTGTTGCATTCATTTTGCATCATTATTCCATACAATAATCATCGCAGTATAATACCGATGTAAATGCCTTACTAACGTCACTGATTGAGAATCGCTACACATTTTGAAATGTACTGTAAGCTTCCAGTAACATACTTGACTTTTTAAAAATTCCTTTGTATGAATAAGTCATTCTATGCACCTGCTACCCCTGGCAGACTACTTTCCCTTCGCATATATTAAGCAGTGGCTTCACACTTACAAAAATGAATCCTGGCCACTTTTCTTTGTTGATAATTTCTAGCAAATCTTACATAGTTCTAGTTCAAAGAACTATAACTAGGTACTTATTAATAATAGTGTATACGAATTAAAATGAGATATTTACATGGCGTGATAATACATAATATGTATACTGTAATTTATTGCAGAGGCCGGGAAAAAGGAATTTGAAATTAGAAACTATTCAAGACATTTTAAAAACGTCACTCCTACCACTTTTTTGCGAGGCAATAATGATTTTTACTTTATTTTGCGCTTAACAACAACGAGAACCTTCATGGACTATCTAAAAGTAAGGCGATCATTTCCGAGCATTTTGGAAAAAATGTATAAGAAAAATTACTTTATGTAATAAACTGTTGTATTATTGTGAAAACCTGAACAATGTAATTCGTACTATAGTACGTATGTGTATATGTAGATTCATGCGTCAATCTACATATACATGATTATCATTACATGGAATATTCTATAAAGTCCGATTTGCTTGGAATCGGATTGGATTGAAAATTGGATTACTTGGGAAAAACAATCTTTCAGACAGTTTCCATTGATTACTTAGATATCTTGTTAGTTATGTCAAATATACAGTAAATATAAAATATAAGTCACAAACAATGACTAAGGAAAATCTCTGGACGCGAAGTATCAACATTACGAGCGAGTCCATTTTGCGGCCATATTGGAACTAAACATTGCGGATATAGTGCTGTCCCGCTAATCAACATTTTTATCGATATTATAGGCAGAATTTTAAACGTAAGTATTAGTTTCCTAGGATGTTATTAGATATATCTGAATAATAGTGACCTTTTATCTATACAGTTTTCTTTGAAGCAGGCATTTACTTTACGGGATTTCATGATTAAAGTTACTAATAAAGAGTTTCTTTACTATTCCGCTAAATATCGAGTATTAATTACATACAGTCAATCACGGCATGTAGCATAAATAGATCAGCCCATCACCAATAATAAAAACCTACGAGGCACCCTCAAGTATGTTGGATGTATCCCATTGGTTTAGTTTTGGAATATCCTAATAATATTATATACTTTGTATAGATTTTTTTTCGTCTTAATCGTAAAAACTACTGTATGGATCTTGACGAAACTCCAGTAACTATGGGTCGGATGCGTATATTTGATATGGGACGTCAAATAATAGGGATGTGAAGTCATGCATACAGTACCGGCCAATAATACCTACCCTAAGTATTATCATTTCACTACCACCACAGATTAGAGGAGGATTAACCAAGAGATAACCACAAATTAGGTATATTAAAAGGTTACTATTGAAACAACGTGAGATCAGGATAATATTTTTATATTAATATTTACACAAGTCTTTATTTTTCAATTCAAACAACTACCACTAGTTTCATTCTCAGTTCCAATAGCGTCTAACCATTTGTTCTTCTGAAATTCACTTCTTGGCAACCTTGAAAAATATAAATCATCGAATCAATCATCGAATCATCGATGAGTAGGCATAGTAAGTCATCGCAATTCATTAAATCATTTTCGATATATTCAGGAACAACCCTAGCTACTGCTTCAGGGTAACTTTTAGTACGAAAATATTGAAAATACTAGATGAAAACCCCGGCTTCGCTCGGGTGAAATAAATAAGAAAGAAATAAAGAAAACATTTGTTCGTGACAGTTATGCAAAAGTTAATCCTAAGTATGTTTATGAAGCTAGTATTTAAAGGCAGATAAAAAATTTGACACCGTAATCAGTACTGATTTGTATAGTTAAAATACTAATCGTTCATTAAAATTCGGTTCAGATGTGCAATTGTTAAATATTGATGTGCCAGTCAGTATTTTTTGTGCAAAGTCGAAAAAAAATGAAGTTCGTGTATCTCCCTCTCTGTCGCACTTGCATATTCGAGCGACACAGAGGGAAATACACGATGTTCGTTCGTTTTCGTTTCGCGGTAGCAGCTCTCTATTCTCCGCCAAATTCTATTCAGTGGGGCCCTTTACACTCAATATTATGTGTCAATATTATCGCGGTTTTCAAAATTGTATGGATGATGCTTTAATATTCATCAATATTCACGCGATACGGAGCATGTTATGAGTGTTTCACGTGATAATAATAGCAGCTAGTCATATTTCTCCAATTAATGGAACCTATTTAACAACTTGTTCCGTTAATTTTGACTAAGGTATTTTGCATTCCGATACGCGCACCATCCAGGAATAGGAGCCGTCAGACCTGAGGGCCTACCGTGATCTGAAAACTAAGTATTTCCCTCTTCGGGCTCAAATATGCAAGTGCGACAGAGAGGCATATTTTTCGTTTTCGGTTCCCGGTAGCACTTCAGTCCGAGCGCGGCGGACGGGCGAAGAAAGTCAAAGAACATTCCGTGTGTCATCTGTCACACATATAATTTTTCACTTCCCAATCCTATGGACTTGAAATTAGGTGATAATGTTTATTATGACGTATATTTTACCAAAAATACCAATATAGTTATTGATAATTCACATGTGTTTTTAGTTGTACGGAACCCTCGGTGCGCGAGTCCGACGCACTTGGCTGGTTTTTCTTACATTTTGAATTTTATTTCTCATATAGTAAAATAGGTATCCTATTCGTTTTAAAGTTGACGCCTGGGGGCCTACCGCGAACCAAAAACGAAGTATCTCTCTCTCTGTCGTTCGAATTTGCATGTGCGACAGAGAGGCAGATACTTAGTTATCGGCTCGCGGTAGCGCCTCTAACGTCCGAGCGCGGCGAACGGCATGAGCACTACCACTAAGTTATGAGATAGAGCGAGATAGGGATAGAATTTTGCTAGACGTTTAAATGCCATACGTCACCTAGTAGTTTGTCACAACCACAACAAAATAGAGCTTTAAGATGGCGGACAGACTCAGCAAACATTCTAGTGGTGTCCATTACACGATTAATATTATCACAATACTGGGGAGTAAATATTATCGCAGTTTTCAAATTTGTATGGATTCTGCTTCAATATTTACGTGATTCGTATCGTGATATGGACGTATCACGTGATAATAATTACCATGTAACAGGCCCCATACATTCGCTTTGAAGGCAGTTGTTGTGACAATCTGATAGGTGTATAGAACACTTGAAACTATAAAAAATAAACGCTGCAGACGCGGCTTGCCGGATCCACACAATGGGCGATGATGGCCCATCACCCAGAACGCAGCCAAGTAACCTGGCCAACATACCAGATGCAAAAATAGTTCACGATTTCCGAACGTATCCGACACTGTCAACCAACGAATTTAATATGGCCGACCTTTTGTCATAAAATTTACACTTTTAAATGCAAAATACGCGACAATCCGAATTTTGTGGATACATATGTTCAACTCGAAACCGTTATTTTTATACGTTCTTCAATTTGAGTCAGGTCTCGTTCGGGTCTACCGTACCCCTGCACGGAATTATTAATATAGATAGCTAAACCCCACTACAAAATATAAATATCTTAATCTGTTCACTAATTATGCTAATTATGCCTTGTTCTCGACAATGTTCAAATCATCCAATATTTCAATACAAAAACATTACAAAGCTATGCAACGACAAACTTTTCTGTTTCTGGCTTTGTACGATCGGTGTGGATCGGTTCTCCATACAAACGTATTTAGGCTCTCATTTTAAAACACTATGCTAGAATAACATGAAACTTTGTATACACAATGCGATCCGGCATACCTAGGTCGAAAATTAGTTTCTGTTGCTAGAAATTGAAAAAGAAAAAAAATACAGCGGTTTTTTGAGTTTTTTACGGCTTGTATGAAAACCTTAATAATCGCTGTATTTTTTCGCCATTATAATTTCAAGCAACAGAAACTAATTTCCGCCCTAGACAAGCTGAATCCCATTGTGTATACAAAGTTTCATGTTATTCTAGCATGGCGTTTTAAAATGAGAGCATAAATACGTTTGTATGGAGAACCAAACGTACTGCGCCCTATTAAGCCACATCCTCTTATGCTACACTAAGGCATGATCGCAGCATTTAACTTCACATTCCAAGTCTTGTGCGGTTGTTATTTTAATAACACTGTTTATTTTATAACTTTTCAATTTTTATTCCACTCACTGACAAGTCGTGTACTGCTCAATTGACGTACCGGGGAACATAATATGGCGATTTTGAGCCTCAGTAGCTTTGATACCAATAGAACAATACGCCCGGTCCACAGATTTTCATTAGTCATTGGTCACAAAGGACAATATATATATACTCAGATAGAGATACCAGTGAAATACTCCACATATCGTAGCGCCGTTGTGTATTAGTAAGAACTAACCGCACGACCGCTACATCTCTGTCACTTCAATATGCAAATTTCCATAGAAAAATTCGTATTTCGAGCTGAAAGGCCCAAAAAACAGCTATCAAACGCACTTGGCCGCTTTTATTTATAAATTGATTTTTCTTTCCTTTCGCGTCTCAGCGTTTATTATCCTGCATCACAATAGTTTCTATTTCATTGACTGTAATTGAGCAAAAAGTTTAATAATTATACTAAATATATATTAACTAATTTTCCACCCTGATTCACATCTAAATTAATCTCGTTTAGTTCAAGGCGACTTTAGCTCAAACATTTCTGCCTTGCTCGTTCGCTAGCGGTAGCTCGATATGCCGTACTAGTTCTTCGCCCGCGCATGGACTAACTTGCGAATTTTGAACATAAATTCATATTGTCATACGAATGATTATCGGAATACGAGTACCACGCTTTCGATATTTCATACACGAGTAGGTAGGTAATACGTCGAAGTTTTAGTAATTAAAATAAAAATAATTTTATGAGTAGTTGTAACCGATAATATATTCACTTGGCGGATTAGAAGTAGGAGCAATTTTTGTGGAAACAGCATTATATGAAGAACGTAGTTTTTACAAGAATTTCAACTGTTTAGGTTATTAATAATACATAAAGGTGTATTGTAAACCATCTAGCGTTACTGTAGGTAAAAAACTTAATAATGACCTATTGTATGAAGTTGTAGCGTGTTCGAATGAACATTACATATTTAAATGTGTAACGCAAACAAAACAAATGTATTGGCTATGTGCGAAGTAGGTGGTGGGGGTAAGCTAGGCGATCGTAGCGCACACCATGGCAGAAATGTGTACTTACCGGGGACCACTGTCAAATTTACTTTCACGTTTTCTATTGGTTTCTTAACGGTTTCCTACGATTCGTTTCGTTTGTATGTATTTATTTATTCTCTTATTTATTTCAGTAAAATTTCCAATACGGGGTCTTTCTCGTTTACTAAAGTAAATAAAATATTCATGTGTCATTATTTTACATCTCTGAGTTTTGACATTGTCTCGGAACTTTTGACGTTTGACGTTTCAGACGTGCACATAGCCAATATTCGAACACGTCACATTACAACTACATACAACAAGGTCATTTTCTTAAGTTTTTTTCCTATACACCTCTTAACGAGAAACATAGAATAATGTAATGAATGTAATGAACCTACAAATCAATTAGTCACATATTCAATAGAAAGAAGCGCCTTATTGTAAGAAGGCTGCAGATATTGCGCTTTACTAGATGAAACGCTCAGTTATATAAATATAGAACGCAAAGAAGTTTTTACATATTAGATTGCAGAGGACAGGTGCCCAGGTCATCGCCGCAAGTCGCTGACTCGTGCATACCTACCAGCAATTAATAGGCAGCCAATGTGCCTAGTGGCCATTACAACCGCCTCAAGGCCCATTCTAGTTACCGCCACTTCGTATAAATTATATAAAATAAGCACATCTAGAAAGGGATAGACTTATACTGATTAACGTGGCGTAGACAGTGATGGGTAAAGTCAGGGCAGGTGTCACGATACATCTGCTGGCCGCGCCGGCACGTGGCCAACCCTCCAAACCGACCTCGCTGGCTACCAAGTGAAGAAAAAGTGAAAAAATCTATTTATCGTTAATTAATTGAGATGATCCGACTGAATCTGTTTAGATTTCTAGAATATCCTTATTGTCAAAACAAAGATCATGTTAAGAGGAAACGTGAACCTACTGTACTCCTTGTTGAAATCAAACCATTTTTGCAAAAGGTCACTAGTGTTTGCATTCATTTATAAAAACGCGAGGAGGAAGTTGGATTACTGTCGCATAAGTCATCGCGAATCAAGGAATATGTTTATCACGTTGCATTTAATTACGTAGGTAAGCTAAGCATAGAAAATCCGTTAAAATTTTCGCGCAAGTGAGTCGTAGAAGCCAAACTATCTTCAAGGCGATACCGACGAGTGCTGATCGATTTAAATGATGTTTTACTGATGTAAATTAATAGTATATTACGATACAAGTGCAGAGAACAGGAATCTCGCAACGAGTGGTGATAAATTAAAACACGACCGAAGGGAGTGTTTTAAATCGACACAAGTTGCGAATTACCTATTCGCACGTGTATCGTACAACGTTTTACAGTACATATGGCTCTTTTAAGTTTCGACATATGCACGTAATCTGCTGATTACCGCACTCGTGCGGGAAAGTAGCACCATATGTACTGTAATAGTACATTACGATACAAGTGCAGATAACTGGAAATTTGCAACGAGTGGTGATAAATTGAAACACGACCGAAGGGAGTGTTTTAAATCGACACGAATTGCGAATTACCTGTTCGCACGTATATCGTACTCATGCGGTAATCAGCAGTTTTACTCTATCACAGTGGAACAGGGTTCGCATCGTAATGTACTATTATGCAACAGTTATATAGGTTATCAAAATTTTAAATTCGCTGTAACAGAACGAGCATATCGAGTTTTGTTGTTATAGACTCAAGAATTTTAAGACCTCTTTACGTTGCATACAATATTTTCTCTACGACAGCAAAATGTTTTGATTTAAATAAAAAAATGAAAATGGTGGCAGAATGCAGGCATTTAATACTGCTGTCAGTCGTTTCGTTACATAGCTGGGGTAGATTTTTTTAATATAGGGCGATCGTTAGCTATAAAGTTCTTATCCTAATGCAACTATTACACAGGTCCTTAAAATATACTAGTAGAAGTTTGGTTTTCTGATCACACGAGTCTTAATTATGTGCAGTTTCAACATTACGTTATTAGCAGGATCTGGCCAAAAAAAATTTACATTTGAAAAAAAGTCCATGTTCCCCTCACTAAATAAATTATAACTTTTATGTATTTCTGTTTTAAAATAACTTGTTAAGACATATCTGATCCGCAGAATGTTTTATGCATGTGTAAATGAAATATTAGTTAATTAACGTTTCCTGTGTTTTTTTTATGAAAGGCTTAATTTTTGCATTCATACAAAAATTCTGTGTCCCACAGCGACATCTCAAAGATCGAAGTCAGAAAAATATAAAATTTGTTTCTATCCCTCTATAGGATCGGAATGGCAAACGTTGTTCACTAAATTTGCTACATTTCTATTTATTTATTTTAATAAAATAACGCATTAAAGTGTACCAAAAGTAATTTCAAACATGTGTCTCACTTTTCGTTCTTGAATGTTACTTCACGTAAGTTATCATGTTACTACTAAACGAACAACGATCCAGGGCTGCAAAAACCTTTATTGAGTCATAGCAACTTCACACTACAGGTTGTCCAACCTACGGAATCACATTCGCCATTTTTTTCACTACAGAATGTCAACAACAAGTCGCCGATGTGTTTGTCTCGTTAGTATTTTACATTTTGTAAGTTAAACATCCAAGGCAAGAACACAAGTTTATGCGTAATTAAAAATTATAGGTGTAGGTAGACTATTCGTTTAACGAATAAATGTATCCAGAGCTTTCTAACTTTAAAACTCTCCGAATGTGTAATTGTTAAGGAAATGTCCACAGCATTTTCAATTCACGAATGATACCATCATGTGTTACTATATGTGTTACGAAACATTCGTGATCTGATGTTAAGCTGAGTGTGCACTATATAAACGTTGGGATTCGCTTCTAATTGGTATTGACAAGAACTATTTAGATGTTTCTGTAACAAATATATAAGTTTTATTAAACCAAGCCTGACAATGAATACTTATAATTATGACACTTTAGGGACGCCACTTTTGTAAGTAACCAAAGAAAGTTAAACTTCTAAACCTTAATACTGTGTTCGAATTCACGAAAAAAGTTTAATATTTTTCTAGGTTTTAGCACCCACTTATACAGTTTTGTAGTACAGTCAGCATCAAAAGTAGCTACTGATTAAGAGGAACCTAATGACACCACAAGTGTTAAAATCCATCATGCATATACACTAGAAAATATAACCCTCCTTTCTGCGGTAGTTATAGCCTATATCAATTCCACAACTAAGAGAAATCTAACGACACTTCATATGTTAAAATCCATCTCGCCATTAAGGCTGCAGAGCGTGACAAAGAAATAGACATACATACACTCAAAAAACAATCCTCCTTTCTTCGGCCGTTGGTTAAAAATAGAAAAATCCCTCTTATGTAGCCTAGGCTTTACAAATTTCACGTGGATTAGCTTAATTCTCGTATGTTACCGTGCGTTACCAGTTCACGACCGTTATTGTAAAATTTTTGGTAGCCATAACCAGCACCATTTTTACTTTTACATATTTTTTTAAATTACGATAGCCAAAACAATTGAGATTCATATGTCATAGTTTTGAAAACAAAAGCGATAATATTAAAAATTTGCTAAATTAAATAGGTATTCTAAGTCTTGATTGATAATGATTAACGACAACATAAAGGGAATGCTAGGGGCCTTACACACTACTGGGCCTTACACTAGTGTAACATCAGTCCGACGAACGGTATAAGTATATTTAATCTTGTCACCGCGTCGCTTATTACTCGAACATATACTTATTCTTCATCGCTACTTTGTAGCACTGCGTCGCAATCAATCGGTTTCACATGATTACTGGCATTTTTATTACTTGTTCGGCAAGGTGGACTGACGATCTGGAGACTGTTTACTATGCATTACCTGCTCATTAAGCATTGCCTATAATAACATTGTTTTAATGACAATTTCGTTGAGAACTCTACGCGCAACGTCTATATAAATAGTACGCTAAACCAGTGCATGACAGTGGAACTGATTGATGCATATAGTCGCCAATACGAAGTGGATATTTTTAAGAATATTCAGAGTTAGGTACTCATAATACTCACGTGTAACAATTATTCTAATATCTCTACTAAGTTTTGAGTATCAATTATAATCTACGAACTGACCGAGATCTCAATCCGAGACCTAGATCGAGATGTCTGTCTAGGTCTCGGATCCCGGCTAATTTCGGCTCCCCGTCAAAAAGCGTTAAGTTCTTCGGGCGCATCGGAACTCATTTATGGTGCATGGCATGCCATAAATGCGGCACTTACCTACGAAAGTTCTATAAGGGAATTTCAAGAACGCAAGCAGTAATTGTAATCATAACTTTCCTGTTAAGTATTCGTATTATCAAGCGACGCACGAAATCGTGTGTGAACAATAACCTATTGGTCTCTACATATTAGATTTAGAAACCAAGAAAATAGTGAGTAAATACTCAGAGATATATTACTTACTTACTTATTGTTAGCTACGTATGTTATTCACGGATGTATCTACAAATGTTTAACGCGCAAAAATATATTTGTCACAACCCTACTTGTCAGACATATGTTTTGAGTATTCTGTACTTCGTTATGGTAACAACAAACAAGTACATTTTACAGTACATAAATCAGCAGATTACGTGCATATGTCGAAACTTTAAAGAGCCAAATGTAGTGTAAAAGTACGATACACGAGCGAATAGGTAATTCGCAACTCGTGTTGATTTAAAGCACCCCCTTCGGTCGTGTTTTAATTTATCACCACTCGTTGCGAATTATATAAAATATTATACAGAAGACTAGCATTTGCCCGCGGCTTCGCCCGCGTACTAAGCGAAATTTTTAACCGTATACAAAATAAGAAAATCAATATGGTTGCCACTTTTTCCAAATTTTACCTCGGATTCGTATTCGGGGACCTTTCGGACGCTTAGATATCGATTTCGAACGAAATCGGGACGAAAAAAAAGATAATCAATATGGCTGCCACTTTCACAAATTTTACCTCGGATTCGTATTAAGAGACCTCTCGGACACAGATATCGATTTTGAACGAAATCGGGTTGAAATGAAGAAAATCAATATGGCTGCCACTTTTTCCAAATTTTACCTCGGATTCGTATTAGGGGACCTCTCGGACGCTCAGATATCGATTTTGAACGTAATCGGGTTGGAAATTAAGAAAATCAATATGGCTGCCACTTTTTCCAAATTTTACCTCTGATTCGTATTAGGGGACCTCTCGGACGCTCGGATATCGATTTTGAACGAAATCGGGTTGAAATGAAGAAAATGAATATGGCTGCCACGTTTTCGAAATTTTACCTCTGATTCGTATTAGGGGACCTCTCGGACACACAGATATCGATTTTGAACGAAATCGGGATGAAAATGAAGAAAATCAATATGGGCGCCACTTTTTTCAAATTTTACCTCGGATTCGTATTAGGGGACCTCTCGGACGCTCAGATATCGATTTTGAACGTAATCGGGTTGGAAATGAAGAAAATCAATATGGCTGCCACTTTTTCCAAATTTTACCTCGGATTCGTATTCGGGGACCTCTCGGACGCTCAGATATCGATTTTGAACTAAATCAGGAAGAAGATGAAAAAAACAATATGGCTGCGACTTTTTCCAAATTTTACCTCGGATTCGTATTAAGAGACCTCTCGGCGATTTTTAACGAAATCGGGGACCGAAGGGGAAAAAGTCAATATGGCCGCCACTTTTTCCAAATTTTACCTCGCATTCGTATTACGAGACCTGTCGGACGCTCAGATATCGATTTTGAACGAAATCGGGAAGAAAATGAAGAAAATCAATATGCCTGCGACTTTTTCCAAATTTTACCTCGGATTCTTATTAAGAGACATCTCGGACGTTCAGATTTCTATTTTGAATAAAATCGGGACAGAAATGAAGAAATGAATATTGATTAATATTGCCTCCACTTTTTTCAAATTTTACCTCGGTGTCGTATTAGGGGAGCTCTCGGACGCTCAGATATCGATTTTGAACGAAATGGGACGAAAATGAAGAAAAGCAATATGGCTGCCACTTTTGCCAAATTTTACCTAGGAGTCGTATTAAGAGTCCTCTCGGACGCTCAAATATCAATTTTTGTCGAAATCGTATCGGACGGCACTGATTAATAAAACCACTTACAATACATTGACTCAAGAAAGGTCGTATCTTCATAGGGAATTCACGGCACTTCATGCGCCTTTAGACCTTATAAGGAACCTACATGCCAAATTTGGTATCTCTCGTGTCTCGAACCAGCAGTTTGGGCTGTGCGTTGATATGTCACTCACTCAGTCAGTCATTTTCTTCTTGCAATTTGGCACCTACTTTTAAGTTTTCATGCCCGCAATATTAAATTTCAAAATCAATGCCATTTTCGAAATTAACGACGCAATAAATCATAATAATCACACCCATATTAATGTTTAGACATTCCAACCCCCTCGGACCCCAACAAAGGGGTTGGTATTTCACGTCCTCCACGTGGGATTTTTAAATTATTGTTGTTTTCGTAATCAGCGATCCGATAAACCATAGAAACCACACCCATATCGATTTACAGAATTTGTCACCAGATTTCCCCCTTTTAGGGGTTGATTTCTCAAAACACCTGAAACACATGTTTACTCATTTATCAAAAAAAATATCCTGTGAAGTTTCGAATAAAATAATCTAACTAATCTTGATTCCCCATACAAACTTCGGCCCCCATTTCACCCCCTTAGGGATTGAATTTTGAAAAATCCTTTCTTAATGCACCTGAAGACCTTATACGGAACGTACATACTAAAATTGGAATCTCTAGAACCAGCAGTTTGCGCTGTGCGTTGATATCTTGGTCACTCAGTCAGTCAGTTATTTCTTGCAATTTGGCACAAACTTTCAAAAGTTTTCATGTCCACAATATTAAATTTCAAAACCGATGCCATTTTCGTAATTAACGTCCCAAAAAACCATAAAAACGACACCCATAATTAATATTTAGACATTTCATCCCCCTCGCACCCCAACAGCGGGGGATGGTATTTCACGTCCTCCACGTCGGATTTTAAAATCATTGTTAATTTCGTTATCAGCGACCTAATAAACCATAAAAACCATACCCATGTCGATTATCAGAACTTGTCACCACATTTCCCCCTTTTAGGGGTTGATTTTTCAAAAAACCTGAAATACGTGTTTACTCATTTATCGTTAGAAATACTCCTGTGAAGTTTCGAATAAAATATTCCAGCTAATCTTGTTTCGCCATACAAACTTCGGACCCCCATTTCACCCCCTTAGGGGTTGAATTTTGAAAAATCCTTTCTTAGTGCACCCCTAGACCTTATAAGGAACCTACGTGCCAAATTTGGAATCTCTAGGACCAGCGGTTTGGGCTGTGCGTTGATATGTCAGTCAGTCAGTCAGTCAGTCAGTTTCTTCTTTTATATATTTAGATAAGGTTTAGGGTAGAGGTAAAACAGCAGGCGGTTTTATCGCTAAAGAGCGATCTCTTCCAGGCAAGCTTTAGGTAGCGGACATAATACAACGTATCTATTCAACAATTTGAGAAGGTGGCAAACCGAAATATAATAGCAATAACCATTTATTTTCAATTCATATCATAATATATACAATACATTTCTTGAAATTATATTACAATTCATCATCATCATGTCAGCCGAAAGACGTCCACTGCTGAACATAGGCGGGCATATAGGCATTAAAATCACTTGTAATATAATTTAATGAAATGTATGCATAAATATGGAAATATGGATTCAAGTAAATAATATACACTTAATTATAAAATACATAATAATAATAAACATATATATTGTTTTTTATCCATAAATTTACATAAAACTTACATATAGATACAATACAATATCAGCCAGAGTTACAGAAAGATAAAAATAAAAATTACCAATAATATTAATTAATTAAATATATTTATGAAAATTACAAAAATAACATAAATAATTATTTTATGTCCGTCACACGATATAAAAGCGGCATATTGCACCTTTCTCCACCGTAAGTAACTACAGATTATTCAGTATTGATCGAAATTGTTAAAATCCAATTTAAATGCATGTAACACGGCGAGATACTGTATAAACTATGCCCGGCAAAAATGCATTGGCTATGAAGAATACATGTGATTTATTGTGAAAAAGAGTAAATAACCCTAACTGAAGTAGGCAACTGTACGCTGCGGGGAGTATATATTAATACCACTACGGTGATGAACAAGTATACGCCGGCCTACTTGGTGGTAAGGAAACACCATAAATGTATGGGCTCCTTGCAACTCCAGAGTCACAAGCTCTTTCTTGACTCACTATGGATTCCAAGATTCGTTGTGAAAGCTAGTGACAAATAAACGTCCGTTACTATCGGCACAGCGCATCCCTTGTAATTTATTTATCGTAGTTCAATCGTTTCGAAGGTGACCGTGAGATCTTCGAGAAGACATATACGGTTGCTAGTAGTGACTACTTAAAACTACTAAAAGTCTATCGTTATACAATTAACCTAATTTTCTTATTATCAAATTTATGTTCACCTGATACCCGGGTATGTCCTAAAACTACGACCAAGACCACCGGGGAATGGGCAGCAGCATTCCTAGAGTGCGGTGGAGATACTGCGATCGCCAACCCGCATGCCAAGCGTGGCGATTATGGCATTTACCCCCCATGAAATTGGGGGAGGCCTATGTCCAGCAGTGGACGTCCTGGGGCTGATATGGTGGTGGTGGTGGTGGTGATACCTAGATCATAGCCACTAGTCCGGCACTCCTGAATGTGCTATAACTCTACCACATTTGGATTCTTATTTGTATGTTAAACCCCAAAATTAGTAGTAGTGGCTCTGTGAACATTAGACGTCGCGATGATAATTTTTACGCATTCTTCCTCCATGGCTCCGCCATTTTGAAAAATTCGAAAACCGAATCGACAAAAAAAAACGTACGAATGTAGGTAATTATCGAACCTGTTCACAAAATGTCACGCGAATCGTTTAACAAATGCCACCTGTAAAGCAGAACATCCGGACATACACCGAACAGACATACGAAAGTATTTACGCCCAAGCTGAAAAGGAGGCGCTTCGCGCTTGCTCTGAAAATAAATTTTTGCAACAGCACCGATGCCAACACTACATATGCGTGTAAAGAAATGTAGAAGCGGAATGCAAACTACAAATAGTTAAATTAGATAATATATACCGATGCATTTTTAAATGCGCTCCACTTTGCGCATTTGATTACGAGTGTGTTAACGAGAATGACAACGCTTTTACCAATTAAATGAAATAATTTTATTCCAGTAAATGTCCATAATTTGAAACGGCAATTTCATTTTCTGTATTGCTTTGATTGTCTAACATATTGGAGTTGAAGGTGGTGGTAACAAAACAGTAAACCAGTTAGTTATTTTACAGCACATATGGTGCTACTTTACCGCACGAGTGCGGTAATCAGCAGATTACGTGCGTATGTCAAAACTTTAAAGAGCCATATGTACTGTAAAACGTTGTACGATACACGTACGAACAGGCAATTCTCAACTCGTGTCTATTTAAAACACTCCCTTCGGTCGTGTTTCAATTGATCACCACTCGTTGCGAATGTCCTGGGGGCCAATTCTCGCTCCGATCGAGATGCATGTCTATGTGACATTGTATAGAATGGTAGAGTCACTTGTATGGAATCTCGAATAGAGATCATCTCGATCGAACCCGAGAATTGGCCCCCTGTTCTCTGCACTTGTATCGTAATGTACTATTGTAGCGCCTGGTATAATACGATGAGCAATGCTGTGTACCTTTATTAGTGCTATTCTATGATTTATTCTATGTTTGTCTTGCAAAATAAATGAAAAAGCGGTTAATAGTTTAATACATGAAGTTAAATGTTCTGGGATCTCTACAGTTTGTAAGCGCTACCCTAAAACTACCTACAATGCCTAGGTAGTAGGTACATACGCGCACACTTTGGAGCCTAATTCTTGTAAGTTCCGAAATATGTATATTCTTAGACACAACTGTACGACAAATGTCGTGTATAATTGACCGAGTGTAACGAACGTCTCCGTTTCAGATTCGGCAAAAATGCTTTCGTATGTGCGGCCGGCGGATTTCCGGATTTCCCGCTGTTCTTCTCTACAGTCGCATTTTTCAACCGATTCTCGTGAAATTTTGTGAGCGGGTTTGATTATTTTATTATTTTTTTAACGAGTCAAGTTTTGGAAATTTCCTCAATGTCTATTTTTTTTCTCACAGTGACACTAGTGATTATAAAACTTACTTAACGAGTTCTTGGTCCAATTTACCGGCATGTGGCCAATGCCAAAGGGGTACGGGTACTGTTATTCTGTCAAAGGTAATCGTATAAGCGTAACTTATGACGCCCTTCAAGCTGAACGTGCGCGTACCATGGAACTCTCTGGCGTAGATTTTTAATTATTATTACGTAATCCTTTTGTATATATAAAACTTTTACCGTCAGTTTTACCGATATTAGTGTACATTTCATATGATATTGAGAAGTTAGCAAACGGGTCACTCCGTTCATACATTAAAAGGTAATGTCAAGTTGCGATGGATGATGATGATGAAGTTAGCCTGAGTCAACACGTATTCAACTCTCCGCTACTTTACTTTCAACCCACATTGATAAATCTGAGGACTTGCTTGAATTTTCCTTTGATACGGTTAATGCCAGTAATTGGAGCAGTTTCAAACATAAAAAGAAAATATTACTTTTCTTTTATTTACCATAATTTAAATTGAGCATAACATAATTCTGGGACCCACTCGTAGAGAAGACGGCACTTGGAGACTTCGTAAAAATCAGGAGGTCGAAGATCTAGTGTCCGAGCCGAACATCATAGGAGAAACGAAATCCGCAAGACTCCGATGGCTCGGGCATTCTGGGACCCACTCGTAGAGAAGACGGCACTTGGAGACTTCGTAAAAATCAGGAGGTCGAAGATCTAGTGTCCGAGCTGAACATCATAGGAGAAACGAAATCCGCAAGACTCCGATGGCTCGGGCATGTAGTCCGAATGGGTGACGATCGTGCAGTCCGGAGAGCGTACTCGGGCCGTCGAGATGTCGAAGACCCGTTGGGCGTTCTAGGTACCGATGGGGCAACGAAGTGCAGAGGGACCTGACTGAGCTCCAAGCCGTCGTCGAATGGAAGGAAACAGCCATGGACAGGGAAGCCTGGCGGTCTTTGGTGTCGGAGGCCAAGATCGACTTCGGGTCGTTGCGCCACAGCAGTAAGTAAGGGAGTATAACATCTTTTATGTAGCGACTAGGGACTTGGAAACAAAAGCTCTTTATTTATTGCTATTGCTCCTGTGCAACAGATAATAAAAAATATAAAAAAATATTGGGGACAATCTTACACAAATCGACCTAGTCCCAAACTAAGCAAAGCTTGTACTATGGGTACTAGACGACGATATACGTACTTGTATAGATAAATACATACTTAAATACATAACATCCAACATTAAACATCCAAGACCCAAGAACAAATATCCGTGCTAAATGCACAAATAATGTCTTGGCCGGGATTCGAACCTGGGACCTCTAGCTTCGGAGGCAGCGTCACAACCAACTAGGCCAAACAGGTTCTCAAAATAGCAAATTTAATGGAGATATATTACGTATACCAACCACACAACGTATCTATTGCGGGCTGTTTTATCATATAAGAATAACAGGTTAGTGGTTACCTACAATTAGATGAACATCAAACTAAAATGTTACTTAAGATAAAACACTTATGGATTTTGTATGATGTGATTTCTGTTGGCGATCCTAAATAAGTAAATAATGTTAGATTAGGTTGAAACAGCACACAATCGAATTTCGGCAAATGCAATGAAATCATTTTGGCGGGACATGGGAATCGAATCAGTAGTTATTCAGGTCATATATTAATGAATTTCGATGATCCACTTGAAACGCGACACAGTATAACCTACATAATTTATTAAAATTATGTTCTTGGTTAATTGCTCTGATTTTACGACCAGGCACATAAATTTGATCATTATTTGAATAATAATTGCAGCAGTTATGTAGTTAGTAAAACACGACGAGGGTGGAGTTTGCCACGGCCTATTGGAAGGTAAATCTTATTTTTATTGATTAAATTATTTACTTACTCAGTTGCCATCGGGGATGAGTGATAAAATTTAAATGGCGCCTATGTTAGCACGATTTTATAGTTTAACCGGTAGGTCAAGTTAACGTAACGTGTCCCAAATCTTATTAAATACAAATACAAATTTCTTTATTTCCCAAAGCAAGAGAAGACAGTTTTAACAACATTGTATTATGTACTTATAGCGCAACAACAGTGGTCCTCACACTAGGTTGAGTCTGTCTTGAGGATCGCGATGTGATAACTAGTACTCTTTACAGTTTAGCGATGCGTGTAGTACAGATACATTACCAAGACATTATTAAGGCTAGTTCTGAACAAAAAGTTAAGTATTCATTTAAAGAATTAGATTAAAAAACAGGTTATGGTAACCAAGCGTGTGTGCGCAAGTAATTGGTAATAGATGTGGGCGTGTGTGTGTGTGTATGTGTGTGTGTGAGTGTGTGTGTGTGTGTGTGTGTGTGTGTGTGTGTGTGTGTGTGTGCGTGTGTGTGCGCGTGCGTGCGTGCGTGCGTGCGTGCGAGCATGCGTGCGTGCGTGCGTGGTTGCGTGCGTGCGGGCGTGCGTGCGTGCGTGCGTGCGTGCGTGGTGCGTGCGTGCGTGCGTGCGTGTGTGTGTGTTATTATAAGTATTTATGTAAGTAATGGACTTGTACGTGGAGTAAACCCAGCGTGCGGTGCGGTGCGTGCATTTTATGCGCGTATCTAATATGTGTTAGGTATTTTGTCAACTCAATACATTTACAATACAATTCAGGGTTCTGCAGTCAACAAGGAATCCTTATATTTTCGCCGTATCTGTACGTATTTTTTAGGGTTCCGTAGTCAACTAGCAACCGCAACATAAAGGGAAAAATGTACAGTATTGAGACTGTACAGTCGGCCTTATATTTTTTTATTTTATTTATTATTATAAAAAGATACAATTTTACAATTGGTGTATGTCCCACAAAACGGTTTACACAGTTTGACTGTGGGATCTGAGTCTCTTCGCTGACTACTATTATAATATAACATCTATTACAACTTATTACTATTTGCATATAGTTTAGACTCTATTCTCTACTATGCTATTTAAAAAATAACTAAATAATTTTCTTTTAAATGTTGCTATATTGGTGTCCAGTCGGATATCTGCCGGCACGCAGTTTAAAATGTAGGGTAGGCGTTTCCGCAGGCATCTAGCGCCGTAGTAGTTGGTTCCCCTCGGTATATCGTACTTGCCCGCAGCTACCGACCTGGTGCCGTAAATGTGGCATATATGAGGTAGGCTATGTTCTCGACTGCCGTGGTGATTAAGTTCTAGGATGAATTTATGCTTAAGGCTTACTGGGAGAATCTTACATATTTTAAAAAGTTTATTGTAATTTGTCTTACATTTATTTTTAGTCTTTTTGTTGACTAGAAGTTTTAAAAATCTTAATTGCATTCTTTCAATTTTACTTAAATTTGTCTTAAAAGTTAGGCCGTAACAGCTTAGGGCGTATCCTATAATAGATTCTACTAGTGACTTGTACAGGTATTTTAAAGTATATAACGGAACTTTAAAACTTAAGTAGTAGAACTTGCCAAGCAATATTCGCAGTTTATCACAAATGTAATCTACATGATGGGACCAAGAAAAGTTTTCATCCACTTTCAGACCAAGGTAAGTTACAGAGTTGACCTTTAAAATGGGTTGGCAGCGGCAGAGGGCTTGGTTGTCATGGAAACAATTGAAGTCATGAGCTATTAAGGGTGATGGTATACTAGTGAGCTGCAGGTGAGGTGAGCGAATAATTAGGAGCCTAGTTTTGTCAGCATTCAGTGTGATTCAGTGTGTAGTATAGTAGCTGGTCACTTCGAGATTTTATCGCTTTCACCAGTTGGAAAAGTGTGACAGTTTAAACATGACGTTAAAGCGACACGGTACAAAGGTGTTCAGCCCCTTGTGAGGCCAACCGTACAATGAATATGTGGGAGACAAGACTGCGTCGCCGTCGGCCTGATCAAGAATATAATTTTACACTAAATTGAATATATATGTCTGTTTAGTACGGGTAGTAGTCGGGTTACTAACATTTGCACCTCTCATACTACTGTATGAGAGGTGCAAATTTTGGTATCGGATGAATTCACTTGGCACAGATGTATGGTAGGTAAATTTAAGCTAATTTAGCCCGGTAGCCATTCACCACCCCCTGGAGGGTAGGTACGAGGCGTTCAAAGTTACACGCCGCCGCGCTTCAGGAAAAAAATCATATCAGCTTCTATTTGCCTAACACCTCGAGTGTGGCGTCATTTTCTGATAAATCAGGTATGAACAATTCATTTTTGAGACATTTAATATAGTTTAATAGAAAAACTGATTGAATGGTGATGAACTGTCGCTTGCGGTATTTCCGGACCGATACGACCTTCAAACCTTCAAGGAAAGAGCGTACTCCCATCTTAAAGGCCGGCAACGCACTTACAACCCCTCTGTACCGCTACCATGAGATGCTATCGAAAACGTACATTACGTTACTACAGTCGCTACCGAATAAACGCGTTTCGAGTAGATTTCGATTGTGCTCGTACTATGAGTCAACCGCGCCTGACGCCTGACGCTAACGTCATTCGCTAGCGACTAACGTTTTGCAGCGGTTGCCGTAGATCGGTACCATGAGTCACCAATTTGACAGTCGCTATCGAAAAATACCGTATCGACCGTAGTAAACTATTTCACTAGCAAATTGGAGCGTGAAAGCTTATCAGAGATCTTGTAATTATTAGGTATTTATCTAAATAATATCGGCAAGGCATTATTTAGTGTGGAATATGTTAGCGACGGCTGCGTAAAAAAGATGAACGAGAAATAACAGGGTTAAATTCAGGCTGATATGAGAAATAAATAAAAAAATCCACTCCAACATATTATTAAATGAGATAAGGTTTATTAATTATATATAATCTATGTACCTACATCTAAACATTACCCTTCTATCATTCCATTAGGTTTAATAATCATAGCAAAAAAGTGATTCGATTAATTTAATCATGGACTATATATATTTCACAAAGCAGACTTGATAAAATCAAACAAATATCATGAATACATTAAACGAATTGCTTATAAATCTGATCATAGTTCGTTTATTTAACCAAACAATACATAGATTAAATCAATTATATTAGTTTTACGAATCAAACATTCGACTTGATTGAATCTATGCGGATGTTTATTGCGTCAATTATTGGGCCTTAATATTACTATTTAAGTAGCTTTATACAGGGTATGACATACATTTATTAATTTGTTTATTTTACTTGATTACTTCAATCAGTTACATTAATTGTATCTGTTGTTGATGGCATCTATTGTATATGTCTTGATTATATTAGTCAATAAACATATTTCGTACATTAAAATTATGACTAGAAAAAGTAAAGTTACTTTGTTAACTATTCCAATAATTTCAACTTGATTGCTGCAATTAGGCGACTGAATCTGCTCGCTATACATCAAGTTACTTCGTTATTACTATCAATATTTTGATTTACTTAATCAACTTTTTTTTTCAGGGTGTTCTCCATACTGATTGTTTACGCAGTCGCTAGCGAATACGGTCACTGCAAACTGATGGTAATGCTACTGGTGTTGCGAGTGTCCACGGGCGGCGCTAATCGCTTACCGTCAGGCGATTCGTCTGCTCGTTTGTCTCCTATGTCATAAAAAAGGAACATATTGACGAACATATCAAAATCTGTTTGATATTTTTTTATTCAACTATCAGTATCTTTGAAAATTCTGAATTTTATGCAAATTAACTTTTACCCGCGGCTTCGCACGGGCAGTACAATAAACTGTAGCCTATATTATTGTTGTTTAAAAGGATATACCAAGTTAACAATAACTAAACACAACTCACTAACACATGATACATACACACGTCCATTCTGGTAGTGCGAAAGAAATCGTATTTATTATGTAGAAAATTACAACTACAGGTAGGGTTTATTTTTATTGCAGCAATTCCTAATACTGAGGATATTCATCGTCTCCCATCTGGGTGTCTTGGAGAAGTGGTCGAGGGTACCTCGTATGTAGTGCAGTTTTTAGGGTTCCGTAGTCAACTAGGAACCCTTATAGTTTCGCCATGTCTGTCCGTCCGTCTGTCCGTCCGTCTGTCCGTCCGTCCGCGGATAATCTCAGTGACCGTTAGCACTAGAAAGCTGAAATTTGGTACTAATATGTATATCAATTACGCCGACAAAGTGGTAAAATAAAAAGTGGAAAAAAATATTTTATTAGGGTACCTCCCCTATACGTAAAGTGGGGAGTGATTTTTTTTTTTAATTTTAACCCTAACGTGTGGTATATTGTTAGATAGGTATTTAAAAATAAATAGGGGTTTACTACAATCATTTTTTGATAATGTTAATATTTTCGGAAATAATCGCTCCAGAAGTAAAAAAAATGAGTCCCCCCCCCTCTAACTTTTGAACCATAAGTTTTAAAAATATGAAAAAAATCTCAAAAGTAGAACTTTATAAAAACTTTGTAGGAAAATTATTTTGAACTTGATAGGTTGAATAGTTTTTGAAAAAATTACAAAAATAATTTCTGAACTAAGTTTGTAATTTAACCGTATAAACAGGTGTTTATTGTACCTGTCATTTCTACAAAATCACAATGAAATGACGTGCTTTCAAATAAAGTAAAACCGGTGAAAATCGGTTCACGCAATAAAGAATTATTCCATAAAAATCATCTTCCATACTTTAAGCTCGCGCGCAATATTTTACTTAATTTGCCGATAGATGTCGCTGTACGTGGAACGCTCATTTCTACATGGCGGTGTTAAGATTTTTCCTGATTTAATGGGGTCTGAGCAGGTGCGAATCTATAACTCTTTCTTTAGTTATCACCGTCCTCTGTGGGCCCGTTTTTAGGGTTTTGTGTTTCTGTACTTAATATGTCAACTTAATGTGACGGACGGAAAACTACGGAACCCTACACTGAGCGTGGCCCGACACGCTCTTGGCCGGTTTTTATCTTTAATGCAGAGTGATTTGTAATTAAGACTGCCGCAATCTTAAGTTTTTGGATATGAGCTTTCACAATCTCATAGAGGAGAGGGTCTTGATCAGCGTCAGGTATTTTGGCAGAGATGACAGTGTTTTGTGTATGGAGTACCTAATATACATATAATTAAATACATGTTTTGCATACAAACTTTGAACCCAAAACGTTACCCTTTTAGGGGGTGAATTTCGAAATCCCGTGACACTAATTTTAATATTTTTAGTGAAAGCGTTTGTGGCACGAAAACATGATGTTTTTACTTTAAAAATCTCACGATCTCCATACAATATTTTCTCCCCCTTAAAGGGTAAATTTCTTAAAACGCTGAAAATAGTTTTCTAGCATTTTCATGAGAAATGTGTAAAATGATTATTAGACTTCTTATTCAAAGAATTACATGTTTTCCATACAAACGTTAAATCCCAACTTTACACATTTAGGGGGTTAATTTCGAAATGCCGTGAAAGTACTTTTCATATCTTTAGATTAAGTATCTTCGTACAAAATCTTACACTTCAAAAATCACACTATCTCCATACAAAATTTAAACCCCAAATATACCCCCTAGGGAGTTGAATTTCTAAAAACCCCTTCTTCGTGGTTATTTACGTCATATACATAGCCTACTGTAAAAAATTCAGCCTTCTAGGTCAAACGGTTAGGGCTGGACGTTGATTTAACTCAGTCAGTCAGGATTTTGCATCCCTTATTAACCCGCTTAGGGGTGGGTTTTTCCAAACTTCTCAAATTACTTTTCTTGTATTGTAATAAGGAGTCTATGCTCAAATTTTCAAGTGCCTGACTTAAAGTTTTACTCCATCCCCATACAAACTTTGCACCCTTAAATAAGCCGCTTAGGGGTGGGTTTTTCCAAATCCCTACAATTACATATTTGCTTGTATTGTAATAAAGACTCCAAATAAATACAAAATTTTAAAACTCTCACTTAGAATTTTACTCCCTCCCCAAACAATTTTTGCACCCCTATTCAAACCGCTTAGGGGTGGACTTTTCCAAAACCCTAAATTCATTTTTCTTGTATTGTAATCAGAAGTTCATACAGAAAGTTTAATTTTACTCCATCCCTATACAAACTTTCAACCCCCTTGAGGGTGGATTTTTTTAAAATCCCTTCTTTGTGGGTACTTACGTTATAAAAACTACCTATTGTAAAAAATATAGCTTTCTAAGTCCAACGGTTTGAGCTGGGTGTTGATTTAAGTCAGACAGAACTTTGCACCCCTATTGAACCCGCTTAGGGGTTGGTTTTTCCAAAACCCTAAAATTACTTTTCTTGTATCAAGAACCATCGTTCTTGCTTGTATTGTAATAAGGAGTCCGTACACAAAGTTTCAAGACTCTCACATAAAATTTTACTCCATACCCATACAAACTTTGCACCCCTATTTAACCCGCTTAGGGGTGGGATTTTCAAAAACCCTTATACCACTTTTCTTATATTGTAATAAGGAGCCCGTACACAAAGTTTCAAGTCTTTCACATAAAATTTTACTCCATTCCCATACAAACTTTCTTCCTTTTTTTTTACCCCCTTAGGGGATGAATTTCGAAAAATTCTTTTTTATCCCTAGCCTACGCTATAAATGTAACCGACTGTACAAAAATCAGTTCTCTAGCTTTATTACTTTCGGCTGTGCGTTGATGAGACTTCTTCTTTTTAACCGACACTTCAAGATTTCAAAAGAGGAGGTTATCAATTCGGTTGTATGTTTTTTTTTTTAATGTTTGTTACTCCATAACTCCGTCATTTCTTAACCGATTTTAAAAATTCTTTTTTTAATTGTAAGTATATATATCCAAATTGGTCCCGTTTTTGTCATAATGCAGTTCTGATGATGGGATTTATGAGGAATTGAGGGAACTCCTCAAATCATAAAGGTAAACATATAGTGATTTTTGCGTTTTTACCAACAAATAGAGCATAATCATACAAAAATGTGACATTTGATGAAGTGAAACTGCTGATGATGATCAGAACAGAACTCTTTAACGACAAAAAGTTCACGTTTGAGCGATTTGTCCTCCTAGCTGTGTTTGTTAAGCAAGTTTTATGTTCACGATTAATTTTTGTCACGCTCGAGTTCTGATGATGGGATACATTAGGAATCGAGGGAACTCCTCAAATATGAAAGGCACACAAATAGTGATTTAAGTATTTTCATGAACTAATCAAGCATTTTCATTCAAAGAAGTGACATTAGATGAAGTGGAACTGCTGATGATGATCAGAACGGAACTCTTCAACGACGCGTAGTTCTCGTTTTTCGATTTGTTCTCTTCGTTATGTTTGTCAAGCAAGCTAGGTTTTCAAGACACATTTTTGACAAGCTTGAGTTCTGATGGAGGATTCCATGAGGAATTGAGGGTACTTAGTCTTCTACCATTATAAACATACTTATAGCCATTTTTATTTTATTGTATGGAATCTAAGAGTGTACCATCTACCTAAGTATAATAATCTTGTACCGGCCTCCCCCATTGAAGTCGGTTTTTTTTCCTAAAAAATTATGTATATATAGATTAAAATTCTATTTTAAAGGATATTAAACTAGCTTTTAAAAAATATATACTTTATAATACAGGATGTTGCCTGTAATACATATACAAAAATAGCTTACGTGTACTTTTTTACTCAACCGGAGTGATATTAATATCTATTTATTTAAAAAACACTAAAATATTATAAAAAAAAGTTATAACATCCCAAAAATATCCTTTTAAACCAAAAATGCCACAGCGATTATGAGTCATAACTTGAAGAAAACTCAAAATCAGCATTGACTGCTGCGCTATAATCTCTGGGTGCCAATATCTATTACTTGGAGGTCATAACTTTATATTTTTTGGACACAAGAGGTTACTGCACATGCTCTAAGGAAGCGTCCTTTAAATTTATTGCTCCAATTGCAGGCCACACCCTGTATATAGTTATCATATATCTATCAGAAAAAATCGGACATTGTACGCGGCGGTGCCTAGGAACTTTTCCAATCGTCTAGTCTCACAAAATTTTTTGCAAGTAAGAGTTGATTTTTTATGCAAAATATATAGAATACATACTTAACTTAGTTATTGACTGTCGGTTATTATGGTCTGATGTATCAACAATGGTATTTTTATATACAATTGTATTCGTTTAATTTTTAATTGCATTTTCCACCACAGTGGCATAATCCGGTACATTTTGAATATGCCATACTGAATAGTGTTTATTTTCCGAATCCATCCTGTCTATGCATTTGCTTATTCAATTTCTATAGGCACTCGAAAATTATTCAGTATTGCGATGTGGGTATATATTTTTTTAATACATTGGTGGGCATGCAATTCATTTTGCAACTGATATTTATAGTCAATTGTGTGTGCCGAATTGTGTTCGAGTTGATATGCGTGAGCACGCGCTGTTGTGGTCGCAGTTCTTTAACTTACAAGTGACGCCCACACGTCGACACAACCCGCAATGCTATGTAAATGGAATAAATAAATAAATAAACCCCGCTTCACGGGGCTCCTATTTCCGCTCTTAGGTAGTCAAGGTAACTAACGAACCTACCCAGGTGAACATAACGGTTCTAATGTATGTTCTCTTTAATACCCTCCTTGTGAGGGCTTCGGTCCCCTGGCCCCCCTTTAATCGGCATCATCCCGCTAGTTTACACCTTGAGCAGCACTAGTAGGTATAGTATAGGTTGACTAAGGTTAGTCGTTTAACCTACACCTATCCGATTCGAACAGTTGTGATAGATGGCAAATAACATTATGGCATGTGGTAATTATGGATTACAATGATTATGGAAAATGAGATTATTGGAATTGATATTAAGAGAAACAAAGATTCTTCTCTTCTTCCTCGGTCCCTCATTACTGAGGATCGCAACCACGTATGCTCTGTCTCCATTGAGTGCGGTCATAAGCCATGTAGGTCACACTTTGCATACTGCCGCCAACCACCTTCTTTACAGCATCAGACCATCTCGTGGGTGCTCTACCTTGAGCACGCCTGGTGTCCATTTGACTTAGGATCATCAGCTTCCCTAAGTCATGCTTCTTAGACCGCATGATATATCCAAAAAAGCTTAGCGTGCGCTCCAGGCATGTCGTAGAGAGGCGTGTGGTCATTTTCAGTTGCTGTAGGATGGACTGATTAGTTCTCTTAGCCGTCAAGGGTAACCACATCTCGAAGGCATGGATCTTTGCCCAATCGCGACTCTTCAGGCTCCACGTTTCGGCACCGTACACAAAAATCGAATCGAATTGCAAATAACATTTGGTGATGTACCTAATACTCGTAGCGCGGTCATATTTTGAGTTTTGACTTTGATTAAGCCAAAGGCACTCTTTCTATGACTTCATTCAAAGGGGGTATTAAAAGTTCGCACTATCATCGACACTCAAACTCGGTTTTTAAACTAATACTAAAATATTTAGTTAATTTCATGTTCAAACCAATAAAATTGTAACTTATTTTAATTTTTTTCCTACAATCCTACTATCTGCTATCAATCATAGACAATGAAGAGCAAAAAAATTATAAAGATGCGCAAACACTTGAAAACTCGCGGGTTGCATGAGGTTTTCTTTGCCTGATTGTATTTTTTCCTTAGCTTAGTGGAATCGATTTAATTTGACTTTGACAGCATTACATAATGGGTTTTGGTAGGATTATTATACTCCGTAAAATAAAATACTTAATCCTAAGATTTAACTTTTTAATTTTGGGCGGACCAAAATTTGATTCTCCGCGTGTTCGTTTTTCAAACCAAATGAGATCATTTCCGAGTTTTGTGAAATAATTTATTAAAATAACATATAATTTATTAAAATATCACGGCAATGCGAGGCGGGCTTTCAAATCAATAAATGTGGTATCTATCCTTTTAGATGCCCAACCTATTATGAATGGACCTAATTTTGTCCACATGCTAATGAGGTAAGGTAATTTTTGTTACACGACTGAATCCATTTTAAATTTATGTATTTAACAAGTAAATTATTAATTTGTATACACGTATTGATCACTTTTTCTGCCCAACGTATGATTGAACATCTGCCGCAGCCTAAAACAATGCAATATCCTACAGTCGTACCATGGTGTAGGCAGGAAAGCATTTTTAGGTATCAGAATGTCTTCATCAGCGCTGCGCTGTAGTACTTACAACTAACTTTGGTTATAAATAAAAGCAAACATAATAGCTAAAAGGCAGGAAAATATCACTCAGAGATACTTCTTGATTTTAGTAGTATCAAAATCCCTCATATTAACGGCGCTCTATTAGATGATGGATGACTAAGCAATGTTGTTTGTATGACATTGTATCAAATCAAATAGCATCGTGACGTTTTACCATCCAACTTGATAAGTATCGAGACTGATTTTGGATTAAACTTTTTTCGGTTGGTAGAGTCAAGACTGAATTTTAAATTTTTTATTACAAATATTATCCGCAGAATAAGATTTACGATGTTGTTAATTAAACATTTAATCCATCGCCGGGCATATTAACAGCGATTTTATTATCATTCGACAATAAAACCATAACGATCCAACCATTCGGCAGCCATTGATTAGGTATCGGTTGATTTATAGTTTTTGTAGTTATATTCAATCAAACTGAATAAATAATATAAGTATTTCACTTTTAAATTGTCATTTATAGCAATATTGTTAAAAATGCGGCGGGCATTTTCAATCTCAAACACATTATTAAATATGCCTTCGTAAAATGTAATTCATAGTGTTATGCATTAATTGTCATTTATTAACTGTGTATTACCTATCATTAATACATATATACATAAACTCACGCCGTTATCCCATGGCTACCCAGAGACCAAAGAACGCCAAATACTACGGTCCTTACATACTTCTTTCGCTTCAATCACATCCATACATCTTCTCATACATGGTCGTCGGTTGCGGGTACTTCTGACCTGGCCCTTTTTCAGTATCTCCGAAATTTGATCTAGATAACCTCGCCTTGGTCGTCCCCTTCCGATCCTACCACTCATCTCCTGAGCGTAAATCCTCTTAGTCATTCTACTTTCACTCATTCTCTCTACATGCCCAAACCACCGAAGCATACCCTTCTCAACCCTAGTCACTATATCATCTTCTATTCCACATCTTTCTCTTATCGCACTATTTTTTATCCGATCACACAAACGTACCCCACACATACTTCTTAACGCTCTCATTTCAACCGCGTTCAGTCTACTCTCATGCTTTTTCTGCCATACCCAAGTCTCGCTTCCATACATGAGTGTAGGAACAAGCACTCCTTTGTGAACCGCTAGTCGAGCCTTTTGTGTTATATTTTGGCTGCTGACAAACGAGTGCAATGCTCCATTCACCTGATTTCCCGCTTTCACTCTCCTTTCAATGTCACCATCACATTTTCCATCTCTTGTAAATAAAGAACCCAAGTACACAAATTCATGCACTTGGTCCACTTTCTCACCGTCAATCACAATATTGCACGCAGTCGGACATTCTTCTTTTTCAAACACCATCACTTTTGTTTTACACACATTGACTCTCATACCTTTCCGCTTAAGTGAGTCATTCATGCAAGTTATCATCTCCCGCAACTCCTTCTCTGTTGAAGCAATTAAAACCTGGTCATCAGCGTATAGGAGGCATTTGATGAGTAACTCTCCCATTCTCAAACCGCATTCACTCTCTTTCAAAGGCGTCAAACAACTGTCCATGAATAGGTTAAACAACCACGGCGAAGCCACACAACCCTGCCTAACACCTCGTTGGATGCTGAACCAGTCTGTGTAGCCCCCATTGATTTTACACAAGCGCTTGAACCTTCGTATAAGGATTTTAATGCTCGAATCAATTGGTTGCTTACCCCATACAAGGACAAGGTTGACCACAGATCATTCCTCGACACTCTATTATAGGCTTTCTCCAAGTCGATAAACGCAGAGTACACCTTCTGGCTTTTGGCCAGGCATTTTTCGGTGATGCATCGCAAGGAGAAAACTTGATCCACACACCCCATCCCCTTTCTGAACCCTGCTTGCACATCCCACATTTTCTCCTCAGTCTCTTTCACAACTCTTTCTATCAGTATCTTCGCATACACTTTCCCAATTACACTGAGAAGACTGATTCCACGATAATTTCTACAATCCTGCCGCGAACCCTTTCCCTTGTAAATTGGAACGATAAGAGCTTTTGTCCAATCGTCCGGCACCTTGCCGTATTTCCAACACAAGTTAAAGAGTCGAAGCAGCATGGTTGCAGAAACTCCGTCACCGCTCCGAATCATCTCAGTAGTCACCCTATCCCGCAGCCTTACCCAGTTTCATACTTTTCAACGCATTAATACATACTCGTACAAATGTACTGTCATCCAAACCAAACATATCAACTCGTTGATTTCTGGGCCAACAATATGAAAACTGCTAGAGATCTCATTATTGTCACTGTGACAAGTTACGAAGTGGTCCAGAAATCAAATTGATTGACTGTACATACATACCTAACGAACGACTCAAATTTAATTGGTTCTATTGTGTTACGAATATTAATCAATCATACGTATTCCATTCTCGTAATTATTATAAGTTACATTATTCTTACAATGGAATGAATGAAAATACTGAAGTACCTATAACTAGGAACTTTTTTAAGTCACATACCATAAAAATGCATGACAAGCCACAGTGATGACAAAATATACAATCTAGCAATATCTAGCATACTGGTCATGTTATATGACAGATTTTAATGACCCAACACGTTATTCAACTATCTCTTAAGTTTAAATGGTTTGTGTGACCTCATCCAATTTATAATGTTGCATGGGAGAATGCGAAACTGGAAGTAGATACGTAACATTAAGTATATGTAAATATAACATTATCTATTAACATAATAACCATAAAACATAACGGTTGCATTTATAGGAAGCGGAAATAAATTATTCTTTGGTCGTGTGCTTTTCTTGTTTCATTTTGACACTAATCCGATTTTGATACAAGAACTTTTAATTGATGTCCGTTAATTTCAAGCGGTCTTGGGACTGGAATTTAATTCATCCGCTTTTTCTTGGATTAAAATCAACAATCTCAGATTAAATCGGGTGCGAGCAAAAACTAAAAAGTGCTGTTTGATTAGAAAGCAGATGATGGAGCTTAATGAGTCTAATCATGGATACCATTCTCCGTATGCAAGCGAAATAGTTGCCAATTAGTTGATACCCAGTACTCATCAACAAAATTATATACCTACACGTTTCTTTGTATCATTGTGCCAATTTATAACACCTTTGCCTACTGATTACTAGAAAATTAAAGGCCACTTCCGTGCGAATCCGTTAATCACTTGACTGAATTGCAATTACCGCGTTTCCAAATTGGTTCTAGACCACCAAACCGCTCGCCACAGATTGCAGATAGATTCCATTTCCATAACATGCATACATAATACGGTTAATAATGGCATGTGTAAGAGCTTCCACGTACTCGTAACGTTACTTCATTAGACTACCTGCATATCCAGTATTTTCATTTTACAAATAAATTACGAGTAATGTTTGACATTTCAATCTTAATTTGACTTGTTATGCTAGTATCTATTTTCAGTCTTATAGCAGACTATGAATATTGAGCTGAATCGGTTTTACGGCACTAGGAATGCTACGTTACTTTTTATTACATTCTCGTAAGAAAAAAAGGTTAAGTAACTTTTTAAATTAAAATATGAAATATATTTTAAATACTGGTAGATAATAATTGAATGCAAACTGTGTACAGTTACGTAAACCCGCAAGATGTAGGACGTGACCACACCCGGTTTTCATCGCGCGTGCTAAAATAACTAACTCCTTACGGAAGCTAGGTAGACTTCGTATCCAAACGGCAGCGGCAGAGCCGGCGGCAGCCGACCGGAGCCGACTGGCTGCCCGCAACCCATTCTAATATGAAATCTAACTTCTGTATGGAGGGTTGGAATTCCTTTGACTCTGTGGGGTCGGGCCGAGTCCAGCCGTTCGGTGTGAATCGTCCATAATACCAGTCGATAAAGTTTGACCCTTCACAAAAAGCATATTTTACATTTCTACAATGATGGATTTTGTACCACTGTAAATCTTCTTATCTACTAAGGTTTGTTTTTGGAAAAAAGTGCAGTGTCGGAGAACACCGTACCTACAGTAGTAGCAGCTCTATAAAAAGCATACTTAAGTACCTACTTGCATTTTACCATCCACGCTCTGATAAGCGGTATCAGGAAGACCTTTATGTCGGGTTTTCCTTTTAAATTAGTGCGTTTTGGTAGGGATTTATATCGCTAATATTCTAGACTTTCGATGGGTATTACCACCACTCTTAGCCTCGGCTTCCGGGACTGCTACGAACGCCGTAATCTCTCTTTTTTCCGTGGGTGGAGGAAATCCTTATTGGATACTACCGGCCCGTCCCATTAGCATACCCGACTCGACGGGGAATTTTAGTTGCAGTCTAATATCTACAGGCAGTATTCATAATCACTTTTCTGATGGCATATTCCAGCACCAAATTAAAAAGCATATTAGGCATTTAGCATATCGCCCTACTTCAGTCCACAATCTTAGCAAACTTGTTTTTTTTCTGTATGTTCTAGTTTCTGCTGCCGTACACTTTCTTAAAATTCACAAGCAATATGAAGCCCTGGGCGTTTTGATGAGTTCACCATAATTTGTTTGACGGCAAATCTGACAATGTTGCTGCGATTGACACACTGGCTCTGGGGATTAGTTTTGCGTACGGTTGACGTCTTTAGTTAATCGTAGTCATATCAGTATCTACATATGTTAGGACCTTGTACGCTTGTAACTGTGACCATTACTGAAACCATTTTTCTTAATTTAAATATTAATGAACACTTCCACTCCCACAGACCTATTCTTGAAGGATTTTGGCCTTCAGATGAATCCTAAAAAAAACATATAAATCAGCTTTGCTACGAAAATTCAAAAAATATAAAGTCTCCTTTAGTCGATATAGGACAGGAGGTAAGTAATCCTCTCTGCATAGAAGTTACCAAGTATGGAAGCACTTTTTCAGAGACGGAGAATATTATGTAAAAACATTCTTGTAAATAATATTAAAAGATGGTTCAACCGATTATTCTCGTCAGTGGCACTGAATTTGCTTCAAACTCGTTGTTTCTGATGCAAGGCTAGCTAAAAACTAAGTCATTCAGCCATCGTCCTTGTTTAACCTCGGTAACTGCAATCAACATAGTTTTTAGCTGGAATAAAAAAAAGTCGGCCGGGGCAATCTGATTGAATTAACATCAACTTAGTAAGTAAATTATGTTTCTCAGTCATAAAATATTTCGATGTGTATTTATGTATATATTTAAGTAGTTAAGTGGAAAAGAAGTTAATTCCTGCTTCCCGAGGTCAATACTTAACATCTAATGTGTTAACAAAACAAGAAGTGTCAAGTATTTATAATTATAATAAATGAAAATTAGGCTTTGTTGACTTTAACTGATTTTCCGCCAATCTAATGCTGTAACAAACATAGCTGCCATAATCATAACATAACATCAATAAAAAATCAAGGCCAACGAGACGAGACAAATAATGGCATGAGATAAAAATAGGAGCAAAATCATTTTTTAAACAATGACGTATTCTTAGTCAATAGGATTCATATATTTTCGATGAATTTACTTTACTTTGATTTATATTACAGTTTTACTAATACTTCGAGGTCACTTGGAAGTCCTTATACTCCTAGGGTTACCAGAGGATCAAGCGCTTTGTTGAAATTTGTCCTTGATTCGAGTTTCTTCACGCTTAAATAAACGTACTTAACACTAACAGAACGGCAGTAAATGTAATTAGCATCGCAAAAAATATTCAGTTACGAAACTGCTCCACTTGTAAAAATTGTGTTATACGTACACCGCCAAACTAGACAAACATAAGGCAAACGCGCCAGTAACTGAAATGTACTTACTACTATGTAATTAGTTGCTGTGTCGAATGACGCAATAGGCTTGATGACTAATATTTTTTCCCAATGCCATTCGAACCACTTATTAGAGAGGATCAAATATTTGTATAGGAGCAACTGCAATCAGAGCATCACAAAAGACAAAAACGAGCCAAGTGCGAGTCGGACTCGCGCACGAAGGGTTCCGTACCATTATCTATAAAAACGGCAAAGAGTCCGACTCGCACTTGGCCGGTTTTTAATATTTGTTGTTATAGTGGCAACAGAAATACATCATCCGTGAAAATTTCAACTGTCTAACTATCGCCGTTCTTGAGATACAGCCTGATGACAGACAGTCGAACGGACAGACGGACGGACAGACAGCGAAGTCTTAATAATAGGGTCCTGTTTTTACCCTATGGGTACGGAACCCTAAAAATGAGAGTCGTAGTATAAATAGTAGCTGGGCACACGAAACGCTCTATATAACAAATACTAATTGACACTTAAGAGTGACGCCACATTTGAGTAGTCCCGTACCGTTGTATAGATAACCGAGTAATTTGCTGTTTTGGTCGTGAAATATTGCGTTGAGGTACAAAGTTGTCTTACAATTGATTATTTATCAAAACCTAAGAATCCCGATGAAAGTTTTTAAAATACTTACCCCCTTATTCATAAACGTACATCAAGCCTCTATTAGTTAACAAGCCGCTAAAGTTGGTTTATCCTTATCCCTCACTTTGACATTTATGTTTGTGAGAAAGGGACAAACAACTTTTAGTTAACAGAGGTTTGTTAAGTTTTATGAATAAGGGGTTTAGTAAATAAATAACTACAACTTAGAAAAGTTGAAAAACCCCCGACATTTTCATTTCAAAGCTCAATATCTCAAAAACGGCTGTGCTGATTTTCATGAAACATGGCTAAGAACACTCGGGATAAAATTATCTATGACACAAAAAAACTAAACGAAAATCGGTTCATCCGTTTGGAAGCTACGATACCACAGACAGATACACAGACACGCAGACAGACACGTTAGACTTATAACACCCCTCTCTTTTTGCCTCGGTGTTTAAAAATACACATTTATCTAAATTCTTAACCTAGGGTCCTTTAAAGATTTTGATCATAAAATTGACTTTCTATGTGAAGATTTAGTGGTTTACTATCCATAGCCACATTATGGTATAATATTACCCTATTGTACCGTTACAGTTCTAACTCGCAGCCTAACTAGGTATTATTTATTGACTATATTTATTATCCTCCTTTAAAAGAAAAAAAAATGACACTAAATATGACGCTAGTTAATACTTACAAGAAGGTTGTCAGTCCAGTAAAACTGTATAGGTATTCAAAGAAAAAGTTTGCGATATGGGCAGGGAATGAAAGTCATTGTCTTTACAGTACATACATACATAAAAATAATCATGTTCACAAATCTTGATCATATAACTTATTCCAAAAAATAAAGCTATCAAAAAAATAAAACGGAATATTAAAAACTTACGCCAAATGCGCCTTAATCAAATGATTTAAATGACTGATTAAAATTAAAATATTCCATTTTGTAACCAACATTATACAATTCAAATGAATATATGAACTCGATGCAAAGCCTACCACACGCCACATACCCTAAGTGCATCGCGTTATCAGTGGGCCGCGCACGCCCAACATATATCGCACCAACTCGTTGACCAACGTGCAACGTGCTGCTCGAGCATCCACATTAATCATTTTTTTAAAAACGTGCTGCCGGCGTATGATGTCTGTCATTTTGTAACTTATCGTCGTGGATAAGACGCCCGTCACTCTCGCACTCGCAAGCTTGTCAGAACGTGACGAATGTCTTATCCACGACGATAAGTGATAAAATGGCAACCATCATAGGCTCGCTGGGGGCTCTTATTCACAATATTTCTCCGTACTTCATCTCCGGCGAAACACTGCAAGTAGAGCTCTGATCACGTATTATTATCACGAATCACAGATAGCGAGCAGCGGCACAGAATAAATAATAGAAGTAATGGTAGATTACGGTGAGGTGAATAGTAGTGAATAGCATAGTTACCTATTATATATGCACTGATAATTGATAACGAGCGTTACGTGCTATCACTAGTCTGATAATATGCGCATAACGGAATCTGCGCCTCATGAACACAAACGAACCGTAAAAATTAGTAGTGATTAGGTTTCATTATATTTGCATTAATATGCTGCATGATAAAATCGTTTGGGATAGAAACGGCAAACTCCTACCTCGATTACTTCGTTACGTGCAGTCATTTTGCTGTTTAGGTTTGATTAAAGAGGGCAATATTGTTATAATTTCGTTCCAAATTTGACGTGTTGTTTCATGCCCTTGTCCACCCGTGGTCACCATCACGGTCACGACATCCACTGCTGGAAAAATCCCCAAATTCACGGCGGTATATGCCATAATCGCCACGCTTGGTATGCGGATTGGCGATCGCAGTATCTCCACCGCACTCCAGGGATGCTGCTGCCCATTCCCCGGTGGGCTCGGTCGTAGTTTTAGGACATACCCGGGTCCATCATGGTCACATTCATCAGAAACTACTATAAAAATAGGAGTTAACCGCGAATAACAGATATTTACTAGTTCTCATTGAATCCTACAATACTCTTACTGTAGGCGTCTGGCTCCAGTTTATAAAATACTTACCGCCCCAGTCACACAATGTCACAATTAAATCAACAACATGATATTAACGAGGAAATAAATACATTTTAAGCAAAATTAAAACCATTCGCATAAAAAAATGACACGGCAGCCTTCGGCACACCACGACTTGGAAATATTTTATACAGACACAAAACTACATTTTAGTTCTTTAATTCTCTATAAATTAATTTATAAATATATATTAATTTATTTAATTAGTGTTCTTACGCTCTCTCCCTCTCTCTCTCTCTCTCTCTTGTCAGGCTAGTTGATAGTGACACTGCCTCTGAAGCTAGAGGTCCGGGGTTCGAATACCGATAAGGGCATTTGTTTCTGTGGTGAGCAAAAACATTGGTTCCTGAGACTTATATTTTCTAATAAACACACTTCATCCATGTGTCAAATAAGTGTATGCAATACATTGCAGCTCGAATTTTTTTTAAAAATTAAATACGCTTAGGGAGTTAACACCAAATTAACAATTTCTATTAATATCGGTTCATAGCACTAAAATCTACGTCTGGTTACAGTTTGTGGCTATATCAACAATACACGGTCTATATCTATTAAATATATCGCCGTCTTGTACCCATAACACAAGCAATTTAAGAAAAATACAATACGCCCATGGGCGTAATTTAAGCTATTGTAGCTGTGTATACCTGCTCGTTATAAGTATAAAGCCCTTTTTGAACAAGTGTAATGTAATGACAAATCAGTGTAGGTATAGGTACCTACCAAAAGTAATTATTTATTTCACAATGTATCATAATCATAGCATAATATTTTTGGTAATCGAGGTACGAGTAGTAATTTCACGGAAATTTTACAAAATAAAGAAAGTGAGATTCGTACGATTGGAACGGTTTGACAAATCATTATGCGAATATAACACACGGAAATACGTTTTTCAGCATAAAAAGTACTTACTACCCATACTTAGAAAACCGCGCGTAGGTGCAAGTTAAGTCACTTACTCGTAAACATGTAAGTAATGGAATTAAGTAATTCAATGTCACACCATTATTTAAGATACTATGAGCGATTACCAATACGTTCACTTCTGTTGATTGACCGAGGGACGCAAAGTTGTAACTTAACCGGTTAAGAAAAACATAGAAAATACACGGGCAAGCTTTGACGGGGAAGCAAGCATTGACGAAGTACGCGTCTTTTTATTATCTGTTCAAGGAGCGAAGGTGTATTTGATAACTTTCATTCTGTCTGCCAGGTACGTAGTGCTCGTCGACATCACCACCCCCATTTCGACAACCTCGTGAAGGCCGAGAAGGACAAAGCCAGCAAGTACCTAGGTACTTACTTGCACACGACCTTGACCTGGCACACGAGGTAACAGTCATGCGGGATGTTGATTCGACAATCATGGTCCCGATAGTCGCTCCGTGAAAACTCTCGACTCAAATCAAGAAAAGAGAAAAAAAAACTTGAGTGACTTGCTAGATGGCTGGGTCAAGTGTCAAATCAGATACAGAAAACAGTAATCTCGCACACAGCGCAGATAGTCCGGATATTACTCTCTGTCGCCCTAACGACCGGTAGCTTAGGGCCTGCCTCGCTGCCGGTGGCACCCTAGGATAGGTTTTTATAATAATGTTTTTTTTATATATTTTGTATGTTCGCAAATATTACTTTTTATAAGAATAAGGCAAAAACCTAATAAATAAACTTAGTAAGTAATAACTACTGATACCAAATATTATTTACACAACATCTTTAAAACCTTCTAAGCTCTATGCTAAACAGGCCACTGACAAAATTCCTAACATTTTGATAAATTGTTAATTCATTAACCTTCATAGTTGACACAACGTTGATGTAGTGGCTGCCGGCCTAAACACAAAGGAAAATCTTAGATCCGGTCACGTTTTTACGCACAATTAAGCGTCCGGCATGTGGACGGCCTGTCGTTGTGTATGAACCTTAAATGAATACGATGCTTATAATGTACTGGTCGACAGACCAGTCAACGATCGACTACGATCCAGTTTTGAAAAAGTTAGAAGACTAGATGAAGCTATGGAAATTTACTTCTATTTTCCGTGATATCAATCATTTCCGTTTATCACTAGTTAAACACTCATGTGTTATATAAATTATATTCGTAAAAAGGTATTTTTTAAATGCCAGATGTAAACACAAAATGGCATCCTTATTGCCTAGGGTACTAAGTAACAAACTAGTATAGCGAACGTAATTTGAGCTCTTTAAAAGCTCATGAGTCAGGTAATTTCATATCTTGTCTACGAGTATATTCGTATTTATAGCTAGTTTAAATACTATCATAGTACTTAGAACTAAACTGAGCGAATAATTTAGTATTGGGTCTTAGATATGAGCGCCGATGGGCAATCCCACGGCAGCGGCGTAATAGGCAAAATTCCGCGGCGGCGGCGGCGTCACGGCGGCGTGACCTTGAGCTTTAGATTTTTACTAGGGAGCAATTTATGAAAAAGACCTCGTTTTTGTTACTATAAAGAAAGTTTTATTTATTGTAATAAAGGAACGGAGTAAATAAACAGTCATATTTTTTAAAATTTAACACTAACTTAACAAAAAAATCACTCTTTCAGTGAAAATTATCATAGTTACAATCGAAATAACATAAGAAGCATATTACAGGTGTTTCACGGCTATGCCACATGGAGTGAATAGTACATTACTACAGAGGCCGGGACGTAAGGGGTGGCCGGCCGAAGACATATATAGACGGCCGAGCACAACGAGGTCGGATAGGTCTGAGGCGGGCAACCCCATATTTCCCGCCGAGGTATGTATAGTGCTTTTCTCAAACATGCAATGAAATAAACAACAAAAAAAATCAAAGTTTTATTTTTAGTGGCAGAATGTCATGGTGCCTGTGCCACAATTTATGTGGAATGGAAATTAAAAAAGAGGACTTTGCCGGCCTAGGCCTGCAAGATTTGTATGAAATTCCATTAACGACCTCTTGTCCTAGCCGCACCTGAAACTTCGCAGCCTGTTATAAGGAACATAACATCAATATTTCATTGCATGTTTGAGAAAAGTACCTTAAATATTGTAGATGGAACATTTTACTGAAAGAAGACATTATTTTAATTAAAAAAATAATTTAAACTGCATTCATAGATTTTTAAATGATTACATAGTTGAACTGGGAATCGAAACCGCTTCACGAGAAAAAAAAATACCCTGTAGCTTTATCATGCCGATCGAAAGGCTTCATCATGAGGATTATTTTTTGCTAAATGACATAGTGTCAGAAATAAAAGGAAGATCATGAATTTGAACTTTGATGTGAAATTTTGTACAACAACAAGGACATACAACTGACATTATTATTTTAAAGTACCTATTACTAATGAATCAGTACCCACTTGAGAAGTACGCATCATATCCCTATTATAATTTACTTTTCTGGATCGGGACAAATGGACAAATAAGATGGCCACCGAGATCCCCACATCTAACCCCATTACATTTTTTATGGGTATATGTTAAATAATCAGTTTACAAGAACTTGTATGAAAGTGTCCACGAGCTGCAAGCAGAACTTAGTCGTGCTATTCTAAATATCCATCAAAACATGATCAAAAAATCGACAGGAAGCGAAATCAAAATAGTGCGACTTTGTATTCAACAGAATGGCACTCATTTTGAGCATTTGATAAATAAAATTGATTAATTTTTAATTAAAAATGTTAAAATTCATGGTCTTCCTTTTATTTCCGACACTATGTCATTAAGAAAAAAATAATCCTTATGATGAAGCCTTTCGATCGGCGTGATAAAACTACAGAGTAATGTTTTTTTTCGTGTAGCGGGTTTGATTCCTGGATCAACTATGTAATTATACAAAAAATCTATGATGCATTCATAGAAAATATTTTTTAAATTAAAATATTGTCTTCTTTCAGTAAAATGTTCCATCTACAACGTTCAAGGTACTTTCCATCCATGTGGCATAGCCGTGGGATGCCCTGTATAATCATCACAATCTTCACTTAAAAAACGTTTCTATGTTTAATTTAACTCTAAATGTATAGAAAATATATCCTAAATATAAATCAGTTAAGGATTACTTTTCCAGAAATATAATAATATTAAAACTTTACCTCTACAAGCATATACTATCTTTTCTAACTTCATACAAATTTTAACCACAGCGCTTAGTGACAATCTATCTCAAAAGCTAGTTTGCGCCAAAAAGTTAAACACATTCACTCATCACCGTGTCCGACTCATAATTAAAGAGAACCATAAATTTAGCTCCCCTAAGTGTGATTTTATTTTAGTGATAAGCCTGTTTAAAAAATTTACCTATCCTAAATATAAATTAAAAATAATAGATTATAAAATGGTTTATTATTATTAATTTAAGTAAATAAGTCGGGAACGTATAATATTTAAATTAAAAAAATAACACGCGGACACGTGTGTGGAGAAAGCAAATCGCAACTATGTGCGCCGGCGCGCCGCGTATGGGTCTATAATGATCAGAAATTAAATAACAGTAGGTACAAGTACAAAACGAGAAAGGTCGCTCTCTGACCTTGTCTTTTAAAATGTATATTAGTGGCTCTGTGAGCCATATGTACAAATGTATGTTCTAAATTTCCTAACTGAATCGACAATAAAATTGATTGAAGAAATGCGGACTTACGAAATCATATTTATACTTATATATACTGTACCCAAACTAAAACGGAGACGCATCGGTCAACTAGCAGAACTTTTTTTTTTCTTTATTAAGGAAAACAAACAGCAACAATCATACATAAAGTTACAACATTCAGGTAGACTAGGTTCTAGGTTGGAGTAGGTTCACACTTATCAGGAAAAATGTCAAGTTGAGAAAGGAAGCTTAGTTTATGTATATTAGAAGTGTTACTTAAATTTGTCCTTCCCGTCAAATACTTGACGGGCGTTAACGTATAGATAATTAGTATGTGTCGCAAAAGTATAACCACATATAACTTCCCATAGTTATATACTTAATTTCGAACTAAAGCATATCAATTAAATATGTCAGTTCCACATAAGTACCATTACTTTAAAGTGAATAACATTCAAGTTGCGGACATTAGTAATAAAAGTATAGCTAATTATAATCAATGACAGACCTCTGCGGATACCTACCTACCTACCTAGGTAGGTAGGTATCTGAGATACGAAATTACGAAAAAACTCTTGAAATAAAAAGTTTAGTATATACCTTTTTGCACGACGCAGTGATTTATCCTGCTCAGTTTAGTAGTAATAGTTTTCTTTTTAGGGTTCCGTGCCAAAAAGGTAACGAAAAGACCCTTATGGCAGAGCTCTTGTCCGTCTATAAACATTGTGTATCTCAGGGACTACTTATGCTATCAATTAGAAATTTTAAATATGTAGTTATAATGGTGCTCCCTCACTGGCTGTGTTATAAATGTTATATACTGTTACTGTTGGTTTGTTGTTAATAATAATGGGATATCCGAAAAGTACGTTATTGTACTGGAACATTGACGACCTGTTTAGTCTAGTTGGTAGCGACACTGATGCCTCCGAAGCTAAAGGTCCCGGGTTCGAATCGCAATAAGTTTTTTTTATGGTTACATTATATACTATTACCAACCACCATCCAACCCAACTATACCCAACTATAGTATAAGTAATTGCCGGGATCCTATCATAAAAATATCTATATCCAAAAATGACGTTTTTGCGATATCGTTTCTTTTATAATGCGCACTTCTAAGGTTTGGAATTCTCTGCCGGCGTCTGTATTTCCGAGTTCATATAACCTAGACCTTTTTAAGGCACGAGTGAATAGGGATCTTCTGGGTGAGCTCGCTTCATTACGAAAAAAAAACGTTGTTTTTTTCATGGGTTTTTACGAGCCCTGTTTAATCCTGGTACCTAACGTTACTTTTTAACTGTTATTTTTGTAGTTTAACAGTAAAATTAAATAAAAAAAATATGACAGGATTAAAAAAACTGTACAACCTTGTACTATTTTAGGAATATGATAAATAAATAAATATGACGGTATTTTACCGACGCGTAACTTTGTCCGCGAGTGTAAATTATGACTTTATAGGTACTACAGGGAGTGGTTAAATTAGCTGTAGGTACCTAGACTGGCAGTAGGCTGTATGAAGACTCCTACTTTCGTGACGTGTCCAAAAGAATAGCCTTCCGCATTACCTAAATAACAAGGTTAGCCTTATAACATACCAAGGTATTGTGAAATAACGGGCGAGCTCACTGAAACAGCGATTACTTATTATTAATTAACATGTTTATATCGTTCAATAAATAAATCAACTGAAATTGTGGTAACATATTCATTAGCTTCGGAAATGAACATTCGAAGCGAATAATTGTTTTAGCTGGCGGACATTTTGTAATAATAAGTGAATATTAACAGTTACGCCTATATGTATAACGCCCTTCATCGATCATAAACCTTATAGGTATATTACATCAAAGATTTTCATAGAACACTCCACATAAAATGTAAAGTTAAGTACATTAACGGGGTAGGCAGAGCACACGAAAATTAATTAACGCTACGGTTTCAGAGGAATTTCCTCCCTACGAAGCTCCGGTTGTGGAATGAGCTCACTGTTCAAGTGTTCAGGGTTTCCCGAGGGACTCTTCAATATATGAATCTCTTCAAGAAAGGAGTGTTTAAATTCTTAAAGGGTCGGCAACGCGCATGTGACGCATCAGGCGGTCCGTACGCTTGTTTACCACCGACATGGTATATAAAAAGAAATAAAAATCCAAGAGCATTTCGGGACATGCTCAGTGTAGGGTTCCGTACTTGCCCAATGGACTTAATTAAAAAAAAAAAACGAATAAAAGCAAAAGGGAATACCTTCGCAGCGTTTCATACGTCTTTCACTAAGATGAAAAGACTTTTTACGATAACTCAAAAAAGCTTAACTGATCATGTCCGCTATAGTTTTCATTAAAAGTCTTTATTGAGCTTTACTTTCATCTTATTTTTCATATTTTTTGGACCCATAGTTCAAAAGTTAGAGGGGTGCACACATTTTTATCTTTTGAAGTGATTTAAATTTCCGTAAATCTTAGCTTTATAAAAAAATGTTTGATGAAGACCTCTATTCATTTTGAAAGACCTATCCAACAATACCCTATGGTGTGGGTAGGGTTGAAGCAAAAAAAAAGTTCATCCCCTCTTTACGTGTAGGAGAGGTACCCCTAACCAATATTTTTCTTTACATTTTATTTTACCACCTTGTTAGATTTATTGATTCATATGTATATCCATACCAAATTGCAGCTTTCTAGCTCTAACAATCACAGCAAAGCCTCAGACAGACAGACGGACATGGCGAAACTATAAGGGTTCCTAAAGTCTGAGATGGAAAGAGAGATCAAAAATGTAAACAAACAACTGTCAATCTGACATGACTTTCCGTTTTAAAACCTCTTGTCATTACTAGTAGCATAAATCATATCACTACATATTTTAATAAAACAACACCAATATGTATTAAAACGCTATTTAATTCAGAGTGGTTATTTTGAATATTAATTCAGTTTTATTTCGCTTAAATTTTGAACGCGGTAATTTTTTTCAAGTATTCCTATGTTTTTAATTACCCACTGCATACGTTAATTTCTTTATGGTGGCAACTCACTTGTTTACATTTTTGATCACTAAGTTTATCACCGATTTTAGTTGACTACGGAACCCTAAAAACTTTTAGCTATTGTAAGTTTATAGATGGAACTAAGTACATAATTATATTGTTTACATCTACAGTAATTTTTTTAGCGTTCCGTACCCAAAGTGTAAACGGGACACTCTTACTAAGACTCCGCGGCCCGTCCGTCTGTCCGTCTGTCACCAGGCTGTATCTCATGAAATATAGTCAGGCAGTTGAAATTTTCACATAACAAAAAATACTAAGAAACAGAAAATATCCTCATATAGAGTGGAATGAAGTCGCTGCGTCGCTGGTCAGTTATAATAAGCGAAACATAAGTTATCATAATAGTAAGGAGTGTATACATTTTTATAGGGTCGGGAACGTGCATGTGACACCCCTGGAATTGCAGGCGTCCATAGGCTGCGGTGACCGATTACCATCAGGCGGGCCGTACGCTTGTTTGCTACCGACGTGGTATAAAAAAAGTGCACGAATGGTCAGTTAACTGTGTTAGCAATGGCATACAAACATTTTCTCATACCAATCTTTTCCACTTCGCCACATGAACTGCTCTCAGTTAGCAAATACGGTGGTTACTACAGAAAATAGCTAATTCGCTTTGTGTGAGCTGATGATTTTTAGGGTTCCGTAGCCAAATGGAAAAAAACGGAACCCTTATGGATTCGTCATGTCTGTCTGTCTGTCCGTCCGTATGTCACAGCCGATTTACTCGGAGACTATGAGCACTACAATTATGAAATTTGCTAGGAAGGTGTATGCTATGAACCGCTATAGAAATATGATGTGAAATTTTGAAAAAATATTAAACTGTGGGGGGCACCCCATACATGCCATTTTTTTTTAATGCACATAGGCGTGTGGGGGATAATCCCCTCCTAATTACCAAACTATGAAGTTTAAAATTCTGAAAAAATCAAGATGATGTAAATTAATAAATACTTTCAACGATAATTGGTTTGATTTTTGAGTTATTGCCGTAATTGCAGTCCTATGTATGAAGATACGACCTTTTTTGATTAAATGTATTGTATAGTGGTTTTAAATGTAGATTAGGAGGTGTTGGTACAGAACCCTTCGTGCGCGAGTCCGACTCGCACTTGGCCGTTGTTTTTATTGTAATGGGAAACAAACAGCATATATTACACAAATGTAAAGAAAACAACATAGTTTTACATAGGCCAAAACAGTTTCCACCAAGGGTTATTACATTTTTAATATTTAATAGTTTTAATTTTAATACTTAGTTTCGTCGATTCCTGAAAATCCCAACCGTTTACCTTCGATACCTCATGATTCCACTTCAACATATGTATTTTGATGAGATTAGTTGCTACGCCAACGAAATCTCATCGGGATCTGTGAAGGATCCATATTATTCCATAATTTCTATTTATCACCTGCCACTACCGTCCACAGGTCCTCTTCAACAAATTCGTGGTTTCCGAAAGCAAATGCATGCAATAGAAAATACCGCATTTGTCATATGCGTGCCTATCACATTCGAGGAGTTCCCTCGATTCCTCCTGGATCTCATCATCAGACCTTCTACATTTTGATACGGGGCCATCTCAAAGAGACCTGCTGTGCCCACGAACAAAATAAAGAATCATCAAAATCAAACAACGTGGTATCGGTTGGTGTGAATCGGCTCGACCTGACTCATTTGCTTCGGTTAAAGATAAACAGTAATTGATTATTTTTTATCAAAACGTCCCCCAACAACGACTCCATTGCATGCTACATTCGAAAAGCCAAAAACACTCCGATGCACCACATTATAGTATTTATTTCGTAATGTCTTAAGGTTATATATCCTGTAACGATAAACGGGCTTAGCTAATCACTTGTAGGCGTCATTACAACTCAACGATATGGAAAATGAACGAAAGGCGACCTTCATGTGCGCGTGACACAGTAAGTCATAAAACCCACAAACACACCCAATAATTATTTACTCGTGTGTACTAACTCTGCATGTTATACTCGTAAAAGAAATACGCAGTATTATGATTGTGTGAAATTGAAATTGTATTATTACTATAAAAAAATCCAACTTCAATGTTCTTTGCTATGCCATACAAATGCATTTTTTCATATTTTCTGGCCATTACACCTTTCTAATAGCAAACCCCGTTGATTCCTCAGGGGTTTTCAATACTTTATTTACGCCTAATATGTATTTTCTTTTTTGTTGCTATGTCAACAGATTTCTTATAGGAATCGCGGGCCTATGATGGTTGAGATTTTATCACTTATCGTCAAGGATAAGACATTCGTCACGTTCTGACAAGTATGCGAGTGCGAGAGTGACAGGCGTCTTATCCACGACGATAAGTGATCAAATAGCAACCATCATACGCCCGTGGTCATTCACCAAATTAGCGGTTTCCAGAACGAACGCCTGATTTACTAAGAAGACTAACCAAATCGAAATATACGTGCTTATAAAACTCTTGGCTTGGATACCATATCATCAGATTTTCACCAAAATAGGACGGCGTACCTACTTACGAACTAAAAATTATATCAATATGGACAATGTGGTAAATAATTATCGCTTAAGATACAAACCATGAAGACGATCCAAGCAAATAAAATCTTTAAAAAAAATGGTGCGCAAGCATCAGCAAAAGTAGATGATCGCATCCCAACTGTCGCAGTATTGTACGAGTATGTTAGTGCGATTATCCATAAAGTACTAAATGATCATCTACATATATTGGCTGTTGACTGTAAGGGATGACTATCTATCCCTTAAGTACATGCAAAGGGGAGATGTATTTTTTTTTCTTGCAATCCTCATGTGGGGTATCGTTTAAAAGTAGATAATGCAATTGGATCCGTTTGCTAATTTTTGTTGGAGTCAGGTGTCGTCATCGTCATAATGTATTTAAAAGGAAAACTATATCACAGCTACGTAGACATTAAGTACTAGTTAACGAGCAACAGCCGAACATAGCCCTTTATAAGGCAGAGATAATATTTTTACCACCTTACACGACACAAATGACAATCTATATATGTATATACTAGTGGCTCTGTGAGCTGTAGACCACGCAATTTTTTTTTTTTCAAAATTCAAAATTTTCAGAAACTGACTCGACAAACAAAATCAATATAATTATCGAACCTGCTCATAAAATTTCACGAGAATCGGTTGAGTAGAGGAGAGCATTCGGACAGACAGACAGACATACGAAAGAATTTTTGTCGAAAGATGAAACGGACACGCTTCGCTTGCTCGGTCAATAAATATTTAGAATCGAAAATGAAACGTATGTGTAGACATATGTTAGACAATTCACTTGAAAAAGCAAACTTTCCTACAATTTCCATCATTTATACTTAGATGATGTTGTCAGTTACATCAAACATTTGAATTAATTTATAAATACGCATAATGTTAATAACTTTCAAGTACATTGCGCTTGGCCTGACACGCACTTGGCCGGATCATCCTAATTCATCGGTTTCTTTAGACCGCCTATCGAGTAATCAGCATTAACATTTCACAAGAGTGTACAATAAGCAATATAAGTAGAGCATCAAGAAGTCAAAATCATCTACACACGTCTTTATTATACGGCAATACGAGTTTGCGTGGATCATTTTGTGCCCTTTGCCCGCTTATAACTACTTTCTGCTGCTGTCTGTACTCATACTAAATGGACCAGTTTATAGGCCGACCCTGAAAAAGCTTCGTTTGGACACCGTATGGCGACAATAATGCAGACGTAAATCAAACACTACATAACTTCAATTATATTTTATAGCATTAACAAACAATTTAAAAAATAGACGACAACATTTTCATATTAAACGAAAAATAGATAAGTAAAAATGAGACATTTCCTTATTTATTTTTACCCCTGTCACGGTGATTATAGTACAGTCAGCCTCATAAGTAGCAGGACACATTATAGGACTTTGTCGTTTTCAGCCGTTAGATATTTAGTATGACAGTTAAAAATGACGTTAAAGCGACATGGTACAAAGGTGTTCAGCCCCTTATGAGGCCGACCGTACTTTTGTCATCATCTCAAGTAAGCTCATTTCACCACCAGTTTATGACCACTAGCTATCAAGTACTTGTTTGCCACCGTCATTAACGCAACGTCGGTTTACGGCTGCCTAATCCGAGTTAATCAACCTACTTAGTTTCAATGCGATAAATAACAGAGTAAGTAAACCTGTTATAACAAGGTTATCAAAATGATGTCAATCATAATCATAAGTTACAAACACGTATTTAACCACCGCCACCACCCCCCAGTCATCTAATCGTGACAGCCAATGGAATGCCTCACACGCCACGGTCATCAATACATGACCATAATGTACTAAATTGTAAGTTCCGTGTCGTACAGACGTCACTTCATTCGTAGTGTGGCGGTCATGAGTAAGAGTGCTATTCCACTCGTCCAATATCTTTGTCCAATTTCTTTGTTAAATCTTTGATCAAATTACTTTGACAGAGGCCCATTCCACTCATCCAATATCTTTGTCCAAGTTTTATTTTTTTTCATGCGTAGCCATATTGATTTAACTGTCATCAGAATCTTTGATCAAATGTCGGGATCCCATCCAAGTTTGATGAAATCATCAAATTTCTTTGATCAAATGCATATTGGATGAGACTCATCCAATATCTTTGTCCAATCTTTGATCAAAGTTCTTTGACGGAGGCCCATTCCACTCATCCAATATCTTTGTCCAAGTTTTTTTTTTCATGCGTAGCCATATTGATTTAAATGTCATTAGAATCTTTGATCAAATGTCGGGGTCCCATCCAAGTCGGATGAAATCGTCCAATTTGATTGAATGTATATTGGTCAAATGTATATTGGACAAAGATATTGGATGAGTGGAATACCACCCTAAAACAAATGTGAAACAAATCCATAAAATTAAAAGCGTCCAATTTGACGCATCCACACAGGCACACGTCATTCTCATTACTGTAGAGCATCTCAGGATGATTCGGTTAAGTGTGCCGCGCATGTATCATTTTAAAGAAGTTGTTGATAAACTGTAGTGCGTGCTGGACTGCTGGCCAATATCTAAATTTGACGTGACGTGACGTGACGAATGATTGATGAAAATGCCATGCAATATAAATCCATTGCAAAAGGGAGTTTCATAGCTCTTCTAAATCGTGACGATTAGTATAAATGAGTAGGCCTAATAATCAGAGTGTTCTGCACCCGTTATTGACCAAGCGAGCGCGAGCGAAGCGTCTCCGTTCGGGCTTGGGAGAAAATGCTTTCTTATGTACTGCTGTTCTCTTCTAGTTACAAGTAGGTTCGATACATATATTTTCTGTCAATTTAGTTTTTTTTTTTTCAAAATGGCAGAACCACTGGCTTTGAAACCGTAAAAAATATCACTCGCTAGTTCTACTACTCACAAAGCCATATACGAGGGCCGTTTTATAAGTCTTTTTAATTTTTTTTTTGTAAAAAATGGCATTAACAATTGCAAACTATTTATAAATGGTTAATGTACGATTCCCACCGAACAGCCAGAGACGGTTTGAATTCCTTTGACTCTGGTGGCGTGCGCGCCCGCTCCGGCCGTTTGGTGTGAATCGTCCATAAAGTTTGAAACGCACAGAGGTGCGGGGCGGAGGCGGTTTTCATTTTTGATCTTTCCGAAACTGTCGACTGTTGATTACTGCTTCATATGTCACACACATCGTCTCCGCTCTACCGTGATACCGAATACCGAGTGGTTTTTGGGTGCGAAGTGCCCCGGATCGCGTTCGCTTTACCGCAAAACCGTCACTGTCCCGCAACGACGACGCTGCGCCGCGCTCTGTGCGTTTCAAGCTTTAATGGTTTTAAACGTGGTCGGTCAGGCACATCTGATGCTCCACGCTCTGGTCGCCCAATGGAAGTCCCTACTGAGGAATCGCGAGGATGTTGTTGAAGAAGTCCATAATATCGTACTCGACGACTGCCGCGTAAGGTGCGTAAAATAGCTGAGAAGATAGACATCACCACTGAGCGAGTACATAAAATCTTGCACGAAGATTTGGCTATCTAAGTTGTCTGCACAATGAGTGCCTCGTTTGTTGACGATCGAACAAAAACGCGAACGAAAGCGAATTTCAAAGCCGTGTTTAGATAAGATAAATGGTTCCTAATGTTCCGTATACACCGAACTTGGCTCCGTGTGATTATGACCTATTTCCAAATTTTAAAAGATGGCTTGGAGGACAAAATATGTTGACCAATGAGGACTGTATTACAGGCGTGAACATCTATTTTGCAGGCCTCACCTCTAATCTTGGAGATTATAGTGGCAAATAAATGTAATGTGTTCAAAAAATATATACTTTTGACTTTTTGTTTAAACTTATCAAACGGCCCTCGTATATTAGTGACGGGTGAAAAATACCTACCTCCGCTGCGGGTGTGTCTCTTTAATCATAATCAATATGGATTTATTCACACTTTTGATACCATTACATAACCCATTGGAATTGTCCATTAATACCAACAAGAAGTTTTGGAAAGTTGATCTCATTGGTGCTAAGGTCAAATTGAGGTCAAACGTGTACACACATGAAAAAAAATCTACTTTATTATATTTTTGAAAATACTATACAAAACGTACAGTTTTAGAAAGTAGTATCATTAATTCTAATACCACCTAATTGACTAATATGTCAATTACCCAAGTTAAATACTTAAAATGAGATGTTGTTGACCCTTAGGAATAAGATAGATTTAGCCTGCAGCTATTGTCCGCAACGAACTCAAACTACGTAACACTGAATTATGCAAAGATATTCGATTAGACATGTTTATTTTCATTCAGATCTAGCTACAAATAATTTCGCAGAGCTAACAAGCTCGGAGAAATACCGATAGTCGTCGATTACAAAATATTCGCTTTTTAAATTTTACTTTAAATTTTCTATAAAAAAGCAAAAAAGTCACGTTTGTTGTATGGGAGCCCCTTAAATATTTTTTTTTGTTTTTGTTTGTTATGGCGGCAACATATATACATCTGTGAAAATTTCAACTGTCTAACTATCACGTGTATAATGACATCATGAGATACAGTACAGCCTGGTGACAGACACGGAATCTTTACTAATCATATCAAGTGTATAATATTAAGTAGACATTGGAGGCCCGTCAATTTTTAAATTGGTTTCACTACTACATTAGGTACATAAATCTTCACCAGAATTATATTTCGAATAATAATTAATACCCCTTACCTAACTCAGCTAGCCAAAGCCAAAAAATGCCTGAATGTAATGGGCCCAAAAGTTTTAAAAGCTCCTAGTTACGTGTCATTCATTCAAAAATTGAAAGTGAAGCTGTGAGGAACGCGTTGTACTCGTACTCGATTGGTTCTTTCAGGGTTTGCATTTAAAGGCGTAACGTAATTAATAATAATAATTTGTATTACATAAATTAAGTTAGTGACGTGTAATTTTTTTTATTGTATTGTATTGTATTTATTACAGATATTTTAGCCTTCTGCGGCCTCCCACCGAAAACGAAATATCTCCCTCTCTATCGCTCAAATACGCTAGTGGAACAACAGAGGGAGTAACCTTGTTTTCAGTTCGCGGTAAGACCTCTGATGTCCAACTCGGGTCTATGGATTGGTAAGTCTACGTCGACTTCCTCCCGTAACACGCCGTGGTAGGAGACACGCTGCCAAAGTTTTATATATGTGAGGATAGTGGGTTGAACCCCAGTCCTCCACCAACTCTTGCGCGAACCGTAACATTTGGATGCCAACCTGAATATGTACGTAACAATTAACGCCGTAGTTCGGTATTTTTGAGCGGTAGGAGTGTATTAAAGTGCAACTGTTGTGCAAAAACGGATTGTTTGAAACGAATACTGCAGCCCTATAGGAAGTATTTTTCTAAGCATTATGCTAATCTCGATACCCAGCTGAAATACTATGCACCTATTTTATTAACAATATCTTGATTTCGATTAGGCAATTTTTGTTATAGAGTTTGTGGATATTTTTGGGTGAAACAGCAGCATACATACATATTTTTGCAGCTGGATCGTAGGTTATTCCAAAAATACACGGCTGTCAAAGAATGAGCCTTAGTTCTCCATCGTTGGGAAAACTTTATACGTATTTCGAATTTAGTGTCATTGGTAATCGTGGACCATGAGATACAATTTGAATACTGAACTAAGAAATGATTTCTCAAGAGAATAATTGACATTAATGTAGGTAATATATATGTGTAAATGTAAGTATATCAAATTATATGTATGTATGTCAATATGTATTTTTATATGTATGTACCTATAGTGTTGAGTTTTCTTTGTAAGTTTAATGCCTGCCTGTAAATATAGGCATTTGTTTAAAATCATTGATAGGCTTTATTAAGTCCGCCACTTGCACATTTTTCTATTGTGCAATAAAATTATTATTAATGTTTACGATCGTTACTCGCAACTAACTAAAGATTAACCCATTGAAATGACAAATGGTCGTAATTTGAGGCCGAACATACTAATCCAAATCGATCCTCAACAAAAAAATCATGCATCGTGGTACAATTATTGTGTATACAAGTCAACTTATAATTATGTTGTTTTACTACATCTACGAACCTAAATATGGGAATAGCGGTCGTGTCTCTGACATAATTACAGTACAATTTACATAGTACTCGTAGTTTTGTAACATTGTGTACGGCACGTCACGTAGCGAACTGGAGCACCTACTTATAGATGTGCATTGATAAGAACAAGGGGTGGGTAATAGGTATCTAACAAATGACAAATATTTTAGTACATAGATGTGATTATTATACATAGATGCGAGTGCAGTTAAAAATAAATGGAATCGAAAACATAATATCTGTTTTTAAAGTTAAGATATGACTTTTTGGTTCACACCAGCTAAATGATTTCACCCTCATTGCGCAACAATTATCGTTGAACACTTTAATTAGTTATGCAGTTTCCTCTGTATGTTCATCGTCAGTGCCCTTGATGTAATCTTTTCTTTTTCACAGATCACAATGTCGGTGCACTTTGTTTTGCTGTGCACCTTAGTGACAATTGTGTCAGCCACGGTGAAACTTCAGGAGCTATATGCGTGGAATGTTCTGGATTGGAACTATCCAGACCAGTATACCAGACAGCAGGCCATCCAATCAGGGGCGCTAATACCAGAGAATGCTCTACCCGTGGGCATTGAGAGATGGAAGAACAAACTGTTTGTTAGTGTTCCTAGATGGTTTGCAGGTACGTGGCTTTTTATACTTAATCACTTATTCGTAAAACTGAACAAACCTCCTGCGGTAACTAAAATATGTTTGTCCCCTTCCAACATATAAAAATACCAAAGTGACAGATCAGAGTTCAGAGAGAGTGAAAAGTTGCCTGGAAGATATCGCTCATTTGCCGTTGTTTTATTTTGTACTGGTGAACAGTTAAGAATATTTGTATTGTATGGTATTGTATAATGACAAACGAATTTATATTGTGACTTAACTCGGTTTAAATACCGTTTTAAACAGCTCAGTGTACAATGACTCAGATTCACTAGGGCTTAGACGTATCTCTTCATTGGTATGCCGCAGTGGAGAGTCGTTCGTAAAAAAATAGGGAATAAATGCTGATTTCTGAAATTGTATAGATTGTGTAAATAGTAGTAACACCAATATACATCAATTTTGATAGATATTATCATATTACTAGTCTGAAAAGGTCTGGTGCCGTCTACCCCTGCAACCCCTATAATTATTCATACATTTAAGAATAATTAAGCATTAATAAAGTTTATTGGCGTAAACAAAAAAACCGTTAACATTTTTTGTCAATGTCCATTAATACCAACAAAGTCACAGCTACAGCCCATAGAAAACGCAAATGTCACTACTATTTGAAAGCAAGGAAATCAACCAGAATCCAGATTTTAAAGATGGTATTAAGATCCTAAGAAGGTTAAGATTGCGTGCATATTTTCTTCCTCGTTTAGGTAAGATTACTTTGGCACCTGTTGTACCACATGCAGTGCAGCCCACGGCGCGCCCAATGCCCATGGAATTTAATTATGCTGTCAAATCAAAAATTACGTTGATGTTTACTCTCATGTCAAACTAATTAACTAACCGATTCCTACTAACATATTTGGAGTACAATATAAATAAATAAGGATATGAAAATAAATAAATAAATTAAAATTAATAAATCTTCCCCGCCACTCACACACCCAAGCCACCAATTAATTTGGCATAAGATTACATAAACCTCATGAACATTCACCTACACAAACTAGATGACAAAATGACATAAACTTAGAAAGTGAATAATTAATTAAATGCTACTTCCTACTAACATGTTTGGAGTAGGAGCTAAAATTTCGGGTCACTAGACTTCAATATCTTGTAAAACGAATACATCTCATCATCCTAGCGTTATCCAAGTACAGTTGCATCCTGAAGTGAAAGCGTGCAGCGCTGATTCGATTTTTGATCCATATTATTCAAGATATTGATTTTGATTTTTATAAACAAAATGCGTTCTAAAATTTTGATAAATGATCGAAAGATGATGAACAAAAAGCATTGTAGAATTTGAATGAATAGATGATTTTAGACTATTTAATATTTATAGCAAATGAACATATTATAACATACAACTAGATATTATAAACCTTGAATTTACAGCTAGTTGATGGTTTAAGCAAATGAATAGATAATATAGTTACAATAATCATTGATTTTTTAAGCAATGAGGGGATACCCTTAGGATTCCTACATAGACAAATCACACGTTGTAACAATTTATCCTAGAAGGACATTTATTTAAAGATTGGTGAAAATTGCAAAACCTTATTCTTAATAACTATTACTACTAAATAACTACTAGTTATTTTTAATAACTCTTATTATTTAAATGAATGGTTCTAAGTTGCAGATTTTCCAAAAATAGGTATACCTATTTGGTTTGAACTTGTTCGACTTTTGATAAAAGTGTAGACTCTCATTTTTAAGGAAACTTCCTATGATACTACGAGTAGTACTGTGCTAAATTATAACAAGCTATTATGTATAATTTACATTTCAAATTATTAAGTAGTATCAAATCTTAACTCATTTCGTTTAATTTGTTAACAAGAAACCCCAAAATATATATACTTATATATATTTTATTTTTATAGCTATTAGTTTTAAAATTTTCCCGTAAATGGAAGAAAGCCTCCCATCCTAGTAGTGACGTAGTGACCTCACTACTATGAAATTGTGACAGTCACAGCGCACAAAAAGAACAGCAGTTCACTTTCTTTAGTAAATCTGTCTTAGTAACAGTTCTTCTGTATGATTTGTTACACTGTGACGCCTTTCTTGTCACTTACTCTTCTTAAGAATGAGGAACTTTTGAAATTGATTTATTTATATGAAATTGGGATGTTTTCGAGAATTTAAAAATGTTCTTATACTTAACTTTTTATCCTCTATTTGATTGCATCGGAAAAAACCCTGCTTAAAAATGAAATGTTGTCAATTGCGCATTTCTACTAAACGGGACCAAATCAATCCAAATCGAATATAATAAATAATAAGGTCCCTCTACGTTTGAACTTTCTACCTACTTCTTACAGGTCAAATAGTTAGTAGTCAATGTGTTCCTTGATTGTCTTATTTTCTATTCATATAATGGAAGATATAGAGCTAGAAGAATAGAATACTATACTACCATGAACACGTGTTACGAGTACAAATAGTCCAGTCTACATTACGCATTTTCAAATGTCTAATAGTCGCGGAATGAAAAGCTGTGTATTACTTTTCAACCTTAACGACATTCAAATAGAGTTGAAAAGTGACGAACCTTTTCATTCCACGCCTGTCCATTTGTGCTGTATGTACGCACGTTTTCTTGGGAATTGGAAACTTCCGACTGCGGAATAAAGACATAAGGACATAACAGTTCAGTTTCGAGTGTCCGAACCATGTTCATGCGACAAATTATGTAGATTAGAAGGTAATCGGTTATTGCAGTGGTCGCGTGCAGAGAAGTGCACGATATTATCAGCATGCACTCAGACCCGAGATCTCTGTGAGGCAATAATAACTAAATATGTGTCCGTTGTCGGCTTAAAATAATTATTAATGAAGGGATAACGCGCGAGCGAGCGCCTTAGTTTTCCAGTAAAAGCTCTTGCTTGTAGATAATGTAGATAGAAAAGATACTTTAGAATTTAATCGCGACTTTTAATTTCTTTTTGTGCAGTTCTATTTCAATTATTTAATACTGATATGTAATTGTAAATGTTGGCCTGATTGACCCTTATGGTGCCGCTTTGTTTGTCTGTCTAGAACTCTGTCTCTAGAAATATGTCAAGAACTACTTACGCATTCGATTTGAAATTTGGAATAGTAATAAAGAAACCGAGCTCCCTTCTCTCAGAGAAAAATATGAAATTATTACACTACGTTAATATATATATGTCGAAGAGGAATAATCACCTTCCGCGCCCTCTATAAAATCTGTCGTGAATTTGTTTATCTTGCACTTCGCTGTCATTCTACAAATGCCACTGATTGAAATGCAAATGAACGAGGATGTTAAAGCACATTTGAGTAAAGTTGATTGCTCAATAGTTCCGTTGTACGCCATCAGAGGGCTGTTGAAAGGAAAAGATGGTTACAGAACAAGAGACGAACGAGTGCTCTGTCAATTGTCATTGATGAGAAAAGCTTGAGGAGATGACGAAGGCTCCTGGTGGAGAAATGGAGTTGGTGTCACACCAACTCCATTTCTCCACCAGGAGGCATCTGAGAATCGAAATCACTAGTTCGTTGTATTTTGCGTCACATTTGTAACAATGTTGAAGTGGAAGTAAAAGGTTGACTTTGTAAAATGTGTATAGTGTTTTGTTAATGCCGGAGGAACCCCTGGACATGAACCTTCCCTGATGGAATACGCCCACGATCCGACAAATATAAATATAATTATATCTCTATCTAGATTATAAATTTATTATCATCCAAAACATTTCTAAATAAAGTTTGTACAATGCTCCGACAGATGGCAATACACCACACTATACGCATGACGTGCAATTTCTCCTGAGTTATCGGGATCGGGACGCGTACGGGTACACGACCGTTGCACGGAACCATCGGACTCGCACCGTTTTTTTTATATCCCACGTCGGTGGCAAACAAGCTGTAAGACCAGCTGATGGTAATAATAATGGTAGTAATAATTGTCTATAATATTGTAGTTTCCTCATGTCACAACTAGGGAATGCAGTACCGGTACCATTTCCAGAACCGGGACTGAAATTTCAGGTACTGAGTCAGAACCGTTGTGACTCACAACTCATAACGTAGTGTGACTCTATGAACAATATGTATATCCAAACGCATTATTGGACGACTAAAACAGCAAAATACTCGTTTTAGGATTCCGTAGTCAACTAGGAACCATTATAGTTTCGCTATGTCCGTATGTCTGTCTGTCTGTCCGAGGCTTTGCTCTGTGATTGTTAGTGCTAGAAAGCTGCAATTAGGCATGGATATATAAATCAATAAATGTGACAAAGTGGTAAAATTTAATCTAGAGGTCTTCATGAAACATTTTTTGATAAAGTGAATATTTTCGGCAATAATCACTCTAAAACAAAAAATAATTGTGTGCCCCTTTACTTTTTGAACTAAGTATGGGTCCAAAAAATGAATTAAAAAAAATCATCGATGACAATTATCGAGTTATCGTAAAAGAGTCTTCCCTTCTTAGTAAAAGACGTATGAAAAACTGTGAAGGTATTCCCTTGTGCTTATTATTGTTTTTTTTTTAATCAAGTCAATTGGACATCTACGGAACCCTACACTGAGCATGGCCCGAGATGCTCTTGGCCGATTTTTTTAGTTAACGTTAAAGGTACATAAGTACCCAATTGTGTATACTGAGACAGCGGCTATGTTGTACTTTGACTCTCATTTTCGACTTTTGTGTTGCTCTGGCAACCACAATGGTTGGTGGCATACAAATTGACAAAATGGCCAGTTTATGGAATGATGAATTGATGACTGACTCCACTCAGTCCATAAACATTGAAATATCCTATTACAACGAACGGCATCACCATACTTTGTTAAAATTTTCAACATTTTTAACGCACTGTGTCCATTCCAGCGAAAAATATTAAGTGACAGCGCCTCGATTTCGTTATCGTAGCTTCGCGTTCGTACGAGTAGCTTTAACATTGCGCAGGCGTAAGAGTAGGCACTCAAAACAATCGATCACCATTTACCAATGTGATCGATCGATAAATCAATTGGTGAATTGCCTTAGGTGCTACACAAGGCAACCATGCGAGGAAGGTCGTTTATTGCTAAAAAGGGCCTGTGCCTGACACTTGCCAAGCTATTTGGCGTACTTGCGGTTTTTTTTCATACGACGACGGTGGCAAACAAGCTTACGGCCTGCCTGATGGAAGACTAAAATATAAATCAGTATATAACCAGCCTAGGATTTTGCAGGTAATGGACGATTCACACCAAACGGCCAGAGTCGGCGCGCACCCCACCAGAGTCAAAGGGATTTGAACCCTCCATCAGTGGCGGCTGTACCTTGAGGGCGCTCGTGCGTTGCACTGCCAAAAATTTAACACCATCAATACCATCGTCATCAATAAAACAATCTCAATAATCTGTAATATACATACATAAACATCATTTAAAAAAATGCAAAGAAACTATTACGCTATGTCGTAGTCTATAAAATTATTTTACAGTACATATGGTCCTACTTTATCGCACGAGTGCGGTAATCAGCAGATTACGTGCATATGTCGAAACTTTCAATTGATCACCACTCGTTGCAAATTTCCTGTTCTCTGCACTTGTATCGTAATGTACTATTTCGCTCAGTCTCAAAAAACCTCTCCGTGCGCTTCGTGGAGCGCACGCACTAGCCAGTACGAGTACAATTTCAATGAGAATCGCGTTAGAACGCCGGGCGCGTGAGACGGAAGATACTCCGTACCAACTGAATGAAGAAAAAGTTACATCTCGTGCGGCGCACGGAGCCCACACGAGGCAGCCGGGGGCGATATTAGACATAGACATAGACATCATTTATTGGTAATGAAGTGTACATTATAAGTCAAAATTTAAGTTTAGTTTACATAAAAACATCTATCATACATTTATATTTATTCAGGTAACATTTCCTAATTCCTTAAAACTATAAAAAAAAATACGACGAGCCACTTTTTTAATTTGATTTTAAATATCGGAAGACTATTAGTTTCCGTTATCTCTTTTGGCAGCTTATTATAAACTATCGGACCAGCAACATGGACTGTCTTTGCAGTTTTAGTGAGCTTGTGTGAAATAGCTCTGAGTTTATCTGCATTACAAGTGACTCAGGCACATCCGTCCCCTCGCTTCCCATACAGTGACAAGTTCTTCCTGACATAAACGGCGATCTGATAAATTAGTAGGGACGGCAGTGTGAGAATTCCTAGAGCTATAAAGTGTGGCTTGGTGCTCTCGTCTCGCTTGGAGCGGGCTAGTGTACGTACAGCACGCTTTTGTAGCCTGAAAACGCGCTGCCATTCGGCGGCTTGTCCCCAAAATTTCAGCCCGTATTGCATTATGAACTGAACGTTAGCAAAGTAGCATGACCGGACTGCCTGGCATTGTATTACCCGACCAAGTGAAGTGAACGCTCAAAATATAAAGCGTTTCTTGCGCTTCAGTTGTTAAGTTGGCTTAGTTGGTTAATAACATGGCCTGCACTTTTCTCGTATCGCGCCATTATTCGTAATTCGTGTTTATTGTTTGTTTTGTAAAGTGAGTGTGACTATCTTTTATGACGTGATGAACTGTGTGTTTACTGGAAAAAATAAGTGTGAACTTGAATATCAAGTATATTAAAAACAATAATAAAACTTTTAGTGATTGATAAATTAGGAATAAAATCGGCTGGGCCACCAAGGTCATGTCTTAATTAAAAACATTTTCCAGTAATCAAAATCGACGGATTGAGATACTTAATACATAAAAAAAAAATTGTTAGGAAAATGTACTTGTATTGCAATTTTTGAGTTATACATTATAGTATTTCATAAATCCATAAATTAGCGCACCACCGGTTCTCGTAGTCAGCAGCCTCCACTGCCCTCTCCATACAGAAGCTAGACTTCGTATTCGAACGGCAGCGGCAGAACTGGCGTCAGTCGGCGGCAGCTGACCGGCTTATATGAAATCTAACTTCTGTATGGCGAATTCCTTTGACTCTTGTGGGGTGCGCGCCGACTCCAGCCGTTCGGTGGGGATCGAACATAATGTTATTTCAATTCCTATTGCTGTCTAGCGAGCTTGATCGCGTTCATGTCAAAAATATAATGTTACAAACGATGAGGTATTACGTAGACTGAATGAAACCAAAAACGATTACTGTTAAAAGTGGTAAAATGATTTGACATTTGATTTGTTAAGGCACGACAACAATATGGAAGGAAAAATGGAAGGCGAGGCTGAGGAAGACAAAGACGCAGCTATGTCAACCAAATGAAGGAAATGGTTGGCGTCATGTCGTATCACGAAGTCAAAAGGCGTTCGAGAGAGAAAGATGGAAAATATCCACCGACAAGAAGATACCACTTAAATTAAAGAAGAAGACTCGTATTAGGTATAAAGTGCGAGAGGGAAAATACTACTTATATGTGCCCGACAAAAACGACCTTGCTAGCATAACCTGCAAAACTGCGTCGACATATACATTTCGATATTATTATTTATAATATTTCCTAAGTTTCAAAAACTGGCTTGTAAAAAAATACAAATATGAGAAGTGTCAGAAAGTCTATCTACCGTCGCTGCATCACGTCGAAAACCAGTATTTCAGGCGAATGAACAGGCGTGATTAATTAAGAAATCTATCTAATAAAGTAATGAGTAATTACTTTAGACTTTTATTGCATTAATACCATGATGTTTCCCGTACGGAATGGTAGAGCATCGAATTCGTAATTAATTACACGTCAACGCCAAGTTTTGCTTAGATTTGTTACATTAATTAATAAAGTAAACAAATGAAACTGAGATGATACTCGTATGACTTTCAGATAGCTACGTTAATTAATGTGGATGCAATACATTGTGTGCTTAATTATTATGTATGAAAAAAAAACTAAATTTTCTAAAGAAATTAATGTAAATAGGTTGCCTAGGTCCGATAGTAATCGTCATTAAAATATTCGCCCGTATCAAATACACACGCTGTAGAGGTTTCTAAAAACCTTTTCCATTGAAGTCAACCGTTGGCGAGATATTAGCCGTCAAAGTCGTAAAAAGTGTGTCCCTCTAATTTCCAAGCTATGAGATAAAAATCTTTCGTATGTCCGGATTTCCGTTTGTTCTTCTCTTCAAGTCGCATTTTTTAACCGATTTTTGTGAGCAGGTTCGATAATTAAATAGTTTTTGGCACGTCAGTTTATGGAAATTTTCTAAAACAATTTATATTTTCAATGATTTCGTATTTTTCCGAGGGCGGATTTCGGTTTGTTCTCCTCTATTGGTCGCATTGTTCAACCGATTCTCGTGAAGTATTGTGAGCAAGTTCGATAGTTACGAGGGGCATGGAGCCGCGTGCGACACGTATGTGTATATACTAACGTGCAATATTATTTGTTTTCCTCTATAAAAATGCCTATACAGAGGCAGCTGATCGTCACCTGTCGAATAACTCTTCTTCTTCTCGTTGTGCCATATCCTCAACGGATGTCGGCGATCATCCTCCGGAACTTGTTTCTGTCTTGTGCCACTCTACAAAGACTGGCAGTGTCAGTAATATTGGACCAGCTTTTGATATTGTCTATCCAGGTTAGCTTTCTCCTTCCTCTGCTCCTTTTACCGTCGATCTTCCCTTCCAAGATGTTTCGGAGTATATTGTATTTCTCGTGTCTAAAGATATGTCCAAAATATGTGACTTTCCTTTTCTTTACTGTGTTCAGTAGTTCAATTTTTTTATTCATTCTATTTAAAACTTCGATGTTAGTTACTTTATCTCTCCATGAGATTTTTAACATTCTTCGGTATAGCCACATTTCGAATGAATTTATTTTGGCCTCCATCTTTTTATTAATGGTCCATCCTTCGACACCATAAAGAAATATCGACAGCACGTAGGATTTAACCAATCGCCATCTTAGCTTTAAGTTAATATCTTTATTTGTGTAAAGTTTCTTCATTTTCATGAACATACTTCTGGCAATTTCAGTTCTGATACGTATTTCTTTTTCGGGATCCCTTCTCTCATTAAGTGAGCTACCTAAATATTTATAGAAATTTACTCTTTCTACTATCTTGCCCTTGATAGTTAACGGGTTGGAATCAGTCACATTTTTGCTCATAATCATGCATTTGGTCTTTGCGATATTCAACTTCAGGCCTTATTGCTCTACTACACAGTTAAGGTAGTTTAGTAGTTGCTGAAGTTCTTCCATTGAGTGAGCAAGAACAACTGTGTCATCAGCGTAGCGCAAGTTGTTAATTACTGACCCATTTACCTTGATGCCAATTTCCACGTCTTTAAAAGCTTCTTGGAATATGGCTTCTGATGAATCAATTATCAGTCGATGAGTCAATTATCAGTCGGCCTGTTTAGCCTAGTTGGTAGTGACACTGCCTCCGAAGCGAGAGGTCCCGGGCTCGAATCCCGGCCAGGGCATTATTTGTGCAATTAGCAAGGATAGTTTTTCCTGGGTGTTGGATGTTTTCTATGTATTTATCTATATCTATTGTAAGTATGTATATCGTCGTCTAGCTCCCGTATACAAGCTTTGCTTAGTTTGGGACTAGGTCGATTTGTGTAAGATTGTGTGTATTATATCATCGTACACGATTGGTATAAATAAATAATGTATTTATTTATTGTAAAAATACATTTACACAGCATTACAGTATTCACCAAGGCGCTGGAAAATTTAGTTAACTATAAGCAACAGAATTAATAAATACCTATGGAATGATGCTAAACAACACAATACGAATTATAACGAGGCCCTACCGATTATCCATCAACTCACAATAGTTTAAACACTCTCGACAGACTTGTACCCATCTGCTCGCAAACAAGTCACAATCAGCTGCTGATGTCAGAAGCGCATTAAGCATGTTGGTTGCTCGAAGTGCTGGAGAGTTTCTATTAGAAACAGTGCGCGCCTGTGGAACAGCTAGGAGATTAGGGGTTCGCGGTCTTAGCTGGTTCTTAGGTACAAAAGGTACAGCAAGTTTTACGAACCTCGACACCAAATCCGGACAATCACTGCTTCCCCTTAGGATTTTAAGCATTGTGGTCAGAAGTTTGTAACTACGCCACTTCCAGAGAGTTAAACCCAAGTACGCCTAGCAAAAATTTTGTAGGATACTTAAATGGGTAATATCCATAATAAATTTCTGCAAATGAGGGCACTTTATAATAGTGCCCATTAACTGGCTTATTTTTACCACACTAATTTTTGAGTGGTTTTACTTTTTTGAAGTAATAATAACTTAATGAAGATACTCAAACAAGTTCTTCAGCATTTTTTTTATTGCTTTAAATCAAATCTTGTGTTGGTGTTATTACCAAAATTAAGGATATACATCCTTTGCAACATTTTAATGACCGCGCGTGAAGGACTTCGTCTATAATCCTGTTTATCTCAGCGTTAATACCTTAATAAGGAATATGAATAAGAGTTTAGATTTATGGCAAGTGTCGACTGCATAGCTATTAGTCTTATCATGCGACAAAAACTCCGATGCCTAGTAATTATCAAATTGAATTAAAAGCAAATAAAACAAGAACTTATTTTACTTTAAGTAAATAAGACTTAAAAAGATTTTAAATAAATACAGTTACTCGTAAGTCATGTACCTACTTACGAGCAGGTATGGGAGAAAACTTCTCGATATATGAAGTGGCATCCAGTCTTATGTCCATGTTATTAAAATTTTATAAGTAAAAATACTTTTCGCCTATTCGTAGGTACTTGTGCATGAAAAATCCCTGCCAGACTGGCTATTTAATGTGCAAAGGATCACATATGGTACAAATATATGGTTTTTATATTTATATCAACATAAACTACGCTGTGTATTTAACAAGAGGTTATAGTTGGTTTGGTAGGGCCTCAGTAGCCTCAATTGCCAACATTAGCAACAAGCTAGATTTAAATTGATCAAGTTCATAATACTTAACAAATTATATGAAATGCTAGATTCAAAAGATTATCATTACAATACTAATGTTATGCAACGCGGTGGCAAACGGAGAAGTCTGATCCTATTACCATTTAGGTTCATAATCAATCTTACTCAGCAAATTTTACGTAACTAAATCATTGTATTGTATATAAAAATACAAACATATAAGTAATAATACAGTATACACCTTATCCATAACGCTTATCAATATCTTATGCCAACACAAAGTAAGAAATGATCAAACTTACTAGAAGCAACATTGGATCAAAGATAATGATGACATTTAAAACAATTACCCAAGAATATAATGAGCCTCCGTTAAAGAACTTTTGATAAAAGATTAGACATAAAAATTGGACAAAGATATTGTATAAGTCGAAAAGCATGCTAAGATTGACAGCACTGTCAAAATGTATATAAATTCAGCGAAAAAAATCTTGATATAAATTAAAGAGCGCAATAAAATCAAGTTATTTTCAGCATACTTTACATATTTATTTTTAGTCAACATCATTAAAGATTCAAATCCGAATGATTTATTTAAATTTGGTATGCTTTGTTGTACGTATGACTTACAAGGAAACATGAAAATACATGCTAATGTTTTTGTCATTATTCTGTTAGTGTATAACAATTGGTACAGCACAGATCGGCACATCAGAATTAGAAACTTGGACGGATATAATGTACGATGTCATTTTCCTAATTAACGACCCAAAAAACCACAAAAACGACACCCATACTGATATTTAAACATTTCAATCCCTTCGCCCCCCAACAGGAATGCGAAGATGCCAGATGAGATGCCCAAATGATATTTCACGTCCGCTACGTTGGATTTTAAAATCTTTGTTGATTTCGTAATCAGTGAGATAGAAACAATACCCATGGTGATTTTCAGACTTTGTCACCACATTTCCCCCATTTAGGAGATGAATTCTCAAAAAATCTGAAACACATGTTTACTCTACTATCGTTAGGAATACTCCTGTGAAGTTTCGAATAAAATAGTCTATGTAATTACCTTGACCCCCTTAGGTGGTTAATTTTGAAAAATCCTTTCTTAGTGCACCCCTTGACTTTATAATTTGGTATCTCTAGAACAAGCGGTTTGGCCAGTGCGTTAATATGTCAGTGAGTCAGTTTCTTCTTTTATATATTTAGACTTTATACCTATTGCAACTGCTGCATAGAAACATTTGTCGAGCATAAAAAAACTCTGGAAATTTTAACCGATCATACTTTTCTCACTCACTATTTCGTCACCCGCAACAAAATAACGTGAGTTGAGTTGAGTGTGTAGGTTTGGTCTAGCTACTGTCATCATTTTTAAAACTTTACGATTGTGCAATGCGTTTTTAGGAATCCTAACATAGTATTAACTTCTTAATCTCGAGTTCAGAATAGGCGACGATATATAAATGTATGTATTTAAATGATGTTCCAAATGACTATAATATTGAATACCTTTTCAGCGCGGCTTCAGTAATGTCTTAACGAAATAGCCCGTTTTATGTGTGGCCATGTGGTGTAAATAAATGCGTGTATTATTAAGTACATACATATTTACTACCTGCGAATACATGTTTGAATTTATCGAAATTATAATTTAGCATACGTCTCGAAAATAATTATATCAACAAATAAGCAAAATTAGGTAGATCATAAAGTAGACAGCGACAGTAATACCGAAAAGTAGTTATTTTTCCCTGCGGAAAGATTATGGGTCCTACCGATAGTGCATGGCTCTCTATGACGTAATGCTCAATCCTCGTTGATTTGTATTTTTATGTCTTATTGAATAGCATTTCTTGATATAATTGTGAACGTGTACGGGAATACGTCTCTAAAACACAGAAACTTTCGACTACTACACACACGAAATTAGGTAATTTCGAGGGTAATTCTCTGTCCGTTCCGAGCTTCCGTGTAATAATCCTCTCTTTCTGTACCACAATTGGCATAATGTTTATTTATAATATAAATTTCGATTCAGGTGTCCCAGCAACCTTGAACTACATTCCGCTGGATGCACCATACGAGCCGTCGCCCAAACTAAACCCCTACCCGAGTTGGGCAGGCAACGCGCTTGGCAACTGTGAGAGTGGGCTCAATACTGTCTACAGGATTAAAGCCGACCAGTGCGACAGACTCTGGGTGTTAGACGTCGGCACCTATGGATATGGTAAGTTCAGTACGCATATGTATCAATCTCAAGCAGAAAGGTTTGTACTTTCTTCAACAAGGCGTCATTTATTTATACTGACGTCGACAAAGAGGGCCCCTTTTCAATATAATGAAATGACGCATACAATAGTCCTAGTTTCCCACGTTTCACTAGTATTTACATCATTATAATTATTGGATAAGGTAATAAATCGCACCTATTTGATATAAAGATTTGGCAAATTGTTTTGGCAATATTGACATTTGCGACTTTTTCAGATCCGAACGTTACAAACCTCTGCCCGTACACCCTAAACGTGTATGACCTGAACACCGACCAAAGAATTCGACAGTACGTGTTTCGACCGGAAGACATCGTATCCACAACTTTCATTGCCAACATTGCTCTTGACGAAGGCCCTACTTGCGACGACACATTCGCCTACTTTTCCGATGAACTTGGGTACGGTCTCATCGCTTATTCCTGGAGACAAAACAAGTCATGGCGATTCAGTCACAGCTACTTCTACCCCGATCCACTCCTTGGCGACTTCAACATTGCCGGTCTCAACTTTCAATGGGGGTCTGAAGGCATTTTCGGTATTAGTGCGTCTCCTGTCGGCCCCGATGGTTTTAGAACTCTCTATTTCAGTCCTCTCTCAAGTCACACTGAATTCGCCATCTCTACTCGCATTTTGAGAGATGAATCGAAAGTCAGTGGATCATACCGTGACTTCAGAGTGGTCGGAGTCCGTGGCCCCGAAAGCCACACGACTTCCAAAGTTATGGATGAAAGTGGCGTGCAACTTTTCAATTTAATTGATCAGAACGCAGTTGGCTGCTGGGCTAGTTCCCGACCGTTGAAACCACAAAATGTTGCCCTCGTGGACAAAGATGACGTAGGTTTGGTTTTCCCGAGTGACGTGAAAATTGATGCGGAGCGCAACGTGTGGGTTATTTCTGATAGAATGGCTGTGTTCTTGGAATCGCAGCTGGATTACAGTGATATTAATTTCAGAATTTACACAGCACCTTTAGATAAGCTACTGGAAGGAACAGTGTGTCAACTTCCGATGCCGGCACAGTTCTATAAGAGCCAAAATTCAGGGCTGACTAATTATAATGATCCTTTCTTAAACACCAAGGCACAACCTGTACCCTCAACGTATCTCGCACCTTCGGTCCCACAAGGGAACCAGGCTTATAATCAAAATATAATTCCTCAGGTGTCGACCTATGTTAATATTCCTAAGCAACCATCGGTACCTTATAATACACGTCTGAATAAATGGTGGCAAAGAAACTACGATGTGTACGAAAATGCCTGAAGCAGTAAGCAGTTTACATGACAATACCTATAGATATAAGTTTATATTCGCATGCTGTTACTAATCTTGTAAATTTAAAAAAAGTAAGTTCGCTCTTTTGTCTTTTTTTGTATATGAAGTGTCGTATATGTTGAGATGTTTGAAATTTTTAATCTGAAAAAAAAAGTTTTTTTTTGTCGAATGTATAAGTATGTTACCATCGTGCTTACCTCAGTATAACTTAAAAGGGCATTACTATATCGACATATAGTTCAACGTACCTGTTATTAGTTTTTACTTGTGAAGTGTTTGAAAGAATGGCTGATAAATTACACATGTTTGAATGTTTGAAATGATTTATGATATAGGTAGCTACGTGCATACTATTTATTATAAGATATTAAATATTTATGGCTTAATACTGTTTGGTTTCAATGCGCATGTGGTATTTTTGGTCTCTCTTAACAGAATGACAAAAATAAAAATCAATACCACGATTAAGATTAATTTAACAATGACTCCTCTATCCCATTGATGAAATTCCTGATTGAGCTTGCATTGCACTACACGAATCGTTTGCTCTCGTCTCGCACGAGCGGCTTTGTAAGGTGCAGGATCCTGATGATGACATCCTTCAAGAAGTTTAGGCTGTAGAGTGCAACAAATAAAGCGTTCTTCTTTGCCAAAAGGTTGACTGATAGAGAATGAATCGTTGTACCCTTTTTGTACATTAGCTTTAATGCTGCTAATTTGTGCTTACAGTAAATATATAGCCTAGAGCAGTAAAACAAATCCATAAAAATGTCCGATTTGACGCACCCACACAGACACACGTCATAACAGTAAACTTAGGAGATCTCGGGGTGTTTCGATAACGTGTGCCACGCACATATCGCGTATTATTATAAATTGAAGAAGTTTTTAATAAACTAGCGCGTGCTGGCCACTATTTTTATTTGACGTGATATAATGGGAAGAAATGATTTGATGAATATTAGAAACACAAATGAGGCATACTTATGTAATATTGTGTAGTTTATGTTTTATGAATTACTAGTTTCTCCCGCGACTTCGCCCGCGTGGAACTCGTTTAATCGCTATATCGCTCTCCTGTACAAACTTCCACCCTTCTTTTCACTTCCTTTAAGGATCATTTCCGGGATCGCCTCAAACTATCTCCATGCGAAATATTTCCTCAATCGGTTTGGCGGTTTAAGCCTAAATTGTGGCCTTGGAAGTATTTTCGTCTGATAATACAAAATGTATTGAAGGTAATGCATAAATGTTAATATAAATAAGAATACTTCATATAATGTTGTCTGTTGCGCTGCTCCGCCTGTGTATTACAGAGAACGTAAGCAAAGCCGCGGCATATAACCAACTCAGAAAAGTTGATAAATCCCCGTCATTTTCATTTCAAAGTTCAATATCTCATAAACGGCTTAACCGATTTTGACAAAATATATTTAAGAACCGGTTTCGTTTTCTGTTTAACCGTTAGGGAGCTACGATGCAACATACAAATACACACACAGATACCCAGGTTAAACTACTAACACCCCTCTTTTTCGTTGCGTCGGGGATTAAAAATATAGCCTATTTTAAGTAGTTTCGGAGATTACGTCCCCTACACACAAACACTATTAGTATACCTAGATTACCCGCTAAATATCATTTGAGTGTCTACGGAGTAGAATACAAATCAATGTTTTAGTAAATATAATAATTAATAATCTTATTCAAATTTACATAAATTGAGAGGTGCAACCCTATCGCTATAACAAAGCCCAGGCCCAAAAAGGTCTTAAGCGACTTATTTGAGTTACTGCCTTAAACTATATATATACTGTGATTAAAGTTTTATTTAAGCAATCATCATTGGCCTCAGCATCTTGACAAATGTTTGTTGCGACCGTTAACAACAAGAAGATCGTGTAAGAAATGTTTAATTAGCAATAATTCTTTAAAAAAGGAGTGTAGGTATACAATTTAAAAGATCAGCGCCGTGCGTGAGACGCCCCTGGAGTTGTAGGCGTATCATCATCATCATCATGTCAGCCGAAAGACGTCCACTGCTGGACATAGGCCTCCCCTAAAGACTTCAACAATGACCGGTCATGCGCCACCCGCATCCAGCGGACACCCGCGACCCTTACCAGGTCATCAGTCCACCGTGTGGGGGGCCTGCCCACGCTACGCCTTCCGGTACGTGGTCGCCACTCGAGAACCTTTCCGCCCCAACGGCCATCGCTTCTACGTGCTATGTGTCCTGCCCACTGCCACTTAAGTTTAGCGATTCGAAGGGCTATATCGGCCACCTTGGTTCCGCTGCGGATAACTTCATTCCTGATGCGATCACTCAGAGATACTCCCAGCATAGCCCTCTCCATTGCTTTTGTAGGCGTATATGCCTAAATAATCTCTCATCGACGTGGTAAAAAAGTAGTAGATTATTCTTATAATATATGACAAATATAGATTACCTGTCAATTTATCACTTAGTCAATTAAACCTATTTCGATTACATGTCGTTTGCCAGATGTATTACTTGGTCAAAAAGTGGTACCAGAGCGGAGCAGAGCCAGAAGCTTACAAAGGAGAGCTGGCGACTTTCCGTAGTTAAGTATGTTATAGGTACGTACACTACCGTCAGAAAGTTTAGGACCAAACACAAAATATGCAAATGATCAACATTGATTGATTATTCATTCAACCTTGGTTCATTTGTCCGCAGTACTCTCGACCAGTTTGCAAAAGTCCAATCCTTGTGAGAAACAGCCCATTGCAATATTTTTCCCTCGTCAGGTTTGCGTAATAATTTATGAAAATGAAACTAAAAATTATGTTTTGTCCTAAACTTTTTGACGGTAGTGTACACCGGAATCACCGGATGAAGTTCAATTCTGTGTCAATATTAGAAAGACTGCTAGGGAATAAAAACTTTTCTTGCTTTATACGTACATCATAGAAGTGAATTTACATGCACCATAAACTACACACAATTATAACACTTAAACATTATTACAATAATAAAGTACTTGACTACTATACGCATGCGAATTTTATTGCGTTCTATACGAATTGAATACTATGATATGATAAGTATTATCAGCACATATGCAAAACCGTACCTAAGCCCAATTTTATTACGTTATGGTATACTCAGGCTCAACGGATGCTCTTTTTTACTTGACAATAAATTGTAATATTTTTAAGAAAAAAAAACCGACTTCAATGGGGGAGTCCGAAGAAAGAAAAAAAAAGAAGAAAGAAGATTTTTAAGGAAGATTATTAATCTTAGATGGTGCACTCTTAGATTCCATACAATAAAATACAAAAATGGCTATAAGTATGTTTATAATGGTAGAAGACTAAGTACCCTCAATTCCTCATGAAATCATGGAAAAACCTTGCTTGCTTGACAAAAAAACGAAGAGACCAAATCGCCAAACGTGAACTACGTGTCGTTGAAGAGTTCCGTTCTGATCATCATCAGCAGTTCCACTTCATCAAATGTCACATTTTTGTATGATAATGCTCGATTTGTTGATAAAAACACAAAAATCACTATATGTTTGCCTTTAAGATTTGAGGAGTTCCCTCAACTCCTCATGGATCCCATCATCAGAACTCGAGCATGACAAAAATTAATCGTGAAAATAGAACTTGCTTAACAAACACAGCTAGGAGGACAAATCGCCAAACGTGAACTTTTCGTCGTTGAAGAGTTCTGTTCTGATCATCATCAGCAGTTCCACTTCATCCAATGTCACATTTTTGGATGCAAATGCTTGACTTGTTGATAAAAACACAAAAATCACTATATGTTTGCCTTAAAGATTTGAGGAGTTCCCTCAATTCCTCATGGATCCCATCATCAGAACTGCCTTTTGACAAAAACGGGACCAACTTGAATATATATACATACAATCAAAAAAAAATTTTTTCAAATCGGTTAAGAAATGACGGAGTTATGGAGTAACAAACATTAAAAAAAAAAAAAAAAAAAAACAAAAAAAAAACATACAACCGAATTGATAACCTCCTCTTTTGAAATTTTGAATCGGTTAAAAATGATAACCATTCGCAACCACTTTTTTTATTTCCTGATTTTATTTGTCCGGTAACTTTTGTTCTCCGAATATACAATCCGTGATATTTTTCTATTTACTCTCACCATTCAAACTAATATCCAAGTATATAATTTGTCGTATAAGTTGCTCGGACGCTACGATCATTTGACTTTTCACTGGCTTACCACTTTCGTTTTCAATTTTAGTTCTTTGACTAATGCTAGATGTCGCTAGCAAATTTAAGACTGTGTTACTAGGCACACATGAGAATTTAGGAGCACGAGGAGGTTACGGTCATTCCTAATCGAAGGTTGACAGAGCCAGGGAACACCATCATTCAATCAAGCCACATTCGCTATTTTATATACATTCTACCAAAGCTGGCCACAAGACAGTTTATCCGTTATCCGTTAATTAACGAAGTTAACACAATGAGTAACGGATTAACGTTTAAGTTATGTCCAAAAATTGTTTACAGACTCTTTAACTACCATTAACTTTCCATAAGTCCGTTAATCGTTAATGAAATAATGAAGTACTACTATTCGCTAAAATAACAGGCCCCAGTTGCACTGTGTCGCCAAACACTTTTTAGAATAGAATAGAATGCCATTTATTGTGATGAAAATATGTGGCCTATATGTGTGACTATATTAATTTTGTATCCGAATCAGGAGACTAAATACTTAATGTATTTTTACGGTGCTTAACTAAGCTGAGCCTAAGATACAGTAACCAAGTGGTTGATGCATACGACTCGCAAATATGAATTCATGGATTTTAGTCCTGGCTCGAGCCAATGACTTATCCGGAACTTCTGTACGGAATATAATTTTATGTTTACAGGTGACTTTTCAGTGAAGCGCTCATAGCCTTGTGATACCTGCACGATTGCATTGATTATGTGGTTAAAGCAATTTAGCGGCTTTGAGTGGTTATGAACTAAGCGTTTCCGTCCTTTTGCGGGCACGCTAAGTCGTTAATCCCGCTTTTGTCTATGTCTAAGGTTCTACCAGTCAATTTGCCCACTAAGGCTATAGTCGGATTTCCATAGTAAGTCAGCCCTTGAATAAATTTGACTCGTTGTTGTTTTTGTGAGTACCTCTTACGGTGGTAAATATTTATGCTGAGTATCAACATCCTACTAGTGACAGTTTTTGACTTATGGCTTTTTAAAGTTTTTTCTTTAATGCATCGTTTTTCGAGATCTATTCAAGCGATTCGTTTAAAATTTTGAAATAATGTTCTTTATTTAGATATGCATCGAGAACCAAAAAGCGAATACTAGTTGTCATATAAAAAAAAAACCAAGCAAAAATTTTACTTTTTTTTACAAGTGGCCGTGAAGTAGTGACACCTCTGTTTTTTTTCTAATAATAGGCCATACATTGGCCTACAACTTGCATAAATATCAAAATTTTCCAGGCGGTACTTTCTACCAAAAATCCGCAAAATGTGTGGTCAAGTCCTGTATTCAATAGGCGGGACTCAATGTAAAATAGTAATTCATAATTTATAATTCATAATTTTATTGCATTAATAATCATGTGTTACATAAGGTCTTACAAAAAGCATTTTACAGCTAGTGTTCACATGAACCCTGTTAGGGTATAGGAACTCTTTGATTATGTTTGCGTTTTCTTATCAGTTTGTCGTATTTAAGAGTAAAATGCTAATGACAACTTAATGTCATTGTGATGCAAGTTGTTTATTGAATTATTTATTGGCCATTTATCATTTTTGACTAGCGTATTTGGATACCTAATATTTATCTGCATCGTTTTATGGAAATATTTATAAAAAGTTCGCCTAATTCATGAATATATGTCAAATAAAGTCAATGTAAATACTAATTATTTATTTAAAATAACAAACATAACACTGTCGCTTTCCGTCATGGTGGCGTACAGTTTTATTGCGTATTGCTTTAACTCTGCATGATGAGCATATTACATCTCCAACGAACAAAGATGCTGACAATAATAAACTAAACAAGTTTGCTTCACTTAGAGACTTCAATAACTTTTTCTTATCTTTATCTTTTTTTTAATATTTGCAGCAGCTCTTGCACTTTTTATTAATAGTTCCGTGAAACGGATCCATTGCAGCTAAATATTATTCAAATATGTCGTTAAAATGATAAATGGCCGATAAATAATTCAATAAACAACTTGCATCACAATGACATTAAGTTGTCATTATAATTTTACTCTTAAATACGACAAACTGATAAGAAAACGCAAACATAATGGAAGAGTTCTACATTGAGTAACGCCTATTGAATACAGAACTTGACCGCCTGGAAAATTTTGATATTTATGCAAGTTATAGGCCAATGTATGGCCTATTATTAGAAAAAAAACAGGTGTCACTTCTTCACGGCCACTTGTAAAAAAAAGTAAAATTTTTGCTTGGTCTTTTTTTTTTTTTTTTATATGACAACTAGTATTCGCATTTTGGTTCTCGATGCATATCTAAATAAAGAATATTATTTTAAAATTTAAAACGAATCGCTTGAATAGATCTCGAAAATAGATACATTAAAGAAAAAACTTTAAAAAATCATAAGTCAAAAACTGTCACTAGTAGGATGTTGATACTCAGCATAAATATATATAAATAAATAAATAAAATAAATATTAGAGGACATTTTTTACACAAATAGAACTAGTCCCAAGGTGAGCTCAATAAGGCTTGTGTTATGGGTACTAGACGACGATATATTTAATAGATATATACTTAAATACATAGAAAACATCCAAGTCTCAGGAACAAATGTCTCTGCTCACCACAGAAACAAATGCCCTTACCGGGAATCGAACCTGGAACCTCTAGCTTCGGAGGCAATGGCACTACCAACTAGGCTAAACAGGCCGACAAACCACCGATCACCGTAAGAGATACTCACAAAAAAAACCCCGAGTCAAATTGATTCAAGGGCTGACTTACTATGGAAATCCGACTATAGCCTTTGATGGAGATCCTAACTCCATCCCCAGTTTCCCCTTTATGTTGGAAGATCAAATGACAGTTAGTTACTTTGCTTACGCCATTAGTGGGAGTCAGGTGGCATGTAGGCCCGAGGTCCTTAAGATGAAATTCGGATATCATAGATGAATATGTCATTATAGTTAGGGACATTATGGTTATAGAAATTCCTTCTTTAATCCATACCAATATTTATAATAACTAAATTAGTAACCCAAAGGCTTATACGCCTTTGGACTCGATTTCAGTATCGAGTTAACGGATTAACGATGATCGTAAAATTAATAACGTGTAACAAAGTTAACTATTTGATAAACGGTGCCCAGCTCTGCATTCTATGTACAGACTACCAGGCCCACAAAGTGCGAAGCATTAAATTCACAGACCCAAACTAAGAAAAAACTGGCCAAGTGCGAGTCGGACTCGCGCACGAAGGTTTCCGTACCATTATCTATAAAAACGGCAGAGTCCGACTCGCACTTGGCCGGTTTTTAATATTTGTTATTATAGCGGCAACAGAAATACATCATCTGTGAAAATTTCAACTGTGTAACTATCGCGGTTCTTGAGATACAGCCTAGTGACAGACAGCGAAGTGTGAGTAATAGGGTGCCGTTTTTACCCTTTGGGTACGGAACCCTAAAAAGTAAATATTAGGTACAGCCATATTAAAATCAACCAATCAGGAAACGGAATTAATTTCATAAAATAATAGTTTTATATATTTTTAACAGACTTCAATAGAAGGAAGGAGGTTCTCAGTTCGTCTGCATGTTTGTTTTATTTATGTATGTATGTTCCCCGATAACTCTTGACCACGTTGGCCGATTTTGATAATTCTCATTTTGTTTCAAAATTTTGATAATTCCCTTTTTGGTCCCATATAAATTTGGTGAAAGTCTGATGATGGGATCTAGGAGGAATCGAGGGAACTCCTCAAATTTGATAGGCACGCGTATGGCGATTTAGGTACTTGATGTAGCTAATTGTAGAAAAAATTATATGTGCAGTAGGTGGTGCAGAGATAACATTGCTTTTAACTAGGTACTTATTATTCTATTTTTGCCATTTTAGCTTCGGAACACTAAAAATGATACATGTTTTTGTAATGGATTATCCGTTGTCATCCATACCTGCCAAATACTACAACGCTCTCACTTACTTCTATGTATAGAACAACTAAATTCATGAGACGTCATGACGGAAAACTACTGTTTATTTTGCACATAACATATGTCGTGAGCAAAGAGTTCTTGAGTTGATGTCTATAAATTTGGATGTATAAATTACATATTTTAAAGTTCGATACTGAACGTCATACTTAAGCACAACATTAATTTTAAGCGTCGAACGATATTTTATTTAAGTAGAATCAAAAAATATACTTGACGTCAATAATTATGTACTTAACAAAATAAAACGTACACAAAAGTGAATGGATACACTTTAGTATCTATCTAATTCCGTTCACGGGACTGGATTCAGCTAACGGGCCTATACCACAAAACTTACAAGCGTAAAATTTGACAAAATTGACAACTTTTTCTATGGAAAATAGTACAATTTTGTCGAATTGTACGCTTGTAAAGTTTTGTGGTATAGGCCCCAGAAGTATGTTCAAGTCTACTCCGTAGTATTTTAATTAGTAACGCGCTGTCGTTTGTTTGCTCATACAATACAAAAAATAATAAATGGCTCTTGTCACCTGTACCTACTCACTTCAGTGTTCATTTAATGAGCAGCACCAGTCATTACACACAGTCGTTGACGACAAATAATTCGTGCTGGCTACAATTTGTTACAAAAATATAAATCTAAAGAAACGGTGGTTCCATAAAGTTATATGTGTTATCAGCGTATCTTGTTGACGTAAGACTTTCAACATCAGATTAATTTACTCATAAAATAAAACCTTTGACGAACATCAAGTCGAGGCTTGAGACCGCGCTGAATGCCTCTACCGCTGTAATCCTGTGCTTATATGTACATCACATGTATTGCCATCATTATTACTATGATTGTAGCAGTTAGCTCCGGATAACAAATCTGACTTTAATAACTGTTCAAGTGGTTTCCGCAATTTGTCACAAGTTGTTTATTTAGAACACAACTCGGGAGCAATTCATGCAGGATGAACGTGGAAAAGGTGAAAGATAATAAACACGCTGAAGGAGACTGTACAGGCCCGTATAACCCTTTCGAGCACCGGAAAGTTGAAAAACCTAACTCGTAAGTAATCTAAAGTATTTAAAATATAGCGAAAAATGTATCACAAGTTCAAGGTCACTAATCGGAACTACCTAATACTTTGTGATAAGTACAAGAATAAAACCGACTTTCACGTAATTTTTTAGTCTAGGCGAATAATATTTTTTCTCCCTACTAATTCAGATTTTTATCATATAAAGTCCAGTTTCACTGTTTGTTGACTATTATGATATACTTTATCATGACCGCTTAACCAAGTAGATTCCGAAGCGAAGATTTATAAATCAGCTGTGATCTTACAAGTGGTATCTGTTTAGAGTTCCAATTGTAGTGTAATATCGAGGTATATATGTGAAGTGTCACACATTTGTACAGTATTACACAAAGTGTTTGTTACACAGCAGAATGTTTGCTATGTCGAAATTTCACTTTGACATGACTTATTCTCTTATTAAAGATGTCTTCGTCATACCGATTAGCCGACAGTATTGTTTCGCTTTTTTCTGATATAGGTATCTGTTCTGTTGAACAACCAATTTGTATTCTGAGTGACGACGACGTTACTATAGTCGCGTTATTACAATAATCGCTAGATTACGGTTGCTACAGATCTGTAATTGGTCGCGTTTTGTAATCTCGGGATCCCCGGCTCTACCCGAATGTCGTCACTACATCTGATAAAGAAAGCTTTCTATGAAAGAAAGTGACAGACGGTACTGAAAACGTGAAGACAAACTTCATATATCGGGATAAGATTTCAGTATAAATGGCAGACTGAGCTGCTATAAATTAAATGACATGAAAACACGGAATGGCACTGATAGATTATTTTTTTCTACTCCAGCACGAACCAAGCGCTTTGCATCTTCTTTTAAATGCGCAATTCTAAGGTTTGGAATTCTCGGCCGGCGTCTGTATTTCCGAGTTCATATAACCTATACCTTTTTAAGGCACGAGTGAATAGGCATCTTCTGGGTGAGCTCGCTTCATCGTCGGCCTCATCTTTGCCCCCGGCTAGATGCTGGCCAAGAGAAATCCCATTTTTAATAATAAAAAAAGCATTGTTATCTCAATCTATCAATTAAATAACTGACAGCAGTATTAAAACAATAAACTTTATGCCAATGCAAGTCTTTATCATAGAAAATTCATTATATGACTGGTGGGAGAATCATAATGATTTCCATACATTATTATACAACTGTTTTTTTTTTACTTTTTAAAAGAAGTACATTATTACTTAGAACGAATTATTTTGCTGTCGTAGAAAAAATATTGTATGCAACGTTACATAACTACGTCTTAAAATTCTAGAGGCTTTAATAACAAATCTCGCTACGCTCATTTTGTTACGTCTCTCGAATTTTAAGAACCCTTACTATATAAATGCTGCATAAAACTGTACTTACTGTAACTTTTCGTGACTATATACCGGAATCACCGATAAAGCCTGAGAAATAACGAACATTGGCCAGGGGATCAACATTCTCAACAATCGGTTCGCGACTGTACAGACAGTGAGCATCATAAACAAGTATACACTTTTCGGTCTTATGTCTAAACAATAAAGTTCCAGAATGTATGCATATTTTTGACGCTGACTGTACGTACTACATCTAAAAAATTGTTGTCATAACTCTGGCAACATTTTTTTTGCATTTACATGTTTCTCCACTTCTTTAATAAACTAAATGAAATCATACAAGATCCTTTTTTTCAGTGATATAAGGTCCACAGCAAATTTGATCAAATCATCTTTAGGGTCAGGTTTACTAGCGGGACCATTAGCATTTTCCAATGCAGGTTGGGGCATTGGAATACTAGGAACTATACTAGTGGGCATAATATGCGGACACTGCATACATATACTGGTAAGTAGAAATGAAATACTATTTATATCTCTAGTACTATACTTACTATAATGATTTATAAACAGAATTAATAAATAGTATTTACAGTACATATGGTGCTACTTTACCGCTTGAGTGCGGTAATCAGCAGATTACGTGCATATGTCGAAACTTTAAAGAGCCATATGTACTGTAAAACGTTGTACGATACACGTGCAAATAGGTAATTCGCAACTCGTGTCAATTTAAAACACTCCCTTCGGTCGTGTTTTAATTTATCACCACACGTTGCGAAATTCCTATTCTCCGCACTTGTATCGTAATGTACTATTTACGCAACTGTTGTATAAAGGCGGGGGGAGGCGGTTTTGCATTTTTGATCTTTCCGAAACTATCGACTGCCATTACTGCTTCATAAATCACACACGCCGCCTCCGCTCTACCGTGCTACCGAATACTGAGCGGATTTTTTTGTACGACGTCCCCCGTACCGCGTTCGCTTCACCAAAAAACCGCCTCCGCCACGCAATGACGGTACGTAGTATCTCTTATTAGTCTGTGCGCCGCGCTCTGTGTGTCAAGCTTCAGAAGGGTCTTAAAACGCGCGTGGCATGGGTAGCGATGCGAGCCTTGGCGAGTGCTAGTGCTAACGTGCTTTTAAAGACGATAGTTTTCACCGACTTATTATTTATTGGTGTCATTGTATACATCTATGTGTACAAGTCAACAACTATATAAATATAAATGACAGATAAAAGAACAGCAGTAGAAAATAGTAGTTTAACGACGGAGGAGAGTTTCAAGTGATGGCCTCTGCTATACTAGTTATAATGAGATACGTTTGAAAGATGTCGATTTACGTTAGTAAAAGTGGGTATTAGTAAAACTCTTTATTGTAAACAATAACAAAAGTTAAAAGTACAAAAGGAAAGAGGAGAACACCGGCGAACTATAAGATATCTCATTTAAGATAACCTTTCATTTGGATAGAAATATTGATTGCACGTTTTTGGGAATCTGACAGCGAAGATGTTGGTAATATTTACTCAAAATATTATCTTAATTCATAATTCGATATTTGTCAGAATATAGTTACATTTATTTGGTCTTAAATATTTAATAATCCTTGTATTCAGTTTGCAATCAAACATACAAATATTTAGTTAATTATTTATCTAAAAGAAATAAATAAATTTAATATAATGTCACAATACAGTGTTAATATAATAAATACAATAAGATAATTAATACAACGTCATCGGTTCTTTAAAATTTAAATAATCTCGAGGATTATTTAAATTTTATATATATATTATCCAGTAACCATTTTGTCAACTTTCGTTTGATTTTTTTCCCCGACAACGTTTTAAAGTCATTTGGCAAATTATTGAAACTGGTTATACTCATATTATATATATTTCTTTGTGTCCGCGAGGTTTATACAAAAGATTAATTATATGTAGCCTTGTCCGTCTCTGCAGGACTTCACTTTATTCATAGAAAAAGATCTTGAAGTGTATATTCTTAAATATCCAACAGCTTTTATCTATATTAATAATTTCGTGCAGGGGTACGGTGGACCCGAACGAGACCTGTCTCAAATTGAAGAACGTATAAAAATAACGATTTTTGAGTTGAACATATGTATCCGCAAAATTCGGATTGTCGCGTATTTTGCATTTAAAAGTGATAATTTGATGACAAAACGTCGGCCATATTGCCCACAGACTATATTGCTATATTAAATTTGTTTGTTGACAGTGTCGGCTACGTTCGAAAATCGTGAACTATTTTTGCGTCCGGTATGTTGGCCAGGTTGCTGGGCTGCGTTCTGGGTGATGGGCCATCATCGCCCATTGTGTGGATTCGGCTAGCCGCGTCTGCAGCGTTTTATTTTTGTAGTTTTCAAGCGTTCTATACACCTATCAGCCTAGCTAGCACGATGACTTATACCGTCACGTTATATGGGCGAAATGTATTAAAACGTCACATAAAACGTAACGGTATAATCTATCGTGCTAGCTAGACCGATTGTCACAACAACCGCCTTCAAAGCGAATGTATGGGGCCTGTTACATGGATTCATATCACGATAAGTATCACGTGAATATTAAAGCAGAATCCATACAAATTTGAAAATTGTGATAATATTGACACCCCAGTATTGTGATAATATTAATCGTGTAAAGGACACCACTTGAATGTTTGCTGAGTCTGTCCGCCATCTTAAAGCTGCGTCTCAATTTTGTTTGTGACAAACTACTAGGTGAGGTATGGCTTTTAAACGTCTGGCAAAATTCTATCCCTATCTCGCTCTATCTTATAACTTAGTGGTACTGGGGGACTACTCCGAAATTCGAAATCCGAACTTCGTATGGTGCCGTCCCTTTCACTCATATAGTCTATGACAGGAGAGTGAAAGGGACGGCACCATACGAAGTTAGGATTTTGAATTTCGGAGTAGACCCTCAGCTCATGCCGTTCGCCGCGCTCGGACGTTAGAGGCGCTACTGCGAACCGAAAACGAAGTATCTGCCTCTCTCGCACATGTCTATTCGAACGACAGAGAGGAAGATAGTTCGTTTTTGGTTCGCGGTAGGCCCTCAGGCGTCAACTTTAAAACGAATAGGGTATTTTACTATAAGAGAAATAAAATTCAAAATGTAATAAAAACCAGCCAAGTTCGTCGGAGTCGCACACTGAGGGTTCCGTACAACTAAAAAACAAATGTGATTTATCAATATATTGATATTTTTGGTAAAATATACTTCATAATAAACATTATCACTTAATTTCAAGTTCATAGGTCGATGGGAAGCTAAAAAATTATATGTGTGACAGACAACACACGGAATGTTCTTTGACTTTCTTCGACCGTCCGCCACGCTCGGACTAAGGTGCTACCAACCGAAAACTAAATATATATGCCTCTCTGTCGCACTTGCATATTCGAGCGCGGAGAGGGAAATACTTCGTTTTCAGATCTCTGGTCTGACGGCTCCTATTCCTGGATGGTGCGCGTATCGGAATGTGAAATACCTTTGGCAAAACGGAACAAGTTGTTAAATAGCTTCCATTAATTGGAGAAAATATTACCAACTGTTATTATTATCACGTGAAACACTGAATATTGAAGCAACATCCATAGGGGCCTGTTACATGGTTATTATTATCACGCGATATACTCATATCACGATCCGTATCACGTGCAATGAATATTGAAGAAAAATCCATACGATTTTGAAAACGACGATAATATTGACACACCAGTATTGTGATAGTATTAAGCGTTTAACAGACCCCATACAATTTTAAAAATCGCGATAATATTGAGTGTAAAGGGCCCCAATGAATAGAATTTGGCGGAGAATAGAGAGCTGCTATCGCGAAACGAAAACGAACGAACATCGTCGCTCGAATTTGCAAGTGCGACAGAGAGGGAGATACACGAACTTCATTTGTTTTTCGCGTTAGCAGCTCTGACTTCGCACCAAAAATATTGACTGGCACATCAATATTTAACAATGCACATCTGAATTGAATTTTAATGAACGATTAGTATTTTAGCTATACAAATCAGTACTGATTACGGTGTCAAATTTTTTATGTGCCTTTAAATACTACCCTTATAAAAATGCTTAGGATTAACTTGCAAAGATACTACCTTTGCCCGTGACGTCGTTTGCGTAATCTTTTACTCCCAATTCCATATAATTCCATTCCATACTTTTATTCCCAATCCAGACTACAGACTATATTTCTATACGATTCGAAGTTTCATCATAATCCGTTGCTGTAATGTTTTTAACCGACTTCAAAATTTCAAAAGAGGAGGTTATCAATTCGGTTGTATGTTTTTTTTTTTTTAATGTTTGTTAGTTCATAACTCCGTCATTTCTTAACCGATTTAGAAAAATCTTTTTTTGATTGTAAGTATATATATCCAAGTTGGTCCCGTTTTTGTCAAAACGCAGTTCTGATGATGGGATCCATGAGAAATTGAGGGAACTCCTCAAATCTTCAAGGCAAACATATAGTAATTTTTGAGTTTTTATCAACAAGTCAAGCATTTTTATCCAAAAATGTGACATTGGATGAAGTGGAACCGCTGATGATGATCAGAACAGAAATCTTCAACGACAAAAAGTTCACGTTTGGCGATTTGTCCTCCTAGCTGTGTTTGTTAAGCAAGTTCTATTTTCACGATTAATTTTTGTCATGCTTGATTTCTGATGATGGGATCCATGAGGAATTGAGGGAAATCCTCAAATATTAAAGGCAAACATATAGTGATTTTTGTGTTTTTATCAACAAATCGAGCATTTCCATACAAAAATGTGACATTTGATGAAGTGGAACTGCTGATGATGATCAGAACAGAACTCTTCAACGACGAAAAGTTCACGTTTGGCGATTTGTCCTTCTAGCTGTGTTTGTTAAGCAAATTCTATTTTCACGATTGATTTTTGTCATGCTCGAGTTCTGATGATGGGATCCATTAGGAATCGAGGGAACTCCTCAAATGTGAAAGGCACACAAATAGTGATTTTAGTATTTTCATGAACTAATCAAGCATTTTCATTCATAAAAGTGACATTTGATGAAGTGGAACTGCTGATGATGATCAGAACGAAACTCTTCAACGACGCGTAGTTCACGTTTGGCGATTTGTTCTCTTCGTTTTGTTTGTCAAGCAAGCAAGGTTTTTTCATGATTCCATGAGGAATTGAGGGTACTTAGTCTTCTACCATTATAAACATACATTATAGCCATTTTTATTTTATTGTATATCTATCTAAGAGTGCATCATCTAAGTATAATAATCTTTTACCGGCATCCCCCATTGAAGTCGGTTTTTTTATCTTAAAAATTATTATTTTATACATTTTTGTACACTATTTCTTTCGTCGTTTGCATAACTGTCACGAATAAATGTTTTGTTTATTTCTTTCTTATTTATTTCACCCGAGCGAAGCCGGGCTTTCATCTAGTGATATTATAACATACTGCATAGAAACCTGCCAAGTTAAAGCTCAAAATGCATTAAGCCACAGTAAATCTAGACACGCGGGAGCGTGTCCAGCCAAGTTCACCCCAGGAACTGGCGGACAGCAGCCGTGTGTTATATTATAGCGAAGCGGCCTGAAAAACGATGCTGGTGTTCTCCGAAAAGGTCATGGCCGAGAAGGAGGCGGCGGAGCGCGAGCGAGAAGCCTCGGCTGAGGCCGATCCAATGCGCCGCCGCAGAATGAGACGAAGGCGTGCTGCGCACGATCGTCGCTTGCCGCATTAATGATGACCTCCGGGTGGCAGACACGGGGACGTCTACCACCCATGCTAAAGAGGTCCTCGAGTTGGGGGGCATGTCAAGTGTTCGGACATGCCCTTAGAGTGTTTGGAGGATGCACAAGATCCTCCGGTGACGGGCCCAGTCAGGCAACTGCTGGCGGGGTCGCGGAAGTGTGCTATAGGCGTTCCCGTGGCCCCGCCGAAAGGCAGAGCGACGAACACCCCAGGTTTTTTAGTGAGTAATAATCTCACATATCCACCGCGTCGCGCCGTGGTGCGGTGGAATCTTTCGAAGATTATTCCTGGGTAAAAAAAAAGGTTGCGTGCTAGGCTAACTTTTTTGTTTTATAGTAATGGCCACATTGAAGCAATTTTTAGGGTTCCGTAGTCAACTAGGAACCCTTATAGTTTCGCCATGTCTGTCCGTCCGTCTGTCCGTCCGTCCGTCCGCGGATAATCTCAGTGACCGTTAGCACTAGAAAGCTGAAATTTGGTACTAATATGTATATCAGCTAGGTATATCAGCTTTCAGCTAGGATTGCCAAGTGTGTGAATGAATTTGAATGCGTGAGTCCCAGATTAATATGGGTCAGAATGAAATTAGGACTGACTCGTATCTTTGTTGTTGGGGTATATGCCCCTGTAAACCTGGGTACGAGAACATCACAGTCGACCCAGGAAGAGGGAAAACAGTTCTGGGAGGAATTAAGGGATGTCACAAGTAGATGTAAGGATAATGAAAGGTTGATTATGTTAGGTGATTTTAATGCATGGGTAGGGGTAAAGCGAGATGGATTTGAAAAGGTTCTGGGTACTCACGGTGACGAGAGAGTGAATGAGAATGGTGAGAGTTTGTTAGATATTTGCCTCGAGAGAAATCTTTTTGTGACAAATACAATGTTTGCCCACAAATGGATTCATTTGTACACGCGTGAGGCGGAGAACGTAAGAAAGAGTATGATTGATTTTGTGATAGTGGACGAACGATTGAGGAAGAATGTTCTGGACACTAGGGTGTATCGCGGGGCCGGAATAAATACAGACCACTTCCTGGTGATGAGCCGAATGAAAGGGCTGTTTCAAGGATGGCGGCATCGACCTCGTATATTCACTAGTGTTCTGGAGAGAATAAAAGTAGAAAATTTGCAAGAGGAAAGTGTGGCTGATGAGTATATTCATAAACTAAAGGAAAATCTTAGAGAGATAGATGATATATGCGAGATTGATCAACTATGGAATGGTTTTAAAGATAAGCTTGTAAGTACAGCCAGGGATGTATGTGGTGTGAAAGAAAGGAGCAAAGGGAAGAAGAAGAAGAATGTATGGTGGGATAAAGAGGTACAAAAGGCAGTAAGTGAGAAGAAGAAAGCGTGGCTAGATTGGTTGGCGATAAGAGCTGACCAAAGAAGTCAAAAAGCCACGCTTGAAGACGTGAGTGAAAGGAAAAGTAACTATAAAAGGTTGAATGTTCTGGTAAAGGAGGTAGTTAAAAGAAAGAAAGATGAACAGAATGATGAGATGGATCAGAGGTTGTCTCAGGATTTCCGGGCAAACATAAAGTTTTTCTGGAAAGCCATTCGACTAGCCAGAGGTAAAACTCAGACCTCAGAGCTAACCTCGATTAGAGACCAGCATGGAAGTTTATTGAATGATGAGGAATGCATATTAGGGAGATGGAAGGAATATTTTGAAGGTTTGTTTGAGAGAGAAGAGGAAAATACGTCAGGAGTGAATGATAATGCACTGCCACATGAGGAGTGTAGTATTAGTATGGATGAAATTGTAAAAGCTTTGAAAGGAATGAAACCAGGAAAGGCAGCGGGGTATGATAGAATTTCAGTCGAGATGCTGAAGGCTGGGCAAGGCGTCGTAGCAAGTCAGTTGTATCGCCTTTTCAACTTATGTTTTAATACCAGCATAGTTCCAAAAGATTGGTGCAAGGCGGTCATCGTGCCACTGTACAAGGGAAAGGGCTCACAACTTGACTGCAAGAACTACAGGGGCATTAGCTTACTCAGCATCGTTGGCAAATTATATGCGAAAGTGTTGATTGAAAGGGTAATGCAAGAAACCGATGAGAAAATATGGGATGTACAAGCGCGATTTAGGAAAGGTATGGGATGTACGGATCAGGTCTTCTCTTTACGATGCATAGCCGAAAAATATTTGGCCCAAGGTCAAAAGGTCTATTGCGCGTTCGTGGATTTGGAGAAGGCCTATGACAGAGTGGTGAGGAATGAACTTTGGTCGGTACTGTCCGGATATGGAGTGAGCGACCATCTCATTCAAGCTCTGAAATCTCTCTACGAGGATTCCTCTGCTTGCGTGAGTGTAAACGGGTCCTACACTGAATGGTTTAGCATCGAAAAGGGTGTTAGACAGGGATGTGTAGCGTCACCGTGGCTGTTTAATCTATTTCTGGACAGTTGTTTGCAAGATTTGAAAGACGATGAATGTGGGTTGGAAATGAATGGGTTGCTTATCAAATGTCTACTCTACGCCGATGACCAGGTTTTATTAGCGTCATCGGCTGAGAAGCTACAGAAGATGGTAACTAGCATGCACAGATTATTTGCGAGAAAAGGAATGAAAATGAATGTAAGCAAGACGAAAGTGATGGTATTTGAAAGAGATGAGTGTATGACAGTTTGTGAAATTGCTGTAGATGGAGAGAGGTTGGAGCAAGTGGATGGGTTTGTGTATTTGGGGACTTTGTTCACGAGAGACGGTAAGCATGAAGGAGATATTGAAAGGAGAGTGATAGCTGGGAATCGAGTGAATGGGGCACTTCACGCCTTTATGAGTAGCCAGAAAGTGTCAGAAAAGGCGCGGCTGGCCGTGCATAGAGGAGTGTTGGTGCCGACACTAATGTATGGTAGTGAAAGTTGGGTGTGGCAGAAGAAACATCAGAGTCGAGTGAATGCAGTGGAAATGAGAGCGCTGAGAAGTATGTGTAGCGTTACTTTGAGAGATAGAGTGAGAAACACCGTTATAAGACGGAGGTGTGGAGTGAATGAAGATATAGTGACGAAAATTGAGAAAGGTATGCTAAGATGGTTTGGACATGTAGAGAGGATGGATGAAAGAAGATTGACAAAACGAGTGTATGAAGGAAGAGTGGATGGAAAAGTTGGAAGGGGAAGACCTCGGCGAACGTACTCCGACCAAATCGGAGACATTCTGCAGAAAGGCCAGGTCAGGAGTACCCTAAATCGGCGCGCATGCATGAAGAATGTTATGAAAGTTCATGAAGCGAAAGTTGTATGTCAGGATCGTAGCAAGTGGAAATCCGTGATCTCTGCCTACCCCTATGGGAAACAGGCGTGATTATATGTATGTATGTATGTATGTATATGTATATCAATTACGCCGACAAAGTGGTAAAATAAAAAGTGGAAAAAATATTTTATTAGGGTACCTCCCCTATACGTAAAGTGGGGAGTGTTTTTTTTTTCATTTTAACCCTAACGTGTGATATATTGTTAGATAGGTATTTAAAAATAAATAGGGGTTTACTAAAATCATTTTTTGATAATGCTAATATTTTCGGAAATAATCGCTCCAGAAGTAAAAAAAAATGTGTCCCCCCCCCCCCTCTAACTTTTGAACCATAAGTTTTAAAAATATGAAAAAAATCTCAAAAGTAGAACTTTATAAAAACTTTGTAGGAAAATTATTTTGAACTTGATAGGTTAAATAGTTTTTGAAAAAATTACAAAAATAATTTCTGAACTAAGTTTGTAATTTAACCGTATAAACAGGTGTTTATTGTACCTGTCATTTCTACAAAATCACAATGAAATGACGTGCTTTCAAAGGTTTTGTGTTTCTGCACTTAATATGTCAACTTAATGTGACGGACGGAAAACTACGGAACCCTACACTGAGCGTGGCCCGACACGCTCTTGGCCGGTTTTTTTTAGAGTGGCCAGACTATTAGCTACAGCTGGCAAGTATTCTAATAAATGTCAGCCATCTTAGTTTGGCAACAAAACTGCATAAACGTGCTAATAATGTATTTTCAACAATTTATTGCCAAGGTATGTGTACATTTTTCACTATTTTCAGTCCTGCTACGAAATAAATATTCATATGGGGTCTAGATTACGAAATTCTTGTTTAAATAACTTTAAATTTGCGGCTTCTACAATTAAATGAAGGCATTTTCCCGTTGGGTTTTTTATTCCAGCGTGTTATGTCGTGTTACGTGTTGCGTAACACACTAGATAGTTAAAGGTTGGTTCACATAATGCTTTTACCCGACTGCGTCACAATAAAGAGCGTGTTATGTTTTAGCTCTTTTCATAAAACAATTTATGTCCGAGTAAAAGCTACGGTGGCCTAGCGGTTCATGAATGTGGCTGTCAAACGGCGGTTGGAGTTCGAATGCAGGCTCGTCCCTATATTAGTTTTTCGAACTTATCTACGAAATATTATTTGTTAGCTTTTCGATAAAGAAATAGAAATATTTTTCAGAATACGTCATAATTAGGTCTTAAAATTTAACTATTGGTGTTCCAGTATTCAGTCGACATAATATAAGAGTCACCACGCAAACTAATGTTATTTATAAATTATTAATTTCACTGTGAATAACATTTGACCTAAACAATTTATGACTAATTCTCCACGTTAAAATAGAGCGCTCGTGGCCCAGTGGCGCCCGCATACCGCGTGCGGTATGCGAGGTTAAGCAACGTGGGCCCAGGTCAGTTCTTGGATGGGTGACCGCTTTGAGTGGTTACTAACTGAGCGCTCCCGTGCTTTGGAAGGCACGTTAAGCCATTGATCCCGGCTGCTGTCTACGACAGCAGTCGTTAAGCCAAGTTAGCTGCCTTCGGGTGGCTTGAGAATTTCTAACAGTCAAGTTGCCCACTCGCTTGTCAAAGGGGGGTCGAAGTTGCACCACGTCCGTAGGAACTACCCATCGTTTCCCTACACGTGACCCCTGGGTGGTGCTAAAAGTGCAACAAACTGGCAACCGTACTTGTCTTCTCGAAAATCTCATGGTTCGAAAATATGTAAATGCTATACGATTATTATTATTATTAAAATAATTCTAAAAAATTTTACATGTCACTTTTATTGGAATTGGAACAAAAGTTAAACTTTATAGTAAAATTAATTAAAGAAATTTAATTAAAATATAGATGTCAAGAAATATTTAATAATGTCATTAATAATATTGGGATTCTTATTTAGCAATTTTTATTTTTATTTTTTATAAAAGCAGTTGTCTTGTACCTATTTAGTTAGCCTTGTCTTAAATAAATAACCATTCAAAATTCCTAATTCATCAAGAAAAACATCGTGAGGAAACCTGCATACATCTGCGAAAAAAATCAAATTTCACTCATAATAAACTGCTTAGCATACCTCGATCCCTCATCCTTACATACTTCACATTAAGAACTTGCAAATATGATTACTATATTTTTTAATTTTCGAACGAATCTCAGCTTTACAGAGTTCCATCGTGTTACAGAATTTCCAGTGTGTTGCGAATAAAATTGTGTGTTACACTTTCCAGTACGTTAAGGTACATTTTTTTTGAGCCGCATCCAAATGCACATTGGCGTGTTGGTTCTATCGACGTAGTGTGCAAACACATGACTAGCATGACACTGCGTCGTCAGAAGGGCCGTCTTTCGACGTAGTGTCGTATTTAGGTATGCAAATGCATGATAAGCACAGCACATTGCACATTGACATTTAAGCATGCTCAAATATGTTCAAATACGGTCGATAAAACACCACGTCAGTCGAAAAAAAAGAAAAATACTCAAGATTTGAATAAAAGTCGATTAGGCACTCAGTAGGTAATAGCCTGTATTGCTGTATGAAATAAATAAAATGCACATTTTAATATAACATTTTTATTTAATTTGCATTTTTTTTAATATTTAACATTTTATCATAATGTAAGACACTTTTCACTACTTATGTAAATCGACAACCCTGAACTACGAACACCAACTCCCCCCCCTATATCATCCTGTGTACCCCTGTGTACCCCGTTCGTAAAACCAACTCTCCCCATTCATGACACAACTGTCTCCGTTGTCGACCCAACTCACCCCTCAGTACATCCTTGCTCTCCCCATATAAATCCTCAAATGCGGTTGAAGCGTTATCTGTGTTAAAACCATTATAAATAAAAAAATATAACTTATTTTTTTTCTGTTTCCAATAAGCCATGTAAGTAAAAAAACGATATCCGAAAGGTGGATGAATCCTTACTTTAGCAAACATCACATAAAAACAAAGTTAAAGTCAACAAAAAATTCGCCGCTTTCGAGCATCAATTTTGTGTTTCAAAATTGTATGATTTGGCAGCTTAGTGTTGCGAAAAGAAGAAAAAATATGTCTAATAATATAATCAAATAACTTTGAGAGCAAGCTACTGAAAAAAGAATTTTTGGATTCGCAACGCAACTCCCCCAGCGAACCCTACTCACCCCATTTTACGGTACTTGGAGCGTTTCCCACTTGCAATCCCATGCCTACAAATAAGTTAATAGTACCACTAACTTGAAAATGCAGGCCTTACGAGTATCTATAAATATTGTAGATTTGTAGAAATATACATATTAAAATAAGGAGCGTGGGACGGATGTTGGTGTGGGATGCTACCTGTGTAGACACACTGGCACCGTCTCACCTCCAACGGACTACAGTAAAAGCGGGTGCAGCGGCGGAAAACGCCGAAATTATAAAGCGTAATAAATACAAGGGCCTCGGCAGAGAGTACATGTTTGTACCTTTTGGCGTCGAAACTCTAGGTCCATGGGGTCCCAGCGCGCATAAGTTATTTGCAGAAATTGCGAAGCGTCTGGTTGACGTAACTGGTGACCGAAGAGCTGGCGGTTTCCTCGCTCAACGTATCAGCATTGCGATACAGCGAGGAAATGCCGCCAGCATCCTCGGTACAATGCCTCAAGGGCCCGTTTTAGATTTAAGTTAGTTTTAATTTTCTTTATATTATTTTGGTTAAGTATTCTTGTATATATTTTCGTTGTACATAAATAAATGATTACTAATTAAAATAAATAAATCAATAAATATTGGGGGACACAATCTTACACAAATTACCAAACTAAGCAAAGTTTGTACAATGGGTACGGTGTACTATTGGAGGCAATTCGGTATCAGAGAGAGGGACTGAACTAGCAATGCTGTCTTGTTGCAAGATTAAGGGCGAATATAAAATAAATTGAATATTTTTGGCCTGTGTGCTGTGGACTGGAGGTACGTTTGTGACTAGGTAGGCAAGTACCTACAATTTGTACTAGCTTGTCAATATCCAAGATACACCCCTTGCGTTCAGAGGTATGTTCATAAGCACAGTTCCCTTTCGTATGTACCTTAGTACTAAGGTACTAAGGTTTCGTAAGTTGTACTTATTAAGGTATTAACGCTGAGATAAACAGGATTTCGATTTGTTATAGACGAAGTCCTTCACGCGCGATCATTAAAATGTTGCAAAGGATGTATATCCTTAATTTTGGTAATAACACCAACACAAGATTTGATTTAAAGCAATAAAAAAGAATGCTCAAGAACTTGTTTGAGTATCTTCATTAAGTTATTATTACTTCAAAAAAGTAAAAACCGCTGAAGAATTAGTGTGGTAAAAATAAGCCAGTTAATTGGCACTATTATGAAGTGCCCTCATTGCCAGAAATGTATTATTTATTTATACCAATCATGTACGACGATATAATACACACAATCTTACACAAATCGACCTAGTCCCAAACTAAGCAAAGCCTGTACTACGGGTGCTAGACGACGATATACATACATACTTATATAGATAAATACTTAAATACATGGAAACATCCAAGCCCCAGGAACAAATATGCGTGCTAAATGCAGAAATAATGCCCTGGCCGGGATTCGAACCCGGGACCTCTAGCTTCGGAGGCAGTGTCACTACCAACCAGGCTAAACAGGCCGTTCTATATTGCAGGCCGTCGTACATTGTAGAAAACTTATGATAAGCATGTAGATAAAGGTTATGTATTGACACTCAATCAGACTCGTGTGATCCTTCACACGAGTCACCTTCGGCTCGTTTCATAAACCCACACTCGTGTTTTAATGCCTTTCACTATGTAACAGTCAAACTACTATAAAAGATGAGGAGGTTTTCATCTATTCTATCTAAGATTAGTCCCCGTTAAATATATATTTTTAACCGACTTCAAAATTTCAAAAGAGGAGGTTATCAATTCGGTTGTATGTTTTTTTTTTTTGTTTTTTTTTTAATGTTTGTTAGTCCAACTCCGTCATTTCTTAACCGATTTGGAAAATTCTTTTTTTGATTGTAAGTATATATATCCAAGTTGGTCCCATTTTTGTCAAAACGCAGTTCTGATGATGGGATCCATGAGGAATTGAGGGAAATCCTCAAATCTTAAAGGCAAACATACAGTGATTTTTGTGTTTTTATCAACAAATCGAGCATTTTCATACAAAAATGTGACATTTGATGAAGTGGAACTGCTGATGATGATCAGAACAGAACTCTTCAACGACGAATAGTTCACGTTTGGCGATTTGTCCTCCTAGCTGTGTTTGTTAAGCAAGTTCTATTTTCACGATTAATTTTTGTCATGCTCGAGTTCTGATGATGGGATCCATGAGGCGTTGAGGGAACTCCTCAAATCTTAAAGGCAAACATATAGTGATTTTTGTGTTTTTATCAACAAATCGAGCATTATCATACAAAAATGTGACATTTGATGAAGTGGAACTGCTGATGATGATCAGAACAGAACTCTTCAACGACGAAAAGTTCACGTTTGGCGATTTGTCCTTCTAGCTGTGTTTGTTAAGCAAGTTCTATTTTCACGATTGATTTTTGTCATGCTCGAGTTCTGATGATGGGATCCATTAGGAATCGAGGGAACTCCTCAAATGTGAAAGGCACACAAATAGTGATTTTAGTATTTTCATGAACTAATCAAGCATTTTCATTCATAAAAGTGACATTTGATGAAGTGGAACTGCTGATGATGATCAGAACGGAACTCTTCAACGACGCGTAGTTCACTTTTGGCGATTTGTTCTCTTCGTTTTGTTTGTCAAGCAAGCAAGGTTTTTTCATGATTCCATGAGGAATTGAGGGTACTTAGTCTTCTACCTTTATAAACATACATTATAGCCATTTTTATTTTATTGTATATCTATCTAAGAGTGCACCATCTAAGTATAATAATCTTTTACCGGCCTCCCCCATTGAATACGGTTTTTTTTTCTTAAAAATTATTTCAAATATTTTATTTGAAAGTAGATAAGAAAGCTCCACTTATTCCGTAGAACACTATTAATACAATACATATTATTTTGTTGCATACTGGGTTGACGTCAATTTAGATACCTTACTTGTAAACCTCTCATATTATAATTTGTACTTGTAGATTATTCAAAATTTTATTTATAAATACAAAAAAGTGGCACATTTATTCTCAAACTTTTGAAACAAATCATTGTTAAAATATGCATAAATACTGTTTCACTGTGAGAAACAACGTTGATAAAAGGTTACAGATTAAATACTAAAAGAATAATATATTTGTGAAAATATTTTACAGGTGAAAACCTCTCGGGGATGTTGCATTGTCGAAAGAAAACCATTATTAGGATATGCAGAGACATGCAAATCCGCATTCGAAAACGGGCCCAAAGGTGCGAGACCTTTTGCCAACACTGCAAGGTAAATCAATAAAGTGGAATTTTATCCTCTGGCTTTATAAAGACTTCGTTGGTTTTTCACTGCACGGTATAGTGACGCTCTTTTATTTGTGACCCATTTGGATAAAAAAACTTTAAATTTCTATCCGATCCGGACAGTACTGTCAACCTTAATGGGGTCCCAAATTAAAGTTCGTGACTGTACATATATCTACATACGCATTACACGACTTCACAATTTTAGAATTTAATTATACGATAAATATGTAGCTATCCAAACCAATAGGGTCACTCCCTATGACGTCAGGCAATTAACCCTATAATTACGTTATCTTATATATACGTACAGACGTGAAAATAAGCTGCAGCCATAATATCCCTTTTGTAACCCTCAATCCGCAGGGAAAATGCGTAACTTTTAGAAACAAACTGCGCGTTAGGCCATATCAATTGCCTTTTCAGCCTCAAAAAACCGACTATATGCGTATCGGGCTACGCGCAATGTAGTGTTCTGTAATTGGCTACACACACAGACCTAGAGCTACACATTATACATTATGAGGACCTAGAAGCTCACAACTTTATTCATATTTAACAATAGAAATTTAGTACCTACTAAGTAGTACATCCTGAATCTATTTTCTTGCTACGTACTTGAATTTAACATTAGGTACACTAATAATATTGATTAATTTGGGTAAAACACTTACATTCCGAAAATTCATTCAATCATAATGAAACACCATAACCTCAAATCCAGAGTCAATATTAATTTTTCAATCGCCTTTTTTTTAAATAAGTAATTACATAAAATGGTACGCACACATACTCATATCATATTAGTTACTAAAATTTTGTTATGCTTTGATTGTTTTTTAGAATAATCATCTTCATAAATAAGAAAATGTTATGGAAAGTGTGATGGTGATATTGAATCAGGTGAATGGAGCATTGCGCACGTTTGTGAGCAGCCAAAATATATCAAGAAATGCTCGTCTTGCAGTTCAAAGGGGAATGCTTGTCCGTACTGATGTATGGAAGTGAAACTTGGGTATGGCAGAAAAAGTATGAGAGTACACTGAATGCGGTAGAAATGAGAGAGTTAAGAAGTATGTGTAAACTACGTTCGTGTGATCGAATAAAAAACTGTGTTATAAGAGAAAGATGTAGAGATGACGACGTAGTGAATGAATGAATGTTGAGAGGATGTGTGAAAGTAGACTGACCAAGAGGATTTACGTTCAGAAGATGGATGGAAGAGTTGGAAGGGGCGACCAAGGCGATAATATTTCTAGGATACTGAAAAAAGGCCAAGTCAGAAGTACCCGCAGCCGACGAGCATGTATGAAAAGATGTAGGGATGTGTTTGAAGCGAACGAAGTATGTAAGAACCGTAAGTTTTGGCATTCTCTGGTTTCTGCCTACCCCAATGTGTATATGTAGGTATATTTATTGATTATTATTATAACTATTTTAAATTAAGAATTGGAACACTTATTGTTTATCTAGTAAGTTCCGCCGCCAACCTTGTCACATGTAAAAAAGCGGAGAGAAGAGACTGTCATGGAACATGCACTTACATATTAAAATGATTATTACGATGTTTAGTATTGTTTCATCTCTAATTTATATTTTAAATACGAATTTCAATAATCGGTAACGAAATGCAAAATATCGATACTTAATCACTATTTAGTAGCTTTCGAGTTATGCCTCTTAAATTTTTATTGGCTTCATTCCATTCATTTTTATCGCGGGAAACCGTTGGATGAGGCACAGGACCAGTCATTGTGAAGATCCTTGGGAGAGGCCTTTATGTGTTTGCATAATATATTTTTTTTATTTCCAGTGTATAATATTTTTTTTTTATTTACAGTGTTTTAGCGGAATTTGCACTTATTTGTACATATATGGGCGTGTGCTGTATATACACGGTACTAATTGGTGATTCAATGAAACAGGTAGGTTAATCCAATCTAGATTAGAAATACTTCAAATAGTAAAACACAGATTAATATTAAGTATCACAATATTAAAGATCATCATCATCCTAGCGTTATCCCAGTACAGTTGCATCCTGAAGGATGCCCGAGGTCCGTTACCTAATCCCAAGAATCGGCGTAGGCATTAGTTTTTACGAAAGCGACTGCCATCTGACCTTCCAACCCAAGGGGGAACTAGACATGATTGGGATTAGGCTTGTCAAGTGAGTGGGCAACTTGATTGCTAGAAGTTATTAAGCCGCCCAAAGGCCTCTAACTTGGCTTAACGACTGCTATCATAGACAGCAGCCGGGATCAACGGCTTAACGTGCCTTCCAAAGCACAAGAGCGCTCAGTTAGTAACCACTCAAAGCGGTCACCCATCCAAGGACTGACCCCGCCCGACAATGCTTAACCTCGCATACCGCACGCGGTACGCAGGCGCCGCTGCGCCACGAGCGCTCAACTGAATTGCTGACCATACTGGCCAGATAGCTCGACCGACTTATTAAAAGAAGGAAATTACGTCACAGGTTATCAATGTTGTAACATGCAATATATCTACAAAACCGCCTCTTTTGTAGAGTTTGTCAAGTAAAGTTAGGGTATGTAGAGTTAGAAGTTTCGCTCTAGATTAGATCTGCTAACTTTTTGACAGTGCGCGCCATATAGTCTCGTCTTGGCAAAATTTTACATGAAAATGTTTTGGTAGCAATTCACTCCTTTTTGTAAGTTGCTTATGACATTTTTTTTATTTTGTTCGTAATCTCGTACAAACTTCCATACCCTAATTTAAAGGATGGCCAGTGATCATCACTAATCATCAGTGAGTGAGTCAGTGATTTTAAGATGTCAACAAAATCTAAATTATAAGAGCAAAGAAAAAAGAATTATAAGAGAATCTAAACTTTAGTCCACTATTGAAGTCATATCCCGAGAATTTTGTTTATCTGTTATTGTCCAAACCCAAGTTACAATGGTTTAAAAAAATGACAAAGCGCTTCGAGCAAAAGGTAGGTAGTGGCTTGCGCTTCGCTTGGCTCGTCTTGGCCGGGCCACTACCAGATATTGGTGGAAACCGTGGTCGCCTGACTCGTCTCTTGGCCTGCCAGTACCAACCCTTCCATTCCGCGCCTTGAAAATTGACAACATTTCAAATTTACAAGCCTTGACAATTTACAGAATCTTAACTCATTTCGTTAATTTGTTAATAAGAAGCCCAAAAATATTTTTTAATATTTTTATTATCTATTAGTTTTCAAAATATCGTCTTAATGATGTCGTATGGCCGAATTGTGTCAGTTACAACGCACAAAAAGAACAGCAGTAAGTACACAATCTTTGGTAAATCTGCATTAGTAATAGTGCTTCCACGTGATTTTTTAAGCTGTGAATCCGTACTTGTCATTTACTTTCTGTTATAACATTGAAATTTCTTACTTCAAATATTTGGCATTTATTTATTGACGTTTGTAGTGATGAGGCTAAGACGTATCGTCAGTGAAAAAGTCTAATCAAGTGATTATTATCGAATGGTTAATTGCATCAGTTTTACAGCCGGGTCAAAAAAATATGGAAAGAAACGAATAAGCGCACAGTAATACCGAGAAACTTCGACAAACTGCACAAGGATTTATATTGAAACTGCACACTGGATAAGCGATTTTTTTTTCAACACACAGACATCAGAGAAAAACAGACTCGCAGTATAGCCAGATGATTTTCCTTAGGTGCACCAAAATGAGTTAGAATGCGACAGATACGTACGATCATTTTCGGCTGTTAACGAATTGTCTCCATTTGAAAGCACACCAGGATGTTAAATCCCATATAAACTTAACGAAAACCACAACGTCAGTTCAGAACAATTTTCAGTTATGAAAACGGAGACACTAACAGGTGAAGACCTGTCAGTCTCTATCAAACTTTTTGATTTGTGAATCAGTGAGAATAGATCAGAGAGATGTACAGAAATGGTTCAACTTAAATGAGCGGATCTATTTTACACTGATATATGTTTTTTCAACATCATGCTTGGGATATTTGGGATATTTTATTGGGATATTTTTGAGAATTTAAAAATGTGGTTATGCTTTTTCAGGGTTCCATAGTCAACTAACTAACCCCATAGTTCGCCATGTCCGTCTGTCTGTCTGCCTGTCCGCCTGTCTGTCCGAGGCTTCGCTCTGTGATTGTTAGTGCTAGAAAGCTGCAATTTGGTATGGATGTATAAATCAATAAAACTGAAAAAGTCGTAAAATAATAAAATCTAAAAAAAAATTATTAATGGTCTTCCCCTATAGGTACACGTAAAGTGGGGATGATTTTTTTTTGCTTCAATCCTATAGGATAGGTCTTTCAAAATGAATACATGTCATCAAACATTTTTTGATAAAGTGAATATTTTCGGAAATACTCACTCCATAAATTATGAAAAAAATCATGAAAGAAAAGCTTAATAAAGACTTTCAACGAAAACGATAGCGGACATGATAAGTCGTTTTCGAGTGGTCGTAGAAAGTCTTCCCTTCTTAGTAAAGACGTAATATGAAACGCTGCGAAAATATTCCCTTTTGCTTGTTATTGATTTTTTAAAAGTAAGTTCATAGGGCAACTACGGAACCCTACACTGAGCATGACCCGAAATGCTCTTGGCCGATTTTCTTATCATCTTTTTTATTTCATCGGAAAAAAGATCGCTTAAAAAATTAAATGTTGTCAATATTATCTAATAAATATGATTATGTTGAGTATGATTATCTGCGGCCATCTCTGAGAAGTACTTAATTGAGATGCAGAATATTAAACCACTATCTTTTATTGCAGCTTTTTGATACGTACGTGCCCTCGGTGAAGTTGCCTGTGGAATACTATTGTCTAATCATCCTAGTACCACTATGTTTGATGTGCCAAATCAAATATCTCAAGTGGTTGGCTATTCTTTCAATAACTGCGAACATCCTTCTCTTTGCAACGTATCTCCTCTGCTTGTATTATATTTTCAATGGAGAAATGAACTTCAGTGATAAAAAAGCCGTTGGAAATCCTGCAAGATATCCAGCGTTTTTATCGTAAGTGGTAAACTAAGAATTCATGTATAATTTCCTTTTCATGACGTAACATATCAACAGTTAGCTACGCGCCTAATACCCAATAACATTGTATCAAAACCGAACCATTACAATGATAGCAATCAGAGGTGACCATTTCGTAATTTCCTTGGTCCACGTTGTCCCTAATCTTTATTACCTTCATATCAGCCGTAATTACTTTTTCCAGGACAGTTATTTTCGCAATGGAGGGAGTTGGAGTAGTTATGCCAGTGGAGAATGCGATGAAGAAACCGAAGCACTTTCTAGGTTTCCCGAGCGTGCTCGTCGTTGCCATGGGAGCAATAGTGTTTCTTTACACCTCTTTGGGGGTTTTTGGCTACTTCAGATATGGTGATGTTTTAAGAGGCTCTATTACACTAAATCTGCCGATGGATGAGTGGTTAGTTGATTTGACATACATGTTTCTTGAAGTGCGCAGATAATCCATACTATCTATCCACAATAGCATTATAAATGCAAAAGTAATTATGTCCTATTAAGGCCTTAAATACCTACATCTTATATCGAGATTATTATTTCTGGACCATCCGACGACCACTTTGGCTTAGTTGGTAAGCCAGAGGTCCCGGGTTCGAATCCCGGTCAGGGCATTTTTTGTGTATATTCAGCAAGAAGAATATTTGTTCCCGAGTCTTGGATGTTTTCTATGTACATAAGTACCTAATGTACCTATGTATATCGTCGTCCACCACCAATAGTACCGGCTTTACTTAGTTTGGGACAAGGTCTATTAGTGTAATATTCTCCCCAAATATTGATTATTATTATTAAGTATATATTTAAAATAAAAAATGGGATAAAATTTCTATGAAACTGCGATGCCGATAACGCACCTGCACCTGTGGAAAATCAAAGTATATTTGCTCTAATCGCATATTTGCCATTCGATTTTATTAATCCCTTAATTTTAAGGCGATAACGAATACTAAGTAGGCATACTTCATAAGTAGCTCATAGTCATCATTACCAATAAATGCATGATATACGTGAATTATTATAAATTAAAATAAATATTTAATGAACCATATCTGTCGAGTATTGCGTTTTATTAAAACGACATCTCGCCTAATCTATTAGCCGAATATATACAGAATATCTCGAAAGTATGTCAATATTAATGAGATAGTCTGAAGAGACCTACATTTAAATCTATGTTACTGTTGTATTGGTAACGGTGATTAGTTAAGTAACGGTTATTATCCTATTGTTCGGAACACAGAGCAGTGATTGTTTAAGTGGAAAACTCGTTAGAACTAAAATCATTCGGAATATGGCTTTTACTACTAGTCTACTCGCAATGTATTGTTTTTACTGTTCACAGGCCAGCGATATGCGCTAAAGTGTGTATAGCCTTCTCTATATTTTTCACTTACCCCCTTCAATTCTACGTGGTCATCGACATATTCACCAAGTACACTGAGCCTCATATTAAGCAGAACTACAAGGTTGTAACACAAATAACCGCGCGCGTCATCGGGGTGTGCTGTTGTGGTTAGTTTCATTTCAAGTTTTGCCCATATCCTAACACTCTCTGCCTATTATAGAACTTATGTCACCTTCCATATCTGATAACCATATATTGTAAGGCCCAATACTGGGCAAAAGATTTTCATTTGGATCAAATACCGGCAATAATACTTCAAATTCTGGCCCAGTCATATAAATTATGAGTACCTACTTACCGAGGAAAACTACCAGAAAATCTCGCAATTAACACTAAGGCTATTCACGACGTATTAGAGACAGCTCGTGATATGGTAGTCATATTCGTATGATCGACTTTTATCAATTTATGGAAATGTCATGCTAATGGTGGACTTAACTAAAACACCTTTAAGTTGACCATTTCATATTTATACCATCTTATTTGTATACGGGTTGGTTCCTAATTTAGAGGTAAAGTCAGGGGAAATGGGGGCAGAAGTCCAAGAGTCAATCGCAATGCATTTGATAGAACAAATCTGAACAAATCTGCTCCATATTCATCATCCGAGTTTCCGAAGCTGTCCATGGGCAGCATTCAGCCCATTAGCATAGAGAAATTTATTGATGACCCCCCGAATTAAAATATCGACGCAGGGCGGAGGAGAAACGCCTACATTTGGCAGAACACTGTGACATTACCAACATCGGCTATATCACGAAATGACAATAAGACGTTACGAATATCAGGTTGTTAAAGCACGTTGTTGTTACAAGTGGTTCAAGTACATGTAGTTTAATCCCCTGGTTTATATTATCTACGACGGCTTAAGCAGTTTATATCTGAGAAAAGCCTGCAGAACGGTCACCGTCAGAAATGTTGATAAAAATCAGTTTTCAAGTCATTTACCGGTAATACTAACAAATCTCTTCATGGTTTTAGTAAAGCGATAAATGTGTAGGTAATGTATCTTGACATATTTACAATGTAAAGTGGTTGGCTCTTGGACTGATTTGTTATTTAATAATGTAGTACTCGTAGGTGTACTTGAGATTTGTTAGATGGATTTTCATTTGTATTTTCTTGTATAATAATTTCCGATAGCCTTTTTTCCAGTATATTTATTTTACCAACACTTGGCCGCTTTTTCATATGAAGTAAAAACAAAATTTTCACATTCATTCCGGCAGATCAAATTATACATTACTATTTTTAGCTGTAAGGTGAATCGTTATTATTAACCGACTTAAATAGAAGGAAGGAGGTTCTAAGTTCGTCCGCATGTTTGCTTTTTTATATGTATGAATATGTTTCCAGATAACTCTTGACCACGTTGGCCGATTTTGGCGGAAAGGTTCTCGAGTGGCGACCACGTACTGGAAGGTGTAGCGTGGGCAGGCCTCCCACACGGTGGACTGATGACCTGGCAAGGGTCGCGGGTGTCCGCTGGATGCGGGTGGCGCAGGACCGGTCTTTGTGGAAGTCTTTGAGGGAGGCCTATGTCCAGCAGTGGACGTCATTCGGCTGAATGATGATGATGATGATGATGATGATGTAATCTAGGAAAAGTTGGCTCTCGGAAACCACGAATTTAGTGAAGTGGAACTGGTGATGATGACCACTGTTGTCATATAGATGGGACTAGTATAGCCTAAATCCATCAGGACCAGTTTCTCCTCAGAGTTGGAAGGTCAAATGGCGGTCACTTCCGCAAAAATTAGTGCCTTTACTAATTCTTATATTAGGTAAACGGACCCAGGGTAAGAATGTAACCGAGATAACACTAAGACGATTCGGACTAATTTGAATAACGTGGATGGAAATATTCCATACTATAAAATTAGACATAAGCAAAATATAAATTTTCTTCAGTGAAAAATTACAATGAAGAGACTACGCGTATCAAAAATTTTGCGAAAAGTAAAATATACGCAAATGAAATTTTGCATGTAGAAAATCAAGTGCCAGGAAAAATAAGCGATCGGATTTTTTTATACAGAAAACAATAATCCTGGAAAAAAGGCTATCGGAAATTTTTATAGATGAAAATACAAATACTGGAAAGAAAGGCGATCGGAATATTTTATACAAGAAAACAAAAATATCGGAAAATCCATGTAACAAATCGTACTTGAGCGTAAATCTTATTTAACATGTTAAAGAATAGGTATTTAGGTAGTACTACAAATCTTAGGGCCTATCTATTAAATGAATTGGTCCTAAGATTTGATTGACTTTACTTAATCTGGGATATAACGGCAATATTGGATGGACTTATCTTGGAATTGTTTATCTATTTTTTTATAATTCTCGGGTAAGTTAAGTTGCTTAATTATCTTACATAATATTTAATCTAACGATGTTCTTAGGTCCTACTTACGGATAACGACTTACCTACTTAAAGATAGGAGAGGTGGGTTTTACAAATACTAATCAGGGTTTTAGACAATATCAGACTAAAATAAATTAAATTTTATCCACAGTTGGTATCGGCATGGCTCTACCGCTCCTAGAACATATCATCAACATTGTTGGCGCTCTGTTCTACTCTATCCTGGGGCTGGTCATCCCCGGCGTCATCGAAACAGTTTTTCGATGGAACGACCTCGGGAAATGCAACTGGGTGCTGTGGAAAAACTGCTTTATTGTTTGTTTTGGGTTCTTATGTTTATTTTCTGGCTGTACAGTAACAGTTCTAGACATTATCGAAATTCTACAGGGCAAAACCGTATAGGAACATACTAACTAAAGTACGATTTTGTGGTAGGTAATAAGAATTAACGACAAGATTTGAGGAAGCGTCCGCTGACATGACAGTAGATGCTCTGTTTTGCTTATGCAATTAATGTGTATTAATTCTGCTCAACTGACACATAAAAGTGTATATTGTAATAAATAAGCACGATTATTATAATATGTCTGTTTAGATTGCAAGTTGCAAGTGAAGTAATATTAGACTATTAGCAAAAATTAATTCATAAGAAATTTTAAAACTTGGTACAAAACTATACTTGTGAGGTTACCGACAGATGAGAATCTTGAATAATTAGAGAAGAAAAAAGAATCTTAGCCTAAGATTCAAAAATTAGATACAGTATTATGCTTTTGAGATGGTAAAATAGGATGGTAATAACAATAAACACTTAGCACGATTAAAATGCAAGACGGTCATGACATTTGACACCTCCATTAGACGTCGATGCCGTAACGAAACCCTGTCACGCACCTTCCAAAAAAATGGGAATAAAATAGTGAAAAATACATTATTCTAGCAGATTCCATCATCAGGATTGCCATCAGGCGATCCGTATGCTTGTTTACCACCGACGTGGTATTAAAAAAAGATTCCCAGTATTGGAAATCCCAGTGGAATGTTATTTTTAATAATCACTTAATTTGATATCACATTCTCAAAGAGAATTCAGACATACAGAATGAGTCACATGTATGTTGGTATAGTGACACAGCCTTCGGAATTCTGAGCAATAATCGTAAACGTGTAAACCGTATTAAATGATATTCCTTTATAAAGTAAGAGGTACAAGCATTTCCTCTTCTTAATGTCTTGTGTCATTCATTCTTAGTTATATGTATTTTTAATTAAGTGAATAAATTCTGTCACAAATATGCGTTTTTTATTAATGTGAAAGTAGTAGAAGTATTTATTAAATTATTAAAGAAATTAAAGCTATTACATTTCTATTCAATACAGGTACACAAAATATATAAATATATATTTAAAAAAATATTTTCTCAATACTGATATTATATCTATATTAATAATTTCGTGCAGGGGTACGGTAGACCCGAACGAGACCTGTCTCAAATTGAAGAACGTATAAAAATAACGATTTTTGAGTTGAACATATGTATCCGCAAAATTCGGATTGTCGCGTATTTTGCATTTAAAAGTGTTAATTTTACGACAAAAGGTCGGCCATATTAAATTCGTTGGTTGACAGCTTCGGGTAGGGTACGTTCGGAAATTGTAAACTGTGTTTGCGTCCGGTGTGTTGGCCAGATTGGATTCGGCAAGCCGCGTCTGCAGCGTTTTGTTTTTGTAGTTTTTAAGCGTTCTATACACCTATCAGCCTAGCTAGCACGATAACTTATACCGTCACGCTATATGGCCGAAATGTATTAAAACGTCACATAAAACGTAACGGTATAAGATATCGTGCTGGCTAGGCTGATTGTCACAACAACCGCCTTCAGAGCGAATGTATGGGGCCTGTTACATGGTTATTATTATCACGTGATACATTCATATCACGATAAGTTTCACGTGAATATTGAAGCAGAATCCATACAAATTTGAAAACTGCGATAATATTGACACCCCAGTATTGTGATAATATTAATCGTGTAAAGGACACCACTGTTTGCTGAGTCTGTCCGCCATCTTAAAGCAGTCTATTTTGTTGCGACAAACTACTAGGTGACTTATGGCTTTTAAACGTCTAGCAAAATTCTATCCCTATATCGCTCTATCTCATAACTTAGTGGCACTGGGGGTCTACTCCGAAATCCGAATTTCGTATGGTGCCGTCCCTTTCACTCATATAGTGTATGACAGGAGAGTGAAAGGGACGGCACCATACGAAGTTAGGAATTTGAATTTCTCATGCCGTTCGCCGCGCTCGGACGTTAGAGGCGCTACCGCGAACCAAAAACGAAGTATCTGCCTCTCTCTCGCACAAGTAGATTCGAACGACAGAGAGGAAGATAGTTCCTCAGGCGTCAACTTTAAAACGAATAGGGTATTTTACTTTATGAGAAATAAAATTCAAAATGTAAGAAAAACCGGCCAAGTGCGTCGGACTCGCGCACTGAGGGTTCCGTACAACTAAAAAATAAATGTGATTTATCAATATATTGATATTTTTGGTAAAATATACTTCATAATAAACATTATCACCTAATTTCAAGTTCATAGGTCGAAGGGAAGTTAAAAAATTATTGTGTGACAGACAACACACGGAATGTTCTTTGACTTTCTTCGACCATCCGCCGCGCTCGGACTAAAGTGCTACCAACCGAAAACTAAATATATATGCCTCTCTGTCGCACTTGCATATTCGAGCGTGGAGAGGGAAATACTTCGTTTTCAGATCGCGGTAGGCCCTTTGATCTGACGGCTCCTATTCCTGGATAGTGCGCGTATCGGAATGTGAAATACCTTTGGCAAAACGGAACAAGTTGTTAAATAGCTTTTATTAATTGGAGAAAATATTACCAACTGTTATTATTATCACGCGAAACACTGAATATTGAAGCATTATCCATAGGGGCCTGTTACATGGTTATTATTATCACGTGATATACTCATATCACGATCCGTATCACGTGCTGTTTAATGAATATTGAAGAAAAATCCATACGATTTTGAAAACCACGATAATCAATATTATCGTGGTTTTCAAAACCAGTATTTTGACAATATTAAGCCTGTAACAGACCCCATACAATTTTGAAAATCGCGATAATATTTACACATAATATTGAGTGTAAAGGGCCCCACTGAATAGAATTTGGCGGAGAATAGAGAGCTGCTACCGCGAAACGAAAACGAACGAATATCGTGTATTTCCCTCTGTGTCGCTCGAATTTGCAAGTGGGACAGAGAGGGAGATACACGAACTTCATTGGTTTTCGATCACGTTAGCAGCTCTGACTTCGCACCAAAATACTGACTGGCACATCAATATTTAACAATTGCACATCTGAACTGAATTTTAATGAACGATTAGTATTTTAGCTATACAAATTAGTACTGATTACGGTGTCAAATTTATTATGTGCCTTTAAATACTACCCTTATAAAAATGCTTAGGATTAACTTGCAAAGATACTAGCCTTTGCCCGTGACGTCGGCAGCGTAATCATTTACTCCCAATTCCATATGTTAATCCAGACTACAGACTATATTTCTATACGAAGTTTCATCATAATCCGTTGTTGTAATGTTTTTATTTTATACATTTTTGTACACTATTTCTTTCGTCGTTTGCATAAGATAACTGTCACGAATAAATGTTTACTTCATTTCTTTCTTATTTATTTCACCCGAGCGAAGCCGGGCTTTCATCTAGTTATTAAATATATTCCTACTTGAAAGCTCCAGTCCGATTCTGGAAAAAAATATCCACCAGAAACAGTCCCTTACTCTATCTTGAGAGGATGTTGTAATGCAAACGCTTTATCGTCATCATCATCCTAGCGTTATCCCAGGACAGTAGTTCCGCTACTGTATCCCAACAATTGGCGTAGGCACTAGATTTTACGGAAGCGACTGCCATCTGACCTCCCAAAAATATAAAAAAAAACAACACAATTGTGAATGTGAAGTGATATAAAAAGAAAATTAAGACTTAAAATAAGACAACAACATAACAAACATAAGACAACTCAAAGTTCATTCGAGATCATCCTGAATCCGTCAAGGATCTTGACCTGGAGTTAACAATAAACTATCAGTTCTTATAAGAATCGGTCAATAGGGTACATGACTCCTTACAATTTATAGCATAGTGTGGCTACATGGATTGACAACTATCTAATTATCAAAATAAATTAGATAAATTAAACAAAATCATTATATGGGTCAACAAAAACAGCGGAAGAAAAAATATTTCTTATCCTTTTGTCGTTGTTGGTTTAAGAAATGGGCAAAATTTTAATATCAAATGTGTTGCTACGTATAGTTTAATAAATAATAATAATCCAGTTCATTGAGATTCTAACGACCAGCAATAGTCCCTGTACACCCTGGTGGGTGCTGAATCTGAGTGCGTCCCATGACCATGACACAGGCAGGGACAGCATCCGCTCCGCTTAGTCTACCCCTCCCATTTCATTAAACTTTCAAATGGGCATCTACGTGTTGGTTGTGTGGTATTCTTTTGGTACTTCAGTACCTCGGTACTTCGGCTCAACCCACGCCTCCCAGCAGAGGTCCGGGACACCACTAACCCGTGAGGAGGAAAGACATACAAATAATAATAATAAATATTGGACAATCTTGGGGTATGGGGTTCTTCAAGAAAGGAGTGTATAAATTCTTAAAGGGTCGGCAACGCGCACGTGACACCCCTAGGAGTTGCAGGCGTCCATAGGCTGCGGTGACCGCTTACCATCAAGCGGGCCGTACGCTTGTTTGCCACCGACGTGGTATTAAAAAAAACTTACTCAAATCGACCTAGTCCCAAACTAAGCAAAGCTTATAATATGGGTACTAGGCGACGATTAACATACTTATATACAGATAAATAAATACTTAAAATAGATAGAAACATCCAAGATCCAGGAACAAATATTCGTGCTCATTACACAAATAATTCCCTGACATTCGTGCTCATTACACAAATAATTCCCTGACCGGGATTCGAACTCGGGACCTTCGGCTTCGTAGGCAGGATCACTACCAACTAAACTAAAGCGGTCGTCGTTTTCGAGATAAACGCAAATTTCTTACCAATGAAGTACGAACATTTAAACAACAACGGCCGTTCTACAAGGTCCTGGTCCTGCCCAGCCCAGCTAGCATGATAGCTTATACCGTCACGCTATATGGCCGAATTGTATTAAAACGTCCCATAAAACGTGCTAGCTAGGCTGGTGCGGGGACTTTTAGGAGATGAAAACAAGGCTTTCAATGAACATTAGTCCCAAATTCCATCAAAATCAGCCTTACATAGTGTCGAGGTTCGTAAATATTGCGACTGGCCTAAAAATCCAGGGATCGAACTCGAGCGTGTACTTTGGTGTACTATCTTCTTCTAAATATATAAAAGAAGAAACTGACTGACTGACTGACTGACATATCAACGCACAGCCCAAACCGCTGGTCCTAGAGATTCCAAATTTGGCACGTAGGTTCCTTATAAGGTCTAGGGGTGCATTAAGAAAGGTTTTTTCAAAATTCAAACCCTAAGGGGGTGAAAGGGGGGTCCGAAGTTTGTATGGGGAAACAAGATTAGTTGGACTATTTTATTCGAAACTTCACAGGAGTATTTCTAACGATAAATGAGTAACTACGTGTTTCAGGTTTTTTGAGAAATCAACCCCTAAAAGGGGGAAATCTGGTGACAAATTCTGAAAATCGACATGGGTATTGTTTTTATGATATACCGGGTCGCTGATAACGGAAACAACAATGATTTTAAAATCTCACGTGGAGGACGTGAAATACCATCCCCTCTGTTGGGGTGCGAGGGGGATGAAATGTCTAAATATTAATATGGGTTTTTTTGGGACGTTAATTACGAAAATGGCATCGGTTTTGTAATTTAATATTGTGGACATGAAAAATTTTGAAAAATTGTGCCAAATTTCAAGAAATAACTGACTGACTGAGAGACTGACATATCACCGCACAGCGCAAACTGGTGGTTCTAGAGATTCCAAATTTAGTATGTAGTGCAGCGTAAATAAAATGTACTCTGCATAAAAGTTGCACTTATTTTGCGTTTTGAGTTAATTGTTCTTTTATTTTTAGGCCATCTATTGGAGGGTGTAGGAACTAAGTTGACCGATTCGAAACTGTTTTGGCTAGATTGATGTTCGTGTTTGAAGTGGTTTGGTGGTTTGTTATTCGCGTCCTAGATGGCGCTACAACAAGCTTTTCACCTTCTTTGAAAGAGCTAGTATGAAATGCTGGCTGTTTTTCCTTACATTCCTTCTTTATGCTCAACAAGCTGATTTCAAATTTGTAAATCTAGAACATTCTCAAAGTCATAGTGTCATACGACGATGGATTTTTTCATTCTATTCAGAGCTTGAGGAGAATAAACATTCTTTTTCTGTGACAAATTATTTTACAATTTGAAGTCATTCTGAGTTATTTCGCCGAGGAGATTGGCGATCTTGGTGAACCCAGTTGCGGTTTAGATCGCAAAGTTACGTGTGCCAGTTGCGTAGAAAGTTTCCACCAGGGTTTTTGGGTGCTGATGCTGAGCAGCAATATTTGTTTGCCAATTTGTAAATTGGGTAAGTTTTAGTGCGTCATTTCATGTAATTTGGTTTTTACTTTATCGGGCTAGTTTGCAGTGTGTAATATCGTATTATTTATTCAATAGCTCCTAGGAGAGGGCGCGAAGAGCGATAATCTTCCACCGGAGATACCGTGAGGAACAGTATATCCGTGGTCCCAGTGGAAAAGCCTGCCCAAGAACTAAGCAGCGCGTGAACACTTCGGTCCTGTTTTAATTACGGTCCACAGACCGTACGCCTATTCCAGAATCTACGGAAAGTGACAGAAAGGTTTGGAGTATTAGTGCGGACTTCCTGTGTACTCTTCTTGTCGGTTTTTACGGCTACCTGCTGTAGTGTACACATATACTGCTAAGCGCAGCGAGAACAGCAGTTTTACAGCGAACGAATTTTTGCTTACGTCCACTAGGCGATTTTACAGTGGCTTTACTACGTGTCACACTACGTTAGTCTAATTCCCCAAATTCAAAAAGGCTTTAGTCACGCCACCGTTTCTTATTGTGTATTTCGGATTTTTATTTTTGGCCGACAAGGAAACCATCCATCAATCACACGTTCATCTCGTATCACTCGTAAATCATCCATACCTTTCATGATAATTCCACCCTTGATCCAGCGAACCTAAGCTATGATAAATTTTATTCTGTTAACCCTTAAAAGGCACATTGAAGTAAAGCTACTATTAGACCGCTTAAGCGTCTAGGTTTCCATCAAATTGATTTCCGACACGGAAATCTCGTCAGTAAACATTTTTACATGGTATAATTCTAAATTCTCAGCTGTCGCGTGTTTGTGATCCATTACGTTGCACGATATGTCTGTATTTTGCTACCCTTAACTGTATTAAACTGTTCTCGGTTATCCTATTTAAGTGCGGAACTGTGATTAATATTAAAGTGTTTGGAATATTTTTGTGAATAAATTAAACGTGTCATTGTAAGTGAAATAAGTGTTTTTTTTTATTTTTTTCACATTAATTCACTACAGTAGGTTCCATATAAGGTCTTGAGGTGCATTAAGAAAGGATTTTTCAAAATTCAACGCCTAAGGGGGTGAAATGGGGGTCCGAAGATTGTATGGGGAATCAAGATTAGCTGGATTATTTTATTCGAAACTTCACAGGAGTATTTCTAACGATAAATGAGTAAACATGTGTTTCAGATTTTTTGAGAAATCAACCCCTAAAAGGGGGAAATCTGGTGACAAATTCTGAAAATCGATATGGGTGTTGTTTCCATGGTTTATTGGGTCGCTGATTACGAAAACAACAATGATTTTAAAATCCCACGTGGAGGACGTGAAATACCATCCCCTCTGTTGGGGTCCGAGGGGGATGAAATGTCTAAATATTAATATGGGTGTCGTTTTTATGGTTTTGGGTACGTTAATTACGAAAATGGCATCGGTTTTGAAATTTAATATTGTGGTCATGAAAACTTTTGAAAAATTGTGCCAAATATCAAGAAATAACTGACTGACTGAGAAACTGACATATCACCGCACAGCGCAAACTGGTGGTTCGAGAGATACCAAATTTGGCATGTAAGCTTCTTATAACGTCTAAAGGTGCATGAAGTGCTGTGAGTTCCCTATGAAGATACGACCTTTTTTGATTCAATGTATTGTAGATGGTTTTATTAATCAGTGCCGTCCGATACGATTTCGACATAAATCGATATTTGAGCGTCCGAGAGGACTCTTAATAGGAATCTGAGGTACCTAAACTTTGAATAAAGTAACGGCCATATTGATTTTATTCATTTCCGTCCCGATTTCGTTCAAAATCGATATCTGAGCGTCCGAGAGGTCCCTTATACGACTCCGAGGTAAAATGTGGAAAAAGTCGCAGTCATTGATTTTCTTTTTTTTTCGTCCCGATTTCGATCGAAATCGATATCTGAGCGTCCGAGAGGTCTCTTAATACGAATCCGAGGTAAAATTTGGAAAAAGTGGCGGCATATTGATTTTCTTCATTTCCGTCCCGATTTCGTTCAAAATCGATATCTGAGCGTCCGAGAGGTCTTTTAATATGAATCCGAGGTAAAATTTGGGAAAAGTGGCAGACATATTGATTTTCTTCATTTCCAACCCGATTTCGTTCAAAATCGATATCTGAGCGTCCTAGAGGTCCCCTAATACGAATTTGAGGTAAAATTTGAAAAAAGTGGCGGCCATATTGATTTTCTTCATTTCCGTCCCGATTTCGTTCAAAATCGATATCTGAGTGTCCGAGAGGTCTCTTAATACAAATCCGAGGTAAAATTTGTGAAAGTGGCGGCCATATTGATTTTCTTTTTTTTTCGTCCCGATTTTGTTCAAAATCGATATCTGAGCATCCGAGAGGTCTCTTAATGCGAATCTGAGGTAAAATTTGGCACTCCATTCATACCTATATGCAAAAAAGTTTAATGTTTCTATATAGGCGTGTGGGGTGGGGTATCTATGGATTTGCTTTTAAAAACGACATAGAGATTTCGATATTTTTTCCATTTAAATCAACCTTCAATTCTTTTTTAATCGTATGGCATTTATTTACGAACCGTGAGATTTTCGAGAAGACTAGTACGGTTGCCAGTTTTTGTTGCACTTTTAGCACCACCCAGGGGTTCTGTGTATGGTAACGGTGGGTACTCCCTACGGACGCGGTGCAACTTCGACCCCCCTTTGTCAAGTGAGTGGGCAACTTGACTGTTAGAAGTTCGCAAGCCGCTCGAAGGCCTCTAACTTGGCTTAACGATTGCAGCCGGGATCAACGGCTTAGCGTGCCTTTCAAAGCACGAGAGTCAGTTAGTAACCACTCAAAGCGGTCACCCTTCCAAGAACTGACCTGCGCCCACATTGCTTAACCTCGCACACCGCACGCGGTAGGCGGGTGCCGTTGGGCCACGAGCGCTCTAAATTCTTGATAGTCTGTGCCAAATTGCAATTCAATAGGTCCAGTAAAAGCAACTTGGTTGTAACAGACGGACTGACAGTAAGGAGTGCGAATGGAAGTGAGGCCAAATTTTCTTTTTGGATGCTCCAATGGTAATTGGCAAAACCTACCTAATAAATTTAATTGTAGGAAAAATAAATGTTACACATGATATTGAATTAGTCGTATTTCTGTACTTCAAAGGACCAGAGTTTATGACCGCTGCGCGCTGTTAGGTCGTTTACAGACATATTGGTGTTACTGTAGTACACAGATACTTTTACTAAGAGCTATTTAAGACATGTTTTTATTTCATCGGCCCTTTCCCCTTCGGCCTCTCGGAAATGTATGATAATAGTTTTCGATCCTTATTTTTGCCAAAATCAAATGAAATTCAACAGTTTGCCGGTTCTCAGAATGTATACTGACTTTTTATCTGTTCATCTGTTAATGAATCACAATCACCAAACTTCGTATAGCGAAACCCCAGAATGTAACAACTACTTTTCTGGAGACCGCATCTAAATCGGTTCAGCCAAACGCGAGATAATCGTGGACAAACATACGAACCTGTTTTTTGTAGACGGTTAAAAATTTCGCTTAGTACGCGGGCGAAGCCGCGGGCAAATGCTAGTCTCCAATAAATATGCGAGGGTAGCTTTCGTTGAGGAACGACCCGGCGGTGCGCGGACTTGCCATCGAGCCGCCGCCGGCCGGCGAGCGAGGTCACACTGCACACCTGAGCTAATATCCTAAAGGTGGTTTGATTTAGTACCTGTAGGCTGAGCCATACAATGTGAAGAAGTTTATATTTTATGTTTATATGCTTAATTATTATTCATAATAATTTTATTTCCTCGCATTGTTGGAGAAAAGCACTATACTGGGTGTTTTTTTGACTTGAATTCCGTTAATTGCGAAGACACATTCCTGAGGTGAAATAAAGTAATCGTCTTTAAGACACTAGTATCCTAATTCCCACCATTTCGAAAACATTCAAGAATTCATTTTCGCTAATTTACACCCCTAGTATAGTATAAAAGATCTTTAGCAATTATTTAACAATGTTGACGCGTGTGTCACTCGAATTCCGAATATTGTCATACTTGACATTAATTTAACTTTAACTGAACTCCACGTTAACTCTTAAGGCCGTTTTGCATTCATCCTTTGTGATAATTAATTATTTTGGTACGAATATGAAAAAAAGTATTTTATTCTGAAAAACTAAATATGCTACTTCGTTTCTATAGCTATACACGGCTATATGCCTGAAGGAACGGAAATCAATAAAAACAACCTGTATATGCCTCGGCGGGAATGGCAATTCGTGGACGCTCATCTTCTGACGGACCGATTTGCGTCGTCTGTCAAAATCAACTTGGTCGCGAATTGCCTTTTCCCGGCCTTTGCAATAAGGTCACTCCTTGAGTCCACAGTAATGCGGGGCAGCTCGTTTATTACAATAGGGTAGTTTCCACATGTTAAACTTTATAACATATTGCCGTTTTGTTTTTTCTAGGAGGTTTGTATGCTGTATAGTAGTTGAGTTTGAATTAGTTTGTTTCTTTATGAATAAAAAAACTAAACTGAAACGGAAGCATCCCCCATAACCAGAACTTCATGAACACGATAACCGCCATCGCCATGTGGGATGTTGATTCGACGATCATTGTCCCAATAGTGCAAAGAGTCTCGACCCTACAGAAGTCGGAACTTCTGGATACTACACAGACGTAGTGGGCTCCTCTCTCTTTCGCCCTAACCAACGGCAGTTTAGGCTCCGCCTCTTTGCCGGCGCCACGACAGGTTAGGTTTTTTTGTATTGTTTTCATATTTTGTATGTCTATTTTTTATTTTAGTTTTATATGATATCAATCCTATTTTAAATCCCAAAATAAATAAAGAGAGTCGATTGTAATCAGGTAAAAGTAAAAGTAATTTATTCTTCAAATTAGGCTATAAACGTCAATAAACTATCACGGGTTCGGAAAATAAACCTCTGCCACGAGAAGGACCGGCGTAAGAAACTCGGCGAGAATAAATTGAGCAAAGATCAAACATTTAACTTACTGATAACCGGTAAAGCTAATGAACTTTTGGGTAAGAAGTGCGAATCTGTTACTACGGACCGACATTAGGTTAAAATAATTTGTTGCGACACAAAGTTGGGGCGAGTATTCTGTCGGATCACAGCGTTTCGGATCCGATCCTTCAGAGCGAGTAAGACAGGTCGTAGGGCAAAGTGAAACTTCATCATGTCGCTCAAATTTGGAGCAGTCCAACCAGTATCTCCACGAGTTCCACGACCCACGTCCTCCACCTTACAGAAGACCGCCGCCATAATAACATCATCTACTATGTCATGCATGTATGTGGTGTTGTGTTTCTGGAGGTGAGTAAGGTCGTCAGAGCGCCCGTGGATGCGCTGTGTTGAGAGTGGATCTGCAATGTTTCTAGCTCTCAACACAATGAATCTTAAGTCAATAAAGAGTCGGCAACGCACTTTGTGATCCTTATGGAGTCGCAAGTGGCCATATAGGCTACGGTGTCAGCTTACCATCCGGCAGGCCGTATGCTTGTTCGTATAGGAAAAACCGGCCAAGTGCGAGTCAGACTCGCGCACCGAGGGTTCCGTACAACAAAAAATATATGTGATTTATCATTTATCAATAGTTTCATATTTGTTTCATGTTTATATGTCAAACGGAAGTTAAAAAAAATTTTTGGAACTAAATGTGTGACAGAGGACAGATGGACACGCGAGTAACAGCAATAGGGCTCCGTTTGGACCATTAGGCACGGAACCTTAAAAAATACGATTTCCGTCCAACAAGCACTTGGCCGGTTTTTGTTTTGTGTGTGAGTCCTAGTGGTCTCCTAATCATGGCCCCAGAGTTACCGACATAGACTCAAGTGTACTTTCCATTAGCTTTCTTTAATTAATACCTATTCACATAAGATAGTCTAAGCCAAAGATACCTAAACCAACGTATCAGTAAGTAACAGTAGGTATGTCTTGTAAACGATCGTTTAAAATCGTAGGCCCCGACTTATAACATAACCGTGTATTTTTGTATGACAAACATAATAAAATACCTAGTGGAGAATAATACAAAAAGCCTGCCGTCACTGATGAAAAGCTAAGAAGGTACCTGTGGTAGCGTTCATCAACGTGAGCTCATTTGTTTTATCTTAATTTTATCAAAATGATAAACGGGATTACAATCATAAAATCGTTGTAAATTTAGATGAATGTTAGACTCGAGGAGTAAACAGCATAATTACTTCAAGAAAATGATATAAGAAGTTAACACACTGATACTAAATTGTGCTATTAAAAATTTAAACCGTCTAAAACAGGCGTTCATAATGCATTTATTGCCTTAAATGATGCAGGAAAAACAGCATAATTGGAACGCAGTTCACACAACATATCAGCCCCAGTGATTTTACTGCATTGATATCTCGATATCGGCAGCCAGCACTTGTGTTAAGACGTCGTGTAAGATCAGAGTTAATCAGCTTTCAATGCTTATACACGTCAAGTTTCTGATGGCAGTGCTTAGTTGAGCATTTTATTATTATATCAGTGAAATAAAATAGTACAAAAATGAATGAAGACGTATCAGGAAACGATTATAATCCTTTCGAGCATAGAGAAGTGGAAAAGCCCAATTCGTAAGTACATAACATATAGTTGCTACTGGTTTGTTTCCTTCTCTAACACCCTGTATATGAGTAGTTTATAGGAGCAAATATTAAAAAAAGCTATCTTAGAGCATCTGCAGTATCCTTGTCAATTTTAAAATAAATAGTTATTAATATAACTCCAAAAGAGTAAAACAATATACGTTTAATATCGTTGAAGAAAAAGAAAAAGATTGACTGGGACCGGGACAACCGTACCTCATTACATTTTTGGTTTCTAGATATTTATGCACGATTTTATACGTCGTATAATTGCAGCCGTAACGTTGCACCAAAAAAGGTAGAGACACATTTTAAAATAAAATTAGGTAGAGTTGAGGGCAAAATGTTTGAACCTCATTTGAACGGAATAAGGTGAAAAAATGTATACATATTGGAGCCATTGGGGCCCTTTACGCGGTTAATATTATCACAATACTGGGATGTCAATATTATTGCGGTAATCAAAATTGTTTGGATTTTGCTTCAATATTCATCAACATTCACGTGATAGGTATCGTGAACATGAATGATACGTATCGTGATAAGCTCTTCATGGATGGAGTGGACCGAAGCTGGACCAAGAAGCTTTGGAAATTTAGCATAAAGCAGTTCTGAATTACCCGTGTTTAGTACGTGTATGTTTCATATTTTAGTATGTTTTCACAATATACCGGTATCATTAGCAGGCAGGTATATATTTAAATTTCGACAACTTCCTGATAGGTCGGTGCGGAGGCGGTACGGCAGCAAGGAATTCAAGTTTATATTATACGACTCCGTTACAGCTTGCTATTTGTACTGATGTAAGAATTTCTTATAAGTCAATCATCCGATTCGCGCCGAAACAGGGGAAGTGGGGTTATTTATTACACCTTGCTGAATTCAGAACTTTTAGAGTGGGACGTACTTATATGTTAGAGCGGGAGGCTTCAACTCACTTCCCCTATTCTGGATGCTGAATTCTAGAAAATGTTATACCGCCTTAATATCTAGATTGTACTGATTGAAACGGAAACTTAAAGATAAACAAACCCAGAGATAATTAAAGTACGTGATCTAACCGAAACAAGCGCCCTCTTCTTAACTACTCGTAGAAGTAGAATACTGATTAACTGCTGTTGAAAATAAGTATAGAATAGCATAGAATGTCTTTATTGACCATGTAACTTACATCACATTTAGCACGTCATACAATAACAACATACGTATAATACCTAGACACTGAAAATAGAAACACGAAAGATCGGTTGTGACACAATGACAATAAGGATTAAATAGGTGCATAGTATAGTTAGTCGTTTGGACCATATATACATATAATCACGCCTGTTTCCCAGAGGGGTAGGCAGAGATTACGGATTTCCATTTGCTACGATCCTGACACAACTTTCGCTTCATGAACTCTCCTAACATTCTTCATGCATGCATTTTGGATCATAATACACAAATAATAGAGTTAGTCAAAACCAAGGTAGACCACTTTTTTTGTTGACTACGTACTTTACACTTAAACCGCTAAACAGATTTAGATGAAATTTGGTATAGGGATAGTTTGAGTCCCGGAAAAGGATATAGGATAGTTTTTATTCCGGAAATCATTCCTTAGGGGGTGAAAAGGGGGTAGAAGTTTGTATGGGCGAGCGATATTTAAGCCTGCGCCTACAAAAATTTTATAGCAATTATTTCTATAATATAACGATTTGCACTCGGACGGAGTCGAGGGCAAAAGCATTAGCTAACTTAAATAACTTCAAATCTTTTCATCTTAGAACTATAAAGAAATATAATTACTTTTTAATTACGAGAGGGCAATTCCTGATATGAAATAAAGTAATCTTCTATGAAGCACTCTAGTATCTGATCACTAGTATCCTAATTCGTACCATGCCAAAGGTATTTAACAATTAATTTTCTTTGATTAACATCCCTAGTATGGGTGAAAAACTTAAGAAAATGACCTGTTGTATGTAATTGTAGCGTGTTCAAATAGCAGTTTGTACATACATATTTAAAATGTGCAACACAAACAAAAAAACGCCTATCCGTCGTTTTCTTAAGTTTTTACCTATAGAGTATAAAAGATTTTAATAAAATAACTAAACAATGTTGATTTCTTAAATCCTGTACTTAATGGCATACAGTTCTAATTTCCGAAGTGGCCAGCTACATGAACAAAGGTTCAGCGCCCGTCTTCATTGATGTACTATTATAGAACTAGATTCACAATCAGCCCACAAAAATGGCCCCCGTGAAAGTACCGCCCGCACGACTCGGGCGGTACTTTCCTGTTTAGTCGTGTTTGGACCGCAGACAGTGACAGTTGTCCAACAATGACGAAATATGCTGTGAAAAACTGCTTTAATAGCTACAAAAAAACAAGGAAAAAGACGGAATATACTTCTTTAGGTTAGTTATTATGATAACGTTACAAAATTTATGTATAGTCCTGGTAATCTTCATGGTTCTGAGTAAATAATTTTGTTAGTTCAAATGAAAGGTTATCAAGAAACAAAATGTAAGGAGTCGCTTCTTTAGGTCAATATTGTTTTAAATTAAATTTATAAGAAATAAATTTGTGTTTTTTATGTTTTAATTTAAGATTTCCACAACATCCTCAGCGACGTTCAGAATGGACCGCTATTTTAGCGCAATTAAATTATTTCCCTATTTCCGACATATACAGGACCAATAAAGGCTTAAATCGACTAACTACAACTGCTAAACCTGTCTTCAACGTAAGTCCGTTCGTTCCCGACTCAAACTACATTATTCAAATTCTGTTTTAACACATAATTTTAGCTTGAAAAATCATGCAGAGGAAAGCATTTTCATATAGTTATATGAATTTTAACGTTAATATATTTAAATAATTTATCTTTCAAGTTCATAGTCGGTATCTTTGTTTTATAGATGTCAGAGATAGATGACGATGACTTGCAAAGCAAAAGTTGTAAAACTACAAATGATGCTCCAATGGCAGAAGTCAGTACTTTTAAAATAACTACCTATAGTCTTGCTCAAGAGTTTCATGAAGGTAAACATCTTAATCTCTAACACAGAAAAATAACAATCACAGAATGTTTGTGAATGTTGTAATGGAATGTTTTATTCATATTTTTTTTGTTCAAAAATATTATTAATATAAAAATAATTTAAATAACCAAAGCGACTCCATTAGGTACTTTCACTGTTCACTTTTGACATTTATAAAGTAAACATTGGCAGCCAGTATACAACAGTGGCATTTTACTAAAAAGTTTTTAATATGTTGGTTCTTATGTTTGCAAATTTGACACTTGACGCTAATGTCTGTAAGTTCTTTTTTGTATGAAGTTTTTATCTTGACTCGGACTTAAAGAAGCGTTATTATCAGCTATTGGAATGTAACTGTCAGTGTCATCTTGCGCCACATTTTTAGTTATTTATGTTCGGCATTGTGTGTCTATTTCTATATCTTATGTCAATTCCCGTCTTAATATCTCGTGAATTATACACCTTCTTACACGAATCTTTTCAAACACATTTGCCTGACTTCGTTCAAAAGCTAAGTCAAGGTGACAAATGTGTTCCTGTCATAGACGCCTATGTGTTTGTGGCCACACAGCGGTCACTTCGACGTCCCGCTTGTAGGGGGGCATTGGACCGCGCACGCTGTGTGACCAAGCCTTAAAACTCATCTTTCAAATTTACCCTTTCTTCTGTTGCTTAGTTTCCAGAATCTAACTAACATGATGTAAATTTATTTCAGAGATGCTAGAGCCCTTGCCAACCTACTCAAGGCCTCGCTGGGGTCTGGCTTGCTAGCAATGCCCTTGGCATTTGCCAACGCAGGCTGGGTAGTTGGCATCGTTGGCACAGTTGTCATTGCTATTATTTGTGGCCACTGTGTTCACATATTTGTAAGTAATTTAATAATGCGTTAAAAATAAGATTCTTTCATTTAACAAGTGCGTTCAGAAACTACAAAATAAGGAACATTCCATTTTTTTTTAAAGCACTCTTAATCGACAGCTGCCTTAAGTCAGGAAATTAACATAAACTCCCAACTTAAACTAAAATGTGGTGGTGGTGTGTGTGTGTGTGTGTGTGTGTGTGTGTGTGTGTGTTTGTGTGTGTGTGGTGTAAAGTGTATGACCCGGGTATGTCCTTAAACTACGACCAAGACCACCGGGGAATGGGCAGCAGCATTCCTAGAGTGCGGTGGAGATACTGCGATCGCCAACCCGCATGCCAAGCGTGGCGATTATGGTATTTACCCCCCATAAAATTGGGGGAGGCCTATGTCCAGCAGTGGACGTCCTAGGGCTGATATGGTGGTGGTGGGTGTAAAGTGAGTCACTTTTTTTTCAAGAGCTAAAGGAAATATCATAGAAGGTTGATTTGATATTAATGGTGCACAACCGCACATAGTGAATTTAATTAATTGCACAAATGTGCTATCAGTTTTTTGAAGTCATATTTATGACAATAAAAGTGTTTTTAATTTCAAGTCAGATATGAGCCATTATGTACTATGGGATAGAAACACTGGCACAGGGTGGTAAGTATGTACACAATTCAGTTTAGTTAGTAATTATCTAGTAAAATCAAGGAGTTCTAATTATTCCCGTTTACATTTATTATGAAGAAACTATGCTACTAAAAAGAGATACGCAAAAAAATGCTAATTAGAATATGAACGATTATAAAAATGAGATGTCGAGAAAATTTGCTCTTGAAAAACTTGCAATCGAAGAGAAATGCGATTAAGCCCTTTTCTATTAGATTAAAGTTGGACCAATAAATTGTACTAGTTTAAACAAAGAGATTGCGGAAAAAACGCGAATGCTCAAAGCACGGGAATACGATTCAGTGGAAGCCGTCTAGCGCATCAAACTAAGTATAGGATAGAGATAGACATTAAAACTAATTGCCTATTCAAACAGTACAGAACTAAATACAAGAGGGGCTTTATTTAAATTCACCTATACATACGAGTACATAAATATATTCACACCTTCCAAAGATACAAACTCACAGGCTTTACTTCTTTATAACATTTGTATAGGGTGACAGTGGGTGGGACATATATATGCTACATATATGCTATAGCACGTAAAACCAATGGTCGTTGGGGCGGAAGGGTTCTCGAGTGCCGATCATTTACCGGAAGGCGTAGCGTTGGCAGGCCCCCCACACGGTGGACTGATGATCTGGTAAAGGTCGAGGGTTTCCGCTGGATGCAGGTGGCGCAGGACCGATCATTGTGGATTTTTTTGGGGGAGGCCTATACTCAGCAGTGGACGTCTTTCAGCTGACATGATGATGATGATAGGGTGGTATAGGTTTGGTTTCTAATCTTAGACCCGGTGGTTTCAGGTGGATACTTCTCGCAGATGCTGCAAGGCGGAAAGAAAACCACTTCTGAATTACGCAGAGACGTGCAGAGCCGCCTTTGCTAACGGGCCTAAAGTCGTTAGACCCTATGCTAAAGCCGCGAGGTACAGTCATAGAGAATGTGCCGGTAGGCACATAATGTTAATTAGATTAGATTATCTATACTACGTGTTTAGATTAAGTTAGAGATTAAGAGCGTGCGAGATGTACTCGTATGAGTGATTATGTATGAGGTACTATGTAGCTACTAGTAGGTATATAAGGAAATGGAGTTGGGAATAAAGGGTCAGTTCGGTCAGTTTTCTATGGTCAGTGGACTGTAGAAAACTGAATCTTAATCTCTAACTTAATCTAAACACGTATTCCAGATAATCTAATCTAATTAACTTTATGTGCCTACCCGGCACAGACAATATAGTACATTATCAATGCAGAGAACTCCAGGAAAACCAACTCGCGGATAAGTTGATTTTGACGGACGACGCGAAGCGGAGCAGATACTCGCATCCGCGAAAGTCATTGCCACCGTGGCATATATATACTGCTTTTCTCCAACAATTAAATATTTTTTTAAGGTAGGAATACAGCATGACTCATAAATATTGTCACCTTCAATCGATATCATTATTTTCAAGTTAAAAACTCTTAAAATAAATAAAAAAATTAAATGCATAATGTATGTTTTTATAATGACTAAAAGTGAATAGTATTACGAAATAAAAATTTCAAACAATGGTTTTAAATAAAACGTTCTCTTTCGTAAAAAGGTATGAGAGATTTTAAAAAACGTATGATAATTTAAAAGTAAGAAAACGCGAAGGTTGCGTGGTCAAACCCAATCGAAATAATTGCTTTTTGAAATAAACTCTATATCCCTAACATATAGTTCTATTTTCAAAAAGTATTTTACGCGACTTATCGGGTTTGACGCAACACGCAACCCTCGAACGAGGGAATAGTTAGTTGTTATCAAAGGGTTAAGAGTTACCCACATCACCCGAGATATTAGTTACGATACGAGGGCTGTTTGATTGATAAGTACCCGTAGTAACGCCAAAAATGGCCACCAAAATACTCGTAATATCTAAGTGGGTTTTAGATTCAGTTGCAGATTTCCTATCAAAAACTATAAAAATTCCAACATTTTCACGTCAATGATAAAGAGTCTAGCTTATAAAACAAAATTAAAAATATTGAAAAATTCACGTCGGATGAACCTAATTCAAAAATTATAAAATAAAGTAAATGCGAATCCCCCGACAGGGTATTTACGAAGTAAGTACATAGAGATAATAAATAGATTACAAAAACGGTTGTATGGTCGCGAGGTACTCGTATAGTTACAAAGCCAAAAAAATCCGTCGGGGGCTGCCATTGCCTGCTTATTTTAGAGAGCAATGTCTATACGTTCCTCACTCAAACGTTCCAGTTGTAGAATGAGCTCCTTCCCGAGGTTTTCCCAAGGGATTATATTATAGTATAGGGCTATTCAAAAAAGGAGTGTATACATGTTTAAAGAGTCAGCAACGCGCATTGAAACCCCTGGAGTTGCTAACGTCCATAGGCTGCGGTAACCGCTAACCATCAAGCGGACTGTATGCTTGTATGCCACCGACGTGGTAGAAAAACAATGGTTGTTTCTCACTTGACGCTATATATTCCGGAAACAAGCACGGTAGGCCCAAGGCAGAGCTCAGCGTAGGGACAAATGCCCGAAGTGTCCCATTAGAAAGCACTCTCGACGCCAACCCGAGGCCTGAAGGGCAAGCCCAAGTAGATCCTTCCTACCAAGTGTTTTACAAGAGAACCTGGAAGACGAAGGCTCGGAGCGTCCTTTGAGAGAGTTCTCTCCGCAAGCCAGAGGATCGAAGACCCAAAGGACGAGTCACCACTATCCACCTGTGTCTTTACAATTAAATTTGAGGGCCAAAAGCGCAAAGGTGAGTGGCAAGGCACGCAAGACCAAAAGCTGAGCTCCGCACAGGTGAGAAGGCCCGAAGTGCCTAAAAGCCTCAGCGTGAAGGGTCACGCTCTGTACGCGAGCCTACACGGGACTCTCGTGCACTATCCTATCGCTAAATGTTCAAATTAGAGCCGATCCAAGTTCCGCGTGGGGCCGAAGGTCCTAAGCTTCTCTTCAGATCGCGCACTACGAGTATATGCGAGCCCACGTAGACACTCACATCCTCCTTCCTCTATCACAAGCACATCAAATTTAATATCACTTACTTGGATCATTCATTCTAAATTTCGACGAACTTTTACTTTTTTACAAATATATTGAAAAAAAATCTTAATCGGTTTAGCCAATTTGGAGAATCTGCGTCTATTGCCTTTAATTTACCCTTTTTTTTTACCTGCGGAAATGCATTTACGCGTCCCGCCTGGCCGGGGAACTAGGACAGGTATGACGGACTCCCGGGAACCGCCCGGACTACCGACTAAAACCACCAGGGTATGCCCATCACGAAGCATTAGCATTAGTGGCGGTGACACGGGATCGCCAAGGCACACAACCGTGAACACCGCCTGCTGCAACAGCCGAAGCTGTTCCCTCACTGGCTCACTCCTGACGCAATCGCCTCCCACCCGTCGGCAAGCGTGCAGGGCGACACCACACACTTGCCGACCAAAGGACCTCCACGCCGGGAGAGAGTGAAGAACTCGGATTCACCCCCTCAGGTTTTCTCCCTCGTAGCCACCTCCGGCCCCGGCCTGACGGTGTCAGCCCCCGCTCCCGACCATAGCGGCCCTCTGCCGAAGCCAGGGTTACACGGGTCCGTAATTATTTTTACAGGCATACGGCATGGCCTGTCCCTCTCGCCGCACCTGGGGAGTCTTGCGACTCCCTGATGCGGAACACCCCATCCCCCATTGGTCGCATCTGGAGTGTCCTCCGCTAAACAGAGGAACACCCAGAGCGACCCCGTCTCCGGGTTATTGGTAGCACCGGTAAGCGATCCCTCCGAAAATGAATCACTTACCGTTGCCTCCAGGGCGCACCGGCCAGAACCCTTCCCCTTCCCCCAGACCCGCGAGGGTCCAGAGGAACTGGAAGAGCCCAGACACTCGTGGAGATTACCCGACGAGCGCCCCCCCTTAATTTACCCTTAATTTTTATACCTTATCCTTTCCGTCGTGGGTAACCAACCACCATATTAATTGCGCTCTGCTCTGCATATAATTTAGTGAACCCGTTTTGGAATAAATGTGCAAAATCCCTTTTTCGGAGTTCTGTACCCCCGAAACAACGTAATCGGGTCCCGTCGGGTCGTTTAGTAATAGGGTCCCGTTTTTACAACGTGTAAAAGCGGGACCCTATTACTAAGACTTCGCTGTCTGTCACCAGGCTGTATATCAAGAACCGCGATATTTAGACAGTTGCAATTTTCACAGATTATGTATTTTTGTTGCCGCTATAACAACAAATATTAAAAACATATGGATAGTGGTACGGAACCCTTCGTGCGCGACGGTCCGACTCGCACTAAGCCAGTTTTATAACATAACACGATAGTTATATCCATGCGTAGTGTGACAGTCATCACTTTTTAAAGAGCTATATCACGGTATTCTATCCATGAGGTTTCACAAAGTTCCTTACTATGTTATTCTGTTTCATCATACCTACAGCTCTCAGCAGTTCATACACAGAAGCTACTCAGAAAACACTATCAAAAGAAACACGACACGTTAATGCATATATATGTGCTCTCGCAAACTTCCCTATAGTGCTGATTTGCTCCATCATCAGTCCTTCAGCAGTTCAAGTGAAGAGGTTTCTCAATTCATACTAGCCAAACAATCGAAACACGGTTCACTAAATGATCACCTTAATAAGATTCCCTGCAATATTGTTCTGATCCATCATAAGACCCTTAACATACCATGTACATAAACTACTCAGCAAACACAATGAAAAGAGCCCAAACACGGCCAAATACCTATAAGCCTTCGAAAGGTTCTGTGTGATGTTATTTTACTCCATCATCAGACCCTCAGAAGTTCATTTACAATGGCTGCTAAGCAAACATAAACAAAAGGGCCCAAAAACGAACAGTAAGTAATCGAACCCCTGTACAGTTCCCTACTATGTTTTTTGCTCCATCATCTGATCCTCAGAGTTCAAGTACATGTACTCTTTACCCAGCACTATCGAAATCATCCACGGTGGTGAAGTTTTTCCGGAAAAAATGCGCTCAAACCGGCTCAAACGAACTTTCAAGCAAAAAATGTTTACTGCAGCGCCCCCTGGCGAGTTATGGTTGTAACAATTATTACGGGGTTCATCCCGAATGAACTACGAATCCATTGCAGAAAACCGTATCCAAATCGGTCAACCCGTTTTGGAGATATTGAGGTGCACACACAAACAAACAAACAAACAAACAACCTCTCATCCTAAACGCATATACCTTCTCCGTTCCGTCGTGGGTAAAAATCAATTTCACATAAAATTATATAACATAAATAGTCATATATTATCCATTTAAATTAGCGGTAGATAGTCAATAAATAACATGGCATACTTATTTTCAATATAATTTAGCCACATACCGGTCATATCGGGTACTTATTAAACAGTACTTATCATCGTCTAATTATCTTACTAGAGGGTCATATTATAATTATGCTTACTAAAGGCTTATTATTAAATCGCTGACAAGACCTAAATTGGCTTCTTACGGTTTTTAACAGGAACCAATTAATTCGGCGAAGTGAAGAAAGTATATGTTGATATTCAATATGTATAGAGAATAAAAAATCGGCCAAAAATATGTCGGGCCATGCTTAGAGTAGGGTTCCGTAGTTGCCCAATGAACTCAATGAAATAAAAACAATAAAAGGCAAAAGGGAATACCTTCGCAGCGTTTCATACGTATTTTACTAGGAAGGAAAGACTTTTTACGATAACTCTAAAAAAGCTTAATTTGATCATGTGCGCTATAGTTTTCGTGAAAAGTCTTTTTTAAGCTTAACTTTCATATTTTTAGGACCCACATTTCAAAAGTTAGAGGGGGAGACAAAATTTTTTTTTGGAGTGATTATAAAATTCACTTTATCAAAAAATGATTGATGAATACCTGTATTCATTTTGAAAAACCTATCCAACAACACCCTACACCATAGGGTAGAATAAAAAAAAACTTCAACCCCGCCTTTACGTGTAGGAAGATGCCCTTAATTTTTTTGTCAGATTTATTGATTTATATAATTCATACCAAATTGCAGCTTTCTAGCACTAACAATCACAGAGCAAAGCCACGGACAGACAGACGCACATGGCGAAACTATAAGGGTTCTTAGTCGACTACGGAACCCTAACAAGTTTTCTGTCTAAACACGAATTCATGAAATCGGCCTAATGGAAAAAATCACGAAATTAACTATTACATTTTTAATAATAGACGTCTAAAATTAACAACACAAATTTATACTTACATTTAAATCAAAAAATCTTCTGTTTTACATTGTAAATATCGTGCGTAGTATTTTTTAATAATTAAATTTTTGATAAATTGATTATGTAGCAGGCAGGTATATACATAGTTTCTGTTTCACTCCAACGCAGTCAGACACAGCCAAGGTCATTGGCGCTTGTCTGGTTCTTAATTAAGTTTTATTTGGAGCCTAGAGGTACTGTACTAACTGCAGACGTCAGCGCCATTTTCTAATTGGTCCTGTGTGTTCCGTGACACAAGCTGTCTGACGTGTTTGAGAATTGGGATTTAGGTTTAGTATTTTTCCCCTCACTAGCTCGGAAAGCCGTCTTTTATCCTTTGAAACAAGCGGGTAAAAACGCATTTTATCCACAAGTGGGGAAAGTAATTTGACCTTGGAGCGTGTTTGAGTAGCTTTTGACAGATAACAAAACGTAAAACGCTCATATTAATGGTTCGTTTGATATCAATTATCATTAAATAAATGGTTTGAGAATTTAATAAAAAATACCAAATTTAGCTTTATTTAATGATTTAAGTCGTAAACCTTAAAATTCTATAAGTTACATTTTTTTATAATGACTTTGAGTATAATTGTAAACGCACAAGTTGAGTGGATGCAATTTCCAAACGCATCGTCAGAAATGTCATCTTGTCAATGTCAACAAAAATATACACAACTTGTCACCGACTCCAACTCGCGTAAATATTATACACAACTTTCAGAGTTTTCTGTTATAATATCGTAAAAAAATCAGTGATTCCAGTGATGAAAATCATGCCTGTGGAACTGTGTTTTTTTGCATGTTGAACTTTCCTCGCTATAGTGAGGAGAAAATTTTTGTGTTACACACGGGTGCAAAGTTGTATTTTACTTCTCGTGTGTTGAAACACTCGCTACGCTCAGGATTCTATTTTAGAACCTTTCAACTATAGAATCCTCTCGCTGACTCGTGTTTCAATTCCACACTCGCGGGTAAAATACAACTTTGCACCCTTGTATAACAAATAACTATTATGCACCAGTTACATAAGAAGGGTTCTTAAAATTAGAGATTCGCAATAACGCGCGTATTCACGTGTGTATCACCAACTAAACACGACGAAAAGACACGTGTCTTATGCTGAAATGTAACAGTTCTGCAAATACTGATCAACAATAGGTTCTTATCTATGCATATGGAAGACAGTGTTGCTATCTGCTGCGCTGCCCTTTGCGATTGAGTTTGGAATCGGATTCATAGGGTTTCTTTATATTAGTCCTTAATCGAAACGTAAAAAAAGTCGACGCCTCGAGAACTACTTATAGAGGTATTGAGTCTTTCGCGCCATAGACCACCTGAGTAAAGTTTATGAATTTTACTGCTTGTTGTCGATTATCCAGCTGCTGCTGCCAGCGTTCGGCTACTTGTGCGAGTAGGTACGTTTGGAAAAAGACGACATTCATTTTAATCTTTGTTTGCGCTTTGCATCTTCTTTTATAACGCGCACTTCTAAGGTTTGGAATTCTCTGCCGGCTTCTGTATTTCCGAGTTCATATAACCTAGACCTTTATAACGCTCGAGTGAATAGGCATCTTCTGGGTGAGCTCGCTTCATCGTCGGCCTCACCTTTGCCCCCCGGCTAGATGCTGGCCAAGAGCAATACCATTTTCAATAAAAAAATGACTGTATTTATAAGCCTTTCTAAATCGACGGATCTTTTTAGTAACACATTTAAATATAAGACGTCAAATACAGTCTTAAATATATTATACACTTACAATACGTTTAGTTTGTTATATACAAACTTTATTAGCTGTAGCTCAATGAATGGAGCCGGAATGGCATTGACAATCATGAACTGTATAAGTACCTTATCATAGTTTTATGGCAATTATCCAAACGATCACTTTGTTGCGTTATAATATCGTGACAAATGTAGACCTCACTGTCGACATAATATTATCTTCTAAAAATATGTCACATCAAAAACCTCAACGTCTTTAATGTACTAATTATGTCATCCCGTTATGGGCTAAAGTTTTCAGTCAATGTTCTATCTTTTTCAGTGTGTTTGCAGAGCTCTCATTACTCTGCACTTACGTTGGTGTCTGTTGTATATTTACGGTACTCATAGCAGAAAATATTAAGCAGGTTAGTCAGCATATACGCATACATCATATTTACATTAGTCATCATCATCAACAAACTATAAATTGAATTTGATACAGGTTTTGTTTCACATGGGTTTCATTCGTTGGCTGGCCACCCAAGCAAGGCCACTTAATTACATCCTCTCTAAGCAAACATCGAAACAGATGAGATGAACAACCATTTGCCACGAATCATCATGCGAAAATCCATCTTTTGCACATGCAACTTTATGTATTTAGATATCACTGTTAATGCACTGTAACTCTTTATTTTTCAGCTTTTGGATACTTACTACCCCGTCGTAACTCTTTCAGTGCAGTATTACTGTCTCATTCTTTTAGTGCCATTAAGTATTATGACTCAAATAAGACATCTGAAATGGTTGGCACCTTTTTCCTTTCTGGCGAATGTACTGCTGGTCCTAACATTCGTGATATGCCTATACTACATATTCAAAGATCCTATATCCATCAAGGGTGCAAGTGCCACGGGAAATATAGCTAGATTTCCTGCTTTTCTATCGTAAGTATTTAATTATTTTTAGACAGAAGAAAGTTACAGTTACGAGTACGTTAATATGTGATTAAGAAAATTGGTGGTGTCATGGTGTGTAGGATCATAATTCTTATTTTAAGTGCACCCTCAGTATAATGCGACAGGTACAGTAGGACCGAAACTATAAGTAGGTATGTAACATTCCTCATCTACATTCCTAAAAAAAGCAATGCAATAAGTGCCTCATAATCAGAGCATGCAATCAAGGAATTTGATTTCTGGGCCACTTCGTACCTTGTCATTGTCACAGTGAAAATCAATATGAACGCTGCTAGAGATCTCATATTCTTGTCCCAGGGGCCCAGAAATAAAATTTCTCGACTGTAACCCGGTCGCAATATCCGTGCATGGTACTTACATGAACTCTAATTTGGGACTCCCTTAAGGTTTGACAGTCCTGCGTTTATAAGCGTCATTGGCAGGGTGGGAGAATTACTTACACATTCGGTTGTTCTATATTTCCACTAAACAGGAATTAATAAAAATCGTTAAATTAGATTTTTATCTACTCTTAAGTATAGAAGTTTTCGTGCAACAAGTAGGTTGCCTATTATGATAAAACTTATGGACACTCCAAAACCTTTTATATTCAGAACAGTAATCTTCGCGATGGAAGGCATCGGTGTGGTGATGCCGGTAGAGAATGTGATGAAAAAGCCGCAGCATTTCCTGGGGTGCCCCAGCGTGCTAGTGATAGCCATGACTTTTATCATGGTGCTGTACACCGTGCTGGGCCTGTTCGGCTACTTTAGATACGGCGATACAGTAATGGCAACAATAACGCTTAATTTACCAGTTGATGATTGGTATGTATATTCGTCGAAGTTTTTGTTACGTTCATCAAACATACTAATTGAAACTTTCAATTATGAAAACGCTTGGAGGTATACTACAAAAATATACCTCCCAGCCCTCATCTCACACCTCAAGCATTTTTGTATGGAATGTATTTATCAAATTTTGGTGAGAGGTGAGAACAAGTCGGGTTGTGGATAACACCCCCGGTCATTTATAGAGTTCTGGATATAACAAATGACTGTATTAAAACAACCAGAAATGCTTTAACCTTGCAGATAGAGATCTGATACCGACGTTATTAAGAAATTACAATTTAAAAATACCTTAACAATCAATTTTATTTCAGGCCTGCGATTTGTGCGAAATCTTTCATAGCGTTATCAATTTTCTTCACGTATCCTCTACAGTTCTTCGTGGTGGTGGATATTTTAACAAAATACGTCAACCCGCGCGTCAAGAAACAATACACAAACATTACTCAAATTTGCATGAGAATCTTCATTGTTTGGTTTTGCGGTAGGTTTGATGTTACTAATATACATTTTTAGGGTTCCGTAGTAAATAAGGAACCGTTATAGTTTCGCCATGTCCGTTCGTCCGACCGTTCGTCCGTCCGTCCATCCGTCCGTCCGTTCGTTCGTCCGTCCGTCTGTCCGTCTGTCCGCGGCTTGGCTCAGAAACCGTTACTATAATAGAAAGCTTTACAGGTAGGTATGGGAATATATATAATATATCAATCACACCGACAAAACGGTATAATAAGATGTTGAAAAATAATTTATGGTTCCTACCCTACACGTAAAGTATAGGGATGCAATTTCTTTCTTGCAAAACCCAATGAGTTAGGTATCGTTAGATAGCTCGTTAAAAAAGAATGTGAGCTTTCTTTAACAAATAAAAAGCTCAAATTGGCTTTACTGTAAACAATCGAGAGCCAGCCTTTTCACTTTTTCAGGTACCACTCATTTTAATGAAACTTGGCTTATTTATTCACATTTATGATTTGGTGGGATATCATATCATACTTTTTGCGGAATAGTCGACACCAACCTACTAAATATATTTTTGAAAAAATCTTTATCTACAAACTTTTATTTTCAGAACAATAATTGTACTTTACTCACAGATTTGTTTTAATACACGATTACCCACATTATTATGTCAAATTTAAACTTTCTGATCTATAAGTCCCGTAGTTTCTGCTTGAGTTTGAGCTATACATTTATTAAATTTTGATTTCTAAGCATACCTACACGTTTGTGAAAAATTAAAAAATAAATATGTATATTAATTTTCTGTGAAAAATGACGGATATGAGGGATCGCGAAACATCAAATTCTAGTTATTAGGTCAAGTGGGGTATCACCTGAAAAGGTCTTGGAGTTACATATTCTAAACCGGTCTTTCATTATTTCTACGGTGTTTATGATGTATGAAGTAAAATGTTTTTAAAAAATCCCCCCCAAGCTTAATTATTACATATGATTAAGGTTAATGTCAATTATCCAAGTAAAATATCGTTAATTTTGTACTAAAGCAGTAACGCTGCTAACGAAAGCTAACGTAATTTTAAAATATCGTTATTAACATATTTTGTAGCTAAGTACTTACCCGGTTTTTTAGGGTACCGTAGTCAACTAGGAACCCTCATAGTTTCGCCATGTCCGTCTGTCTGTCCGAGGCTTTGCTCTGTGATTGTTAGTGCTAGAAAGCTGCAACTGGGTATGGATATATAAATCAATAAAACTGACAAAGTCGTATAATAAAATGTAAAAAAAATTATTGTGGTACCTCCTCTACACGTAAAGTGTTTTTTTTTTTTTTGTTTCAAGGTGTGGGGTTTTGTTGGATAAGTCTTTCAAAATGTATAGAGGTCTTCTTCAAACATTTTTTGATAAAGTAAATATTTTCGGAAATATTCACTCCAAAAGAAAAATAAACCCTCTAACTAATGAACTATATATCCAAAAAATATGAAAGTCAAACTTAATAAAGACTTTCAATCAAAATGATATGATCAGTTAAGCTGTTTTTGAGTTATCGTAAAATTCTTAGTAAAAGACTTATGAAATGCTGCGAAAGCATTCCCTTTTGCTTGTTACTGTTTTTTTTAAGTAAATTCATTGGGCAACTACTGAACCCTACACTGAGCGTGGCCCGACATGCTCTTGGCCGATTTTTTAACTTGGCTGGACACGCGGTTTAGATACAAACTGTAATTTAATTTTCAGTAGTTCGCGTCATCTTTTATTTGATTAAAATACTGTTTCAGGTGCCATCGGCATAGCACTGCCGATGTTGGAACAGATCATCAATATTGTGGGCGCTTTATTCTACTCCATCCTGGGCCTCATCATCCCGGGCACTATAGACATCATATTTCTGTGGCCTGACTTTGGCCGGTATCGCTGGATCCTCTGGAAGAACTGTTTCATAGTGCTGTTCGGATTCACCTGTTTAATTTCTGGATGTGCTGTTACTATAGGGGACATTGTCAAGAATTTACATGAGCAAACTGTGTGATAATAAATCAGTGATTGTTATACGAAAGTGTTGACGTTATCTGACGTCTAATTTTAAACGTGAAAAAAATGTCTGCATTTATCTTAATATGAAACCAGGCATAGAGTTCATAATAAATATATGACAGAAACGTGTATACTTAATCCTTAAATACATTATTCTGAATTATGTTTTTATGAGTCATTTAATTATTATTTTTGATAACACGTCGGTTGCAAACAAACGCACGGCCCGCCTGATAGTGAGCGATTACCGCAGCCTATGACCGCCTGCAACTTCAGGGGTGTCACATGAGCGTTGCCGACCCTTCAAAAACGTATACGGCAGGGAGCTCAGACCACAACTGGAGCAGAGTAAATTCCTTTAAAAACGTACCGAACACGACCCTTTTATTCCATTTTTCAAAGAAAACGTTTACTTAACCGTTAATACCGCTTTATGTCTAGAAAATAAATAATAAAGAGAGTATTTTAGAGTTTTTGTTCTAGAAAATAGATACTTGTTTTAGTATTAAAAAATATTTTATCATTTAGCCAAAAATATGTAATTATATACACTAAGTCATTTTTTGTCTTTCCACGTGTAACACACGGTCGCTGGCATTCGTTCAAATGTAATTATGATTTCAGTCTGGTTTGTCACAAATAATGTGTAAAATAGTTGTGAAGTGCTACGAGTAGTTTACAGAGTGCCAATGCATAAATAATTTCCCGAAACTATTTTAGTTCACTGAACGAGCCATGCGTAAAAAGTAAAGAATAAAATACTGGTTAGTTGTTGAAAACAGAGAATAATTCAGTGGTAAGAAAATAAGACTGCCTTTCATTTTCCTCCTGAAGTTTACCCACCATTATGTAGCAAAAAAAAATGCATCGCCTGAGAAAAACAGCCACTTAACAAATTGCTTAAAATACATATGGAGTAAAACAGTCAACTCCACAAGTTTAAAAGTTATCGGTTAACTCCAATATACCCGCCATTTTCGTAAAAATTTCGATCGCCTAGATGTGTGTTCTCGCATAAGATAACAATGTTTCGTGTTCTTGGTGTACGAAGAAGGTACTACTGTACATGGCAAAGGTAAGTACTATTATTGTTTTTTATTAATATTTCGTTGCTTTTGAGCTGTAAATCCAATACAATCACTGTTTTAGGGTTGGGTTAACCTGTTATCAACCAATTTCGGCTGACATGATGATGATGATGATTTGACATAGCCTTCCGAATCGTTAAACTTACGTGGCAGTGGGCGGGGCACATTGCACGTAGAACCGATGGCCGTTAGGGCGGAAAGGTTCTCGAGTGGCGACCACTTACCGGAAGGCGCAGCGTGGGTAGGCTCCACACAAGATGGACTGATGACCTGGTAAAAGTCGCTGTAGTCCGCTGGATGCGGGTGGCGCAGGACCGAGCATTGTGAAACTATTTGAGGGAGGCCTACGTCCAGCAGTGGATGTCCTTCGGCTGATATGATGATGATGAATATTTTCGCACAACACCCAATTATGTACCCCCACCCAATATTTTAGTTTCAATATTTTTTGTCCCTCCTGTAAACTTCCATAATATGACGTTAGCAGGTTTACACTATTAGCCGACGATATAACAAAGGTTCTCGAGTGGCGACCACGTACCGGATGGCGTAGCGTGGGCAGGCCCCCCACACGGTGGACTGATGACCTGGTGAAGGTCGCGGGTGTCCGCTGGATGCAGGTGGCGCAGGACCGGTCATTGTGGAAGTCTTTGGGGGAGGCCTATGTCCAGCAGTGGACGTCTTTCGGCTGACATGATGATGATGATGATGATGAAAAGACAAACGCTTGTGTGCCTATAATAAAAAGGTGAAATGTTTGAAAAAAATATTTTGAAAAAAAGAAACAATTATAATAGACTCCAAACTATAAAGAAATACACGGGTATTTCTTAGTGCACACGGGTGCACTATGAAGAATACTTGTATACGGATGCATTGCTTTGTCAGTGAAGACGAGTGCCGAGGAATAAAAAGACCGCGTTATGGAGAGGTGCTTTATTCTTACCGGTCAATCGTACACTAATTTATTGCTAAGCTTATGATTAATATTGCACTTCGGATATATTGATGCGTGTGCGAGGTTAATAGCCTTATTTGGGGCTAATGCAAAGTGCCTACACACGCATCGTTGCAGAAAATAATGTACATCTTTGTACATATTGCCCTCTCAGAAGAAGGCTCCAAAGGCAAGGTAGGTAGTAAAATAACATTAGACAATAGTGTGCAATAGGTGCAAACAGTAAAGGTAAAATAAGTATGTTAAATTCTAAGACATATTTGTAAAATTGTGCGCGTCATGTTAAAGTGTAAAAGTGCAATATAGCTACTGTAAGATAATAAGTTAAGGTCAAAATAGGTTGAATATGTTTGTTTAAAAGTCAGTACTAGTGCTAGTGTCAAAAACCACTTGCTTCGCGGAAGTGGTATCTTTCCGCGCACTCCCGCACTCTATTACGTCACTTTTAACACTATCACATGTTTCTTCACTGGCACGTAGTTGCTGCTGTGTCAGTCTCCGAGTACCTGTACGGTACTTATAGTACACGACGACACCCATCAGAAGGACAACAGTGCTGACGAACAATGATGCTCCAATGGTCATGTGGGTTATCGAAGTATTTAATACATCGTTAAGTGATGAGAACTCTGGTACAGTGCTTGTATCTAACTCAATAATTGATTTTGCAACGTAATCTTTGTTCGCATACAGCATGAAGGCGTCACCTTTCAAAACACAACCTCGACCTAGAGTTATCAGCCCGTTGTTACGTAATATCTTCGACGTCAAACCGTCTGGGCATAAAATGCGGACTAGACACTCATTGCAACACGGATATTTGTCCGAGTCATCTTGTGCTAGTTGTTTAAGGGTTCTCAAGGCCAAATAGGGTGCTGATTTTTGGCCATACGTGATGGTGGTAAGTTGGTATTCCCTTAAAGGCTGATTAGGGGCATCTCGCCATACGATCTTCTGCAGGTTCTGATCATCGGGGTGGACCAGAATCATTCTGTACATTTTCTCACAATCGGAGGACATGACGTATTTGTAGTGTCTCCATCTAATGAGTAGACTTTGCAAGTCTTGGTGTAGTTTGGGTCCGCATTCCATTAGGTCATTTAGACTGTGTCCAGATGTAGTTTTTTGGCTAGCGTTGAATACTACACGCAGTTTTGTAGTTAAAGACTCCTCTTTTTTTATTCCATGGTGTGGTGCGTAGCAGTGTGGGTTCACGTTTCCAGAACATTCTTTCATGTGTCCCATTTTGATGTATTCATTAATAAAATTCCTGTAACTTTCTGCGAGGTGTTCATCTTTCGTTAATCGCTTCTCAAGTTGTCGGAATTGAGCTATTGCTTGCGGTTTGGATTCTCCCAAGAGGTCGGCGAAGTTTTCCTTCATCGGCAGCCGAACCTCGTATCTCCCATTTTTGAGCCGCCGAGTCGTGGTAGTGTACAGGTTTTCGCAGTACACTTCCTGCGGTGTCATGGAGTTATTTGTGTCAGTGATGTCTTCGATCTCCCAATATTTTGCTAAGTCCTCAGTGTCATTAATTACTGCGTGACAGTTGTAAGTTTTCACCGCTCCCGAAAGTATCCAACCTAACTTTGTTTGTTGCGCCATGGGTATGTTTGAGCCTTTCACTAACCCATTCATCATTATTTGATTATATACCTCCACATCTAGGAGAATATCTATGGGTTGGGATATGTTATATTTCGGATCTGCTAGTGTAATGCCCTCTATATGCTCCCAGTTTCTTTTTTCGAATGTAGCGCTGGGTAAATTATTAACGACGCGTGTCATCACTAGTGCGTCCGTTGAAAATTCGAAGTCGTTATGTAATGATTTGCATTGTAAAGTTACCTTTCCTCTACTTTTGTTCGATAGAGTCCCGACGCCAGATACGTTTGCTCTAAGTTGCTCCCTCTGCAACCCTAATCTCTGTGCTGTGTTTTCATTAATAAGCGTAATCTCCGAGCCCTGATCGATGAGGGCTCTAAGTGTGATATACTCCCCATGACTGTTAGCCACTTGAACTAGTGCCGTGGGGAGTAGTATTTCGTCGCTACTCCCGGTAACGAAATTGTTTTGCATATGCCTTTGTGGTGACATGGCCGTCGAAGTTGATGCGTGCGGTAATGAGGACGTTGGCTTCGAGGCCGCTACATTTCCAAAGGCCTTATGTAACACAGTATTGTGAGGCTCATTGCATTCCTTGCAGCGTTTTTCTGATTTGCAATAATTCTTGGTATGCACATATAAACAGTTTTTGCACACGTTGGACTTTGTAACATATTTTATTTGCTCGCCTGTTGACATGCTTAGAAATTGCTTGCATTGAAATAATGCGTGATCATCGTTGCACAATGGACATTTAATTTTATTTGCAGATACGTGACAATTATAATTGTAATGTGGGGTAAATGCGCCATTTGTTGGCTGATTTACGGGTTTTGAATATTTATTGAAGGTTTGTGTATGTCGGTATGATCCTTGCAGTTGTTTGGTCGGGTTGCTGTCAGGTTTTCTTCTTGTCAGTGGTTCTAATGCAGTGAATTTCGCTTCAATGAAATTCATGAATTCGTCAAGGGTTGGCAACTCCCGCGGATGGGCTCTTACTTCCATATAATCGGTGTAGGTATCAGTGTCTATTTTCTCACATAAAATATGGACAAATATTGGATCGCATGAAGAAGTATCCACGCCCAAATTGGGGATTGCGTGTAGGGTTTCCATGCTAGTGTCATATAGCCCTTTCAACTCTAAGGCCGATTGCTTTTGTATGTTAGGCTGTCTCATGAATGCTTGCAGTTGCTTAGTGAATAAGAGTTGTTTATTGTTATACCTATGTGTCAACAACTCCCAGCACACGTCGTAGTTTTCGGCACTTACTTGTAAATGTTGCACAAGTTTTTCCGCTTCACCCTTCAGTTTTCCCTTCAAGTGCTGCATTTTCTGGGTTTTTGTGAGGGTGGGGTTGTTGTGAATAGCCTCAGTATAGAGATCCTTAAAAGTAGGCCACTGCGTGTAGTTCCCGAAGAATTGGGGAATCTCCAATTTAGGTACTGATAACTGCTGATGAATGGAAGATGAAAGTTTGTTGTTAAGTTGCCTTTTAGACCGCTCATATTTCAGCTCATGTAACATGTAATTGTCATAATAGTCGATGTCAGTGCCGTTGGTAATACTGTCAATTTGCAAATGTAAGTTCTCTACTGTGTTCCATCGGGATTGCAATATTTTCAGTTTATCCTCAATTTCCCACTTTTCAACAAGGTTGTCAGCTTGTATGTTTTCCACATACCTTTTCAATGCCCGGAAGTTGGCATTTTGCAACTGCTTAAATTCCAACAGCTTGATGTCCTCCCCGAGAAATTTGCTGGTGTCAAATATCACTTTTGCTGCGGGATTTTCGTCCTCCCCGAGATATACCTTCCTGTCACTAGGGCCCGCGGTGGATTCAGTAGTCGCAGGCACGTTGACGGCTTGCAGGACTTTGCGCGTTCCTGAGTACCAACCGGAAATGACCTCTAGTATGTTGTCGGTGAAGTATTGATGATTTTTGTCACTTTCTTTTTGTAACTCTGTGTCGTTCTGTTGACACTCTTGCCACAGAGCTTCCAACTTTTCCAATCGGTCGGTTACATATTTTAAAGTCTTCCTGCTCGCAGAGTCCTTTTTAAAATTGGCTTGTATTTTCCTGATCTCCTCCAAAATCTCAGCTTGGCGGGCGATCAATTCGGATGTCATTTTGATGATAGATGCAAGGTGTAAAATATGGAAAGATCTTACTTGAAATGCGGCTACTTATTCGTCTGCTCGCTGCAAGAAGCTGGCTGCTCTGTTGCTGGTGCTAGCTGCTGGGTGCTGGGTGCTATTATGCTGATGCAGGATGCTGTATGCACTCGCGATTTAATGTCATTTGTCAATGTCACTGGTTAAGATCACAGACCTCGGGCACTATTTTTCCGCGGCGACGGCGTTAAAATCGAACCGAAGGTCCACATATTGAAGGACCAAAAAACAATGTATACGGATGCATTGCTTTGTCAGTGAGGACGAGTGCCGAGGAATAAAAAGACCGCGTTATGGAGAGGTGCTTTATTCTTACCGGTCAATCGTACACTAATTTATTGCTAAGCTTATGATTAATATTGCACTTCGGATATATTGATGCGTGTGCGAGGTTAATAGCCTTATTTGGGGCTAATGCAAAGTGCCTACACACGCATCGTTGCAGAAAATAATGTACATCTTTGTACAATACTGTAATAGCTATAAATATGCCTATAAAGTTTGAAGAGTTTCCTTGATTTCTTCAGGATCCCGCCATCAGACCCTGTCTTGATGAAAGAGGACAGCTAGAAATATACCATTATAAACAATAAAAATAACTCCCGAAATTTGTTTTAATAGTCTCCGAGTAATCGGTGAACATCCATCAAAAAATATTTCGACGAATTGAGAACCTCCTCCTTTTTTGATGTCTGTTGAAATAGTAGTTTTTCTACTCCAGCACTGTAATCTGTCAATTCAATGACTGACAGCAGTATTCAAATATTAAACAATATGTTTGTATATTTACAGGAACACACGTACTCGTTGACGTATACAGACACTGTGTCTGTATACGTCAACGAGTATGTGTGTCCCTGTAAATATACAAATACTACTACATATGCAAAAACGTCTCGAAAGTAATTTACCTGTATGTATAAAGTTGAGACACACGTCAACGTATGTATGGCTACAGAGGTCACAACTACAAATGCAAAGTCTCGAAAGTAATTTACCTGTATGTATAAAGTTGAGACACACGTCAACGTATGTATGGCTACAGAGGTCACAACTACAAATGCAAAAAGTCTCGAAAGTAATTTACCTGTATGTATAAAGTTGAGACACACGTCAACGTATGTATGGCTACAGAGGTCACAACTACAAATGCAAAAAGTCTCGAAAGTAATTTACCTGTATGTATAAAGTTGAGACACACGTCAACGTATGTATGGCTACAGAGGTCACAACTACAAATGCAAAAAGTCTCGAAAGTAATTTACCTGTATGTATAAAGTTGAGACACACGTCAACGTATGTATGGCTACAGAGGTCACAACTACAAATGCAAAAACGTCTCGAAAGTAATTTACCTGTATGTATAAAGTTGAGACACACGTCAACGTATGTATGGCTACAGAGGTCACAACTACAAATGCAAAAAGTCTCGAAAGTAATTTACCTGTATGTATAAAGTTGAGACACACGTCAACGTATGTATGGCTACAGAGGTCACAACTACAAATGCAAAACGTCTCGAAAGTAATTTACCTGTATGTATAAAGTTGAGACACACGTCAACGTATGTATGGCTACAGAGGTCACAACTACAAATGCAAAACGTCTCGAAAGTAATTTACCTGTATGTATAAAGTTGAGACACACGTCAACGTATGTATGGCTACAGAGGTCACAACTACAAATGCAAAAACGTCTCGAAAATAATTTACCTGTACACCAATGCAAGTCTATACCGTACCGTAAAGTGTAGACAACTAATTATGCATAATATGACTGATGGGAGGAAATCATCATGGATTTCCATACAATATTAATATATTTAATTATAATACAACTGTTTTTTTAAAGAGGCACGCCACAATGTCCGTAGTCCTTCACCATTTCGATTTTTAATTTAAATCAAATATTTCAACAAGAGAGCAAGAGCTTTGCTGCGAGTGTTGATGTTGAGTCCCGAGCAAGCGAAAGATTCTAAAATCAAAATTAGAATCTTGAGCGTAGCGAGGGACTCAAAGACACGAGATGCAAATATCTTTGCTCTCGTGTGATACATACAACTTTTCACCTCAGCGGGGAGAACATATAACGCAAAGGAAAAGTGACTGAGAGAATGAATTTTAAGAGGACTCCATGGCCCAGCCGATCTTGAGAATTGAACGCCGCTTCACCGCCGGCCAAGTTTCCCCTGATCTAAACATCGCGGTGACTCGCTACACGATTTCGCTTTGTTCGATATAGCGTAAGGTCCTTACGCCGAGCACGAAGTTCTTATATTAGTGTTATTTAATTGAAACTACACTCAAATGAAACGGATTCACTTCGTATCGAATTTGCATACAATGCAGTTTCATTTTGTATTGCACTATACGTTTGCATTACAATATAACATATCAATTATTGATATGTTATATTGTATACGTAAATTAATAAAATATCATAGTACCTATACTTACTGAAACCATCAATATACTATTTCCAAAGTATTTACTAACTAGTAAATACTTTACTAAGTATACTTAACTGAGTATGTTAGTCACTAAATGGGAAATCCAATTATGAATTATATTTCTTTGTTTTTCAAATACGTCTCGTAATACGTACAGTACGCACGTAATATTATATTGAATTTAGCGAAGATTTATTTTACTTCCATATATCTTGGCTCTAAGTAGTTACTTCCCTGTAATGCATGACGCAGCTAAAAATTCGTTTAAAGTTGAACTTAACGTACGGCAATTAGAGTCGCGAATCGTATCGGCCATATATGGCTTCGTATGCACTAGAGCCTTATTGGGGTTTAAATTGCCATTTGTAACACTAGAATCCATTCAAATATCGACCTTGAGTAAAGCAAGCTAAGCAAGAAGGTTCAAATGGAAATGCTCGTCATTATTTGTTGGTTGTAGGTGCTGAACATTAATAAATACATACAAGTACATACATACATAAAATCACGCCTGTTTCCCAGAGGGTAGGCAGAGATTACAGATTTCCACTTGCTACGATCCTGACATACAACTTTCGCTTCATGAACTTTCATAACATTCTTCATGCATGCGCGCCGATTTAGGGTACTCTTGACCTGGGCTTTCTGGTCTCTGGTCTGGTCTCCGATTTGGTCGGAGTACGGTCGCCGAGGTCTTCCCCTAACAACTTTTCCATTCACTCTTCCTTCATTCACTCGTTTTGTCAGTCTTCTTTCATCCATCCTCTCTACATGTCCAAACCATCTTAATATACCTTTCTCAATTTTCGTCACTATATCTTCATTCACTCCACACCGGATATGACGGTATTTCTCACTCCATCTCTCAAAGTAAAGCCACACATACTTCTCAGCGCTCTCATTTCCACTGCATTCACTTGACTCTGATGTTTTTTCTGCCACACCCAACTTTCGCTACCATACATTAGTGTCGGCACCAACACTCCTCTATGTACAGCCAGCCGCGCCTTTTCTGACACTTTCTGGCTGTTCATAAAAGCGGGAAGTGCTCCATTCACTCGATTCCCAGTTCACTCTCCTTTCAATATCTCCTTCATGCTTACCGTCTCTCGTGAACAAAGTCCCCAAATACACAAACTCATCCACTTGCTCCAACCTCTCTTCATCTACCGCAATTTCACAAACATTCAATTCATTTTCATTCCTTTTCGCGGAAACAATCCGTGCATGCTAGTTACCATGTTCTGTAGCTTCTCAGCCGACAACGCTAATAAAACCTGGTCATCGGCGTAGACATTTGATAAGCAACCCATTCATTTCCAACCCACATTCATCGTCATTCAAATCTTGCAAGCAACTGTCCAGAAATAGATTAAACAGCCACGGTGACGCTACACATCCCTGTCTAACACCCTTTTCGATGCTAAACCATTCAGTGTAGGACCCGTTTAGTCTCACGCAAGCAGTGGAATCCTCGTAGAGAGATTTCAGAGCTTGAACGAGATGGTCGCTCACTCCATACTCGGACAGTACCGACCAAAGTTCATTCATCATCACTCTGTCATAGGCCTTCTCCAAATCCACGAACGCGCAATATACCTTTTTTAATTACTAAATAGAGGCTGAACATTGGATGATGGTAGCATGACGCAGCAGGGGGGGGCGGGTTTCTTCGAAGATGACATCATCCCTCCCATCTTCACAAAAGTAAAAAAAACGCCCAAGTGCGTGTCGGACCACGCACAAAGAAGGGCTCCGTACCGACACCTACATTTAAAACATACAAAACATCAAATTAAAAAGGTCGTATCTTCATAGGAAACTCACGTTACTCTACGCCCTTTTGTTTGGGCAAGACAGTTTTTCAGCAATAACTCAAAAATTGTTGAAGGGGTTTACTAATGTAGGTACATCATCTTGATTTCTAGGGTTCCGAACCCAAAGGGTAAAAACAGAACCCTATTACCAAGACTTCGCTGTCCGTCCGTCTGTCTGTCTGTCTATCTGTCCGTCTGTCACCAGGCTGTATCTCATGAACTGTGATAGTTAGACAGTTGAAATTTTTACAGATGATGTATTCCTGTTGCCGCTAGAACAATAAATACTAAAAACAAAATAAAATAAATATTTAAGCGGCTCTCACACAAAAAACTTTTAAAAAGTTGCTTGTTGTGTCATCAGGCGCGCTGGGTCTAAAATGTATGGGAACACTAAAATCCGACACACACTTGACCAAAATTCTACTTGATATTTTTTAACGTTCTTATTACTGATAAATAAATTAATATATATATATGTTATTGCTAAAATTAATTAAAAGAGGTTTAATAAAATGTCTAATGTTGTATAGATAATAGTACGGAACCTTTCGTGCTCCTACTCGCACCTGGCCGGTTTTTTTTTTCAGAATTTTAAACTTCATAGTTTGGAAATTAGAGGGGGGGGGGACACACTTTTTACAACTTTGACAGCTAATATCTCACCAACGGTTGACTTAAATGGAAAGGTTTTTTAGAAACCTGTTTTGGTGCTCATAATCTCATCTCCGAGTAAATCGGCTGTGACATACGGACGGACGGACAGATATGACGAATCTATAAGGGTTCCGTTTTCGCCATTTTGGCTACGGAAACCTAAAAAGTAATTAATTTCGTGTGTTTCAAAAACAATTTTTTTTTCTTTAGAAGTGAATATTTCCGAAAACATTCACTTATTAAGTATGGGTCCAAAAAAGTGAAAAAAAAACATGAAAGTATAGCTTAATAAAGACCTTCCACGCAAACTATAGCGTACATGATCAGTTAAGATGTTTCTGAGTTATCGTAAAAAGTCTTCCCTTCTTAGTAAAAGACGTATGAGACGCTGCGAAGGTACTTATTTCCTTTTGCTTGTTATTGATTTTTTTAAAGTAAGCTTATTGGCCAACTACGGAACCCTACATTGCGCGTGGCCTCACACGCACTTGGCCGGTACTAAAACGCAACTTAACACCGCGAAATAATATATAGCATGTGTCCAATACGTCCATTCCGAAGATTTGTTCTATTAAATTAATTAGATCGATCCGAGGCAGTATTGTTACTTCGCGCTATGAAGAAGATGGCGACAAAGATAGTTAGAACTCCAGTCGTATCTTACACTATTTCAATTTATTGTAAATAAACAGATCCTGGCAGCAAGCGACACAGCCTCCCCGCTCGAAGGTCGGCGCTAGACTGAGCGCATGTACCTTTTCGCGACATTTTGAATAAAAATTCATGTCATCAAAACGAATGATCGTATCGAAATTTCAAACGTTCACATTTTAGATAAATAAATTACCAATCTTTTTCCGAAAGAAGCGTGTAAATATCGTGTGTAGAGTAGTGAATTTTATGTTGAAAACAGCCTTTTTCAAGATTGATTTTGACATAGTATTTCAAGTTATACAAAAAATTCAAACGTTCAGATTGTTAACAAAGGATCAAAGCATAATATACTTAGTCGGCTAATAAGTTCTGTCACTAACCTTTAAAATTTAAATTTGGAACTCCTAAAACAAAAACCGTTGTGCATTTGAATTTCGAATCTTTTTTAAATATTTGAGTAGTATAATTTTGCAATTTTCTGTTTTCTTTAACATGGAGTGGACGCTTAAAGATAGCCGTACCGCAATAATTGCACTATATCGTTGTGGACACTCGCCGACTAAAATTTTTAAGCTACTTGAAAATTTTAAATTCTCTCTAATATTTGTGTATTGTACCATAGAAAGATACAGTGAGGTCTCTAGTTTAAATGACAAGAAAAGAAGCGGTCGTCCGCGTGCAGCTAGGACTCCAGCGGTTGTACAAGCAATTAGGGCACGCATTGCCAGAAATCCCGCTAGGAAACAAAAAGTTATGGCCCTCCAGATGGGTTTGAGCAGAAACACGGTGAAAAGAGTGCTTAATCAAGACCTGAGACTTCGTGCTTATAAACGAAAAACTGGCCATCTTCTCAATGGTCGGCTTAAAGCTTTATTGAAGAAGTACGCTAAAAATAAGCATCGTTGTATACTGTTTTCGGACGAGAAAATTTTTGACATAGAAGAAAACTGTAATAAACAAAATGATAGAGTGTACGCTCGCAATAGTAAAGAAGCGTCTAATAGCATTCTCCGTATTCAAAGAGTTCATCACCCTTCATCTGTGATGGTTTGGCTGGGAGTTTCTTATGCGGGCGTCACTAGTATGCATTTTTGTGAGAAAGGAGTAAAAACTAGTGCCAAAGTGTACCAAGACACGGTGATGACTAATATTGTGAAACCACTATCCCATACGATGTTTCTAAACCAGCATTGGGTTTTCCAGCAGGACTCTGCTCCAGCCCATAAGGCAAAGTCTACACAAGCCTGGCTCGCCTCCAATAAAATCGACTTTATACGGCATGAAGATTGGCCCTCCTCTAGCCCAGATCTTAATCCGTTAGACTACAAAATATGGCAGTACTTAGAGGAAAAGGTGTGCTCAAAACCTCATGCAAATCTAGACTCGCTGAAAAAATCCCTTGCTACGGCAGTGGCCAATATCGACATGAAAGTGGTGCGTGAATCCATTGACGACTGGCCACGCAGACTTCAAGCCTGTGTAGATAATTATGGCGGTCATTTTGAATAAATGTAATACATTTAGATTCTCTAGTTTATAAGCTTTCAAACGCTGTACAAATTATACGGAATAAACTTAAACTTTTGTTTTTATTTGATACTATGTATATGACAGAACTTATGAGCCGACTAAGTATATATTTTCCAGATTTTTGCACTGGACAGTTTCAGAGCCTTAGTGTTTCAAAGTCTATAGTTTAGGGCATATCCGCGCCTTAAATGTTCCAACTTTGTATATCACCCCGCAGTATGAAAAGATGACCTGCGACTAACCAACGATATGGACCGGGAAACGAAGGGTTGCAGGCCAAGTAGATATAGATATGGATACGGATAGGGATACGCGGCCTGCAGCCCAATGATTTTCTCAAACACATACGAGTATGTACAATGAAATAAAAAAATACACCATTTTAACAAAACAAATTCAAAAGACGCCATGTTTGACATAAAATAAAAAATAAAAAAAACTTCCCGGAGTTCTCAGCGTAGGCCTTCAATTTTGTAAAAAAATCCTTAACAGTTTTCAAGCAGCGAAACCGCCATGTTCGTGCCACTCAGGTGAAAATATTATTGTATGCAACGTTACAAAATTAGGTCGTAAAATTCTTACCTACAGCGACTCTCGATTTTTTTTGGAACTGTTGCATGATAGTGCTATCGTTGTGCTCGTATTATGCATATCTTTTACCGCGTGTAAACCGTACCGCGCTAAGAAAGGTACGAGACGCTAATTATATAACTATTGTAAACAATACTTCTTCGAAGAGTCAACCGAAATTAATTAAATAAAAGAATAAAAAAATACAAAAAATAAGCATATTGTCCAAAATTAATAATATGTAGTACCTATCGCAAACACAAACGAAGAAAAACGTCCACGAAGTTTGTATGGAAAGAGCTTGCCCAGCTTGCTCTACCCTTCGCCTTAATTTCGAATTAAATTTTCTGCACACTTAGTTATCACCAGACAGAGTTCGGAAAGGGTGTGCTGTTTTGCGGACCCGGGTATGTCCTAAAACTACGACCAAGACCACCGGGGGATGGGCAGCAGCATCCCTGGAGTGCGGTGGAGATACTGCGATCACCAACCCGCATGCCAAGCGTGGCGATTATGGCATACACCCCCCGTGAATTTGGGGGAGGCCTATGTCCAGCAGTGGACGACCTTTGGCTGATATGGTGGTGGTGGTGGTTGCATGATAGTGCTATCGTTGTGCTCGTATTATGCATATCTTTTACCGCGTGTAAACCGTGCCGCGCTAAGAAAGGTACGAGATGCTATTTATATAACTATTGTAAACAATACTTCTTCTAAGAGTCAACCGAAATTAATTAAATAAACCGAAATAATTTAAAAATCTAGTCCTGCGGTAACCTGATCGTTGATATATCCGCGCGCCAAACACGCACGCGCGCGCGAAGCATGGTGACACGTGAATGCTCAATTTCATTAAAGTTGACTAATGTCGACACGTGATTAGTCAATATTCATGTGATTATAGTTTGGTCTACGAAGTCTTAATTATAAACATTAAAATTGACGAGTAGAAAAAAGTAACAAATTGTTATTTCCTGGATGTTTATCAAACATTTTTTATCTATTCCAAGTCGTGACTAATCGGATCATCCTGTTGACATGCAGTCAATCTCTCACAGCAATTCAGGAGAAAAACATCGCACGTGTCTACGGTTCTACCATTACTTGCGACTTCTGCTAATTCTTATGAATGATTTTTCACAAATGACGTGCCAATTTTCACGTGCTCCGAAACACGTGGTCGAGTCGGGCAACGTGTAGCGCGTAGTAGTCTCTCTCAAAGTTCAATGGCAAGCTGAATCAATTGTCGCGACTCCTATTAGAAGCAGGGTTTCAGAGATCCTTTGTCATGGGTAGTCGATAGAACTAAACTGTATTTAGGTTTCCAGAGTTTTAATATGAAGACAACGTTACAGCCCTTAAGGGTTTCATGCATAAGTAATGTAATGAATTTTTTTTTGGTAACTGTCTATAGGACCAAACTGGCCTTTAGGCCAGCAACTTCTCTCGCGTGAGGTAAGAACTTGCAGCATAAAATGTAGTGTAGTTTTTTAAACAAGCATTATTCTCCGTAGAAAACTACTTGAATAAATCTACAATCACTACGTACTGCATGATGGGCACCTATAATATGCAGTAAGTACGCCTGATGTATTTATACTCTTACAAAACTTTTCGTGCATTGCTATTTATTTTGCTACCTTAAACGGAACCAATAGTAGTTTAAACCAGCTTGTTCATGGTACATGACACAAATTTGTCTGAGTAACCAATAACGTTGCGTGACACACTTATAACAATGATAAATCAATATAAAGTTCAATATCAGCAACAATACAGCAGGTAGCGAAGAAATATAACTATTCTTGTCTAATTATTTCGAGTCTACGTACGATCAAAACGGAGTTTCGATAAAACCTTTAAGAGATGTGATCAATTCACGCAAGAAGTCAAAATGGGTACTCCCTTTCATCCTTTTCCTAGAACTATCCAGTGATTTCACCAAATTCCCAAGTCTGTATATGATAAAATCGGCCAGTCAGGTCAACTCGATTTGTAACCATTTCACTACAAGTTAAAAACTTAAGAAGATTACCTGTAGTTGTAGCGTGTTCGAATAGGCGTTTGTTTTGTTTGTGTTGCACATTTTAAATATGTAATGTCTATTCGAACACGCCACAACTACATACAACAGGTCATCTTCTAAAGTTTTTTACCTATAGACTAGTTTAGTGATTTTTCTAAGGAAATAATGCAAAAGAGTAGCTATTCTAACATCCCGCTTAAATTGAGCAAAGATACGTTCAATTAAGAGATCTGAAAGAGAATGTGTGTTGTTGATTCATCTTAGGGATTTGATCAAATCTCCGCTTTGTACGACATATTATTCAAAATATTGATACTAAAGTTACATCGACTGAAGGGTAATTTTGAATGGCCTACCTACTGTACAATTTTGTCACAATGCCGTGTCCAATAAAAATATCTTAAATTGATAAGTTCATCCCTCCAAAAACCTTTCATGTAAAATGTTGCCAATACGACCATATAAGGTTTGTCCTGTGAAAAAGATATCAGATCTCATGTAGAGCCAAGCATCTGAATCTACACGGCCTAACTCTACCGACCCTAACTTAAACAAATTCTACATATCAGTAAATATGTATCGCTTCGCCGTTTCGCTACCGTCGTGGAGGTGATGCGAATATTTAGTTTCTGATCTGAAGTAAGAAACGAAACAGCCAAGCCATACATATTTACTGACATGTAAAATTTGTTGAAGTTAGGGTCGATAGAGTTAGGCCAATTTACACGGCCTACATGAGATCTGATATCTTTTTCACAGGACAAACCTTATGTGCACTTATGTTTGTCTGAAATTAGTAGGTATCACGGATATATATTACATATCCGTTGCTATGAGTGTTGATTTAGGATTCATGCATGGTCACTTTAATTCCCTAGTTTGTCTGGCCAAATATAATAGGAAGATAGCCAAATGCGCAGTTCATATTATAATAAGTAACACTGTAACGAAATATCAGTAACATAGTAACATTGTAAAATCTCAAAGCAGAGAATAAACATACTCGTAATGTCTCATTCTTTCGAGTAAAACGAATACCGTCGCACTAAAATTAGTCTCAGTGGAGAATATAAAGCAGTGTTTCTGTTGGTAATGCAAAATGGGTGAAAGAACAAAAACATGGATCAGAGCAGAACAGATTGACCGTAGTTATCAAACTCTGTGAGTTAATAAAAATCCTCCATACTGTCACCTCCTTACATAATAGTAATCTCTCTAAATTCTTTAACCATAATAATAGTTCATAGAACAGCAACTGTGTGTATACGAGTACGTGTGATGCAAGTATTTACATTGTTATTCGACGCTGATCGGTACTATGAGTCATCCCCAAAGAGCACAATAAATACATTGAGCATTGTATTCAACAGAATAAAATATTTTTATTGGTCTTTATTTTACGAAATTAAAGGAACATGCGAGAAAAGAATATCTGTAGGTTAATAATGGTAACACTTGCACTGCTCATAAGAACAGAAGAAATGTAGATTTTCCGATACTTCCCTCGCGCGACTACTGCACTAAATATGTACACAGTGATGAGTGTAAGCCCATTTCACCCACGTGGAGATGCAAAGGCCCATGCCCTATCTTAAGCATGACCCTGAAGATCCTATTTCTACTAAATGTCACGACCAATGCTGTGCCAACGAACAGCAGCAGTCTATATATATATAAGTAATTTAACCTACATATTAACGACTATTCTTGTCTAGCGCAGTGAAGAGCATCTTCTGTTTAGCTGTGTTGTTACCAAGTTGTTACAGACACTTTTCATATAAAACGGCTGAGGTGTAAGCTATGAGGTGAAAGGTGAGATGAAGTCGGTTTGTGAATAAGAGGGCTGTGTAGTTTAGGAGTTGCTATAACCACCCTCCGTTTCCTTTATCAGATCAACTCAGTGTTGCCATAATATATTATTGCAATGTCACCGAACTTACGTAAGTTTGTATGCTAAATTTCAGCACAATTGAATACTGAGGAGTCGGTCAAAAACAAGATTTGATTATGTATATACACCGACACCGAGACAACTGAATTTGCCAAATTTTGACAAATTCCATATACAAGCATATTGGGACAACTATACCATTAAATGACGGACATTTTATACAAACTCTCTAAACAGCACCACCATATCAGCCAAAGGACGTCCACTGCTGGACATAGGCCTCCCCCAAATTCACGGGGGGTATATGCCATAATCGCCACGCTTGGCATGCGGGTTGGCGATCGCAGTATCTCCACCGCATCGCACTCCAGGGATGCTGCTGCCCATCCCCCGGTGGTCTTGGTCGTAGTTTTAGGACATACCCGGGTCCGCAAAACAGCACACCCTTTCCGAACTCTGTCTGGTGATAACTAGGTGTGCAGAAAATTTAATTCGAAATTAAGGCGAAGGGTAGAGCAAGCTGGGCAAGCTCTTTCCATACAAACTTCGTGGACGTTTTTCTCCGTTTGTGTTTGTTATAGGTACTACATATTATTAATTTTGGACAATATGCTTATTTTTCTGTTAGCTATGACTTGATGTTTTTCTTTTCATTTTAGTTATTTTTTGTATTTTTTTTTATTAAAGCCGCATTTCAACATCAAGTTCTGCGTATATCAAATATGTACAAGCAAAAAATTTAATAAGTGCTGTAGTGCCAAAACTAAGGAATAAAACTTGGACAACGTTTGTATGGAGAATGCCTTAATGCTCTACCTGTACTAAAAATTAAAGTCGTTACAGAAACTTACTTGATAACATGGTATCTTTGTACGGTATATTTATGCAACATGACTTTATATTAGGTACTTATTCATAGATATTCATAATAGTTTTTTTACATAATGATAAAGTTATCTACTTACTTTATAATTTTAATAATGTAACTTTAGACACTGAAACGTCCAATTACTTCAGTAAAAATAACTATGTTTATTTCTTAATCTCTTGTGCATTCAGTTCGTTCTTTTGTTGAATAACATCAATTACGTCGCTAAATACGTGCCAATAAGTGGGCTTAAGGTGCTCAAGATTCCCTTACTGTGGTTACACGCGATCATTTGACAATCCGTGGCGCGCCAAACATGCCGCATACGCTCAAGCACGACAAACTAAAACAAAGTTAATGTTTATACATGTTAAGTACATAGTGTAGTGATCCAACGATGTCAAACAGCTACAATATGAAAGAATTTAGTTCCACGTAAGTACCTATAAATTATTTTATATCCGACGGACCACTTTAATCTATGTAAGTAATAGTGATGATATTTTTTTCACTCCGGTTGGAAATTATTATTTTGCAAAGCGGACGATTCCGCTTATAAAAATATTTACAATGCTGATTGCTGATAGTCACCCATGTTGCGTGTAGTAGAACATCTCATCTCTAATTAACTAAAATGATTATTTCTGAGTGAGAATTTGGAACTCACGATACGAGTAGATTATTTCTGAGTGTGTAATTGTCGGCATGTTTAGCCTTGTTGGTAGTGTCACTGCCTCCGAAGCTGGAGGTCCCGGGTTCGAATCCCGGTAAGGGCATTTGTCTCTGTGGTGGGCAGAGACATCTTTTATTCCTGAGACTTGGATATTTTCTATGTATTTAAATATATATCTATTAAATATATCGTCGTCTAGTTACCATAACACAAGACTTATTGAGCTTACTATGGGACTAGTTCGATTTTAATTATTATAAAAAAGTTGCCTCCTAATATTTATAATTGATAAACTGGGTGCCTGGATAGCCGGTCTAATCCCAACAGTATAGTTTTCTCTATGCGGTGCTTCGATTTGTGACATGAATGTTTGTGCCTGTAACATTTTGACGGACTGTTGTACGTAACGGCAGAACCGTGTCGAATTCGCGTCTTGTCTTTTTAATTTTTGTGGACGGTAATTTATTCGCGACTATTTGTTAGGGTGCGGCGAAACTCGTCTTGTTTGAACAAACGACACGAGCTGATTCATCACAATATCGATATTTATGAAACGTGAAAATGATTTGAGTTAATGACACGCCTAGTTGTGCAGTTTGACACGGGATGCTGTTGCTGGTGCTGGAGAATCGTTGAAGCAGTAGTTTTTTTTATTAAATATGGGATTGCTCTTGGCCAGCATCTAGCCGGGGGCAAAGATGAGGCCGACGATGAAGTGAGTTCACCCAGAAGATGCCTATTCACTCGTGCCTTAAAAAGGTCTAGGTTATATGAACTCGGAAATACAGACGCCGGCAGAGAATTCCGTACCTTAGAAGTGCGCATTATAAAAGAAGATGCAAAGCGCTTGGTTCGAATTAGAGGAATTTCGACCAGTTAAGGATGGTAGCCAGCCGTACGTCTGGATGTCCGATGGAAGAAGGGGAAAGGCGGTTGTTTGAGTATAAGACAAACTCCGGACGGAGCCGTCGTTATATTGTATTTTATGCTGATAATTGTTGTTATAAGCGTGGACAGACGTGTTCTTAACCGTATCTATATGATCCTACATGGCCGAATACAAGCGCAAGCAATACGATGAACGGGAAAGCGATATCAATCGACTTGGGATTTATGTGCATGTATCGCTCTCTCTTCTAGCGTTGCAGTCAGCCACACAGGGCGTTCTTGATAGCTTTACGACTTTGCAATAACCACAAAAGTATTACTTAGTAAATTGTATCCTATTAAACATTGAATAAGCGCTGAAAAATAAACCTCTCTTTATTACGTTAATAGTGTTTTATTGCTAAATGTAGCTGCATCCTTAGGTAACTAACCGTGATAAGGAATTTCAAGATAGCTTTACGACTGAATTTGCATTCATCAAAAAAGTAATACTAAATTGTATGCTATTAAACGTTGAATAAGTGCTGAAACATAAACTTCTTTATTACGTTAATATTGTGTTTTATTGTTTGGCTAAAAGTAGTATTTTTACGAAATAAAATTGTTTTAACGGCCTACACAAATATGAGTTGTTTACAATCTTTTTATGTCCTCGTGTCGTAAGCCCTATGAACTATGATTGTACTTGTATTTATAATGTCCCACATACCTATGGCATACAAACTATTCGCAGCATGTGTGGGCGTCCGTCTGGTCTGCTGAACCGGCGCCAGCATTGTGCAACTTTCGTAACAGTTTCACAGCATCAACGGGAAAACAGATACAAAAAGCTATAATAGACCTTATCTCAATGCCGTAAGAACATACTGAAACAATTACCGTAAATACTTTAAGTAGCTTGAAGACTCTAATATCCCATATACAGACTATCAAAAACAAAATGCCGTCGTCGTAGGTTGCACTATGGACATGAATTTTAGATCCTAAGGATACTTAAATTTATTACATTTTGAGCATTAATTAAAAGCAACATTCCGAATATCAGCCATTATATGTTTTTAAAATGCTAAATGAACAAACATAACTTACACCGACTGCTTGAGTTGATGAGCAGTAATCATTTCAAACGATAGGTATCTCTATTACGGAATCGAGTTTCAAGGTACCTTTTTATTGAGTAGAGTATCCCTTAACACTTCTCGGTCTGGATCAATTTTGGCGAATCCACCATATCAGTCAAAGGACGTCCAGTAGTGGACATAGGCCTCCCCCAAATTCACGGGGGTATATGCCATAATCGCCACGCTTGGCATGCGGGTTGGCGATCGCAGTATCTCCACTGCACTCCAGGGATGCTGCTGCCCATCCACCGGTGGGGGTTTGTCGTAGTTTTAGGACATACCCGGGTCCATTTGGCGAATAAACATAGGTATTTTAGATTTAAATTACAGTAGTAATACTTGTACCTAGATGATATAACTAGGAAAAATGTAATCTCGTATATTATAATATTTATGTACTTATGTACTACACAATACACTGTAAATAATATTAAGGATCTATCTATATCGATTATATTCAAGCTAGCTATTAATGGATATCACGTCACGTCATTCAGCACAAAAGTACGCTTAATACTAATCTGAAGGGATCATGATTCATGCCTTATTTACTGGATGTGTAAATTTGTGAACTTTTTGGTTCGTGTAATGTGTAACGGGTGGGCAACTGCGGAACCGTACATGTCATTTCGCATGACGTGATACGCACTTACATATGCAGGCTGCTTTTTATTAATCGAGTAAATTTATACGGGCAGCCGTTTTTATTCATCGTTACGGTAAAGACAGTGCTTTATCTTGAAGACTGTTTATACAGACAAAACTCTTCACATTGCTAATTTTAGACTGAAAATCATGTCAACTATGTAACCACGAAAACCTATTAAATCAAAGGTACATAAATACATATATGTATATGTATAAATATAAATTTAATTCAGATTGACAATAATATGAGTAGTGGTTCTGTGAGCTACAGAGCTCGCAAAAAAAAATTTTTTTTTTTTTCAAATTTAAAAATTTCCAATAAAAACTTTTTCGACAAAAGAATCTATACGAACCTGCTTACAAAATATCACGAGAATCGATTGAGAAATGCGACCTGTAGAGGAGAACATCCGGCCAGACATACGAAAGAATTTTTGTTAAAGCTGAAACGGAGACGCTACGCTCGCTCAGTCAATAATAGAAGGATTATCCGCTACGTTACGGAGTAGCTAAGTAGTCTAAGTACAGTAGGTACCTAACTGCTAATCCATACTAATTATTATAAATGCGACACACGTCTGTCTGTTTGTTACCTCTTCACGCTTAAACCACTTCACCGATTTATTTAGATGAAATTTTTGAGTCGCAGAGAAGGACAGGATAGTTTCTATCCAGGAAATCATCCCTTCAGGGGTCTGGAAGAGGAAGGGGGGGTTGAAAGATTGTATGAAGAAACGATATGAACGAATTCCAAATAGACAATTTCGCGAGGAATAGCTAGTATGTAATAATAAGTCCCTTGTAGAGTTGTCGTTGAATATACATATATATTTATAGTTAGCGTTCGCGTTTACGTTCAGACTCCATGCCGCGCTACACACCGCGCGGACCGTCATGCGACTATGACTTATCCGACTCCATCGCCGCCGGCAACTGTTACCTAGTTCATTCCTTCCCCAACATCTTTTTGACGTCGTCGACTGTATACTTACATCTCGGACAATGCCAAAATGCAGCGATCGGGTTGGTGAAGCGGGAAGCTACCCTTTGATGTCACCCCAATTACACTTACACCGCCGCCCGCCGCACAGGCGCCGTCTAACATTAAACGGTAGACCTAGGTATAGTTTCGTATTTTTGCAATCTACTTTTGACACCACGCCTTTGATACCATTACATTATTCTTGTGGAGAAACGTTTGTAAACCTTTTTTTTCTAACGTAATACGCGCACAAAGGCTATATAATAGCAATGACTATAATTCCTTGTTGACATTGGGATAACTGTGAGCATTTAATGTTGACATTGTATTCTCGTCATAAATCTGATTTAATACTCATAATCCCAGATTTTTTATAAAGTAATTATGAACTTAGTAGTGATAAGAATGTATGATATCATTGGGCGAACTTACGAGTAAGAGCCAATGTAACATTATTCATATTTGTATTAGTATTTTATTTTTCAAACGGTATTAAACAGTCATCATCATCATCATCCTAGCGTTATTCCCAGTACAGTTGCATCCTGAAGGATGCCCGGGGTTCGCTACCTAATTCCAAGAATTGGCGTAGGCACTAGTTTTTTTACAAAAGCGACTGCCATCTACCCTTTAACCCAAGGGGGAAACTAGACCTTATTGAGATTAGGCTTGTCAAGTGAGTGGGCATCTTGACTGTTAGAAGTTCTCAAGCCGCCCGATGGCCTGTAACAAATCTTAACGACTGCTATCATAGACAGCAGCCGGGATCAACGGCTTAACCGGCCTTCCAATGCATGGCAGCGCTCAGTTAGTAACCACTCAAACCGGTCACCCATCCAAGGACTGACACCGCCCGACATTGCTTAACCTCGAATACCGCACGCGGTACGCGGGCGCCGCTGAGCCACGAGCGCTCCAAACGGTATTAAACAGTAATTTTACATAAACCCAATTATTCATTCACGTCTTTAAAAAAATGACTTAAGAATCAATGTTATGGATAAAATATGTAAGTTGTTTAATGTTAAAAGAAATAATAATTAAGTATAAGATCTTCCATTTATTTTCGAATTTTCATAAAACCCTGAATCTGCTTAACCCAATTTTCTTTTCTAAAGCTACTAGTTGATAAAAAGGCTACACACTAAAATACAAAGAAAACTACCAACAATTGTTAAAAATCTGTAACGTACCTACTGCCAGTTACCCTAAAACACAAGTTTTTAATAATATTGAACTACAATAGCAATCGGGAGCATAACTCATTACTGAGCCACGAACACAGCACCAGAGCAATATCCACAGGAAAGTTCGAGGTACCAAGAGTTACCAATTATTACGGTGACGATGCCTTAAAAAGCGTCTGCCTTGCATGCTAAACAGACTTCTTGTGGATATTAGATCTGATCTTGCTGCATAAGCACTTATTGAGTGCCTACTGTACTTAGGTGTAGGTAGGAGTTTCTGTCGTAACGCATAAATCAATATTATAGGTGCCTGCCTACATCTTTTTAGTAATTATTATCTATATTTTGTTGTATTTACAAATGTATGTTGTATTTAAAAAAACATGTGTTTTAGTTGTATTTACAAAATGCTAGAGACTGATATCCGCAGACAAACTAAAGTGCAGTTTTGCGCATCTTATGACTAACAATGTTTGTGATTCTCTGTATCTAATAAATATAAAATTAATAAATGTGCCAGAGTCGGACTTTCGTACTTGTACCCTCAAAATTCTGTTTGTACTGCCCCTAAGTCATCATCGAGACCATGTTCTTGTATATATTGTATAGGTATATATTGTATAGGTATTGTAAGGTGCTATTGCATGCAAAACGCCTTGTGTGGGCCTCGGCAAAACTGAGCGATGAAATTATACAATACAATACTAATATAATTTACTGCCCACAAAAAGTAAACAAACTACACAAAAGAAAACAAAATTAAATTATATATAACAATGTTAGACTGTAGATAAAAAGTATATAATTTGGGTTATATATAACAATGTTAGACTATGTACATAAGAAGTATATATAATTTGGCCAATTTGTTTTTGATAAGTATTTTGATTTTATTTCGTTATCAAACTGCAATTTGGTTTCGAACTTAGCATGCTGTAGTCCAACGGATATTCTTTAGAAAACATATTTTTAAATGATCGCGTATGTTTCTCATTTCAGAGCAGTTATAGCAGAAAATGGTGTATTCCCATCCACAATCTCGATCAACACAATCAACACTAAATGTAAAAATAATGACCCGGAGAAGAGAGAGTATGACCCTTTCCAAAACAGAAAACTGGAATATCCTAATTCGTAAGTACTTATGAGTACATTATGTTAGATTTGTTATGATAGAGTTCCACATTCGTCTCTTTTTTAAATGTTTTCAAAAATGTAAAAAAAAACAGTCCCACATATCGAAACCAGTGCGTCCCCTCCCCTGTCTCTCTGAAAATTCTAGCAAGCCAGTAAGAAGTTCCCATTCAATAATCTGACGACTTGGACGTGACACAAGCATGTGGCGGCTTTATGAAAATGCAAAATATAAAACAATACATTGAAATATTAAAGGGCGTCAAATTATCATACAGACGAATCTAATTGATGTCCTAGTCGAGAGGAGCTGTCTCAAAGTCTGAGGATTAAGACGAGAAATTTTCTTTTCGTTCCCGAGGATGCGCTGTATTGAGAGTGAGGGAACAAGGATATGTCTCCGGCTGTGAAAAAATGAATCCTCAAGTTAATAGAGGGTGGGCAACGCGCTTGTGTTTCATCTGGATTCGCATCGCAAGCGTCCATAGGCGACGGTGTCTGCTTACCATCAGACACGCCGCAAGTCTGTTTGCCACCGTCGTTGAATAAAAAAAAATACAAAATATATAATCCAAGATCCAAGACAAATAAAAAAGCCGTTTCGTCTGATTTTTAAACCCTCATAGCTTTGTCCCACAAAACTCCAGAGAGCCAAAATTCACAGGATAACATGCAGTTAGAGAACATATGAAATGCACTAAGTTTCATTGATCTAACTTTTATACTTTAGGGTTTATTAGTAGCCAAAATACGAAGATATGACCAGTCGGTCCGATGGACTTATTTACGGTAGCAAATTACGTCACAGGTCTTCAATGTTATGATATGAAATAGATCTATGGAACCACCAAACCATACTTTTCAAACTAAGGTGTAGGGTTAGTAAAGTCAGGGCTTAGGGGCTTAGCTCTTCCTAGAATCTCATAACTTTTTAGAGTGAAAGCATTAGGTGCTTGTAAAACCAAAAATTACCCCTATTACAATAGGCGTACAGTTTAAATTAGTAATTAAAATTTAGTAGACTTAAATCGTTTTTCCCCTGGACTCTTCATTTACCTTACACTGCTGCACCGCTGTTTTCCTTATTCAGAACCGGATCGTTAATGTTCTTGTTGTCGTCACAATATGCCTCCAAACCACCTACCTCAAATTTATATAGAATTGAGTCAGTAGAGTTCCAAAGATACCTGGTGTCCTCTTAGTGCACCATTCAAACGACATTTTTTCTAATTTTCAGGGATTTAAGGTCATTCGCAAATCTACTAAAGTCCTCACTTGGATCCGGTATACTAGCCATGCCAGCCGCCTTTAAAAACTCCGGAACCGTGGTTGGAATATTCGGAACCATCATCCTGGGCTACATCTGTACACATTGCGTTTATTTACTGGTAAACTTTTATAAAATCTGTGACTTTTGTAAAGCTAGCCAACGGTATTACTAACTTTTCGGGCACATACAATTCACTAATCCTTTTCTTACGCTAATGGCACGAAAGGGATAAGTCCATCAAGTGTATACTTTCAACTAACTTGCTACTCACAGGGTTGGCATGCATAATTATACTTTTCATTTACTCATAAATCTTGTCGAATATCTTCATGATGTAAAATACGATGAAACTAAAACTATTCTTAGTATTTCTAAACGGTTTTTAAGAAATAATTGCTGTTGTGATTATGATTAATTCAATATACCACCAGCACCACCACCACCATATCAGCCCTAGGACGTCCACTGCTGGACATAGGCCTCCCCCAATTTCATGGGGGGTAAACGCCATAATCATTCAATATACGACATTCAGTATTTCAAAAGTAATACACTACACTACATGTGGTTGTCTTCAAATTTAATAAGCAATTAATCGTTACTTTACGTTAGGTGGAGACGCCATTTTGATAGCAGTTTTTTATCATTTTTAATAATATATTTTGTATTCACAGGTTAAAACTTCACAAGACGTATCCAAGGTAGCAAAAGTGCCATCCCTAGGATATGCTGAAACAGTGGAAGCAGTTTTCGCTACAGGCCCAAGGCCTCTGAGGAACTTATCTAAAGCTGTTAGGTAACTAATTAATTACATGTTATATCTACATTTCCAACATTCCAAACAAGCTTATCATCATTTCAAATTAGAAACTCCAGAGGACGAAATTTCTATAGCCCACTCATAATATGTGTGGGTATTATCCTGAAAGCGTTTTAGGAGTTCCGGACACTAAGGCTGGGTTGCACCGACTTACGATCACAGACCGATCAACGTTAAATATGGCGCCGGCAGCTGTCATCCCATAGAAACTTGTCAAACTTTCCTTAGATTCATATTTTAACGAACACAGCTTACGATTACAGACGGTTTGGTGCAACCCAGCCTAAAGGTACAAAAGAAAAATCAAACTGTAGTTCGTAGAATCTCGGAAGTTTACCAAGCGAGAAACAAGCTTACCAGATAGTAACGAACATAACTATAGGAATCCCTAATATCCCCATGTAGTTTTTGTTAATCATAAAAACCTTTTATTAATCTTTTATACGGAACCCTCAAAGCGAGTGTGCGAATCGCTCTTGGCCGGTTTTATTTTGTTCTACAGTCTAACTCTAAACTCACAATGACTTCACCTTTAATATATATTAAAGATCGGTGATTGCTCTATTGCTCTTTGAATGCAGTATTGTTACTTATGCAGTATGATAATGACTCACCATTGAGGAAAATACCCTATCTTTAAAATAATATAAAGTATATTCATTGTATCCATCGCGTCACATGCATTGTATTAAAAAACTTACCTAGTCAAATCATTAGATAAGAGTATGGAAATGTAAGGTATGTTGTGCAGTTGAGAAACATCTTTACAACGGCTTCACATGCAGCCGACATACAGGTAGGCAGAGGAGACATCTAGAAATATTCTACTAGACTGCAAGCAAGTAGAAGTATACAGGAAAAAGTACTTAGAAATACCGAACACTGCACGAAGCAGTAAACAATAACAAAGCATTGGTAAACTTCACACAACCCTTTCAATCAAAATAGGCACGTTGGGTGTCGAGTTGTGGAAGACGCCCAGTAGAATTAACTACCTACAACTAACTACCAGTCAAGCAGGAGTATTTGTGACTGAGCAAGCAACGCAAAGATTTCTGACATAACAACTATATTTCTGGAGTTGTTGAACCAGTCTGATATTTTTTTGCGCTTTGTGCTATTAGAAACTAATTCTACAAAGAAACTTAGATTTTCGATTAAGGCACGAACGATCAAAGATAGCTACTGAGGTATTATTAATTTATTATACTTCATTCCATACAATTAATATAGTTTAAGATTGACTTCGCCATTGAGTATGTACTGGAATCACGGTATAGCCGAGTGATTCACTACTAACGAGAATTGATGAGATATGATTGGTCCTATTTGATATCATCAGGTGGACTACCAAAGTGTTCTATGTATGTAGATACCATTTACATATGCAATTACGATGATATTTTTTAAGTATTTGTACACCCCTATATTTTTATCTTTCACTTCCTTTAAGTTTTTTTTTTTCATCATAATATTTATTTATATTTTTGACCCAACTGACGCTTTATGGGCCAGACTCGGTAAAGTGATAGGAATCCGTGGTGGGAGACCAGTCTGGGAAAAATCTTACACTCCTTTTTTGGACAGTCGTATGAATATACAGGAGAAGCCTCCGGCACGACCGCGTGAGAGGTGTTTCTTGACGAAAAATAGACTTCCGAATGTTGCGTTTTGCAAATGTCACGTACCACGAGGACTGCTACTTATGTATGTGGAATTGGCCAAACTAGCATTTTTAAACGGTATATTTGACCGGCATGATTAACTGTATTTTTAACCGATTTCAATAGAAGGAAGGAGGTTCTCAGTTCGTCTGCATGTTTGTTTTTTTTATGTACCAATAACTCTTGACCACGTCGGCCAATTTTGATAATTCTTTTTTTGTTTCATATCAGGTACCTTCAAGTTGGTCCCATATAAATTTGGTGAAGATCTGATTATGAGATCTAGGAGGAAGCGAGGGAACTCCTGGAATTTGATAGGCACGCATATGCCGATTTTGGTATTTTCTGTAGGTAAGCAAGCATTGGTTCAAGGAAACCACAAATTGTGGCACAGCGAAGTACAAAATTGGATCGGTTTTTATTTGGTATAAATTATTCAAATACTTGCCATTATCTTTTTTTTTTACACAAGTCCTTATCTAACAAAAGTAAATGGAAAGGGGTTTCCGCAATATATGTACACCTCCCAGGAACGGAATGCGATGCTGCGCTGTCCAAGCTCCGTAATGTTACATGGCCAGGTGCACAGTTTTATAATGACATCTTATGGATGTAAATCATTAGGAAACAAAATGCAAATTGGAAAATCAGGAAATGACGTTTATCTCAAATTCCAGGATATTTATAGACTGGGCGATGGCGTTCACCATACTTGGCGCCTGCGCGGTATACGTCATCCTACTGGTGGACTCGGTTAAACAGGTATTGGAACCGTGTCAAAGTCAATTCCTTAACGAAAATAAACTGACTAATTGTTTACTTATGCTTTTCCTCTTGTATTTGCGGTACTTGGTTTTAAAAAAATATTATTATTTAAAATGTTTTTGTATTTTTGGTGCTTTGCCAAAATATTACACTCGCTGCTCCGCCCGCATATAACATACCCCCCACGCCCGCCCGCATATATATAACGAGTGAAAGAAGTAGTAAATTAGGTGCTATTGGAATAAAGTTGCAAAGTGGAATTAATAATCATTCTAATTATCAATCTACACAAAGCATATCGGAGCTAGATAGAACTATGATGCTTAAATATTTTTTTCAAACCACATGCTCGACAATGCCGAATTATAGGTCATGTAAACCCTACCGAAAGCAAGACATTAAATCCCTTGGTATTAGCCGGGTTATAATGTTGTACTGAATTTCATTATAACCCGCTGGTTAATAATATGATTTCACTTTTCATAATTCTTATTACTATATGCATAAAGTTTAATTTTGCTAAACACAATTTGTCCTAGGCCATGGCCTACTTGATTTGACAAAATAAATGAAGTTTGCCTCCGTGTGAACCCCGGTCCGGAGGAGCGCGGTGTTCGAAATTCGAATTTCGAATCTAGGACCACGGCTTGTGCTTTCGAATTTGGAACGTCGCGCGCCTTCATTTGTTCACGCGTGACGAACAAATCGAGTTCTTGTAGGTGCCTATAGAAGATTTAATTTCAAAAATAATATTGAAAATGTCGAGTGATGAAAGTGTTTTGACTCCTGAGTTTATCAAATTAGATGCCATAGGCATTGTCAACAATCTGCTGCCAGAGAAGTCAAAGGAAAAATACCTAAAAGCCTACAACGATTTTGACAAATGGAAAGCTGTAAAAGGCGTAAAGTCTGTGTCTGAATCAGTGCTTCTGGTCTATTTTGAATATTTGTCAGCTACAAAGAAGCCAAGTAGCCTGTGGTGTATATCTACTGAGCCTGTTTTTTTGTCTCGCATAAGGTGTGAAAAGTAGAGTATACACCTCGGGGATAAGACTGTTTTAGTCTTGGGCGGTTGAACCCCTCACTGCACTCAGGACTCAGTCTTAATTCCCTCGCTTCGCTCAGGAATTAACTTATAACTCCCTCGCTACGCTCAGGAGTTAAATTATGAGTCCTTCGTTACGTTCGGGATTCAATTCGCTCCCGTGACATAAAACAGTGCTTTATCCCCTTAGTGTATAATCTACTATTAAAGAGCATTAATCATACCTACTTCCATTAATAACCTTCTTACATATAATATTTCGATCGCTTGTAATTCTAACTTTATTATATTGTTTTCAGATGGTTGACTTCTTTGTAAAGGACAACACCTTGAACGTCAACATGTACTGCCTAATATTTCTGGTGCCACTTCTGATCTTCACTCAAATAAAGAACCTCAAGTATCTGGCTCCCTTCTCCGGTTTGGCAAATTTTCTGCTAGTAGCGACGTTCCTTATTTGCTCTTACTACATCTGCTCAGACTTCCCAGACCTACGGACGCGGCCTATGTCGGTGGACGTTGGGAAACTACCACTATTTATCGGGTAAATCCTATACATCACATTTTATAAGGCTATGGACAAAGTACTTTTGTTAGTGTACTCATTATAGAGACCATATATTGCATCTCAGTTTAAAAGACCACGATCACACGAGTAATTTTGTTAGTGATTAACTTATAATCAAACCGCAAAGTGTAAGCTAACGCCTAATAGCCGTAAACATCCGCTTTTGTATAACTGAGATATTTAAGTTTTAGTACCGAGTACCTACATTAGTTCAGCAGGCACTAAATATGCGAAGGCACCTAAAGTATTTTTTATATTGAATATAACTTATGTTACCTATGGCAATAGGTCGCATAACTACATACCAATGTAGCTACCATTAACTTAAGTGGTTTGCGGTTTTATTGAAACCTGTTTCTTTAGCGACATAGATACGAGATAGATATGAATACATACACTATTATTTAATGAAGGACTCAAGCTAATGTTCCTACACGTGTTAATAAAAGATTTACGTTTGTCTTTCACATGGTTTTAGGGTTCTAAAGTAAATATGGAACCCTTATATAGTTTCGTCATATCCGTCTGTCCGTACGTCCGCGGCTTAGCTCGTGGCTCTTACTATTAGAAAGATGTAATTTGACGAAGAGTACAATTTTTTATGGCAAAGGCCATGTTATTGGGTATTGTTAGATAGTTCGTTAAAATATAAGAGATACGAGTTTTGTAGGTTTTCTAAAAACACACTTTTTGATCCAGGAAACCGTTTGCCTGATAAAAAGCTATAAAGTGTTAATTTCTGATATGATCAAGTGATGTCCTTACCGCCTTACAAGCAAAACGGGAGCTACTGGGTATGTGGAATAAAATGGCAGTAGTAAAATATAATGACTTTTTCTCAAACATGCAATGAAATTTCGTTATTACGTGCGCTATAATGTTGAAATTTCGTCATAACGGGCTTCAAAGTATCACGTTGCAGGCGGAACAACTCGGCAAAACTATAAAGGAATTTCATACAAAATTCAAGGCCTAGGCCGGGAAGATTTTTATTTTATTTTAATTTAAACATGGCATCTGTTGTTTTTTGAGTGATGTATTTTTTTTATTTCATTGCATATGTTTGAGAAAAGCACAACACAAATCTCGGCGAGAAACGTTGGGCTGCAGGTTGCGTATCCCTATCCTACTCTGACGCTATCTCTGTCTATATCTATGTACTTGGCTTGCAACCCTTCGTTTCCCAGCCTCTATAGTCCGTCTATAGTAACAGTTTTCCTTTTAATAGTACATTACTCAATGCGCCGGGAAACGAACGGTTGCAGGCCAAGTAGATATAGTAGGGATACGCGGCCTGCAGCCTAACGTTTCTCGCCGAGATTTGTATAATGCTTTTCTCAAACATATCCAATGAAATAAAAAAATACACCACTCAAGCGTGACGTTTGACATTAAAATAAAAATAAAATACTTCCTGGCTTTCAATTTTGTATGAATTTCCTTTACAGTTCTCCCGAGCCGTTCCGCCTGCAGCATGATACTTATAAGCCTGTTACGAGTATAACGCACGTAATGACGAAATTTCATTGCATATTTGAGAAAAATACGTTTCCTTCAATTTCGACACGGTGTCCTGTGCCTTGTAACATGTTTCTGAAGCCTAAAGTACCTACTTTATTATAAGTTTGCCATCCAGTTGGATGAACAGAATAACATTATTAAAGTGTATTCCTTCAACTTGCCCAGCTTTTATAAGTAGAAGTGAAATCGCAGGTGTCTTATTAATAACAATAACATTATATACTCGTATAGTGCACATTTATATTTTAATCTTAACTCATCGTATGTTTATTCCAGTACAGTGATTTTTGCCATGGAAGGTATCGGAGTAGTATTGCCGGTGGAGAATACCATGGCGAAACCTCAGCACTTCCTAGGCTGTCCTGGCGTCCTTAATATTACTATGACGGTCGTGGTGATGCTATACATGATAATGGGTTTCCTGGGTTATGTCAAGTATGGAGACGAGTCAGCGGGGAGCATCACGCTCAATCTTCCAACGGCTGAAATGTAAGTTGATAAGTTTTTAAATGAATTATTATTATTAAAAAGTTGGGACATATTTGCATACATTTCACATTGAGAAGTTTTCAGTACTTTCAGTAGGAAGGTAGGACTTTCACGAGTGCATCTGTAGGTCACCAGTCACCACTAAACGATCTGAAAATCGAATTATACTTCAAAAAGTGACGACACTACTGTTGAATGGCTGATAACACCGGTAGTTGTGTATACAATGTATGTAGGGACATGGAAAAATAACTGTCGACTGCGAACGTATATGTAAACAAAATTATTTTTTTCAGCCCCGCATTGATGGCAAAGAGTTTCATTGTAATAGCCATTTTCTTCACCTATACTCTTCAATTCTACGTTCCTATGGAAATCGTGTGGCGCAACACTAAGGGATACGTGGGACCAAAGTACCACAATCTGGCGCAAAGCGTCATGCGAGCTGTGTTTTCCACACTTACAGGTAAAACGAACACTTATTATTATAGTACTACCTATGTCATTGGGTTTAGGCGCACAAGGTCCCCTTATGCAGATTGTCCTTTGTTTCTTTCGCAAAAGGTCCCTTTATAAAAGGGAAAGGGACATTTATAAAATGTCCCTTTCCCAAAACGGCCCTTCTGTAAAATATCCCGGTCTCAAAATTACCCTTTCACATAATTTAGGTCCCTTTCACATAATTTAGGTCCCTTTCGCAGAATATCCCTTTCACAAAATGTCCAGTTAGCAAAACTTTCCTTTCGCAAAATGTCCTGTTTACGAAACGTTTTTTTAGTAAAAGATATAGATGAGATATTAATTTAAAGATATAGGAATTAAGGTAGTACGTTTAAATAAGGATATAAGCTTGGTTTTATAAAGTTGTGGTCAAATCTTATTGGGCTTTTAGTCTATGCCTAATAGCTGACTATACTATTTATTGAGGCGGTTGTTAAGTGCTTTATATGTAGACCTCAAAAAATTGCTTGACATTTATTAAAATCCAACTCTGTCCATAAAAACATCGTTGAGTCACAGCCAGGGTGAATCAAACGTGTACGTATGTGAAGTCGCCAATGTAAGGACTTCTTTCTTTTTAATCCATGATAAAATGATGCATGATCCTAGTTCCTCTTTACTTAAATAAGAATTTTGCAGACGGGACATTTTGCGAATGGCTCATTTCGCATACGGGACGTTTTGCAAAAGGGCCTTTATGCAGTAGGGACGTTCGGCAAAAAGGCCTTTTTACAGGATCCTCTCTGTAAAAAGTTCCCTACATTTTGTGAAAGGGTGGAACCTTTTCAGAAAGTGACGTAATGCGTATGGGGTATTTTGCCCAAGGGACCGTACAAATAAGACGTTCTGCGAATGGGACGTTATTTTGGTGGAGGGACGTTTTGCGAGTGGGACCCTGTGGTATGGTCCCTGTCATTGTCACTTTCACACCTAAGAGTAACCTAACAAGGATGACACCTCTTATTTTTAAAATCCCCCAAGCCATTTAAGCTGTAGAGCGCAATAATTAAAACATATATTAACTACAATCTAAAAACAACCTTTCAGCCGCAGTCGAGTAATTAAAGATGAACGTATATTGATTACTTTATAGCAATACACAGATCTATTTTTACGCGCCAATAACTTAAGTTTAGTCACAGGTTTAGTCACACTTGCTAGAAGAAGGGTTCATTATTTAAACAGTGATCTTGGCTTTCCATGCCTCACGTTTTAATTTTTGTAGCGATTAATATCAACTAAAAGCAAGTTAATATTTGTAAAGTATTAACTTAATATCTGTAATTATGTCGTTTTAATATTTGTACTTATGTTCGAAATGTTTTGTTTCATTGAAAATGTGAGAAAGATAATCTACGTGACACGGCCGCCGGTACGAGTTTGACTCGACTTATTAGACTTTCGTTCGTCATAAATATCTTACCGACCTCGTGGCACAATGTAGGTACCGGTAAGTCCCTCGGTGTAATGGGTGCCAGAATTTATAATAAAATACCAGAGTCAATAAGAACTCTGGACTCTGAACGGAGCGCAATACACATTCATAAAATGAACAGACTCAAAATGTATTGCGCTTCAAAAGCTTTTTACTCGGTGAGGAATAAATATGTCAAAATTAATTTAATGTTATATGTTTATTTTTATTATTATTATTATGTTAATTGTTTGTTTTTTATTTTTAATGACATGCTAATTTTAATTAATTAATGTAATTGACAATGTATGATTAGTACAAATAAAAATATAACATAACATAACATAACATATTTTACGAGTATATGCAGCATAAACACTGTCGGTAGAAGTACCTATCTACAAAAAACCGTTATGTTCGGTTTCGTATATTAAAATTAGCAAAAGCACCTAGAATTTCACAGATTAGACGGATTCTTTCCTGGTAATTAAAAACTTCATTGTCATTTCAGTGATAGCAGCAGCGACGTTGCCTCGTTTAGAACAAGTAATCGGACTGGAAGGAGCATTCTTCTATTCTTTCCTCGGTCTCATAGTACCATCTCTGATAGACCTGATCTTCCACTGGGAGCGAGGGCTAGGCAAATACAACTGGATCCTCGTCAAAGATGCTCTACTTATCTTTTTTGGGAGCTTTGTCCTGGTGACTGGAGTGACACAGAGTATTAGAGAAATTATCCAGACTAGCTAGTAATTCAAGGCTGTGTTATTAGTATTTATAATTGTATAAACTACGGACAGTGAATCCGTTTAATACGATTATTTTGGAACCTATCAAAAACATTGAGAAAGTGCACGCGACACAGTGCGGGATGGAGGCGGTTTTGCATTTTTGACCTTTCCAAAGCTGTTGACTGTCGATAGTGTCGATTACTGCTTCATACACTACCGCTTATAAGTATTCAGGCCTTTTTCCATACATCTGTATACAAAATACATCTGTATACAAAAATGATTTTAAGAAATACACTGCCAATTAGAGTCCATTGGCAGTTTTGCATGCATTTTGCATTTTTTATTTAGCTGACTTATTGACCCTTAAATCGGTGCCAGAGACCCCCCTTTTAAAATTGTAGTTTTATTTTTGCAATGACTTAAATAACTACTAATTGCTGGTTCACACAAACACACTACACTTTTATATGTATGGAAAAAGGTATGGGTGCCTAAATACTTATGAGCGGTAGTGTATGTCACACACGCCGCTTCCGCTCCGCTATCCCGCGCTGTTTTTTAGTGCGCCGTCCCCCGGACCGCGTTCGCTTTACCGAAAAACCGCCTCCGTGGCGCAGCCTATGAGTTTCAAGCTTGAAGGATGAACCAGAGGCAATATGTAGAAAATTGTCTACATATGAAATACTATAAAGCGTGATCTTATTGAACGGGTTGTAATTGTAAGATAATGCATTCAATACCATAACGTGTTTTTTACGATTCCGATAATTTAAACTAATTGAAAGGTAACATTCCTTAGGTTAAATAAATTTATTGTAAAACCAGAGGCGATACCGCGACATCTAAAAATGGAAGCTCGCATACATAATATATGCATCGCTATCGAATTTACATATAGTACCTATTAGGTTGGCAATATTCAAACATAGAGTAGAGCTTCGGATTTTACGCTGCTGCCTCAGCTTACCTAAGACACCGAAATAAAAACAATCAAGACTCAAGCCTCAAGTCACAGAAAAGCCTCAACAATCACGTAAAACCGACGTTTTACGCGATTGTTGGGGCTTTTTGGCCCGAGTCTTGAGTCGGAGTATTTATTTAGAAGTTAAGTCATCAAGAAGGTACCTAAGATCGATCGGGATCTGGATTGTAACTTCTGTAAGAACTTGATGTTCCATCCTTTTTAGGTACTCGTACGTACCAAAAAGGTGTAACAAAGGCATCCCTATCGTGCGACTCTGAATGTCCATCTGCCCAGCTTGTATGATAACTTATACCGTCACGTTATATGGCCAAAATGTACCGAAACGTCACATAAAACGTGACGGTATAAGCTATCATACTAGCCAGGCTGTTATTTATAAATATCGAGGGTTGCGTGGTCAAACCCGATAAGTCGCGTAAAAAGTTTTTTGGAAATAGAACTATGCGTAAGGGATGTTGAGTTCTTATTTCAAAAATAAATTATTTTGATTTATCGGGTTTGACCACGCAACCCTCGATATGTATTACAGGGCCTACTTACTTATCGATTGAAATTTGCAAAAGTTGTATTAAGGCTAACACAAGTAAATAGAAAATATATTTTTTTTATTTAAGATAGGTAAGCATTTGACCACTATCTCACCTGATGGTAAGTGATGATGAGGTCGAGGATGTTACATGCGTAACATTTTTAACAGGTTTTAAGGTCTATGAAACAATACCGATATGACGGTTGCATATTCTGAAACAGTTTATTTTTTATGATTAAGTAGTTTATTTCTGATTTATGTTATGAACGAAAATGGTGAAGTAAATACCACGTCCGCCATATATGTATCTATCTGAAATTTACGAAGTGAAATTATTGAAGAGTCATGGTGGATGGGTAGGTTCGGATTTGCGATTTGTGAGCGTCTTAGTCGCTCCAATATATGTCAAGGCGACTCGGTACTACATGGAAAGATGACGACTTTAGTCGGAATCGTAAAAAACACAGTAATAGTAAGTTACTAATTAAAATTCACATTGATTATTCTACTTAAGTAATCGCCAAAGCTGTACAAATTACAAGTAATAATTAGTTATATCTAAGTGAGTTGTTAAATTAAGAATGATATATTATAAATAATTAAATATTTTACAGTTAAGTAGCTTTTTTGTTTTATTACGGTTCCGTACCCAAAGGGTAAAACGGGACCCTTTTACTAAGACTTCGCTGTCCGTCCGTCAGTCTGTCTGTCTGTCCGTCTGTCACCAGGCTGTATCTCATGAACCGTGACAGTTAGTGAAATTTTCACAGATGATGTATTTCTGTTACCGCTATAACAACAAATGGTACTAAAAACAAAATAAAATAAATATTCAAGGGAGCTCCCATACAAAAAACTTTAAAAAAGTTGCTCGTTGTGTTCATCAGGCCCTGGGTCAAAAATGTATGGGAAAACTAAAACCCGACTCGCACTTAACCGAAATTCTACGTGATATTATTTAACGTTCTTATTAATGATATATATTTTAAAAATATTATAAATTAAAATACGTTTAAAAAGTTATAATACTGTCTAAGTTGTATAGATAATAGTAGTAGTCATGCGCGAGTCCGACTCACGCTCAGCAGGTTTTTCATTGGTGTCTCTCACTGCTGTTTTCGTTTCGAATTAAAAATAACCTGCTAGTTGGTTAGTGATTACGTAGTGTCAAATTTACGTTAAGATCTGTCATGTTAACTTTCGCTCTACTAATAAAGCCTACATAATGCGTGCTGCTGGGCCGCGACCCAACAAGTGTCACCTTCAGCACGGCTAGCACAAGACGGCGCGCGAGCTATATCGCGCGCGAGATAGACTAGCCGTCTCATTCAGCTTGTAGCCCTTTAGATAGAGACGGATACTCTATCTCGCGCGCGATATAGCTCGCGCGCCGTCTTGTGCTAGCCGTGCTGGCAGGTCGCGCTTTAAATTTAAAAATAAAAACCGGCCAAGTGCGCGTCGGGTCAACAGGCAATGTATGATCACGGGCAATGCAGGGTCCCGTATAGTGTCCACCCGTTACGATACCTACGAGGCTTGCACTGAAAGTGGCGGGAATCGAATACTTATTAATTTATTTTTAACATGTATTATACCTTTTTATAATCTCTGAAGTTTCCTTATCTCAACACACTGGCCACTTAGAAAAAAAAAAGTATGGTTCGGTTTCAATTGTTTATTGAAGTCGTCGAGTCACTGCTTAAAATGGAATTGTGCCGTGAAAATTTCAGAGCTATGATTTATTATGACTTTAAAAGTGGACTAACACAAAAACAATGTGAAGAGCGGATGGTTGCTGCTTTTAATATTGAAGCTCCTTCAAAGACTACAATATACAGGTGGTATTCAGAATTTCAACGTGGCCGTGTATCCCTCACCGACGAAGTGCGTGAAGGTCGACCAAAATCGGCAGTCACGCAAGAAAACGTCGATGTTGTGCGTCGTCTGATAAATGAAGACCGACATGTGACATATCGGGAAATTCAAGAGCACCTGGGTATTGGAATGAGTCAAATACAAATTATTTTAAAAGAAGAATTAGGCGTGAAAAAGTTATTTTCCCGTTGGATACCTCACCTATTGTCTGACGAGCAGAAAATAGTCCGTGTCAATTGGTGCCGCAAAACTTTGAAAAGATTTAACAAGGGACGCTCAAATGCTGTTTTTAGCATAGTATCAGGTGACGAGTCGTGGATATACGCTTATGAGCCTGAAACTAAAAACCAATCCCGAGTATGGGTCTTCGAAGACGAGCTCAAACCCACAAAAGTTGTTCGTTCTCGCAGTACGGCTAAGAAGATGGTGGCTACGTTTATCTCTAAATCTGGTCACGTAGCTACTGTGGCTCTTGAGGATCGTAGAACAGTCAATGCTGATTGGTACACCACTATTTGTTTGCCGAACGTCTTTGCTGAACTACGAAAAACAAACCCTAGTCGTCGCATCATCCTTCACCACGACAACGCCAGCCCACACACCGCTCGGACAACAACTGAGTACCTGGACGGTGAAAAAGTCGAAATATTGGACCACCCTCCATATAGCCCTGACTTAAGTCCCAACGACTTTTTTACATTCCCCAGAATCAAGGACAAACTGCGTGGTCAGCGGTTTCAGACGCCAGAAGAAGCAGTGGAGGCCTATAAAATAGCCATTTTGTCGACCCCTACTTCAGAGTTCAAAAAGTGCTTTATGGACTGGTTTGAACGCATGCATAAGTGCATGAAATACAAAGGAGAATATTTTGAAAAACAATAAAAATAAATAAACTCACTTATACTGCATATTTTCTTCTATTCCCGAAACTTTCAGTTTTACCCTCGTATGCCACCCTATGTGGACTAAAAATAATAGCTACCACATTTATTTACAGATCAAAACACACAATGATGCTACATTATCTTAGTAATCAATCGAAACTATGATTATTTTACTACCAAGTAGCAACCAATTAGCTATTTAGCTTTAGTGCGATGGTATTGGATTGTATTAGGAGCGGACGAGATAAACCAAAAAATCTATAGTTATTTATGGAAAAAATTAAATAAAAAGAACAATACAATATCGTATATTCGGATAGATTGATTGATTTACTCATACGTATTTTTATTCAACCATAAAGTTGTGTAGCTTGACAGCGCAAACCAAGATGTTGCTAAGCTCAATAATTACTATTATAAACTAAGTACAATAAATAATAAGTAACATTTATATATAGGTAGGTAGGTTACTAGTTTCTCGGACACTTTATTTTCTTATTATAGTCGCGCTAACCCTGTCACAAACACATCTCACACCGATGATGCTGCGAAAGTGCGAAAACAGAGTTGAGGAAAGCAAAATAGTCGCAGCGAGACTGTCAGGTTGGTGTGTGATACCGATGATGCTAAGAATGAACTATAAGGCGTTTGTTCAACAAGTAATGTAGGTGGTAGTAGGTGTTTGGTAGTCGGCACATTGAAGCCAAGCTCTCAATTTAGTTTCATAAGACCTGGACTCATGGAGATCTGAGGGATGGAGATCTGGTGACCCGACATACAGGTTTCCCCTAGTTCGAACACCAGTCTCCACCGCACAAGTTATAAACATTAGAAATAACAACTCTATTTATAGTCACTGTTCAAACCTGTATACTTTGTGGTGGAACTAAATAAAAAATAATAATAATAAGTCAGTTAAGATGACAAGAAAGCTTAAGTTTTGACAGATTTCTAAAGAATCGTACCCCGTGTGGCCCTGAAAAGTTTGTAAGATTTTTATGGTGTCGGTACTTACATTACATGGATACCAAGTATTTTTTTATAAAGCCCTAGCGCTTGGCTATTATCGACAAAACTACAAGACACTTACTAAATACGTACGAGAGTATGGAGCGAGTATTCGTCTAGGTATATTCGTATTGTTTCGCGTATATTCGTATTGTATCCGTTTCGTGATGGTAAATAACCTAACATCAAAGAGCTCTCGTGTTACTTATCGTTATCCCTCCACCCACACTTTCATTATCCCGGCGTAACAGTCTCATATAGTTTTGCCGAGAATGCGGGCCAGCGAGCACCAGACAATATTTTTGCTCTCGTGACGAAGCTCATGAACGATCCGATCTACTAGGTTTCTAGACCATCGCACACAAAACACAGTAATACCCTGTTCCGTTAGTTTACCTAAAGCGCTAATAAAATTAATAACTCTTCTTCCGTTCTGGTTGACTTGACGTCAGTGACACGTTTGGTTTAGCGCGAAAATTGATGTAGGCCGCCACCCCAGGCTGCGACAGTGTGTTGTTCTTGCGGCCTGTCAAGCGGCCAGAGGTCCGCCGCCAGCGCAGGCCGCCCCGGCTTTATCCTACCCTTAGCTTTTGCCGTTATTCAATCTCTAACATCATGACTATCATCAGCGAAAATATATTCGGGTTGGAGTCAGAGGTGTTGTCAGGATTTTTCTCTACGTGATTGGTGCGTAGATAGGGTAGCTTCGCCGGTTCTCCGTCCAGCGCCGGTTCTCGTCCTTTTGAGTGACTTCTTCCTTACAAATGCATAGAATAGGAGTATATAAACAATTACCCGCGCAAGTTTTGGCTCTTTGCGTTCCATAATACCGAACCTACAATGCTAACTATAAACAAACATTATTTAACAACGTGTGACTAAGATATAATTAACGAAAGTTTACACCACATTTTAGAGCCTCGAAAACCACGCCAAACTACAAAAAAAAATAGTGTGTAAGGAAAACTTTGAAGTAAGTTTTGTTATTGTTATTAACTAATTGCAGTGATATTTTGGCACATATTACTAGTAATATATATAACGAAGACAATAGTGAGTGTTAATTATACTTATTTTACCTAAAACCTGCATAAATTTAGTGGACGGGAACCGGACCATCAATTTTGCGTATTTGCCGGTTTTCGTCTACGTGGACGGATTCGGCTTGGGGTCATTTTACTGGATTTTCGCGTTGGTCCGATTCTCGTCTATTGAAATCAGATCAAGCTGCAGCAAGGTAATCAAGGTACAGAATAATTATTGAAATGAATACAGATGATAGGTATTAGGTACATAAGGTCCACTGCTTTACTGATGACGTTAGCTGTCACATTTTAGCCATAAACAAGACTAGAGTACGATGACGTAAGCGGGGGTCTTCGATAGGAAATCAACATTCAATTAAATTATTTTCGTTCTTACTTTATCTTCATAAATCTACCTACATATTTAATGCCGGATCCACACAATGGACCATGATGGCCAACGTACAGGATGCAGTCATACGGTGGAACGAGATGAAAATATGTCTATCTCCCTTTAACGCACAACTGCTTCCTTTACATCGGATCATCATGGCCCATTGTGTAGTCAGACATAAAAGTTGTTGTATTATTATTTGACGTAAATAACTACACAAGCCTTATTGAGCTTACTATGGGACTAGTTCGATTTGTGTAAAAATTGTCCCTTAATATTTATTTATTTATTTAAATATTATATATGGCGGTGTTTTCTTTCTTTCAATATTCGTTGTAGCAATGACTCTGAGAACTTACACGGGGAGTTTACCAAAGGCAAGTATTGTTTCACGATAACTTTTGGTGGAATAGGCGTGGTTCTAGGCGTTATAGCAACACATGCAACAGGACTCAGGAGGTATCTCTAAAGCTTAAGACAGGGGCGCCAGCGCGAACCAAAAATGGGGTAGCTGACTCTCTGTCGCACTTGCATATTCGACTGACAGAGAGCGAGATACTTTGTTTTCAGTTCACGGTAGGCCTTAAGGTCAGGCGTGCTAGCCTAGTGAACAAGCTTCACAAGTAGGAAGCTTGTTCACCAGGTTATCAGTCTATTATTTATTATGAATATATATCAGGATATAATTTGGCCTAAGCAACTGGGTGTGGTCTTACAAGTAGAAGGTTACCACCATATCAGCCAAAAGACGTCCACTGCTGGACATGGGCCTCCCCCAAATTCACAGAACTGGTACCTGTGGGTATGCCGATGATAGCACTGTTGTAGTCAGATATCTTTCCAAAGCATAGGCCAATAAAGATGTAGTCCAATCTCGTCGACAGGATATTATGTTATGAATCGGAATTGTCTTTTAGAGCAGTTTCAGATTGGGGCGATGCTAATAAAGTCAAATTCAATACATCCAAGGCACAGACGTAAATTTAAAAATATATTTCGTACACAAGTTATTAGGGTTCCGTACCCAAAGGGTAAAAACGGGACCCTATTACTAAGACTTCGCTGTCCGGCCGTCCGTCCGTCTGTCACCAGGCTGTATCTCAAGAATCGTAATAGCTAGACAGTTTACATTTTCACAGATTGTGTATTTCTGTTGCCGCTGTAACAACAAATACTAAAAACTAAATAATAATAATTAAGGGAGGCTCCCATAAAAAAAACGTGATATTTTAGCCCTTTTTCATGGCTACCACTCGCCGAGCTAGATCTCAAGAACCGTAATAGAATTGAAATTTGCACAGATTATGTATTTTTATTGTGGCTACAATAACAAATACTAAAATCAAAATCATCATAATAATTAAGAGGGGCTCCCATACAACAGAGTAGATGTTGGCGTTTTTTTTCTGGGTTCCGCCTTCGAGCGTGAGTCCGACTCGCACTTGGCCGGTTTTTTTATTTTAAATAAGCCAGTGGTGCGAGCCGGGATTCACACCCGCGACCTCTAGATTGAAAGTTGCATGCTACAGTGAATCACTCAATGATTACCTTTTATATCTATAAAAAATAAGTTGATCATTTATTTATTTCTTAATAACAAAAGCCAACTATTAAAACATTGTAAGACAAATAGCTAAGTACCTACGCATTAAAGGTTTTATACTCAGAAATTGGTTTTCGAGTGTATGAATCACTCCTCTTTTCCTATAGACGAGAACTGGCACCGCGTGGACGAGAACCGGGACAAACGGACGAGAACCGGCAAAAACCATACTTTTTCATTTATCATCTTTTACAAGAATAACGGTGTATGTTATTAGTTAATACTTGTACTTGGCGAAAAATAGAGTATATTGCCATTAAAAAAATATATTACTCGTATAAATTGCTATCAAAATCAAATCAAAATCAAAAATACTTTATTTCGGACAGTATCCATATCGGGTTAGTAAAGCAATAACTTATATCTAATGTTAATAGCTATGCCCTTTTCAATTGGTCCTTCCTTTCGGAATAAGTTAAAATTTAATAGGTATTTATCCGTTTGTCAAAACAGTGTTTTAGGTTTCGATTGAAATGGGCTAGCCGTCAGTGTCATATTTAGGGTATATAGTCTAAATTCATGGGAGTGTAGCCTTGCCAATTTGATACATGATAAGGCAGCAAATGGTGCTTCGTTATTAGTTTTGATTGTAAAACGTTGGCAAGGTTCACTCACATCAGTTTAGCAAACGGGTGTGATGTATTAGTTAATAAAAGAAACGACAGAAAATAGATACTCACTTCGTGTATTTACCACAAACCTCACTTCTAATATAAATTTACGCACAGATTACAATTTCCTTTTCCACTTTTCGCTGCTTGGCGATCAAAGATGAACTACTTGAGTTGACGCCATCACGGTTCTTATATAGGTCATCTACTGTCGAAAATGGCGGCAACCGGAAGTTCATCTTTGATTGTGACTTCAACAAATCGAAACAAAAATGTTTAAATGACTGATTTATCATGTAAAATCATGTAAATTCAAAGGATTATTTATACAGTTGTTAACAGTCGGCCATCCAAATTCAGGTAGTACGACCTCGTACTAAAGAAGTTACACATTGCAATAATTCTAGCCAGGATCAACTTGTTTCTTAATTCTAACAAGATTTAATTTTTTTTTTTTAATAAGTTATCTTAAAACAATATATGAAAAGTGCCACATAAGATGCTTAATACAAAAATAATAGTCAATATAATTAGATATAATGTAACATTATATAACATTAAAGTTATTTTATAAAGATGTAATTAACAGGTTGAATGCAACATTATATGGATTAATAATAAAAAATCTGGCAAATTACCACAGTTCACAAGACAATAACTCAGGTCTCAACACATACAATAATCAATTTGACAACAGGCCCCGCTACGTCCTGAATGCCTTACATATATAGCTATTTAATTGACAACAGGCCCCACTACGTCCTGAATGTCATGTGTTATAATAATTCAGTTGACAACAGGCCCCACTACGTCCTGAATGCCAAATGTTACAATAATTCAGCTGACAACAGGTCCCACTACGTCCTGAATGCCATGTTACAATAATTTAGTTGACAACAGGCCCCACTACGTCCTGAATGCCATATGCTATAATCAATTTAGATCACAACAGGCCCCACTACGTCCTGAATGCCATACATGATTAATTTGACAACAGGCCCCACTACGTCCTGAATGTCAATAACCGCATGTTGATCTAGATTGCTGTAAACAAATTGCTAATTAGTTAATCAATGTCGCTAACATCACTCGATGAAGACATATCTTCAGTATGCGGCCTTTTAAAACTAAGCCAAGGAGCAATTTTATCTATAGGCACGACTGTGGTAAAACGTCGACCGCACTTTCTGGTCAGTGGAGTATCTTCCACCTGGAATCGATCATTGTCTAGAACAGAGGTAATTTTGTACGGTCCCTGAAACCGCGGAACTAACTTTTTACTCTGGCCTGTGGCAGGTACCTGACGTTCAATCCGAACTAAATCACCAACTTGAAAATTCCCAGGTTGACATCTTTTCTTGTCGTACCTATCTTTCTGTCGTTGTTGATAAGATTCAACATAAGCTTTGATCTCTTCCCTAATTTCTGATCTATCATTATTTATGCTGTCAGTAATATCCTCAGCCAATTCAGCCTGCAACCTACTATCACTCTCGCCTACCGGTCTTATCCCGAACAACGCCTCAGCAGGACTACGATTAATACCCTTATTTAGTGTATTATTCATACCCCATTGGATATCGGGTAGGTACTCATCCCATTTATTATCTGATGTACCTACGGACTTGGCCGTGAGGGCATCAATAATCACTTTGTTATATCTTTCTACCTGGCCGTTGGCACGGGGGGTAGCAACGGCGTTGAGGATATGTTTCACGCCTTTATCGTTCATATATTTTTTAAAAGATGCACTCGTAAACGACGTACCGCGATCGGAAATTAGCCTTCTCGGTACTCCAAAAAGTCCAAAATATTCTTTGAACACTTTTATGGAGGTGTTTGACTTAGTATTCCTAACAGGCTTTAAGAACACAAACCGGGTAAATGCGTCAATTATGACCAATATGTGCATGTTTCCCCGTCTACTCCGAACGAACGGCCCAACGTGGTCCGCATGGATTGTATCAAAGGGGTTATCAATTTTCTTTATAGGGTGCAAAAATCCTGGCTGTTTACCCCCTTTAGATTTCGCATATGTACACTCCAAACATGATCGTACGTATTTCTTTACGAAATTTCTCATTTTAGGGAACCAGTAAGCAGCCATGATTTTTTCTAATGTTTTGTCAATTGAGAAATGGCCAATGTCATCATGGTTTTGTTTGACAATCTGCCAGCGAACGCCCTTTGGTACAACCCATCTATCCCCATGTGGTGTTACTCTAAACAACTTATTACCTTTTAACTTGTAATTGTTTTTAACGTCGACCACATTTTCAAAGTCCGGGTTCTTAAGAATGCCTACAATCCGTTGAATCTCTGAATCTGTACTCTGAACGGTTACTAGCCAGTCTGATTCGGATTCTGAAATTGTCAATATCTCACATTCTTTACGCGGGGAACTGTCTATTGGGTTGCGACTTAAAGCATCAACATGTGCCATAGCCGCTCCTGGTCTATAGTCAATGCTTAGATTAAATTCCTGCATTTGTTCCCACCAACGCGCGACTCGTGAGATCATATCTTTTTTCTGAAAAGTGGCTCGTAAGGAATTGCAGTCAGTTATAACCTTGAAGGGGATACCTACAAGATAAACTCTGAATTTCTGCAAGGCTGATACGACCGCGAGCGTTTCCAAGTCGTATGACGAGTAGTTTTGCTCTTCCGGTGTTGTCTGCCTACTATAATAGGCAACCGGTTTCAGAACATTATTGTCATCTCGCTGGAGCAGAATCGCGCCAAGTCCTAACTTGCACGCATCTGTATGAAGCTCGGTCTGAGCTTGCGGATTGTAAAGTGCCAAGGTAGGCTTTGTCACTAACTTTGCCTTCAAAGTTTTAAAAGCATTCGCCTGCTCTGTGCCCCAAACCCAGGTCACATCCTTTTTTAGGAGGTTTGTTAATGGTTTGGCAATAATAGAGAACCCCGGTACAAACCTACGAAAGAAACTGGCAAGCCCAAGAAATTGTCGAACATTATGTTGGCTAGTAGGGACCGGAAATTTCTCAACAGCTTCTACTTTTCGAGAGCCAGGGCGGATACCATCGCTAGACACTTCGAACCCTAAATAATCAACAGACTGCCCAAAAAAGACACATTTTGCTAACTTGAGAGTAAGGCCCGCATTGGCAAACAACTTTAAGGTATTTTCCAACCGTACTAAACCCTCAGAAAAGTCCCTGGCAGGGATTATTACGTCGTCTAAGTAAGCTAAGGCTTCCTTGTGCCGTGAAGAACCTAAAACCTGGTTCATGATGCGCTGAAACGTGGCCGGCGCATTTGCTAGGCCGAAAGGCATTCTATTAAATTCGAAATGTCCATCCGGCGTAACAAACGCGGTTTTATATCTATCAGTCTCTTTGATGGGCACTTGATAATAGCCAGATGCTAAATCTAAAGTTGTATAGAAGCGGTGCCCTGAAAGTACATCTAGCTGGTCATCTATTAGTGGCATGGGATAATTCTCCTTTACCGTGCGTTTATTGAGAGCGCGATAATCGATGCAGAGCCGGTATTCACCGGTTTTTTTACGGACAAGGACCACAGGACTGGCGTAAGGTGAGGTGGAAGGACGTATTATCCCATTGTCTAACAACTCGGTAACCATATCTCGAACCACCCCCTTCTCATGAATCGCTAATCTATAAGGCCTGTAAACCACAGGATCATTGTCACTTAACGATATGGACATTTCGCCTGCCGATGTAGTCCCTAGTTCAGACAAGTTAAAAGCAAAACACCTCCTATATTTATTTAAGAGAGCTACTAGTTGTTTCTTTTGAGGCTGCGTAATCTGCTCGCCCACGCGGATATTTGAAACATCGATAGCTGGTGATGTGTCTTCATTTACAGTTGATACTTGCATTGACTGAGAGGGAGGAATATCGCTATCTTCACTTGCTATTCGGCCACGTGCCAACAGTGAACCTTTTCTCAACGAGACCGTTTGGCCTTTGGCTACGTTTACTACAAGCTTCCCTACCCCTCCTTCGTCAACCTGAAATAATCCCGAATACACTGAAAAGCTAACATTACGGTTCAATCTCAAACCACCTTCCACATAAACGTCTCCAGCAAACAACGGGTCTGTGTAGATATCAACGATCGATAGTCCGGTAAGATTAATGTCGTCTTTACAGAACAACTTTATTTTATGGCTAGCTATATCATCACTTATTTCGTTCAGCATGAGCAACTGTTCTTTATTTTTGTAAACCAATACATGTGGTTGTTCTGTGAAGGACTGTCCTATCATGAGAGGTACTTGCATCGCACAGTCGGGAACTATGTATAGGTCTACGTCAGCTTTCACCTGATCGATTGTTATACTAACCTTACACTTGCCTAATGCATGAACGACAGAGCCGCCAAAGCCCTTTAGCGATGGTAAGGAATCCGTGAAAACCCGTTTGTTAATATTTTTGAAATCAGTCTCCCTAATCATACAGCACTCACTACCGAAATCAACAAATGCTTTAAACGGTAAACCGTCAACGTCTATCATTTTTATATATTTATTTCCGGGACTGTTAGTATCAGATACACAGCACCGAATGGTTTTCTCAGTAGTCGTTGGTTGGGTGGTTGCTACCTTGGAATAACATTGATCAGCGTCGTGGCCTAATCTTGAACATTTAGTGCATTTTTTTATCGGCAAAGTACACTGAGAGGAGACGTGACCATCCTGCTTGCAATTGTAACACCGCGGCTTATACGGCCGAGTTGAAAAGTCACTTGGTCTTGTACTTGTTGTTTTTGTAATAACTTTACGATCGGAAACTGATTTTATATTACGCGTATTACGAAGGTAAGCTAACAACTTATCGGGGTCATTGAATTGCGCCGCTTCAGCCCCCAATCGAATAGAGCGGTCGTCTATACCATGCAATATACATTCAACAGCTAGCCTACCCGTTATGGGCTCGGAAACCCTGTTCACTAATGCTACTTTGTCGTAGAAGTATTCCTCAAGCGAATCCCCAAAGCGAGCCCGCCTTGCAAGCATATCGCTAAGCATCTGTCCATAATTTTCCTTGGAGGGAAAGGCTGCCATAAGTTTTGCTTGCCACTCTTCCCAGGAAAATAGAACAGAGGACAGCCCCTCGTACCATCTCTGTGCCAACCCCCGTAATTTTGGTAAAGCGTAATGTACCAACTGTTTTTCGTTCCAACCATATATAGACGCGCATTCATTGACTTTATGAAGCCACATGGTCATTGTTTGTTCCTTTTTAGCGGGGTCAAACTCAGGGACAGTATTTTGCATATTTCCTATTTTATCCACGGAATCATTCCGCCCTAACGACTTTAATGCGTTAAGTAAAAGATTAAGGTTATTAGCATCAGAGTTATTACAAGAAGACTCACATTTATCTGCACTGCCGCCCACTGGCTGTTGCACGCGGCTGCGCGAGCTGTGGCTCGCCTGACTGCGCGAACGGTGGCTCTGCTGGCTGCGCGAGCGGCGGCTAGCCCGGTTGCGCGAGCGGCGGCTCGCTCGGCTGCGCGAGCGGCGGCTCGCTCGGCTGCGCGAGCGGCGGCTCGCTCGGCTGCGCGAGCGGCGGCTCGCTCGGCTGCGCGAGCGGCGGCTCGCTCGGCTGCGCGAGCGGCGGCTCGCCCGGTTGCGCGAACGGCGGCTGGTCCGGCTGCACGAACGGCGGCTGGTCCGGCTGCGTGGCCGACGGCTTGCCCGCCCGCGCGAACGTCGACTCGTTCGGCTCCGTGTACGGCGGCTCGCTCTGCTGCGAGTGAGTCGGCGCGCACAGCTGCGCGGCCGACGGCTCGTCCGACTGCGCGAACGACTACTCGTTCGGCTGCCAGACCGATGCTTCAGTCGGCTGCGTGACCGGGTGTGCTGGTGAGACGCCCTGCGAGATGCTGCTCGTCTCTCGCGACTTCGCGATTGCCGCTCGTTCCCGGTGGGACGCGAAGGCGTGTACAAGCCCAGTTGTCCGAACTCTGCCTCCACTGGAATTTAGCAAATATTGGTGAACAGTTTATTGGTCATAACAATCAAACAAAACACGGTATTGCGGATATAATTTAAGCTACATGAAAAGGCACATACGAATTTAGAGATAAGGAATGGAAATGTAATGTCCCTAGCAAGCGTTGGGAGATTACCGTAACAGCTCACCGTTGTCAGGATCGTGTGCCAATTTACCACTATCGTTTAATGAAAATACTTAATTGGTACAAAGGTGAGAGAAAAAAAAAACTTTGCAAGCAATGAAAATCCATTCCATTGAATGTAAAACTTATTAAACGAGTTAATTAGTAATAAATCGTTTCGATTAGTCATTCCGGCCAGTAATGAAACGATAAAAAACAAAAGTACCCTCTTTTAATAAAATTTTCTTAAAAGAAGTTTTATTTTACTCGTTTAAATCGTTTTAACACAACAAAATAGGATCATACCCACTTCTGAAATGTTAATAGCTATGCCCTTTTCAATTGGTCCTTCCTTTCGGAATAAGTTAAAATTTAATAGGTATTTATCCGTTTGTCAAAACAGTGTTTTAGGTTTCGATTGAAATGGGCTAGCCGTCAGTGTCATATTTAGGGTATATAGTCTAAATTCATGGGAGTGTAGCCTTGCCAATTTGATACATGATAAGGCAGCAAATGGTGCTTCGTTATTAGTTTTGATTGTAAAACGTTGGCAAGGTTCACTCACATCAGTTTAGCAAACGGGTGTGATGTATTAGTTAATAAAAGAAACGACAGAAAATAGATACTCACTTCGTGTATTTACCACAAACCTCACTTCTAATATAAATTTACGCACAGATTACAATTTCCTTTTCCACTTTTCGCTGCTTGGCGATCAAAGATGAACTACTTGAGTTGACGCCATCACGGTTCTTATATAGGTCATCTACTGTCGAAAATGGCGGCAACCGGAAGTTCATCTTTGATTGTGACTTCAACAAATCGAAACAAAAATGTTTAAATGACTGATTTATCATGTAAAATCATGTAAATTCAAAGGATTATTTATACAGTTGTTAACAGTATGTTAATGACTATGGCTAATATTTAAACACAAAATTAAATAAAAAGAACACAAAAACAGGCACAAAACCGGTGTGGCACAGATAACGGCTATTTGATGTATTTTACTAAAGTCCTGATCTGTGCCACCCAGTGACAAAAAATGGGACAGTTGTATCTCTCCGCTAACACCTTCAGAATGCCGTTTTGACTCTTTCGGACACGGTCCATCAATGATGCAATTTTTATCCTCATGATTGCATGGAACCCGTCCGTGTGAGAGTACGCAAACATTCCTGAGGCACTGCACCATCTTGGTAGTCTCAACAGCATTCTGAAGGCGTTATTGTACTGGATGCGAAGGGCGTTATAAGCTCGTTTCGTATATCGAAACCACAGGCCGCTTGAGTAAAATGACTGGCAATATGCTTTGAATAAAGTTACTTTTACTTCAGTAGAACATCTCGCGAACCTGCGGGCCAACATATTACTTCGCACTGATAACGCCCTCCGCTCCCTGTCTATGTCACCGTCGTCACATAAATCACTTGAGACTATATGACCCAAGTATTTAAAGGTCTCCACTACGCTTAATGCCTCTCCATCAAGAGTTACTGGCGGAATAAAGTAAGGCTTAATTCTACCTGCCTTAAAAACCATCACCACACTCTTGCTGGAGTTGTACACAAGCCCATGACTAGTGGCGTACTCCTCACACCTGGCCACAAGTTGCCTAAGTGCCCCAATAGACGGACTCAGTAGCACCATGTCATCGGCATAGCTGATATTATTAAAACACATGTTTTCAATATGGCAACCCGCATGCATGCCACTAAGTCCGGCTACCAGGTCATTCATATACCAGTTAAACAGCCTCGGAGATGTTAGACCCCTGTCGCGGAGCACCGCGATTAACCAACAATCGGTGAGTTATCAACAACTGTTTTCACCTCAAAGCTGTGGTATTATTTTACTCACTGGCAATACTAACCTCTATAGTCGTTGGTAGGACAATGACAGAAAAAACGGCGGCGACAAAGGGAGCAGCTGTGCTACCGCGAACTTCGAAAATCGAACTTCGTGTCGTGCCGTCCCTTTCAGTCTCGTGTTATACTCTATATGACGGAAAGGGACGGTACGATACGAAGTTCGATTTTCGAAGTTCGCGGTAGCACCCCAGGCGGTTTGTGTTCACCCGTGTGGCGGGTAGGTAGCACAAAAAGACTGCTGTAGCTCGGGCGGTTCAAGATCGTCTGATCTGGTGAGTCTTTATGAATTTTATATGCAATTGTTGGTTGTGGGACTCAGCAATCAAAGCCCGACTAAGGGACTAGATAATAATAGCAATACAAGCAAGAGTCAGAGACTCGTACGGAACCGATGCGAGGCAATCAAGGGTAAGACTATAGGGGGAAGGCAAAGGAGGTCTTACGGGGCCCTCGGGGCCCCACACATTTCCCAAGTAGGGGATCGTAAACAGGCAGGAACACGTAGTGATTGTTCCTCGCTCCACAGCACAAGGTTGTGGCGATCCCTGTGATGTCATGAGCTCGTTGAGACGAGGCTAGACCGTTGCCGTGCGAGTCACGGGTCGCTTGGGTAGATCACAATACGGGTCCGTAGTTTCTCTATATCAAAGATCACAACAGCTACCTTTAAGAGAAAGGTAGTGCATACAATGCTGAGTCCCAAAACTGAACTATCAATATTATGCAGATACTCAATTCAATATACTTTTGTCGTCTATTACATCCTCATAACTCAATGTGGCGACAACCCCCCTGTCTCACTCCACATTGCATCCTATATTCATCGGACAAAACTCCGGCCCACCTCACCTGATTACTCTGGTTAAGGTACCAGTAATTAAGCATATTTACACACTCATCTGGTATACCTGCTTCCCTCAGTTTCTGCCAAAGAAGCTCGTAATTAACTCTATCAAATGCCTTTGACAGGTCCAGGAAGCAGGCATAGACTGGTGTTTTTCTGTCAGTATAATACGCGACAGCATGTTTCACGCACAGAATAGCACTCTCTGTTGACAACCCAGTCCTAAAACCGAACTGGGCGTCGTGAAGTTTAAGGTACTCATCAAGTGTGGCATTGAGCATACTGTCGAGTATCTTGGCCGTGGTTGTGGCAAGCGAGATCGGCCTTTAGTTAGCCTTGTCCGACAAATCACCCGTTTTATTTTTCACAACTGGCACTACTATGGTCTTCATTAATGCCCTAGGTAAGTAGGCATGAGTAACACATAAATTAAGGAACATTGAAAGAACTCTCGGCAAATGCACCCCAGCATACTTGAAATGCTCAATACTGAGGCCATCGTGTCCCGGTGATTTCCCTCTTTGCATTTTATGTATACTATTTGCAGTCATCTTCGCAGAAAACCACATTTTGCAAGGAGGGTCGATGGCCCCAGCATCCGGTACATTTGCCGTATGTGGCGGCACCAAAGGCAACAGAGACTCCACAGTGAAATGCTGTCTAAATAATTCTGCAATCTCTTTGTGCCCACTTACACTACACTCGCAGGTAGGCCAGGTCCCACATTCATTTTTTTTGTCTGTTTCCAAAATTCATTCAACTTGTTGCCGCTATGTGCGAGAGCAAGTCTGTCCATTTTGAACTGGACCTTCCGGTCTTGGCACCACTTTAATTTGGCCTTGAACTCCTATAGTTCAACATATTATTTTCCCGTCACAAAGTTGGCAACTCCACTAATCGGACGAGAACCGGCGAGGCTACCCTATTTCTGAATAGCCCTGTAATTTAAACTGTAATTCGAAAGATAACTGCCACGAATTTTAAACTAAACTCATCTTTCGCGATGCCGTGGCGAGACACCCAGAATTCATTTACTTAAGTTAAGAATTTAGATTTTTAGATTCATTAAAATAAGTCCACTACTTCAAGTCATACGACCAACCGTAGTGATTATATTCTCTTTGGACAAACCTATGATGAACTATCAATGTCATTGCGTACCACAGATCCAAGCAGGCTTTTTTTTTTAAATATTCGACTGACTTAGAAATGTCTTAGTAGTCCGATACGGGGCAGACGCGAGATGATATAAAATGTTTGTATTTTTAAAAAATATATGGCGCAACCGAAAAATCTGAAAGTTTTTTCTGTTAATGGCGACGGTTATTCCTACCATTACAAAAATAATCAAGGACTTGTAAAAATTTCAAACATTCCCCATTATAACTTGATTTAATTACTTTAACTCAAGGACACAACCGAACGTGAGACAGTTCCATAATATAATTCCATCAAGCACCACGCCCATAAGTGACGGTGACGCCTACTACGTCCAGAGGGGCTAGTATGATCGCTTATATGTCGGACATATATCATTCGTCCCGTACTGTCAAGTATGTAAGTGCGAGAGGGACGAATGCTATATGTCCGACATATAAGCGATCATACTAGCCCCACAGTTGATCCTGGAATACTGCTACAGCCGACATATATATTACGACTTGCTGTTAATGGTAATAGTCTCAGTAAATAATTTCGAGCCTACAACGTGACGGTAAAAGCTATCCGCCGACCGGTCGTGGGGTCAGTTTTGTACTAATACCACTGTGGCGCTACAATCTACGTGGAGTATTTCACTGATATCTCTATCTCAGTCTATATATTGTACTTTGTGGCGCCTAGCCTATAAACAACTTAAGCATGGAAACGGAAGTAATAAAGTCAATGTCATTTCTTGTAAATATTTTAAATTCGAAATACTGAAATAAAATTGTTTATTCTGGTTGATTCCTCAGAATCATAAACTCAGAATTGTAACAATTTTAAGTACCTGCGTCTTAATGCTGTTAAAAACATAGAATACCCGAACCGATGACAATAAACAAGCGGATGGCATGTCATGTCATGTGTTTGCTGACAATAATACTATTGTAAACTACTTCTGTAATTCCTATTTTTGTTGTATGCTATTTTAAGACCGTCATCGCTAAAACAGTGAAAGGTAACGTGGTTCAAGTCAGTGAACTGGAATATTCGTATTTTCTTTATCCGTCGCTATTACTTGAGCTAGACGGTCGTAACTGAGTTTAGTGAACTGTGTTTAGTAATTAAAATCAAGATGAGTTTAAATTTTAACAGCAAACTTGTAAGTACCTACAATCTGAGCAATAAAAATAGTTTAATGTATATTTTCTATCATATAAATTGGAAATCTTAGTTTCGGCATCCTTTTCATATGTTATATTATCATTCTTGCGTTGATTAAACTCGATGAATATCGATATATAGATATTTCTTATCATGTTATCGTTTATGATTGATATGCTGTACAGGTAAATTGCTATACAATTGCCATTTTAGTATTTATCCCAAAGTAATAGCAGCAGCAATCCAAATATGGTTAGTTAATAATTCACTACCTGTAAAGAATTTGATAATATTTTTTTTGTGTTATTAAGTCTAGAAAATGTAGTTTACTAGTCGTTTACTGATTAGTCTGTGATGTAATCAAAGTACATAACATAACAGTTTTCGTGAAATAACGCAATGTCAGAATGATAATGAAGTTTAGATAACCAAAGTTCAAGGTTCTTAGAAGTCATTTTCATTGAATGTAACGTAACAGACAGCAATCTAAGTTCGTTCTGTGTGCACGTAAACTTTTTTCACCTTATTTTGTGTAATCGTAATCATATAACGCGCCGGTTCACCGAAATCATGAGTAACTTAGAAGTTGAAACAGCTGATCTTCTGGATAGTGTGCCAGTATGTACTAAACTAACCTCGTTTTATTTTATGTTTTCACTTAGTTCATGTCAAGGGTAACAAGCCTACAGGACTTAGAACAGAGGAGATTCTATTACAATTATTACAAGAAACTTAATAAGTACAAGAAAACCAATAGAAATGTTTGTCAATGGTGTATACATTTTTGTATTGTAGAGCTAAATCACCATAGTTAAATAATGACATCAATTTGGCATAGGTACTACTACTTAATATTAGTTTTGTCAAAATATGTTCTTGAAATGTTCAAAATATTGCACTATTATTCTTCACCTTTAATCACATAAGCATTACTTATTGTCTTTCTACTACATTTTAAGGTTAGTTTGTATTAAAATGTAACTAAAAGTTTTTTACCATAGAACATTTTCTAATAAGTATATTTCTTTTTCATTGGTTATATAGAAAGTTAACAACTGCAACCACAAATGAATTAGTAATATTCAGTTTCAAATCACACATCACTATAATAATGTTAGATCATTTGTAACTTTCTCATACTCATCTGTTTAATTTTCACTTTTAGTAGCACCATAGGTATTTTATACTCACTCACGGCATTTTCAGGTTCTGCCTATTGTGTTTGCTGTTGGTTCCACAGTAGTTCTAGCAACAGTTATAGCTAACTGTCTCTGGGGCAAGAAAAAGCAAAAAAGTAAGAATCCGGTGACCCTTGTAGACCCCAATGTGAAGTATGCGCTACCACTCATTGAGAGAGAGGAGATCAGCCATGACACAAGAAGGTTCCGTTTCGGACTACCATCCAAAGATCATGTATTAGGTATGTAACTAATAAACAAAGATCAATTTTCAGATTCAACTCCACGCTTCTGAAGTGGCAAATGGTAAAGGTGGACCTTATAATTAATAAATATTAAGCCTATAGTTACTGGTGTGTAAGCATTAAGGTCCACCTGAAAACAACTATTGTATCTGTGAGATACTATGTTTTAATATTTATTTATACCCTTTAACAGGATATATAAAATTACATTTTTTGTACATAATTACGTATATATATATATAATTTTTTTATACTGTGTGCCCTTTGGCAAAGGCCTCCTCCAACACTTTCCAATATTGTCTTTTCCATGCGAGTTTAGTCCAGCTTTTGCCAGCTGTTTTAATATGTTGTTCATAAATGAAAGTTGGTTAGTCAAATGGTTTGCTTCTATGATGAAATCAAGTAGTTTGAAGTAAATCCATATATTCATTGTAATAAAATGAGGAACATGAATACATGGACAGGACAGGAAATTACACAATATTTCCATAGTTTGTATACTATGTTACTAATGCAGTAAGAATCTCCTTGTGCATCATTTGAGGTTGGAGGTGACCTTTGTTGGGGATTGAAATATTTATAACCAAGTTAAGTATTTTGTCTTGCATTGATTATAGTAAAGTTACATTAGGTTGGTTTTACTGTAATTTTTAGTATGGTAAATTTAAATATATCTTACGCACACTTGAATATGTTACGCAATCACCCCTGTAACTATAAGCATGATATGCATTTTTTTTCAGATGGGTGTATATTATGTTTGTAGAAATCCTGTTTCACTTAAGACTTTTTTTGTTACAGGCCTGCCCATAGGACAGCACATTCACTTGTCAGTCAAATTGGAAGATGATCTTGTCATCAGAGCTTACACCCCAGTGTCAAGTGATGAAGAGAAAGGATATGTTGATCTTGTTATAAAGGTATGGTTCATTCTGTAAAATTAAGGCCCAGTTTTATAAAGGCCAACACTGAATGTTACATCACATCACATTTTGGTGACTTAGTAATTTTTTGGACATTACTAAATAATATAATATAGGTATAATCTAATGGATCTTTATGTTACATAATCAGGCCTAAGCCCCTTGGTCACTTCAAGCTTCAAAGTATAAAATATATTGAAATGAACTTTATTATTATGTCTTTACCACTCACGGGACAATGGTGTTCCGGGGCTTAGGAGCCGTGCATCGAGCGGACATACCGAGATATCTGAGTATGAAACATAGAATAGTAGAACATAGCCGAATTCAATTCATCAGAATCATTCAATAATTAATTAAATGCAAGGAGTACACCGAGCTGATGTTGTGCCTGCCCTTGTCTTATTTTATCAAGCAGTCAGTTGAAAGAACTGATGCCTGTATCCAGTTATCTCTAGATGTATAATAATTGTTGAGCTGAGTTTGAAAGTTGCTTGTCTAATCTGTTGTTGAATTTGTTGTCATTGAGAGCTGAAACCATATCTTCAGGCAGTGTATTCCAAACCCTGTCCTGTGGCTTAGCAAGTCTCTATGGAAATTGTTGTGTGACCTGCAAGATTTAAGTGATGGCCTCTGAGTTGGGTGTTGTTGTTTCGTTCAAATATTTCGTGGCAATCCTTGAGATCATAATGCCTAGTAAGTTTCTACTTGGCACAGGTATAACTGACATTTATCTTACTGATTATGATTGTTTGATTGATTGTGAATGGTGTTGATAATTTACAATCCGCATAATAAACATGTACATATACAGAATTTAACTTTATCTCTTTATAAGTACGTCTTTTTAAAAAACGCCATTATAATTTGATCCTTCTAGCTAGCTAGGATAGTAAAGTCGCTTTTTGAACAGAGTAATTTTATACAATTCGGTCATTTTTTGAAGGATAAACAACAAAGTGCTAGAATGAATAGGTACATAAATTCCTACTATCCCTCAAACTGTCGCAAAATGTATTTTTTTTATCTTAATATAACAGCAACAACGATTGTATGAGCTCTATTTCATTACAATCGAATAATTAATAAGTATCAGAAACTACGAGACTATGATAAAATTATCTATAAATCAATTTAATCATATATGATATTTTTAACTTTTAGTCGGATTACGATATAACATACTTTTAAGGCTAGGTCGTCAAGCGAGTTAGCGTTTTCGAGTTTTCTAAAAACAATCTGAAACGGAGAATTAGGGTTTTAAAAATTTGAAAAAATTATATGTTTTACTTAAGGATCTAGTCTAGTCAAAGTTGCACTCAGTTACACGATCTAATGAACTTCGCTCGATAGAAAGAGACCCCGAAGTTACTCCTTTTTGTAAAGCATTTACAATCTGACGACTAAACTATTGATGTTTTAAATAAAGTTTTTGAACTAAACTAAAGCCATTCAGTATTTCTAGACATTTTTGCAGAATTTAAAAAGATAAAATGATTGTATTAATTAATATGTTTAAATACCTACAAAATGCCGAGCGCGGAGGCTCGGCAGGCCCGATCAGTCGCGCGCTGGCGCTTACGGACAACGGACCTGTGTCAGTTTTATCCGCGACAGTTTCGTGCACCAAACAAGCAGTTTTTGACGAATTTATATAATTGTTGCAGGTTATTTAAGAAGGGCAATAAAAACCCAAACGGAAAACGTCGTATTTATTAACAAATAAATTATGGTCATAGTGCCACAGTATAGAAATGACAGTATAACAACTAAACTGAACCCCTGCAGAAATGGAAACAAAGATGGTAAAATTATAAATGAAATTTTTATTACCAGAAATTATAGATATAGTAAGAGATCTACTGCTTTGCACATTAATTCCGAGCGTCTTTTTTTTAATACCATGTCAGTGGCAAACTAACGGCCCGCCTGATGGTGAGCGGTCACCGCAGCCTATGGACGCCTGCAACTCCAGAGGTGTCAAATTCGCGTTGCCGATCCTTTTAAAATGTATAAACTATCTATTTTTCAGCTAATCTTCTTTTAATAAATCTACCCATTTCCGGGTAGCTACCGTGGCAAGTTTGGTATCATTTCATATACCATATTGATTCTTTTATCATCTTTATGTAAAAATCATTTCTGGTATTTATTTTAAAAGAATACAGTAATCTTTCGAGTAAATAGTAAAACAGTAAAAACTTCGCAATGTTTTTTATGCTTTGAGAGCTAATAACTTTAGACGAATAAATTAAACCACCAAAAATATCTGTAATTTATTAAATTAAATTAACGTTTTTTCCAAGCTCGTGGCTCCTAAAGTGTTAGCTGTTACAATAAAGCTTAAAACTAGTGGCTCTGTGAGCTGTAGACCAGGCAAAAAAAATATTTTTTCAAATTTCAAAATTTACAAAAGCCGTCTCGACAAAAATATAATTAAACCTATATAATTATCGAACCTGCTCACAAAATGTCACGAGAATCGGTTGAGAAATGCGACCTGTAGAGGACAACATTCGAACAGACAGACATACGAAAGAATTTTTGTCGAGAGCTGAAACGGAGACGCTTCGCTCTCTCGGTCAAAAAACTATGTTAGTATAATTTTATGACAGTCGTGGTTCACTACTACTGGGCCTGTGTATATGAAGAGTCGAACATTATCAACTTATATCCATACGCTTCGTCCGGTTTTTGCTGGAGTGGGCGGGGCACATTGCACGTAAAACCGATGGCCATTGGGGCGCAGACGAAGGTTCTCGAGTGGTGACCACGTACAGGAAGGTGCAGAAGCGATAGGCCACAAAGTGAACTGATGACCGGGTAAAGGTCGCGAGAGTCCGCTGGATGCGGGTGGCGCAGGACCGGTCATTGTGGCACTCTTTAGGGGAGGCTTATGTCCAGCAGTGGACGTCCATCAGCTGATATGATGATGATGATGATGATATATTTACATGAATAGTTGTTATAGTGTATACAAGCTTATTAGTTTTACGTGTATTCATAATCTGTCATTGCTTTCTTAAATATCCGTGTTTGTGCAAAAATAGTTTGTTGCCTTCTGTACTATATTTATTTTTCTCATTTTCTCGAAGGTTAGCTGGAAGAGATCCTTTATAGGGATAAGTTCGCCTTTGTACTTTTACATTTTGTTATTTTGTTTCGATTGTTATTATTTTTTGTGCAATAGAGTGTTATACATATGTAGTACGTATTCATGATGATGATAACACTCACACGACAAATAAATATAACACCCTGTATAATATAACACAATTAAATAAAAAATTGCATGACCTATTAAACAAATCGAGTAGAAGGGAATAAGACATTATCGGGATTTCCGAATCTGGGTAGCAATAAAATACTTCGTTGCGGTAGAGTTCAAGTTGTAATCACGAGTTCACAAAATATGGTTTTCAATATCGTATCGTAACACTTTTCAGTACACACAAGATGGCGAAGTCGATAGCGTGAATCTCATAAAGTCCTCTAATCGCTTGTTGCACTGTCCTGTCTGCTGTCTTCCGGAAGTGGCGATAAGGCCATATTGGGGAAGAGTTAAGTTCCGCCAATCGGGGCGACCGCGCGTCCACTCTCGCGCATCCGGTCCGTCCCGATTGGTCGGTTACAACATTGACCGCACAGACAATGCAACATGCAATTATATCGTGAGGAAATGATGCGGCTTTGGAATGGCGACTGTGGCGCCACATCACCCCCCCACGGAGAAAATTAATTAAGTTAGTTAATTAAGGAAAAATATAGTAGCTAAAAAAATAATAATAAATACAAATTTAAATTACTAAACAATCTACTACATGCATTAATGGGTACACGTACCCTAGAAGAGAGAATGTTATGAAATAGGTAAATTAATGTGCCTGTTTTAAATTACAAATGAAATTATAACAGAACTAATATAATTAAGAAGGGTCGTATGGCAATTTGAAGCGAACCTTTCTGCCGTAACGAGAGGAGTACTCAGGCGGGACGGCTGGCGGACGCGGGTCAGCTGACTGAGGTGGGTCAGTAGGTACTGACGCGACTGGCTGCGCTGGCGTTGATTTTCTTAAGGCGCTACGGCGCTGTGGTATTGGGGGCAGGGCGGGAGGTGCTTGTAGGCGGTCAGGGGCTTCTGGATAGTTTGGAGGGTATTCCTCCACGTAGGCTGGCTTCACCCGGTCGATGCTGACCTCAACCTCCTTTCCTCTGATGAAAAGTTTGAGCGTCTTCTCCTTGAGCTCTATGATGCGGTGTGGTCCTGTGTAGGGCGGCTGCAAAGAGTGCCGCAACGCGTCTTCCCGCAGGAAAGCGTGCGTCGCTGTAGGAAGGTCCTTGAATACAAAGATCCGGTCGCGTTGGTGGTGCGACGCTGGCGTTGGTCGAAACTGTGCCATCTTCTTCCGAAGTTGGTTGACAAAGTCGGCCGGATCGGTAGGGTGCTCCGGAGCGACGGGAGGGGAGAGCATTTCTCCGGGGAGGCGTAATGGCTCGCCGTACAGCAGTTCAGCTGCTGACGATTCCAGGTCTTCTTTAACGGCGGACCGCATGCCGAGTAGCACCATGGGGAGCGCTCTGATCCAGGTGTCGTTGTGGCACATCAGCGCAGCCTTAAGTTGTCGATGAACTCGCTCCAGAATGCCATTAGCTTGAGGATGGTAACTTGTGGTTCTGACTCTAGTGGTAGCATGCATTTGCATGAGCCGCTGAAAAAGAGAAGACTCGAACTGTCGTCCCTGGTCGGTTGTGACTATTGTTGGGACACCGAACCGAGCTATCCATCCACTAGTAAAAGTCTCTGCGACCTCTTCGGCGGTGATGGTGGTCATTGGCCATATCTCAGGCCAGCGCGTGGCGCGGTCTATAGCAGTGAGGCAGTAATTGTATCCGTTGCAAGGTGGCAAAGGACCAATGATGTCCAGGTGGACGTGGCGCAGCCTCGCGGATGAAGCGAAGTGCCCGAGCGGGGTGGACGCGTGTCTTGCCACTTTGCATCGCTGGCAGGGTACGCAGTGTCGTGACCAGTTGTGGCAGTCCTTCTTAACGCCGGGCCATACGTAGCGGTCGCTGACCAGCTTTGCCGTCGCACGTCCGCCAGGGTGGCTCAACCCATGCAGCTTGTTGAAAATCGCGCGGCGATATGGAAGCGTTATATAAGGGCGTGGCTTACCAGTAGAGGTATCGCAGGTGAGGATGATGTCGGTCCCTGGTATGCTGATTCGTTCCAACTTGAGTGACGAGTTGTTTGATTGGAGAAGGCTGGCTAATTCTTCGTCGGTGTCCTGAGAAGCAGCGAGTGCAGCATAGTCTTCCTCTAGCGATATCGCCTCTATCCTTGACATCGCGTCTGCCGCTATGTTTTCATTTCCGGCGACGTGCACGATGTCGGTCGTGAATTGGCTTATGAACGATAATTGATTAAGCTGTTGAGGTGGCAATTTGTCACGGCGCTGGGTGAAAGCGTATATCAGCGGTTTGTGGTCCGTATAAATCGTGGCGTGCTGGGCCTCCAGGATGTGCCGGAAGTGCTGCACGCTCTCATAGACTGCTAGTAGCTCGCGGTAGTATGCGGGCCACTCGCTTTGCGCAGGTGTTAGCTTCTTGCTGAAGAACGCGATGGGCTGCCAGTCGCTGTCTATCCTCTGTTGTAGGCACGCGCCGACCTGGTTGTTAGAAGCGTCGGTGAATAGGCCGAGCGGCGCCGATCCGATCGGGTGCGCGAGGATTGTGGCTTCAGCGAGGCTCTCCTTACACTGTTCGAAGTGTTCTTCGAGTTGTGGCGTCCAGGGAAACGGTTTGTTGCCTCTCATTTTGGTAGCGGCCAGTGCTTCGATCAATGGGGCCTGTTGCTCGGCTGCCCTGGGTAAAAAACGTCGGTAATAGTTGATCATGCCGAGAAATCTCCTAACTCCCTGGATAGTCTTGGGTAGGGTATAGTCGCGTAATGCTTGGAGGCGCTCTGGGGGTGGTTGAGTTCCTTCTGGGCTGATGAGGTAGCCCAGGAAGACTAGGTTATTAACCCCCAAATTGCATTTTGCCGCATTCACTACCACGCCATAGTCTTCTAGTCGTTGAAATAGTATGCGCAGGTGCTCCGCGTGCTGCGCTTCGTCGTGAGAAAAAACCAGGATATCGTCAATATATGCATATGTGAAGTCCAGGCCCCTGGTGACTTCATCAATGAAACGCTGGAATGTTTGTCCAGCATTTCGGAGGCCAAAACTCATATATGGAAATTCGTACATGCCGAATGTGGTCGTAATCGCGGTTTTTTCGATGTCCGAAGGATTAACCGGAATCTGCTGGTATGCTTTTACTAAATCTATTGAACTAAAGATGTTATTACCCGCTATGGCCTGGTTGAAATCCCCGATGTGACGAACCGGGTATTGGTCTGGGATGGTCCGGGCGTTTAAGGCCCTGTAGTCCCCGCAGGGCCGCCAGGAGGAGTCCTTCTTCTTTGCCAGGTGAAGTGGTGACGACCATGGTGACTTTGATGGCCGGGCTGTTCCGCTCTGAACCATGTCCATAAACTCTTTCTTGGCGGCAGCTAGCTTCTGAGGCCCCAGGCGTCGGGGTCTGCAGAAGACAGGTGAACCAGGAGTTGTGTTGATGAAGTGAACTGTATTGTGCTTCTTCACTCGAGCAACTCCAGGCGGCTTTAGTATCTCCGGAAATTCTGAAAGTATATCGGAGAACGGTGATTTGTTAGCTCTTATTGCTTTGACACTGGGCTGGTTCACAGATGCAATGGAGGCAGGTGTGGTGAGGCCCGTACTGCCATCCAAGAGTTGCTTCCTTCTGCAGTCTGGTAGTAAGTTGTAGTACGCAAGGAAATCGACGCCTATGATTGGCATGTCGACATCGGCTACAACAAAGTTCCACTTCAAATCTCTTCTCAAACCAATGTCTAAGGTAATAGAGATAGTCCCATAGGTTTGTATGCAGGTACCATTTGCGGCACTGAGGCTGTAGTCAGTGACCGGTCTGGCAGCTTTGAGTAGTCGCTTTGGGAAACAACACAGATCCGATCCTGTGTCAAGTAAAAATCTGACTTTAGATGTTTTGTCAGTAACAAATAAGCGGCTGCTTAAATTGTAGCAGTCAGTGGCCGCTATCACTGACTGCTGGTGGTGTTTGACTGGCTTGAGTTTGGTGAGCCGTCAGTCCAGGTGCATGGTGTTGTGCAGCGTTGAGCATTTGCTTGGTACCGCTTGTGGTACCAGCACAAGGTTGGAGTAGTGTGTCTGGATTGAGACCTGGAGGACCTAGAAGATCTTGACCTAGAGCGGGACCTACTCTGGTTGATAGCGGACACTGAGAGTTGTTGACACAGCATATCTACTTTGGATGCCAGGTTAAGCATCCATTCTGTAGGTTGAGCGAGCTGCTGTTCTAGTTGTGGTGGTTTAGTTGCTGCATGGAGCATTGGGGTGGCCGGTGAGACCTCTAGTATACTATCGGCCAAGTCAGCAAGTTTTTCTAATGCCAGCTCGGAGTGGCTGGTTAAAATTGCTTGCACATGATTTGGTAGCCGGGTCATCCACAGTTGTTTTAGCATTACTAAGTCAGGAGTCTCACCTGCCAGTGACTTCAGATGACGTAGGAATTGGGATGGACGCCGGTCACCGAGTTCCTCATTCCTGATCAGCTGCCGCACCCGTTCGCCGTCGGATCGTGACAACCTCCGGGTCAGCTCTGCCCTCAGTGCCAAGTATGCGCCATCCTTTGGTGGGTTTGTAATAATATCTTCCACCTCTGCAGCCAGTCGCGTATCGAGTTGCGCTATAACATGGTTATATTTTGTTAGATCAGAGGTTATGCCTGCTAGGGTAAATTGGGCCTCCGCCTGAGCAAACCATATGTTTGGCTTATCTGTCCAAAATGGGGGAAGGCGGACTGCCACCTTGTTGATATAATTACCATCGGGCTTGAGCTCGGAAGGAGCAGTATCTTGTTTGTTTAAACGTTCCTGCAAGGCAGCATTTTGCTCGAGCAAGGCGGTTACACGACTTTCTAGGTCTTCTACAGACATTGCAAGTTATGTATGCTAATTTTAAATGATAACTTGATAAGACTATTCTTAAAACTACAAAATTAAATAAGATAAATATTACAATACTTCTGTGAACACGTGGAGTGCGTCGGCGTGTGCTCGCAGACGAGTCGGCAAACGCGTGTGGATCAGCGTAGGACGCGGGCCTTTCGACCAGGCGCGTCGGCGTAGAGCGCGTGGCTAGCGGATTAGCGGGCCGGCGTAGGCGAAGAAACACGTGTGTGCCGGCGGGCGCGTATGCTAGCGCGCGGTGTGCGGAGGCGCGGGACGCGCCGGCGTGAGCGCGTGGGCGCGCTATCGATGGGGCGGCGTGACCGGCTGGGCCACGTGGAGAGGGGGGGCACCGCCACGAGCCGTGCGCGTGCGATGGCGGGGAAAAAGGCGCACGGGCGTGGAGGCGCACCGCCGAGGTACGCGGGGGCACCGACACGGACGTAAAGAAACACGCCGGCGAAGTCGTGCCGCTGAGAAAAATGGCGCTCTCGCACTAGCGTAGGACGAGTCGGAAATACGGGGCGCAGGGGCGCGCCGAATAGGTTCCGTCGAAACACGCAGATTCTCGTAGTTTACCGCGTGGAAAAACGGCAGCGATGCGTAGGGCTCTCGTGGCGGCGTGCGGGGGCGGCGGCGGCGTCTTGTCAAGCACGCTTCCGCAATCGAAGCACCAATTTAAAAAAAAAAAAAATCACGTCGGCTGGTCACCAGTATCGGGATTTCCGAATCTGGGTAGCAATAAAATACTTCGTTGCGGTAGAGTTCAAGTTGTAATCACGAGTTCACAAAATATGGTTTTCAATATCGTATCGTAACACTTTTCAGTACACACAAGATGGCGAAGTCGATAGCGTGAATCTCATAAAGTCCTCTAATCGCTTGTTGCACTGTCCTGTCTGCTGTCTTCCGGAAGTGGCGATAAGGCCATATTGGGGAAGAGTTAAGTTCCGCCAATCGGGGCGACCGCGCGTCCACTCTCGCGCATCCGGTCCGTCCCGATTGGTCGGTTACAACATTGACCGCACAGACAATGCAACATGCAATTATATCGTGAGGAAATGATGCGGCTTTGGAATGGCGACTGTGGCGCCACAACATATTTCTTAGGTTCTTAGGTTTCATAGATTAAAATAACGAATTTCAGGGTTGTAGGTATGTACTACGAATTCTGTTTTTTTTTTCATTATAATGGATCTTACCGTAAGTTCGACTTTCAATTATTTATTTACTACCTTATTAAAAAAATATATCAATTACATACTAAAGTTTAATCATAATTAATGCATTTCGTAAGTCAAAATACAGTTATATTTCTATACTGTGACCAGTATGAAGCTAGCGGGGTCATCCGAGTTCACAGTCGCTTCGTCCGCGCGGGCTTGTTCACGCACCGCCAGGACAGCGCTAAATACCTACTCTCGCAGAACTAGAGGGCCTTAAGCCATTATTTTAACGTATTTGAGTATGTAAAAATACATCGAAACTATTCGAATCCGCTTCTTAGATAAGTCTTTGATTTGTGCTTTAAAGATTTATGATTAGTTGATTACCCGGTACTGTTTTTCCAGGGTGAATACAGAATACAGACTTTATTGGTAAAAGAAAACTAATTTTACATGTCATAGGTACATATATCATTAGTTACATGATTTAATTACATTTTAAAAATGCTGATCCAAAAATATGTTGATATGTGACCTTGTCTGTGTGAATCTCAATTGTGACGGCGAGATAGACATAAGATTATCTCGTTCTTATTTACAGGTGTACTTCAAAAATGTACATCCTAAGTTCCCTGACGGAGGCAAGATGTCCCAACACTTAGAGAACATGAAGATCGGGGATACAATCGACGTGCGGGGCCCGTCCGGCCGCCTCCAGTACACCGGCAACGGACAATTCCTCATCAAGAAACTCAGGAAAGACCCACCTACCAAGTTATTCGCAAAGAAGTTGAACATGATTGCAGGTAATTTTCCTAAACAAATGGCGGCGCGTCGCTTTATGTCTCTTTCACCCTAAAGGTTAATTTAGACGGAGACTATTTTCAGCCGCCCAAAAAAGGCACGGTATAAACACTTTCGGTGTCATTTTTTCGCGACATGCCAGCGGTGGCACGGAATAGAACACGCGCCTATGTATTTTTTGGCGCTAGTGGCCTCCGCCCGCGTCTCTTTATGACTGTTACTGAAAAGGCACCGTATAAATGGCTAGTGTCGGTTTGCTGGTCACTGGCGGCGAGATTTAGGCGGCTGAAAAATAGTCATTGTCTGGTCTGAAGATGTGCCGACGGTAGACATTGGCGCCGTAATTTTTTATGCGTCTCAAAATAGTCTCTGCCTAAATCAATCTTAACATTAGGTTACCATCTGTAATTCATATAGAGTAGGCTGAGAACAGATCTCTCGTTCTCACACTCATGGGGCTGGATGATTTAGAGTAGTAATAGATACACTAGAGGGTCTAGAGGTCTTTAAAACTACTGAAAGAACAAGTTTTAATGGACACAATTATCTAATTGGCATTTTTGTTGGTACCATTCATTTGGGGTTTGGTGGCATTCGAACATAGTTGACACATTACTTGTAAGGAAGCTAGTAAATTTAAATTAATAATGTTCTAGAAGTAATCCAATCAAAACATAAAATGTGAAAAATGTCAAGTTTTATAAATGGGTTAGCTAATAAAAGAAGTAAGATCTAGCTGTAAAGTGGAAACTAAGTTCTTTCAAAGCTCCTTAGATCACAGCTCCGGTCATGCATAATGTTCTTCCATAGCTTGATGATTTGTTAAGCTATTTGCTTCTCAATAGTGCCACCTGACAACCCACAACATGGATGACTATTTCTTTTTTGGGGAGACAATCTTACACAAATCGATCTAGTCCCAAACTAAGCCAAGCTTACACTATGGCTACTAGACGACTATATAACTACTTATATAGATAAATACATACTTAAATACAAGACTCGGGAAGAATATTCGTGATAAATTCATTATAATCCAGAATTTATTTTTAAAATCGTGGGTTACTTGTGTCGTTAGGTACTCCTACTACTCCTATTACTTATGAAAAAACCGTTGTGTTAGGGTGTATATTATAAAAAATCGTCTCGGAAATGTCATCGCGGACAGAAACTTGTTTTATTTTGTAGGTGGAACTGGCATCACTCCCATGCTCCAACTGATCCGACATATCTGCAGCGATGCCAATGACCACACGGAGCTCCGGCTGTTGTTCGCCAACCAGACGGAACAGGACATCCTGTTGAGGAATGAACTGGAACATTACGCTAACAACCACCCCAACCAGTTCAAGCTGTGGTACACCATCGACAGGGCTGATCCAGGTCTGTATATTCGGACGGAAAGACTCATTTCAATGTGAACCTTTCTTACCTAAGGGTGGTATTCCACTCATACAATTTGATCAAAGAAATTGGATGATTTCATCAAACTTGGAAGGGACCCCTACTAATGATCAAAGATTCTGATGACATTTAAATCAATATGACTATGCATGAAAAAATACTTGGACAAAGATATTGGATTAGTGGAATAAATGATATGTGAATTTTTCAGTCAATAACCCTTTCAAATACCAAACCGTCTGTAATCGTAAGCTGTGTTCGTTAAAATTTTAATGTATGCAAAGTTTGACAAGTTTCTATGGGATGACAGCTGCCGGCGCCATATTTAACGTTGATCAGTCTGTGATCGTAAGTCGGTGCAACCCAACCTTAGTCTCATGTATTGTTGGGCTATAAATATTAGGCGACGATACAAATCGACATAACCTCATAGTAAGTTTAATGAGGCTTGTGTTCAATGATCATTAATTCATTTATTTATTCATTAAAAATTCATTTGTTTTAAATTCATTGAAAACACATCATATAATATCGTACATTCTACTACCTAATCATCAAAATTCATTATTTTTAGAAATACATAATAGTGCAGTATACAGATGTCATCTTAAACATAAAACAAGTCCAGTAAAACTATGCATCAAATCATAAAAATGGTAATAAAATTGACAAATACATCCAATAAGAAAAAAAAAACAAAAAGAGATGATAATTTAAAATAAATAAAAATAAATATTAATAATAGTATTAAACAATCCGAACAATATTTATTAATGAGAATAAAACAAAATCAAATAATATCAAATTCATAAATGTCATCTGTGATATAATAATGATCTTTCATAAAAGTTATATTATCTGTGCCTAATTATTGCTCTCCACGAACCGTGCCACCAAGTAATCTGGGTGCCTAGTGCCCCCCCAAAAGGAGGAGCCAAGCGAAGCGCAAGGGCACTGCCTACCTTTTCTCGAAGTGCTTCGACGTTTTTTTGAACCCTCATAAAGTTGGTTTCTGATGTACCATATGTATGGCTTGGCTGTTTCGTTACTTCCTTCAGATCAGAAACGAAATATTCGCATCTCCTCCGCGACGGTAGCGAAACGGCGAAGCCATATATATTTACTGATATGTAGAATTTGTTGAAGTTAGGGTCGGTGGAGTTAGGCCGTGTAGATTCAGAAGCTTGGCTCTACATGAGATCTGATATCTTTTTCACAGGGTAAACCTTATGTGGTCGTTTTGAGTCTTGGCAACATTTTACATGCAATGTTTTCGGTGGGATAGCATTTTATTAAAAGGCACCGTGTGAGTTTCGATTTAAATTCGTTGGCATTGAAAATGGTCATAAAATCTATTGGCAATTTGTTGTTTAAACAAATCGCATGGTGGAATTCCGCATGCTGCACAATGCATGCCGCATGTTATGTATATATCAATACTTAAATACTAAGATCATCCTTAAGGATCCAAGAATCTGGAACAAAATATTCATGCTCCTTACTCAAAGCACAAATATTTGCCCTTACCGGGATTTGAACCCAAGACTGTCAGCTTCGTAGGCTGGCTCAGAGCCCTCTAGTCTAACCCAGACCTTGAAAAAAAATCTATATTCACCTATTACTTTTCAGGCTGGAAATACAGCACAGGCTTCATCAACGACGAAATGATCCGCGACCACATGTTCCCGGCCAACAACGACACCCTGGTGCTGATGTGCGGTCCCCCGCCTATGATCAACTTCGCCTGCACTCCAGCCTTGGAGAAGCTCGGCTTCAAAGAAGATATGCGATTTGCCTATTAAATGATGGTTTTTTTTTGTGCGGTAAGCTTATCAAAAGTATTCAGTCTCCTCAGCACAGTTAGCACAAGTGCGCGATAAGCGATAAGGCGCGAGTTGTGTGAACATCATTAATTGTTACGCATTTATTTACCTGGCATGCACTGTTGCTAACCGTGCTGACTGTAGGTTCTGATTATCGCTCGCACCATCATGGTGGCGCCACTTCATGCTGGCAGACAGACACATTTTATACTGTATTATGTACATACTGCATAATGTGCCGAGCATCTATAAAAACATGGATAGTTTTAAGGGAAGCCAGAAATGCCGCATCTTCGACCAATATCTGTGATCAGAGATATATTTTTATTAACTTAGCTCCATTAGTAAATCATAGTATGTTATGTTCAATACTTTTGATGCTTGCCATTACGTAAAGACATGTGCATTTAAATTGTAGAAATCATTCTTTACAGAAGATGGTTACAAAAATGCGTTTAACATAATCGTTATCATGGTCATATTTTTGTATTCTGGTGAAAATTATGTAGTTATATTAACGTTAAGCGTAACTGGTGAATGAGAGTAATTTAATGTTGTTATCTGTTTACATAGTGCATTTGGTATTGTATTGCTTACCTAAGTACGTATTTGTATTTTGAACTGGATTTTACAAAATATAAACACTAGTTTTACAATTCCACTTCTTTATTTTGACACATTATTTCGATAGTATAACACCCAACGCGGAAACTATTACTCACATTAAGTTTGTTTACTTGTAAAAAAACGTGGCTAGTTTCTTGCTACAGCTGCTTATGTATACATAGACAGGAGACAATGGCCGTTTTCTACCGTCGTAGAGTTTGTGGACCGTACGCTTGTTTGCCACCGACGTGGTATTAAATAAAGAGAACAAGCCGGTTGAACATATGATGTTTCATAATAGTACATTACGATACAAGTGCAGAGAACAGAAAATTCGCAACGAGTGGTGATAAATCGACACGATTTGCAAATTACGTGTTCGCACATGTATCGTACAACGTTTTACAGTACATACGGCTCTTTAAAGTTTCGACATATGCACGTAAACTGCTGATTACCGCACTCGTGCGGTAATATAGCACCATATCACAGAATAAGTAATAGTACATACAGAAATTTCACTCCCTAACATAAACAGCGTTTAGGCATAAGAAACGTACCTACTCTCTGTATCTCTTTCTATCGCATATCTTGTATTCATTCACGCGCGGCACGTGTAGCGTTGGGGTTGTCACTCCATGAATACATTAATTAGTACACATTACTTCACATGTAGGTATGTCAGTGTCATTGAGTCATTATGAATAACACCAATGATAAAAATGATCTCGTGAAAGGAATTCCATTTAACTCTTGTAATTTTAATTTGTAAGTGACTAACACAAAAAGTAAGTTAATAAAGTATACCTACGGTTATATTAAGATATTCTTTTTAGGATTTCGTACCCCCTTTTATAGAAGATTATTTTGAACAGTATAGCCATTGAGTATAAGTTAAAAAGGGATAAATTATCACCGGAAGACTCTTCCTTACACAAAACGACGAAGTGCCGTAGTTTCCTTATGAGGATACGTTCTTTTATATTAGAAAGGTACAAATTATTTGGTAATGACCTGCATTTACTTACATAAGAAGGTACAAGAGAGGCTAGAAATAATTGATTAACAATTTAGTCGTGGGTTTATAAACCACAGAATCAGGGACGTATATAAGGGGGGGTCTGGGGGGGTCCGGACCCCCCCCCCCCCTCCCCTTAGGTCTCGATGGTACACTGGTTATTCCTAGAGCCGGAAAGGAAACCCACGACCGCAATTGGGGCGATTGATCAGTGCGATTTTTTCCCCCTAACATACACGTACGGAAATTTAATTTTCACTTGTCCCGATTCTTGGCATCGCCCTATACCCAGTGGAATCGTCATTAAAATCGCAAAGCACGATGTACTTCTAGTTTATAGTATGTAGTATGCATCAGTGAGGGTAGGGTAGTGTTAACAGTCTAGATTGGCAGCATCGAATAATTCATTGAGCCCGCGGCCACGCGAGGAACTGCGAAATTTCGCAACTTGTTCTAAAAGTCAACACACAACACATAACGTACACCGCGTGCGTTTTTCGACAGCAAAATCTGACCATCTTGGAAGGGCAATAGCTTTGTCCCTAGAAGGGCTAAAAAGCTTAGCTGCATTGATGGGCTTGAATTGATGTAAATTTAATGAACTTAAAAAAAAGTACTACATTTTGCGATCGACAAACTTACAGTTTATGACTTTTAGCTTTTAGAACACGAATAAGTGAAAAAGTTTCACAGTTTTTCGCGTGGTGCACAACAAGTTCAAGTTATACAATGTTGCAAGAATGGATGATCACTGATTTGGATGATCCATCCATATATCATACTAAATAAAACCGGCCAAGTGCGGTTTGGCGGCGCCCTGTGGGGGGTTCTGTACCTACTGCTACTAGTCCTAGTTTAGAACCACTATCCTGTACTGTGAGTTAGGAGGGGTCGTATTTTTATAGGAAACTGGTACTTTTATTACTTCATGGTACTTTTAGGGCGAGCCAGTTTTTCAGCGATACCTGACTTAGAAACTATTAGACCTATCTTTTTTTTTATTATTAATGGGATTGCTCTTGGCCAGCATCTAGCCAGGGGGCAAAGATGATGCCGACGATTAAGCTAGCTCACCCCGAAGATGCCTATTCACTCGTGCCTTAAAAAGGTCTAGGTTATATGAACTCGGAAATACAGACGCCGGCAGAGAATTCCAAACCTTAGGTAGAAGTGCGCATCATCAACACAAATAAAAAAAAAACTTTTTTCGGTGTCAGTATTTAATAAGAAAAAAGTCATGGACACTATGTCCATGACTAAGAAAAATCGTGGGCACTATGCCCACGATTTTTCTTTCATATTTTTTGATTCCACGGTTCGAAAGTTAGGGGAGGAACACAATTATTGTGACTTTTGGAGCGATTATCTCCGATTATATTCACTTAATCAATAAAACTGCTAAGAAACTTCATATTTATTTTTAAAGACCGATCTATTGATGTACCACATGTTAACCTAGAATTTTTTTGATTTTCAGTTAATTGTATGGAGTGCCCCCATTTATTTTATTTTTTGGTTATTTTACTACGTAGCGTCTTACAAAACATCTTTAATCCAAATTTTATTTCTTTGTTTGATATGTGTAGTTTTTGATTAAAATGCCTACTTAACACATGAACTACATCGTGCTTTAGGATGTAAAACTCTTGAGTGTCGATTAGTAGGGCTACTATTGCTCGTGGCAAGATCTCTCAAGACTTATAAAGAACATATTTTCCGCACTTCTATCAAAATGTATGGAGGTACCTCATTGTCTTTCAATTTACGTTTTTGCGTTTTTTGGGTTCCGTACCTCAAAAAGAAAAAAAAATATTCATCCATATCACGCTATTCCTTATCACGCAGGCGTGGTATAAAAAAAGGATCAATCGTGGAGCAAATATTTATTTTAGACATGGGGGGCAATTATGAGGGGTAAATTAGAAAATAAAAACAAGTTTTCAAACTATATCGTGTAATATACCTATCAAATAAAAGGTCTTTTATATATATTTAAAAAAAATTGAAGTGATTTGAGAAATTAGACGAAAATGGATCTCTGAAACTACAAGCCTTAACTACAATTTTGAAAATAAATACACAAAACAATCCTTGTACCTAAAGATTACAGGAAAACCTGAAAAGTCTAGGTTTAATAGTTTTTGAGTAAAAAACTAAATGTAAAAAAGACTTGAATTGGAAATTAATGATTTGCCTTTTACAATAACAAAGTTTATATACAATTAGTGACTTGTTTATATTTGATTATCTGTAAAGACATCCACATTATGAATAGGAGTTATTTACGCGCGGTTCGTCGTAATTCAAGTCGGCGGCGGAGGCGGATCGCGACACGACGCACGTGCTCGCGCGGCGACGGCCCTCGCCTGACTGATCACCCCGGGCTTTGCAAGCGGTGGGTATAAAACGCGACGCGTTCCGCCCATTGCAAGCCCCTTGACCATATGTACTGTAAAGAATATTGTAGGTTTCCGCATATGGTACAAATTAGAACAATTTAAATGAATTTTGTAACGTATACATATTATGTTAATATATTTGAATATATTCAATACATCCCGACATTCCCGACCCGAAGTTTTGAAGCATTGCCCACCCACTAGAAGAAAAAAACGTTTTATTTAATGAGTCTCATAACGAATCACTGATTAGGCAACTTCAGAAAACTAACTTTTAATATATGGGTGAGTGTGACCATCGAGGCATTTAATTCGTGTACAATTTGTTTGATTTCGGTGTGACACGAAACTTTGTCATACAATGTATGGGTAACGTGTCACAACGGAATGAATTAAATTGTAGACGACTTAAAAACCTTTACTATGGTCCGAAAATGTTGGTCCCACCCAGCATATCGATTAACTTATGTACAGTCGGGGTAACTTTTTTCAACTATAATTGAATCACTATTGAATGTCAGTCTTACTCAAACATATTTAAGTACTATTTAGATTCATTGACGTGGGAAGAGGTATTCCTGAGGTAAAGGGTAAGGTCGAAAAGTGACGAACCTTTTCGTTCGCGCTGTAACTATAACTAAGTAAGAGCATTAAAAGTGTACTGAATTAGAACTAATACGTTGGTAGTGATGACGCTGATAAGTTGAAGAGGTAGTCTCATGTTCAGATTGAATAAACCATACACCGAAAAAATTGGCTTCTCAAATTCGATGAGTTGAAGCAACTCCCACGATGCTTTACGTATTTTCGTGTCTTTGTCTGAAACATGGAGTTTATTTATTATATCAAATGATATGTTGTAAGCATAGAATTTCCATAATGTATAGAACTACAATGACATCGTAAAGAGGGGTCTGTAAAACCAGGTACAAAGCGCCCCTTGAGGCGAGAATCGCGGAGCCGAATACGTCCGAACACGAGGCTGACTTACGAAAATTCGTCTCAGAATAACCACTATACGCCTGACCTGCGATTATGCATATAGTTGTCACGAATCTCTAAGTCAAGTTAAAACCCGCCCGTCCAAAATTCAAAACGCATCAATGTATTTGTGAAACCACCAAGACTCCCAACGCATCTGTGCGTGCTGAGACAGCCGTCAAACAAACTATAAATACACTCTTTCGTAAGGATGTGACTAAACACATTGAAATAGTAATTTGGAGGGGCGGGCCATGTTATCGTAGTTTATCTCTACCCTGGCCGACTTAGCCTAAGGCAATTGGAAAATTGGCTCATAAAAACAATTCAAAGGTACTGAATTACCTAGCAAGAGATAGGTATCTAGCGGATTGTGTTAAAACGTGATGGTTTACGCATAACCGAAATCTTATCAACCTTCGCGTATATTATTATCTCCTTTCTAGGCTCATTAGTCTTATAAAGATAACAATAAGCAAGGTAGCCGGTTATCATTAGTAGGTACCATGACGTTATGTCTGGGCTGAGCACAGATAAGTTGCGGTTTTACCCGACTACAGCATAACCAAAAGGAAGGGTTATAAAGTTATAATTTTAATCGTGCCTGTAGAAGGTACATTTTTATAATATTGTACAGTCGCAGAATTAAAAACACGTTGCTTTTGGACCTTAATACAATTAAAATAAAGTCGAAAATTGGCGAACCTTATTATTCCTCGACTATACCTACCTATTCCTTGCGAGATGCCCTCCAAGGATTTAGAACAGTGTTAGGCAGATCCTTGTCGGAATGTCTGAACTTGGATGAAGATTCCATGACATTACATTTTGACAAAATATGCCATTTCATTACGAATTCATTTATTTTGCCAAAATTCCTCGTGGCACTGCCCGTAGGCAAATACGTACAGTGTGTTTAACAATATTTATTATTTAATACTGAATACTAGTATACCAACCTTCACAACAAACTGACAAGGCATGTAGTGCCAGCCTCTTAGTGCCTCGCACCTGCTTTGCGAACCAATCGCAAGAATACGCCACGATTATTACCTGCACGAAGTAGAAAAATATCCACAACATGAGAATCACTGAGGTGAATATTGGCAGCAACTGAAATAGGTACAATAGTGGATTACTTATAGGGAGCAATATGGTATACCTAGCTTTTGCCCGCGACTTCGTCCGCGTCTTCGCTCCTATTGGTCGCAGCACTCGCAGCGTGATGTTATACAGGGTGTCCCAAGAAGTAGTGATATACTGAAGCTGGGAGGTAGAGGACCTAGAGGGCTATCTGAATCACCCCCATGTATGTTCCGCGATTTTTAGTATTTTCGGAGTTATGTTTTTTTTTTAATTTTTCACCTATCGCCGCGTACGATGAGATTTTTATTTATGGTGACGTGAATTATTGCGGTAGATGCTTGATTTTTTTTGTGTGCTAAGCTGATAGATAGGCCAATTCAGTATGGTAACATTTACTATCGTTAGATCTTTGAATGGCATAAAAAAAATTAAATGCCAAGAAAGATAAAATTACCCAGTATGTTCACAACTTCAAGGGCCCTTAAAAAAATAAAATCACATAAAAAATAATTACCGATTGGCTTTTAAAAACTTGCTCTATTTATCAGGTAGCTACCCTGAAAATTTCATTTTATTATTAATAAGGCTTCAATCAAAAAATTGAAATCTAAATGTGGTAAGTGCACAATTTTAATTTACATAATGATTAATGCAAGCAAAGCAAAACCTTTCTAAATAAATTTCGTTCTAAATCACGCACTGGCCATCAATAGAAAAAGAACAAAAAACAAAAGACGGTTGACGCATGAGAAAATTTTCACGTTGTTTGGTCATCGTTGTTATTTTTCAATAATTTAAAAATTGTGTTTTAATACTGCTAATTGTTCGTTTCCCTAATCATTTTGGCTATTCATATGGACTTTGACTTGCATTACGATTTGGATTAGTGTTATTACCTGGAATCGACGAGTTGGCATCATTTAACTGAACTTGAGTTTGCGTGTAAGTGATCATGTTTACTTCACGTGATTACGCAGAAATAAAGTAAAAAAGTAAAAAAGTAAAAGTAGTTTATTCTTCAAATTAGGCATATTACATGCACCTATGAACGTCAATAAACTACCACCGGTTCGGAAAAATATACCTCTGCCACGAGAAGAACCGGCGTAAGAAACTCGGCGAGGTGTCATTTTTTCAAAACAATATACATTGTATAGTTAAATATAAATTACAGTGTCAGCTACTACAAAATAACTTAAATAACAATGCTACAGTAGATAACATATTTTCGCGATAGATTACCCGTGCAGGACGCTATCACTGCCAGACATCCCTATCCATGATGTAATCGTTTATCTTATAATATGCTCTTGAAATAAGTGTTTGTTTTACTACAGATTTCAATTTAGAATTGCTAAGTTCAGTAATGTGTTTAGGAATTTTATTGTAGAATTTGATACAATTTCCCAAGAACGACTTTTTCGCCTTTACTAGTCTATAGAAGGTTACTTTCAGTTTCCCAGTATTTCTCGTGGCTATTGGTTTATCAGCGTTCGTTGGAAAATTGGCCAAATTCTTCCTAACATACATTATTATTTCAAATATATATAGGGACGGCAGGGTTAGAATATCTATTTCTTTGAAAAATTCTCTTAATGAGTCACGTGACCCCAAGTTATATATTGCTCGGATAGCCCTTTTTTGCAAAATAAAAACAGTTTCAATATCTGCAGCTGATCCCCATAAGATAAGACCATAAGTAATTATACTATTAAAATAAGCAAAGTAAACTAACCGTGCCGTTGCCACATTGGTAAGCTGCCTTATTCTCCTGACTGCAAATGCAGCAGAGCTCAACTTACTTCCTATCGCTGTTATATGGGAACCCCACTGCAATTTTGAGTCCAATGTAATACCTAAGAATACAGTAGAAGTAACAAATTCTAATGTTTGACCATTAAGTCTAATATTTGTATATAAGTTTCTGTTTGATGAGTTCGCAAGAGAGAATTTAATACATTTCGTTTTTTTCGGGTTCAATACTAAGTTATTGGCAGCAAACCAGTCAGATATCATGGAGAGGGTATTATTTGGTTCAATGAGTTCAGTATCTCTCCTATTTACCTTGAACAGTAATGAGGTGTCGTCTGCGAACATTACAATGCCTGATCTTCGGCTTACCATATATGGCAGATCATTTACATAAACAAGGAACAGGAACGGACCTAGAATAGACCCCTGAGGTACTCCCATCTCTACCACTGTCTCTGACGAAATGGCTTTATTTATCGCTACCTTTTGATTTCTCTGTGTTAAGTAGGACTTCATGAGATCTAATGCGTGCCCTCTGATGCCATAAAACTTAAGTTTACAAATTAAAGTACCATGATCTACACAATCAAAAGCCTTGGAAAGGTCACAGAACACTCCGATGGCGTCGTGCGACTCTTCCCAAGACTGCAAAATAAATTTTAATAAACTTGCACCTGCATCAGTAGTTGACCTACCCTTCGTGAAGCCGAACTGCTGTGCGTGCAAAATATTGTGAGAATTAAAGTGAGAAACCAATTGCGTAAGCATTATTTTTTCGAATATTTTGCTAAACGCAGGTAGGATAGAAACTGGACGATAATCAGAAGGATTATCTCTATGACCTGATTTGAAAATTGGAACTACTTTACTACATTTCATTAAGTCTGGAAAAATGCCATAGTCTATACAGTTATTAAAAATGAGAGCTAGAGTTGGTGCAACGACCTCCAGAATAGATTCCAGTACCTTGACTGACACGCCCCATAAGTCCTCAGTGCTCTTTATTTTTAACATTTCAAAGGACTTCAGTACATCTAGAGGAGAAACATGATGAAATTTGAAATTAGTTAGTGATTCTAATTTTACGTTGTCATTCAGAAGGGATTCAGCTTTTGTGGTGGATGATGCTAAACTTTGAGTAGTGACTATAGGAATTTTAGAAAAGAAATTATTAAATTCATCAGCTACTTTTACTGCATCAGTTATTAAATTATCCTTTACTTTCAAAGAAATTGTGAACTCTGTATTATTTCTCTTCCCAGTCTCTGTGTTTATTATTTTCCAGACTGTCTTGGCTTTATTATCTGAGGACTTAATTTTATTATTCAAGTGCATTGCTTTTGCTTTTGTGCACACTGTTTTAAACAATTTGGAATAATCCCTAACATACTGATGGAAACATTCGTCAGTGGTGCAAGATCTCCTTTCATAAAGTTGGTATAAGTTATCTCTACTTTTCCGAATTCCGGTAGTTGCCCACTCATTAAATCTCATTTTATTATTTATCTTAATACGCTTTTTACTACAAGTCTTATTAAATTCGTAGCACACTGTATTCAGAAGCATTTTGAATTGATCATTCGGATCATTTGATTCTACCTGGGTGTTCGGCATGGCGACTAGTAGATTAGACTTTAGTAATTCTAGTCTACTTCTACTCAGCGGTCTTATTTCTATAACGCGATCTGGATGTTTTACTTCGCAAGGTAGCCTGACCATCTGAGCTTTATGATCCGAACGAACTCCATTCACTATGCTACTGTCTATATGAGAACTGTTTAACCAAATATTATCTATACAAGTGGCCGAGGTCGGAGTAACTCTGGTAGGTACTTCAAACAAGTAGTCAAAATTGAAAGATTTCAAAAGAGTGATGTACTTATCTTATTCAGCTGATTGTGATAAAATATCGATATTAAAGTCGCCGCAGACCACTACTGACTTTTTACCACTTGTTGCTTTCCTGAGTACATCCTCCATAATTTCCATAAAAGATGTTAAATCACCTGATGGTGGTTTATAAATGCAAATTATCAGATACTGATCCATCTCTGCACAAGCAATCTCGCAAACACGATCAACAGAACAGCCTGAGACGTCTCTACGTTCCTTAAAAGTCAAACCATTTTTCACTAAAATAATAGATCCACCACCCTCTGCTGTAGTTCTGTTGAACGCGCTGGCCAATACGTAATTATTTACATTGAATTTCATCATGTGATTCTTTAACCAAGTTTCTGTTAAGCAGACTACATCTACATTAAACTCTTCCGTAAATAATTCTAAATCTAGTATTTTGCCAGTAAAGCGATTAATATTTTGGTGTAATAAAGTTACACTATTGTGCTTCTCTGTTGTCCTAACAGTCAGTTTAAAGACAAATCCGCAGTTGGAGATGTCGTCCTATCCAAGGTGGAGAGGGAGCTTTGATTTCCGAAAAAGGAATTAATAAAAGATGCTAAAGATTTAGCAAGTCTGTCAGTTGTAATACGGTAATCACTAATAGCATTATTAGTGTCAAAAAATATAACGTCACTATGACGGCACGTCAGCTTATATATAAGCTTATTAAGATTACACGCATGACTGTTAGCACTGCATGGAGAAGCAGAATAGGGTAATGCGCCTATAATAACATTTTTAGCACCTAGCTTAGACAGGCAGTCAAACTCAGCCTTCATCTCAGAGTACCTAATATTTGAACCATCACCCAACATTAATACAATTGTTTTTTTGTTCATTTATATGGGTATGTTTGATGTTATCTATAATTTTTAGAAATGAGGCATCGGGCATACAATGATTTATAACACAGCTGTTGAGAATATTATTACATAGAATTTTGCCCAATCCTCGCCCTATCCTATCTGAGAAAACAAGGGTTCTACTCACATTATTAGAGGCTGGAGTTAAAGCTGCTGTCCGGCACTGATGAGTATACTGCATGTCCGGGCATAGGATGAGCCTGCCGGAGCCCACACTCACATTCATACGAAGACTGCTTGGTAAGCAGTGCTTCCAAACATTCCTCGTTGTGGTGGCACAGCTCCAGAAGTTCATCCGCTGCCAGAATATGTTCACTGATTTGCTTCTGGGATATTACATATTTATTAGTTAAATCTCTCAAAAATGCATTACTATTACGGTTATGCTATGGGGAATGCGGCGGAAGCTTCAAGGCTGTACCGGGAACATGTGGAACGAAGAGGCGGGCCTCAACCTGAAACGTTTCCTGACTATCGCATGATCTTAAGAGTACATAATGCGTATTTGGAAGGTCTCATACCGGGTACGAAATCAGGCCGTATGGCCACTATGCCGGATCCTGATGTAGTAGATGCAGTTGTTGAAGAAGTAGAAAGAGACCCGTCGACCAGTGTGAGAGTTACGGAACGTCGTACCGGACTTTCTAAATCTCAGGTACACCGTACACTACAGACCGTAGGATATCATCCGTTTCACATTAGAAAAGTGCAACAGTTGAAACCGGAAGTTTACAATCGGCGAATTGAATTCTGTCAGGAAATGCTGAGGAGACAAGCTGAAAACGAAAATTTTTTTTAACAAATTTTGTGGACGGATGAATCCCACTTTAGACGCAATGGGATTTTTAATATGCACAATTCTCACTCATGGGCAATTGAAAATCCGAATTTAAAAAGGGAATCGACATTTCAAGAACACTTTAGTCTGGTCCTTTGGTCTGGCATACTTAACGGTAAGTTAATCGGGCCCTTTCAGCTGCCAGACCGCTGAGGTTGCAATCACTTTTTAAATTTTCTACGCGTCGATCTGCCCCTGCTGTTAAAAGATGTGGATTTGGAGACACGCAGAAACATAGTACTGCAGTGTGATGGTGCACCATGCCATTTTGCCTTGGACGTGAGAAACTATTTAAATCAAAGATACCCTGAAAGATGGATTGGTCGTTGCGGCCGGGGTGACGCCTGCCTTATAGCCTGGCCTCCACGTTCCCCCGACCTAAACCCCATAGATTTTTTTCTATGGGGATATTACAAAGACCTCGTCTACTCGAGGGAATGCCGCAATTTGGACGAGTTAACCCGGAAATTGAGAGTAGCAGAAGAAACCATTAAAAATAATAGAAGTGCATTCAGACGGTTAAAAGACAACTTTTTCCGGCGATGTCGCACTTGTGAGCAACAGGGGGGCCATTTTGAAAATTTATTGTAATTAAACACCTTGTAATTGGTTTTACTTTGCTCGCATTAATCATTATGTAAATAAAAAATTTGCACTTACCACAATTAGGTTTCAATTTTTTGATTGAAGCCTTATTAATAATAAAATGAAATTTTCAGGGTAGCTACCTGATAGATAGAGCAAGTTTTTAAAAGCCAATCGGTAATTATTTGTTATGTGATTTTATTTTTTTAAGGGGCTTGAAGTTGTGAACATACTGGGTAATTTTATCTTTCTTGGCATTTCTTTTTATGCCATTCAAAGATCTAACGATAGTAAATGTTACCATACTGAATTGGCCTATCTATCAGCTGAGCACACAAAAAAATCAAGCATCTACCGCAATAATTCACGTCACCATAAATAAAAATCTCATCGTACGCGGCGATAGGTGAAAAATTAAAAAAAAAACATAACTCCGAAAATACTAAAAATCGCGGAACATACATGGGGGTGATTCAGATAGCCCTCTAGGTCCTCTACCTCCCAGCTTCAGTATATCACTACTTCTTGGGACACCCTGTATAGCCTAAAGCCTTCCTCGATAAATGGACTATCCAACACAAAAAGAATTTTTTAATTCGAACCAATAGTTCCTGAGGTTAGCGCGTTTATACAAACGAACAAGCAAACTCTTCAGCTTAATAATATTAGTATAAATTGTAGTGCGGGTTACAACCGACCACATTGCTGCGTTGCGTTGCGATGTGCTTATGCATAGATTCCCACGATGTCGTCATCCTGATTCTATTCATAAACGCAACACAATGCAGCAGTGTGACCCGGCTCAGTGTTCGAATCCAGAACGAAGCGATTCTACCAGCGGAGGTTATATAGGTAGCGGAGGATTATAGCCATGTCGCCCGAGATATAAATATTTTTAACCGACTTCAAGATTTCAAAAGAAGAGGTTATCAATTCGGTTGTATTTTTTTTTTATGTTTGTTACTCCATAACTCCGTCTTTTCTTAACCGATTTGGAAAATTCTTTTGTTGATTGTAAGTATATTTATCCAAGTTGGTCCCTTTTTTGTCAAAACGCAGTTCTAATGATGGGATCCATGAGGAATTGAGGGAAACTCCTCAAATCTTAAAGGCAAACATATAGTGATTTTTGTGTTTTTATCAACAAGTCGAGCATTTTCATCCAAAAATGTGACATTTGATGAAGTGGAACTGCTGATGATGATCAGAGCAGAACTCTTCAACGACAAAAAGTTCATGTTTGGCGATTTGTCCTTCTAGCTCTGTTTGTTAAGAAAGTTTTATTGATTTTTTGAAGTTTTATTTTATTTATTTCACGATTGATTTTTGTCATGCTCGAGTTCTGATGATGGGATCCATTAGGAATCGAGGGAACTCCTCAAATGTGAAAGGCACACAAATAGTAATTTTAGTATTTTCATGAACTAATCAAGCATTTTTATTCATTAAAGTGACATTTGATGAAGTGGAACTGCTGATGATGATCAGATAGGAACTCTTCAACGACGCGTAGTTCAAGTTTGGCGATTTGTTCTCTTCGTTTTGTTTGTCAAGCAAGCAAAGTTTTTCTATGATTCCATGAGGAATTGAGGGTACTTAGTTTTCTACCATTATAAACATACTTTTAGCCATTTTTATTTTATTGTATGGAATCTAAGAGTGCACCATCTAAGTATAATAATCTTTCACCGGCCTCCCCCATTGAAGTCGGTTTTTTTTTCTTAAAAATTATTTACTTTGTACAACTGCAAGTCTATATCATAGACAAGTTATACTTTTTTAAGTTTTAAATGAGGCACACGTAATGCCCGTATTCTGCCACCATGTCGATTTTTAATTTACCTATACCAAATTATTATGCTGTTTTTTATTATTACTTGACGAAGCCTGCGTGTGACAATGGATACATATTATTATATTGCTGAGAAACCTTACATTTCTTTTTAAAGAATTATCGATTACTGCGCCACATTTTAACCTACGTTGATTTTTGTTTCAGTTACATTATGAAGTGCCCCTTAATTTTTTTTCTTTAATTGACTACACAACTATGTAACGGCTTATATTTAAAACACAGTTATATTCCAAAGTTTACCTATATGCTTACATCTTATAGTTTTTGAGTAAAATGTCTGTATACAGACAGACAGATAGACAAACGGACATGACGAAACTATAACGTTTTGCAACGTAGGAGGCAAACAAGCTTACAAATGCCTGATGGTAAGCAGACACCGTCGCCTATAGTATAGACGCTCCGACTCCAGAAGAATCACAAGCTCGTTGCCGACGTTTTATGAACTTCAGGGTTCAGGCTGTTGACAGCAAAAGACATATTATGCACGTCCCTCACCCTCAACACAAGGTATCCTCGGGAGATCTGGCGACTTACTCACCACAAGGAATGCATCACCACATACCTAAGGAGGAGGTAGTAGTGTTGTTATGGCTGCGGTTTTCTGTAAGGTAGAGGTACTTCCCCAGGTCAGTCTGCTCTAAATACAACCGAGATGACGTTCCACATTGCCCTACCTCTCTGAAAATGACCCTAAACATGTACTTTTATACCCACCTTACTCCTCAGTCCTACGACGGTCGATTCAATAACTAGAAATGTCCAAATAAAGACCGTGACGACCACGTTTAATATCTGAAAAATAAGATGAAAGGACCATTACCAACGATTCACATGCTTGAATGTTGAAGGATTCATGTGACATCCCTAAATGAACGCCACAAACCAAATTGTAAATGACAAAAATTACGAACGTGTGTAAATGTCCCCTATTTCGGCATGTTGGCTCTTTAGAAAGTTTTTTTTAACATATTACTAAACATAACAAATGAGAGTACTATGTATCATCATTAAGTATCATGTCAGCCGAATGACGTGTACTGCTGGACATATGCCTCCCCCAAAGACTTCCACAATGACCGGTCCTGCGCCGCCCGCATCCAGCGGACACCCGCGACCCCCCTTACCAGGTCATCAGTCCACCGTGTGAGGGCCTGCCCACGCTACGCCTTCCGGTACGTGGTCGCCACTCGAGAACTTTTCCACCCCAACGGCCATCGGTTCTACGTGCTATGTACCCCGCCCACTGCCACTTAAGTTTAGCGATTCGAAGGGCTATATCGGTCACTTTGCTTCTGCTGCGGATAACTTCATTCCTGATGCGAACACGCAGAGATACTCCCAGCATAGCCCTCTTCATTGCTCTTTGGGTGTCTTTGAGCCTTCTTATGAGGCCCATAGTAAGCGACCACGTTTCAGTACCATATGTCATAACTGGCAGCACACACTGGTCAAAGACTTTCGTCTTGAGACACTGCGGAATATTGGACGAAAAGATGTGCCGTAGCTTCCCAAACGCTGCCCAGTCGAGTCGAATTCGACGATTAACCTCTTTCTCGAAGTTGGATTTACCTCACTGGACAGTCTGTCCTAGGCAGCGAATGAAAAAAACAGTCCCAGGTATATGTAATCGTCTACAACTTCGAGCGTAAAGTGTCCGATTGTTACGGGAGTTAGTGCTACATGGGCATTTGACATGATCTTCGTCATGTACATGCTCATTCTTAGACCAACTCCCTCGGAGGCATTACTGAGGTCATTGAGCATTGTACTTGGAAGGCGGAGAAAAAGTAGAGAAAGGGAATAGGGAGGCAAACCTGGTTCCTATATCTGCCCCGCGCGCGCTTGATGGAGTTGGGCGCGCTGCGACCTCCTTTATCCTTTTTCTGCCCCCGGGGCGTATGATCGGCGATGAAATCGCGCTGATTTTCCGTTTAGTGCTCACTCGCGAGTTTTATATCGAAGGGAGCCGTGTGCTCGACCCGACGACGCGCAGTAGAAGAGAATTGTCAAGGTTTTTATTTTCCTACCCCCCAGTCAGGTATGCAAAGTTGTGAGGTTGGGATAGGATAAAGAGGGTAGTTTGAGTTGCTAGTGATGGGATGAATCGGCATTTACCAGTACTTAAATCCTCCATGGTCACAGCCAAGACTACTATATCGTCAGCAAACCGAAGGTGAGTGATGTACTCGCCGTTTATGTTGTTGCCTAGCCTTCTGCAGTCTAGAGTCTTAAAAACATCCTCCAGCGCAGCAAAGAAAAGTTTAGGAGAAATAACGTCTCCCTGCCTGACTCCCCGCTGCAACGGAATAGGTTTCGAGTTCTGGTCCTGGAGTCGGACTGACATAGTGGCGTTCTTGTACAAACACTTCAGCACTTCGATATAGCGGTAGTCCACTTGGCACCGCTGGAGAGATTGTAGTACAGCCCAGGTTTCAATCGAATCAAAGTCTTTCTCGTAGTCCACGAACGCTAAACAGAGGGGCAGGTTATGCTCCTCAGCCTTATACATAACGTGACGGAGCGTATGGATGTGGTCCACGGTGCTAAAGCCTCTTCGGAATCCGGCTTGTTCGGGAGGCTGGAAGTCATCTAGCCTGCATGCGAGACGGTTCGTAATGACTCTTGGAAACAGCTTACAGACATGGCTCAGAAGTAAGATGGGTCGGTAGTTCTTCAGTAAGGCGTTGTCACCCTTTTTGAAGAACAGCACCACCACACCTCTGTTCCATGCCTTTGGAGTTTTCCCTTCCAGTAAGACGGAGTCGAACAACTTCTGAAGGACCCTAAGGACCGTTTTTTCATACGCCTTCAGGAGTTCAGCTGTGATTCCGTCTTCACCGGGTGCTTGTTGTTCTATAGCTGTTTAAGAGCCATTCTAATCTCGTACAGGTTGTTGTCCGGGATATCTTCGGTATAGTGCCGGGTTAATCTAGCTCTAGGGTCTTCCGGTAGACCAACTTCGGGTCTGCTAGTTGACGTGTATAGCTGTCCATAAAAACACTCTATCTCATTCAGAAGTTCAGGTTTGGATGAAACGATTCTACCGTCTACAGTTTTTAATTTGGCGAGCTAGCTTTGCCCAATAGACAGATCTATTGCGAACACTTTAGAGACCTTATTCTTCTCGATGGCCTCTTCAATACGATTTGTATTGAATTAGCGCAGATCGCGGGTATGGGACTTGGAGATCTGTTTATTAAGCTGCCTGTATAATGTCGCTTCGGCCGAAGACTGCAGAATCATTTCATTCCTTTCCTCGATGAGCCATAGGTTTTGGAACTATGCATGAGAGCCATAGGTTTTGGAAATATGCATGACCTTTGATATATCCTCATACATAGTCTCCACCTCATCGTCGGAGTGTGCCGAGGTCAGCGCGTACACCTGTATGACCGTCAACGAGTACCTCTTGGATACTCTGAGTATAAAGTACGCCACCCGTGAGCGACACACTCTCGATCTTCACCACGTTGCTCACGAGGGATTTGTCGACGATAAACCCGACACCTCCTGGGACTGTTGGTCGCCCTAACGGAAATAGAGCAAATTGCCGGACTTGAGGGTTATCGTGTCCTCCCCCTCTCTTCGGACTTCAGATAACCCTACGATATCCCAACGCAACTTGCTCAATCCTTTCTCCAGTTCCGCTATCTTTTCGTCGGTCCGCAGTGTTCGCCTGTTATATGTTGCCAGGGCCAGAAGTCGTCGGTAGTGGTAGCCGGATCTTAACCGGAGATTCTTATTTATTAAGGGGTAATTGCCATAATCGCCACGCTTGACATGCGGGTTGGCGATCGCAGTGTCTCCACCGCACTCCAGGGATGCGTCGTGGTCTTGGTCGTAATTTTAGGACATACCCGGGACATGCGATTATGAGAGATGATGCATATGCCGGATCTTACTCTATTACCCTAGTTGGCTAGAAAGGAATAGGGTAGGAATAATAGTAAAACGATTGGGTAGGTACTTACCTCAAAGGTAAATAGATTAGACGTCTCGTGAAATAATTTCAGAATAGATGTTAGAATATTTGTAAAATCGTTCAATCTTACAATTTTATCGGCTTCCCCAACATTAATTGTCAGTACTCGATTAGTATCTTCAATATTTCTAATGTAGTTTTTCATGTGTTTGTCACTTTGAAAAATATTTTCCACAATGGTGTTTAAATGTTGTAATCGTAGTGCCAAATAATAAATGCAACTGCCAGTAAACACTAACTCCATGTATACGGTAAATATAGCACATCCCATTGGTATCGTGTACACACAATTTTCAATGTTATAAAAGACGTAAAACAAATAACCGCCACCGAAACTTACTAGAATATAGGCAATCCAAACTCTGTTCATATAATAATTGCCAGAGTGTAAAGTTGACAAGTTATTTTTTGTGAGCTCGCGGTCGATCTTTTGTATCTTCAGAAAGACTGTCACAGTTTGTTCTGATTTCAAAAATCTGGCGTTGAATATGTTTAACAAATAGGATATGTATTGCACAAGCAAACCGAAGGCAAATGTGTAAAAAAGAGTTTTCTCTTTATTGTAATAAGAATTGTAATACGTTATTTGAAAGGAGTAAAAGGATCCACTCACTACAATGATCCAGAGTATGGAATAAATTTTTTGGTAAATTGTAACAGTTGATACGAGGTTTCCGCTCATAACTACACAGCTAGATCCCAAAATCAATTGGACCGCATAAATGGGCGATATTAATTTCACAAAGTTAATATCTAACAGGTTTTCTGATAAATATTGACGAACCGCCATTCTGTGAGTTTTTTTCACGTAGGTACTCGTAAGGTTACCAACAACTAAGTCAGTATCCAGAAAACTACTGCTGAATTATCAACTGGAAATTGAATAAAATTGGGGATACCTATTTACTTAAATTGATACGATAATAAAACAAAACGATACCTCATCAATTGTATTGACGTAATCATATCTTTTCCGGAATAAGAGTTGATTATTATACCAACCCTTATAGTTTCGTCATGTCCGTCTGTCTTCTGTCTGTCTGTCCTGTCCGTATGTCAAGGCATTTTATCTAAGACTACAGCTGTACTAAAATAAAATATGAAATGTAGGTATTATGTAGGCCGCCATGTAGTTGTGTATTCAAATAAATAAATAAAAAATTTAGGGGGTGGGGGGCATGGGCACTTCATCATACATGTAACAAAAAGTCCCATTTTTATATTTCCGGTAACATACGAAGTATTTTCAGAAAGTATCATTTGATGTACCTACTGAAACTTTGGTCATTGAAAACTCTCAGAGTGTTTCATGGGTGGCGCTAAGATGTACGATCAAGATAGATAAGAGACTATAACGAAGCTATTTTAAATGGTCCCGATGTAATGTTTGACCATGAATCTGTTGATTGAAGCCGGAAGTTAGGCAACGGAACTCCGTTGTATATAAATAAACGTAGGGTGACAACACCAGTAATGGACAAGGACCCAGGGTTGGGCAAAAATGGCAAAATACTCGGTTCATTGTATTTGAAATACAAATTACAAAATACATTTAAAAATGTATTTGAAATACAAAATACTAACTACTTTGGTGGTAGGTATTTGAAATACAAATTACAAAATACATTTAAAAATGTATTTGAAATACAAAATACTAACTACTTTGGTGGTAGGTATTTGAAATACAAATTACAAAATACATTTAAAAATGTATTTGAAATACAAAATACTAACTACTTTGGTGGTAGGTATTTGAAATACAAAATACTAAATACAGCTTTTAGAATAATGTATTTCAAATACAAATTACATAATTTTTAAGAAAAAAAAACCGACTTCAATGGGGGAGGCCGGTAAAAGATTATTATACTTAGATGGTGCACTCTTAGATAGATATAGAATAAAATAAAAATGGCTATAATGTATGTTTATAATGGTAGAAGACTAAGTACCCTCAATTCCTCATGGAATCATGAAAAAACCTTGCTTGCTTGACAAACAAAACGAAGAGATCAAATCGCCAAACGTGAACTACGCGTCGTTGAAGAGTTCCGTTCTGATCATCATCAGCAGTTCCACTTCATTAAATGTCACTTTTATGAATGAAAATGCTTGATTCGTTCATGAAAATACTAAAATCACTATTTGTGTGCCTTTCACATTTGAGGAGTTCCCTCGATTCCTAATGGATCCCATCATCAGAACTCGAGCATGACAAAAACAATCGTGAAAATAGAACTTGCTTAACAAACACAGCTAGAAGGACAAATCGCCAAACGTGAACTTTTCGTCGTTGAATAGTTCTGTCCTGATCATCATCAGCAGTTCCACTTCATCAAATGTCACATTTTTGTATGATAATGCTCGATTTGTTGATAAAAACACAAAAATCACTATATGTTTGCCTTTAAGATTTGAGGAGTTCCCTCAATTCCTCATGGATCCCATCATCAAAAATCGAGCATGACAAAAAATAATCGTGAAAATAGAACTTGCTTAACAAACGCAGCTAGGAGGACAAATCGCCAAACGTGAACTTTTCGTCGTTGAAGAGTTCTGTCCTGATCATCATCAGCAGTTCCACTTCATCAAATGTCACATTTTTGTATGATAATGCTCGATTTGTTGATAAAAACACAAAAATCACTATATGTTTGCCTTCAAGATTTGAGGAGTTCCCTCAATTCCTCATGGATCCCATCATCAAAAATCGAGCATGACAAAAAATTATCGTGAAAATAGAACTTGCTTAACAAACGCAGCTAGGAGGACAAATCGCCAAACGTGAACTTTTCGTCGTTGAAGAGTTCTGTTCTGATCATCGACAGCAGTTCCACTTCATCAAATGTCATATTTTTGTATGAAAATGCTTGATTTGTTGATAAAAACACAAAAATCACTATATGTTTGCCTTTAAGATTTGAGGAGTTCCCTCAATTTCTCATGGATCCCATCATCAGAACTGCGTTTTGACAAAAACGGGACCAACTTGGATATATATACTTACAATCAAAAAAAGAATTTTTCAAATCGGTTAAGAAATGACGGAGTTATGGACTAACAAACATTAAAAAAAAAACAACCGAATTGATAACCTCCTCTTTTGAAATTTTGAAGTCGATTAAAAATACAATTTATAACTTCTTTGAAACATACCTGACAATGCATTTTACAGGTTTTTTTTAATTGAAGAAGGGAAGTCCTTTCATAAAAACCAAATGCTTAAAATTAAAAGCACCTCGAAGTATTTGCCGGTTAGAAAAACCAGCCAAGTATGAGTCGGAACTCGGCTAGTAGTGTTCTGCTATGTTATTCACAAAACAAGCCAGAGGTGGGGTGCACGTCCAAGACCGATGACGGCACAGCCCACCCCTAATATATATTGACGCCGGGGCTCATAATAACAATACGTAATCGGGGGTTTAACGCATTGGTCCGCTCGAGTCATCACCAGACGTCCGTCTATTTGACATTGCACCTAATTCACATGCTTCTGACATTGACAGTCTGCGACGGGTGCAAGAAGAGACGAACGACCGAGACATTGGCGTGGTAGAGATTGACTCATCCGCATTGGTATTATTTTATCGATAATATTGTCTAGGTATATCATATCATGTTTTAGGTAGTACATGCGTAAGGTCTGCGGCATACTTTAGCTTCACGGTTTGTCGGAGTCAATTTTTACCCGACTTTGACGATAAAGCGTGACCATAAAATCTGCCATTGTGCTATCATGCTAGCTGGATAGGCGGTCTCACGTAGTTCTGCAGTCATCCTATAAGATAGACTAAGATCTATAGCAGTAAAGTAAAAAGTATTGTCTCGGTCTATTTTAAAGCTTGAAGAATGTTGCGCATATTGCTATGTAATTCGGGGTTAACAGCTTGAGATTTTTCAAATTAGTCGCATTTTGCAGCTAGATACTTCTTTGATTGTAATGTTGTATAAAAAAGCAGTTCAAAAATATGTGCGCTTCATGGTTCTTTTATGGCTTCATAGTTTAATATGTATTCCAATCGTTCTGAAGATATGACTTATTCATGGTCGTTTATGATCGTCATTATAAGGCCATTACATATTACACATCTTGCAGTTTGTCACAAAAACCGATAGAGTTGTAGGTTTAGTTAAAATGAGACAGCAATTCATTTCAGCCATTTCAGGCTGTCATGACAAATTGCATCGTTTGTATTGTGCTACGAGTATGAGTAAGTATACTCAAATGAAGCCCATGATTTCCTATGTAATTTATTTATAAACAATTCCCCAAACTTAAAGGATTGAAAATGACCACAGTCAATTCCGACTATACGAAGAAAAAACCGGACAAGTGCGTGTCGGATCACGCACAAAGAAGGGTTCCGTACCGACACCTAATCTACATTTAAAAGCACAATACAATATATTGAATCAAAAAAGGTTGTATTTTCATAGGAAATTCTCGGCACTTTAGCCCTTTCGTTTGAGTAAGACATTTTTTCAGCAAAAACTCAAAACAGTTAGATCTATCTTGTTCAAACCAAAAATTGTTGAAAGTAGTTATTAATGTACATCATCTTGATTTTTTTCTGAATTTTAAACTTCATTGCTTGGAAATTATCCAGCCAGCTAATATCTCACCAACAACGGTAGAAATGGATTTTTTTAGCATCCTCTGGAATTTTTGAAGACCTGTCTATACGTAATGCTTGGCAAGCACATATGTTAGCAACACGAGCGCCCCCTGCCAGCTTCGACTGGAACCTGTACCACCACCGCGCGACGAATCTATAAAAGAGGGTGGAGTGATCGGCGCGCGCCATTATTCGCTGAAATTTGCTACTATAATCATTGGAATTTGAACTGTATTACAATTTGTATCGATTATAAAGAAATAAATCTGATTTGAAACATTTCTAGAGTAACTTCATTTTTATAAAGTTAATATCAGAAGTGTGTAGCGACATTATAATAGCCCACTAATAATGAGTAAGCATAAGAAGAAACGGGCGCGATCGAGGCGGAGCCCTAGCCCGAGCTCCCGCTCGAGCAGCTCGAGCCGCGAGGCACGCACGCCCTCGCCTCCTCCACGGAAAAGACATAGAAGGACGTCGAAAAAGGTACCACAGGAAACTGGTACGGAAACTGTGAGTACAACCTCTATTACACTGCATAACATGATACCGGAATTTGACCCCCTGCGCGATAATGTCACCGCTTGGCTAAACGTGATAGAATCTTACGCAAGTACATTCTCTTGGACTGATAGTATGATCCGTTATCAAGCTCTAAATAAGCTGAAAGGTTCGTCAAAAACTTGGTACGATTCACTTTTACGTAACGATCATAGTTGGACTACTTGGATGTGGGTAGACTGGAAAGAAAAAATTAGATCGACTTTTCAAGTAAAACGAAATATGTTCGAATTGCTTAAAGAAATTGTAGAAAGAAAACCGGCAGAGAATGAATCACTGTACGCGTTCTTCTTTGAGCAAAAGGCGAAAATAGATAGCTTACGTCTTAATTTCTCGGATTGTGATATTATTTCAATTATAATCGGAAACATTGGTGACAGTAACATCAGCGCGTCAGTAGAAGCGAGCAACTTCCAATCGTGCGACAGTTTAGCGGGATTTTTACATAGTCGCACGTACCGTACAAAAAATGCAAAAGTTATCACATCACAACATAATACAAATCGCGAGAATACTACTAAAATATCCTCATCGAATCAAATGTCGTCTCAGACCGTAACTGTTTCTACCAACCCCGTCTCGCTGCCCCCAAACTCGAATCACCCAAGTGCAGGATCGAACCAACAACGCAAGCCTCTCGAGTGCTTTAATTGCGGGGGTAATAGATTTCATTTTCGGGGGTAAAGGGGTAAAAGATTTCAGTGTAGTGTTAAGTGTGAATTTTGTGGGAAAAGGGGGCATTCTGAATCAATATGCTATAAAAAGAATGCGAGCGCATCTATGAATCCGAACGTGAATAAAAACGAAAAACAGGAAACAAAACTAGTATCTTTGCCGAATTCGAAGGATAAGTTTTGCAAAACTATAAATATTCACGATTTTACTCATGACGCGTTCATAGATACTGGTAGTAGTTGTTCTATCATAACAGAAAACTTGACCAATCAATATGCGTTGACTACTATTCCTCTCTCGAATCCTGTGACATTACAAGGCTTTTCAAACGACAGTGTAAAAACTGTACACAAAATAGTCAAAGTAAATATCAAGTTAGATTCAGTCTATTTAGAGGGTGTGGAGATGTATGTTTTAAATGAACTATCTGGTTGCGACATATTGATTGGCCGAAATGTCACGGAACGATCGGACCTCATGTATTCTCGAGTAGGCAACGCGTTGAGATTTGAATATGCTAGTACATACAATGAATTCTGTACTGTCGTCGCCGATTCAGGTTTGGAATTTGACTCTGATTCTCACCACAGTGAGTTGATGACTTTATTTAACACATATCGAGAATGTATTGCGACCAACGTTAAGGAATTAGGGAAAGTGAACTCACATGAGATGACAATTAAATTGAGCGATTCCAAACCCGTCCAGTGTAGACCGTACAGAGCTGCGCCAGCAGAAAGGAGGAAAATACGAGAAATGGTAGATGAGCTTTTGGATAGCGGGATAATTCGCGAAAGTAATTCACCTTATTCTAGTCCTGCTCTTTTAGTAAACAAGAAAAATGGGGAAAAGCGTCTGTGTATAGACTACAGGGCCCTTAATAAAGTGACAGTGAAAGACAAATACCCAATGCCACGCATTGAAGACCTCATAGACAGGCTCCAAGGTTGTAGGGTGTTCACGAGTCTTGACCTCAAGAGCGGTTATTATCAAATAAAAATGAGCGAAACAGACAATTCAATCTCAAAAAGTGCTTTTATTACTGAAGATGGGCATTACGAATTCTTACGAATGCCATTTGGGTTAGCCAATGCGCCATCATGTTTTCAACAAATGATGCACAAAGTTTTAGGCAACCTACGATTTGGCAAAGTAATTATTTATTTGGACGATGTACTAATTGTGAGCGAGACAGTAGAAGAAAACCTACAGCTTTTAGAGCAGGTCCTCAAATTATTTAAGGACAATGGCCTGACACTTAATTTAAAGAAATGCCATTTCCTAAAAAGCGAGATAGAATTTCTTGGGTATAGGGTTAAACAGGATAGTATAATGCCTAGCGAAAATAAAGTTCAAGCAGTGAAAGACTTCCCTACCCCGACCAATATAATATAACTTCGTCAGTTCTTGGGACTGATAAGTTATTTTCGTAAATTCATTCGAAATTGTGCAGTTTTGACAAGTCCGCTCACACATTTGTTGAAGAAGGATAGCGCATGGGTATGGGAACCCAAACACGAACAGACATTTCAAACCCTGAAACGTACATTAAGTTCAGATAATATATTGAGTATTTTTGACCCTGATAAGGAATGTATTCTCTACACAGACGCAAGTCGAGAAGGGCTAGCGGGGATTCTGATGCAGGTGACTGACGAGGGCGAGAAACCCATATATTATTACAGTCGTCAAACAACTGCTGACGAAAAAAAGTACCATTCATTCGACCTTGAACTCTTGGCTGTTATCACATCCCTACAAAAGTTTAGACTGTATTTGTTAGGCAGTAAATTCACCATTGTAACTGATTGTAGTGCCGTAAGATTTGCACTAACGAAAAAAGAAATAATCCCAAGGATTGCACGCTGGGTTCTGTCGACCCAAGAGTTCATGTTCGACATCACGCATAGAGATGGTACACGTATGCAGCACGTCGACGCGCTCAGTCGCAACCCCGTACACACCGGGGAGCGGACAGAAGCCGAAATTGTTATGTCGATAACTGAAGCTGACTGGCTGCTGTCGGTGCAGCTTCAGGACCCAAAACTGGTGGAGATTAGGACGGCACTAGAATCTGGTGAAAGCGATAAATATAAAAATATATTTAATGAGTATGAGTTATTGGGAAATAAAGTTTATAGGCGAACAAATCAGGGGCGTCGGTGGGTTGTACCAAAACAATGTATTTGGCAAGTCATCAGGAGCAATCATGATGAGTTGGGTCATTTTGCTCTTGATAAAACTGTCGAAAGGATTGCGCATCGTTATTGGTTCCCTAAGATGCGAAGAATAGTAAAAAAATATATTAAAAATTGTCTCAATTGCGCATACTATAAATGTAAAGGTGGGCCTAAAGAAGGAGAATTGTACCCACTGCCCAAACACGCACAACCCTTCCACACATTACATGTGGACCATTTGGGCCCATTTGTCAAAACAAAGAATCACAACAAATATTTATTTGTTGCGGTAGATTCATTTACAAAGTTTGTGTTTGTTTGCGCAGTACGGAACAATGATAGTGCAAATGTCATTCGCGAGATGGAAAATATTACGAAGTTCTTTGGAAACCCACGTCGCATAATAGCTGATGCTGGGTCAGCTTTTACGTCTTACGATTTTAAAGAGTATTGTGAGGGTAGAAACATCCGATTACACTTTATCGCTACCGGCATGCCGCGCTCTAACGGTCAGGCCGAACGTTTTAATCGAACAATCTTAGATGCGATGAAAACTATGGGCGCCAATTTAGATGAAGATAGGTGGGATCAATGCATAAAGCACTTACAGCAGGCGCTTAATAGTACGTATCATAAAACCATTAAAGCAGTGCCAAGTGAGGCTTTGTTCGGGTATAGGTTAAGAACGGATAGTGATGGTTTAGCAGTAGATAGCGAAACGGATCATACAGACGTCACAGAATTGCGCGAAAAGATTGAGAAAAACATATTAGCCAGTGCGGAATACCAAAAAAGAAGGTTTGACAGTACTCGGATAAAAGCTAAGCAATATCAGGAAGGTGACTTGGTATTGGTCAAAATAATAAGTCAATCCAACGACGGCAAGAGTAGAAAACTAATGCCAGTATTCAAGGGGCCATTTCAAGTAAAAAAGGTTTTGGGAAACGACAGGTACCAAATATCTGATCTAAGAGGCAGTGAGAGAAGTTCGAAGCGGTATACAGGAAACGCAGCGGCTGAAAACATGAAACCGTGGATTAATATCCACGATTTGGACTTGGATAACGGGCCGTGTTAGCAAGGTAAAGTGTGCCTAAATTATTTGGTATGTAAGGTAAACGCCCCGATGCCCGACACCTTAATGCCCAATAAATTACAGCTATTGATCACCTCTGTCATTATGAGTATTATGACATAAGATTGAACGTGCCATATATTGGGACAGTGGCAGTGTCGACCACTGGCACATTTACCTTACATACTTACACGTTATATTTGACCTTATGTACTTAATGTCAGTGAAGTGTCTAAGTAACTAACTGTTTAGCCTTGTACAAGTAAAGCCATACAAAAAAGAAATCTAGTGAGTAATTTTCTAAGCCGGCATCATGTTCAAGTTTTTGGTAGTTCGTTATTTTAGGCCGAAAGTAAACTAACTACTAGACGTGCCTAAGACTAAAGGTACGGTGCTAAAAGTTAGTATGGTTTATCCTAAGTCTAAAGGTGAACCTCGGCCTGGAATAACTTACAGGTAATAGTTTTTCTTCACATATTCGCACGAACCTAAGACTAAAGGTGTTGTCATATGCGAGTTAAACTAGAACCGAGCAAACTTCTTGACATGATGGATGACCGAGGCGATTGATAAGGGATAATTATGTGAATAAAATTACAATGGTAAAATTGAAAACACATATTTATTGTATGTTACAGATTTTGTCGTGTCTGAGGGCAGGCACGATGCAGCATGGCCGTGTTAGCAACACGAGCGCCCCCTGCCAGCTTCGACTGGAACCTGTACCACCACCGCGCGACGAATCTATAAAAGAGGGTGGAGTGATCGGCGCGCGCCATTATTCGCTGAAATTTGCTACTATAATCATTGGAATTTGAACTGTATTACAATTTGTATCGATTATAAAGAAATAAATCTGATTTGAAACATTTCTAGAGTAACTTCATTTTTATAAAGTTAATACATAATAATAATAATATAATAATATAAGCCTTTTATTCAATCAATTGTTTACAAAAAAAAAATTCTTATGATTTATATTCTATTGACAGCATCGGCTCTGTCTGTTTGCCGTTTGGCAAAGGCCTCCTCCATCCCTTTCCATCTATCTTTGTGTCTCGCTCTTGTCTATTGTCTACCCGCCACTTTTATTATTTCGTCGTCCCATCTTATTTTTTGTCTACCTCTTTTCCTTGTTTTGTCTCTGGGGTACCACCATATTATTCTTTTGCTCCACTTCTCTTTATTCCTTATTATGTGTCCTGTCCATCGCCATTTGAGTGTTTTCACCTTAACAGCTACATCTTCCACTCCAGTTTTACGTCTTATTGTTTCGATTCGAATTTTGTCTTTCCGTTTCACACCTATCATACTTCTTTCCATTGACCTTTGGCATACTTGTAATTTGTTCAGGTTGCTATTTGTTAATGCCCAAGTTTGGCTGCCATAGGTTAACACGGGCAACACACATGCATTAAATAGCTTTTTCTTTGTGGAAAGCCTTGTTTCCTTGTTTTAGGGTTCCGTAGTCAACTAGGAACCTTTATAGTTTCGCCATGTCTGTCCGTCCGTCTGTCCGTCCGTCCGCGGATAATCTCAGTGACCGTTAGCACTAGAAAGCTGAAATTTAGTACTAATATGTATATCAATTACGCCGACAAAGTGGTAAAATAAAAAGTGGAAAAAAATATTAGGGTACCTCCCCTATACGTAAAGTGGGGAGTGATTTTTTTTTTTTCATTTTAACCCTAACGTGTGATATATTGTTAGATAGGTATTTAAAAATAAATAGGGGTTTACTAAAATCATTTTTTGATAATGTTAATATTTTCGGAAATAATCGCTCCAGAATTAAAAAAAAATGTGTCCCCCCCTCTAACTTTTGAACCATAAGTTTTAAAAATATGAAAAAAATCTCAAAAGTAGAACTTTATAAAAACTTTGTAGGAAAATTATTTTGAACTTGATAGGTTGAATAGTTTTTGAAAAAATTACAAAAATAATTTCTGAACTAAGTTTGTAATTTAACCGTATAAACAGGTGTTTATTGTACCTGTCATTTCTACAAAATCACAATGAAATGACGTGCTTTCAATTGTGTTTCTGTACTTAATATGTCAACTTAATGTGAAGGACGGAAAACTACGGAACCCTACACTGAGCGTGGCCCGACACGCTCTTGGCCGGTTTTCATGACTTCCTTCAGTGACCAGTACCTTTTCCAAGCATTGGTTGTTCGCCTGTCGATCTCTTTTCCATTTGATTGTTCATGGATATTGTTTGTCCTAAGTATATGTACTCATCTCCATACTCAACAATTCCCTGATTGACTTCTATTGGTATCTTCTTGGAATTAGTCATTGTTTTCGTTTTTTCCATATTTATTCGCAAACCCATTACTTCACTCTCGTTAACTAGTTTGTAGAGCATCGGCTGTGTTCGAGATTAAGACTAGGTCATCTGCGAAACGTAGATGAGTAAGTATGGTGCCATCTATTTTAAATCCGTAATTAGGGTTCCTTTCCCAGTTAATGTTTCTAAATATTGCCTCAAGTACTGCAGAGAAGATCTTTGGGGAAAGTAGGTCTCCTTGTCTTACTCCTTTGTTTATTTTGATTGTTTCTCCCTTACTTTCTAGCATGCACAAGTGCATTGAAAAAAAATTTATGACCCTACTGTTAAATACATGGCGTGCCCCCCAGTTTAAATATTTTTTTCGTAATTTCACATCACATTTCTATATCGGTTCATAGAATACACCTTCCTACCAAATTTCGTAATTGTAGTGCTCATATAATAATAATAAATTGTGTTGCTGTCTCTGTGTGCGTCCCATGATACGGGCAGGGACAGCATCCGCTCGGTGTACCCCTTGCATTTCATTATATTGTCAAAAGGGCCTCTTCGTGTTGGCTATGTGGTACTCGGTTGTTACTTGGTACCTCGGTACTTCGGCTCCGCGCACGCCTTCCAAAGGTCCAGGACACCATTTTTTATTTCAGGCATTGCCCATTAAGTGTTAATAATTATTACAAAAGTCTTACAAAACTACTGTTAGTTAGTACAGAACACAATAATCTAAAAACCGGATGAGCATTCAAGTTAAATCAAAATATATAACATATGTATAGTCCCTGACTAAATCGGCTGTGACATATTCGGACGGACGGACAGACATGACGAATCTATAAGGGTTCCGATTTTGCCATTTTGGCTACGGAACCCTAAAAATCAGACGTGTATTACTGCTCTTTGTAAATTGAGTATAGATTTGTTATTACATTTTCTCTAATTCATACGGAATGATTAGAAGTGAAAATTAAGACTTAAGTAATATTTACTCATACATAATTCATGGTTGGATCTCCGTTACAACCCGCTGCCTTTTCTGACTCGACTTGCTACTTACTAAACCTCTCTACAAGAAAATCAACTCATCGATTGTCAATTTTGACAGCAAATGCCTAAACCGGTATCATAGATGTACAAAATACTAAATAAAAGGAGAGACTACTGTAGTAGCGGGCCGAAGGAAATTTATTAACTATTTTGATCAAAATTTACGTATATAACTTGAGAGATATATTACAAATAAAATTGGACTATGTATTAAATAAACCACAAGATTGTTGATAGTACCTACTCATTGGAATAAAACTTATGTTATGGAGGTCTTCAATCAACAGAGTGAAAGAACAATTTTTTAACATGATGCCGACGGCCGCTTTCTATCATCGCACTGCTTAGAACCTAAACGATCGCGTATGGTACGGTCTCAGAGGAACTCCCTCCCTCGGACGCTCTGGTTGTGGAATGAGCTCCCTGCCGAAGTTCTCCCGAGTAACCACAGTATGGGATTCTTCAAGAAAGGAGTTTATACATTTTTAAAGGGTCGGCAACGCGCATGTGACACCCCTGGAGTTGCAGGTGTCCATAGGCTGCGGTGACTGCTTACCATCAGGCCGTACGCTTGTTTGCCACCGACGTGGTATAAAAAGAAATAAAACAATCTTTAACTTAAAAGTTGTTAATCACAAGTTAAGGAATTATATAGGTCGATTCACAAGAGCTGGCGCGAAAAATGTATGTAACTGTCATTAATTTCATAGACATTCCGCGCCAGCTCTTGTGAATCGACCTATATATACTTATCCATCTTGAATGAAACCAAATTTTTAAATACTCAGAAGTATAAATAGGTAAAGGTCCAATTTGTTAGAGAAAAAATATACGAGCGCTGGAAAGGGCCCTGAAATCCTGTCGGTCGGGGCGTATAAGATTATACTGTATTTTACTTATAGTCAAATCAGCAACTTTTTACGAAGCGTCAAAAACGCTCGCTTAGTATTGTTTGTAAGCAAATTTACCTAATGACGTCACAATTTTCTATGGTCAAACTGCGCCCTAATCTGAAATATTATTAAAATTGTATACAGAAAGCTCCCGTGAGTTTCAAACATATTAAAATATGATGAAACGGGTCATTCACGTTGTTAAGGTCAACTATCGCTCGACATGTTTCAGACCGGTTCGCAGACCTTAATCGTGAGATTCATGAGTACTTATCGCAGCGGCAGTCATTTTACCCCCTCCTTTACCCTTTTAATGCTAAAAGAAACGCCGCCGCTATAAGTACTCATGATTAGGGACCGTTGACCTCGATGACAGAATTAGTGATCAAAAATGTAAACACGCAACTTTCAAAACAGAAATAGCTTTCAAGATCTATGCAGGTTTCCTCTCCATGTTTTCCTTCACCCGATGGTAAATATCAAATTAAACTCCGTATTACTTAAGTTCCAAAAAACTCATTAATACGAGGCAGGTTTCGAACCCACGACCGCCACTTGAGAGCAGCATTGATAACTTCAAGCACTAGCACTACATCTGTGAATAATTTAAAAACAGTCTTGTGACTTTAGACATAAAGTTTAATTTTAACTGTCAAGGTTTTAAAAGATAGCGGTCTCGTATAGTTCTATACAATGTCTTTGATGAGAATATTTTCCCGGCTTACACAGCGCTCGGTCGCATCGCATAGCAACGATAGGCAAATTATAATGAATAAATGATTTTTATTTTTATTTTATTTGATTTTATATAATTTTAATTCTATGTTCTTAATTTTCTGTAATTTTGTACATGATATAATGGTAATCATATACGGCCACAAGCGCGCAGCATATGCACTAACAAACACGACCTGCAAAGGAAGATACGAAGCATGCAGCAAGCCGGGTCTAATGCTGCAGCTGTCATGATGGAGTAACGGCTTCCGATCACCGAGAAACCGAGAACTGAATGAAAAATTAAAACAACTGGCAGCAGTGATAAGATGTCGTATATGACTGATCGAGAACATACAACGCAAAAGAACAAACATAAAAATTATCGATATCCTGCATTGTCATACTTGTTGATTATATTTTAGAGAAATGGGTGCCCTGTACTATAATTAAAGAGTACCTGTACTATACATAATTACTTATAATAACTTGCATTTTATTTACATACATTCTCTTACTTACTCATAAGGAGATCTAGTACCCAGGGCCCACATAAGGGCCACAGGTGATGTTGGAGCCATCACGGTCAGGGAATGATATAATAATATGTGTATATAAGTGCGTATGTCTAAAATTGTTTATATAACAATTATACATATAACGGGAACAATACACGGAAAAAAATGATTTAGCTGTGGTAGCTAAGCACGCTTTGCTGAAATTTTCTTTGCTGCTGTATACAATTTCTTATCTACTGTAACAAAGCCTTGTCTATAGCAACTAAAACCAGTTTGCTACCCTTGCTAACGATATTTAGCTAAAAGGATTTTAAATAATTTGCTACCGCTGCTAATTGATTCACAACTGTATCTAATTTATTTATCCGTATCAACAAAATTTTATTCGTCATTGTTGTTAGCTGGGACTGCTAATAATGTTTTGTTGTAGTAGATAAGAACTTTGTTACTATTGCTAATTATACATGTATTAGGCAGCAAAAGCTTATGTTTGTTGCATTTGATAAAAATAATACATGTATTAGGCAGCAAAAGCTTATGTTTGTTGCATTTGATAAAAATATTTTGCAATCACTAACAACAGTTTTGCAACAGCTGCTAATTTTATTTTCGAACTCCTTTACTAATAAATCCTTCGCCAGTTTTGCTAATAATCGTAGTCTCATCAATAAATTACCTAGGCAATGGAGAGCAATAATATATTAGCAGTAGTAGCAAATCAGGATTATGTGAGACTGCCAAGAACATTTTGTAGCTATAACTAACTTTTTTACAAATTTTACCAAATATTAATTGCTGCAGTTGCTAGATAAAAACTCGCCGATGTTGCTAAATATCTTTGTCAAACTACCGAATTCCCTATGCAATTAACAGCAATAATATATTAGCTGTAGTAGCAAATCAGACTTAGGTGAGGTTGCTAAGAACATTTTCTAGCTGTGACTAACTTTTTCACAAACTTTAACTAATATTATTTGCTGCAACAGCTAAGTAAAACTTCGTCGTTGTCGCTAAAAATATTTGTCATACCATCGAATTTCCTATGCAAATAACAGCAATAATATATTAGCCGTAGTAGCAAATCAGACTTAGGTGAGGCTGCTAAGAACATTTTGTAGCTGTGAGTAAATTTTTCACAAATGTTAACTAATATTATTTGCTGCAACTGCTAAATAAAAATTCGTCGCTGTTGCTAAAAATCTTTGTCACACCACTGAATATCCTATGCAAACAACAGCAATAATATATTAGCTGTAGTAGCAAATCAGACTTAGGTGAGGCTGATAAGAACATTTTCTAGCTGTGACTAACTTTACACAAATTTTAACAAATATTATTTGCTGCAACTGCTAAATAAACATACGATTTTGCTCAAAATCCACAACAACGATTTTTATGCAATGAACAGCAAAAAAATTTGGCTAATATTCTTTCTTTCTTTTCTTTGTTACAACTACGAGGCAATCCTTCGCTAATGTCGTTAAAAATCTTAGTCACACCACCTAATTTTCTACACCATGAACAGCAATAATATAGTAGCAGTATTAGAATATCCAACTTATGTGAGGCTGCTAAGGATATTTTGTACCAGAGACTAAATTTTTCACAATTTTAGCTAATATTGTTTGCTGCAACTGCTCCCAATTGATTACTACGAGTACTACGCGATACCCTAGTACAAAGTCGATCGTTGTGCAATCAATCCAAGTCTGGTTTAGGCAGAAGGAATATAACAGAAACCCCTTCAGAACAGAAAAAATGTGGCATTAAAATGTATGCATTTTAAAACTATCAAATCATCAGGATACATTTCTGCCAATTCAAGTGCATTTTCCATGAAAGAAAAACCCGTGTAATGATGGACCAGCTTAAAGAGAATCCTCCGCACAGTCTGATAAATAGATGATATCCGAGAGTAACCTAGCGACGAAACATCAGTAAAATATCAATCTACCTAAATCTTTTTTTTTAATTATGAATGCAAGTTTTATTTCATTTATAAGAATATACATAGTTGGATATGAAATAAAAAACTTTATTGAAAATAACTTATGAGTATTTAGGTATTTCACGCTTTGGCTAGTCGCCAAAGCGTTACAGATCTTAAGCTATAAGAACATTAAAAACAAGTTGGTTAATGCAATTTAGAGTTTATAAACACATGCAACCTATTAATTACTACCTACATTGCTCTAACACAATTCCATAATTATCAAGAATAAGGAGCTTGTTTTTCTCTTTTTAGTTAATTATTGACGTGTCAGTAGTAACACCTTATTTAAGATGTACACATATTTACCTATATTGAAAGTATTTTTAAATGGTTTTTATCATAATGATTAAATTATTAAAACTTAATGAATTATCAACTAGAATGAAAGATGAAGAATGAAAATGTTTACGTACTTATTAGATTTAAAACTAAGTGCCTAAGTATGTAACTACCTATTTCTTAACACGTCCTTCCGTTCCCAATCCAGCAGTGTATACATATAATAATTTTAATATGTAGGTTTAGTATGTACCTACCTAGGTCAGATGGCAGTAGCTTCTGTAAAAACTAGTGCCTACGCCAATTCTTGGGATAGGGTAGCAAGCCCCAGGCATCCTTCAGGATGCAACAGTACATAATTATGTAACTACCTATATCATGCTCGAAATGCACATTTAAAATTTTCTAACCGCTTCTACAGTCCTCAATATACAGATTACCATGTGCCTATCTATATAACATAGATTCTGTTGCCATATAATCGAAAGTATCGCGCGGTAGGTAGTTATACGCACTGGACTTGTGTAGGGATTTGTAGGCGTGGCCGAGTGTCATTTTGTAGCGTATTGAAAATGCATAACTCTAACAAAAATAGCTTTTTAAAGCGTTTCGTGATTGCCTGATATTAATATTTTAAGTTTAATATCACGCAATCATATTCCTGAAACGATGGATTTTGCAAAGGAAAAAAAATGTTTTTCAAGACTTTATTTTACCATTTTGTCGGCGTGATTAATATGTATACTCATGCCGAATTACAGCTTTCTAGTAGTTACGATTACTAAGCTAAGCCGCGAAGGGACGGACGAACGTGGCGAAACAATGTTTCTTTTTCACCACGGAATCCTAAAACTTGTAATAAAATCATTGTAACCGCTCAGCGTATAGCATTATAGCGACACGTGCCGTGCCCACCGGCACAAAAAATGTTTATAAGCTCGAATGTTTTAGTTATGCCAACGAATGTCATATTAGTTGCAGTAGCTAAGATGCATTTTGCTACTACGATGAATGTTTTCGAGTTTCACGCGGGAAAAGTAACGTAGCAAGTGTTGCCATTAATAAACGCCAGTATTTTCTAGTAAAAGACGGGAATTACATTTTATTTAACTCTCTATGTATAAAAAAATCTTGATTTATAAAAAAATATATAAAAGAAGAAACTGACTGACTGACTGACTGACTGACATATCAACGCACAGCCCAAACCGCTGGTCCTAGAGATTCCAAATTTGGCACGTAGGTTCCTTATAAGGTCTAGGGGTGCACTAAGAAAGGATTTTTCAAAATTCAACCCCTAAGGGGGTGAAATGGGGGTCCGAAGTTTGTATGGGGAAACAAGATTAGTTGGACTATTTTATTCGAAACTTCACAGGAGTATTTCTAACGATAACTGAGTAAACATGTGTTTCGGGTTTTTTGAGAAATCAACCCCTAAAAAGCAGAAAGGAAGTGACAAATTCTGAAAATCGACATGGGTATTGTTTTTATGATATACCGGGTCGCTGATAACGAAAACAACAATGATTTTAAAATCTCACGTGGAGAACGTGAAATACCATCCCCACTGTTGGGGTGCGAGGGGGATGAAATGTCTAAATATTAATATGGGTGTCGTTTTTATGGTTTTTTGGGACGTTAATTACGAAAATGGCATCTGTTTTAAAATTTAATATTGTGGACATGAAAACTTTTGAAAGTTTGTGCCAAATTTCAAGAAATAACTGACTGACTGAGTGACTGACATATCAACGCACAGCGCAAACTGCTGGTTCTAGAGATTCCAAATTTAGTATGTACTATGTAGGTTCCATATAAGGTCTTGAGGTGCATTAAAAAAGGATTTTTCAAAATTCAACCCCTAAGGGGGTGAAATGGGGGTCCGAAGTTTGGATGGGGAATCAAGATTAGTTGGATTATTTTATTCGAAACTTCACAGGAGTATTTCTAACGATAACTGAGTAAACATGTGTTTCAGGTTTTTTAAGAAATCAACCCCTAAAAGGGGGAAATCTGGTGACAAATTCAGAAAATCGATATGGGTGTTGTTTCTATGGTTTATCGGGTCGCTGATTACGAAAACAACAATGGTTGTAAAATCCCACGTGGAGGACGTGAAATACCATCCCCTCTGTTGGGGTCCGAGGGAGTTGGAATGTCTAAATATTAATATGGGTGTGATTTTTTGGGTCGTTAAATTCAAAAATGGCATTGATTTTGAAATTTAATATTGCGGGCATGAAAACTTAAAAGTAGGTGCCAAATTGCAAGAAGAAACGGACTGACTGAGTGAGTGACATATTAACGCACAGCCCAAACTGCTGGTTCGAGAGATACCTAATTTGGCATGTAAGTTCCTTATAAGGTCTAAAGGTGCATGAAGTGCCGTGAGTTATATGAAGATACGACCTTTTTTGATTCAATGTGTTGTAAGTGGTTTTATTAATCAGTGCCGTCCGATACGATTTCGACATAAATCGATATTTGAGCGTCCGAGAGGACTCTTAATACGAATCCGAGGTACCTAAACTTTGAATAAAGTAACGGCATATTGATTTTCTTCATTTGCATCCCGATTTCGTTCAAAATCGATATCTGAGCGTCCGAGAGGTCCCCTAATACGATGCCGAGGTAAAATTTGGAAAAAGTGGCGGCCATATTGCTTTTCTTCACTTTCGTCCCAATTTCGTTCAAAATCGATATCTGAGCGTCCGAGAGCTCCCCTAATACGACTCTGAGGTAAAATTTGGAAAAAGTCGCAGGCATATTGATTTTCTTGTTTTCGTCCCAATTTCGGTTAAAATCGATATCTGAGCGTCCGAGAGGTCTCGTAATACGAATCCGAGGTAAAATTTGGAAAAAGTGGCAACCATATTGATTTTCTTCATTTCAACCCGATTTCGTTCAAAATCGATATCCGAGCGTCCGAGAGGTCCCCTAATACGAATTTGAGGTAAAATTTGAAAAAGTGGCAGCCATATTGATTTTCTTCATTTTCGTCCCGATTTCGTTCAAAATCGATATCTGAGTGTCCGAGAGGTCCCCTAATACGACTCCGAGGTAAAATTTGGAAAAAGTGGCGGCCATATTGCTTTTCTTCATTTTCGTCCCAATTTCGTTCAAAATCGATATCTGAGCGAGAGCTCCCCTAATACGACTCCGAGGTGAAATTTGGAAAAAGTCGCAGGCATATTGATTTTCTTTTTTTTTTCATCCCAATTTTGTTCAAAATCGATATCTGAGCGTCCGATAGGTCTCCTAATACGAATCCGAGGTACAATTTGGAAAGTGGCAGCCATATTGATTTTCTTCATTTTCGTCCCGATTTCGTTCAAAATCGATATCTGAGTGTCCGAGAGGTCCTCTAATACGACTCCGAGGTAAAATTTGGAAAAAGTGGTGGCCATATTGCTTTTCTTCATTTTCGTTCAAAATCGATATTTGAGCGTCCGAGAGGTCTCGTAATACGAATCCGAGGTAAAATTTGGAAAAGTGGCAACCATATTGATTTTCTTCATTTCAACCCGATTTCGTTCAAAATCGATATCCAAGCGCCCGAGAGGTCTCTTAATACGAATCCGAGGTAAAATTTGTGAAAGTGGCAACTATATTGATTTTCTTTTTTTTTGTCCCGATTTCGTTCAAAATCGATATCTGAGCGTCCGAGAGATCTCTTAATACGAATCTGAGGTAAAATATGGCACTATATACATGCCTGTATGCAAAAACGTTAAATGTTACTATAGGCGTGTGGGGTATATACCCCAATAAAATACCCTAAAACGATATAGAGGTTCCGATATTTTTTTCCATTTAAATCAACGTTTAGTTTTTTTAATCGTATGGCATTTATTTACGAACCGTGAGATTTTCGAGAAGACAAGTACGGTTGCCAGTTTTTGTTGCACTTTTAGCACCACTCAGGGGTCACGTGTAGGGTAACGGTGGGTACTCCCTACGGACGTGGTGCAACTTCGACCCTCCTTTGTCAAGTGAGTGGGCAACTTGACTGTTAGAAGTTCGCAAGCCGCTCGAAGGCCTCTAACTTGGCTTAACGATAGCAGCCGCGATCAACAGCTTAGCGTGCCTTCCAAAGCACGAGAGTACGTTAGTAACCACTCAAAGCCGTCACCCATCCAAGAACTGACCTGCGCCCTCATTGCTTAACCTCGCACGCCACACGCGGTAGGCGGGTGCCGCTGGGCCACGAGCGCTCTAAATTCTTGATAGTTTGTGCCAAATTGCAATTCAATCGGTCCAGTAAAAGCAACTTGGTTGTAACAGACGGACTGACAGTAAGGAGTGCGAATGGAAGTGAGACCAAATTTTCTTTTTGGATGCTCCAATGGGAACTGGCAAAACCTACCAAATAAATTTAATTTTAGGAAAAATAAATGTTACACGTGATATTGAATTAGCCATATTTCTGTACTTCAAAGGACCAGAGTTTATGACCGCTGCGCGCTGCTTGGTCGTTTACAGACCTATTGGTGTTACTGTAGTACACAGATTTTTTACTAATGGCCATTTAAGACATGCTTTTATTTCATCGGCCCTTTCCCCTTCGGCCTCTCGGAATTGTATGATAATAGTTTTCGATCCTTATTTTTGCCAAAATCAAATGAAATTCAACAGTTTGACGGTTCTCAGAATGTATACTGATTTTTCATCTGTTCATCTGTTTATGAATCACAATCACCAAACTTCGTATACCGAAACCCCCAGAATGTAACAACTACATTTCTGGAGACCGCATCTAAATTGGTTCAGCCAAACGCGAGATAATCGTGGACAAACATACGTGTTTTTTGTAAACGGTTAAAAATTTCGTTTAGTACGCGGGCGAAGCCGCGGGGCAAATGCTAGTAAAAAAATAAAAAGGAATATTCGACTTTAAAAGAAGTTAAACGAAATAAGCTCTTTATGTGTTTATTTCTATCCGAATTCATGCCAGGTTTAACAGTACTACTACTGAAAGCAAAGTACCTACCTACTATCATTATCACTTTTACCTATTATCATTTTTACCCAACTGCTTCGTAAGAAGGGTTTTATATTTCGAGTGTATATATGTATGTATGATCACGTCGACTCAAATTGTCGTGGGGGTCGCAAGGTACGCGCGGTAACGGGGAAGCGGGCGCCGCGAGCAGCACAAAAAATAGGCCAGTCTGTGGCCGGAGACCACCAGGCCTGCCAAGCACGGGGGGTTAAATTTCGCGAAGTCATGGGTATCCACAGGATAGAATCAAATTTGGCTAATCCTGATACTATTATCCAAATATTAATAACTGTAGCTTAAATAGCAAAAACACAGCAGCTAACTTAAATTCCCAAAATCGTACAACGAATATTCAGGGCTTGATATTGGAGCGTTCGTGGCCCAGTGGCGCCCGCGTACCGCGTGCGGTATGCGAGATTAAGCAATTTCGGGCGGGGTCAGTCCTTGGATATGTAATCGCTTTGAGTGGTTACTAATTGAGCGCTCCCGTGTTTTGGAAGGCACGTTATATTGTTGATCCCGGCTGCTGTCTATGATAGCAGTAGTTAAGCCTAGTTAGAGACCTTTGGGCGGCTTGAGAACTTCTAACAGTAGAGTTGCCCACTCACTTGACAAGCCTAATCCCAATAAGGTCTAGTTTCCCCTTTGGGTTGAAAGGTCAGATGGCAGTCGCTTCCGTAAAAACTAGTGCCTACGCCAATTCTTGGGATTAGGTAGCTAACCCCAGTCATCCTTCAAGATACAACTGCACTGGGAATAACGCTAGGATGATGATGATGATGATGATGATGATGTATGTATGTAGCTGGGCATATAACGGCTTGACGAATTTTAAGGCCTACAAATATTTGAATCAAAGAAAAGAGAGTTTATTAAAACTGGCCAAGTGCGAGTCGGACTCGCGAAAGAAGGGTTTCAATCTATACAACATTAGACGCTTTATTATAACCTTTTTAATTTAATTTAAATAATATTTTTTCATTTTTTAATCTATACGTATATTATAAAGAAGAAAGATTTGTTAGTTTGTTTGTTTGCATTGAATAGGCTCCAAAACTACTGAACCGATTTGAAAATTTCTTTCACTGTTGGAAAGCTACACTATCCCCGAGTGACATAGGCTATAATATTTTTCCAAGAAAATTAGAGACCCTTTTTAAATTCCAATAATGTAACCCAAAGTATAAAAAAATTGTTTGCATTGAAAAGGCTCCGAAAGTACTGAACCAATTTGAAAAATTCTTTCACTGTTGAAAAGCTACACTATCCCCGAGTGACATAGGCTATAATATTTTTCCAAGAAAATTAGGGACCCTTTACTTAAATTCCAATAATGTAACCAATGGTGTAAAAAAATTTTTTTGCATTTAAAAGGCTCCGAAACTACTGAACAAATTTGAAAAATTCTTTCACTGTTAGAAAGCTAACACTATCCCCGGGGTGACATAGGTTATATTATATTTCCAAAAAAATAGGGATCCTCACTAAAATTTCAATAAAGTAACCCAAGGTGTAAAAAAAACAATGCAATGAATTAGGCTCCGAAACTACAGAACCGATTTGAAAAAATATTTCAGTGTTAGAAAGCTAACACTAGCCCCGGGTTACATAGGTTATATTATATTTACAAAAAAGTTAGGGATCCTTACTAAAATTCCAATAATCTAACCTAAGGTGTAAAAATAAATTGTTAGCATTGAATAGGCTTCGAAACTACTGAAACGATTTGAAAAATTATTTCACTCTCGGGAAGCTACACTATCCCCGGGTGACATATGCTATATTTCCAATAAATTTACACTAATAATAAAGAGGAAAGATTTGATTGTTTGTTTGTTTGCATTGAATAGGCTCATGACTAAAATTTCAATAATGTAACCCAAAGTGTAAAAAAAATTGCTTGCAATGAATCCGAAATTACTGGACCGATTTAAAAAAATAACATTCACTGTTGGAAAGCAACACTATCCTCGGGTCACATCGACTATATTATATTTCCAAAAAAATTAGGGATGCTTAAATTCAAAACTAAAAATTATAATATTGTAAATGTTGCACTAATCCGGATTGATTAGGCCCAAAAATATAAATGTTTAAAGTGGACTGTATACAAATGACTGGTAGTTCCTCTCGTAAAATAACAGTGACTGACTCTACTCTAATTTTGGTGCCACCTTGGTTCTGCTTTTTCTTATGATTCGTAAAGTAAAAAAGAGTCCGGACGGATTGTAAATGGTTTATATTGTTTATCACAGATTATGTTCTTATTAAAACGTATTTTGAAGTTAACACTGTTTATAATTAATTTACTTATTTATAATGATTTTAACACTGATTTTATCTAAATCTAGGACACAATGTCTAGATTCCTAAACTTTTCCTGAGCTGAGTTCCCAACGCGCTTTTCTTTCTTGTTCTGGGTTTCTTCCTTGGAGTGTCTCTTCGGTACTGAGTGAAGTACGTTGCGAACTCACCTCTTATCTTTCGCAATGGCTGACCGTAACGTGAGCACCCTGAAGTAGTGCCCGCTACGAGGCGCTATCCGAGTATAAATAGGAATTCTTACAAATCTCGCGGTTTTCCGCGGATTGCGGAGGCTGTGATTATCTCACTGGCCTGTACTAAGACTCATCGAGTCGGCGTTCGGTGTGGTCACACGTGACCCTTTATACTTGGACAGCGTCTTCCTAATATTGGCTCTGAGAGGGAAAAACGTTGTGTAAAAACGACTATTCTAAATTGATTCAATCTTAAGAAAATCGCTGCGCGACCATTTCTTAGTGCCTGTGATTCAAACAGGGCTTGTAATATGCGCCTCAGCGCCTACTCAGAGTCAATTGTTTGTGAGTTAGCTCACAAAACATGCCATTTTCATAGCGTAATTTCGATCTACGATCGATACATTTTACACTATTACGCAATCTTTCATTTTATTGCGTATGGAAATTTCCAAGCATTATTGCGCAATCACTCGAATTGTGTCATAATACTTGCTGAAATGAATAAACTCGCCCTAAAGAGTTATTCCTTCCGCTTAGTGCGACAAGGTTCTAATATTTACGTAAATATGACAATATTTCTTAAATATTCCATTTTAAATAACAAGGTTACTCTTAAATTTACCTAGCTAACGTCTTATCTTTAGTGTTTCTAAATTACGTGCTAGGTACATTAGGGGCGGGTAGAATCTGTCGTCTACAAATATAGACACTAAAATGTGTGTATATTATAATTTTTAGTTTTGAAGTTTTCGTTAAATACCCGTGCGAAGCCGGGGCGGGCCGCTAGTCAGTAATAATAATAAGAACGTTAAATAATATCAAGTAGAATTTTGGTCAATTGCGAGTCGGATATCAGTATTCCCATACATTTTAATACCAGCGCCTGATGAACACAACGAGCAACTTTTTAAAAGTTTTACGGAACCCTAAAAACAGCCAGTCGGACATCCAAACCGAGGGTTCCGTACCACCGTACTCGTGCAAAAAATATTTGTTTGTCCGTATGCAATACTAAGTTGATGGGTAATAGAAAATGAAAATTTTCGACTGTTTTCCAGTTCTTTAAAATAATATTATTTGCTGGTAAAATAAACATACTTAATAAGTACCATTTTCACATATTTTTTAGTTTTTAAGTCACTAAGAACTTTATAAAAACTTGCATACCAATAAAGTTTAGGTACTTTGACGGTCTCTCATGACTTTGTTTTCCATCAATATTGGAAATAGACAGGCTGAATAAAGAATTGCACATTTTAATGACAACTTACATACTATATTTACATACTGACATACGAACAATGCAAGTTAAATAAAAGCTAAAAAAAAACAACAAGTATTACGATACGAAAACCATCCGCCGTAAAAATATGTGAAATCTCATGAAAAGCCAAGTCAGTTATTTTATTTTAGTCACTTTTGAAAGTTTAGAAGTAACTAGTACCACTGAGGATTTATTGGATGTCGTTGCTACGGCAGGCAATAGGCGATTTTCCATACGAAAACGGCAATTTCACTTAGCGCACACGGCAATTTAAACGTCTGCGCTGGCAACACTGGCGCTGCCGCTGCTAGCTTTCAAGTGACGCGTTTCGGCTCTCTACTCGAGCCACTGCCGCTCAGATGCTTCAAAGGTGTATTTATATTTAATTGAATATAGAAGAAAAGCAGTTCAGTGTGTAAACCTCAAAATTTAAAGGTGAATCTACTAAAAAGTTAAATGTAATAAGAATCTAGTGAAAAGTCAAAAAACAAATGGAGGACCAGAACGAAACCCTGGATTTTTTCCTAACTCCTACATCGCTGGTACTATGAGCAAAAAAAATATTGAGAAATTTAAAGGTAAGTGAATAGTATAATGTATTTTTTTCTATATATTCTATTGCTCATATGGCGAACACAGGCTTGGGCCATTAAGTTGGCATTGGCTCCAGCCAATGTCAATTTTTGGTCGAGTGCTTGTCTGATTCTGCAATAGTGAGGTTCTTAAGTTTGTGTTAGCCTGATTACTTTGTTTTGGGCCATTTTTACCGCTGAGTATATAATTCATTCACATCATGCATAGCGTAAGTACGGAATCATTATCAATTAGCATACGTCCCACTGTTGGGCACAAGCCTCTCCCATTGATGACATTCAAAGAAGTGACATGTGAAGTCCCCAATCCACACTAGGCGAGCGTGGGGACTAATGCTCGTTCCCTCATCAATGAGAAGAGCCTGCCGTGCCTAGCAGTGGAATTTACATAGGCTGACTTGAGCATCTGCCAATGAATTTTTCGTCACTTAGGTATTATATTTATTATTATTATTAGAAACTATTTATCTTGTGTTTTAAGATGAAAGGATTGAATCTTTCTGTTTGTCTGTGTGATGACCGAATAACTCTTTCCACAGATTGGCGAGAGGATAACATTCATGCGAAAATTAAAACTGCAAAACAAGATGAAATAATATGGAAAATAGATTAACTGACTAGGTACTATACTTACATAAGTATACACAAAAGCTACGCCGAAATTGTAAAACAAGAGTAGAGACTTGACATTCAGAAAAGGTTTGTAGTTTTGTTTGTTCTTTAAGCTATTTACTTAATTTTAAAGTCCATTTTTATAGAAAACTACCTTTTATTTCCGGCTTCGCTCCCGTGAACCATAGGCATTTTCAAAGAAGTATGCGAGTAAGCAATCAAACTTGGAAGTTTGCAAGTAAGAATGCAATCGTGTAAGCAACCCGACTACAACATGTGTGTCGTGTTGTAGCTAAATATTTTAGTCACACCACCGAATTTCCTTTGCAATGAACAGCAATAATATATTAGTGGTAGTTGCAAATCAGACTTATGTGAGGCTGCTAAGAACATATTTTAGCTGTGACTAACTTATTCTCAAACTTTAGTTTATATTATTTGCTACAACTGCTAAATAAGACATTATTTGTATGTAAGGTTTTAAACGAAATAGACTATATATGTTGAAAGGGTCAATGGGTATCCACAACACATGGACAATTTTCCAGCTCTCAAAATGTTCTGACGGCTATAGACTGGTACTTAATTAACAACTATTTACTTACAGTTTATATAATATACTCAGGGACAAAATTGAAGGAATATTCATAATACAAGATGAACGATGAAAGTTACATAGTTTCAATTAACACAGCTACAGAAAGTTTGTAAAGAATTTTGTTTTGTAACTTTTATAAGTGTTACTTTTATTTTGTTCCTTTGGTTATTACCAAAGTAGTAGTGTAGTTTTACTTAATGCTTAAATGTCCATTATATTTCAATTTTATTTCCGCAGAAATGGATTTAAGTGATTTGACGCTGCAATGCACCTTTATAACGATTAGCCGACGCTATCATCCTAATATATCAATAATATTTTATTATATTATAAATACATCAGGTGATTTTGTCCTTTTTGTTTGCAGAAGGAAAACAAATTTAACCATCTGAGAGCCGTTCCAATGTTACTTCCAATTAAAAATATTGCTATGAATGGAGGCTATGAAGGCAAGAGAGGCTATCAAGATTGGAAACTAAATATGGCTGTATTAAATATATAAAAGTAAGTAGTTTATCATAATAACTTCAGGCTAACTGACGTGGACCCGAACTACCAACTAGGCTAAACAGGTCCAACGGTTGGACCTGTTTAGCCTAGTTGGTAGTAACACTGCCTCCGAATCTAGAGGTCCCGGGTTCTAATCCTGGTAAGGGCTTTTGTCTCTGTGGTCAGCAAAAACATTTGTTCCTGAGACTTGCATGTTTTTTTTATGTATTTGAGTATATATCTATTAAATATATCGTCGCCTAGTCACACGAGCCTTATTGAGCTTACTATGGGACTAGTTCAATTTGTGTAAAAAAATTACCTATAATATATATATATTTATTATTATTTTTAACTTCACACGTAATCTATGTGAATTGTGAGGTCCTCATCTACGTGTCTTACAAATGTTTTAATTTTTCAGTTTATCGCTGGAGTCCTGCCAACCAACCTGCATAATAAGGAAAACTGTTTCCAACGGGGCCTTACGCTTGGTCGTCAGTTGTTTGCAGTACCGGACGAAGACAACATCATTGAGAATTTTTCAATAAGCTTCCTGTAATTGTATTAATTGAAAAACTCGTTCATCATGTATTACGAACTTTCCTCTTAAGTTGTCCCTGAGTAGGTAGGTAATTAGGTATAAATAAACTGTATTAAATAGTTGTTAATGAAGAACCAATCTCTATAGATTCCATCAGAACATTCTAGAGCTGGAAAATTGACCGTGTATTAGTGGATTTCCATTGATTCTTTCAACAAAGTTAATCTATTTCTTCTAAAAACATACACACAAATAATGTGTTATAGAAAGACAAAGTAGTAACCACCCGTACGTATGGGGGTTGTATCGTAATTTCATAAGTAAAATCAATGATAGATAACTAGAACTTGTCATAAAATTGGTGATGATATCTGTCTCGTCATCGATGAGTTTTTCGATCCCTCTTTAACTATTGAAAGACTTTTTTTATACCTCTCCCACTTCCAAGAGTTATAGTATCTATTTGATAAAATAAAATGCTTTGTTTCTTGTTTTTCTGAGTATCATGTCTTAAATTGCAATTCTTGTCTTGTTTTACAATTTTATCAGCCAGCTTTTTCTATAGTAGTCTGAACTAGTGTTCTGTATTAATGAACCTAAAAACTAACGTGTAAAATTAAAATAGAGGTAAAATCCGATATTGGTCGACCCGAAACCGAAAGTATTTTTAAGACTGGTAACACTACATTAAAATACCGACTGCGGTACCAGTTAAAGGTATTTTAAAGTAATGTTTTTACCAGCTATACGCACCGCAAGCACCACTCGCTTTTTGTTATTGAACAGCTTAGATACTAGACTTTACAGCGGTATATTAGTCAATGCTAATACAAATAATGTTATTAATAAAGTAACACTGTTATATGATATTACACGAGTATTCTCGCAGTGAATGAGTGTCCTAAGATACAATATGACACCTCTTTCATAATAAATATAATGTTATTACAATGATTTCTGCATTTGTTTTTTTTTCATAACATGAAACTTACTTGCGTGATGACTTAATTAAGGACACCAAAGTATTTGTAACTATGTTATTTTTAGCAACAGCGGTAGCAGTAAGTTTATTTTGACTTTATCGTATCATTACGACTCGATAGAGTATCAAATTGTTGCAGCAGCTGAATCATCTTTCATGCAGCTTACCCTACTGTTAAGGCGATAATTATATTTCGATGAGTCGCATGAAAGATAATTTGAGCTGCAGCAACTGCGTTTTAAGACTTTATCGAGTGAGTTTTAATTGTGACTGTGAATAAGGTTTGTTATTTCAACTAACTGAATTAGTTAAAGT